>CM057453.1:818892500-821292500 GCA_016271365.2 Neoceratodus forsteri | reverse complement strand
CTTTATAAAAGCTCCAGCAACCAGCCTCCTCACTCACAAAATGTCCTCTGTTAGCAGCATTCCCCAGATCCCTCACTACCTTCACAAAAGTCTCCCCACACAGAATGTGTCCTCCGATATACTGCAACCAACCACAGATGTAAAAGAAACAAAAAAAAAACCCAAAATCAATCTGTTGGTAAGGGGAAGGGCAGCTGCACAGAAGTTGCGGTCGGTAACTTCTCACTCAGTTTCGAAAGCAGCAGCAGCAGCAGCACGTGACTGACAGTAACAGGTGATTTTTTTTTCTGTAGCAAATAAAAACAAAGCGGGTCTCAAATAACACAAGAGCTGCAACTCCTCCATGTGGTTACTTACCAATGTACTGTCTGTTCTCTCACTCCAGCCACAAGTCTCTTCTCCACACTGACTCACATCATCACAACACCATTTCAGTGCGCAGCTTTTTATTCTTCATTTAAAAAAAACAGTAAGCTCCACAAATCCCTTACACACTACTCGTTACCACAAATTAACAGAAATCTCTTCAAAATAGCCACAATTCACATCTGGATGCAATGTAGAGTGAGAGATGAGTTCACAGGGACACAACAGTCCCACCTCTATCAGTTACCAGTATAATAGCGCCACCTACTGTCTTAAGAACTATTTTATCAAAATGTGACCCTACACCAGACAAAAACTCATTTTAAAATGTTTTAAAACCTGTTTATTTTACTTTTTTATTTTTAAAACTTTAAAGCCAGTTCATAATAGCAATAAGTCACTCCAGGGTGTGGTATAGCATGGGATATCGTCACTTCTCGGACGGTTGGATGCACTCGGCCTGCGGCCTTGCGCCCAACCACCCTAGGCTTGATGATATCCCATGATATACCACACTCTGTCGTGCCTTATTGCTTAATTATTATATCTATGAATTTTATAATACTGAGTTATAATGTTGATTATTTATTTTGTATATTATAATGTTATTTTGTATAGATAGTTTATTTATTGTGTTTTGCATGTAATTTCAAATATGTTCAGCACCCAAAGCCTCCAGGATGGGTGTCTTTTTGAATAAAAATCACCTTGCCTTGCCAAATGCAAATTAATAAAAGAAAACAGCAAGTGGTCAAATTAAATTATTGGCATTTGAGTAAACTGAAAATAATTTATTTTAACTTTTTGAATTTCTACCCTGTTATATTTAAGTTATGTTTTTCCATTACCCAGACATTTGGAAACAGCATTGAGCTATTGTTTCTTTACAAGTTTATGGGGGAGTCATTTAAATCCCATAAAGAGAAGTGTTACCTATTTAGGACTTAAGACAGTTGGAGTAGGAATGCTTTATACAATAGTTTTTTTTCTGGAGTATCTTCTTATATGTTAATTTAGTCCCACTTTTAAAAAGAATGATGGGAACATATGGGTATAATGGGCTGCTCCTTCATTGACAGAAATGCTAGGGAAATGGATGGTAAATGTTTCTGTACATAAAAGCAAAAGGGTACACAAACTTAATCCAGCTTGGACATATTGTTTCAACTATATTAAAAATTATTGATGTAACTACACTACCCAGGAAACTATTGTGCAAAGTTGTACTACGATGCTACTTTTACTGAATTCCCTTTTGCACAGTTTTCTTGTACTGAACAAGAGAAGATATGTTCTTTACTGACCAACCCTAGAATTCTGAGAAAAATGTGGGACACTATATAGCTGGGGGTCCATGGTAAGATTAATGTAAAAGGGAACCATAAGCATAATGAGCTGAAAGACAGGCATTGTCCCTGTGAAACTTGTATTAAAGTTATGGAGACCATGGACCATTTATATTTATTTTGTTCCTTCATTTTGCACATTTTGAACTTACTGGCTATTAGATGACAGAATAATTTTTTTCTGAATTTGACTTCTGCAATGTTATATAGGAGGAGTTTTCCACCTACATGAAGTTCCCATGATGTTAGTAGTGTACGAATACTAATGGTATATTTTCTGTATTGGATCTGGCAAATTCAATATAAGTTTGTATTGCAACAGCAGCAAACATCCCCTTCTGAATTACTTTGTGTGATTTTGAAAGACTTACATCAAATTCAACATGAGGAACTGAAACTGGTAGGTAAAGTACAATGGAACACATGATGGGGTACTTTTAATTGGCTTACCTAAGTTTTTTATAGTTTCATATTTCAAACCATTTTATAGTGGTCCTTTGACACATGGGTTTATAGGGGTTAAGGTGTTTTGTTTGGGAGAATAGGTAAGGGTGATGATTTAGTTAACCTAAGATAATAAGATGTGTAGGTTGGGTAGATTTTGAGGCATTAATTTTTCTTTTATGTGCTGAATTGTTTGCTTTGTTTCCTTTTAGTGTTTGAAATGTTTTCTTTCTTCTTTCTGGGGGTATTTGGATAAAGAGGTATGCACTGTATTCTTATTGTTCTTTATTAGGTTATGAGTTTGTATTTCTAATTCATCATTTTGTTTTGTACATATATCTTTTTGAATATGCTAATAAAAAAAATTCCCCTCCTCATTGCGAGAAGTGCCAAGGGATCTTTAACATCCACCTGAACAACTATCAGCACAGGCAGATGGGACCTTAACTTGATGTCTCATCTGAAAGATGGCACCTCATGATGCACTACAATGTCAGTACTGCAATTTATCCCAAGTTCCCAGGGTGGAGCTAGAACCCACAACTTTCCAATCTTCTGGTCTCAAAGGCGAGAGTGCTACCTGCTGAGCCACTGACACTGATATATTATCTATTATGATACTATATAGTATTATATACTATAATATACTGTATTATATTATGTAGTATTATATACTATACTATAATATACTGATATTATATTTTCTTGATCTACACATAGCTTCACAATATTTTTCAGACAACACCCCAGTAGGACTATTTATTGCTTGGGGTCCTGTGGCTCCAAGATCTGCCTTTTGGTAGTTGGACCCCTTATTACTACAGGAAAAAGAAGTTGCTTCATGGCTTTATAAAGAAGTGACTACATATTTTCAGTTAAATTACAATGGGGACACCTCCAAGGAAACCTTCTGGGAGGCTTTAATGCACAGTTAACTAGGATCTGCAGCTTATCCATTAGGTAGGGAAATGGGCAGACTGGGTGGGCCAAGTGGTCCTTATCTGCCATCAAATTCTATGTTTCTATTCATACAAGGGTGTATCATGGGCTGTGCAGCTGCATACTGCAGGAAGAGAGAGGTGGAGTACAAAGACCTTGAGGCACAACTTGCAGAGAAAGCAAAAGCTCTCAAGGAGACTAAACCCGCCCTTCTTCAGCCCTCCTTGCTCAGGCATATTTGCTCCCTTCACATGCAACTCAACACTCTAGCAACAAGGAAGGCAGAGTTGAAGCTCTTGTGACTGAAACATGAGTATTGGGATGAAGGATTGAAGGTGGGCAAGCTATCTTCCTATGGGCTGCACAAGCAGTAGGCAGATAGGTATATTCACGGTCTGAGGGATAACTCAGGTACCCTTCACAAAGCACCCAGGAAGTGGATGTGAAACATTGGGCTTTTGTGGCTTACCTCCCTTGTAACACCGGTTGTGTTGTACTGTTCCTGCTTTTATATTTTCTGCTAATAAATGTATTCCAAATGCTCTGAGAAGCTGTGGCATGTGGAGCTTTATTGTATGTGCTAAGTGCTGAGTACTTTATTGGAGCTGTTGTTTTAAGGACTTCCGAGCATTGATGACATAGCCAGTGACCCTCTAGCAGTTGTGATTCTACAAAGGGCTCTATGCCTCAAAGGGCCCCCTAAATCATGACAAGGTCAATGCCTTATCTCATGACCTACCATTACCCACCCTTGATAGAGGACCAGAAAGTAGCTTTGAAACCCCACTGTCTACTCTGGAGATCTGAGCAGCAATTTCTGCCCTATCTCTGCATAAAGATCCTGGTAGCAATGGCATCCCGATTGATCTGTACCAGCAGATCCCAGACAGTGTATTTCCCATCCTGCAAACCATATGTCATGAATATCATTATTGCTCTTTCCTCCCCTTCTCAATGTGGGAGGTGGGGATCGCTGTTCTACCCAAAGAAGGAAAGGACCCTACTGTCCCAGGGAGCTACAGGCCTATCTCACTCATAAATGCAGATTCTAAGATCCTGGCTAACACCTTGGCCTAAAGACTGGAATTGGTCCTTCCTCATCTTGTTCACCCCTCCCAGGTGGGGTTTGGGAAGGGGTGACTCAGCTCTGATCATTGCAGACCCCTATTCTCCTAAGGTACCAAGCCTCCTCTGCCCCGACTCCAGCTGCAGCTGTGGTCATTGACTTTGAAAAAGCCTTTACTCAGTGGCGTGGGTGTACCTGCAGTTATATTGTGGAGGATAGGACTTGATTCTCAATTCAGGGGTGGGTTCAGGCACTGTATACACAGTCCTCTGCTAAAGTCTTAACAAACTCAGTCCTCTCTCACCCCTTTTATCTTGCAGTTGGACACTCATGAACACCAACCTTCTCACCTATGCTCTTTTTTCTGGCCATAGAGCCCCCGGCCATTGCACTGTGACAACACCCACAGCTGCAAGGCATTTAGATATGTAATTTAGACACTTGCTCCCTGCTGTATGCAGACAACTGTCTAGTGTTATTAAGAGATGCCCCTTCTAGCATTTCTACCCTCCTCAAGATTCTCAGTACCGTCTGGGACAACTCTGGCCTGAAACCCAATTCTAGCAAGACAGAGATCCTTCCACTCAATGGTTGGTGCACTCATGACTCTGTGATATCCAGATATTAAACTGGGCTGAAGCCCACAGGAACTCAGTTCCACCACCTCTTAAAAAAAAATTGCATGATGGTTCCACCACCTCAGTCATCTTTCTCCATTTACTATTATAGGAGCATTTCACCACCTGAAAATGACAGTTCTACCACCTAGAAATCTAAATGTGAGTTTCCCCACCTAAACATTTCCAATTTTACCACTGGTGACATCCTCCAGGCTACATTAGTCACCTAAAGACACCAAACATTTGGGAATATGAGTCTTCCCCATCCTTGTTGGAATGATATCTGAGAACATGGCCCCTGTACTGAAAAAACTCAAAGAGGAGTATGACCACTGGAAACTGTGTCACCTCTCTCCAGAAAGGAAATTAGTGGCTGTAAAAATGATTATGGTACCCAAATTGATACACTTCCTAGCCAACCTGGTGGTGGACATCACCACACGATAGTTCTCCAAAATGCACACACATCTAGGGGACTTCTTGCAGGAGGGCAAGCCACCTCGCTGCAAGAGGACAAAACTTAGAGGCAGAGGGAGGAGAGGTGGATGGGACCTCCCCTAGTTCTTTGTGTACTACACTGCTTTTTGATGTGTGCATGCTCTGCACTGGCTCTATTAGCTCTCCCACACTGGATCCCCTCATGGATCAAAACAGAGTGTAAGTCAGGTTTAATGGTGGACCCTCTATTTGCCTCTTTTACAAACAACTTGCAGTGAAGAAAGCAGGCCCCATCATTGCCCCAGCCTTAAGGCATGGAAGAAGCTAGAGGCAAGGTTCCACATGACCCTCATCCCATTGTCTCAGCAATCTCTTAGGGGGAACCCACTAATCACTGTAGGTGGGCATCCACCTCACTGGGCTATCTGGAAGTATGGGGGCATATCTCTTCTTTCTGGCATATGGAACCCATCCACCACATATCGGGACTCCTTTGAGAACCTCAGGAAAACATTTAGCCTCCTTATTGGATGCTTTTGAAATGTCTCCAGATCAGAAGTGTCATAGCTGTGTGTCCAAGGAATCTTCCCCCCAGAGCCCCTTAATGCCTGCACACACCTTATAGTCATGGATCAATGCCTCCAAGGATAGAGCAGGCCTGATATACAAGCAGATCCTGCAGGCCTACCCAGACCCTTCAGATGGGGCAAAGGGAAAATGGTCCCAAGCTCTGGGGACTGGAATATCTGAGGCCCAGTGGTGTTGTCTCTGGCTGCTTAACCATAATAACTGTTCAGATTCCAGAAGTCTCCTTATTCAAAATAAGATAATGCACATATGGTACCATACACCAGTAAAGCTTAAATCCCTTAACCTCATGTCTCATGATGTTTGCTGGAGATGTCAAGCTTGAGGGTCTGACCTCCTCCACATTCTAAGGAGTTGCTCCAAGATCCTTTCTTTCTAGACCAGCATTCATGAGTGCTACACTACTATATTTGGGGGGGTCCCTCCCCTTATCACCCCAGTTGTATATTCTAGGTCTGCTCCCATAGGGCATTTTTCTTCCTAATAAATGGTTACAATGGCTCCTGCTCTCCAGTATCAAGCGGTTCCTACTTCCAGACATGGAGGTTGGCAGAGGTCTCCTCTGTGGCTCAGTGGTTAGCCGCAATAAGTAACCTAACCACATTAGCTAGAATGCCCACTTTGTGAAGCAAAAACCCTCTGCCAAGGTACCACAGAATCTGGGAACCATTCTTACTTTCCTGCTTTGTACTAGGAGACCCATTCTTGACTCTGGTTCTGACATCCCTGCCTCCATTTCAGCCAACACCTAAGTTCAGACTGTCTCTCTATTTCCCACTCCCTCTCACCAGTTATGAACTCTAGTATCAGTGGCCTACAGCAAAGGATGTTATCACTGTTCCATATGTTGATCTTATATTTGCACAACTGTGACCTATGTTTTCTGTACTCACACCTGCACTGCATTTCAGTATGACTGAGTTATAGTCTGTACTTGTGTTGCTGTCATGACTGTTTCCTTTTGCTGTATCTTACTTGAAAAAGGCAAAAAAAAAAATTAACTGTAAAAAAAAAAGAAATACATAAATTAATAGTATGGAGACCTTATCTATTTTATTAAATTTTAGATATTTGGGGGGGGTCACATGATGCACGGGTCCGAGTTGCTGCTCCTTTGTTTGGCTCCATCTTACCTCACCAGAAAATTGCCTTTGAAGTAATTAATCAGCCACCAACCCAACCTAAATTGTACTTACAATCTGCTTTCAGTTCCTGGACTCCAGAGCAATCCTTTTGTATTGCAGGATGGATGCAGAAATGCGGTCAGTGCCACCAAAACACACTTCGCCGACTACGCTGAATAAATCATCCACACGTTCCAAGGCCCAGGCAACTTCATCGGGTCACATGGCAACTATCACTTCAGTGACATTGCTTGTAACTGAGGTGCACATTCTGCTGGAGTTCACACCTTTTAAGGAATCCTTACAGGAGTTAATGGCAGAAATCAAATCTTTACCAGCCTCTATGGATGACCTCGGTTAGCAGGTGGGTGGTACTGAAGCTCGGGCGCATTACCCGGAGATCTGGAGAGAAAAATTGGACCCCAGAATAGCTGTGCTCAGGCAGAAAGTGGCACGATTGGAGGCCAAGCTGGAGGACTTAGAGGGTAGGAGCCGTAGGAATAATATCATTATTTTCGGCCTCCCAGAAAAAGTTGAAGACTCTAACCCTTTCATTCTTTTTTTATACTTGTTAGCAAGATGAGCAAATTGCCCATTTTCACAAGCGACAAGTGATACATAAAAACAAATTGTCAAACAGGACATACTATGATATAAAAAGATACGATATGTGTTAACATACATACAAGCATACATATCATAATCAAATTCTATTGAAAACAAGTACAGCCAGTGAAAGAATCAAGCCATTGAACAAGCTTATGCTTGAAAGACCTAATTGTTCTACAATTCGTAACAACAGAGGGAATACTATTAAAAAAGGTTATGGCCCTATAGACTGCAGATCTTTGGCCAATTGCCTTCTTAAAATAGGAGACCCTGAACAGGCCACAAATCTGAGACCTAGTTCCAAGAGAATTTTGAGATCTGGTGAAAAAAGACTGGGTATCAGAAGAAAGACAACCCAGAATTCCCTTAAATACAAAGATGCCCATCTCAATATTAATCCTCTCCATAAAGGAAGGACAATTTGCTTCCCTCAGTAAAACACAATGGTGAGTTCTTAAGGAAAGACCAGTCATAAATTGAAGAATGCTATGATAAGTTACTTGAAGTTTATGTAACATTTTTTTCATTTGTCTCTGAATAGACCATAAGTCCATAGCCAAACGCACTAAGCAAAAAACTGCGCCAATAGTCTATGGGATTCTGGAATAAGAAAAGATCTAACTCTAAACAATGTTCCTAACCTTTGATGGACTTTCTTAATAATTTTACTAATGTGAAGGTCAAATAATAGATGGGAATCAAGGGTAACCCCTAAGTAACTAAAACTATCCACTAATTCTAGTTTGTCCCCCTTCAGGTCAACAATCGAAACACAAATATCTCTAACTTTCCTAGGGCAAGTAAACATAACTTTTGTTTTCCCAGTATTAAGAACAAACTCACAAGAAAGCAGCCACTTTTGAAATGTTTCAAAATCATGTTGGACCTGGGTTAGAGCTTGATCTGGGTTAACTCCGTTTTTGAAAACTACCGCATCATCTGCAGACAAAATCATGCTGGACCCTACACATGAAGGAGGAGCTGCATTCATAAATAGGAAAAACAAAAGTGGGCCCAGGATTGAGCCCTGGGGTACTCCACAGGTGTTCAAGTGAGGATCAGAACATTTCTGGCAATAATGGTCCTATGCTCCCTATTAGATGAATAATCACCCAACCAAGCTTTAACCTCCCTTAAAAAATAAACATCTTTCAAGGTATCCATCAACAATGTATGGTTTACCAGGTCGAAGGCCTTGGTGAAATCCACAAACACTGCTGCAACAGAAAGGAGACTCCGTATGCAGCTTGTGAGCACCACCAAGGCCATCTTGGAGTCATGGTTTATCCTAAACACATGCTTAGAGCTTGTTAATAAGTTGTATTTCGACAGAAATTCCTGGATCTCATCAAATACAATCTTTCAGGAATTTTGGATAGTGGGTCCAACAACGATATTGGTCTATAGTTTAAAACAAAATTCCTACAACCTGATCTAAATATTGACTTTATAAAAGCCAACTTCTGGGTCTGTGGAAAAACACAGTGACACAGTGAATAGTTAAGGGGGAACTGTCATCTACAGGGTTTCTTAATGTCTGAAAGCCCATAAAAAGCTAATTTAAGTGAGCCATTGTGTTTATCTGTGAGTCTTTGCAGTCCAGAGTTATTCATATGTAAATCAGCCTGTAATTAAGGGCTGGGGACAGCCATGTGTTTTAGGCTCCTGGCAGAAAGTGATGTCACAGAGATCACGTGATGTCTACTGTTCGGTAGCAGTCTAGCTCCAGTGCTCCTGCCTCCTCACTTTCCTATCTACAGTTTTTCACTATTGGGAACAATTCTGAGCATTAATACCAACACAGATAGTGGTCGCCTGCCTGCTGCTACTATTGTATCTCTTCTCCACATCGTGACTGGCAAGAATCTACCGCGATAGAAGTTAATATGTGGCAGGCCGTGCTGCACCATTCTCCACCAACCTCACCAGTGAAGGCCCCAAAGAAAGCCAAAGTACAGGACTCATAAGGGACTCATCAACCAGCCCAACCTACTTCTTCAGTCCCCTTAACGAAGATCGCTTCCTCCAAGAGCTGCTTCCATTCCAAGAAACGTTGGCTGACATCTCCTTGGAATTAAAATTGCTCTGGGCCAATTTGGGGGATTTGGGCTGTAGAGTTGGGGATGCAGAAGCCTGTGCATCCTTTTTGGAGTCCTAGAGGGATAAAATCAACACTGAAATTATCAGACTTTGGCAGCAAATATCCAAGCTACAGTTGAAAAGAGAAGATCTGGAGGGCTGTAGTCGTAGGAATAATACATTGATTTTTTGACTGCCCGAATCAGAGGAAAGCCCTAACACTATTGCCTTTGTACAGAAGTTTCTTGACAAAGTGGTCGGCCCATCTCCCTTTAACTCTGCATACCAAATAGAGAGGGCCCACCACTCTCTCAGTCCAAAACCACTCAACAATGCTCCCCCCAGACCCATCATACTAAAGTTTCTGAGTTCCTGGAAAAGCAGCATGTCATGTATAAGGCCCAGGAAATACAGGCTATACTCTGGGAGGGAAAACCCTTGTGGCTGACCCAGGACCTTCCTAGTAAGACTCACCAGAAGAGAGCAGCCTTTCATTCCATCGCCAGCAAGCTGATCTCCACCTGGATTAAATTTAGGATGGTCTACCCTGCCCAGCTGCAAGCTTCCATAAATGGTGCCTGGCTTTCCTTTGATACACCTGATACAGCCAGGAAAGATCTCTCTCAATGCCTGCCGAACCTATTCAAGGCCACTTGAGCTTATTGCTCTCAGCTGGACTGGCTCTATTAACTTGGTGTTAAATTGTACTTACTTGTTCATCGTATGCCCTGACTCTCCTCCTGCAGCTCCTCATGCACTGACGAGGGGAGGGGGGCTCCTCTTTCCTAGCTGACTGTCCTGCATAGATCCTGCAAGTTGTGCTGAGGAGTACTGCCTAGCTAATGGTGCTCCATGGCAGGTTATTTCTTTTTCAGGACTGGGTTTTTTATTCCTCCTCTTTATTGTTTTGTTGTGGGGCTCCAACAGTTCTGGGCTCTGCTTCTTAGGAATGGTGGGTCCAATTGGGGTGGAACTCATGTTTGTGGCAGGAGGCATTTTAGTGAGCTACTGTCCCATCCCCTATTTGAGTCCCACTGGATGTGCCCATACTAGCATACACCCTCCCACTGGGGGGGGTGTAAATTTCATATCTTGCATCCCTTCTTTTTCTGTCCCAAGGCTGGAATAAGCTGCATGCTCCCTTTTGCCTCCCAACAAATTTTTTTTTTTTTTGCTTTCAAGTGGCTGTAGCTGAGGTAGCAGTTTAACTCATTATACCCTGGGTGGCCATTTTGTATCAGGGGAATCAATGGATAGTTTGGACTTCATATGGAGCTATTGGGTACAATGATTAAAGTACTCCTCACAGCTTATTCCTGCTCCCGCACCTTTTCAGACCACGTGGTTTGGCTTGATGCTGCAGTTTATTTGGCTTCCAGCTATCGGTGGCATTGGGCTAGTATAGAATGCTCCACAACTCAATCACTTACTTACCATGCACCATAACAGAAAAGGCATGACAGTTCTGTTTTCCTGTCTTTACTACTGGTAAGCTGCATCTGTTTTATGAAGATGTTCCCAAGTTAACTTTGTAATGCCTTCCAAGGGTGTCCAGTACATACAGATGTGCCAACCTGCCACCACAGGCCTGTGGACATGGGCATCACAGGGTGGCCCCATGACCATCATGGACATGAGGGTGGCCTCTGCCATGGCTGCTGGTGGTGGGGGTGCCCATACCAGCCATAGGGGGCATTCTCAGTGACCCTGCAGGGGTGCTGCACTGAGTGTGAGTGGGTGCCCAGTGGAGTGGCTATCCGATGTCCACCAGCTGAGCCATGGATGGTGGGTGTGGATGTCAGTGACGATGGAGTCAGCAGCAGGGGGTTCACCTAGCTCCACTGTCGGGGTGTACAGGACGTACTCCTGGGCATCTGACTGGATGCATGATGTCCACGACATGCTGTGGATGCAACCACCACCTTCACAGCACCGCAATCCACTCCAGAGCTGCAGTCATGCCCACCTGCATGATGTGTGTCTCTGTCAACATCTGAACATGCCACGCTGCCCCAGACTCATGCTCCTGGACCATAGCAGTCCTGTGGCTCTGGAACTCCACATGGAGGGCCTTCTGACCCTCCACAGCCTCCCACAGCAGGTCAAGGTAGGCCCCCATGTTGTTGGGAGGTGATGCAGCATGGTGGCATCGCCAATGACCAGGGGATGGATCAGCCTGACCAGGTGCATCAATGGGTGGTGGATGCACCCTGCATCGTGGCAGGCTGCAACGTGGGCAGAGCTTGGCTGGGCACAGCCGCTGGCTGCCCATGGGTGGTGTCCTCCAGGGCCACTGGAGCGGGTGCATGTACACAGGCACCCTGACCGGATGACACCGATGTCACCAGCACTGCACTGGGCAGTGGTGCAAGGGGCACAGCACCCACAGACATGGGCAGCTGTGTGGCCACAGCACCAGTACCCAGCATAGTGGGAACATAGGTGGCATCCAGGGAACCATGCACAAGCAACCCCGCAATGTGTGCACTGCTGTCGGCCATGTTTGCATCACTGATGTCAGTTGTACATGTGGCGGTACCAATGCCCTCCCCCTGCGTGCCACTAGCATGCATGAGGAAGGCATCTGCAATGTTCACCGCCTCATCCTCATCAGCATCAAACAACCCAGACAGGCTACCCAACCAAGCAATGTACCCACTGGCAGTCCCACCATCACTGGCGGAAGGGCCTGCAGGGCCCTCCATCACCGGGGCCATGACCGGTGTTGCATGGGACGTGGATGGTGCAGGTGCGGAGTCATCCATGATGGTGTTATCGGCCCCATGTGATGTGCCTGCATCATCGCCTGTGAGGGCATCATGGTCAGCCATGGTGATGGCTGCACCCTGGAGTTGAGATGGCATTGTGGAGAAAGGAAGGGAGACAGTGGTTAATGCAAAGTACACACATGTCACAATGGCAAATCACAACTGAACACGGCTGTCTACATGTTGCCAGGGCCACACGCCTGTCCACAGCAGGGCCAGGGTGCGATGGCAATATGCAGCCCATGTTGTGGTCGAGCCTGCCACTGACCCATTGTGCACAATACGTAGCGGCAGCCTCACGTGCCACACAGGTGCACAGTGGTCATGTGTCCTCCTGCACTGTTGCCTAGCACCAACAGCACCACAGGGCAGGACATGCCTTGCCAGGGCCGACCGTCCCAGGGACACTGTGCCCAGGTGTACAGAGACAGTGCTCAGCATGAAGAGATAGGCATGCCTAACATTGCACATGGGTTGCTGTGCCTGGCCAGGGCACATAGCTTCTCACCATGCTGTGACAGGCTGCCTCCCATCTGGAATCCACCACCTGGGACATCATGCATGGCTGTCCTGGACACACTTGCAACCAGGAGGGCCTCATTGGGGCTGAGATGTTCCACTGTGCTGGGACCACCCCCCTGTCCACTGCAGGGATACCTGGTTGCTGGCCACCTTCTCCTTGGCCCTCCTACGGCCATCGTTCCAGTGCTTGTATCACTTTTGTACCATGCGGTAGTACGGTGCCACTGCATTCATCTGCTGGGCCATGCCCTACCAGTCTTCTGCATCTGCCATCTGGCTGCCTCCCCTGCCAGTGAGTACATCCAGGTGTAGGTAGCTTGCTTCGATGAATGCCCTCTCATCATCCTTCGTGAAGTTGGGGTACCGACTGCTGGCGGCACCTGCTCCGACATACTGGCTACTGTGGGAGGAGGCATCCAGGTGTCAGTCATGACTGTAGGTACACATGTTCCTGCTCACATCTCCCTCAGTCTGTTGCCCCCCATGGTCCATGGTGCTGTTGATCTGGGCCATGGTCCACGGGTGGCCAGCCTAGCACAGGTGGCCATGCACCATGATATGTGGTCCATGGTGGATGCTGCACATGCCATGTATGACACCCAGTCCACGGCTGCGGGAACAGTGCAGCCACCCCGTGGGGGGCACATTGGTTCTGCCTGCCATGGGCATGTCCTGGTACATCTGCAGTGTGTGTGCCGCCACCATGGTGACACTTCTGTCCTGGGATACACCCATGCAATGGCTGCAGGGCAGAGGGAGACTTACATGTGGCAACAGCTACGGTGCAGCTGGCAGCAGTGTGCAGCTTGGCGATGGTGCCATCATGTGCCATTGTGTGCCTTGGATTTACCTGTTGCATGTTGCTGCGTCCACCATTTATTGCCGGTGTCACCCAGTCATACGTACCTCCCCTGTGTCCCTTTATACAGTGGACAGCTCATCTGTTCACGTCGCATGCCCTCCCTGTTCCACATTGCAATGTCTAGGCACACTGTCAAATGTATCATCGCTCAGCAGAACTGTGTCATAAATGCTGGGATTTGTACATCCTGGATCACATACTGCCATTGTGGACATGGCAGGGAACAGTCCATTGGTGCTCTGTGCACCTTCAATACAGCCCTGCTGCTGTATTCCACATTATGGCCCTGAGGTCCACATATTGGTTGCACTGGTTCCACAGCTGGAGTACTGGAGTATTGCCTGGTGTGCACACTCAGCCAGTCACTCCAGTTTGATCTGTTGCCCTATTAACATGGCTAAGTACTCACCCTCTAGGCACTGACTCCTCTCAGTGACTTGGTCTCAGTCTGCTGAATTGGGAGCATTTATGGCTCAGGGCATGCAAATGAGGTCTGGGCCCCGGTAATGAGATGCTAATTGGCTGAGTTGCCCATGCATGTTGGATGAGGCTGTTTTGGGTGCATTCTCTGTGAGTTGCACAATTGCCCCCAGCTTATCTAAGTTTACATGGAGCATCTGTGGGATGCACCGATGGCCGTACTGTGCATATCCGGTGCATGCATGTATCAGTAGGTGCATGTTCCTGTATTGGGGGCATTCTAGACTGTGCTTCTGTCGCACATGTGCGGTCACCATGTCCAGTGGTGCATCTCCCATGATGCGCCATTCCACTGCTAACCTGATGCATTGTTGCAGGTCTGATGACCATGGTGCTGTGTACCCTATTGCGCAGTGTGTTCCACTATCTGCCGTCCATGCTGCACTGGGCTTGAACGGCCCATGGATCATGCGCAGTGCACGGTAGTTGTTCGTACCACATACTGTGCACAACATGGTGCCTGCATGCTCATCAAGCATGCACGACCAGGTTCTGGCCTTGCCATGCCATTGTGGAGTGCAATTAGCATGCACAGGTGTGTTGCCTTTGACCTATTGCACTTTACACTCAGTGCGCGCTGTGCTGCATGTGCCTCAATGATTCACGTTGGGCACAATGGCTGCTCGACTGCGCATTGCCTTTTTGCACCTTGCCACTGTCAGTACCCATTATATTATGCTTAGGGCAGGGGGACTGACTCCTAGGGCCATGAACTGGTCACAGGTAGAGCTGCTACATCTGGTAGCACTGGTTATGGCTGTGGATGGTTGCCTGTTTGGCCAGAATGACTTCCATGAGCCCAGGGCCCAAGTGTGGGCCTCTATTGCAACTTGGCTTGTGCACCGGAGAGGGAAGTCATGCACAGCGGAGCAGTGCAGGCATCATTATGACGACCTCCAGAGGTGGGACCTGGAGAGGCTGGTGCAGCTGTGGCACCGTGCACACAGGGGTGCACTGCCAAGACCAGGTAGGTGTTGTTTATCTGTCTCCATTTGTGGCACATGCTGGGTGTGTGTCACTGCCCTCATGGAGCACCCTTATGGGTCTCACAGTGTCCTGCACACATGGCAGTGGCTGCACCTGTCTCATGCTGCCATACCATGTGTGCCTTGGAATGGTGCTTGGCATGGCTGTGTCTGCCTGCGGGCCACTGGGTGCTTCATGGCTGGTCATCACTGTCTGCTGCATGGCCACAGGCCAGTGAGGGGGGGCACTGTGGCACTGCATCCTGCATGGTGGCAGTGGTCGCTCATGGTGCTGTCTGTTGTGTATGCAGGACCAGATGCCAGGCAGCATGCCACGGATGCAGCTGAGGTGTGGATGCAGAGGATCAGGGGTCCCAGGCATGGTGGCCCTCCAGGGGAAGGTGAGAGCTACATTCTGCTATTGCTGCATTTCAGATACTGTAGGGTTACTGGTGGGTGGGGGTGTTGCTCACGTTCAGGCCCTCAATGTGTGTTCTTCCTGTCATTGCTGTAGGTCTCCAGGCTCACCATGCTGTGGCTGGTGGTGGTAGTGCCCATGTTGATGTGGACCAGAGGATCCATGTGGCCATCTAGGCAGCTCTGTACCCACTATCCAGGACTATTCAGCACCTGTCAGCTGCCCTGCAGGGCATCCTGTTATGGCTCCCGGTCTGTGGCCGTGCCAGGGTGGTGCGTGGCAGGGCACAGTGATGCTAGTGGTCCTCTGCCTCTTCCTGGGGTCCTCACATGTACATAGTTAATGTTCACCATCCACTGTTGCTGTCCCTTTCCTGCCCTCCTTCCTATCCCTGCACCTCCCTTTCCCCTTTTGGTATTGTTGCTGTGCTATGTTTTTCATATGTGTTGTACAGCTTTTTATGCTCTTAATCTTTTATAAACATGTTTTTCTCAACAGTTGTGTCCTTGGGTGTGATTGTTCTAGATATGTGGTTGCTCCTCATGCCCTGCTGTACTGCTCCACTTGCTCTACATAGCTCACCTGTGTGGCTACAGGGCATCCAGCTTGCACTGGCGCGTCTCAGGTTGTACCGGTGCATCTACGGTAGCACAGTCATGTTTCATGGTGATTCACAGTGGTTTTGCGCTCGGCACTTCCCACTACGCATGCCTCTGTGAATGGCTCTGTCTGTGCTCAGTGCATCTGAATTGCGCCAGTGCATTTGTGTTGTGCCAGGCACATCCTCTTTGTGAATCCAGCCCTTTGAGTGGAAGCATTGGCAAGAAGGAAGATATTTAAAAATGGTGAAACCTGAGGCCCGAGAAACGTTACAAGCATAAATACGAGCAGGAGTGTTGAATGCAATAAAATAGCTGATGTGTAGACCAGCTCCCACTCAAACAGCCAGTGTGCCTTTTGTCATTTTTTGTCATACAGGAACTATTGTAAGTTCCTGTCATTTTAAAGCACCTTACAGCGTCTGCTTTACTTAAAAGCCTAGCGAGCACAACAAAAGATTCTAGCTTGTGGTGATCTACTTGTATATTGTGTGACTAGAGCAAGTCCCTTAACCTCCCTGTGCTCCAAAAACACACCCTGGAACAAGCTGTAGTTGTGCGCCTGTCCTGGACAAAGGCAGTAAAACAATCTGAGCATGTATTATGTTTATGAAAATATTATACTTTTTCCATCCAGATCTGACTTGAAAAGAAACAAAAAAGGACAACATTACTTGTTTATTGATTGCAAAAACACGTAGATGGACAACACAATTAAAACATGCATAACCTGAAATGCATTATTAAAAACAGTATATTACTTCTTTTGTGGAAGTTAAGAGTATATCAGTTTCTTACTGAAATACTTTGGATGGAATGGGATTTTCTACCATAAAAGAAAAAAATCAATCTGGTTAATCCTGCCGCTCATACCCTTCAAGCATGTCTTACACTCCACAGCTACGCTGATGGACTGTAACTTTCCAGAATGTCCACTGTAATTTAAAAAAATAAAGAAAAAAGAGACAGACAGGATGTGTGTGCGCGTGTGTGTGTGTGTGTGTGTGTGTGAAGTGTGTGCGTGTGTGAAGTGTGTGTGTGTGTAAAGTGTGTGTGTGTGAAGAGTGTGTATGTGTGCATGTGTGTGTGAAGTGTGTGTGTGTGTGGTATGTTTGTGTGAGTGTGTAAAGTGTGTGAAGTCTGTGTGTGTGAAATGTGTGTGTGCACATGTGTGTAAGTGTGTGTGTGTGATGTGAAATATGTGTGTGTGTGTAAGTGTGTGTGTGTGTGTGTGTGTAAGTGTGTGTGTGTGATGTGTGTGTGTGATGTGTGTGTGAAGTGTGTGTGTGTGTGTGTGTGTGTGTGTGTAAAGTGTGTGTAAGTCTGTGTGTGAAATGCATGCATGTGTGTGTCGTGTGTGTGTGTGAAGTGTGCTGGTGTGTGCGTGTGTGTGTGAAGTGTGTATGTCTCTGTCTCTGACAGAAGTGCTGCACTAACTGAACTGTGCTGAAAGGGAATAAAAATATCATCATTAATTAAATAAAATAATATGTAGGTGGGTGTAAAAAACACAATTTTACACACACACACTTGATGTGGGATGCCTTTATAAACCCCTCAGACTTTGCCCTTGGGGTTAATGTAGCATCCCTCACCCTGGGTGTGTGTAAATTTCTGGTTACACACACCCACCCATATATTATTCTATATTTTAATAATGCAGTTCAGATTATGCATGTTTGTCCATCTGTTTGTTTTTGCAATTAATGAACAATAGTGTCCTATTTTTTTCTTTTCAAGTCAAATCCAGATAAAAAGATCATATTTTCAGAATCATAACACCTGCTCAGATTGTTTTTACAATCTTTGTCCAAGAAAGGCACATAGCTACAGTTTATTTCTCTGTGTGTTTTGGATGCACATGGAGGTTAAGTGACTTGCTGTGGTCACACAATATACAAGTAGAGAATTTTGGAATCAAAACTCATTCTGCTGGATGAACAAAGCTTGTTCACAGTTCTTTGCTTCAACCTCTACACTGTACTGCCAGCTGTTAATCAAAAACTAAACATTTCAAGGCTGGCCCCATGATGCCAGGCAATTAGTTACATAGCCACATTTGCATATTGGAGACTGAATTCACACCCAAAATTGTAAGAGAAAAGGATGTAAAAGAGTGAACAGAAAAAGACAGACGTTGATGCCGTGGCAGCTCCAGAAATCTGTACTGACATGAACACAGCCAGGGTTTAGAAATCCTGATATGAGGCCCTAATATCCATTGGCACTACAGAGTCAGCCTTGAGATGTGCAGTTTTTAATGATCAGCTTGCACTATAGCCTAGAGGTTAAAGCAATCCTAAAGATGGATTAGGATTATTTTTACTAAAAGTTTCAAATGTAAAGGTGATAACTCACTAGCTTCAATGCACATACAAAACAATTACTATAAATGTAGAAAATGTTGTAATGATACCTTAAAACACATTTAACAAGACAGACGATTTCTTATTTAATCTAAAGTCAATGGAGGGCCAAGACCCTCAGTGACATCATTTCCTGTCAGAAGCCTAAAACATAAGGCTGCCCCCAGACCTTAATTACATCCTGATTTACGTATGAATAACTCTGGACTGCAAAGACTAACAGATAAAAACAATGGCTCACTCAAATTATCTTTTTATGGACTTTCAGACATTAAGAAACCCTGTAGATGATAGTTCCCCTTTAAATACAGTTGTCAGAGAAGTGGATAATACATTTTTTCCCAGTTTCTATAATCTGTTTTATCTTGTATAATACAAGGTTTGGGATTGTATTTCAGAACATACTCTTTGACCAGTTCTGGGGAAACAATTTGACAATAAAATGGGGATGCTCAACAGTTTGGTCCCCATCAGAAGATGCTATACTATCCAGGGTCTTATTCTGGATTTGACATTTTGCCAGATCCCCGGAAGTCATTAAACATTTTAGATACATGGTTTGGATCACTCACTAATTGATCCCCATCCAGGAGACTGATTAATGTATCGTGTACATTCCTTGCAGTTAAATTAAGTGTTTGCCATGTTTCTTTCAGGTTACCCAAGGAAATCAATTGATTATTTTTTAAAAATCCAGTTAAGCTTTTCTTATAGCCATCTTACACTTATTCCTAAGTATCTTATAATTTAGTAATATGTTTGAGTCTTCATTTTTTTAAATGCTTTCCAGGCTCTGTCTCTTAGTTTCATAAGTGCCAACAACTCTCTGGATACTCATTATTTTTTATTGGCTCAGATTCTCATTCTTTTAAATGGAGCTATTTGATTTACAATTTGATTAAATAAATCACTAAATGTATCTAACAAAACAATTATGTCCTGTAAACTTTCATGACAGGTCCAATCCACTAGCTCACAGGCTACATTTATGATTTCAGCAGTTACCTTTTTTATATTTCTAGTCTCTATGTGACGTGGGATACGCTGAGTTTGTTTAACTGTCCTTTCACAAAATACAGGGCAGTGGTCATTGACCACATTGAGCAATACCCTATTTTGTTTGTACAAAAATTAAGTGCCAAGCTTGCTGGCCCATCTCCACATGGGCCATCATATGTAATCGAACGGGCCCACCGTTCTTTGCGCCCCATGCCCTCAATGGTTCTCCACCCAGGCCCTTCATCTTTAAATTTCTCAAATTTTTTTAGATACACAACATCTTCTGGCTAAAATTAGAGAGTTTAAGGAAAGTTCTTGAGAAGGATAGCGCCTACGAGTGGTCCAAGATCTGCCAAGCTCAGTGTGGCTAAAAAGGGCAGCATATCATCCAATTGTATACAAGCTAATTGCAGCTGGAATCTGCTTTAAGATGCTTTATTATTTATTTATTGAAAAGTTTCACCAGGTAAGGTACACTAATCAACAAGTTACTCATCTCCCGGTACGACCTGCTTGCCTGCCTTCAAGTACTGGTACATGGCTCGTGGAAATCCTTTGAATCTGCAGACCAAGCTGTTACAGAGGTAAAAGAGCTGTTCCCTGAATTATTTAAGGATCAATGAACTGAACTACTCTGTCATGCTTTGGCTTATTTTAAACTGAAGCCATAACTTGCTCTCAAAAACTTTCTGGCTAGCTGCTTAAAGAGCAATTGTTTTTATATGTGCTCATGTGGAACTCAGTGTTTCATGCAGCTGGGGATCTATCAGTACTGTGATTGGCTTGGCACTGTTATGCATATATCAGCAGCGTAGTTGTTTGAACCCGGATGTGAGCTACTTTGCTGCATTTGTTAGTCACAGCACAGTTGTCTGCCATCCAGTTCAGTACTGTCCGAATGTGTGGATTCATTTTTTTTCACTCTTCAAGGTCTCTCTTAAGACATTTACATGACCAGTATGTTACTTGATTGCAGCCCATTTATACAATGGTGAAACTCAAAGGCACTAAGGAAGCTTTAACCGGGGTTGCTTTGTGTTGTTTGTCAATGAGTTCAGCAGTGCACCTTTGAACTTTATCACTGCTTTCTCTGTGTTTGGATTCCTGATCAGGGCATAGACTTGTGGTCTAGCTCATGATTGTCCCCAATCTCTAGCTGCAGTATGTCTACTACCGTCTAGTTCAAATCCTCTTTATTTTTTTAACTGGACTTGGGACAACTCCTTGCTTCTGCAGGTGAAACTTTGGCACAGACCTTTGAAATCTCATTTGCAGCTTTAGGCGTTAACTTTCAATGGATGTATCCATCGGTTTACTGATGGGACAAATGCTTCATTCTCGCTCAGTTGTTTGGCTTCCTACACCTTAAAATTATTCTGGCTGAGTGTTTGTTTTTCTATTATTGCATCTGATTCACATACTTTATGAGATAACTCATTTTAGCAGTTAGTTAGGGATAAATATTCAAAACTTTGCGCAGGCAAAAAATGTTTGCGCAGGTTTAACATGGGATTAGCGCGGGTCTGCTATATTCAAAAGGCCAAATAGCACGGGCAAACTGGATTAGCGCCTGGCAAAATCATAATGTATGCAAGGGGAAAACTGACAAGAATACAGGCGCAAAGCTATATTCAGTGACTAGTGCCGTGTAAAGTGGTTTTGCATGACATAGCGCGACACTTAGCACAGTGCACATTACCGCCCAGGAAAAGCTTGTCTTAAACCTGAGCAATCAGCTTTGTACGACAATGGTTTTGCGAGGTGTTTGCATGGGTTTTGCACAGGTTTTGTGTGACCCTAACAAATAAATATGACACATAGACAAAGCCAAACATAGAGTAAGCATGCTGCTAACTGGTGGCATCACAATGATGCCATCATCTGCCACCAGTCCCAGCCATGCCAGGCAGTAAGTGGTGACCCTGCCACCAGAGAACAGCATGGCAGTGTGGCCATACAGCACACACCTGCGGACCACACTTCTGTGAACACCAACAGATACCAGCACACACATGCAGCACTGTGGGCATGGAGGATGTTGAGGGGAGAGTGTATGGGTGACCAGGCTGTGCCACAGACCAGGTGTGGCCACAAGGCTGGGACACATCATGCAGTGCACATGGACCAGTATTGGGCATACCCCAACACCAGTGTGCCTTTCTGATAATATATGCCCCCCCAGCCACATACGGAACATCTGTATAACTGCCACAGCACAGAAAGCCAGACGTGAGCATCCCATGCCAGAGGTGAAGCATCTGTGGGTCACACAACAGTGTAACAGTAATGTCCATTGTCAGTAAACACCTGCAGGTTGGGCCTCTCACTGTGTATAGTCATCAACACTGCCCTACACACCATAGGCATTCCTGTGTCCACACACTACTGGCCCCCTTGCTACTGTAGTGTCTGTTGTGCACTGTAGCATGACCTACAGTGTGATAGTTGCATGCAGCACCACCACCATCTGTGCCTGTGCTGTGTTGTCCCAGTACAGCTGCAGGCAGAAGCACATGTGGAAGTAGTGTTCAAAACTGTATAACATTCCCCAAGCTGTTTGCGCAGCGCTAACATGTTTATGCGGGTTTAGCGCAGGGCTAAACCATTAGCCCGGCATAAACATCATGCAAATCAGGGCATAATGAAATGCTAATCTGAATTTTGCCCAGAAACTACGTAAGTAGGCTCATTTGCATGTCACTTTTGAATATGGCAAAGTTTAGCACCGAGCAAACGTGTTTGCACTGGGCTAACGGTTTAGCCCTGTGCTAAACCCGCGCAAACATGTTTAGTCTGTGCAAACAGTTCAGAGAATATTTTTTACAGCTTTGAACACTGTACTTTCACATATGCTGCTGTCTGCAGCTGTACTGGGTCCACGCATTTGCTGGCACACACATTGGCCACATAGTTCACCTCTACCTACCTTCACATCGCTGTGCACTGTTTTGCTGTTGTGGTTTGCACTTCCTGGTTGCCATATTCAGAGCTGTCTTTTTCCAGGGCTAAGTTTGCTCTGCACTCTCAGCCCAGTTTGCCCATCCTCATTCCCATGCTATATTCAGAAGCTGTTTGCCCTGGGCTATTCCTTTGGAATATGGCTTGCTTTGTGCTCCGGGCTAAGTTTGCCTGCCGGGCAGTGCTAATTTAGCCCCGGGGCAAAGTTTTGAATATCTGGCCTTAAGTGTTCAATTTTTTCTGCTTGTTGTTGTACAGAATGCTCTGAATTCAGTTTAGTGTAATTCTTTATTCTAAATTAAGTGAACGTTGATACGTGGTAGGCAATGATGATGGTGTGTTTTTCTTTAAGTGTTGATGCATAGTCTTGCCGATTTTTGAATGGGGAGAGGGAAGATTATGGAAGGAGCGGTCTGGAGGAGCTGGGATTCATCATGTACTGGAAGATTTATGTGGGTTGTGGGCTTGGGGATGAATATTTTCATTTAATAGTTGGGATTTTTGGAAGTGGGTTTGCCGTTGGTTGTTGTCTTAGGGGGAAGGGGGTTTATTATGATTCTCTTTCTAGTTTGCCTCATCTTACTTAATATATTACCATGGTTTAGGGTACAGATGTTCTATACTCTTTTTATTAAATGTTGCTACTTTGTGTATTTCTTTCTGGGGCAATACTGCAATACTAGAGAAAGGAATGTGTGACTGTGAAATAGGAAGTTCTTCGGATGTTTTAACCAGTGGGCCTGTAGCTTAATGGTTAGAGTGCTGGAACAGCATACTAGAGGTCTGGAATTCAAATCCTGGTGTGCCCACATTTGTCTTTCTCATTTCCATCCTTGGTTTTAAAAACCTATATACCTTGCAGGGGTTAAACTGCACTGTGAGTAGTGGTATTTCTAAATTGGTTTCTGGTCAGAAGGCTTCACCAGCCCCATCTATGAAGCCTGGTTATGGGTTACCTCAGGACAGCCGGGTCCCATCTACAGGAGCCTAGCACAGGGTTTTTCCACTTTTCTGGTCCCAATCCACAGGATGTCTGCACGCAAGGGGGACCATGGAGCAATGTATACTGTGACATGCTAATGCTCCGGCTCGCAGTAGATGTCCTCCCTCTCCTTTTATGCTGTCTCACTGCACCTCCACCTGTGGTCACCCAGGTGATGGTATCACAGCAGGACTCACATCCCGCCCCACCTGGAGGAGGAGAGCAGCCCCTGGGTACTCAATTTTCCTCCCCTCAGCTGCCCAAATCCATTCCCAAACCCAGATCGCTGGCGCCGCAAGCGGTAGCCCTACCGCTGCATCGGTGGGCCGGCCTAGTAGTCACAATATTAACAGCACAGCTATACAGTATGTACAAATATACATAAGCAAACATAAGCAAACCCCAAGGAGGGGGTTGGAAAATTAATACAGAGAAGGGGGAAGGAGGTATGGCAATAGAAAAGTGGACAGGATTATAGAAAGTGAGGGAATTAAAGAAGAGGAAAATACTAGGAAAATTCTAGTAGTTATTTACGTAGGTTCCCTTTAAAAGTATTGGCCCAGGCAGTAGTAAAGAAACTGTGATATAGTACCTAGGACAGTTGCAGGGGAGTTTATTGAGCAAGTGCTCCTTCAGTTGAACCTTAAAAGTACTGAGGGAGGAGCTGTCCACAAGGTTAGGAGGAAGAGTGTTAAAAAGCTTGGGACCCCTGTAGGTAAACAATCTCTGCCCCAAAGAGGTGTTGCAGTAAGGGACCCAAAAAGAGGATGTGGTAGCACCCCAAGTGAGCCGAGTGAGGCAAGCCTTCTTGAAAAGAGAGGAGACACTGTGAGGTAGATTGTTGTTGAGAATAGTGTAGAGAAACATGGAAGCCTTCCATGTAACCTGTCCTCTAGGGAGAACCAATTAACTGCCTTGTGGAGAGCACAGCTGTGGGTACAACGGGGGAGCCCAGTCACAAACCTGATAATGTTATTGTATGCTGTTTTGAGCTTATTGAATATGACGGAATTACTCTGAGGTGAGTAGATGATGGATCCATAGTCTAGAAGAGGTAGGAGTAAGATGGAAGCCAACCTACTCCTCATTTCGGGGATTAGGAATTGCCTGATCCTGTAGAGGAGCCCAAGTCTCTGGTGAATTTTTTGTATTAATTGTGTTACGTGAGGGCCAAAAGAGAGGTGCTCATCCAGTGTTAGGCCAAGGTATTTAAACTTGCACACCTGCATAATGACCATACCATCATTATCTAGGAGGGTGAAATTGAACTTAGGTGGTTTATGTGTGCCAGCAAAAATCATACATTTGTTTTCTTGAGAGTTAAGGACCATTCCTTGAATGGTGAACCAGGAGTTACAGCTCTAAAAACCTGTTTGAAATTTGGAGAGAAGGTGGTGGGGTTAGCGTCCTTGCAGTATAAGGCAGTGTCATCTGCATATAGGATGATGTTAGTATATGAACAGATGGAAGGTATGTTGTTAATAAAAATAGAAAAGAGGGGGCCAAGTGTTGACCCTTGTGGGACTCTATACTTAATAAGACAGTCAGACGAATGATGGCCCATATAGAAACATAGATTTTGATGGCAGATGAGGACCGCTTGGCCCACCCAGTCTGCCCATTTCCCTACTCATTGGATAAGCTGCAGATCCTAGTTAACCAAAAGCCTGCTTCCTCCTACACCCAACTATAATTGCCTTACGTCTGCCCCATGACTTCTTGAATTCCCCCACTGTTTTTGACTCCACAACCTCCTCAGGAAGGCCGTTCCATGCATCTGCAACCCTCTCTTTGAAAAACTATTTTCTCACGTTGCCCCTGAGCTATCCCCCCCTTTATCTTCAAACTGTGGCCTCTTTGTTCTTGCACATCTCTTTTTCTGAAAGATGCTACCCTCTTGGACATTGTTGATTCCCTTGAGGTACTGGAACAATTCTATCACATCCCCCCCCTTTCCTCGAGGGTATACATATTAAGCTTCTTTAGTCTCTCTTAGTATGGTTTCTGGTGCAGACCCTGCACCATTTTAGTTGTCCTCCTCTGGACTGCCTCCATAACCGTCTTGTGACACCTCGGGTGGAGATAGTTACCAAACCAGTTAACTGTGTTTGTAGAGAAATTCATAAGGGCAAGAGTAGTCTGTAGTACAGTAGGCTGTGGTCCACTAAGTCAAAGGTCTTGGTAAGGTCCACAAAGACAGTACCCATGTAAAGACCATCATCCATGGCCTTGTATATGTTCTGTGTAACCTTAGTGAGAATGGTTTCCGTGTTGTGCTTAGCTCTAAAACCAGGTTGAGCCTTGGTCAGGATGCCATATTTGTTTAAGTGCTCAGTGATTTGTGAGTGAACTATTTTTTTCCATGATTTTAGAGAGAGGAGGGGGAAGTGAGATGGGCCTGTAATTGCTTGCTTCATGATCCTGAAAGGGAATGGCTACAGTGACCAGGACAGAGGCTACTGGTAGCTGATGGAGCCAGCTAAGGTAGTTGTTCAACTGTGTTTGTCATCACTGTTGCTGCCACTGTGTTGTTGTATCTTGTTTACTTGCATGTCCCACTGTTTACCGAGTGGCATTTACTTTTCTGTCATTCCAGGGTGTGACTGCAGTATACAGTGAACACGGGCAACAGCAATTGATTGCTTACAAAAATGGTGACTCAATTACAGTGACTGTATTCAGAGCTACCTGGCAGGGTAGTGATAGGATACCTGGGTGGGTGAGGTAGGGCGATGGGAAGCATACGCGCATGTACGGACACATGCAGGGGGAGAGGAAGGGAAGGAAAGGTATGTGGGAGGAGGTGTGGCAGACAGCTGCTGAGCTGGTCTGCTAACATGGTGGGGAGGGCGTTTGGTTGGAAAATTCAGGGTGCAGGGTTCAAGTCTGACACAGGGTTTTTTTTGCCAGCACGCAGCTTGTGTTTTTTTTTTAAGTATTTCGCCCCCCAATATGCACCCGGTGGAGCTGAGAATCCTTTAGTAGGGGGGTGCGGGGGCAAAGCCCCCCGCATTGAAAAGAAACCCGTAGATCTTGGGTGCCATCTTGCCATTCGCCGTGAGTGTTCTTCGCCGAAATTTATTTTCAGTGATGTACACTAGTCCAAATGGCAACCCCTATTTCGCGATCACCGTTATCACATAGAACCTGTGACTGCACCCATTGGACCCCTGATACTGTGGAGGGGGCAGTTGAGAAGACCCAACAATGGACTGGTGAGAGTTATAGCCCTGATATTGCTAGGGACACAGAGAACTGGTCACCCATGGGTGGCAAGAGAGAGGGGAGATGATGCAGCAGCCAGTACAAGCCCATCCTGTCAAGAGGACTGTGGCAGGGAGATGCAGGACTCTTTGCTATGCCTGCCAACAGGCTATTCCTAGGCAGCAGGTGGTGTGACACATGTTGTTTGGAGGGTGTTTAGCTGTCCACTGTAGCATACAGGGCAGGTCTGGCTGTGAAGCATCAAAGAATAAGACAAACCTCTGGTGTGTCCCATGCCTGGGTGTACAGTAACATTCCAGTGTACTGGACTTTTGAACTCAGCCTCCTATATCCTCTATCTGGTGTGGCATTTGCACATACTTGTGCTATGACACTGTGTGTACACCTGTGAATGTATGCTATTTGCTAAATGTCATCCACCTGTGTGGGTAGTGTTCTTTTGGGGGGCAGGGGTGCTGGTGGGAGCTGTACAGGTCTGGGGGTACAGGTGTATGGGGTACAGGTGCATGGATCCATGTGGGAGAGGTATGGAGATTGGAGGTACAAGGATGAGGGGTGTTGAGTGTGGGGGTGAACATCAATGTTCCAAGGTGGCACTGGGCGCAGGTAAAGTGCTTACTGTGGTGACCCTGCACTGTGCCTGTGGTGTAGGCATTCCTCTGTGCAATTTTCAGTGTGGAAGCTTCCTCTATGGCAGCCCCCTGCTCATGTACAATAGGTGCTGGATCCTCACTCTGCTCACATGGTGGTCCCAGTGGGGCTGGGGATCAGCATACACACTGGATGCATGTAAGTGTTACTGGCAACTCCCCATGCCTTTGCTGCACTGGCTGTTGTACTGCCTGTGAATTGTGAATTTGCTGCACTGCCTGTGAATTGCTACGTGGTTCACCTGCTCATACTGCATATGGCTTCTAGTGGATCAGTATATGTTGCATTGCATAGATTTCATGTGTTTATCTGTGTGCACCTGTGCTATCTGGCTACATTAGGTGTCTCAATGTTTTGTGGATCAAACCTTTAATCTAGCCATGGTGAACTCTACCTCTTCTTGAATTATATTTTCTAATTTTATTTTTTTCATCTTCACACTCTTCTTTAAATACACAACTTCCCCTCCTAATTTCAGTTTTATTTTCAACGTTACAATATTGAATTAGACAATTTAGCCTATGTTTAAAATGCTCATGTATTTCTTAGTTGTTCAGTAGCAATACATTTAATCTGCAATTAATCAGTTTCAATTTCCAATAAAGTAAATTCTTCTATCTGTATAATCAGTGACTGGTCAGAAACCATCATTGGGTCTATTTCTATGTAGTGTTTCTTTGTAATTAAATCTACAGAAAATAATAATCTAATCAACACCAAATATCACAAGAGTTGGAATAGAATGTGTATTTTCTTTTATTAAGATATATCTAATACTCCTAATGTTGACATAATTTTATCTATTGTTACCATATTAAGTTTCAGTTATAGACTTACCTTTGATCTTATTGCAGGTGTAGTTCTATACTGTATTGAAATCATTCAATGTGTTATTGACTTATCATGAAATCCCATGATTTCTGTTTGAATTGCAATAAAAACATTCTAAATCCAAATTTTTCATTGCATATACTGTATATTTGCAGTTGTAACTGATTTATTATCTGATTTCCCAAAAGGATCCAGAATCTTTCTTTGTTATCACTTACAGTATTTATTAATCTGAAATGTAATAATTTCTTTAGTATTTATATTGCTTCTTGCATTTATCTCACTAATAGAAATGTCTACGTATTTCATTTATCCATCCTTTCTTTCATTTTTTTATTGCATCATTATCCAAATGAGTTTCCTGCAGACCTATTATACCTAGTTTTTCTTTTTCCATAACAAATAATATCTTTCTCCTTTATTTTTCAAAACTTTTACATTCCTTGTCACTATCTTAGAGTTCAAAATATTTATCTCCTTATTACCTTCATTCTTTTACAGAATTTTTACTTTCAACTGAATATTATTATCCCCTTTATCACCCCCAGGTAAATACTTAAAATATTTTTTTTCTTATCCACAGTTCTTAATCCAATATTGCTAAGTACTCTGGCTCGGTCTGCATTGTTTTGGAGTGTCTTTTTCTTATCAATTTCATTTGCTGATAGTGTGTTTTCCATAGTGGACCCTGATATTTCTTTGTTTGCCCATTTATGTTCTTATTCTTCCCTATCAACGTTCTTCTTCCCTTAGCCCTATTTTACCCCAACCCCTACCCTTTCTCTTAAATCCATACACTTGTTTAGGTTTAGTTTTCCATATACCCTTACTACTTTCTACATCTCAGGTAGAACATATAGCCATACTCCTTCTGTGGGATGGCACTGTGGGCTCCTGGCCTGCTACCCTTTTTATTCTGTTATCTACCGTTCAGTCATATTTTGAAATAGTTCATAACATGCATTGTAAAGATTCTTCCCTGTATTTATTCTCTACTGTATTCACTATTCTAATAATTCTATAACCCTATTACTGTGTTTTTACTTCTTCATGTGGTATATTCTTTTCTCCCTTCATATTATACAGTATAAGACATCAAATTATATAAAATATTATATCATGTGAAGCAAGATCTACATGTATCATGCAACTAAACATTCCTGGCTGCAAAACAAAACTAGGACAGTTGTTTTTTAGAAATAGGGCAACTAAAGCATGGACTACATATGCTTTGAACATTATAAATAGCAGACATATAGGACATTTTAAATACTGCTTAAAAATGCATCTATTTAATATTGCAGAATGTGACAGTTTTAAATGATCTGTATTGTATGTCTAATTATACTGTATTTGTCAAAGTATTTTTATACTGTATATTTTGTTAGTGGTATGTTATTTACTGTCTACACCTTTGAAAATAGGCACTTGTGCCTAATGGTCTCTCCCTAAGAATACAAATAAAAAAAATATGAGTTCCTTCCCTTATATTAATGACCTGTTAATGTCCATATTCTGCTATTCTTGTTGCCTTTTGTAGCCTATTAAACCATTACTTTTCTTTTCCTCTTTCCATATTCTCTTTAGTTTCCATAATTCATTTTATTTACTACTTCAACTCCTAATTTCTTAAATTGTGTTTGATTTACATTTTAATGTTGTAAATGTTCTTTTTTTCATTAATTCTTTCACTTCTTCTGGGTCTTGAATCTTGAAAGTATTCCCTTGTTTTCCATATTCAAAACTGTGCTACACGTTATCCAAAATTTTACATCTGCTTTCAACAACATGCCTTTCATGTCTATGAAGGATTTCATCTTCTCAACCACCGCCTTTGAATAATCTTGAAAGTTCTTATTCTGTTATTCTTCCTAATTACCTCCCTTTTTTAGAATGTACTCTTTGCTGATCCACTAGTGCAGAGGTAGCACTACCACTTGCGATGCCAATGACCCAGGTTCAGAAGTGAATATGGGCTATTGGAGGGTCAGTCAGGGAGGAAGATCGAGTGTATGTAGACTTCTCTCCTCTTCCGGGGGTGGAGGGTGGGCAGACCTCAAAGCTTGCCTGGCCCCTGGCGGAAGCCGGGGGAAAGACAGCCTGGGCCAAGAAGGTCAGGAGATGTGGTAGATGGTGCACGTCACATGGGAATGCATGGTGTGCACCATAACATCATTGCACATTGCGTCTCCCCAAAGGAAAATGACAGAGACAAGATGGCAAAGAGTGCTCCCAGACCCACATCCAACCAGTTTGGCATACTGACCAGAACCAGATCTGTTCTGTGGCAGGGCTTGGGGAACCCTACCAGTGAGGGTGCAAATCCTGGGGGAAGACAGCCTGCAGATATGTCCTGGCAGACATTGGGGTGACAGGACTGGGGTGCTCTTTGGAAGGAGAGCCAACTGGGACAGAGAAAAAAATAATGTATTTGTGGTGTATCTCAGGAATCTAACTACCATTGATCTTGGATGTTTAGATATTGATCTTGACTGCACAGTCATTGGAACACTACTGTATGTGCTCTTTCTATTTTTAATTGTTTTTCTTTCAGTATTTCTACAGCATCCTTCAGCATTTCTGCAACTAATGTAGCCATGTCCCTTCCTTTTACTTCTTCTGGGATTCCCAAGATTGTTATATTTTCTCTTTGTACTCTGACTTCCTGCTCCTATGTTATTTCCTCAGTTTAATATCCTTTATTTTAGGTCCCTTATCTCTTTTGAGTTCCAATCATTTTCAGTTCCTAATGATTCTACATGCTTGTAGTTCTATCAGCTTTTTTCCATTCATGGCTATTCCTCTGTTCATTTCTCCATAGTGGGTCCTATTCATGAAGGGGTGTAGGTATGCGTGAAGTGTGCATACCCCCACCCACAGAGCTGTCCACCCATGGACAGGTGCACCAGTACCAGCATTCACAAATGCCACCCACCTGTCCATGGCCCTGCCCCCCAATGCACAAGTCCACACAAGGTGGGTGCGGGCAGAGTCACGGAACCAGCCAGACATCCAATCTGATGCCTGTCATGGGTCCGCCAGTGAATCCCTTGGGCAGTGGGGTGTGCATTGGCAGCATGCCTTGCGAATGTCTGAGGGTTAGCGGCTGTGGTGGGTGGCAGGGGTGCAATGCTGCTGGCCCTCACTGATGGCACTGATGCATTGCCCTGTGATAGAGAGGAGGGGGGCATGCCTGCTGACAGGAAGTAGAGGGACACATTCTCTGGTGGCGGGATAGGGTGATTGCATGCAATGCTGCTGGTATGGGTGGGTGGCCGCCATGATCCAGTGCCCCTATGATGGGTAAGGGTGTTGTGGGTGTTGGGGGGTGCACCACAAACACCACTGCATGCGGGGGTGGGTGGGTGGCCTCAGGCAGCCATGATCTGTGGCTCTGGTGCTTTGGTGGGCTGCTCACCCTAGTCCTGTGGGGTGTGCACAGGGTGCGCAGGGGGTTTATGGCTGGGTCTGCCTGGCATACCCTGTGACCCCCTGTGCACCCCCGTGGCCAGCACTACATGCCTTAGTGCAACAGTTCTCAAACTTTGTCATAGTGAGCCTCCCCTAAGCCATGGAAAAGATCTTGAGCCTCCCCCAAAATACTGAAATATTTTTGGGCCTCCCCATAGAAAAATAGCCTACTTTTCACAGTACATCAGGAATAAATTGAACCTCTTTGCATAGCTGGCTCATGTTAAGCTTATTGTAACCCCTCCCAACAGGACAACCTACTTGCTCCAATATTTTTGACTCTCGAATCATTGTTACCCTGCTGCCATGCCTTCATGGATCAGATTGCTTTCCATTTGCCCTCTAACTGGAATAACCTTCCTGATGACCTCTGCCTCCCCTGCTCTTAAGCAACTCTCAGGGATCATTTTGCTCCTCCTGCTCTTATTCCTAGTACCTGTATTGTTAACTCTTGTATTTGGACAGTTCTGCTGCCAATCTAATTGATCAATTGTTTCTTACATTGTTAGTTTATTGTAAATTTGTTCACACTTTTATTCATTTTGCATTGCTTGAGTGTTTTGCAGTTACATTCTGAGCTGTATTCTACTTCACTTTCCTGGGTACACCTGATATAAGCCATGGCTCAGTGTACAGTACCTTTTCTGGTCGGCAGACTTGTGAATAAATACATAAATTCACCTACTATTATCCTCTTTCAGTTTGCCTTATCCCTTCACACAAAATCTATAAAGTTCAAAAGTGATATATAATACTTTTTCAAGACTTGCTTGAGCCTCCCCTGGAACAGATTGGGGCCTCCCCAAGGAGGCTGGCCTCACCATTTGAGAACCCATGCCTTAGTGCATGGCACATAGTGCCGGCCTGCCCCTCGCTCACCCCGGTGCATTGCTCATCACACAGCCAAGGGATCAGGCATGTATTTCCCGTGCACTCCCCTTCGTGCATCCCACGTGGGGAGCGCAGTTGGTGCAGGGTGGCTACTTGCCCCAGCTACGCACGTGTAGCCACTCTGCACCATTTGTGCATAGAGCCCAGTGTCCTTTTATTTCAGCTACATCCTGGGCAACCATATTTAATATAATAGACAGTTAATTTAAAATTGTTCATTTATCATACTGAGTGATGGTCTGGAGCTATTTGACCTGAATTCCATATCAAATCTCTTCTTATTTTCTGGTTCTTTTATACTATCTGAATTGTTTGAATTTTCTAGGGTCCTCTTTCCTTTCCTTTTCTTTTCTCATGTATTGTCTTTTATTTCTTTTGTGGCTGATTTCTGATTGTGGCTGATGATAACACGGTTGTTTTTTATCTTCTTCCATCACATTTTTCTTTTTATCTTGTGATTTTATTGAGAGTTTCTCAATCTGTGATAGGCTTGCTTATAACAAGGTTATTCTTGTCTTTGTGCTTTGATTTGGGTCCTGATTTTTATCCTCCATTATATAATTTCTTCCTTACTGTACTGATTTGTTAACTGTTTGTCAATGGTCACAGTCTCAAACATCATTGATGGCAGTGGTTATCCCCTACCAAGAAGATTGACAGAATTGAAATGGACTGGGATTAAACTGTGTCTCACACATCAGTAAAGACATAGACAGGGTTCAGGCAGTTCAGAAAAGGGCAACAAAGATGTTGCAAGAGTTTCAAGGAAACTCTATGAGGAGACACTGAGGAATCTCAATAGGTACACACTAGAGGACAGGAGAATGAGGGGTGACATGAGCAAGACCTTCAAGTACCTCACAGGGGTGAACAGAGGGCTGAGAGGGGCCTCTTCCAAAAAAGGATGAGCTCCAGTACTAGGGGGCATGCAATGAAATTGGAGGGGTACATTTCAGGAAGGATGTGAAGAAATACTTCTTCACAGAAAGGGTGGTAGAAGCATGGAACCAATTGCCAGTCAAAGCTGTGGAGGCTAGAATGGTGTAAGATTTCAAGTAAGCATGGGATAGAGACAGGGGCATACTAGTACAGAAATGGGAGGGGGTCTAGACATCAGTAGAGTCTGTGGCAGTACAATTGGCAGGGAACCCTCGAGCAGACCGGGAGGGCCTAATTGTCCTTTTTTGCCAACTATGTCTATGTTTCTAGCAGCTGCTTAATATGCCGCTTTATATGCTATACAGTCACAATAGGCCTGCTACAGCTGAGTATGTTGGCTGTGTCACTGACTATAACAATGTCAATTCACTGAATTCACTGAATTTACTAATATCAGAACACTCAAAAACCTCATGAACTAAACAACTTTAATTCATAGGTCCTCTCCACCTCCAGTGTTATCACTACTCATTACTACCTTGCCATCACTTGCTGTTAGTTGCTACAGCTATGTTTTTTTACACATACAGTCACTATACTCTCTACTCTTCACCTTTTGTGACTCCCTCTGTTGCTCTTAATTATTTATTTTATTTATTAGATCATTGGTTTACAGACCTTTGAGTCACAGACTCATTTACAAAGACACCTTGTCAAGAGAGCAATATGTCGCAGCAAACAAAACAGTACAGTACATAATGCTTAGATTTAAAAAGCAACCAGTGTTACAGGCATTCACTGGTGGTACACGCTTGGTAATAGGTAGATCACAGCATTTGCTCTTCCACCTTTTCTTCTGCTTCTCTTTTGTTTTATTTATTTTGTTTTATTATCTAATTGTGTTGCTTTGTTGTGTAAACCTTTGTTAATGCATCCCTTTGAGCCTACCACTACTTTCTAACCCCAGCCTCACACAAAACCTACACCAACAAGTCCCACAGCACCCTACAGTGTTTTAACATTCACACGCTTTCTCTTTTTTAACTGCTCAGATGCTCAAATGCTTTACTCATAAAGGACAAACATTAACAAGCATTTGTCAATGCCGAATGCTTGCTTGCTGGCATTGGCAGTGGTAGTGTAGAAGTTACAGAGCTGCATAATAGGAATGGCAGCGAAGTATTGAAATGAAGCCAACCCCACCACCACCCTGCGGAGAGTGACAGGCATTGGGGTGTGCATTTGGGTCATCAGGCATAACGGCCACGCCATTTCACCACACCCCACCCTGCAGACACTGACAAGTGTCACGATGTGCCTATGGGTCTTTGGCCCTCATGCACGCCCCATTCCATCAGGAAATATGGTGAGATGGGTGCGGTATAGGAGAATGGGGTGAACTTTGGGGCCGATGAGTCCAAGGCATACCTCGATGCCTCTCACTGGCTGCAGGGTGTGGAATGGTATGAGCATTACAGTCAAGAATCCCAAGTCACACCCCTGATGCCTGTCATTCTCTACAGGTTTGGGCGTTATGGTTGGAAACCCTAATACCACGGGCATTCGTTGGTATTTTCACTCCAAATTTTCAACATGTTTTTTTTGTGATCCCACCTCATGAACAGGGGGAATATCAGTTTGTTAGCCAAAAGCTACTTATGCACAGCGACTATGGTATTTAGTGCCACAGGTGCAAAAACATTCCGAACAGGATGTAAAAAATGACAGCTGTACTGTTCATGGGGAGGTGTAAAAAATGGCAATGTTGCAAATCTGCAGTAAAAATATTTAAAAAAACGGTGAAGTCACGAGCGTACATAGAAACTGTGCAACGCACACCCATAATATAATTAGGTTGGGGATTTTTTTACAGCAGATTGTCAACTCAGGCATTTTGGTGCCTCTGATCATGAACAGTGTCACTGTGCTTTTCTTTATCTGTCCTGAACAATGATTTCCCACAGCGACCACGCATCTCTGTGCTGAAAGTGTGAAAACACACTTCGGCCATGTTGTGAAAAATGACAGCTGTACTGTAAATAAGGAAGTGTGGAAAAATGCCACTGGTGAAAACCAAAGTCATGAACTTACAAGGGTGCGTGGAAACTGCGCAATGCTCACTCGTAACACAATCATTTTATGGACTTTTGTCACCAAATTTTCAACATAGCCATTTTAAGACCTCTCTCTGCTCATGAACAGTGTAACTGTGATTTTCTTACTCTGTCCCAAACATTATTTTCGCACACCAACAGCACCATTGTGCGCTACATGTGCGAAACACATTTTGGGTGGCATATGAAAAATTGCAGCTGTACTGTTCATAAGGAAGTGTAATAAAATGGCAATGTTGAAAATCTGGAGTGAAAATATTAAATTTGCAAACTTATGAGCATGCATAGGAACTGCACAATGCACACTCGTAAAACAGTCATTTTTTTGGAATTTTTTTCACCAAATTTTCAACATAGCCATTTTAAGACCTCTGCTCATGAACAATGTCACTGTGATTTTCTTAATTTGTCCCATACATTGATTTCGCACACACAGACTGTGCCATTGTGCACTACATGGGCAGAAACACGTTTTGGGTGAGATGTGAAAAATGACAGCCGTACTACTCATAAGAAGGTGTGGTAAAATGGCAATGTTGAAAATCTGGAGTGAAAATATTGAAAATTCACTAACTTACAATCGTGCATAGGATCTGTGCAACGCACGCTCATAAAACAATCGTTTTTTGGAATTTTTCCACCAAATTTTCAAAATAGGCTTCTTGAGAGCCCACCTTATGAACACAGGCAGTGTTGTTTCATTACTCAGTCCCAAAAGGTGATTTTGCACAGTGACTGTGAAATCACCCTTCAGGCCCGAATAACGCAATGACAGTGACAGCATTCATGAGAAGGGGTCCCAAACACCGCATGTTGAAAATTTGGTGCAAAAATTCCAAAAAATGCCTGAGATATGCAACAAAGTTGAAAAACCCCTATCTATCCCATTATACAGCGTTCCGGCATTTCCTCAGTTCGTGGTCGGCTTTGAAGGATGCAGATATGTTCCCGGTCCACCAAAGATCGTTGCGCCGAGCTTCAGAGGTAAGTATGGGGTGAGGGGGGTGTGAGGAGGCAGGGTGCACAGTGGGTGGGTGCGGGTTGTGGGGAGGGCAGGAAGACTGCGTGGGACCATTTTTCTTTGCAGGTATTTAAAAAGCTGACACGGGATGTTTGCCACGCTAGGGTGAGCTTCTCACGGCAGAAGGATGGCTGAGGGGGCGGCGCGGAGCCGAGCGGGGATTGGGCACCCCATCGGCCATGGCATTTGTTGCCATGCTGGGGTGACTCCCAGCATGGCACCCTGTACTGGGGGAAGACAGTGAAGCCGACGGGGATTGGGCACCCCACCTGCCATGGCATTTGCTGTCACACCAGTGGGCCTCATGCAATCTCGTACTGGGGGAAGACAGTGAAGCCGATGGGATTGGGCACCCCGTCAGCTATACCATTGAGTTTCCACACTGGGTGGGCACCAGCATGGCATTTGGAAGGCTTTGGGGTGCAGCACAGCCAACGGGGGATTGGGCACCCCCGTCGGCTATAGAGTGTGTGCGTGGGGGGGGAGCACGCAGTATGTGTGTGTGTGTGGGGGGAGCTGCGCATGAGCAGGCAATATCTTATCACTGCTAACTGAAGCGTAGCTCCCCCTTTCAACTGTATGCCACTGCATTTTGGAGTTTGTCATAGACAGCTCCAGCATGCATTGGCGGACAGGGGCCGAGCCTGCCAATACACTGACTGAATTGGAAGAGGGGGTGACACACCTCTGAAAACTCAGATGATGGTACTATGTTTCTTGCACATGCATGCAAGCAAACATAAAAAGTGTGAAAGGCTGGTCTGTCCCAGACTCTGTCTGTATACTTGTACCAGCTTTTTCAAACCTTCAGAAGCCTGCAGGGGTATCTCTAGGTCTCAATCCCAGCAGAGCCACCACCCACATGGTACAGTGCTCCTTACCAAAGGAAATGGTCCACCCCTGTCTGTCACAACTGAGAACACCTCACTTTAGGAACAAAATATGATGAACATAGTCTTCTCTTCAGAGATGGAAACACAGTTGTTGTCAGTTATAACTCAGTTATCTGTATCTGAAAGGTCTCAGTCACAGAAACATGAAGTATATAAAAAAAATACAGTATTTTAATACTTCAAGATATTTACATATGTGATACAGAATGCAACACTAAGACTATGGGAAACAGTACTTCTACAGAGATAAAAAGTAAACATTTTGAACAGTATAAAAACACACAGACAATTTTTATTACTACACTTACTAACTTTTTCAACGTAGAAAGGGCTTTCCACTCAGGACACCTTGGTGAATCAGAGCATACTTGAACCTTAGATTTTAACTGTTCAAGGTCCCAAAACCTGACTAACTTATCTCTCACAAAACTCAGGTTAACAGGGTTCCTAAAAAACAGTCTCTACCAACAATTGGCACACATGTCCTATAACATCACTTCCAGACCAGTTTCGTGTGTGTTGAGAGCTGGGTCCTCTTTGGAAACCAGTTTGATTGGTACTTCATGGGTTTGTGTATTCCAAAGGACATTTCTTTTGCCCTACCTTCTGTTCTGCACAACTAGAGTGACTGCTTCAGTCATTAGGCAGGTCCCTTTGGGTAACATGAAAGGGTTGTTTTTGGCTTTGGAGCATAAAAGGGCTGTTTTTGCTTTCAGCTTTTCCATTAACAGGTTAGGATGGTCCTGTAGTACAGGATGAAGAGATTGTAATCACTCTCCAGAATAATCTGGCATGCCTCTGGCAACTAACTTTATCTCATTTCCTCCTCATGGATCTATTCAAACTTATCAAAACAGCTAGGGGGAAATAATAAAAACTACAGTACAAAATGATATGCCAAGTTGTCACACTTTCCCATGTGGAAATGAAAACAAAAACAATCTTTTAGCACCCCAAATTACATTTTTTTTTCCATGTGAGCTGGCTGGTGCCCATTGGTATGCCTCAGTTCACTCTTTGTGTGGACCTCACATTAGTTTCTCAGAGTGCCTCTCCTGGATCTATGATGCTAGTGCAACAACACTTTCGTCGACCAGCATCACAATGACGGGATTTATGTCAACAGCAAGTTGCAGTTGATATAAATCCTGAATGCCTCCTGGTCCTGTTTTCTATTGGGGCTACGCCCCGAGCCCCAAGCAGGGAGAGCCCCACCCCACCCCATACTTAATATAATCACCCAGAGAGGAGCTGATTCAGGAGGTGCTGGATTAGGAGACAGAGTGCCCCTGTCTCAGGTGCACCAACACTGTGACCTGTCAGTGAACTGTCGATTTTGTTAACAGTGCGGTAGGTCACTGTGTTGGTGTCACCATCAGGGAGGCAATCCGCCTCTCCTACTTTACAAAAAAGGGGTACTAACTATTGTCTGGACAACCTGTCCATGTTGCTGTGCTGCAGCCCACTGCAGTGTCTAATCTTCATATTATAGGAATGCAGCAGCAGGCTCCACCTTAGCAATTTTGGGTTCTGTCCACTGGTCCTATGTAACCATGTAAGGGTGTTGTGATCAGTGACCAGGGAGAACTCCCTCCCATTCAAATAAGATAGCAGCTTCTGTTAAGCCCAGACAATACCTAGACATCCCTTCTCTATTGTGACATAGGCCTCCTTTCTGGACAGCAGCCTTTTGCTCAGGTACACGATTGGGTGTTCCTCTCCATAGTGTGTAACCTTACTCAAAACTGTGCCCAGCCCATGATCAGATGAATCCACATAAATCTAGGAGAATAGTCCAGGGTGGCGAACACAGGTGCCCAACACAATGCCTCCTTCACCTGGTGGAATGCAGTATTGCAGGTTTCCATCCACTAAACCTTTTCCAGCATTTTCTTCCTGGTGAGATCAGACAGGGGTTTGGCCATGGTGCTAGAATTTGGCAAAAACTTATGGTAGTGCCCTGCCATCCCTAGGAAGATCCATACTTTTCTGTTGGTTCTAGGCATGGCCCATCCCTGTATGGCCTCAATTTTCACTGTCTCAGGCCAGATGTACCCACTCTTCACCCAGTGCCTAAGGAATGACACTTCTGCCATTCCTATCTGTCACTTCTGTGCCTTGACTGTCAGCCCAGCAGCCTGCAGTCCATGGAACACATCAGTTATGTGTCTAACATGCTCCTCCCAAGTATGACTATAAATAGTGATATCATCCATGCATGCCAGAGCAAAGTCTCCTGTCTCATTCAGAATTTGGTCCACAAGCCATTGAAAGGTGACTGGTGCATTTTCATCCTGAATGGCATTATCGTCAACTCAGATAATCCAAATATAGTTGTGAATACCAACCTCTGTCTCTCTCTCTGGCTTCAGGAGTCAGAGGTATCTGCTAATAGCCCTTTATCAGGTCTATACTGGACAGGTAAAGGTCTCCCCCTAACCTCTCTAGGACCTCATCTGGCTTGGGCATGAGGAGTACATCCCCTTCTGTGTAGCTGTTGAGCTTACAGTAGTAGGTGTAGAACCTTGTGCTCCCATCCCTTTTGGAGATCAGCACCACTGGGGAGGTCCAGGGACTACTGGACTTGTGGTTCACCCACCGAGCCAGCATCTCCTTGATCTCCCCTTCTATGGCATGTCTTACTCCTTCTGGGACTCTGTAAGGGGACTTGGACTGTTCCAGTGAGGCTTGAGACCCTGTTTCCATGTGGTGCTCTGCTAGTGTGGTATACCCTGCCTTCCCTGTGAACATTTCACCAAAGGTATGCAGCACCCTATGCATTTCAGCAGCTTGAGCTGGTGTCAGCAGTTACAAGAGGGTGACAGAATCCAATGAGGATTCTACCTTAACCCCTGCCAAGACATCCACTAGTAGATCTACTTCTGTCTCCTCCTCTTGATAGCTGCACACAGGCAGGACAATCTCATTCTGGCCATGGCAGGGCCTCAACATGTTTATGTGATAGACTCACTGTTTGTGTCTCCTGTCTAGCAGCTTCTTTACGTAATAAACATCATTCATCCTATCATCGAGTAAGGCTCCTCTCAAGTTGCCTTTTATTTGTTCTGCTTGATGGGGATGAGCACCATCACCCTTTGCCTGACTTTGTACTCTCAGGATCTGGCCCCATGGTCCTACCACATCTGTCTTTTTTGTGCAGTGGCTAAGTGCTCCTGGTCAAACCCCATGAGTTGCCTGAGATATGACCTGAAATTTAGTACATAGTACACAACAGATTCCCCTTGGGGAGGAAGCTCACCCCACCTTACGAAATGTAGGGGCCCCCTTACCCTATGGTCAAACAGAAGCTCAAAGTTTGGGAAGAGCCCTGTGGACTCCTGGGGGACTTCCCTACATGTGAGTAAGAAGTGGGGTAGGTACTTGTCCCACTCTCCCACATGCTGATCAATGAATGCCCTTAACATGATCTTAAGAAACTCACTGAATCACTCGATCAAACTGCTAGTCTGGAGGTGATATGGTGAGGCCCTGATCTGGCTTACCCCACACTTCTTCCAAAGACTAATCATCAGATCAGACATGTGTTTGGTGCTTGGATCCAACAGAATCTCCTGGGGAAAGTCCACCCGGCTAACTATCCCCAGCAGTTTATTTGCCACGTTCTCAGCCTCAATGGAGAACAAGGACACTGTCTCTGGGTACCTTGTACCACTTGTCAGTGTGACTTGGGGTGTTCAGTGGCCCACAATGTCCACAGCAATTCACTGAAATGGCTCTTCAATAATAGGTAGAGGAATCAAAGCTGCCTTAGATTTGTCCCCAACTTTTCCACCCTCTTCTGGCATTTTGAACAAGTCCAGCATTAGTTTGTCACATCTTTAAAAGTACCAAGCCACTAAAAATTGTTAGTCAGCTGCCATTTAGTACGGTTGACGCAAGGTGTCCACAAAAAGGTATGGCATGGGTTAAAGCCAGAAGCTGCTTCCCATACTGCTAGGAACCACTGTCTGCAAGAGTACCCCTTCCTCTGGTGCTCCCTTAGGAACCCATGCATAGGTTCATAGGTTCATAGAAGTGTATGAGCAATGAAGGCATATGTAAGGATGCCCATTGTATGCTCGCCACCCATATGTCCTATGGGTGGAAATCAAATTTTTTGTTTCCCATATGTTCATCCAATTTTTGCTTAAAGGTATTTAAATTATCACTATTAATGACACTTACAGGTAATTTATTCCACAAACCCACAACTCTCTGTGTGAAAAATAGCATAGCACAAGAGCTCTTTCTCCCAGTACATCTCCCTTTTCCCAGAACTCAGAGAGTGTCACCTACCACACTGGTGGCTAACTCCTTTAAGTATTCCACGGATGGATCAGTTTGCTGAGCTCTCCCTAGCTCTACACAGCTGATCTTCCCCAAAGCACACTGTGCTGTGTGAGAGTGGCTCACTTTTGGGCGCTCAGTCTGTAATTGTGGCTCAGAACTGCTGCTCCCAGCTCATTCTTGAGCTACAACTTCTCCTGCTACTGAGGCAGGGGTTGCTTCCTCATGCTCTGCCCCTTCTGTGTCTTCAGGAGCCAATTTCCTTGCCTTGCTACAGGTAGTGACACACACTATATTGGCCATTATCAAAGTCATTACTCATGATTACATCCAAGGGCAAGTCTGGTACAACACCTACCTCCCATATGCCCTGGCCACCATCCCAGTTTACAAAGATCTGGGACATTGGCACTGAGATCACTGGAACCATCACTCCTCTCATTCTAGAAAATTGGACAGGCAGTATCTATTCCTCCTTAATAAAATCCTGCTTCACTATAAAAATGGAGCCCCAGTGTTCCTCAATCCTTGGGTCATCATTTCATTTACAAACACAGGGTACATATGTGCAGTGCAGTTAGAGGGCACTGCACTCTGTGTACAGGTCATTATCTGGTGTTAGCTTCTCGAGCTACTCCCACCTGCTGCACTAACCCCTTTTTTCACATTTTTCAGACACACATAAGACAAATGTCTCAGTTTCGAACAGATACAGTATAGCACCTGTGTTCACCTGTCCCCTTGCTTTTGAAACCAAGTGGCTTCCCTTTTTTTTCAGGCACAGGCTGACTTCCTTTAGAATGCCCCCTCCTGGGGTTCTCTTTAAACCATCTGATGTCCCTCTCCCATTACCTTTGTGATGAGAGGATAGTTGGCTGGATATGAACTGATAAGCCCTCTCAGCTGCCTCCTTTGCAGATCTTGGAGTTTTATCCAACAAAAATATTTTCAGTTCCTCAGGTACACTTTTTATGAACTGTTCCAGAAAAAATGAATCTTTTATTTCCTCTACAGAGCAAGCTTTTGCACTCTCTACCCTGCGTTCTTACAAATTACTTAGCTGAACACACATTTCAGCATAGCTACCTACTGGTGTCTTTCTTAACTCTCTAAATGTTTGCCTGTAGGCCTAACAAATTAACTCAAAATACCTTAGCAAAGCATTTTTCACCTTACCATAGTCCTTGCAGTCCACAAATGCAAAATCTTCTAATGCCTTGCTATAAGCAGTGGCAATAGATGAGTCACTCAGGAAACCCTGCCCAATTCAAATTGCCCACAGATTCTCCCAAAACATCTTAAAAACAAATCAAGATAATCCCTTTCCTGAAATCTGGGAAACATTTTAGAATTAATTTTGGCCTCCTGGGTTGAACCTTCCTAGGGCTTCCAGCTCTTCCGCCGCATGACTCGTGGCCACCGGGTGGTCGGCGCTCCACATGCCGATGCCGAGACCACAAGCTCGGACTCAACATGCTGAGAGCCGAGACCCTCTTAGGGCTCCCAGCTGTTCCGCCGCATGACCCGTGGCCACCGGGCGGTCGGCGCTGCACAAGCTGATGCCCAAGACCACAAGCTCGGACTCAACACGCTAAGAGCTGAGAACCTCCTAGGGCTCCCAGCTCTTCCGCAACATGACCCGCGGCCACCGGGCAGTCAGCGCTCCACAAGCCGATGCCCGAGACCACAAACTCGGACTCAACATGCTGAGAGGTACGAGAAAGCCGCAAACCAATCGGAGAGCAAACGCTTTTCTCCAGGGTCACTCCAATTGGTCCCTTTTACTCCTCCATTCGTTCCTATCTAATGGAGCGAAAAGGCGCTCATTTACTTGCAAAACAGACTGAAATCTAATGTTTACACCGTTTTTTACTGCCTAAACCTGCCTAGAATTGTTAAATCTGCATAGAAAAGCTGTTTTACTTTGTTAAAGCTACCTAAATTGTTACAGTGATCATAGCCCTTCTTTGACTTGGTAACTGAAGCCAGACTCACAGGCACCAAGGAAATCACCCCTTTTCAAGTGTAAATTTTATTTCACTGGCTTGTGAGACCCTTTTGTCCTCCACCAGTACTAATTTGGCTCCTCTCTCCTTCCCTTTTCAGCCAAGACCTTCCTAGGGCTCCCAGCTCTTCTGCTACATGACCCGTGGCCACCAGGCAGTCAGCGATCCACAAGCCAATGCCCAAGACTACAAGCTCAGACTCAACATGCTGAGCTGAGACCCTCCTGGCTCCCAGCTCTTCCGCCCTGTATGCCCACCCCCAGTGGTCGTGCTCCACAAGCCAATGCCCAAGACCACAAGCTCGGACTCAACATGCTGAGAGGTCGGAAACCCGCAAACCAATCGAAGCGTGAACGCCTTTCTCCAGGCTCACTCCGATTGGTCCCTTTTACTCCTCCATTCGTTCCTATCTAGTGGAGCAAAAAGGCACTCTTTTACTTGTAAAACAGATTGAAATCTAATATTTACACTGTTTTGTACTTCCTAAACCTGTCTAGAATTGTTAAATCTGCATAGAAAAATGGTTTTACTTTGTTAAAGCTACCTAAATTGTTAGAGTGATTACAGCAATTCTTTGACTTTGTAACTGCAGCCAGACTCCCAGGTGCCAAGAAAATTGCCCCTTTTCAAGTGTAAATTTTATTTCACTGGCTTGTGAGACCCTTTTGTCCTCCGCTAGTACTAATTTGGCTCCTCTCTCCTTCCCTCTTCAGCCGAGACCCTCCTAGGGCTCCCAGCTCTTCTGCCGGACGACCCGCAGCCACCGGGCAGTCGGCGCTCCACAAGCCGACTCCCAAGACCATGCTTGGACTCAACACACTGAGAGGTACAGGAAAGCCGCAAACTTACGCCCACCCACCCATCCCCTCCTGGCACATTTCTATATAGGCCTTCTTGCGCCGCCCATTACTGCCATTGGTCCTTTACTGTCAATCCTTTTCCCTTCCCTTTTTACCTAATTCTACAGATCTACTCTGTAGTGAGCCCTGCCAAGGTGCTGTCCAGCCTCTTAGCTCAGTTATCTATAGCAACCCTGAGGAATCCTCCTCCTTCCTAAGGATCATTACCTGAATACTTACAATAGCCACCATGGCGCTTTGCCTTCAGTTCTTCAGTATTCTATGTATATTGCCCATAGTCGGGAACCATCTAGACTGGACATACCTTAGCATTGAAATCCACCCTAAATCCATTCAATGTGCACATATTAGGTGCATACTTAACTCTTGCAACACCTCTGCACCATTACACCCTCACCAACCTCGGTGGCATATCCGATGTACATCAAGCAGTCAAATATTATTCAAAAGGTACCAACTACTCTCCTACAATGACCTCACACCTTGGCACTTCACAGCAAGTGTCCTATGCCATGTAATGGTAGGTCAACATAAGCCTAATAATATGCACACTCAAACTTATTCAGATACTGCATCTACTAGGAAAAGGCCAAAAATCTTCAAAACTTCCCTTGTGGTCCTGAGAAAACTTTTACTCTTACTATTACTATGCTCAATGTTGAGCTCAATCCTGGACCCATGATTGACATCACCTCACCATCAGAGCTTCCTAAGGTAAAAGGAATTAGCTTCATGAATGTTAATGCATGTAGCCTTGTAAAAAAATTCTCCTCCATCCAGTCTTGGATCTCCCACACTGACCCAGATATGTGTGTTATCTCAGAGTCCTGGCTATGGCCAGCCACCCTTGATAAAGAAATCAGAATACCTAATTACCTACTATTCAGATCCGACAGGCAAACCAGTTTTGGCAGAGTTGCGATCTATATCAGGGATAAATTTTCAGTCTCTATAATTGATTTCTCCTTGTATGCAAATGCATATGAATGCTTATCCCTAAAAATTGAATTCACTCCTACATCTGCCATCTGAATAATTGGCTGCTACAGACCACCCTCAGCTGGACCTCAACTCCTGTCCTAACTATCCTATGCTGGACTCCAGCAACCTAGAAACTATAATATTGGGAGACCTCAACTACGACTAGCTGTCCAGTGTCTCAGTACCCCTCAAAGCCTTATGTGACTCTCATGGACTCTCACAGCTTATCAGTGAACCAACATACATTAATAAGAAAAACCCAGCAAACAGCACCCTCCTAGATGTCCTATTAATAAACAAACCACACCTCTTCTCACATGTTGGTATCTTCCATGCCGACATCAGCGACCATTGCCTTATTGCTGGTGTGAGAACAAATCAAATGCCCAAATCTAACTTGAAATTCTCTTCTAAAAGATCAAAAAGAAACTTTAACCCACATGCCTATATCAACGATCTTAATGGCTCCCCACTTTGGCAGAGTTTTACCTTGCCAAATTAGTGAATGATGCATACGCCATATTCCAAGAAATACTATCACATGCCCTCAATATCCACGCTTCACTGGTCAAATCTCGTTTAAAACCTGGAACCCATCGCTGAGTTTCCCCAGACCTTAAAGCCGCATTATTAAAAAGGAATAAGCTTTGGAAAAATGCTCAGAAGTCCCAACTTCCCAAAGACGGGTGTCTCTTCAGATCTGCCAGGAACTCCTGCACAAGGTTAATCAGAGAGACTAAGTCCAAATTCTACTGCACAGAGCTAGATGCTGCCTCAATTTGCCCAACCAAATTCTAGTCCACAAAAGAAGACCTCTCTGGCCACATGCCAGGAAGCGCTCTTCCCTCAAAAATCTCCTGCAACAATGTCCTTCTCAATGATAAAAAGGAAACCCTACAAGCATTCAATACCCACTTCACCTCAGCTGGATTAGCCTTCGATAACTTGACTCCCTGCAACCTGCACTCTCAAATGGATACACTTCCCCCAAAGCCTAACCTAACAAATGCTACCTTCTCATTCTCTCCTGTTACTCTAAAAGAAGTTGAAGAGTTACTCCTTCACTTGGACGCCAAGAAAAGCACAGGGGCAGACTTGCTAGACCCCTACTTCATAAAGGTGGCCTGGCATGTGTTGGCAGTGCCCATCACTCATTTTGTTCAACTTGTCACTTTCTTAGGGAACTCTCCCTACCATTTGGAAACTGCACACATTATTCCGCTTTTCAAATCTGGGGATCCCAGTGACCTAAACAATTATAGGCCAATCTCACTTCTCCCCATATTATCTAAATTACTAGAGAAAATAGTGAATGCCCAGCTACGAGTCTTCCTGGAAAGCACAAACTTTCCAAACCCTTTACAGTCAGGCTTCCGAATGAATCACAGTACGGTTACGGCACTGGCCAAGATAACAAATGATTGGCAAACTGACCTGGAAAGCAAAAACTTCATTTGTGCTGTCTTCCTTGACCTAAGCAAGGCTTTCGACACTGTCGATCACTCCTTACTTCTTTTCTCTCTGATAGCCTTAGGCCTAGATTCCACCTCCTATGGATGGTTCCAGGACTACCTGATGGGCAGGCTACAGCAGGTAAAGGCAGAAGGGGAGCTATCACCTTTTAAACCATTATTAAGAGGTGTCTCTCAAGGTTCCATTCTGGGCCCAATACTCTTCTCCATATACATCAACAGCATAATTCTTGGCATAAAAAAAGCCAGTATCCACCTGTTCGCGGATGACACAGTGCTTTACCTAAGCCGGCCAACACCTGAAGCTGCTTGTGCAGATCTACAACACGACTTCAACATCCTTCAGTATCAGCTACTTAGCAAGAAATTACTCCTGAATGCTAAAAAAACCAAGGCAATGATCCTTTCTCCTGGCAACCTACAGTCTACCCTGACTAGAGGTGCTATACCCCCATCACCACCTTACTGTGGGAAAATCTGGAGTTCGTCCCCAAATTTAAATACTTGGGAGTTTGGCTTGATCACAAACTCTCCTTTGGGGAACACCTGGAGGACATGATGAAAAAAATAAAACAGAGGCTGGGACTTTTTTACCAGATAAACTGCCTCCTGAATCCTGAAGCAAAAAAACAGCTAGTTCAGACCACTATCATCTCCTTACTAGACTATGCCGACTTCATCTATAGTCACTGTAATAACTCATACCTATACAAGCTGGATGTCTTATACCAGAGAGCATTGCGCTTCATCACCGGCCTCCCATCATCTACCCACCATTGCTCCTTATACACTGCTGTGTGGTGGTCCTCCCTATAATGCAGATGAAGCAGAAATGCTGCAACATGGACATTGAAAGCTATTATTTGCAAACTACCACACTATATATCCAAATTACTGCCCCTAAGTGAGCTCCGAACCTATGCCCTAAAAAGTTGCTCACTAATCTCTCTTAAGATTCCCAGGGCCTGCACGCACCTTGGAAGAGCGGCCATAAGCTTCTCATTGCCAACTCTTTGGAATGAAATACAGAAATCATTGAAAATAAGTTCTCCAGTAAGCGTCGCAGTATTCAAGAATTTGTATGCAAAAGCAATCAGAGAGCTATGTCACTGCTTCCACCACCCTTAATCTAAGACTTTCTCACCCTTCAAGAACTCCCTGCCCTACCACCGCTCTTTCAACGGTCCCCAGGCAGTGGCGCCCCAGAAGCCGACGCTTGAAACCACAAGCCTGAACTCAAGTCACCTTGAATCACGGTAAAGCCGTAAACCCTTTGCAGCACGAGCACTTTTTGCCATCGACACCCAAACTGGCTCCTCACTCCACCCACCCCATTTCTCATTTCCTCCTCTTCCCACTACCCCCTTCCCACTATGCCATACTAAGACTTCATCAACCTTCAAGAACTCTCTGCCCTATCATCACTCTTTCAACGGTCACTGGGCAGTGTCGCCCCATAAGCCAACGATCGAGACCACAAGCCCGAACTCAAGTCACCTTGAATCGTAGTAAAGCTGTAAACCCATTGCAGCACAAGCACCTTGCCATGTACAACCAATCTGGCTTCTCACTCCACTTACCCCATTCCTCACTTCCTCCTCTTGCCACTATCCCCTTCCCACTATGCCAAACTGCCCCTCAGAATTCCTTCAGTAAATGCCCCAAGACCTATGGCCACCCCAGTAGATGTCCCCAAAGCTGCCCCCAAGAACCAATGCACAGGATTATGCCCTTCTAGTACTGTAAAGGCCCTAGCTCCCCAGCCAGGACATTGCATACACCTACAGTTCCTATACTGATGATTATATCGTCTGTATGCCGCCCCTTGAGAACGGTGTTCACAGCCTACTTTACCCCAAGCAGCCAATGTCATGAACACCAGTGGTCGTCGGACCAGAAGCTGCTTGGCGCTCGATGTCCCAGATGCTGCTTCTACAAAGCCACAATAGCATCCATCTCCCCTTGCTGTGTTCTCTTCAGTTGCCCAGTCTGTTGCCTCGCATCTTCAGCGCCCAGGCTGCCAATGACTCCTAAATCTTTGTGCGCACCTAGCTCACTCAGAGTGGTGTCGACAGTGCAGCTATCTCATACAGCTATAGCACATGAGTATTCTGTGCCAATATAAATCCTCCTAAACTTTACACCTTTTAGCTATAAAGTACAAGTAGGTTCCCTTTTCTGCGCCACTCTTAGAACCAGTTGCACCTGCCCCAACCCATGAACCCTATTCTGGAGACTCTGCAGCTTTCACTTCTCTCGCATATCCCATCACCTGTCATGCATAAAAATCCGGATACACCATCAGGTACCCACTGTATCACAGTCTCCATTGTCCCGATTAGATTATTTTCTTCTGGTCTAGCAATTTGTATTCCAACACTGCCTGCACTTCTGTGCATTTTTATGTACTATGTCTCTCCTTTTTTTCCCTGATCCTACTGTTTTTCACTGTTGATATTGTTATTTTTTGTTTCTCATACTGTCACAATGCCTGTATATATGTATGACTATGTATAATTGTTTATGACTTGTGCAACGGAGGTCCACCTTGCAAATGTGCTTGCTCAATGGTGTCCGCTAGGATAAATAAAGATTTTGATTGATTGATTGAACCCCTCATGCCATTATTCACATTTTGTGGTGCTGTCCTCTGGTGCAGAATTGTCATCTCTCTGACATGCTCATGCTTTTTCATCTGGCTTTCATGTCAGTGCTGCATTTCTTGTTCCTCTTGCCCTTGCTGGTGCTGTCTTTCTTGTGCCTCTCTCAGCTGGATCTTGTGCTGGTGCTGATTTTCTTGCTCCTTGGCTTCCAGCTTTCACCTCTGCATATCTGTATCTGCCTTTTGCCTCTCAATTTCTGTCTTTACCTTAACCAGGGTGAACTCTACTGCCAACATTTGTACCTGGTCTGCTTGTGCAGTTGTCTAGTCACATAATCACAGAAATCTGACAGCAGAAAAGGACCTCGCCAGCCCATCGAGTCTGCCCCTTCCCCCTCTCCTACTCATCTCCTATTTTACGGGCCCTCCACTTACCAACCCCATATATCTGTACCATGCCCTCTTGAACCCCTCCACCATTTCAGCCTCTACCACCTCTTCTGGTAGTTTATTCCAGACCTCCACCACCCTCTCTGTGAAGAATTGCCCCCTCACATTTCTTCGATATCTCCCTCCTTCCAACCTTATGCTATGCACTTTAGTTTTAGCCCCCTCTTTCCTTTTAAATAAGCTTCCCTCCTTCACCTTATTGATCCCCTTCATGTACTTAAAAGTTTCATTCATGTCCCCACCTTCTAATTTCCACTGGGTACAGACACAGTTCCCTCCACCTCTGCTCATATGGTTTCCCCTGTATACCATGCACCATCTTGGTTACCCTTCTCTGAACACTCTGTAGCCCATCTAAGTCCTTGCATAGGTGTGGTCTCCAAAACTGGACCTCATACACCAGGTGTGGCCTCACCATAGCCTTGTAAAGAGGCATAAGCACCTCCCTCCTTCTGCTAGTTATACCCCTCCCAATGCATGCCAACATTCCATTTGCCTTCCCCACCATTTTGCTGCATTAACTACCTACCTTAAAGTTGCTTGATATTATAATCCCCAGATCCCTCTCCTGCTCTGTTGGTTTGATTACTCCCTTCCCCACAGAATGTAAGCTGCTTGCAGGTTTTTACACTCCAAGTGCATCACTGCACACTTTTTGGCATTGAATTTTAGTTGCCAAGTTTTTCACCACCCCTCCAGAATCTTCAGGTCCTGCTCCATATCCTCCACCCCCACCCAGGGTGTCCACCCTATTGCAAATTTTTGTATCATCTGCAAATAGGCACACCCTTCCCTCAAGACCGTCTGCTATATCACTGATGTACATTTTAAAAAGGAGGGGTCCCAGTACTGACCCCTGGGGCACCCCATTCATCACCCCCTCCCCTTGGAGTACATCCTATTTACCACCACTCTCTGACTTCTGCCCGCCAACCAGTTTTCTACCCACCTAATTACTTTCTGTCTCACCCCTATGCTTTCCAGCTTATTTACTAACCTTCTGTGATGAGGGTGTCGAAGGCCTTGCTGAATTCCAGATGGGCTATGTCCACTGCCCCTCCCTGGTCAATCACCTGTGTCACCCAATTGAAGAACTCTTATAAGGTTTGTCTGACATGACCTCCCATTCATGAAGCCATGCTACCTATCATCCTGCAGGCTGCTGTCCTCCAGGCTGTCCGCCACCCTTTCCTTTATTAGTGCCTCCGTCAACTTACCCACCAACGAGGTGAAGCTGACCAGTCCCCTGGCACACACTCTGTATCCAGGGAAGTTAAACAGTCTCACCAGTGGGGCTTCCAGTTCTTCCCTCAGTTTCCTGAGTACCCACAGGCGCAAGCCGTCTAGCCCCACTGCCTTGTCCACCTTTAATCTCCCCAGTTCCCCCCTTAACCTGTCTATGCTGAATTGGCTAGGATCCACCTTTTTGCCTTCCCTATCCCTTCCATTGAGCTCAGGTCCTCTACCCCCTCCTCCGTGAAGATCGAGCAGAAGTAGCTATTCAACACCTCTGCTTTTTCAAAGTCCCCTTCAATTGTAATCCTCCCTCCCTCCTTCTGCAAACATACTATCCCCTGCCTTTTCCTTCTTTCTTTCTCCCACATACATAAAATAAGTTTTATCTCCCCTTTTGGTCTGCCAAGTTATTTTCTCCTCAGTGTCCACTTTAGCTTTCCTTATCTTCTGCCCTGCTACCCTTCTATTTTCCCTGTAAGCCTTATTGTCCTCCTTCCTTTGTGTCATCTTATATTTTCTGAATGCCCTTTTCCTTTCCCTGACTGCTCCATCACTTTCCTTGTAAACCAGAGTGGTCTTCTCCTTTTTTTTCATTCCTCACCTTCTTAATGCAAATTTCAGTTGCTTTCAGTACCCCCACCACTTTGATAATTTCCTATAACTCCTCCACATTCCCTGTATTCCCCTTCAAAGTCAAAGGCTCTGGCTCATTTCTCTTTAACCTCTGTCTCACAACTTTGGTTAGCAGTGACCACTTTCACACCACTTTCATGCTCACTCTTATCGAAGGTGTCTATGAGTTCTGCCCATATCTAACCTTCCTCATAGTCCAGTTCTCTCCTTCTGCACATTTTCTGCAGGTTTGGCAGTGTGCATTTCTCATATGGGCCAGACATAGTGCCTTCTACTTATCTACTCTTGCATGTAACAAAATAAAACTGGTCAGATACACAGTCCCCTTTTATATATCCTGTTCTGTGACTGGACAGATAACCTCTACACTGACAAAACTGTTTCAGATCCTGACTGCTGCCTCCAGTTTTTGACAGACTGGTCTTTCCCAGACTCAGCTTGTATACTGTTATTAGCTTTCTCAAACTCTTCAGACACCTGCAAGGGTACTTCAGTAGCTGCAGCAGCTCAGCATAGACACTCCCTTGGGGTATCTCTAGTTTTGAATCCCACCAGAGCCACTGCTCACACAGTACAGTACTCCTTGCCACAGGGCAAATGACCCACCCAACTCAATCACATCTGAGAACACCTAACTTTAGAAACAAAATACAGTAACAGTAGTCTTCTCTTCAGAGATGGAAACACAGTTTTTGCAAATTATAATTCAGTTATCTGTACCTCAAGGATTCAATTACAAAAATATAAAATATAGAAAAAAGTAATCTTTTAATACTCAACATATTTACATATAATACAGGATACTACTCTAAGATTATGGGAAACTGTCCTTCTACAGAAATAAAAAGACAACATTTTGAACAGTAGAAAAACACACATAAAATGTTACTATACTACCAAACTTTCCCAAAGTAGAAAGGGCTTACCACACAGGACACCTTGGTGAATCAGGACAGATTCGAACCTTAAATGTTAACTGTTTGAGGTCCTAAAACCTAACTAATTTGACTCTCACAGAACTCAGGTTAATAAGGTTCTAAACAAACAGTCTCTGCCTACCCTTGGCACACATGTCCTATGATATAATTTCCAGGCCAGTTCCTTGTGTCTTGAGAACTAGGTCTTCTTGGGAAACCAGTCTAATCAGGACTTCATGGGTTTGCATATTCCAAAGGACCTTTCCTTTGTCCTACCTCCTCTCTCACACAGCAGGAGAGTCTGCTTCAGTCATTAGCCAGGGCCCTTTACATGGCATGCAAGGGTTGTTTTTGGCTTTTAAGCATGAAAATGCTGTTTCAGCTTTCAGTCCTCCCATCAGCTGGCCAGGGGATTCTGTAGTACAGTGTCCAGTCAAAACTGTGACAGCAAATACGTGTGGTTAAAAACTGCATGGTCATAACAGCACTGCATGGTTTCAGAGTTAGTACTGTATATGTAATCTAGCGCAATTTCTGACCATGCAGCTTTGTACTGACTGCACAGCACAGTCATTGACTGTGCTGTTTTTGACCATGCAGTCTTGACATAGCGGCCTATAATACAGGACAAAAATATTGTAATCACTCTTCAGAGTCATCTAACATGCCACTGGCAACTAACTTTATCTCATTTCCCTGTGCAAATCCATTCAAACTTATCAATACAGCTAGAATGAAATAAAAAAAAAAACTACTTTACAAAATGATGTCATGTTGTTAGAAAAATACTGAAACATATATAAGAAGAGAGAGAACCGACAACATCCATGAAATCACTACTGGATCACTAGGGTCACAAAAATCATGGACTCACTATATTTCTATATTACTATATTCTGTAGCCCTCAGTATAACTTAGTGAAATCTGTATATCAGCAAAACATAGATCTGTGAATGCCAGTGAACCCTGTGAATATAAAACATCAGCAAAATACATTCAGTTTGCAAGCTCATGAAGACAGGGCTTTATTGACTAATAATAAATAGTTCACTTTTCTTTTTAAACTTTAGCTCTACCCTTTTCACTTTTGTGTGTGCTGCTTCCTACTATACACTTTCTACAAGGCTTTGTACCATTTTTCACACCTTTTTATAGACTTTTATTTGTTTACTGCCATACGATGCATACATTCTTTCAACAGTTTGTTTGCGTTGTTATGCTGTTCTATTTTCTTGTTTCTTCCAAAACTAATTACAAGGTTATTAATACAAGATACAAGATACTAGTACAGCATACTAATACACAAAGTAAAGGTAGCCAGGTGGTATGAATATTCCAAGGGTTGCCAAAGGGTAATAAAAGATAACATATGATGGCAGAGCTATAGTCAGTCTCCTTGTCAAACATCCAAGCAGTCTGAATATCCTTCCCCCCTTTTGTGACATCACCCTGCCCTGCAAATATTTTGCAAACACAAGCAGAACTGTTATTTCAGGAAACCACCCCTCACTCAGCCACTGCCTCCACTGCCATCTGCGATCTTCAATTTGGTAAGATGGCATATTTCAATATTAAGCAGTAGTATTTGCTAGTTAGCTGTAATGTATTTCTCTCATCACACCCATCATAAAATAACTACACATCTTGGCGTAAGTGTAGAGCTGTGTTGTTTAGCATCATAAACATGGGATACCACTATCATAATACATTCACAGTGTAAATTTACTCTGTATAGTCAAACAGAAACATCATAAGATGAGATTTTTAAAAGTTGCTAGTGGCAACAATATTTATTGATGTGAGTTACTAATAGAAACATTGAAACATAGAGATATATAATTTGATTGCAGAAAAAGACTGCTTAGTCCTCCTAGTCTGCCCAGGTATTCCCTACTTATACTGTATATTGTATTTCCACTACCCTAGGCTCTCACTTTGGTTTTGGGCCCTCCATCTTAATCCCGCTGTACTGCACATGTGAGTAGTCCCCCCTCCCAGCTTTGATTCGCACCTTGACCACAGTCTCCTTTGGTTTCACCAGCCCCTTTGTCTATCTGTTGACCTTATAATCCTATTCCTATGTCTCCTCAGGCTGCTGTCTCCACACCTCCTCTCACCCTCACCTTCGGAAGCAATGCAGCTGAATGGCCCAGGTTACAGCAGCAGCAAGACAGGTAGTGCCTCATCTCCTACAGTGGATCTCCCTGTACTGTGTTAGCCCATCACCACTACTACAGTGACTGCCCTACTCACCCTGAGTGGAGCTTACCTTTATTGGTAAGGCAGGTCATGTGACTAGTCACATGCCCCTCTTCTCGTAATTCTATCTCCCCAAATTCCCTGCTGCAGATTATATCCAACAGCCAATAGGAGCCGCTGTTTCCCCACTCACTCACTCCTCCCAACTCTAACGTAAAGTACCTCTACTGTGCTAGTAGATGCACCAATACTGCCTCAGCCCACTCTAATCAGCACCATATCCACCTAATTTTCCACCCATTCTGTCTCTCAGACACACTCGGATTTGAATCTCTGACCCTCTACACCAAAGTTATTAACCCTAACTACTAGGTTATCTTAGTGGTAACAATTAGCCTTAAGTTTAAGTTATCCTTTAACTTCCCTGGGTCCCCCCCTCCATCAACCCTAGGAACCCTCTTGTAACTGCACCCTGCCTGCTGCCCAAGTCACTTCTAAAGTTCATCACACTAGTCATTATTAGTTGCATATTACATATCTTGGGAGCATTTTTCCAAGTGCTAATTAAGACATGTTGTTTTTCCTTTCTACATTATTGTGAAGTAGTGTGAGAGGCATCTACTATTTTAGTTCTGAGATATAGTAAACCTAAGATACAGTGACTGTTATCACAGAGTTAATTAAGTTGGGTACCAATATACCAAAGTGTGGAAACTAGGGTACTGGCTGCCGTTTACATATGTAAAGTGCCAGTCAGTAATTTCTTCATTTTATAATTGTTTATCAAATAGTAGTGTGGTATTATAGCTCTTCATCTCACCCTGTGCATCCTCTGTGCCCCTCTCTTCATGCTGCCCCATTCACTCACACCATGCTCCTCCTTGTCGTCACCTACCTCCCCTTCCTATTCAACCCAATATCCCTCCCCCCACCTCCCTTCTGGCCTTCCAATTTCTATCCTCTGCCCTTCTTCACTCTCCACTTCTCTCCCATCCTCCTGCCTCCTCCTTCTTCTTCTACACTCTCCTTGGTGCCCAGATGTATCCATCATCCTCTCCCCAGGAATTCATTTAGTGTCCCTATGGGCATCTAAATCTCCCTACAGTAGCTCCTCTAATCTGGCCACCATCACTCCCATTCACCTGCCACCCCTGCTTAGGAGACGGTTATCCATCCTCACCAAACTGCTTATAGTATTACTGTTCCTCAAAGCAGGTAACATTGAATCCAACCCTGGACCCTTCCCCACTCCCCTTTCTGATCTGCCTAAATGGCTATGTATAGTTCATCTAAATATTAGAAGTCTTCTCCCCAAAACTGATCTTCTCCAACCCCTTATGGCCAACTTAAAACCCTATGTCCTCAAAATCACTGAATCTTGTCTCAGCTCAAAAATCCCTGACACTGCCATCTCCATCCCTGGCTACTCCATCATCCAGCAGGACAGACTGACTAGAAGTGAGGGAGTGTATGTTTCCACTTCCATCCAATGTTCAGTCTATCTCTCCACTGCCTCCCCCTCTGCCTATGAACTTTTGATAATAAAACTATGCTTCCCTGCTCCCTTCCCATCTTTGTGGGTGGAGTCTACTGCTACCCCAGCCTCCCTGCATCTTCCCCATCCTCTATCACCGACCTTGTCCCCTCTCTCATCACGCTTGCCTCCTATGGTGAACTCTACATCCTAGGGGACTTCAACATTTATTGGTTGTCCAGCACCCAGTCCAAAATCTGCAATCAAATCTCCTCCCTAAATCTAAAGCAACTCATCAAAGATCCAACACGCCTAAATCTCAGATCAGGCAAACATACTCAAATAGACAGGGTACTGATGTCTCACCCACATGGAGTTGTCACCTCAGGCTTACTATCGGATGTGCTCAGTGATCACCATATGGTATAATGTGTGCAAAAAATCCACCAGGCAAAAATCCCACCTATTATTTTCAACCTTTGCTCCTTCCGATCCCTCGACCTGTCCTTCCTTCAGAATGAACTGTCTGGTACTGACTGGTCCCTCATTGACACTGCTTCATCAGTCAGCTCAGCCCTGAGATACTTCAGCTCTAAATTCCTGAATGCCTGGAACCAACATGCAGCACTTCGGAAGACAAGGGTCCATGGCAATCACCTCCCCTTGGTCTCTGCCAAGCTGCTAGCCTGTCAGCGTGTGCTCAACCAGGCTTGGGTGCACATAAAGCTTCTGGAGCTCTTAAGGATTTGCTTAAGTATTGCTCCCTCTGCAATGCTTGCACAGGGCTATCTGCCTTGCCAAAGCAGAGTATTTCAACTCCTCCTTTCATGAAAACCTTAGTAATCCTTCCAAATTCTGGAAGGTTGTTCATGTTTTATTCTCCCCCACCCAACCTCCCCCGATTCTAAAGATAGGGGACCTCACTGTCTCTGACTCACTCTCCAAGGCAGCAGAATTCAACAAATTCTTCACCACCTGTGCATCCTCCCTCATTGCCTCTTTACCCCACACTGCCCCATCACCAGCCCCCTCCACTTGCATCCCTTCCTCATCATGCTTCTTTAAATCTGTCTCCCCCGACAACACCCTGCAAGAACCACTAGCTCTAAATCCTCATAAGGGCAGACCCCAAGCTGCTTCACCTCTCAGCTTACACTATAGCCCATCCTCTAGAAACTCTTTTGAACCTATCCTTCTCACTCACCACTGTCTCTGATGTCAGGAAGGTCACCGCGGTTGTCTCCTTCTTGAAGGGCGGTGACCCCTCCAACCCCGGTAACTTCTGCCCTATATCTCTGCTCCCTATCCTGGTTAAACTTCAAGAGCACCTGTCTTTGGCACAGGTCTCCACTTTCAGAAATTCCTCTTCTTTTTTCACCCCTTCCAGTCTGGGTTTTGCAAGGCCCACTACACCACCACCACCTCCCTTTTTCGGCTCACTGACTCCATTCTTTCAGGTATGGATCAGGGATGTATCACCTCTGCCATCTTTGTTGATCTGGCCAAAGTCTTTGATACTGTTGCCCATTCCCTTCTCCTCAGCAAGCTGACTGCGGCTTGCCTCTCTAAATCCACCACTAGCTGGCTCTGGTCCTACCTCATGGGCAGGTCTGGATCGGCAACTCCGTGTCCTCCTCTCTCCCAATCAACCCTGGCATCCCCCAAGGCTTGGTACTAGGTCCAATACTGTTTTCCATATTCCTGAACAACCTACCTGAAACCTGCTCCTCTGTTAAAATCCACATGTACGCAGATGATACTGTTTTATTTTCCTCTGGTACTTCCCCCTTGGAGGTTGTAACCAGCCTTCAGCTGGACTTTAACATCTAGTGCAGGTTTCACCCAAATTAACTTTCTCTAAATGCCAAAACAAAATGGTATCTATGACCTTTGGCATCAGGCAAAAGCTCACCAGGCTTGATGCTGCTCCTTCTTTCCATACCCTTGATGGTTATGTACTGGAAGATGTCTCCTTTTTCAAATACGTCAGGCTATGGTTTGACAAGAACCTTGACTTTGCGGTGCACATGGATGTTATCCACAAAAAGCTATTTCCCAAACTTGGTGCTCTGTGCAGACGCCCCAGGTGCCTTCCACCACAAGCCTGGAGAGAGATTGTCCAAAAGATGATTCTCCCTATCTTTGACTTTGACATTGGAGACATAGTCTACAACTCTGCCTCCAAATCCATCCTATCCAGAGTGGACACTCTTTTCAACTCCTTCTGCCACTTCACTCTTGGCTGTCCACATTGTACTTACCACTGAGACCTTTACACTTTGCTCTCCTTCACATCCCTCAGTGCCAGACACCTTACCCATAGTACTTCTTTAATTGAGAAGTACTGGCTTAGCTCTCTGCCTCCCTACCTACACTCCTTCATCTCTGTTCCACCAAACCCCCTCTACTCCCTCTGTAACTCTGCCCACAGGGCTCTCCCCCTCCCCCCCAGCATACCACTTCATGGCATGCTGCCTTCTCTTATAAATTCCTAAGTATCTGAAACTACCTCCCAGTAGATATCTGCTCTACTCAATCCCCTCACTTCTTATTCCTTCTTCTTTGTCATAAAAACATAGAAGTTGATGGCAGAAGGAGACTGCTAGGTCCCTCTAGTCTGCCCATTTGTTTTAGACCTATTTTGACACTCTAGTTGTCTTTTGTAGTCTGGGCTCCCTTGTGTCTATCCTGTGCATTCTTGAATCCCCCCACAGTATTGACCCCCACAACCTCTTGGGGTAGGCTGTTCCAAGCATCCACCACTCTTTCTGTGAAGAAAACTTCCTGGTGTTGGTAGAGAACCTCCCCCCTTGCAGCCTGAGGTCATGTCCCCTGGTCCTGGAGCTCTTCCTAAAGTGAAAAAGTTCCTGTGCCTGTACCTTCTTAATGCCTTTTATGTACTTGAATGTTTCAGTCATGTCCCCTTTCTCTCTCTTCTCTGCTCCAAGAAGTACATATTCAGTTCCCTAAGTCTTTCCTTGTAGGAAATGTACTGCAGACCCTGAATCATTTTTGTCACCTTTCTCTGTACTGTTTCCACCCAGTCAATGTCCTTCCTGAGGTGAGGCCTCCAGAATTGGACTCCGTATTCCAGGTGCAGCCTGATCAGCGATCTACACAGTGGTAGTACCACCTCTCTCTCTTCCTGCTTGTGATTCCCCTCCCAGTGCAGCCCAGCATTCTGTTGGCCTTCATTGTTGCCTTCTCGCACGGCTTATTAACCTTCAAGTCATCTGAGATTATGATTCCCAGATCTCGTTCCTGTTTTGAGGCTGTCAGTCTTTTGCCTCCTAGGTAATACTCCTTTCTTGGATTTTTCTTTCCTATGTGCATGACCTTGCATTTTTGGCATTAAATCTCAGTTGTCACACTCCAGACCATTCTTCTAGTTTCTTGAGGTCAGCTTCTATCTTGCTTACTCCTTCTGGAGTGTCCACCCTGCTACATATCTTGGTGTCATCTGTGAACAGACACATTTTCCCTTCCAGTCCATCAGTGATGTCTGTTATAAAAATATTGAAGAGCAGTGCCCGCAGCACTGAGCCCTGGGGCACCCAGCTGGTCACCCTGCCTTCCATCAATTCTGCTCCATTAACCTGTATCCTCTGAGTTCTGCCTTGTAACCAGTTTTGTACCCATCTGACTATTTCTGGACCAGCTCCTGTGTGATCACGCTTCTTTACCAGCCTTCTGTGTGGAACCAAGTCGAAGGCCTTACTAAAGTCTAGGTAGACCACATCTACTGCACCACCATTGTCCATTAGTTTTGTAGCATAGTCAAAAAACTTGAGCAGATTTGTCTGGTATGACATACCTGCTGGGAAACTGTGCTGTTTAGGGTCTTGCTGGCCGCTAGTTTTGAGGAATGCTATGATCCTCTGTTTGAGCAGTATCTCCATTATTTCCCTACTATAGATGTGAGGCTCACCAGTCTATAATTACTAGCCTCTTCGCAACTGCCTGATTTGTGAAGTAGAATCATAATTGCCTTTTTTCAGTCTTCGACTACCACATCGCTCTTCAAGAATTTTGTGAATAGAAGTGCCAGAGGGGCTGCTAATTCTGCTCCCAGTTCCTTAAGGATTCTGGGGTGTATCTCATCTGGTCCCATGGCTTTGTCTGCTTTTAGTTTATTAGCACCTCCCATACTTTGGCTTCTGTAAAGGGACTTGTGTGTAACCCTGGTCCTGGGGTGTTGTGTTTTTTCAGGGCTGGGCCATCCCCTGGGTGCTCTTTGGTAAACACTGAGCAGAAGTATTTTTTGAGGATTTTGGCTTTCTCTGGGCCATGTTGGTGCATTTTTCTTCTTCAGTGGCAATCTTTATTATCCCCCTTTTGTCTTCCTATATTCCCTAATGAATCTAAAAAATGATTTGTCACCTCTTTTTGCGCCTTCTGCTACAATTTTCTCTCTCTGGACTTTTGCCTGTCTAATTTGTTTGTTAGACTCTCTCATTTTTTCCTTGTATGACTCCCTGTCCTTCTCTGTTTTGGTTTTCTGGTATATGCTGTATACCATCTTTTTTTCTTTGACTGTGGTAGCCACTTCCTTGGAAAACCATAGAGGATTTTTTTTTTTTTGCTTTGCTGATCTATCTGGCACATTGATCTATGGCAGTCTTTATTGCTGTCTTGAGTACCCCATATGACCTCCACCTCCTCAAACTCTATTTCCATTAACTGGCTACTTATGTTGTTCCTCATTTTTTTAGAAGTCAGCCTTTCTGAAATCTAACACCTTTATCTTTGAGTGGCTGGTGTCCTGTGTTATGCTTATCTTAAAGCTTACCATGTGATGGTCACTGTTGCCCATATGACATCCCACTTTGATGTCCTTGATTCTCTCTGAATTTGTGAGGACAAGATCAAGAATGGCATCTCCCCTTGTTGAAGTTTTATCAAGTTGGCACAGTCCCAAGCCTTGTAGTAACAACAAGAAGTCCCTACTTCCTGTTGATGCTGCCGTTAGTGTGCGCCAGTTAATATCTGAAAGGTTAAAGTTCACCACCAGTATTACTTCACCTTTATCAGACATTTTGTTGATTTCCTCTATTAGGTCTTTGACTCCTTTTTCTACTTGATTTGGAGGCCTGTACACGACACCGATTCTGAACGGTTTTCCCATGCCCGTGTCTACTGTTAGCCACAGTGACTTGAAGTCACCAGGTTGCCCTTTTACTTCTGTAGCTTTTATTTTCTCCTGAATGTAAATGTCTATGTCCCCCCTCTCTTTTTTTTTGCCCTGCCTATCTTTCCTAAACAGATTGTAACCAGGAATGACCATATCCCATCCGTAGTTTTCTATGAACCACATTTCTGTTACAGCCACCCAGTCCAATCTTTCTGCTTCCAAGATGGCTGTTAGTTTGGGAAGTTTGTTGGTTAGGCTGCTAGTATTTGCAACAATTGCCTTCTAGGAATGTACATCCTCTTTGGTGTGAGGCATAGGAGCCAGGTTTGTAAAATTTTTGGTGGGGCCCAGGGGTCAGAGGTCAAGGCCCAGCCCTGGGGTCAAAGGTTAACCATCAGGTTTTAGGTGTTAAAGCACCAGGTGCACCACCCATGATCTGGGGTGACAAGTCAACCCAGCACCACTAGGGGTCTATGGGAGCAGGGCACATTGTATCATACTGTGGGTCTCTGCATGTTTAGAGCCTAGCTGGCCCCCTTGGTAGGGAAAAGTTGTTTTGTTATACAGGATGCCATTGTCTTGGGTGTAACAGAGTCATTTTGGGGTCTGAGGTTTCCCTAAGAAACTTGATATTTATTTTGCTGCTGTGTGTGAATGTTAATAAACCTTGTACTTACCGTGTTGTGTGCTTTATTGTGTTGTGGTCTTCTTTCTTCCTTTCTTGTTTTTGCTGCTGGGTGGGACTTGAAGAAGGTGGTTGTGACCGAGGTGTCTTCAGGTCTTCCTTCTAGTTTTGGGTGAGACTTGAACAAGTTGGACGTTAGGCACAATGAACAGTAATAATACACATCAGAACAGTTTAGCAACTAAACGGTTAGCCCATGACCATGGAGCAATAATGGGTGTAAAAATGTCCAAGGCTTTTTAGGCAGGAGTAGTCTGCTTGAGTGTGCAGCACTGCAATTTTTCAGACTGCAGCTTCCCCCCTTACATGCCGATTCTACCCTTGTATCCTTTATTCTCACTCTTTGCTCCCTTATGCGTTGAACCCTCCCTCTGTACCTCACCTGTCCCACCCCATTTTGAAGCTGCCCACTGTCCAGTGATAACACCACGTTTGGTAATATGTTATAGCCTGCCACCACCCTTTGGGTGGAAAGGTGCATCCTCATTTCCCTCCTTAATCTGCCTCCTCCAACCTCTGACTGTGCTCCCTAGTTAACCTTCCACATTTTAAGATGAAAATATTTGTAGTGCTTACTGTAGTCTGTTCATACCCTTTAGGTACTGGAAAGAGTGTGTATTATATCCTCTGTCTCCCTTCTGTCCAGGGAATACATGGTGTCTCAGACTCAATCTCTCTTAATAAGGCTCATCTCCAAATCCCAGGATCATTTAACTTGTGAAGCACAGTGATGCTTTAGGCCCATTATTTTGCACAGCAGACCTTTTTTAGCTCAGTATTTTGTGTTTTCATTTGCCAGCTACCTCATTGTAGCTGCTTTTTCTTTTGGTCAATGTTAGTGTCAGTGGCTCAGTAGGTACTGCACTCGCCTCTGAGGCCTGGGAGATCAGAGGGCTGTGGGTTCAGTTCCCACACCTGGCACTTGGGTTAATATCCCAGTACTGACACTGTAGTGCAGCATGAGAGGGGTGCACCACTTCTGAGGTGCCGTCTTTCAGATGAGACGTTAAACCGAGGTTCCCATCTGCCTGGATTAGTGGTAGTTCAGGTGGATGTTAAAGATCCCATGACACTTATCAAACAGAGTAGGGGAATTTTTATTATTATAACATCAAACAAAATATAAACAGTGTTAAGTCACACAAATAATATACAAATCATATAATAAAACAAAAGCAAAGAAGTATTACAGTCATACATTACTAGATAATTGTGAAAAGAACTACGTGTAAATTCCCCCTCACACGTAAAAGAGTAGGGGAATTTTATTGAGAAGAAGTGGGCTTCATTACAAAATACATACAGAAAAGAATCACAAATATAATACAAAAGCATAAAACAAAAAAGGAACAAAAAATAGTACAAGTCAGTTCAGTTTCCACAAGTCACAATTAGACCAGAAATGATGAAATTGCAACCTGGAACATTTTGAAAAATCAGCCTGTTTCACAGCATGAACAGCATTCCCAACATTCTGTACAATTTCCAGGATAGGGATCCACTTTTGATGTAGAACCAGCAGGCACCTAGCCTGCCATAAAAAATAGCGCATCAAAATGAGAATTCAGCATGATACTTTGTGTTTAAAGCCAAGTGAGTCCCAAACATAATGTCAGCATATGACAGTGTAGAGAAAAGAGGATCAGCCCAGGTAACAGCAATGGCATTCCAAAATTCACATGCAAAGTTACACTCAAGAAATAAATGTGGCTGAGTTTCAAGAATGGAAGGACAGGACTCCCTAAGACAATATCTATCGATCAACATTTTATGTTTATGATTTCCTTTAACACTGAGTCTTCCATAATTGCTAAGCCATACCATGTCCCACACATAATAAGGGATCCTAGGATTCATGAGTTGCTTCATAATCCATGCCAGATGATCAGGAGGACAGGATGGAAACACAATAGGATCCTGAGCACCCTGCCTCCAAATCCGTTCATACAAGGCCTTTCTGCTATGTAGACAAAAATCACAAGGTGTAAGACCTTAAGTCATAGCCAGTTTCACAGCCTCCAAACCATAGGCCGGAAGGCCAGGGAGTTTAGCTAACAACCCCTTTCTGCCTTGTTCCCAAAGGGTAAGACAAGGTCAAAGCCATGAACAAAAAAGAGGCTTCCAACCCTTAACACCAGGTTTGAGAGCCCAACCAAAATTATAATACAAAAAAAATACTATAAAAGAAAGCCACAGGGTGTAGCATCCCTACCCCTCCCTCACTAAGTGGTCTATAAGTGAAACCTCGTTTAATAGGATTCAGCCGAGATCCCCAAAATCCCTGAAAAAAAAAACACTATACAATTTAGTAAATAGTTTCATGGGCTGGGGAAAAACATAACGGGGTACAAAAAATAGGGACCATCAAGGCTTTAAGCAAATAAACTCATTTCTTCTTACCTATCTGCTGCTGCCTTAATCCAGCTAAGAGCCTATCAGCCCTCCCAATGCATTGTTCCAGTTTAACAACTGTATATCACCAGACACGAACCAAAGTCCAAGTATCTTAATAGGTTCCAATGAGAGCTGGATGCCAGCAAAGGATCCTGACTCAGGTACAACAGGGTTTCCTAAGGGAAGTCCAGTACTTTTCACAAAATTAATCTGGGAACCCACCACTAAAGAATACTGGTGAAGAACAGCAACCAAAGCCTGTTCATCTGAGTCAGACACCACAGTCAGGACCAAATCATCTGCATATGCTAATATTTTAACAGGGGCAGGGTTATGTGTCCCTTGTAAACCAAGGACCCTAGGGCAATGGAGGACAGCTCTAACCAAAATATCAATACAAAAGGTGTATAAAAGGGGGCTCAAGGGGCAACCCTATCGCATCCCTCATTTAACCAAATCCTGATTCCCCAACCAACCATTGACATTGGGAAGAAGAACAGCATCAAAATAAAGGGCTTTAATCCATCCAATAAATTCAGAGAGGAATCCAAAAACTGCTAAAACAGAAAACAAAAACTTATGGGAAACCCTATCAAAGGCTTTCTCATGGTCAATCCCAAGCACCGAGCCCTTAATGTGATTCTGGTCTCCCAAAGTAAACAATTCCCATAATAAAATAAGATTGTAGGTTTGGCATCTACCTGGGATTCCACAAGTCTGGACAGGATTAATAAGTCTAGCTGCCTGAATTAGTCTGGCTAACAAAATTTTAGCAACAAGTTTACTATTCACATTGAGGAGACTTAGAGGTCTCCAATTATTAATATCCAAAACCAAACCTTTTTTATGAATTAGGACTAAAATTGCCTCCTTCATGGATTTCAAAAATGTAGCTTTGGCCAACATTTCATTAAACAAGATAGTTAAAGCAGGGACCAAATCTTTTTGAAAGGTAGAATAAAAATCTGCCATGAGCCCATCTGAGCCAGGGGCAGAATCCAGTTTCAAGCCAACAATGGCTTGCAACACCTCCTCCTCAGTGATGTCAACAGTCAACATATCACACTCCCCAGTAGTGAGGTTGGGCAAAGACAATGAGGCTAAAAAATCCTCAGCATCTGCACAGGGAGATTCAGTCCCAAACATGCCCAAAACATAATGCTCAACAACCTGAACCAGTAACTCCGGGGAGTTGACCAGATCCCCCGTGGAGGATAACAAATGAGAAATAACCCTAGAGTCAACCCTATCCTGGCATTCCTTAAAAGGATATAAGCCACCCTTGGGCAGCTGATTCCCAAAGCGTGCTTCATACCCCAAGGATTTGGCTCTGTCATACTGCAAATCCTGCATCTGATGACTAAGGACTGAAATCTGTGAGCTATAATCATGAGTAGAACTATCTGAAAGTGAGATCAAAGTCTGCAATTGTTGATGTAGCACCAAGTACTCCTTATAGTGACTGGTATGGGAGTCAGCAGCTTTCTTTTGTAAAACGTGTCTCCATCTAGCCTTGGTGTTGTCCCACCACTCCATAATATCCTCATAGAGATCAGCAACAGACAGCCATGCTGCCCATTCCCTTCTCCACAATTTTTGGACTTTGAGATCTTGAAGTATGGAATCATTAAGTCTCCACCTATTCTTTCTACAACTGGGAACCTGAGACCATGAAAATGTAACCCTTAGAGCCTCATGGTCTGAAAACTCACTCCCAAGAGTCTGGCAGTCAATAACTGTAAGAGTCTGAGAAAGAAAGAAAGATGAAGTCAATTCAAGTTCTACAGTCTCACCTGAAATGAGTATACCCACCATTAGGATGCAGAACTCTATAGGCATCCTGAAGTTTAGCAGTGTAGGTTATATTTTTAAGGGCCATGGTATCACTAAAAAGTTTAGAGGTCTGAAGTCCTCTACATGCCTGGTGTAGGCCACAATTAAAGTCCCCATCCCAAATAACCAGTCTGGAAGTATGTAAAAAGGGTTGGACTAAACGGAAAAGGGCAGACCGCTGTGCTTTAGTCTGAGGAGCATACAAGGCAATTAGCCGAAATTGTTCAGACTGAAGGGATATGTCAAGCAATAATGCCCTCCCGGGACAAATATCCACAAGTCTAGACACATGAAGAGCAGAATTGGAAAACAAAATACCCATGCCATCACATTTATCTACCCCAGAGGACCAAAAGAAAGGTCCATGGGACCAAGCCAGTGAGGCTTGCTGAAGTTCCCTATTGGTTTTTAACCGAGTATCAACTAAACAGGTAATGTCACAACGCATATCCTGTAAAGATAGTATGACACCACCAAGCTTTCTGTCTTCCTTGATACTATTAACATTAAAAGAGAGGACTGACAAGGAATCCATAGGGAAAGGTTAAGGTGATTTACTCTGCCAACACTGTCTAGTTCTCTTGGCAATGGGATCCATATCTCCATTCCCCCTGTATCTGTGTTACAAACAATTGAGGAAGTATCAGTGTCTTCATCTATGGAATCCCTATCAGTAACATCAGAAGCCAAAACAGCAAACTTATTACCAGTCTTCCAGAGCCTAGAACCATGGACCTTACCTCAACCAGAAACAGTCAGCCCCTTCCTAGTCCTTTTTTTCTGTACTATAATAAAGGCAGATGGCTCCAGATCAGGCTGAGCCTGAGGTAAAGGCGGAGGAGGGGGAGGCATAACTTCAAGATCTGTAGAGACAGAAGCAGATAAAACAGGGCCCTCAGGCACCACAATATCTACCTGTTCTTGCATAGGAACTACATCCTGGTGGGCAGAATCAGAGGCCCCCACATCCCCAGTCCCTGGGGTAGTAGTTGGTTGAGGAGGGGGTGAAGTCACAAGGCCAGTCCGCAAATGATGCTCTGCAATCCTTTCAGCCTGCTGCTGCTGAGCAAGATTAATGAGGCCTTCATGAGATGGACAGTCATCTTGATTATGTGAGGCCCAAGGGCAGCAGCCATAAGCATGACCGGTGTGTTCACATAAGTTACATTTGAAAAGATTCAAACAAGAACTAGAATTATGGCCAAAGTCCAGACAGTGGCTACATTTAACCATATCACAGGCGGAGCTTAAGTGGGCCCGAGAGCCGCACTTAAAGCAAGATCTAGGCTGCCCTGCATAAAACATTAACCCCTTATCCTTCCTGAGGTGAAAGAAACAAGGCAAGTGATTGGGGCCTGTATTCGTAGAATATAACTTAACCCGAACTCTCCACCCACCATCCCAAATCTGCTTACTATCTAAAATAGGAGTGGGCCTATTCAAAACCTCATAACGTTGTTTCAGCCAGAACAAGATATCTTCAATATTCACTATTTCATTTTTAAACATAATGGTGATATTCTTGACCATAGGTTTGTTCAAAGGAAGAACATGAAAGGGAGACCAAGTAGGGGAAGTTTTACAAGTAGCATACTGAGCCCAGAAAGGATCCAAACTAGATACATTTTTAAAGCTAACATCATAGTAAGCATTTCCCAAACTAATTAGAGTAAAAATTTCAGAGGAAAAAAAATGCATAGAACCTTTAAGCAAGGTTTTTGCAAACATAGATTCTGTCTGGGGGGTTTTCCCAGCCCTCCATTATATAAGAAGCACATGGCATTGCACCTAGGAGCAGGCTCACCCTTATTATGGAATAAATCAGTGAGCTTAAAGCCCACCGATGTACCAGAATTAGTACCATAATCATGCAACAATGCAGGGTCAGGACCCAAGTATACTGGTACCTCTGGATCAATATCTGCCACAACTGCCTGAGCTGGCAAGGCCGAGCTAGAAGCAGGGCATTGTGGACCAGAGGAAACACTAAGGACACCCACAGAAGAAACAGTAACAGTAGGCACAGAAATAACCCCAGCAGTAGTACAAGGAACAATATTAGAGTCCAACACACAAGGAGAAGAAGTATTACCCCGGGTCAAGATGGAGCTCATAGGTGTAGAAGGTGTGGTGGCCACCGGTGCTACAGCGTTCTTTAACAGGGTGATGTAAGAGGGATTCTGTGAATCAGACAACCAGGAACCACCTTCCAACTGTTCCCAACCAGCACTCCTCAAGGCTAGTTCAGGAGACCATGCCGACCCATCCGGTAAAACAGCAGGTGACAACACAGCAGACTCATCCAATAAAGCAGTAGAGGGAACTCCCGGTAATTTACTCCAGCCGAGCTGTTATACACTGCAGGCAAAAGAGAACACTGTACTGCCCGGAGCAGCTGCAGGTGCCGAATCCGTAGATGGCAAAGGAGCTGCAGTGGCGGTGTCAGGAGGCAAAATTTCAGGAGGTGGACAAGGCGAAAGGGGCTGTAGGCACTCAGGGGCTGTACCCGACAAACTGCCAGCCCTAGAACAAGATGGAGATGCCGTGGTAGACAGCAGAATGACCACTTTCAGAGGAGCAGCAGGACAAACCAGTCCAGTCACAATAGCAGACCGACTGGAAACAACAGCAGATGAAACCGGAACAGAAAGCACATCAATCGCTGAAAAAGCGGTGAGTTCTTGATCAAGTAAGTCCATTTGTTATAATAACTGAGATTCTGCAGCCAGTAAATGTTCCTTATCACCACCAGAAGGAAGAACAAAGTTGCCCATGGGACAAGATATCCCAGTCGAAGTCGAATCCTCCAAAATATTAAGCTCAATCAGGTCAGCCACTGAACAAGCTTCCTCAACAGCCTCTTGCATCGATAGCACAGGAGAGGAGGCCCACTCTCCTGTACCAACTGCATCCATCTCCTCCAACATCCCAGGCAGACTGGCCATCTCAACACTGATGGCCAAGGGTCCCCATACTGACAGCAACGCAGTAGGGGAATTTCCCCAGTGTCCTGGCCAAATTTCCCTCATTCACTAAAAATACCACCAACAGTTTCATCTGGTTCAAGGTCAGATGGCATTCATCTGTATCCCCCTCCTCCGGGTCATGTCTGAAAATAGGCAGGATTTGTGTAGTTGGTAAGCTAACCAGCTATAATGGTGAATGTGTTGATGCCACCCTGTGATATGTGATTTGTACCACCATGGTACAGAATCAATCACCATTAAAATATGTTGATAGTCATGTTACCATAGAAAACACATCCATTGACGTGTTGTTAAACAAACATGATTATATGGTGTACCCAAGAAATCGAAAAGGTGATTGCAAACTTCTGGGCTGCAAGAGCAACATCTGTGTGACTCTAGAGAAGATGTGAGTGTCACAAAACAGTAGAATGACAAATGGATGAGAAAACATGGGCATATGGACACAAACAACCAGTGTCCCCAGTGCTGCCTTCATTGTCAGTCAGAGATGAACAGGCACACTTTACAAAGTAGTAGTAGTACTTAACTGTACTGTAACTGTAACAGCTGTGACTTAGTATCTGAATGCCGTAGATGAACTGAACAAGGATACTGTCATTAGCAATCACGAACTTCAGGAGAAGTGGAGAAAACCTTATAGTACAATCACAAATGGATGAGAAAATATGGGCATATGGACATAAACAACCAGTGCCCCCAGTGCTGCCTTCATCCTCAGTCAGAGATGAACAGACACACTTTACAAAGTAGTACTTAACTGTACTGTAACTGTAACAGCTGTGACTTAGTGTCTGAATGCTGTAAAGGAAACAAAAATCAAGTATACCGTTATCATTAGCATTCAGAGTAACTTCAGTGAACTGTCAAATTACACCTCTTGACCCTGGCAGGTTGTAGCCATTGTCCAAAATTCTGCAATGCTGATTGGTGTTTCATGGCTAGAATATGTAATAAGACTGAAGACTTGAGCATGTCCAACAGCCAGCCCAGCCCACATAATGACCTATTGTTTCAGAGGATCAAACATCTTCTTCCTAAAGGATATTTGGAAAGAACACATTTGAAAAGTGTTATTGTTTCCTGTTGTGTATGTCATATGGATGTACTCTGCAATACATGAATTATAATGAGTTCAAGCTAGTAAAGAGAAGATGACCTATATTAGAAAACTGCTGCCTGCATACATCAATAGTTTATCGTAGTCCACCTATAGTGCATATAACACTTACACTTACCACTTGATTCTTGAAGAGCAAAAACTGTGCAGTGTTGTTCAGTTCGCAAAATGAACTCATTGAGGAGACTGTCAATGTCAATTTCTTCGGTCAGTTGCTTGTGAACATGCAGCACTGCCAAGTGATTGAGTAGGTCTTGGCTCATAGTGGTTTGCAAATAATGTTTAGTCTTCGTAGGAAGCTAAACAATCGCTCAGCAGTGCATTTTGTTGCTGGAATCATATATAACAACTTTAGTAGAGTTGCAACTTCAGACAAGACATCACTCAACTCTTCATTTTCTTTCAGAAAGGTCTTCACTTCACTCACAGAATCAAGCACACAATTTCTTAATTTTGAAATGTTACTCAGCATTTGTAAATGAAGAGCTAGTCTGTCCTTGTTTACATCATCCTTGAATACTTCAGTAACATGGTCAGTTTCTTCTTGTGATCCCCTGACTGCTGCAGTGATATGCTTCTCCAGAATGATTGCAGATGTGAAGCCTTCTGATGAAAAGCAATGCTCGATCACAACATTGCATGCATTGATTACCTCAAAATATTGTTGACACAAATAATATTTGGGGTCACTGTGGTTATGTCCAGAGCTTCTTTCATCAGGCCATCTTGGTGGTCTGCATTTTCTCGAAAGTGAAGGTTCCTCTAAATTGAGAATTTGTGCCTGCTCCAGTGTTGTTTCCCAGAAGTGATTGCATGACGAGTCACTGCACATCCCATTCAGCACCTCCTGCAGTATCTCAATATTTTTAAGGATGTTGGACAGTGAGAGATTTGGACTCCGAATGTTTGCATTGACTTCTTCCAAAGGACCCATCACTTTCACAATTACTTGCAATGTAAAGTAGATGGGAAAAGACTGGAGTTGCTTCAAGAAACCACTGCATTTTAAACCAAAGTCATTAGCACATGTCTCACTAAATTCTTCCAAGCAGTTAATCATGGTCTCATAATTGCAGAGCAAAGATCGGATACTGCTGATCCTCATTGTCCACCTCGTTGGGCACAATGGACGAAGAGAAGGCTGTGTTTCATCTTGAAAGTCTCTAAATGTTGACAGACACTTAGGTGACTCCTTTATGGCATTTATGAGGTCCTTCATCAGCGAAAAGCAGTCACAACATGCCTGAATATTTTGTAGTGCATCCTGCTTGTCAAGATTCAAAGAATGGGCAGTACAGTGAATAAATACTGCTTTTGGTTCTCTTTCTTTCACCCTGGCTTGCAGTCCAGTGAATTTTCCTGACACATTACTGGCTCCATCATAACACACTGACCCCAACAATCGGAAAAAGATAAGTCAAACCTCATCAACATATCTTCCAGAATTTTGAAAAGGGTTGCAGCATCAGTTGCATCAGTGTGGTAGAATCCAAGAAATTCTTCATGAGTTTCCCAATCTTCATTTGAAAAGTACCTTAAGGAAAAACATATTTATTCCTTCCGAGATAAATCTGCAGTCTCGTCCATCAAGATTGCATAATACTTAGAGCCCTTCATCTTCTTTACAATTCTGCATAGTACTGAAATTGCCATCATTTCGACAATCTCGTTAAGAATATCATGTGATAGCCACGTGTATTTTGTACGACTAAGCCATTGCTTTAATTCATCTGAATCCGTGCTGCTTATCTGCAACAGCTACATCAGGTTTGAATCAGTGTCTGTATGTCCCCGTATCACTAGTCCTTGCTTGGCAAGGTAGCGAATGCTAGTAAATATTTTGTGCAAGGCGTCCCGTGCTCTTTGCATTTCTTTCTTGTAACTGGCAGACATCAATACAGATACGTTTGTTTGAAATTGTAGGGCAGCATACTTCATTACAGCTTCCTTGTGACATGCTGATTTTTCATGTGATGTGAAACCACGCAATGCATGTATCCAATCTTCAAATCCAGATGAAATAAAAGCTGGTTCAGCTTTTGTGGAAAATGTTAACAGTTTCTTTTCTGAACATGTCTTGTAAATTGAACAAAATACTTTGTCTGACTGCTTGTGATACTCTAGCTAGGTAAACTTTACTAACCAAGACTGCTGAAAATGTATTTTTGTCTTTGCTTTTGAGGCTGCATCTTCTGCATGTGTCTCTTCCTCTGACACTTCAGTTTGAAAAGGTACTGGATCATTAGAAGTGGAGCAACCTTGCCCTTCTTCTGTGGTGTCACTTTCCTTCTGTCGCACTTTTTTTATTACATATCTATCCATATTGTGCAGTTGGCTGTTCAATGAAAAATATAGGCAAAAAGAATTATTCAGCACACACACTGACTGCAATACTGCTTGGCCTTCACATTTCTACCAGAGACAGCTTGCTATGTTGTGTTTGCATAACAGTGGCACTTGCTTTGGCATCAAGTAGGTTAAGGTTAACAGACTGTGTGCGAGGAAATAAAGTATCACAGAGTCAGCATTGGCATACCATGATGAAGTATTCCCCAGGCCACTGAAGAAGAAGAAGAAGAATGTATGTAATGTTTTTTGTACACAATGTACAGTATGTAATGTAACATGCTTTACAAGTGATGCTAGACTGGTAGTGCAGTGATAACAGTGAAAAACTTGAAGTTAGATATTCCCCAGAAATATTTTTATTCGTGGTGGGATCCTGCAGAATTAAGAAGTGAAAACATGAGCCTAATAGACTCATTAGCATGGGGGCAGGTGCAAAAGGTGCAGCCTCAGGTGAAGGCTGGCAGCCTGAAAACATATCAAGTTCACTTCAGAGGTGCCAGGCTGTAGTCCTGGAGTAGAAATGAAGCTCCACAACTGCAATGCAATGTAAAGCTTTTAAACAGCAAATGTTGACCACAGTAGGACCTCACACCACAACCATGTAGCCCCAGCACTTGAGGAGTGATCCCTGGGTCAGGTGCCATTCATTTCAGTGGGGCGTGCCCCCACGCTCCCCCAGTCACATTATTTCATTACAGGCTTGAGTGTAGTGGCATGTCACCAGTGGCAGAGCTTTCAGAATCAATTGCACAGCATAGACAAATCTCAAATTCCCAGTGAAAATCCTAAAATATGACAAGAAAGTAATTCCTTAAACCAGGCTGGAGGAATAAATATCACTGAGGGAAGCAAATACCACAATATGTGAGTAGCTGCCCTATATTGTAAACTTTCTTTAATTATAGTAAGCATGGCATGATCATACCAGGTCATGTCAGAAATGCCATGCCTTCTTTGCCAGCACACATATCCTCTGCCCATTAGTAATAGTGGGTAACATGTCTATTGTTCCAAAATTTGCAATATCTTTCCTCAAAGCACTACACATCCTATATTTCAGTTCACAACAATTCCATAACATGCATTTTCAGTTTACATATAACATGTAAATTACATTTTGATACATTATGAAAATGTCACTCGTGTGAGAAAAACAAAACAACTAAGCTCAGCTGCTTAACTTTGAAGCAGTACTCAAGCGGTCACAAACAAAAGAGGACCATAAGACGTGTGTGTGTGTGTGTGTGTGTGTGTGTGTGTGTGTGTATGTGTGTGTGTGTATATATGTGTGTGTCACATTTCTTTACATTCCTTTTCCCACAGACAGACACACCATGCCCCCCCATCTGAAAGTTGGAACTATTTAGTGGCATGCATGCCTCAGTAGAGCAGACAACTTGCAATAGTCCCCGGCATCACTCACATCACATGTGAAGGCAGCCACCACAGAGATGAACTAACATTATATGGTTTAATGTTGCATAATTAAGGCTGAAGCTATTCTTAAATGTGTCTGTTCAAGCAAAAACAAGTTGACACTTCCTTCACACTTTCCACCTTTGATTCTCCTTCACCACTTGTCATATTCTTGGGTCACTTCTGGACTGGTCACTGCATCCCTTGCTTAGTCAATGCTAACAAATTCACACAGTATCTAGGCCATAACCAGTTAGCCAGAGCAGGTCACACACCTCAGACATTTCACCTCAGGGCCCCACACGCCACACCACACTTTTTTTTTACATAATAGGAAAAAAGATGATTTGTGGAATGGAGGGGACAGGGGAGAGACTGTCAGCAGGCTGAGAGACCTGAATATGTACAGTAGTAGCACTGAATTTGTCAAGCAATTTTGAGAGATTCCCTATTTGTCCTTCACAAAATTTAAGGAAAAAATCTTCTAAAATTCTTTTTGTTACATTACACCTACAGAAAGGGGCCAGTTCTGATTACAGTACTTACAGTAAGTACCATCTGGTGGATTTTCAACTACACTATCAGATGAGACAACCCTCTTTGGGAAGAATCAGCATTTACATAGCACTTTTCATACAGTGTACCCCAAAGCGGCAAGCGCTTTACAAGCGATGATAGACTGGTAGTGAAGTGACTGAATATGTAGTGGTGTGGTGGCCATATCGCACAACACCCAGATATAGCCTGGATGATTGCCTGAACTGGTTTATGGGAAGGGGAATGTTGGCCAGGACACCGGGATTGTCCCCTACTCTTTGCGAAGAGTGCCCGCCCCTGGGTTCTTTTACTTCCACCTGGACACCCACCAGGACAACAACAGGATGGGTAGAAGGGACCTCAGTTTAACATCTCATCTGAAGGATGGCACACCCCAGCAGTACAGCACTCCCCTAATTTTGCACTCTGATGCCAGCATTTTTAGGTGCAACTCCAATACCTGTGTGGGACGAGAACCCATGTGATAATGCGACCTTCTGGTCCAGAGGCGGATGTGCTACCAACTGAGCCATGCTGACATGACAACTAGCAGCAGTGAACACACTAATGAAACAAAATCCCTAACTAAAGGTTTTACAATTCTCAATAGGGATTTTCAAAAATCCTTTGACTAATTTGGTGTTACTACTGTACATCCAAGAGCACAAAAGGGAAGGGGGGGGCATGATATAGACATTCAAGTATCAGGGAATCAGTAAGGGTGGGTCAGATGAGGTCTTTAAGCTAAGGAGGGGGAGGGACACCAAGGGGCACAGGCTAAGAATAAAAATGGGAAGATTTAGGAGGGAAATCAGGAGACACTATTTCACACAGAGGGTGGTAGCAAACTGGAATGCACTAGCAGAATGGATGGTATCATGTAAATCTGTGAATAGCTTTATAAGGGCATGGGACAGGGAACAGGGAGAGTGAGGGTGGGGAAAGTGGGGACGGCATTTGGGATGACAAAGGGGAGGGGGTGGGACAGCTGCAAACTAGGAATGTTAGGCTAACTGCACACTTGAGCACACTTGCTTAGACCGGGAAGGCTGTTTCTGCTGGCAAATTCCTGAAACATTAGGAAGTGATACCCCTACCAGTGTTAAAATCAATGACTGGAGACTGGACAAAATCCAACCCTCCTCCCATCCCCACCACACCTTACCTGGTTACTGCTGTCTGACTGGGCCTTTGAGTTTTAATTGGCTGAGAGGATCAGTGGTGTGCTACTGAACTGACTGATGGTTGTCTTGGGGGGGTTACATTACCACCCAGTGCTGGCCCGCTGCAAACTTTACTCCCAGACCCCTCCACTTCGTCCCTCTCTGATGCTGGATGCTGCTGCCTGCTGGGCTGGAGTGGCTGGCTGCCCTGGTGCACCGCTCGGTGCTCACTGCTCACTGTAGTAGATCCTCCTGGATGGCACACTGCTACCCTTTATATGGGGGAAAAATACCAGTGTTAATAAAGATGCTGCAGCAATAGGACCTGTCTTTGACCTTTGCATGAATACAACCAATCCAACATAATATAACACACTTCCAACACACCCCAAATTAATCAGCTCATGGTCCACTACCAACAGTTATTATGTACAGTACAAGATAACAGAAACAGAAGTTTTCTGCCTGCTTGCTGACAGCCCATCCCCTTTTTTTCTATCCATATTCAATACTTACAACCTAATTTGTTAATTAAGCACTAAGACATGACCAGGGGTTATGTAATGTTAATGGTCTGTTAACCACCTTCTAGGAGTGTACTGTGGCACGAGGTGTAGCCAAGTGCCCCATGCCCCTAGAGGGTGATTAACTGACCATTAACATAAATACATAACCCTGGGAGTGCCTTATTGCTATTATTAATAAAACATGTTTTTAAACAGTGTTAAACCTTGTTCAGCAAATGGCTAAGCTCTACATGCATGTTAATAAAAGATTAACATAAGGCTGTTACAATGTTTGCAGCTAGTCAGGAAGCTCCATTTCTCAGACCTTTTTTATAATTGATTTTAGGAAACTTGTTCAGGTCAGTTGGTTTTGCAGATTGCCCACTAAGCGTGCTGTGTTCACTGTCAAACATAATTCATTAGAACAGCAGCAAAACTGTGACTAACTGCCAATTCCAAATGTTAAGCACATTACCATCTGTCCATTAATACAATGCTTTCTCTACCACTGAGTCAGCTTGCATAAATGTCTTACAAATTAAACTAAACAGCGGCAGTCACCTGAACTTGAGCATTCCAGCTCTAATCCTGAGGAAATCAATGTACACCACTGTCTGCTTCAACCACCATAACCACGCACCTGACCCATCATCAGAAAAGATAATTTAAAATTGAGTCTTGACTGCATACAGTGCACTCACTGTAGCGACAGCAGCAGGTAAGGTTAGGCAGCAAGGACTGCATAGGGCCCATGACCATCAAATCCAGCCCTGGTATAGTCCTTCCTACTGTGTACTTATTTCAGAGATACCATAGTCTACCACCCTTACAATGCTTCCTTTCCACAAAACTGCAGAGGGCTCTCTGTGGAACACAGGAAAATTAGAAGCAGGCTGTGTTGCCAGCCATGACTCCTCCTGCCCCACATGTCTCTGTGATTTGTAACCTGAAATAAGACTCCTGCATCATGTGCTTATCTAACCTGAATTTGAAAGTGTTTACTGTCTGCCTCCACTATGGATACTGGGACTGTTCCATGTGTCCACCACCATGTATATTCTTTCCCTACTCTCCCTTAAAACCTCATCCTTTATTTGTTTGCTGTGGAGTGAACCCCTTGTTTAAAGAGCTTTGTGTCTAGGAGAGAAATAGCACAAAGAAATTCCAATGATTGTTTGTTTTTTGTCACTCTAATTGCATCTGCAGACTGTCAGATACTAAAATACCACATTTGCAAGTTATGTATTATAAAATGATTTTAAGAAACACACATCCAGACAACATGAAAAGATTTAAGCATAGGCAGGCAAAGTTACATCTGTAGGAGTCTGGGTGTTTGTTCAGGATTACTTTATGCTGTCCGGAGTTAATGGAACTTGGGGGAGGGATGGGGAGCTGATTCAAACACCAGTTCAGCCACTTCCTGCATTACTCTAACTTGCCCACACAATTAAAACTCCTATGAAGTGAGTCATCTGACAGCTGTTCCGGAGACTCCATTGCAACCCTGTATTTTACCTAAGGGTAAAGCTTACTTTATTGCTGGCCTAAGTCAGGGGGACAGAGGACTGGACAGGGGACTATGCTATGATCTACTGCATACTAATTTTGGTGGTGCAAATAGACTTATGAATGTCAGAAAGGAGTATGTAACAGTTTTATTTGTTTTCCTTACTCCTCATTCCTAGACAGCCTTTTATAGCTATGCTATACAGCTGTAAAAAATAACATTAAACTGAAAAAACAGAAGGACTGCTTGTCCCAGCCCCCCCCCTTTAGTAGGTAGAAAAGAAAAAAGTCACAATAGGACTACAAATATAAAAACACTTTCCCCTTCCTCTGGCTACCTATCTATAACAGGCCCCTATTGAAATGAGCTGAATTTAACAATAAAGCCATCCCCGCTACACTCATGATGCCCCAAAATAGTGCAGTATGTTAGTTAAAATGAGAAATATCTTAGAATCTCCAGCATAAATCAATTTCCACATCCCACATGGTCTCTCTTGCTCAGTTTCTCTGAGCTTCCTCCCTAGTGGATACATACTATAGTATTATGTTTTTAAGGAGGAAACTCGGAGACACTCACAAGTTACAATCACAATTCACAACTAGGAGGATATCAAATACTACAAGAAATATTCAAATATTTAAAGTTGAGTTATGTCCCCCGTCGGTGCCCACCTCTGCCACTGGAAAATGCTAACAACCTCTTCAAAGCTGGCAGTTGGGTACCCATCCCCACCACCAAAAAATGCTAACCCTCCTCCAGCAGCATGCAACTCAGAATGCCAAACCACACACTGGCACTGGGGTGCCACATCCCCAGTGATGATCACTGCAATAAAGAAAACCATCCCTTGTTATTCCCTTTGGTTTTTGTTCTGAAACCTGAAACACAGAAAACCATCCATCTACATGGTCTGCTCCCCCTTTGGATGCTCCAAGTAACCCACTCCGACCCTACTCTCAGCACACATCACTACGCCCCTCCACAACACTCATCTATCTGGTCCACTTGCATGATCTGCTGCTACAGACACCAGCTGCGAATAGACTGAAAACAAAGTAAGAGAGAAAATGGCTTTTTATTGCGTTTTAAACTTCTACTCATAACTTCATCATTTTTTTAAATATTTTCCCCCCGACTCCCCTCAGAGCACATCCATGATACAGATTCCAGAGACAGACCATTTTTACTCACCCTGGCCTCACTGTACACCTGCTAGTGCTGGCTGCAGCTCCCTGATGTAGTCACCCATCCCAGACGCCCACTTGTCCGCCACACTCACCTGCCCGGTGACCGCTCCGACCCAACAACTACTCGGTTGACTACTGGACTCATGCAGACTTACTAGTCTTGCAGAGTCAGACTGCAGACGCGCTAGGGAAGTTACACAGGAAGGGTCCAGGGGAAAAAGAAGGGAGAACTCATCTCGTTCTCAACTCCTCTCTGTCTCCTCACCCTCGGCTCTCTCTCACCATCGACTCACTCGCCTTTGGCCTTCCTCTCTCGCCCTCTTGGACTGCCAGGTGCCTGGTTAGCGGTGTTCTCGGTTCCTGCTTGTTGCCGCCCAGAGTTGCTGCTGACCAGCAAGGAGGGGGTTCAACCGACCAAGTAAACATCTGGTGTGAAATTTAAATAATGTTGCCAGCAGGCTAGCGTGCCCAAGCCACTGCGGTGGCGCCAGCAGCAAGTAAATGAACGGGGGGGTGGTGGCAGCCGAATCAATGTAGGTCATGCGCTGGTGTGCACAATCAATTTAAAGGGCAAAGGAGCAGAGCAAGCATAAAATATTGCTGGGACTCAGCCCAGCTCAATAAATATTGATGGGGCCCATGCCCCATGAGCCCATACAACCCGGCGACTATGTCCACCACATTTATGGTTGTTCCCGCCAGAGAGTTAAGCTGAAGGAATCTGGACTTACCCTGCCCTAAGAATGTGGGACCAAATAGCATAGCTTTTGTTTTGCCTGCATTGAGGACCATTCTATTGGAAGCGAGCCAGGCCTCCAGTGTCTTTAGGTCAGCTTGGAGGAGAGGGCCTAGGTCCGGCAGGTTGTCCATTGAGCGGCAGATGACAGTTGTCTGCATATTGAACAACAGAGCTGTCCCTGCAGTACAGGTTGAGGTCATTTGTGAAGAGAGAGAACAAGAGGGGTCCAAGAATTGAGCCCTGAGGTACACCCTCTTTAATAGGTAGAGGATCTGACTGCTCACCCTTCCAGGTGACCTGCTGGGAGCGACCTGATAGATAGCTCTTGAACCAACACAGGGAGTGGTTTCAAGACCTGTTTTGTCGAGCTTTGATAGCAGGAGGTTGTGGTCCACAAGGTTGAAAGCCTTGGATAGGTCAATAAAGATTGCACCCGTAGGCTTGCCTGCATCCATTGCACTGAGGACATCCACTGTGAGATGGGTGAGAGCTGTTTCCTTGCCATCGCTCATCCGGAACCCATGCTGAGTGGGGGCAAGGAGTTGATGGTACTCAAGGTAGTCCCTCAGCTGCCTGTAAACCAGCCTTTCCTGCAGTTTTGTGAGAGTGCATAGTAGGGAGATGGGCCTATAGTTGCTGATGAGTTCCCTCGAACCACCCTTGTGAATGGGGACCATGTTAGCCTGCTTCCATTGGTGAGGAACAGTTCCTTCCAGTAGGGATCTATTGATGAGCCAGATCAGAGGCCTAGTGAGGGACTGTTCTCCCTCTATTAGTAGCCTTGGGCTGATGCCATCAGGACCTCCTGAGCCTTTAATTTTTAGAGCTTTGAGGAGAGGAAGGACCTCTTTTGTCCTGACAAGTCTTAGGTGGAATTGGCGTCTTTTTAGGCGGGGATGTTCTTCCAATAATTGTGCCGGTGTAGCGGGAGGCAGTCCAGCCTTGTAGTCATCAAGGTTGGTAAAACGATTGTTAATTTCTGTGGCTATTATCCGGCTTTCACTCTGTAGCTGTCCATTTATCTCTATTAGGCAGGGTGCCTCCTTGGAGTTTCCCCTGAATAATTCATTGATGTGGGACCAGAAGAGCTTTGGATTCCCTAGGTTGGTACATTGTAGGTGTGTAATGTACTCGTTATTCACAAGTATAATGGATCTCTTACACTTATTTCTTAGAGATTTGTAAGCCAGGAGGCCTGCCGAGAGACCAGACCCCCAGAACTTCTTCCAGGCCTTGTCCCAGCTCATCATCATTGATTTTACAGATTGGGAGATGCACTTTTAGCACTTTCCCTTTGTCCTGAGTTTCTTGAGCAGGGCAAAGATGGAAGCCGCCTTGAGGAGGGAGTCTTGGAAGAATTCCAAAGCCTCATCCATGGTTGGTAGGAGCCAGATCGGGCTCCAGTCCAATTTACTTAGATATTTGTTAAAATGTCCCACCGTGAAATGTGAGTAGTCAAGGACGGTGAGTATCCTAGGTGGAACTTTTGGTGCTCTGGTCTTCCAGATGCCAAAAATAGGGGAGTGGTCACTAAGAGCATCGGCCATTATGCCTGCCTTCTGGATGTTGAGGGGATTAGATACCAGAGCCCAGTCCAGGATGGAGTGGTTCCCAGTTTTGTGATTCAGCCTGGTAGGTTCTGAGATAACCTGTTCCAGGTTAGCCTCCTTGGTCGCTGCCTGGAGGACATTTTTAGGGTCAGGGGCCCAGTTTAGGTTGAAGTCTCCCAGGATTAGGAGTTCAGTGGGTACTTCCTTACATATTGTTTTTGTGATACAATCCAGGGCTTGCATAGCAGTTCTTGGAGGGTGGTAGATGCAGCCAAGGGTGAGGTGCTAAGCCTGACCAAGGGTTAGATGGATGAATATGGATTCACCATCCTTGCCGTTTCCGGGGTTCAGTGTCAGTTGCATTGCTGTGAGGGTGTTCTTCACATAGATTAGGACCCTACCAACTCTTTTGTTCACCCTATTCTTCTGGAAGGTGTTGTAACCTAGGACCCCAATCTCATGGTCGAGGATGTGGGCCTTGAGCCAGGTCTCCGAGATAGCAAGGATATCAGGCTTGTATTGGTCAATTCAAGCTTGTATCTCCTGAATCTTTGGTCTTATGCTGCAGATGTTCATATGCACAATCCTGAGACCCTTTGAAGATGCCCTATACGGGTCTTGAGGGGAGGCAACTAGATGATTTACAATAGGAGGGACAGATTAGACTGTATGTCTCCTGCCTGAAGCAGCAGGACAGCCAGTAGGCAAAGTAGTGTGAGGCTGACTGATAGGATGGAGAAGCTGCGTAGCCACCTACGGGTGGCACAAACAGCCTTGTAGTATATGCTGTTTCTTACCAGCTCATGGGATATTAGAAAGACATTGGTCATAGGGGCGAGGACCAGTTGTAAGGACCGGTTGTAGAGTGGTCATTGTGTTGTGGCCCCTTAGCATCTGAGTATCCTTATTCTATGCTTCTGTCCACCCAGAGGAGGGACATTATGTAGAGAATAGCCAGGTGAATGCCCTTGTTAAGAGAAAAGGGAAATGGCTTGTTTGCACAATGAGAATTGTGGCAGAGAACCCCAGGGCCCTTCGGAAATCTCACGGGGGCCATTTTATTAGTGCAGTAACCAGCTAATTATTGGGCATGGATTAATTACTGACCCTAGTCTAGAGAAACTGAGGGCTTGGGCAGACTCTGATGGAGCACAGGGAGGTGATGATAAACATAAAGTTTATTGGGAAAATGGACTGATGTATACTCAGGCCGTGAAGACCGGGGGAGGTGATAGACAGGCAGCTTGTTGTTCCTCAGGGGTATCATGAGCAGTTGCTCAAGATTGCACATAATATTCCCTTGTCTGGTCATCTGGGACTCGAGCGCACTACGCAGCGGTTGACCCAGAATTTCTATTGGCTCAACTTCTCCCAGCAGGTGTAGAAGTATTGCAGGTCTTGTCACCAGTGCCAAGAAATAGGGAAACCAGGTAAGAAAACCCAAGCCGCCCTAATTCCATTGCCCATAGTGGGGGAGCTATTCCAGAGGGTGGGAATGGATATTTTGTGGCCTTTAAATATCCCCAGCTCCTCTGGGAATAGGTTCATCCTGACTGTGGTGGATTATGCCACCCGGTATCCAGAGGCAGTCACACTATCTTCACCGACGACATACAAAGTGGCAGATGCCTTACTTGGGATTTTCTCCCATGTTGGGTTTCTGCAGGAGGTTATCACTGAATGATGGGGTCCCTTCATGTCAGACCTGATGAAATGTTTGTGGGAGAAGTGTGGTGTGGTGCAGAGGTGCACAACATCTTATCACCCACAAGCCAATGGGCTTGTGGAAAGATTTAACAGTACCCTGAAGTCAATGATCCAAGTGTTTGCTGAACAGCATGGGAGGGACTGGGAAAAATACCTTCCATACCTGTTGTTTGCATACAGGGAGGTGCCCCAAGAGTTTACATGATTTTTCCCCTTCGAGCTCTTATATGGACACCGGGTATGTGGGCCCCTAGACTTGATCTGGGAGGACTGGGAAGGCAAGCACGCCACCCAGGGAACTCCCATAGTGGATTACATCCTTAGGTTTAGGGAAAGGCTGAAGAAGCCTATGGGGACAGCCCAGAGCAACCTGGCAGCTGCCCAACAGAAAAAAAGTGTGGTATGACTGCAGAGCCAGAGCTTGCTCATACACGGTGGGTCAGGAAGTCATGGACCTTATTCCGGTCCAGAAAGACAAACTGCAGGTTGAGTGGGCAGGACCATACAAAGTAGTTAGAAAGGTAAATGACATGAACTACACTGTAGAGTTATCTAACAGAAGACATACAGAAAGAATGTACCATGTCAACATGATGAAGCCATATGCTAATAGAGCTGACATGGTGTTTGCAGTATGTAGTCCTGGGAAGTGGACGGATGAAGGAGACCCCCTTCTGGACTTGCTGGAAGAAAGCAAGTGGGAATCCTCTGTGAAGGCAATTAAACTGTCACCCCAGCTGACCCTGGACAAGATCCAGGAATTAAAGGAGGTTCTAGCAGACTTTGCCCCACTGTTTAGCACCAAGCCTGGACTAACCCTCTTAGTAACGCATGATGTAGAGACAGGGATACAGACGTCCATACGGCGGACAGCATATCGGGTGTCAGAAGCTGTCCAAAAGGACATTAGGAGGGAAGTGGAGGAGATGCTGGATTTAGGGGTAATCCAGAGATTCCACAGCCCCTGGGCCTCACCTGAAGTCCTTTTGCCCAAGCCAGATGGATCTACTCATTTCTGTGTGGACTATCATGAACTGAATGCAGTCACGAAGTCAGATGCCCACCCGATGCCCCGGAAGAACAAACTCTTGGACAAGCTGGGAGGAGCGACATACCTTACGACTATTGACCTGACAAAGGAGTATTGGTTAATTTGGGTATTGGTAGAGTTAACTGACAGAGCTAGGGAGAGGTCGACCTTCATCACTCCAATAGGCTTATTTGAATTTAAAGTAGTGCCTTTCAGAATGAAGAACACCCTGGCCACTTTCCAAAGGTTGGTGAACCAGGTGTTAAATGGTGCTGAGGAATACGCCATGGTGTACCTGGATGACATTGCTATTTTTTAGTGCCAGTTGGGAGGAACACCTGTCCCACCTTAGGAAAGTGCTGGGCAGGATATCTCTCACATCTGCCGGGCTCACTGTCAAAGCTGAGAAATGCCAGTTGGCCATGGCTGAAGTGGCATACCTCAGGCATGTTGTAGGCTGGGGACAGCTCTTCCTAACCAAGTAAAAACAGAGATGATCAAGGCAAGGCCCAGACCAGAAATGCAGAAGCAGGTCAGGAGTTTTATAGGGAAAGTGGGGTACTATAGGAAATTTGTACCCAATTATAGTGCCCTGGCTGCTCCCCATCTGACCTGGTAAAGAAAAAGATGGCTAAGAAAATTACCTGGGAACCAGCCTGTGAAAAAGCCTTTACCAGACTGAAGGAGGCACTGTGCGGTGCTCCTGTATTGACAAGTCCTGACTATAGTAGACCCTTTATAGTCCAGACTGATGCCTCAGACATGGGTATTGGGGCAGTACTGAGTCAGACCTCCAACCAAGGGAAAGATCACCCTGTAGTGTACCTGAGTAAACAGTTACTTCCCAGGGAACAGGCTTACTCTACTGTGGAAAAAGAGTGTCTTGCCATAGTGTGGGCCATAAAGAAGTTAGAGCCATACTTATATGGGCAGCATTTTGAGGTACAAACTGACTACAACCCTGTGGTTTGGCTGACACAAATAGGAAAAACTAATGGTAGACTATTAAGATGGAGTCTTGCCTTGCAAGGGTATGACATGATGATCTTACATAGGGCTGGAGAGGCCAATCAGAACACAGATGGCATGTCACATCTATATGAGGAGTGAACTGACTTGGGAAGCTCATTCCATGCAGGGGACAGAGCTCCCAAATTCAGTCTAGGTGGTGAGGATTGTGACGCTTGGCCAGTTGGTTATGATTGTTGTATGATATTTGTAATATAAAAATATAGTAGGTGATTGTCTCACATAAGACAGCCTGTGCTTATGGGTGCCCCCCCCAGGTTTCAAAGAAGCTATGGTGACAAGTGACCTGAAAGCAGGAGGTAATTAAAAGACCAGAGAGACTTAATTAAGGGTCTCCTGTTTTTCTGTCTTAATTAGAACTGACCCAGCTGCCAGGATATTGGGCTCATAAAGTTTTATGATCCCTATAGGAAGAACATTTTATACCAACATGGTGTTAAAAGTTGTAAAACTCTTTGATATGCCTTGGGAATAGGAACTGTTCAAGATCAAAGAGAAAATGTTTAATTAAGGAGTCATATTTAGGAAGTGGATTTTTTGCTGATGTCACCTTATTTAATATACCTCCTGACAGGACATCATGCTTGTATTTTTTTCTGTTCTAAAAGAGAGGAGTTAGATGACTCACCAAGGGGGTGGGGAGATGGAGTTGAAATGTATCCTTGTAACTCTGGAATATGTCATATCTTTTTGGGCTCTTAAGAAACACAGTTCTCTAACTTTCAAGGCACTTATAGAGGTAATACATTAGATAGAAAAAGTCTAAATGTATTGTGGTAGGAGTTTTTGTTTTGTACTTTGCCCTTGTTCTTTTAAGTGATTATCTGCTCTTTGATATATTGTTCTGTGTTTACATTTTTCATATTTTTATCATCTTGTAGTAAAGTAGCTTTTTTTTTTCAAAAGACTGCCTGGGGTGTCTTCCTAGTTCTTTTTGCATGTGACGTATAGAGGGTTAAGACTGACAAAAACTGTTCAAAAGCTTGATGGTGTTACTAAACTGGGAAAAGGTAAGAATATACCTGAGGTCTTTTATAGAGTTTTAAGGGTTCATTTTGGAAGCCTGGCTTGGTTCCTCTGGTGAAAGATTGTACCGCAATCCCTGAAGAGGGTACGTATCTGAGTCTGTACATTGGGTATGCTAGCATAAGGTTCACAGTTTGAATCCCCCCAGAACTTGAGACTAAAGGTGATTCAGACCCAAAAGCAGACAGGAGGGTTACCCTATCTGTTACCTGTTCACATTACTGTGCTCGGATGCTGGCACTGTGGGAGCAGAGGGTCTGACCTGCTGAGTGCACTTGTGACACGGAGCACCCTAGCATCACCGATACCATAGACAGGCAGCACCTCCGAGAAGGTTACCATGCATGCTACGTGTCTAAGGCTCCTCCCCAACTCCACAAACTCCTCCTGCACTGCTCTGATCCCTTTCTCATCCAGGTCATTTGTCCCTAGGTGGACAATAATATCCAGCTCCCTTCCCCATGCAGCTGCTCCCGTGATCCTGAAGATTCCCTCCCTCCCTGTCCCTCCATGCCATGGTGCCTGGCAGGCACCTTACCGCCCTCTCCCCCTCCCCCAGTTCTAACCTCTTAACAATGGAGTCCCCTACCAGGAGTTGTTTCCTTCACCTGTGGGGTCCCATGCTACCCTCCTGTGGGTTTCCTTTGTGGAAGTTCCCAGCATCCACCTTGGTCTCCACTGTGGGTGCCTCCATAGAGAAACCATGCTCTGCTAGAATGGTGTACAAATTGCAGAGTGGTACAACTGGAGGGATCCACCTCTGTTCCACCACCCTCGCTCTCCTGGAGCCTACTGTGGTCCAACCACTCCTCTTTCTTGGCAACCTCTGAGGCAGCGGTGGCAGCCCCGGTGGTCCCTGGGTGGGAGATGTAATCCTCTGAATCCTGGCCAACTCAGCCTAGAGACGAGCAACCTCCTCCCTTAGCCCAGAGAGGCGCCTGCAGATGGGACAACATTGCATTCTCCAGAACATCTCCCGGAAGACTGCCGCTCCACAGCTACTGCACTGCACCACTCTCATCATGTCTTATCTGTGGCCCCTCAACTGTTGTTTTGTATGCTTACTCTTTCTTCTCTTTGTTTATTTATTTATTTTTTCTCCCTACTTTCCTACTGTCTCCGTGCCCTTAAAGCAACTACTCTTCCTGTTCTGGGAAAGAAAGTTCAAGTATTCCTCAGTAGTTTCCTTCTTACTTGTTCTGAGTCAGCCCTCCAGCAGCTAGGAAGGGATGGAGAGCTACTCTTTTCCTTCTAGGATGGTGAGTCTTTCTATGGTCTCTCCCTTTCTGCTCCCAAACAGGAAGTTCCTGTTCTCAGTCAAATCCTATGCCTATAAAAGTGGAACTGGCTAAAGGGGGGTGGAGGAGAGGGAGGGAGGGAGGGCTATATAGTCCCAGTAGAGTAGTAAAGTTCTAACAGCACCTCCTTCCTACTTCTGTTCTCTGCCAAACACTATCTAGGTCAGTTTTAAATCCAAACACCTGGCTTCCTGCTGCCTAAGCCACTCCCTCTAATTCACAGTTCCCTTTTTCACCTAACTAACTGCACAGATAACAGTTCTCTTTGCCCACCTCAGACAAACACACTAACTCTTGCTTTTTTTTACCCTAAATTGAAGGTTCCAGTAGTAGAGTTCTAGTTCTTAAGTCCCATTAGAGTAGTAAAGTTCTAACAGCACCTCTTTCCTCTTGCTGTTTTCTGCTAAAAGCTATATAGGGCAGTTTTAAATCCAAACACCTGGCTTCCTGCTGCCTAAGTCACTCCCCCTAATTCACAGTTCCCTTCTTCACCTAGCTAACTGCACAGATAACAGTTTCCTTCACCCAACTCTGACAAACACACTAACGCTTGGTTTTTCATTTGTTTGTTTGTTTTTACCCTAAATTAAAGGTCTCAGTAGTAGAGTTCTAGTTCTTAAGTCCCAGTAGAGTAGCAAAGTTCTAACATCACCTCCTTCCTCTTGCTGTTTTCTACCCTTGTTTTTCTCTTCTCACTTATGTACCTGAGGAAAGTCTTATTCCCTGTAGTGACCCTTTGGTAACCCTTTCCTCTGCACCTTTGCTCTTCTTACTACCTTGCCTGCTTCCTTCTGCTTTTAGATATACCTCCTGTCCCTCCTCCCTCTGTATTGCCTTATAACTCTTAAATGCGGTCTTTTTTTTCTTTAACCGCCCTTGTCACTTTCTTTGAGAACCATAATGGTCTCCTTTTCCTTCTGCTTTTGCTTACTTTCTTCATATATAGGATTGTTGCTTTAGTTATGCCCTCATTTATTCTCTCCCTCAATGACTGTACCCCTCACTGGCACTCCAACACCCCCTTAGGCAACTCCTGACTAATAATGACAAACTTTGTAATGAAATCTGTTTTTAAAAATATCAGAGGAATTACAAATATTCTACTAATGATGAATCTAAAGATGTCAGAAATGCATTATGGCTAACAAAAACTATAAGCTGGCATTTTTGGTCTACTAACAAATACTGCTGCTGCTTTACTATCAATATTAACAGGGCCACGGCATGGCAACATTACTGTTAAATAAAAGGCAGAGTTTAAAGCAGTAGTACATGACAGTGGTGAAAATGCTGACCAATACTTTCTATTCTAGTTTAGATCGCCCCTTATCCCCAACTTATATAGTACCTTCCCCCCTTTCTGAGTCTGCTTTTAGCACTTTTCTCATTTTGAAATAGAAAAAAGTGCATTCAACATAATATTAAGTTGACAAGCTTTTATCAGTTTTAGTTGTTGTTTTTGTACACCTGTTGTCCAATAAGGTCAGGAGCAGAGTTTACTCAATGCTAGTTCATAATAGTCACAAGAAAAGTTGTCTTAAAAAATGGGTGTTTAAAAGCAACAGAGAATAGTGATGAAAACCTGGTCTGAGCCATATTAAAAGGAGCTCTCCTTTTAATATTTCAATTAAAAAAAGCAGTAAAGAAGGCTCAAAATAGGGGGAAAGGGTATTATACAAGTCAGGGAATGAGGGACAATCTATAATAGGGAAAAAAAATATGGGTCAGAATTGTCACCACTATCATGCACTGCTGCCTAAAAGCAAGAGCAAGGGCTCACATAGGATGGGATGGGACTTTTGACAAGTAGCCCTTGGGGTGATGTGGGAGGGACTGTCATTCTAAAATCTGATGGGCCCACTTTGCTGCTGCTAGTGCTCAGCAGTATGCCAGCATTAGCTGCGTGGATACAAGAATCGCTCCCATTCATGCCCTATCCGCACCTTACTGCAACTGGCAGGTCCTCATCAGTTCTTCCAGCTCTGATAAGGCAGATGTTACAGTGGTCATAATGACACCACCATGATCAGTGTTGGGCTTGGTGTATCCCTATCCTTTCAACGGATACTAGCTTTACATAGCAACATGGCAACATAGTATTTCAGAGCTGGAAGAGGCTCTAGGTCCATAGTGTCTGCTCCCCTCTTCATAACCAGTGATGAAAAATAGGATTCTGAACAAATGTACTAATTTATAGATATTTCCTGCCCACTATACTATGCAGGATACCCAGTGATTCCTTTGGTTAGCAGAAATGTCTCCAGGCTTTCCTTGAAGGCCTGTACTTTCTTTATGTCAGCTTTCTCCTTTTGGTAGACCATTCCATGTGTTTAGCACCCTTTGAAAGAAAAATGGCCTTCTAATGTTACCCTTGAAATTACCACCTTGGAGTTTCAGGTCGAGTCCTGCTGGAGGACGCCAGATTGAACATTTATGTCTGTTCAATCTTGTGAATACCCTTAAATAAACAGAATACTGAGATCATGTCCTCTCTCAGCCTCTTAGTCTCCTGGGTGAACATGTCAACAGCCTCTAACCTGTCCTCATAGTTTTTGTCCCCCATACCCATGATCACTGTGGTGGCATTGCACTACACTCTCATGACTGCTTCAATGTAATTTTTATGTTTATTTGCCAAAGTAAATAAATATATTGGTATCAGTTTGAGGTGAAATGGAGGCTTGGCTGAGCCAGCCTCTTACAGAGCAGGCAGCTTTTGGGGGCTTGAACAACCTCAGCCTGTCACATCAGAAGTAATCAAGTGTGCTACTTTAGCACTATGAGTCAGGCTCTGCTTCATAACAGAGCAAGTAGTTCCTCGTGCGTTTTATACAAGGTGGGAGCAATACATGTTGTCTCATGTCAATAATTGACTTTAGCAATAAGTTATGTGTGTTAGTATTTTTTTCATCTCTAATTCTTGCATGTGTGTGCTTCATGTGGAAAAAAATGGTCATTACTGCTAATGTGCACATAAATCCTGTTTTTAGGGGTTGTTTACATTAGCAGGCAGCCAGGAAGCAAGAAAATTATGATCTGCTTTTCTGCTGTTTCAAGCCAGTGGGAGGACTTGCTGCTCATACTGCAGCATACCCAATGACCTGTCAGACTGTCAGTTACTGTGACTGACAGCTCAGCAGGCCAACTGGAGAGCTACTAACTGTGATAACAATCTGGAGTCACTGTGTATGTGTAACCCCTTTCCATTCACTGACCCAATAGCAGCACTCAAGCATGCATACACAGTTGGGGGCTGCTTTAAATAAACTACCTACCCCACTTCCAACTCACCAAACCTGCTTGAACCCAAACCTCCATTTCTTTTTTAACTACCTTCCCCATTCCAAGCTTACCAAATCTTCCCAGAGCTGAACTTTCATTTTTTTAATGTAAACTGCCCTCTCCATTCCCAGCTCAACAAACTTTCCTAAACCTAAAATCCATACCCTCTTTACTCCCAGATCACCTACCCCTCAGACCCAAACCTCATTTTTTTTATATTAGGTGGCAATTGAAAAAAATCAGTTGTTTGTAATGGCAAATAACTTGAAACTACTGATTTTGCAAATGGGGTAGAAGTTTCCTTTCCAAAGTTGATGCACAGAGTGGCACTGGTGGGAGAAATACTCTTATTACTTGTGAATATGACTGGAAGTATTGTTATTTTTCAGGGACTAAGGACTGTTTAGCCAGATCAGTATAGACCTACTAGTCTAGCACAGGACTTGCAACAGTACCATACCATAAGAAATTATTGTAAAAGCAGTCCCAAATGAGCTAAGGTAAATTATATCAAAAATTTGCGATCTAAAAACTTCATGACCCAAAGAGGTTCTGGTCGAAAGGCATCTGCTTCCTAAAGGGTAGAATAAGTGCACCCTGATAATATCTACTCTGGTGGTAAAATGGTAAGTGACCCCACTCTTGCTGCAGAAGTCTTGAACAGGTTCTTCATAGATCTGGGAAGCTTAACCTCCACCCTGGTCAGTCCCTTTCAGTAGCCCATCCATCTTGGATCCTCAGCCCATCTGTTAAACTGCCCAGAATTACATTTCAAACTGTTCTCTAAGAAGAATGTCTGCTTCTATCCCTCTTCTGATTCAGGATGGTTTTCAGGGAGACTTTAAAAAAGTCAAATCTTGAGTTGTTTTAAAGTCACCCTGAAGACCAGGCTGAATCAAAAGAGGTCTGGGAGCAGACCTATACATCACCGCATCATCAGCATACAGCAAAATGTTTGCATCTCCACAGTTATCAGACAGATCATTAATAAACAGCGAGAACAATGTAGGATCCAAATTGAGCCCTGGAGCACATTAGCGATGATAAGCCACAGGGAGGTCCTGCTACCCCCACCCCCATTTCACAAGCTGCTTTCATCCCATAAGGTAATTTTGGAACTACAGACATGAGTGGTGAGTGAAGCCCAAGCCTTTTAATTTGCCCAACAAAAGGTAGTGATTCACAAGGTCAAATTCTTGGTGAGATCCACAAAAACACTTACATTCAACACACAAAAAAAAACTAAGGCTGTGCTCTTTAGAACTCATTGACTCGGTCCTGACAGATGAAACTTACTCAACATCCACACTGCATCAGGTGAATGCATTGAAACAAACGCTGTGTGCAGTGAAATACTTAAGAATCCAGCTGGATCAGGAGCTTTTCCTCAGGTCAAATGTTGAAGAAGTGGTCAAAACATTAAATCACAACCTGGACCTGCTGTATAGGCTGCACCCTTACAGTGGAGTCAGCCACGATGAAGTGCAGTGACTTGCAGTAATGACACATCACAAAATCCTGCATAACGAAAGGGCTTAATTGCCATTGACTTACAATGGCCCCTGCAGTATACTGCAGCATTCTGTGATAGTCTGTAGTATTTCTACATTGCATCCTGCCTGTCACATCTGTACATCATAAAGGAGGCCAGGCCATCCATTGCTAACAACGTCCTCATACCTGCCATTACCTGTGGATTACCACTGCTCTCATCTGTCAAGGAATCTGAACTATCCAAGTTAACGTTTACTTACCACCACATCTCTCATTTTTCTGCTGGTGCTGGCAACGGGGAACAGCATTGCAGAGCTCTTTCTATGTTGAACTGACCCCATATGGAAAGGAAGTTACATTGCCCTGTGACATACTTGGCCTACAACCTCCTGCACCCCCCTCAAAATCTGCAGGAGTAAATGGCTTTCAAACTGCAGAGAAGGATTCTTTAACCATTGCACTACAACAAGTAATGGTGACACACTCGTTGCTGGTGGTCAGCAATCTTTTGATGCAATGGCATCTAGATTGTGGAATGATCTCCCCCCCAAAGTCCTGAAATGCCAAACCTTATTATCCTTTAAATCCTCCCTCAAAGAGTTTTTATACAGGATGGTAGCATATGCTTGTGGCTCTGTCATATGTACACTTGTCATCTGCCATATATATGCATTGCCATACATGCATTCCCTATATGGATATTACTAATGCTAGAAATGTACTTGCTGCTTGCTGCATGTTAGGTTTTAGTGAAATCCATTGCTAGAGTGATTAGTTTACTAGTGCTAAGTGCCATTTAGAATTACTGTGTGACCATTTATGTACATGCTACTATGATTAGTTTTAGTGAGATATATAGAATAATGGCTGTGTAGGGGGTTATAACAAGAATTTTACACACACCCGAGGTGTGGGATGCCACATGAACCCTGAGAGCGAAGCTCAAGGGGTTTATAAAGTGATCTATGACTGGTGGCCAACAAATTTCTTGCCGAACGACCAGACAGTGAAACCGGCATGTCGACCGCAGATTGTGTTCAGCATGCAGTTCCACTTGTGGGGATGTGTTTTCTTCGGGGGGCTGTGCAACCTGAACCCCCCACATGGGGGATGCACCCCACACCCCCCACACAATAGATTCTCAACTCTAAGTCGGAGCTGATTGTGGGGGGGGGGTTGCAAGACCGCAGAAAGACAGTACTGGGTTCCAGCGCTGTCATTACAGCGACATGGCACTGTAGTGGCTGTACCGTTGGTTGCTATTGAAGTTTCAGGGTTGCATACCTTTATAAAGACATCCCACACTGAGGGTGCGTATAACATTTGAGTTTTACACACCTACCCAGCCATTATTTTATATAATTGCTGGGGAGCGTTTTTCTGCCACAGCAGTTATATAAAATGCAAATACATCTCCCTTCAGCAGTGGTCTGGTCAGGATGAAGCATGGTCCATGATTAGAAGTCACTGGAAACATTCCTCCTCTTTTTCCTTTTACAGCTAGTCCATTCTTTCGCAGTCAATTTCCTTTTTTTTTTTAATTTAACTTACCGCCAAATGCCAGTTGCTGTGAAGTGTCCGGTGGTAAGTCATGGCAGCTTCCACTGAAGAAGGGAAGACCGGAGGCTGGTGCATGCATGGAGCACGGCAAACCCAAAGCATATTTGCTGGTTTGTTTTTTTTTTATTAAATTCTCAGATTACAAATACCTTTGAGCAGAAACTGCTCATTTACAAAGGTTCCATGTCAAAGGATGAGGGTCAACATACATACAGAGGTAGTAAAAGAATGCACAATAAACAACCGAAACAACTGAAAGAAAAGAAAAAAAAATAAAGATTATAAGTTATAACATACTTTGAGATAAAATTCATATAACAAGCAGCTTGAGTAGGCAGCTGGCTGCGGTAACAATAAGAGATAGAGGGCACAATAGGCAGTTAGTATTGCAGGCGTGCGACCGGGAGAGGTAGTTGGCAGGCTAATGGGCCACTGTCAGATGCTGTTGGAAAATGTCTTGTTCTAGTGGAGATGCGAAGCAGGAGAGGAGTCACAAGGAAGGCCCGGTGCCAGAGGGAATGAGACTGGGAAAGGGAGGGCTGCGAGACATGAGTGAGCTGGGAGGTGTTTAGCGAGATCTCTGTTCAGAGAAGCAGTCACATTGAGTGGTAGAGATGAGGTAAAGTTTGAGATTCCTTTTGAAGGGTCCAAGTGTAGTAGAGGAAAGTGCTTCTTTTTTGAGGGAATTGAACCAGCAGCTCTATAGATAAAGGACCACTGACCCATGGAGGTATGACATCTAGGAACCTGAAAGGTTAGAGATTGGGCACCACGTGTTTGTTGAGTTCCACTGTAAGTGGTAAGGAGTGAGCTAACACCAGGTGGCATGAGACCGAGGAGAATCTTTTTGGTAAATAAGTAGGTCTGGTATTGAATTCTGCTGAGTAGGGGTAGCCAGCTGGCCTGAGCATAGAGGTTACAGGTGTGAGTTTGTCAGGCCACACCCGTCAGTAGTCTACAGGCTGTGTTGAGAGAAACTGAGATCCTACGGAGGGCACTTGTTGAGGCAAAGCCATAGATGGCAAAGCCGTAGTCAATGATAGAGGTGACAGAGCTGTAGATGGCTAGTTAAAGGGCATCCGCAGGCATACAGTGCTTGTGTTTGTATAGTAGTCCAATCCGTATATTGGTGGTCTTGGCAACAGTGTCAATATGCTGGGTGTAGGAGAGGGTACTATCCAGGGTAATACCAAGGTACTTGAACTCCTTGACATGTTCGAGTAGGTTCCCAGCGTGGTTCTTGATGGTGAGGGACAGAGAGTGTCTACTCCATCGATTACAGAAGGACATGGTTTTGGTCTTGCTGTGGTTCAGGACAAGTTTATGAGAATTGAACCAGTGTTCGATGTGCTTGAAGTCGAGCTGCAGCTCGGATTCAAGGACAGTAATGTCATGGTGGCTGGAAAACAAGACTGCATCATCTGCGTAAAGTAATATTTTTTGTTGGCAGGCACTGGGGAGATTGTTGATGAAGAGGGAGAAGAGTAGAGGGCCCAGAATAGACCCCTGGGGGACTCCGGAGCAAACCTGTTTCTCATCCGAAGAGATCCCTGCAATCCTTACACATTGGATCCAATTATCAAGGTAGCTGGTGAACCATGGAAGGGCATCGCTGGAGATCCCAATGGAGGACAGTTGCTTGAGCAGTAGGGAGTGGTTAACTGTGTCCAATGCCTTGGTAAGGTCTATAAATACTGCCCCTCCACAATTCCCTTTGTCAAGCATGGCATGGATGAAGGTTGTAAATTCCAGTAGTGCAGTGGTGGTGCTGTGCCCTTTTCTGAAGCCATGCTGCTCTGGGCACTGTACATTATACTTTTCCAGGAATTCAACTATTTGGTCCAACACTATTCACTCCAGCACTTTAGACAGTAGGGAGAGGAGTGAGATAGGTCTGTAACTGGTGTGGAGCATCCTATCTCCGCTTTTGTGAACCGGTGTGACAGTGGCTTTCTTCCAGAGAGAGAGGGGAAATGGCCCAATCTAAGCGAGTGATTGAAGATCTTTGTAAGTGGTTCTAAGATTTCATCGAGGACTTGTGCCAGCAGTTTCAGGTCAAGGGAGTCACCGCTGTAGCCTTGTTTACAGATTGCCTTTTGAATGTATTTTCTAGCTACTTGTGGTGGGACCTCCTTAAAAAAAACTTTGGGGTGGTACGTTCTAGTTGGGGGGTAGCTTGGGAGGAGCTGGAGGGGAGGTCATCAAAAAAATTTGGTGGAAGGACACTGTCCAGGTTTGTAAATGCATAATTAAAAGTGCTGGTGATGGTACCTAGGTCAAGTGTAGGAGTGCCATGAAGGTTGAGCATAGTGAGTGGTGCTTTAGGATCCTTGCCAGTGAGTTCTTTCATGTTGTTCCAGAATTTTTTCCCTGGCCCCAAGAGTTGGTCAGAGCCTCTTTGTAATACCTGCGTTTAGCATTCCATATTTTTCGAGTGCAATCATTTCTGGCTGCTTTGTATAGTTGTTTGTTTACTTGCATCAGAGTTGCATGAGCACAATGCCAGAGGTGGTCTCTGTGCTTGAGTAGAGTTAAAAGGTCAGTAGTAACCCAGGAGTTGGTCTGTCCTTTGACCTTCATCTTTTTCAATGGTGCGTAGATGTCACAGGCTTCGTTGAAATGTTTGATAAATAGGTCCAGAGCTTTGTTGGTGTCACTGAGTGAGTCCAGCACAGCTCAGTTCAGCCTGGTTAGATGGGATTGTAACAGCTGGAGGTGCCCTTGTTTGATAACCCTGGCATAGATCAGCTTGGGAGGGGGCTTGTGGTATTTGTTTGACCAGGAGCAGATAACAGGTGAGTGGTCACTTATTGTATCCGGGAGTACAGAAACATTGGAGATGCATTCAGGGCGGTTAGGTAGAATCCAGTCTAGAAGCATGCGGGAGCCTGTCCTATAGTTACACCTAGTGGGGGCATTGACCAGTTGAGTGATGTGGTGTGCCGCGGCTGCATCCTTATAGGTCGCAGCCTCAGCAGAAAGCCAGTTAATGTTAAAATCACCCATGATTATGGTTTCAGAATTATGTTGCTGGACCCTTAGGTATTCCATGATACTATGGAAGCCAGCGGCCTGGCTGGTTATAATGGCAAATTATAACCGGGTTTACAAAAGGAACAAATGCTCACCGGTAATTATATGAATGTTACTGACTATGCTGAATGTGGAAATGCATTGGCAGGAGACAAGAATGTATTGTTCTCTACTACTGTAAGAAAACCCAGGGCTAAGAAGTTTGATAAGAGGCAGTTGCACATGGCAGACAAAAGCTGCTGATGTTCTGTACTGGGAAAGTGCTTATTCTGTATGTAGCTAAGGGGAACTAAAACAATAGCCTTAGTCATGAAATACTATATAAATGCAAGATCAGCTCAGGGTCTCAGTTGAGTAGAGCCCAGACTGTAGATGGGGAGAGGCTGTCCTTGTGCCCTCATTCCCAGGTTGGTATGTATACTCCTGTATTTTGGCACAGCTGTAAATAAAATACTTATGCTGTAACTGTGTCTCTGAAACGCCATTACCCACTAAGAAAAAATCCATGTTACGGGTTTGGTATAGAAATCACACTAAAATTTACAAGGAGTTGTCCTTGTAAGTGCTACAGCTAGCCATCTACTGTTACCTGTTCATGCAACTGTCCAGTCTATGTGTGGGTGTTGATGTGTGATATAGCCACCACTACACATTCAGTCATTTCACTACTGGTCTAGCATTGCTTGTAAAGCACTTTGGGATACATTGTATATGAAAAGCGCTACATAAATGTTGATTTTTCTTCTTCTATCTACTGTTACTCAGTATTTCTCCTACTGTTTTTTTCCACAGTCTTGTAGGCAATACATGACAATTTTGTATTTGCCTGTAACTAATACCAGACCTGTGGATGTGTTTTTGTTTATTGTAAATCCTGTGTAATCACTGTATGAAGACTGCCTGTTCTAATGTTTGTAATAAATTCTGTGTCACTCCTAGAAAAGGGACACTTTGTCTCAGTGAGCCTACGTGGTTACCAGAATCCAATAAAATAAGAAATAATATAGGTTGTATCTGGGGGTTAACTGAGTGACTGGCTGCTGTAACAGGCGAACAACAGTATATGATATTGGGCACATTGTTCTTTGGACAGCAGTCTGTCACAGTGCCTCATACCCTACTCTGTCATATAACGGTATTTCATGCCCAGTTAGACAGTCAGTCACCCACAGGTATTGTTTCCTCCTCTTCTCACCCCCAGCAGTTGTTACTTAGTCAGCATAAACTTGGGGTAGTAGTCCCACACAAAAGACACTCATTCATTTACAAACAGGAGTTATGGTATCTATCCCTTCACTGCCATGTCCCCCGCTGTGCTAGTCACTCATAAGTCTATCATCAATCAATCACCAGAATGGTAGCCTGTGTTACTGCTTCCCCCTACCCCCTCCTCTGCAAGGCTGGAAATCTTAAAAAAATGGTCAGATAATAAATTATCTCCTCATTTTAGTGCAAACTGAAAAAGAAAGAAGCTGGAAGGGGTTAAAGCCATGTGGAATAACTTGCACTGTCCAGTTAAGCCCCCCCCCCTTCATGTAAAGGACTCTGTGTGAGGTTCTGCCAAATGTAGCTGATCTGCGTGACCTGCTTCGCTTTACAGATGGAAAACTCCAAGAACAAGACAACAGAGATAATGATAACGATCTTGGTCTGGGAGTGCTGACGTTCCAGAAACCAACCATCTATGATTAAAGAGATTATGCACTTGAGAGCTACCTAGAATGATTTGTATTGGAAAGGGAAATTAAACTTTTTTTATTTGCTGAAAGTAAACAAAATAGAGTCATTACATTTTAGACCTTTTGCTTAGCATATTTAGGCTCCAAGGAACATTCATAGTATTTTTCCACCAGAACATGCTGCTTTTCATGTACTTGTTTCGTTTGTTTTTGGAGTGTGCAATGCATGTAATGTATAAATGCTGTTAGACTCCTCACTGTCATGTTCCCCCTTCCCCAAGTTGCAACTGGAAACAAGCCCTGGTCTCTGTGTGCTTACCTGGCAAAACATGTTTCGAATAAAATAAATAAAAACAAATATTTTATAATGATACATTGAACCACTGTAATTGTTATTTGATCAATGCCTGTTGACCAGCATTCACACACTCTTGTTGTAGTTCATTAGTTCTCAGATTCTGCCAAAGTGAGCCTCCCCCGAGCCATGGAAGAGATCTTGACCCCCCCCCCCACCATGGAAATAATCTCGGGCTTCTTCATAGAAAAAAATATCATACTTAGCACAATATACATGAATAAATGTAATGCCATTGAGTAGCTAGCTGAGTTTATTCTCAGTTTATGCAATGCATTATTCTCCCCATCTCTAATCCCCCCACACCCCGAGTTATACTGCTTATTTCATTCTTCTAACTCTGAGACCCTTGTTAAGCCTTGCTGCAATACCTCCATGGATCAGACCACTTTCTCAATCCACTTCTCGTCTAGCTGGAACACCCTTTCTACTCCCCTCTGCCTCGTCCTTGCTCATACTGCTTTTAAGCACCTTGTCAGTGAGCATGTTACTCCCTCCCTCTCTTGCTCCCAGTGCATCTCTGCTTAGCCCCGTATATTTGTGTTGTTCTGCCACCAGTCTAATAGATCATTTGTTACCTTTCATATTTTGCATCTTCTTCTTATTGGTTTGCACTAGTGTGCATTCTAAATTGTATTTACTCTATGTACCTTTCTCCCGGCTCACACCAGGAAACAAGCCTTGACCCAGTGTGCCTTTTCTGGTCACCAGTTTGTACATAAATAAATTCACATGCCATTATCCACTTTCAGGTTGCCTCTCATCTCTTCACACAAAACAGCTAGTACTACAAATTTAAATAGAATACATTTTCAGACTTGTTTGAGCCAGGGCCGCAGTAATGGGGGGAAAAGTGGGGAAGTTGTCAGGGGCCCCGAGCTCAGGAGGGGCCCACCTGAGGAGCTGGCATTAGCTGGCTTGGGAAACAGGGGCCCATTTCAAGTGACTTGTCCGGGGCCCTAAAATTCATAGCTGCATCCCTGGTTTGAACCTCCCCTGGAACAAGTTGGGGCCTCCCCAAGGAGGCTGACCTCACCATTTGAGAAATACTGTTGTAGATCACTGTTGGCTCATGATTTTTGTACTTTGTGCAGTGTAGTGCTATTTCCCTCAGGATGGAGGGGATAATGTCAAGGCACAATGCACAAAATGACAAGTGCTAATTTCCTTTCTCTGCCTCTCCAGCTTAAGCAGGAAGTGTGACATTTAAAAGATCTCTAATTGTTTTTGCTGAACAATGTGGTTTCTAGCAGAGTATTCTTGGCAAACACAAATGGCAAGATTGTAAGGTTCAGTTCCTTGTACATAAATAGCAAACTAGCCAGATATGGAGGTGATTGTTTTACAGCTTTTGCCTGCTCCAAAGCAGCGTGGTTCCTCCTGCCTGCTTCTCCTTGCTCAAAAACATATCACATCAATGCAAACAATATACTCTGCCCACTCAAACAACTTCTTTCTCAACTGCAAATCTACCACTACAGGTATGAACCACCTTGGACATAATTTGTGTGTGTAAATCTGTTTTTTGTGGTTTCTATATGTTTTTTTGCCTGTTTGTGCCCGCAGTGTGGTTTGCATGACAGTCTCTTTATGCCTTGCCTTTTTAGCCTTGCTGCCCACTCATAGTTTTCATGACTGCATTGTGTGCATATGGAGAGGAGGGGGGAAGGACAGGTTTTCACTCTGCCTAGCCTTTATGACTGTTACCTCACAACCTACTATGGCCGCAACCTCTGCTGGTCCACACACCATTGCTTTATTATGTCTGTGGGGATGAATATCCCTCCAATCAGGCACAGGCCCCTTTCATCCATCAGATGAAGTGCCCTCCATGCCTTCTGCCAGGTTTGTGCCTCACTGCCATACTCCATAACATTGGCCAGAAACCCCCTACAATTAACGCTCCACCCACAACCTGCCCACTGCACAATTTCTGTAGTCAGGCCATGCCCTCCTGACATCTTTTCCAGTCCCAGCCTCCCCCTTTCCACCATGCACAGGCTCCCCAAAACCACACCAATGCCACAAATTCTGTGGTCATGAACGTGTCTCACTGTCATGCTCCCTCAAATAGACTACTTCCCACCTGCTTCCCTATCTCCAGCCTGCCTCCTTGCCATTGTGCACAGGCTCCCTAAAACCAACCCGTTGTCATAATCCTGTGGTTAGGTACATGCCTCACTGTCATGCTGCCTTGCATAGCCCCTCCACTTTCTGTCCCATCCAAAGTCTGCCCCTTTATACCATGGACAGGTTCCCTAGAACCACACTGGTGCCACAAATACCGTGGTCAGGTATGTACCTCACTGTGATTCTCCCTTGTCAGGGCTCCCCACCATACTCAAATGTGCAGCCACACACAGGCACCACAAATACTGTGTTCCAGTATGTTTCTCAGCACCCCCCCCCCCAAGCACACAGGCACAAGAGTACTTATCTTATCTTGGTGTGTGGTCAAGTTAGTGTTTGTGAACTGACCATCTGGCCTCCTGTACAGGCTACCAAAAGTCTGGCTTGGGCAGGGTGGCCATGGTGACTGGCCATGTGGTCGCTGTTAGAAACCCAGCTCTGGGAGTTTACCTTGTCATGGTTGCTAGGCTTAACATACAGATTGCACAGCAATGTTAACCTCCTGACTGATTCTGGTTGGGATGTTAGTATGGTGGTGGGGACAAGGGAGGTTACTGTAGACTGCATTTTGCCGCTTTTTGCTTACTTGACTCATCAGGCAAGGTGGGATAAAATAGGTAACCAGGTGACCATTTGCCAATAAAACAACTGCTTTGGCTAGCAGATTTTGAAAGTTACTGTCCAACTGACTACCAGCCCCAACAGTGATTTTTAAGTCCTTAAAAATTATGATCAAAACGTCTGAACTCTGTGGGGGTGCACGGATATGTTACATCTTCCATGAAACCTTTGGATGAACACTGGAGTGTATAGACCCCTTGGCAGGCCTCACAACATTGGACATTCTCACTGCAATTAGGAATGCTATGGTAAAATGGCTCTGTACTCTCTGTTAATATGACAAACAAAATATTTAATGCCATATTGGTCCTAGTAAGAACAGATCCAGAGCGAATGGTTTGATACCTTTTATTGGACCGGGGAGGATGTCACAAAAAGAACAAAGACCGGCAAGTCCTCCTTCAGAAGCCTGGTGGGAGTTGTTTGGAGAGTCCCATATTGTTGGAGCTTAGAACATGCAGAGAAAAACAGAAATAATTTTCATTGGTTTAAAGCGTGCCTTCAGAGGTGATTGAAGTGACGTTTGAGAGCTTGAGTATCTGGAGAGTGGTTTCGACTGAGCCAGACTTGAGGGTCGGGGGTTGTTTGGGGATGGCAGCAGGCGGGGAGTTGCCATGTATCAGTCTAATGGATAGGAAAGAAAACCTTGGGATTCTTTGCTCGCTAAATTACATGTCAAGTAAAGATTCAGAAGCAAATGATTTGATGCCTTTTAATGGACCAACATAGATGTAACAACAAGAACAAAGTGTTCTAGCTTTCGGATCAACCAGTCCTTCTTCAGAAGCTCATGGCAGTTGTCAAGTAAAGGAAACCTCTCAGACACATTTCATGGGTTAGGCCACGGTGCATCACCTTGCACGGAACAGAGCCTTTGGTGGTGGGATGACCCTTGGGAGGACGGCTGCACGCTGGCATGCAGCATATGGCCAGGTGGATGGAATGGGTTCCAGAATTGCATCATCGGAAGTTGTCTTTACATGGCATATAGAGTGAAGTGATGTTTACCTGGGGTCAGTGGGTGCGTCGCACTGAAGGGGGTGCGGCTGGCTGGAGGTGTGTTCCCAACATACTCTCAACAGGCTGTTGTGTTGGGACTTTGTTGTAACAAGATTTTACACATGATTAATATCAATTGTCAGTGTAAGTGCCAGATTTAAAGGGATGCTGGTTGGGGACCCCCGGGGAGTTGAGACTGTGCAGCCTGGTGTGTACAGATTCTGGGAGGTTGTCAGTGTATAATCGAAATAATACATGTATAGAAGCAGTCCGAGGAATCTAAACAAAGATTCTTGGTAAGGGGGGGGAGTAGCTACTTGGGATGAAATGTGTGTGCATGAAGCCTGGTGGCCACCGGTTGCACCCATCACTGCAGTGGTTGCCCAGGGGAGAGTGACGGCTGTCATGAACCCCCAAGTAAATGAGACAAGTGTCCTAATCTAAACAAAAATTCTTAGGAATTACTCCCCCTTGTCTTGTCTCATTTGCTTGGGGGTTCATGATGGGTGTCGTTCTTTTTTGGGTAGCTGTTGTGGTGATGGGTGCAATTGATGGTTGTTGGGATTCATGTACATGTGTTTCATTTTGGGTGGTTGCTTTCTCCCGGGGGGGGGTGATTCCTTGGAATTTTTGTTTGGATTCCTCAGACTGTTTCCATATATATATATATATGTATTGTTTCGATTGTACGCTGTCAACGTCTTGGGGTCTGTATATGTCGGGCTGCGTGGTCTCGGTTTCTTGGGGGTCCCTGACTGGCATTTTTTTTTTAATCTGGCACTTACACTGACAATTGATATCATGTGTGGAATGTTGTTACAGCAAAGTCTTGACATAGTAGTTTCTTGGGAGTATGTTGAGAATGTGTCTCCAGCCCGGTTGTGCTTTCATCGGTGTGGTGCGCTTGCTCACTTTGGGGGTGCATCACTTTCATCATTCTGTATGCCTTGTAGAGATGGTTTCTGATGTTGTAATTTTGGAGCTCATTTTGTTTTCTTGGTTGTGTGTTGCATGTTGGCGTGTGGTTGTTTTCTCGAGGGTCATCTCATTGTCGGGGGTTCTGTTCCATGCAGGGTGATGTGCTGTGGCCTCACTTGTGAAATGTGTGTTTTCGAGAGGTTTCCTTCACTTGACACGTAATTTAGGGAACAGAGAATCTTCAGGATTTTTTTTTGTCCATTGGACTGATACATGGTAGCTCTTTGCCTGCTGTTGTCTTTGGACAACCTTTGACCTTCGGGTTTGGTTCAGTTGAGGTCACTCTTTGGATGGTCAAGATCTCCGGTGTCACTTTGGTTGTTTCTGAGGGCTTGTTTTAAACCAGTGAAAATGGTTTGGTTTTTTTCTGCATGTTCTAGATGTTGGTGGTATGGGATTTTCTGAGTGGCTCTCGTTGGGCTTCTGAAGAAGGACTTGTTGGTTTGAAAGCTAAAGCTCTTTGTTCTTTTTGTGACATCCTTGTTGGTCCAATGAAAGGTATCAAACCATTTGTTCTTGGTCTGTTAATATGAGACATTCTGATGTTTTAGCATTTCAGCATTAAACTCTGGCTGCTTTTCAATACAGAAAAAAGGCATAAAGCAGCCAACAGAGAGGACAGAAACAGAAGTAACGGTCGCAGATAAGTCTAGTGCTTACTGTTTATTTTCAGAATCCATGTGCAGGTGTCGGCGGTTCTCCCACATGGTGTCAGCGCATCGGATATGCCAGCAGCGGCTGTGTGACATCATAGTGATGTGGCCCATAGGTGACTACCATCTTGCTTGGAAACTACCATGCTACATCAGATTTCCTGCTCACTGTTGTAAGGTGCCCTTATATATTGTTCCACAACTGTATTTAATTCATCATGTGACACATATTTAAAAATAGCCTTTTTTAGTGTTTATGTAAGCAGTACAAACTTGATCACTCGGTTGTAGTCGGGTACAGTAGTTGGTTAGGAATTAGTCTTGACCACTGGTATTGAGGGTCAGGCACAGAACTTAGAAAGCAAGTAAATTAGTGATGGTACCTGTGGTGAATCAGATGCCAAAATCAACATCGATTACCCTTATAGCTATTTGAGCCATTTTAAGAGGTTCCCAAAAATTAGAATAGAGACCACATTATCACTAGATCATTACTGAAAGTCGGTATCGCAAACACACACAGTTCATAGTTCAGAAGTTCTGTGTTTGCCATATTAAATGGTATATAGATTCCTAAATATTTAATTATGTATAATTGCTGCCACTAAGGGTTTGATGTATAATGCAAAATGGAGGGGAGAGAGGGGGCGCCTCTGCCTAGTGCCTTTCTGCAGATGGGTTGGTGTGCTGCAAGAACCATTTACTTTTTATGTAGGCTTGCTGATCAGCATATAGGTTCTGGAACTAGGTGAGCACCTGAAAGGGAAAACCAAAAGTCATGAGGGTCTCCCATAAAAAGGAAAACTTGATGGTTTTCGAGCAGGACATTAGTCACCTATGGGGCACATCACTGCTGCATCGTGCGGTCGGTGCTGGCGTGTTTGATGTGCTGGCGCCATGTGGGAGAGTTGTTGAGATTTGCGCACTGAGTCTGAAAGTAAATGACCAGCTCCAGATTTACTTGCAGTCATTAACCTGTCTTTTTCTTTTTTTTCCCCTTGCTGTTGAGTGCTTCATGCTGTTTTCCCCTTGCTTACTCTTCACATTTACAGCACCACAACCTTGTTCTGGTGTTAACTCGCTGTGTTGTAGTGATCTTGGTGCTTTACAGTAGAAAGCATAAAAAGCAAATGTTAGTGAAAAGTTTTGCTATAAGAATCACTTGTCCATGCAAAGAATCTATACTGAAAACATGTCTGAAAGACCCTATTTGTGATCCACGTAAAACATATAGACAATTTTTAAGGGGATAGAACTGGGGGGAGCAGGGAAAACTGAAGTAAGGTGCCTGCCTGGTGCCATGGCTTGAAGGGACAGGAAGCGCATCCATAGGATCACGAGAACAGCTGCACGGGAGTCTGAGCTGGACGTCATTGTCCACCTATGGACAAATGACTTGGCTCATCATGAGAGTAGAGCAGTGCAGAAGGACTTTGTAGAATTGAGGAGGGGCCTAAGACAAGTAGCACATACAGTATCCTTCTCTGAGGTGCTACCTGTCAATGGCATGAGTGAGGTGAGGGTACTTTGCACCATGCAGTTTAATGAATGGTTGAAAAAATGGTGTGGAGCGCAGGGGTTTGGCTTCACTGGGGACTGGGGTTCCACCTGGAGGGACACCAGCCTATATTGGCAGGATGGTCTGCATCTGTCCAGGAAGGGAACAAGTCTTTTGAGAAATCAGTTTAAATGCTTCATTGGCAAGCTTTTAAACTAGTCAAGGGGGGAGGCACTGATAAGCTGCAGGAAATCCCAGCCTCTCCCTACAAAACAGGGTACTAAATGAGAAAAAGACCGAGGTAGAAAGGTCAGTGGGGGATGCTGCCAAAGAAGGTAAAGCCATAAAAAAATGGAGAGCAATGAGTACCAATGCCCGTAGTCTGAGTAACAAGCTTCCTGAATTAGTGGCCTTGATGGAGGAGGAACATGTGGATATCGTGGCAGTCACAGAAACATGGTACACACAAAACCATGACTGGGACGTAAACATACCAGGATACACTGTCTACAGGAGGGACAGGGAGGGTAGAAGAGGAGGAGGAGTAGCTCTTTACATAAGGGAAGGAATCAAAGCAACAGAACTAAAGGGAAAACAGGGAGGAGAAGAAGCACTGTGGGTAAATTTGGAGACCGGGCAATGGCACCACAGTCTGCACAGGGTTGTATACAGACCCCCTTCTCAGGGAGAAATGGACAAGGAAATGATAGAAAGTATACTTAGAATGGCAGAAAAAGGGAGATATTGCTGATGGGTGATCTGAATATGCCAGATATTAACTGGAGTGCAGTTGCAGCAGCCACTTGAAGAGTAGGGTTATTCTAGATGCCCTACAGGGGCATGCTTTAGACAACTAGTATTGGAGCCCACTCGAGAGGGAGCAAGCTTAGACCTGGTTCTCTCAAATGGAGATGAAGAGAGGATCACAGATGTAGAAGTGGGTAGCCATCTGGGAACTAGCAACCATCGAACAGTATGGTTCACAATAAACACAACAGTAGAGTCAAGCCATACAAAGGCAAAAGTACTGGACTTTAGGATGGCTGACTTTGCCAAAATGGGTGAGTGCCTAAGGAATGCACTAGCAAATGGGCAGGAAGGAGGGGTGGAAGAACAATGGGGAATAATAAAAACTGCCATCACAGAGGTAACAAGCCTTTGTGTGAAGCAAATAAACAAAACAAAGATGTAAGAAACCACTGTGGTTCTCAAAGGAAGTGGCAGTGAAGGTTCAAGAGAAAAAAGCATTCAGGAAGTACAAGGAATCACAGAAGGAGCAGGACAGAGAACTGTATCAGTTAAAGCAAAGGAAGCTGGGAAGGCAGTCAGAACAGCAAAGGCCCAAACCGAGGAAAAGATAGCCAACTCAGTTAAGAAGGGGATAAAACCTTTTATAGGTACATGAGGAGTGAAGGAAGACCAAGGGAGGGATAGAGAAGCTTAATAAAGGGAGGGAGGGTGGGCAGAGGGTGACTGTGAAAAGGCAGAGATACTAAACAAATATTTTTGCTCAGTATTTACAAAGGAAGAGGGAGTACCTAAAACAAATAGTAGAAACACTCTGGATACAGAAATTGATACCAGCCCATTTACAGAAGAAAGGGTTCTGAAAGAACTCTTAAAATTGAAGGTGGACAAAGCAATGGGGCCTGATGGGATTCATCCCAGCATTCTAAAAGAACTAAGGGTAGAACTAGTGACACCACTGACTACCCTCTTTAACAAATCATGGGAGGATGGGGTGGTACCCAAGGACTGGAGGAGGGCAGATGTGATTCCTCTTCACAAAAGTGGGAGCGAGGCAGAAGCAGGAAACTATAGACCTGTTAGTTTAACCTCAGTGGTAGGGAAAATGATGGAATCACTTTTGAAGGAAAGAATTGTCGAGTATCTAGAGGCCAGAGGGGCCCAGGACCCAAGGCAGCATGGATTCACAGCGGGAAGGTCATGCCAGACAAATCTGATAGATTTCTTTGACTGGGTGACCAAGTAGTAGATCAGGGAGGGCTATGGACATGGCCTACCTAGACTTTAGCAAGGCATTTGACACAGTCCCACATAAAGATTAATATACAAGTTAGCCAGCCTGGAAGTGGGTCCCAAGATGACAGCCTGGGTAAAGAATTGGCTGGAGAATAGGACACAGAGAGTAATAGTAAATGGAGTCCACTCTGAAGAAAGGGGTTACTAGTGGGGTACCACGAGGGTTCAGTATTAGGACTGGTCCTCTTCAATGTCTTTATAAGTGACATTGCAGAGGACTGGAAGGAAAAGTATGTCTGTTGCAGATGACACAAGATCTGCAACAGAGTTGATACACAAGGTGGGGTGGAAAGAATGAGAAGGGACTTGGCAAGGTTAGAGGAATGGTCAAATGTATGGCAGCTTAGATTCAATGCTAAGAAGTGCAAGGTAATGCACCTGGGAAACAAAAACCCAGGGGAAGAGTACACAATGGGGGGTGCGATACTAACAACAACAAAAATGGAAAGGGACCTGGGGGTAGTCATATCAGATGACCTAAAGGTGGGCAAGCAATGTGAGAGGGCAGCAAGGAGGGCTGGGGGATACTGGGATGCATAGGGAGAGGCATCACCAGTAGAAAACAGGAAGTTATTATCCCTCTGTAGAGACAGCTGGTGAGACCCCATCTGGAGTACTGCATGCAGTTCTGGAGACCCAGTCTCCGCAAAGACATAGACAGGATGGAAGCTGTCCAGAGGAGGACAACTAAAATGGTACAGGGTCTGCACTGGAAGACATATGAAGAGAGACTTAAGGAGCTTAATATGTATAGCCTCGAGGAGGGGGACATGATAGAAAGTTTCAAGTACCTCAAGGGAATCAACAAAGTCCAAGAGGTAGCATCTTTCAAAAAGGGGTGTGCAAGAAAGGGTACAATTTGAAGATGGGGGCGGCTCAGAGGTAATTTAGGAAGTATTTTTTCACAGAGAGGGTTGTGGATGCTTGGAATGGCCTTCCGGAGGCTGTGGAGTCAAAAACAGTGGTGGAATTCAAGCATGCATGGGACAGTCATAAGGCAATTCTAGGGGGTGGGGGTAGGAAGAAGTAGGCTTCTGGTTAACTAGGATCTGCAGCTTATCCACTAGGTAAGGAAATGGGCAGACTGGGTGGGCCAAGCGGTCCTTATCTCCGTCAAATTCTATGTTTCTATGTCACTAAAAACATTGGTTTGGCAAGCAGATTTTGAATGTTACCAGTGAAAGTTCCCAGCCAACTGACTACCAGCACCAAAAAAAGAGTTTTGAGCCCTTAAAACTGATAGCCACTGAAAAAACATTGGTTTGGCAAGCAGATTTTGAATGTTACCAGTGAAAGTTACCAGCCAACTGACTACCAGCACCAAAAAAAGAGTTTTGAGCCCTTGAAACTGATAGCCACTAAAAAAACATTGGTTTGGCTAGCAACTTTTGAAAGTCACTGGCCAACTGACCACCCGCCCTAAAATGATTTTGGAACCCTTAAAATGATGGCCACTATATCAAGGATTCGTGGGGAAAGATGGACACATACACGGAAATTGTAGAAGGCAAGACAACAAAGCCAAGTGGTATTTTTATTAAGAAAACAGAAATTAACAGCAGACTTGTATCGATAAAAAAAAAAAAATATTCAACAGAAGTCGAACATACAATAACTCTAGAAAAACAGCTAGAGTTCTGGCTAGAGTGCTAGCCAGAAACAGCGCTCTACTGATCCACTGATAAATCTGCTGTGGATGTGAGCTAGCACTCCTTTCATCCCAGGAGCTGACCTTGTGACCTCTGAAACTCCACCCCTCGATTTCTTTAAACGTAAAGTTCTTCTCCCAACAAACATCCTTTAATACAGTAAAATACATAAAGGAAAACTATAATAAATGTTTTTATATGAGGTTTTGTACAAAATTAAAGCTTGCATATGTTTTTGTTCCATAGACAGGACAAACTCCACCCCTTTTGCCTGTCCAGAGTAGAAACATGGGGAAGAAAGGGCCGGCCGGTGCTTAGCGACACTCTGGGCAGCAACGAGAGAGGTGCCTGCAGCACTGGAGAGGGAGAAATGAGCTCAAAATAAAAGAAGACACATTGAATCGTATTCTGGGTAACACTTCTCTTTCCTCTTAGACAAAAGGCATTACTTACAACAGACTTGAAAGTCTTTATAAATTGGCTAAAAGCATTTTCAACCTAAACACCTTTATTAATAATTTTAAACAAACATGAATGTTGGATTATTATGTGAGAACGTCGTATGCTTCTGTTCTGTTAGCACTGCAGCTACATTACTGGGGAGCGGTGCAGCAGAACAGAACAGAACAGTGGTTGGCATCTGTACCAGAAATTTTATTTTGCAGACCCCTAGTCCTGATATAGCAGGTGACAAAACAAACTAAACTTTTAAAACATTTATATAAACTCCCTTATCTATCGATACATGGGCATACTGTCCACATAGTAATTATCCCGAGAGGAACTGGCTATCCTGTCAGTAGTGAAGGGCTGGAGGGAATGCAAAAGAACAGAATGGCTTGCACCCTCAAGCCTCGCTACCTGACCTGTAAGTGAAAAGACATTTATCCCTAAAATACTGCTCCTTCAAAAAAACATAGAAAAGATAATAGGGAAAGAAAACAGCTCAGGGTTCCCACTTTTATCTAGGCTATAGTACAGGGCTGAATTAGTGCAGAATTGTCACCGAACATCTTGGTGAGCAAAAATAGGCACTGCCAGGCATAGTAAAAGCTAGTGGTATGCAGCAATATGGTGGTACCACTGCAAAGCCAGAAAAACACATAAAAGGAATACCATTATTATACTCAGAACCACAAAGGACCACAAATAGAAATTCTTTAGTGTCCTCTGTGTGGCATGGATTTTTCTTGGGGGGGGGGCAAGTGTGCGAACGCACTCTATAGGACCCAGAGAAACAACAGGTATATAAAGATAAGAGCCATTTCTAGGTGACCATTCTGGAAGAGGGTGAAAGAAAAGAAAAAAGAGAAAACATAAAGTAAAGTAAAAAATGTTGCTGCAGCAAACTAAGGAGGGAAAGAAATAGAGTTCACAGAGTGGTTCTGCACACAATAACAGACTTCTCCCTACCCAAGAGGAAACCAGGAGATTTTAAATTGACTGGTTTCTGCCATAACACAATGGGAGACTTATAGTACAGACACAGGATCAGATCTTTCTAATAGAGATGGAGCTTTAGCCCACCCTCTCCCAAAGCTCCACCTTGGGGTCCCTACATAAAGAATTAAACATATACCAGTCAAGTGAGCCAAAAGGCGAGTCTCTTAACCTTCACTCATTTTCTTTATCCCAAGGTCTGACTGTGCTTGTGTATTAGCATCTGCCCAAAGCGGGACATAAAGTCTGCATTCTTGTTGGTTGAACCTGGTCTATGCCTTACTGAAAATCTACAAGGCTAAATAGCTAGGTACCAGCACATGATGCAAAGGTTTTTATCTTTCATAACCTGAAGCCAACATAATGGGTTATGGTCCATTACTATCTCAAATTCTGAGCCTCAAAGGTAACATTTCAGTGCCTCAATAGCCCACTTCATGGCGAGACATTCTTTTTCTATCGTGGAAAATCTGGTCTCCCATTTGTGTAGTTTTCGGCTAATATACACTACAGGATGTTCATCCCCTTAAATATTTGGGACAGTACACTCCCAATGCCAGTGTCTGAGGCATCAGTCTGTACTAAAAAAGGCAAGATGAAATCAGGGATCTTTAACACTGGTGAAGCACACAAGTGTGCCTTTATAGTACAGAATGCTTCTTAGCATTCGGTTGTCTACTTTACTTTGGTGGGATTATTCTTTTTAGTGAGATCTGTAAGTGGTGAGGCTATATTGGCGAAATTGGTTACAAATCTTTGATAATACCCTGCTAGTCCTAAAAAATACCTGACATGTTTCTTGGTAATGAGTCAGGGGCTGTTAGCCACAGCATTGACTTTACCAATGTTTGGTTTGATTTGTCCATTACTGATCATAACCACAATGTATTTAGTTTCCTCCATACCAGTGGAACATTTTGTTGGTTTATGGTCAACCCAGCCTTAGTTATGGCCTGTAGTACAGCCTCAAGATGTTATGTGTTCTTTCCAGCTTGGACTGAAAACCACCACATCATCTAAGTACTCAGTGCAGTAGGCCGTATGGGGTTGTAAAGTACTGTCCATGAAGTGCTGAAAGGTGGCACGAGCCCTATGTAAACCGAAGGGCATGGTTCCAAATTGGAATGAGCCAATAGTATTGTTTATAATTTGTGTCTGACTATTCAGGTTTTTTCTTCAACTTTGAAATCTGCTAGCATTGTACCAGTACCAAAAAAGCCTCATGCCAAAGCTGTCGATGATTATTGGCCCATATCCTTACTTAACCCATTAAGCAAGATCTTGGAGAAATTAATTGCTAATCAACTTACAGAATAATTAAATGTTTATAACACCTTGTGTAACCAACAGCATGGTTTTAGGCATGGTCATGGGACTGGCACTGCCCTGGTCAGGTTCACGGACACCATCCTTCAGGGCTTTGATAGAGGCATTTTTACTGGGGTGGTGTTTGTGGACCTGACTAGGGCATTTGATCTTATTGACCGCTCTCTGTTGTGTCGCAAGATCCAGCAATTGGGGATTTCAGAGAATGTGGTTAATTGGATGAAGGATTATATGCTCTCAAGAACTCAATTTGTCTCCATCGGTGCTGTAAATTCTACCTCTAGGCCTATAACTTGAGGGGTGCTCCAGGGGTCCAAGAATGGACCCCTGTTATTTTCTTTGTTTATCAATCAGTTGTTTTTAGTGTATGATCATTGTGAGTGTCTGTTTTATGCAGATTTTCTCAAGCATCTTCTGTTTCACAGCTTACTTATACTTTACAATCTGATTTTTTATGCATGTGTTCTTGGTTAGTTAGTACCCAGATGATTATGAATGTTAATAAGACAAAGTCAATGCTTTTGGGTACTATGAAAATGCCTAAAGATAACTTGTGTTTATTGATTTATGATGGTCAAGGTAACTGCATATTCCAAGTAGATGAATTTAAATACCTTGGGTTTCTGTTAGATTCTAGCCTGTCCCTTAGTGCCCAAGTTAAATCAGTGACTAAGACAATAAACCAGAAGATTGGGTTGCTGTATAAGTTCAAACAGAATCTATCATATAACACACACCATGCTCTTGCTGTTGGTAACTTTATTGCTGCATATTGATTATGTTTCTTTTTTGTATCATAATTTGAGTTCTAAGGAAATTCGTACTCTTGCTGTTACTTTTAATGATGTTTGTCATTTTGTTCTCCTTGCTCCTCCAAAGTTGCATCACTGTATGTTTTATTCCTTAATTGGCTGGCTTTCACCTACTTCTAAATTTGCATATTCACTGGATTGTTTGGTCTATAAATCTATTTATTCTTCTTTCACTTTTCCTCTGTCTGATTTACTTACTTTCAGGTGTTCTTCTACCAATTTACGCTCTACTAGGGGTATTACTCTTATAGGTCCTTCTCATAAAAGCAAATCTGGATTGCGTTCCTTCACTATTGCTGCTGCTAAATTGTGGAATGAATCATCACTATTGTTACGATCTGCTACTTCGCTTTCAAATTTTAAAGAGCAATTTAAGATGTATTTGCATTCTTTGAATGTTTGTGACTGTAATTTGTAAACTAATGTGTATGTAATTGTGTTTTGTGTGTTATTGGAATTGTTTCTTTTTTTGTCCGGTTCAGTCCTGAAAAAGGGCATTTTGCCCAGTGTCCTTACCCAGTTAACAAACTGAAAAATAAAAAATAAAAATAATAGGAGTACTGAATGCTGTTTTTTCTTTTGAAGTCTTGTATAGATGGATTTGCCAATACCCTTTCGTTAAATCAAATGTGGTGATAAATTGGGCATGTCCAAGTCTGTCAATTATATCATCTATCCAAGGCATTGGATAGGCATCAAATTTGGAAACAGCATTCAGTCACCTAAAATCAAGGCAAAGTCTTATTCCTTCTTTTTTCTGTACTACCACAGTAGGGAAGGCCCATTCACTGTTGGATGGTTCTATGACTCCTAAGCACTGCATCTTCTTTACTTCCTCAATTACTTCTCCCTTGATCTTTTCTGGCAACCGGTAGGGTTTTTGCCTAATGGGGTTGTTCTAAATGACTTTTATGTGGTGTTGTATCCCTTCCACCTTCCCAGCAATATTCATGAAAGTATTCTAGTATTTAACTAACAGCTTCTCTAGTTCATACCTCTTTTGTGTGTCTAGACTAGAGTTAATGGTCAGATCTTGTAGGCCCCTTGTCTCTCTAGCCTCTGGTAAACTATTTCCAAGTCGCTTTCTTTTTGCTCTGGGCAAGCATAAGATACAAGAGTGGGCCTTTCACGCCATTTCTTAAGAAGGTTAGCATGATAAATCCCCCTCTTGTACCGTTTGTCAGGTAATTCCATTCCATAATTGACAAGGCCAGTTTGGCTTAACACTGCATAGGGGCCCTGCCACGTCATCATTAATTTATTTTCAGTGGATGGTAGTAACAAGACAGCTTTTTCTCCTTGCTGAAACACTTTATTGCCCACTCCCTGGTCATACCATACCTTTTGGGTCACCAGTTTCTCTACATTATTTTGATGGGCTATCTTTATGTACTGCATGAGTCACTGATGAAGCTGTGTCATGTACTCAAGAGTATTGATGGAACCTACCCCCTTTCCTTCCTCCCAATCTTCCTTGATGACATCTAGGGGTCCTTGAGGATTTCTCCCGTATAGCAACTCAAATGAAGAGAAATCTGTGGAGGCTTGTGGTACCTCTCTAAACACAAATAACAGAAAGGGTAGGTACACATCCCAGTTCTTCCCTTCCTCTTGTACATACTTCCTTAATATTGTTTTCATGGTCTAGTTGAAATGTTCAACCAGACCATCAGTTTATGGATGATAAGGGAAAATATGCCCTCCCCCCGAGAGAAGGTGAGCAGTCATCCAGTGCTTGAGCCCTCTGTCACTGGCCAGCCCTCCAGCAACCGGGTCCATTCCTGAACCCAGGTCACCGGCGTCGCAAGCAGAAATCCAACTGCTGCCCCGATAGGAAGGCCCCTTCCCCTTTTTTATTATAGTGGTCACCTTTTGACATTCTGGACAACTGCGGCAATATTCTGCAACCTGTTCGTGGATGCCTGCCTGCCCAGCAGAATCTCAAAAGAAGGTGGCTTAAAGTAAGGTGTCTGCCTAAATGTCCGGCTGGGGGATGTCATGGGCTAAATGCAAAAGTTGGGTTCTGTATTTACTGGGTTCTAATAACTGTTCCACTACCTGGCCAATGGTAGGATTCACACATTCTCTATACAGCAACCCACCCTTTTTAATACATTTTGGACCTTTTTATCAACCCACCCCACCATCTGAAAAAAAGGCTTTAAAGTTACATCATTGTTTTGTTCTGTACCAAACTGATTGTTCTTAACTATCTGTAACAATTTGTCATCATTTGAGTCCATATGTTTTTGTGTCCATTGTTCTCTGTCCCTTCTTTTCTCCTTCTTTGTTTTCTGAGTTTTCCCTGGAGGTCCCTAAACATCTTCATCAAAAAGGATGTGTTGTACCCGTTGTTTCTCCTGCTTTGCCTGGGCTCTGGTGGCAACAACACAGGCCTCCATTATATCAGTTATCAAGGTCTTGAAATCTGGGTGACCATGTCCAATAAGCACAGGGACTGGCAGATGGGGAACCAGACCAACACTAAGTTGGTGACTAGCTTCTTTAACTTGTAGGTCAATTTTGGTAAGAGGATAGTGATGGGTGTCACCATGGATACATGTGACGCTAGTTGTGGGACCACTTTTGGGCTTCCCTGTCACCAAGTCGGCCTGCACCAGGGGCAGAATCTGGCAATGTATACCTTTCCTTGGCACTCTCTACAAACGATATCAGGGTTATAGGTTCTCCCATTCTGAAAAGTCTTATTACCGCCAGTATTCCCAGTATGAACAGAAGAAGCTGTAGGTCTTACCGTTGGTTGGTGTGGCACCAGTCCCAGGATATCCTTTCTGCTGGCTGGGTCTAGCAGCAAGATAGTCCTCAGCAAGTGTAATGACTTTCTCTGCAGTTTCTGGGCAGTGCTCCCTAACCCACATCTGAACATTGGATGGCAGGATTGTCACAGATTGTTCCAGAATAATCATCTCCAGCATCTATTCTGGAGTTTTTAGTCCAGGTTGGAGCCACTTACAAAAGCTTCATGGCAGTTATCACTAGTGTGAAACTTGGAAGTCCTGAACCTTTGGCGATATGTCTCTGGACTATCATACCAACACAAAATTTCTCATCGAACAGCCTCATAATTATTTGCCTGTTGATGGTTCATGTGGCTATACACCAGCTGGGCTTTCCCAGTCAGATAGGATGCTAGCCTGATGACCCATTGCTCTCTTGGCCACCCACAAGCTTGTGCCACTCTTTCAAAAGTGGAGAGGTATGATTTAATATCATCTGACTCACCCAGCTTGGTGATTTTGATGTCCTTTGGGGAGTCAGCAGGAGGATGGTTGTGGTTCAAATGGCCTGTAATAGCTCTCAAAGTGTCTGACCCTCTGGCCTCACTCCTCTGGTGATCTAGTTCCCATTTCCTGTGCATGTCTACTTGCTTCATGCAGAGCCATCATAGCAATCCCTGCATATCCTCAGGGGGACATCTTCAGGGGGCTCCTCCTCCACAAGTACCCCAACTTTATCCCACTTCTCACACCACTGTCAAGGATTCGTGGAAAAAGATGGACACATACACAGAAATTGTAGAAGGCAAGGCAACAAAGCCAAGTGGTATTTTTATTAGGAAAACAGAAATTAACAGTGGATTTGTAACGATAAAAAAAAATGTAAAAAAATTAAACAGAAGTCGAACATACAAAAACTCTAGAAAAACAGCTAGAGTTCTGGCTAGAGTGCTAGCCAGGATCAGCACTCTACTGGTCCACTGACAAATCTGCTGTGGATGTCAGCTAGCACTCCTTTTATCCCAGGAGTTGATCATGTGACCTCTGAAACGCCACCCTTCGATTTCTTTAAACATAAAATTCTTCTCCCAACAAGCATTATTCTTTAATATAGCAAAATACATAAAGAAAAACTATAATAAATGTTTTTATATGAGGTTTTGTACAAAATTAAAGCTTCCATATGTTTTTGTCCCATAGCCAGGACAAACTTCACCCCTTTTCACTGTCCAGAGTATGAACATAGGGAAGAAAGGTCCGGCTCTTAGAGACACTCTGGGCAGCAACAAGAGAGGAGCCTGCAGCACTGGAGAGGGAGAAATGAGCTCAAAATAAAAGAAGACAAATTGAATCATATTCTGGGTAACACTTCTCTTTCCTCTTAGAAAAAAGGCATTACTTACAACAGACTTGAAAGTCTTTATAAATTGGCTAAAAGCATTTTCAACCTAAACACCTTTATTAACAATTTTAAACAAACATGAATGCTGGATTATTATGTGAGAAAGTCACATGCTTCTGTTCTGTTAGCACTGCAGCTACATTACTGGGGAGCGGTGCAGCAGAACAGAAAAGCAGTTGGCGTCTGTACCAGAAATTTTATTTTACAGACCCCTAGTCCTGATATAGCAGGTGGCAAAACAAACTAAACTTTTATACAAACTCCCTTATCTATCGATACTAGGGCATACTGTACTGATTGGCTATCCTGTTGGGTAGTGAAGGGCTGGAGGGAGAGCAAAAGAATAGAATAGCTCACACCCTCAAGCCTCGCTACCTGACCTGTAAGTGAAGAGACATTTAGCCCTAAAATACTACTCCTTCTAAAACTATAGAAAAAATAACGGGGAAAGAAAACAGCTCAGAGTTCCCACTTTTATCTGGGCTATAGTACATGGCTGAATTAGTGCAGGATTGTCACCGAACATCTTGGCGAGCAAAAATAGGCACTGCCAGACATAGTAAAAGTTAGCGGTATGCAGCAATATGGTGGTACCACTGCAAAGCCAGAAAAACACACAAAAGGAATACCATTATTTTATACACAAGCACAACGGACCACAAATAGAAATACGTTTGTGTCCTCTGTGTGCCATGGGTTTTTCTGGGGGGGGGACATGTGTGCGAACGCACTCTGTAGGACCCAGAGAAACAACAGGCATAGAAAGATAAGAGCCTTTTCCAGGTGGCCATTCTGAAAGAGGGTGAAGAAAAAGAAAACACAAAACAAAAAGTAAAGGGAAGAATGCTGCTGCAGCAGACTAAAGAGGGAAAGAAATGGGGTTCACAGAGTGGTTCTGCACACTATAACACACTAAAAATCTGGATTTGGCTAGCAGATTTGAACGTTTATGTCCAAACTGACATCGGGCTCACAAAATGATTAGTCCCACCCAGTCATCAGTTGGTTGGTGGTGTAGGTATAATTTTGTAAAACTGGTCTTTGTGGCGTCTGAAAAAGGGCGGGAAGACTGGTTCGTGTGGGAACGGGGCTGTAGGGGAAGGGGTTATTTATCTGGTATACCGTTAGAACAGTGACTGAATTTTTTCACCACAATTGAGGTGCTGCAATAAGGACAATGGTGACGGGGTGATCTTGATTTTAGATCACCCCTCAGTCATGCTGCCCTTGATGCCCACACTGTTTCTACCCACTCCAGGGCATGCCTACCCCTGAGGTTGTTATATTCATATTTGGGGGGGTGAATCTCCCCTGTATTGGGGGGTTGCCCCCACAAAACAGGACTGTTTCCCGGGATGGCACTTTGGCACTATATGTCCCGGGAGCTGCAATGCCTGGTGCCCTATAATGCCAGGCAGCATAGTGCCTTTGCCAATATCAGCATTGACAAAATGACAATCGCATCGATATGGGTGAACCTATTTATTTCAACAGAAAAAGACTCCATTGAGCAAGCTCATTTACAAGGAGGTCCTGGGCAGGACAGCATATAAATAATTCATTCACATATCTGGACTGCCTTGTACGGTATGGGCTGCACGCCCTTTGGCTCTTGCTCTGCACCAATGGGCGTGCAGCCCTACCAGAGCAGTCAGTCGGCTCGCGGGGCGGAGGTGGGCGGCGGGCGCGCGGGCGGTGATGCTGCCGCCACCGCTAACGGAGGGGGAGCAGGGTGGTGGGGCTTCGTGGGTGGGTGGGTGGGTGAGGACACTAGATCACCAGGGATATGGTCTTGGGGGTCGCCACATAATGCAGCCTGCGATCGGGCTTAGCGGTCCACTGGACCACCAGGGATATGTTCTGGGGGTTGTTTTACACTTCTTCAGCCCATGATTGGGCTTAGCAGTCCACTGGACCACCAGAGATATGTTCGGGGACACTTTGCTGACCGCGATCGGGCCAGTCGGGAGGTGGGGGGATTTCTTACACTTTTGCCCAAGATCGGGCTGCAGGGGGCGTCGGTCTCTGATGGCTGCTGCCTGGCAGGGTGCCAGGCGCAAGTCCTCGGGGATCGGTGCACCTGCATGCTAATGGCATGCAAATGGGGCCATAAATAGATGCAAATGCCCCCCCTGCGCCTTGCATGAATTATGGCCCCATTTGCATGTCATCTTTTGAATATCGGAAATTTGCACATGGCACAATGGTACTTGCACCACCGCAACCTGAATGCTCCACTCTGACCACTTGCAGTGGCGCAAGTTCCACTGCGCCATGCACAGTGGCTGTGGCCGGGGGGTAATATTCAAAGCAGTTGCTCAATAGCGCAACTCCTTTGAATATCGCCCCGGCCACACCCCTGTGCAACTATTTTGTGCAGCGCAAGGGCTTGTGCCACAAAATAGCGCAGTTTGAATACCCAGCCCAATAGCTATAAACAGGTGCACTAGTAGTTAGATATACAGGTAAACAAGAGTCAAAAAGGTTCAAAGACAGAACAAGAATCAGCTAGGCCTATAATGGTGGAACCTTTGGAAGAGTTATTTACAGCCTATAATGGTTGTAAAATGTGCACTGTAGCCTATTGTGATTGTGTTGTCTGTTTGAAATCTTGTTAGAGTGTTTGCTGAGGCATTTAACAAAACACAGTGGAATGGGGTGGTTAGACTTTGGCTGTCTGGGATTGTTTCATAGTTGGAGCTAGTGGCGGTAAGGTGTCGGTGCAGATGGTGGTTGGGTGGTGGGGTTCATGGACATGACCACAAAGGCCTGGAAGGATGATAAATGCTGTATCTGATTGCAACTCGCAGTTGATAGGCAAACTGGCAGTATCTGCAGTATGGATAATTCCCATGGTAATGCACAGTGTCACAGGCTTTAGCAAGATCAACAAAAATTGCAGAAGTGATCTGACCCTGATCCAAACCAGTCAGGATAGACTCAATGGGCTATAGGAGGGAAGTAGAGGTGGAATGGGATTTTCTAAATCCAGACTGAAAGGGAGTGAAGAAGGATGAGGAGTCAAGGAAGGTAGAAAGTTATGATAAAATAAGGTGTTCCTGTAACTTAGCTAGTGTAGGAAGGAGACATATAGGATGGTAGTTACCTGGAGAAGAAGGATCTTTACATTTTGGGATAGGAATGACTGCAGTCTGTTTCCAAGCATCAGGGACAGATGCAGAGAAAAAAGAAAGATTGATGAGAAGGGTAATTGGCAGTGCAATAGCTGGGGCAGACAGAAGAAAAAGCTTGGGATCAAGGCGGCCATCAAGGCCATCATTAGGGAGGCAGTATAGTGCAGTAGTTTAAGGCTCTGAGCTGCAAATCTGGAGACCTGGGTTTGAATCCAGCAGCCCCCACTTGCATACTGTGTGACCTTGAGCAAGTCACTTAACTTCTCTATGCTCCCAGGTTGCACCTGTAAACAAGATTTCAGCTTAGTGTGTCTCACCTGGTTAAACAATTGGAAAAAAAAGGAAAAAAAAGGCTACCACATTTGTGAGGATTAAGATCAAGCAATGACTTAATTTTTTTTTCTTTTTTCTTTTTAACCAGGAGGTGGACTGGGCACAGCCTTTTTCAGCCATGCCAGACACATAACACATCAATACAAACATTGTGAAACAACATTCAGTAGAACATACCACTACATGCATTTATATATATTTTCACTTTTTAAATATGTAGACAGCATTTGCCTAGAATGCAGTACACTGTGTGCTTCATTTGCCAGCTTTACATATTCGTTTAGTATAGGTGGTACATACCAAGAGAAAGCTTTCCTACTCATCTGCAGTTTAAATCTAAAAACAATATAGTGAGGTGCCCCACTGCTTCTTGTACTATGCTCTCTTTTCATGACCAATAGTGTATTTGATAGAACCTTTGGTTCAACAATACTTGCTATTCTAAAAACAAAGTTCACTACATAAAACTTAAGTTTCCCTTGTGGAGATAAAACTCCCAGTTTGTCCTACGATAGACTGTAGTGTGTCCGGGATGGAACCTGAAGTGCAAATCTGCATATGTTGTTGAATAGAATTCTGTATTTTGATTCAAAAACCCCATTACAATGAATTAACACTATATTTCCATAATCAAGTTTAGGCATGAGCATTTGTTTTGCTATTATTAAGCGTGCCTCTATGGACAAAGAATTATGGTTGCTATGTCAAAAGCTCAATTTTTGGTTTGACCTTTTTCCTAATTTTTCAATATGGGGTACTAAGCTCAGGCTGGAATCCAAAAGTATTCCTAAATATTTAAATGAGGAAACTAAGGGGAGACATACTCCGTTCTGTCCTATAATTTGTAGCTTATTTTCCTTTTGCAGTTTCTGTGGGGTTCCAAACAAAATTATTTTCCTTTTGGTCTCATTTAAGCTCAAACTATTTTCCCCAAGCCACTGTGTCAGAATATTATATTTGCTTTCTATAGACTCCTGTATATCACTGCTAGTTAAAGTTGAGTCCTAAATCACCGTATCATAGCATACACTATACTATTCTTGATAGGGAATGGTTTAGGAAGGTCATTTATAAAAATCGAGAACAACAATGGACCTAATACTAATCCTTGTGGTATGCCTGCCATAACGTCCAGGGGTTCTGAGAATGTATTACTGATTTTTAACTTTGAACATGATTTTCCATATAGCTCCTGAACAATGCAAGCTCAGTCCCCTGAATCCCCATTGTCACCAGCTTAAGCAGAAGCAAGCCATGGTCCACCATGTTGAAGGCACCAGCCAGGTCCATGAACACCGCAACGGTGGTCCACTCCCTCTCACTGGCCACCAGGATGACATCTGAGAAACCCAGCCAGTGCCATCATGGTGAACCACCCACTCCGAAAGCCATGCTGTTGGTCAACTAACAGGCCATGCCCCTCCAGGTGAGCAAGGAGCTGGCGAAGAACACTCTTCTCCCAAAGCTTGCTCACTACTGTTAGCAGAGATATTGGCCTGTAACTTGACACGCCGAGCCTCACCCCGTGTATTGGGATCACTCCTGATTCCTTCCATTTTAAAGGTACAAGTCCCATTTCTACCAATAGATGAAACAGTTTAGTTAAGGGACCTGCTATTTTGTTGCTGATATCTTTAGTAATCTTGGGGATAGGTCATCCATTCCACTCTTCCCTTCTTTAAGGTCCAGTAGCAGGTCTAAAACATCCTTCTCATTTATTTTGTCAAATTTAAAAGTTGGAACCACACTTCCCTGTAGCTCAGCTGTGTTATTTACAAATCCATCTGCTCCGTTAGTTTCCACCTTAGCCCTATCACTTATTGTTTTTGAAATAAAAAAACTGCTGAAACTTTCTGCCATTTCTGCGCTATCTTGTATTAAGAGATTGCCCTCTTTCACACTATTAATACTGCTCGTGTCCTGTGGATTATAAAACTGCTTAAATGACTGCTAACATTTTTTGGGATCCCTGATGTTTATTAACTGGGCTTGGCAATAATATTTCAATTTTGCAGAAGCTATCTCCCTCTTAACCTTATTCCTAGGCATTTCATACTGTTTTAAACTTTTACCATCTTTTTTTATTAGATATTGTTTCCTCTTACCCTCTTTTTTTATTAGGCCCCTTAAGCTTTCTTATTTAACCAAGAGGGAAATTTTCCCTTTACCCTCCATTTAGTAACCGGGGTATATTTTTTAAACAGCTCAGTCAGACAGCTAATAAATTGTTCCGCCATTTAATCCAGGTCTGTCAAAGTCATTACATCTGCCCAGTCTGTTTGTTCTAAATCCTCATGTATCCCTCTAAGTTCAATCTGTTTATGCACCCTTGGTTGATAAGTCTTGGTGGGGCTGATTGTTTTTGCATCTTCCAAATACAGAAGGTAGGACAGTAATCTAAAATTGAGTCTGACAGAACATTGCACCTTAAAATATTGCCAGGTCTGTTAGTGATTACCCAGTCTATAGTGGTGTGGTTATTTGATTTGTAATTACAATGAGTTGGCATTTCTATTAATGGAACAAAGTGTCCTGCATCCATGCTTAATTTTAATTTCCCCAGGTCCTTCCCTTTTTTTCCAGTCTATGTTTGCATCCCCTAATATTATGTGCTCTCTTTTATTTTTGTGTATGTTTGTCCATAGCTCGAACACTTGGTAATCTCCCAGCCTGTACTTAGGGGGACAGTAGAAGCAAATCAAATACAAGTGATTGCACCCAGTATCTCCCATTCAAACCCTAATGCTTAAGTAGTCAAACTTTCCATCAAAAGGTCCTAAGTCAATTATCTCACCCATCATGTAGTCCTTTATAAAAAACATACCCCCCTTTTTATTACCCACCCTATCTTACCATTGTATTTTATACCCCTTGATGGTGAGTTGCCTGTCCATTACCTGGTCTTTCAGCCATGTTTCATAAAGTCCCACTATGTCATAGCCCCCCAGTTCCATCCATGCCCTTATTTCATTCATATGTGCTTGAAGGCTCCTGACGTTTAGACATGTTATTTTTAATCCCCTTTCTCCTGTGCACCCATTGCTCCCTAAAGAACACTAGGGCCCAGGATTAATTTCCACATCCCCTGCAATTATTAATAGTATGATCAGGCAAAAGTTATTAATTTTATGGTTCTTCATCCTTAATATTGCACTCAGTATTATACCCATTAAAAAATTCCCTTTAAAAATTACCAACCATGAAGAAAATGTTGTATCTTTTAAAGTACATCTCAGGGGATCTGTATTTTTCCTTCTGTATAATTTGTAAATAAGAAGTGCCTTTCTAGCCCCAGGTTGTCAGTTTTGGTATATCTCCTCACATTCCAAGCCACCCTGTCCTTGACCAGTGCCCCGCTTGATTTACGAAGCAAGCAGTCTAAACAAATAAGTAGGCAAAATAACCCAAACACTGTTTTAAAATGTGTTGTTTGCAGTGGTGTACAAGCTGAAGTTGACAGGATTAATCTGCAGAATTCAGACCCCCAAAAAAACTGCTGGGAATGTTACCCTGTGGTAAAAACCTTACATGTTTGCTTCCACTTGTGGTGAAGTCCATCTAGTTCTATTAGATTTTCCTCTGCCGAGTGGCACTTGCCACTCAATGCTCATGCTAATGCTCATGTTAGCGACTGTCACAGACTTTTATGTTGCTAGCCCTTCCCCCTCAGGTCTGTGACTGGCTGTTGGCTCCCCAAGCCCTGCACACCAGCCAATTCAAAGGACCGAGGAAATCCAATGATGTACACCTGGGGAACAGTCACTAAGATGGATTTCTAGCAGCAGTTCACTAGAAACAGAAGCAGTCACTGGCAGCAGAGCAAAAGTCCCACAAGTGCTGGAAGAGTTGGGACACTGCTTAAAAGGCTACTACTCAGGTTGGCTCTTCACAAGTCCCACAGGTGCTGGAAGAATTGGGACAGTGCTTGAAAGGCTGCTCCTCAGGTCAGTTTAAGTGTAGCCATGACAATGGTAGCATAGAAGGAAAAAGTGAGATTAGCAGTACAAGAAGGCAGGGGGAGGGAAGGAAGGATGAGGAAGTGATTAGTAAAATAAGAGTTAAAGGGCTAGGGAACAATAGAGGAGTCAGAGATGAGGGAGTCACCAATCCTGAGAACAGAAGGGGAAACCTGGTTTTGGGGGGACAACAAGGAATGGATCACTTTTCAGAATTTAGAGGGATGAATAATATTGTTTTAGACAGTGGAATCAAAATATTCTGATTTAGCAAGTCTTATGGTTTTGGTACAAGCATTACAAAGTCAACACTAGTTTGCTAAAGCATCCTGAGAGCCAGTGATCTTAAAGGAATGCTAGCAAAATCTCTAGTACATAGGCACAACTGATGTAAATCAAATGGCACCCTCTCTGACCTTTGCCCTATCCGATCTGGGGTTCCCCAGGGCTCTATTCTTGGGCCCCTGCTCTTTTCCCTTTATCTCAACACCCTGCCAGGTGCCTGTACTGGTAAAGTCCTCCTTTATGCAGATGATGCTGTTATCTTCGCTTCCGACCATAACCCCACCACCCTCCAAGATTCCCTGCAATTATCATACAAAGACGTGGAAGCCTGGTTTAAAGAACATAGACTGGTTATCAATCTTAAAAAGACCAAATCTATGATCTTCTCCCACCCCCAAAACAAAGCTAGTAATTTCCAACTTCAAGTTTTCGCCAGCTCTATGTTCCCATTCAAACAAGTTTACACATACAAATACCTTGGGATAACCTTTGACCCTGCCCTCACATTCCATTCCCATATCTCCGCCTTAGCCTCCACCACCAGTATTAGGTTGGGAATCCTTTACTGCCACAAACACTGTCTCCCCCCGATGCCCTCCGACTCGCAGTTATGTCCTACATTCTGTCACTTGTTGACTATGGCTTACCAGTCTACGGGGCTGCTGACCAGACCTCGCTAAACAAAATCAGCCTCACCTTAAATAAGGCCTGTCGACTAATCTTAGGTGCTCCTAGACTTACACATACCTGCCATCTTTACTCCCAGACTAAGCTGCTCATTCTTGACGAACGTCTTAGGTGTCAAACCTGCATCCTTACAAAAAACTCTCCTTGGGCTCTCTCCTCCTGGTTTGACTGCCATTATCCACTGTGTTAACTCACTAGCTTCAACACGGTCCTCCTGTAAAACCAAGTTGAAGGTACCTAGGGCAAGGACCTCTCATGGACAACGGGCTTTCCACTACCGTGCCCCTTCTTGGTACAATTCCCTCCCTGCCAGTATCTCAGACACCCCCACTATCTCTTGCTTTAAAACTACCCTCCGGAACCACCTTTTCACCACTCGCAGCTGTTGCTGTTTCTAAGCTATCTTGCTCACTCTCTGACAAAGCCCCCTGTTGGCTGCTCAAATCCTCTACCTTCTCTACCCTTGGTTCCTGTTACCTCCCTATTGACTCCGCTAAAACACACTGTATTGATATCCTATATTTTCTGATGTTCTAGTTATTTCCCTGAACAATGTTAACTTCACCAACCCTGTATGTGGTAAACTGTTGATCTCATTTGTCCTCCTGTATCCTCAAAAAAAAAAATGTACACTGTTTCTCTGTACTAAGTTGTTATCACTGTATTGTCTTCTCTGTGATGAGGTACCTTTGTAAACGAGCCTCTGGCTCAAAGGTTGTAAACTGATGCTTAATAAATAAATAAATAAACCTCTGCTGTAACCCAGGGAAGGTGACAGACCCCCCCCTCTGATTTTTCTTAGGAGAGCATAACGATTCCAAACAGCCATGAATTTGGATTAAAAGTATCCCAGAGCCAGATATATATTATTGGCAGTAGAGAGCAGGGACCAATCGGTTGACCCTAAGTCAGCAAGCAGAGAGTGTAGGCCTAAAGACCTAAAGGATCTGAGATGAATAAATAATTTAGAGGGGACATTAGGATGATGTATTTTATGCACACAATAAACCATATGATGGTTGCTGAGGGCATCAGGAAGAATACCAGCATCAACAATATGATGGGGATGAGGAGAAAGGACCCAGTATAGCAATGAGTGATTTAAGGATTTAGAGTAAAGACAAGTGGCTTCAGAGATCATTTGAGTCAAATGTAGTATTTTAACATTTTGAATAATTTTGCTAGAGATGGGAGAAAGCCAATTTATGTTAGACATAAAAAATATACAGTTCACCTTTGGAAGAGTTAGATCAAATAGTAGAAAAAAGTTCAGTAAGTGAAGCAGAGGAGTCGGCCCAGTGGCACTGAGGGTTGAGGCGCTGGATGCCACACCTCACACCATGCCGGCAACCCGGGTTCTGGAATGAGCTTGGACTGCCGGGGGTCAGCAGGGGAGAGAGAGGATTGAGCATCCGAGGGACTGCTCTTCTCTCTCAGGGAGGGATCCAGGGGTAGCCAGGTGTGGCAGTGGCCCCCGGTGGAGACCGGCTGCACTGCTACATACAGGGGCTTACAGGCTTGGGGCAGACATCAGGTAGCTGCTATCCGGACGTGGGTGGGAGCACCCACGTTGTGGGCTAGGAGGCATTGCATGTCCCACGTCGGGGGCGTAAACATTACTGAAAAACCCCTCTGGCCCGGATAGGCGATGGACTTCTCAGAGCCTTGCCACCACATGCCCAATACTGGAGCCCCGCCACCGCCCCTTCGATCTCCTTGGGACCCTATGTCCCTCAGGGGTGCCCAGGGAGAAAGTAATGACCTTGAGGATGGCGGGGTTCACAGTGGGCAGTAGAGTGGCACTGGCCAGTGGAGAGGTCTAAGAGAGTTCTGGAGTCGGGGGAGATAAACAGAGCTAAAAAAAAAGTGAAGCAGAGGAAATAATAATAAACACCAGCAATAAAGATGAGGACAGAAAAAGGAAGAGGAAGTTTGAGAAGACATAGCTCATAGGAAGAGGGGAAAGTGACAGCAAGAACTGTAACAAGTTGGATATTGGTGAAAATATAAACAGCAACTCCACCACCCCTCTTAGTGCGATCTTGCCTAACAATAGTGTAGCTAGGGACAGTGATAGTAGGATGCAGAATCTTAGGAGAGAGCTAGGATTCTGATAGTACTAGGACATCCGAATAAAGATTAAGCATGGTAGGCTACAGCAGATCTATCTTGGGAGAAGGATACAGATGCTTAAACAGGCAGTTCTCAAGCCTTTAGGAAGCTGTAAGGATGGTGTAGTTGAGGGACCAGGATTAAGTTCAATGTCGCCTGCTAACAAAAGAAGCAAGATAGCAAGGATCTTTAGAGTGCCAGAGTGCTATCTGAAAGAGGGTGACTAGAGAGAGGTTAAAGAGGGAGAACAGGGGGAGAGAAGGGATAGAAAATGCCAGAGAACTTCGAGGTGAAGTCAAAAAGCAGGAAGAATTTGACACCAAGGACATCAGGGGAAATGGAGGGGTGAGGAAGACGGGAGGATAGGGGAAAGGGAGGGTGAGCAACTAAAATAGGAGAGGAGAAGAATGAAGGGGAATGTCAGAATGGGATGTAAGGGGAGAGTAGGGTGAGAAACACAAGAGAAGGTAACAGCATATGGGAGCAAGAAGAAGAAAAATAAAATTACATAGTTACAGTAGGTGACAAAACGGGGAGAAATAAAAAGGTTACAAGAGAGCAGATATGGAGATGAAGTCAGAAGGTAAGCAGACTAAAATACAGAGAAATAAAAAATACTAATAGGATACAGTGAAGCAGTAAAAAGCCACGCAATAAAAATACAGATACTCTTTTGCCCATCTCTGGTCATTGTCCAGCTGGAGGTATGGCCAACATTCCTTGTCAATAAAAACAGGTACATGCAACCCAGGACACACCTGGAAACAAGTTATAATAGAATAGCTTGTTGTGGCTTTCCTGGTCAAAAATTACAAATAAATACAAAATTATTAATTAATTATGTAATTGATTGATTGATTGATTAATTAATTGATTTAGTTACTTTTTGGTAACCAAGTATATACACTAGACAAACAGAATACCTATTTTCAGGAATGATCAGAGAGATATGGAGCAAACAACAGGTAAGATTACATAGCAAAACTGGTGACATAATCAATGTAATAATATGTATCAAAAAATTAGTAAACAGTAAATACACTGAACTCCAGAACAAATAATGCATGGTACACGTACATGTACAGGTAGCTTGGATAAGGCAATGCTTAAGTAATGCTACTTTAAAAATGTCAATGGGCATCTGAGCACCTTACAAGAAGTGGGAGACAGTTCTTGGGGACAGAGTGGGAAAGGGCAATGTGGCCTACTCTAGTGGACCACCTACTGTAGGTTCCTGAAATAGCAAAACTTTACTTGAATGAAGGTTGTATGATGTATCAGGAGGCCATAACATCAAAGAAAAACAAGGAGGAAAACCATATCTAATAAGCTTGCCAGTAAAACAGTCCATAACACAGCAACGCTTGAAGGAAGTGGAAAGCCATTCCAGGGAAGAGTAGAGGGTGCAGTGATGAGTAAGATGAACAGCCCCCAGCACAAAGCAGCATGCATTGTTAAAGGCTACCTCCCACTTGGTTAAAGTGCTCTGAGAAGAGTTGAAATCAATTGGAACACTGGCAATCAGGCTAGACAGAGGGATTGTATTATCTTTGGCCAGATTATCTGTTAGGATTTGGTTGACTCTCACCCAGTAGGTGAGACCTAATTGGGTGTAGATTGACTTGCAGGCAGCCCTGATATGAAAGAAAATGTCAAGGGAGGGATCCAAGATAACACCAAAATACTAAAAAAGGGACATCCTTAATTAAGGAGCCACTGAGGCCATAAACCAAGACACTGCCAGGCACAGAGCACAGCTTGTGCTTTAAGTCAATTTTTGGGAGAGTTCATAATTAGCTTAAGGTATATGGTTTAGTGTCATTGTGTGTGGATTTCCATACACTCAAAACCCTTATAGTATACAGTTTACCCTCATTGTGTATAGTGATCAGTGGCTTCCAAATCCTTGTTTTGCATGCCCTAAGTCATTTTGTACATTCTATAATCAATGCAGCTGTGTCTGACTGAAGCTGACCCCAGCCCCTTTTCTTCCACTGGACTGTAGTGCTTCACTCAAAAAAGAAAGTAAAAGTCGTGGTACCAGGTATGTTTAAAAAAACATTTACAAAAGTACACATTTCACTCATTTAAAACCATATACAGTACTATAGAAAAATAAACTATGGGCGACCAACTCAACTGGTCCTGTGTTTCTACCTTGGGGTTGATGTAACAGAATGAACCTCTCAAGCTTCGCTCTCTAGATTTGTATGCTGTTATCTCTATCCCTCAGTAGAAACACAGGTTTGTGTATGGCCACCAATATACTATTCCTTATGTTGTACATGGGAAAAAGTTATTTTGCACAGTTTAATTGTGTAAAGTTGTTGTGCACAGTTCAAAGATCACAAAAAAGTTGTTGTGTATGGTTATCTCCTGTTATGCATCCCTGTGAACATGATTTATTTTTTATATAGTTATTGACTATTAGCGATGAAGGGTAGTTGGAAGGAGAGTTGATAGGTCTTTTTTACTATTGTATATGAACTGAAATTTTCACTTTTGATGTACATTAAAATCATATACTATAAAAAGTCAAACAAAGGTAACCATGCCCAACTCATCGTGTTGTTCCACCTTGGGGTTGAGATCTCATCATGGACCTCTCAAGCTTTGTCCTTGAGGTTCATATGACGTCATCTCAATCCCTCAGTGGAAAGATAAACTCACTGTGTATGGTTGCCCATTCATTATCCTCCATGTCTTGTAACAGTCAACTCTGGGTGCAGCCAAAGTCATAGTTCAGGCATTGATTCAAGGTAGACAGATTATTAGTTATTTCATTTCATGGCCCATAACAATAAAACAGATAAACATAGAACATAGAAGCATAGAATTTGATGGCAGATAAGGACTGCTTGGCCAACCTAGTCTGTCCATTTCCCTACCTAATGGATAAGCTGCAGATCCTAGATAACCAACAGATCTATATGTTGTTATCCTGGCCACTCTTGCCACTCCTCTAAATAAACTCCTACAACTTCCCCCTCTCTTCCTCTGTTTTCTAGGACAATGCCTGTTATTGACAGCCCTATCCCATGGATTATTAACATGGTTAAATGCCTCCTGGGCCCTGAGGAATTACCTGACTATCAAGCCTCTCAACCATACCTCTCCTTCCTGCCGGTTCTCCAATCTCCTTAGAACATGTTCTACCTGCTTTGCACTTTATAACCACATGTATAGTATTATTATACCATCCTTATTGTTTCTACATCCCATGTTTAAACTTAACAGGTCATATCTGTTGTGTTATGTTGTAATGTAAATGTACGTGCCTTGATGTGAAACCTTTGAAAAAGAGCATTTTGCTCAAAGGTCTTTTCCAAAGAATTAAATAAATAAAAATCTCAATCCCACAATAGAAACAGGCTTGTTGTAGTGTCTCTTTCATAATTGTGATTGCAATTATCTTATTCAGAAAGTGACTGTCCTTGGAGGTAAGACAGGGTTATTGTTGGCTGCCATCTGTGGGAATGTGTAGGTGTGAAAGAAAGGGGATACCTCTGGATGTCAGGGACTGTGGCCTTGGGACAGTAGGAAGGGTGTTCCACTGAGTACCAGGGAATGATGTTTTGGGGCAGGGTAAGGGAAGGGGTATCACTGAACACCAGACTAGTGCCTTGAGGCAGACTGAGGGAGGGATTCACCAACTGGTATGACTGACTGATGTTTTGGGGTAGGGTGCAGCAGGGGGTACCACTTAAAGCTAAGGTCTAAATGTTTGGTGCAGGATGAGGGAAGGGGAACTACTGTATGCCAGAGACCATAGCCTTGGTCAGGGTGAGGGAGGGAGTACCACTGGATGCAACAAAAGGATGATTTGGGGTAGGTTGAGGGAGGGGTACTACTGGATGCCAGGGACTATTGGTTTGAACCAGGGTGAGGGAGGGGGTATCACTGTACTCCAGGTACTAATAGTGTGTGGTACAGAGAGGAAGAGATATACCACTGGACCTCAGGGTCTATCTGTTTGAAGCACAGTGAGGGAGGGGGTAAAACTATATGGCAGGGACTGGGGCACATCAAGGGAGCGATCCCAATGGACATCTCAGGCTGATGGTTTAGGGCAGGCTGAGTGAGAGGGTACCACTGAATGCCAGCGACTGAACTGGAGCAAAGTGAGTGAGAAGGTGCCAGAGGGTGCTTGGCTTTTTGGGGAAGTAAGACAGGAGTATGCCACTAGATATCAGTGATTTGTTGGCGCAGAGTGAGGTGAAGTAAGGACTGTTTGGTCCAAAGGGGAGTTCAGAGAGAGGATGGTACCACTGAGGTAGAGGGTACCACTTTACTCCATTGACTGACTGGTACAGGGTTGAGTGGAACGGTATACCAGGTACTTTTTGCCATATTATTATTACTATTATTATTATTATTATTTTTATTATTATCATCATAAGTACTGAGGCCAATCAGCACTGTCAATATAAAGTAGTGTACATCTGTTATTACATTACGTTTTAAATAAAGTAAGGAAAGTCATTGCAAAAAAACCACATTTTGGTATCAGTTAACATTGAAATATCAAGCTTCAGAAGTAGAGAAATTCAACATTAGGATAAAAAAAGAAACTCCCAGGCCCTTGGTGGACGTGCAATTTGGTGGTCCTCAGGATCTGAATAATCTTACGCAGCAACATTGGTATTAACTTTAACATCAACACCGTTTCTCAGAGCTTTGGTGTGTGAGTACATTTCTGTGCCTGGAAAAATATTACTGAGCTAAAGGTAATGCTAATGTTGCAATCAGTCCAACCCTGAGGAACACCATGCCTCAGATTCACCAAGGATCACAGGCCTTTATTTACCTTAACTTCCCTAACACCCTGTCCCTTTGTGTTTCCATGACCCTAACAGGGCCTAAATATAGTGTTTAAGGTCAGTCTGTATAGCAGAACAGTTCCTATTGTGATCAAAGTCAGGAAATATTTTGCAGCTGTGCTACTGAAAAGCATTGTCAGCAGCTTTTCAGTCCCAAGAACCTGACAAAAACCTTGTTGTTGTCAGTTGTTGCCCACGGCTTTATTGCACTCAGTCATCAAACACCCTCACTTTACAACTCTAAATTTTGATTGATAGAGATATGTTTACAACATTTGTTCAAACTGTTTTGTAACCCGGGCATGGATCCACGACAGTTGGTCGACAAATTATTTGTCGACCAACGTTATAGTGACTTCCTTATGTCGACCAAATTTTGAGGTCAGCATAAAGACAGTCAATAGACAACACTGTTTTCTCTGGGGGACTTCACCCCTGAACCCCTTGCTACGAAAATAATCAACTCCGAATCAGAGTTGTTTCAGGGAGGGTGTGCAATACCCCCGGAAAGCAGTGCCGGGGTCCCGCACCGACACTACAGTGACCTGGCGCTGTTGTCACTGTAGTGTCGGGCACTGTCAATATGTTGAGGTAGTGTCGGTAGGTAACAGCCAAGAATGATGCAGAAACAACGACGTGGATGGGGGGGGTGAGGTAGAAAGAGTGGCAGCTGAAAGAATGACAGCATGAGCAGCAACAGAACACTGAGCAACCCCGACAGGCCCGTGCAGCAAGGAAGTGAGCGTCGGGTGCAGGCCACATGGGAGGAAAACTCCGGGAGACAGAAGCCCAACAGGGCAACCACACGGTGCAGCCCGGACAAACACAGCCCACAGGCCAACACCCTCCCAGCCCAGCACACCAGTACCACTGGAGCAGCCTCCCCAAACAGCAATAGCACAGGCACTCACCACAGGCAGGTCCATGGGCACAGGAGATGTCCACTGGACATGGGGCGGAGGCAGGACGACATACCATAATAAATAGGGGGTAGGCAGGAAGGGGCATCCACAGGATGACACAGGGCATGGCCAGACACTGCCCCATAAAGGGGTGCAGCACACAGATGCCCAACAACTGTCACCCTAATAGGAGAATGTTGGTACAATTCATCCAAAGCCAGAAAGGCAAGCCACTAGCTGTCCACAATGACTACGTCTACAGAAAGGACAAGGTGGGACCGGAAAAAGGGTATTGGCGGTGTGCCGAGGCCTGCAAGTACAACTGTCTCACCTGCCTACACACCATAGAGGAAACCGCGGTCACCACCATCAAGGACCACAACCATGCACCAGACATCACGGACGCTGGCATGCACCATGTGCTTGGGACACTGCAGGATAGGGCACGGCTATCAATGGACAGTACATCGCAGGTCATGGTGGCCAGTGTGACATGGACAGCCAGTTCTGAGTGCTGCATGATCATTTTTTGTAAATATGAAAATGGGTTATGGACTGTCTGTCATGATAGATGCTGAAACAGCATGTGAAACTGACACATCAAAACCCCCCAGGGATAAGTTCAAAGGACAGGAGGTAGCTTAAACTGCAGATATCCGAGGTGCAATTATCTTGTTAGTTTGCCTTGAAGGCAGGAACCAAGATATCCATTTTATAATGCCCTCAGGGAGATCCTTTGATATAGGTTTCATAGGTTTACAGAGTTTATAAAGACTATAGTCCATATACTAGCCATTTTTTTATGTATATCCAAGAATATTATTTTTGATCATATATTGATCTATTTGCATCTCAAAGGATTCCATCGTTCTGCTAACTATTATTTCAATTGGAAGCTTATTCCAGATCTTGACCACTCTCACAGTTAACCAGTACTTTCTCCTGAGTGTTTTAAACCTATCTGATTTAATCTGCAGTGGATGAGCTTTAGTACCATAGGGTTGATCCCTTAATACAAGATTTAGCTGTTCCCAGAGTGTGGGGTCGTTAAGTGCCCTATATATTAAACATAGGTCACCTCACATTCTTCGATACTCCAAAGTATACAGGCCCAAAGCTGACAGTCTCTGTTCATACTCCTGCCCCTGGACCCCAGCTATCCTCCTTGTTGCTCTCCTTTGCACCCTCTCCAAAGATCTTATATCGCCCCTTCCTCCTCCAGCCCAAAACTGGGCGCAGTATTCCATATGAGGACGCACCAAAGATGTGTAAAGTGGTAAGAGAAGTTCTTTTTTATTGCTCTTTATGTGTTTATTTATGCAATATTGTATGTTGCTAGCCTTTTTTATTATTTGATTATAATGTGGCCTGAAGCTTAAGTTATTACATATTTTAACTCCCAGGTCACTTTCTTCAGTGACAACCCTTAATAATTAATTTCCCAACATATACTGAAACATTATATTATTCTTGCCAATATGCATAACTGTACATTTTGTTGCATTGAAAGTTGACCCTTGCTTTTGTGCCCATTCTTCCAAATTATTTAGGGTGGTCTGGAGTATATTTGCATCTTCTTTATCGTTTATCACCTTACCCACTCTGGTATCATCGGCAAATTTTGAAAGCCATACATCTGGTGCAGAACGCATAGACCCGATATAAATGCTGAACGGACAGGGCTCCAACACGGAACCCTGTGGGACGCCGCTGGTCACATCTGTCCATCTTGAATACTCTCCCTTTACACAAACCCTCTGCTGTCTACCCATAAGCCATGACCTAATCCAGTGAACAATGTCAGACTGTATCCCCAATGTACTTAGTGCATCAGTCAGTTTGTCATGTGGCACTTTATCAAAGGCCTTGGCGAAGTCCAGAAAATCACATCCACTGAATTCCCATCGTCCAAGGCCTTATTACTTTACCATAAAATTCAAGGAGATTTGTCTGACATGATCTGCCCTTTCTGAAACCATGCTGTGTATTATCTGTTTTCCCAGTTTGCTGTTGAAAGTCTATAATATAATCTTTACAACACCCTCAATACTTTGCCCAAAACTGAAGTCAGGCTAATTGGCCTGTAATTTTCGTTCTGCATAGATCCTTTTTGTATAAGGACAACCACTGCCTGTTTCCATACTTCTGGTACATCACCCTCTCTTATGGATTGTTGAAAGAGGCTGGTAATAGGACCTGCCAGTTGGTCTGCCAATTCCTTTAATACCCTAAGGTGCAATTCATGGGACCTTGGGCTTTGTTCTGGTTTAGTGACTTTGGTTTTTACCACATCACATTCCATTAGGGTAATAATTGGCTTACAAGATGCCATACTGCTTTTGGGGTATAGTAATTGTAGGGTGATTAAAAACTGAAGCAAAATAGTTATTGTGATGTTCTGCCATTAACTGGTTGTCCATTATAACAGTTCCATCTTGATTTCTTAAAGGGCCTATATTCTTTATATTACCCTTTTTATTATTTATGTACGAATAAAATGATTTATAATTATCCTTCACCCTGGTAGCCAGCCTATATTCGTAATTCTTTTTTGCTTGCACGATGTGGTTTTTTGTGACCCTTAAATATTCTTTATATTTCACCCAACTACCCTCATCACCACTTAATTTTGCTGTTTTATACATTCTATTTTTTTTCTTTATTTCCTTTTTAATTTTTGATGTCATCCATGCAGGGAGAGGTTTTTTTTTTTATTTACTGACTCATATTTTTTAAAAGATGGAACATGAGACTTTACTATGCTATGCAGTTTAGTTTGTAATTTGCCCCACATGACAGAAAGTGAGGCATCCCTGAATTCGTTCTTCCAGTTCCATTTTAGCAAATCGGTTCTCGTGCCCTCAAAATTTGCTCTATCGTACCTAAAAATGGAAGTTTTACCTAAATTAACACTTGTCTGTTGCGTATACTTAAACTTAACTATTGAATGGTCACTAGCACCTAGTGGTGGCAAAACTGAACAGTCCTGTATCTTATCATTTAAATTACTCAAAACCAGGTCCAAGATGTGATTTCCTCTGGTATTAGTTGTGATATACTGTTCTAAGGCAGCTAGATTAATTATTTCCAAATATTGCTCTTCTATGGTTGCATTTACTTGCAGTGTATTCCAGTTTATGCCTGGTAAATTGAAATCACCTAATAATATGACATCATTTGAATTTGCCAACTGCTTGACAAAGTCGGACAGCGTAATATCTTCCAATGTGGTAAGCGAGGGAGATCTGTAAATTACCCCAATATTTAACCTGATATTCTGTTTAAAAGAAATTTTTACCTATAATACCTCACTATTTTCCCATTTTGAGGTATCCAAGCCCTCTGATACAATATCCTCAGATATGTATAAGGCCACCCCCCCCCACCTCTTGTCAATTTTCTGTCCTTATAATATAGGGTATAGCCTTGAATGTTCCTATCCCAAGTATCCTCTGGTTTCCATCATGTCTCAGTGATTGCGCAAATGTGGATATCATGGGTATGTAAGATGACTTGAAGCTCATCCATCTTATTGTTCAAACTTCTTGCATTTAATGAAATAAAATTGATTTTGGATTCTGAATGACTGTTTTGGGGTACTATATTATGTGTAGTTTCTTGATCCCCCCCAATTTTTAGTTTAAATGTATGTCAATTGTCTGTTTCAATCTGTAGGAAAAGATACGTTTTCCCTGTTTATTCAGGTGTAACCCATCCTGGGAAAACAAATAATGTCCCTGGAAATCCTGGCAATGGTCTATATATTTATGGTCTTCTCTCTGACACCATCGCTTCATCCAACCATTTAGCGTAAGTATTTCTTTTGTTAGTGCTGCATTTGCTTTTGGTACAGGCAATATTCCGGAAATTATTAGGTCACACCCCTGGGTCTTTAAGGACTTGCCTACCTCCTCAAAATCTCTTTGGATCTCTGTGACATTTCTTTTGCCAACATCATTTACACCTACATGGAGGAGTGTGACTGGTGTGATAGTATTTTCAGTGAGTCCAGGAAGTAATCTTTTTATATCTCCCATTCCTGCTCCAGGGAGTGTACTAACCGTTGTATATTCCTTTCTATGTTTACTGATCACAGAATCTGTGTATTTTATCATTGAATCCCCCACAACCAGCACATCTTTTGTTCCCACATTATTTAATCCAGTACTATTACACGTGTCAACTGCTTTATTATCTGTCCCATTGGGGTGATTTCCTACTACTGAGTCTTGTTTTTTTGATATAACCGGGGCCTTCTCGCTCATAGGGGATTTTCAGGTTGGAGGGCACTGTATCTATTTGGTGTTAGAAAATTTGATGCACCCCCTATGTTTTGCCTACCCTTTTTGTTATTTTTTACTTTACTCTGAACTAGGCTCCATTCCTCAGTATGACTTCTACCATTTTCTTCGTTTTGTTCTGATTTTGATGGTTCACATATATATTAATGAATTTCCTCAGAAATACTGTTAGCCATAGTATCAATATACTGCTCAAGTGAGGATATGTCAGTTTGTACCTGTATTCTTTGTTTTAATAGGGTAATCTCAACTTGTAGGGTTGCCAACATACAACATTTTTGGACATTTAAACCCTAACTGTTCTTCCCCCACAGCATACATCTCGCAATCCATACACAGCTTCATATTTAAATACCTGTTTGAATGTTTTTTATTTATTGAAGATGTAATATCCAGCCTTCCAGCTGACACAGCTGACATCACGCCCGGCAACTGTCTCTCTTGTATAATATTTGGCAGCCTGCTCAGCTAGCCCTGCTCGCTGCAGGGGCAGGTCAAATATCAAAAGTGACCCAGAAGTGCTTGTTTGGGGTCACGGGAGTGCTCACAACCAAAGTTGTATTTTTAAAATAAAAAGTTTGTTTCTGAGCTTAGCCCTGTTTATGTATGGGCTAAAATATCTTCAAGCACAGCACAAAGCATAAAAATCATGCTTTTCTAAGCATTTTATTAGTAGCCCTGTTATACTGGGCTAGCTACTCCCTTCCTACTTCCTGTATGGGAGTAGGGCTCCATAACACAAAGTTATATTGTCACAATTTTAAGATCACAAGATATAAGTGCTCCCCACACTCTCCCAGTTGTTACAAAATGCATAGACAGTTAGAAGGTATATTTAGAACTGCACGCTCGCTGCAGGGATGAGTTAAATACCAAAAGTGACCCGGAAGTGCTTGTTTGGGGTCACGGGAGTGCTCGCAATCAAAGTTGCGTTTTTAAAATAAAAAGTTTGTTTCTGAGCTTAGCCCTGTTTATGTATGGGCTGAAATATCTTCAAGCACACCACAAAGCATAAAAATCATGCTTTTCTAAACGTTTTAGTAGTAGCCCTGTTATACTGGGCTAGCTACTCCCTTCCTACTTCCTGTATGGGAGTAGGGCTCCACAACACAAAGTTATACTGTCACAATTTTAAAATACTGTGACACATGTTTCGTCCTACCAGGACTCAACAGTATGCCTTGTCTGTTTTGCACTAGGTGTCCTGAGAAAAGGGACACAGGCCAGTGTTATGGGTATCCTCCCAGGAAGCCAGCTCATTTCATCAAAGAGACCTTTGATGTCTGGGGATACTAGGTCCCAGACTAAATTAAGGCATCCAATATACATTTGCTTTGAATATACAGTGACTTACATCAAAGAGACTTTTGATGTCTAGGGTAAAGCAGTTCACAGACCGGTTTGGACAAGTTACAGGAAAAGAGGCGATTTATTATGTCATCTATTATTTTTTTAAATATCTTATTAAGACAGCCTGTGTTATAAAATATAAATTTTAATATGTCAAGGCAGAGTTAGGTGACCTCAGAGAGAAGGCCGGCTCAAGACTGTTTTTAAACCTACTGAGCAAACCTTAGAAGAGACATTCATTTTCCATATTCTGACTGAGAGAAGAGAGACCATGAAGCACTGAAAGATTAAGAAGTAAGGACCTTAGACAAGACTAGTCTGAGTGTATGTATTGTAGGAATTTGCACTTTTAAACCTGTTTTGTTTTTAAGGCTGCATGTGTTGGGATATCTTGTTCTGTATTTTACTGTTTTCCTATTTACCTATTTTAAAGTAAAGATATATATTTTAAAAACAGAAACTGTGTGGTGTGCCTTGAAACTTATTTTTTTTATAAGTAAAGCTTAGATGGTTATAGCTGAATACTGTGCATATGCTTAAATGTGGTACCAAACTGGAAGATGGATAAGAGTTCTATAAGTCTAAGGGTTCATTTTGTAGACCTGGTTAGGTGCCCATAGGCAAAGATATCTGGCCCCCTGAAGACAGAATTATCTGAGCCTGATAATTGGGTGCACTAACAAGAGGCTATCAGTTTGAATCCCTCCAGAACTTGAGACTAAGGTGACTCGAACCCACAAAACAGACAAGAGGGTTACCTTGTTCTGTTAAACTGTTCACAATTCTATGCTCAGAGGTTGGCACTTTGGGAGTAGAGGGCTGACCTGCTGAGTGGGTTTGTTACAGCAAGCACGTTTGGAATACCTGTGGCCATGGTGGAATGACTGCCAGGCGTCGATTGCTGTAATTAGAGACAGTACAGCATGTGTGACTTGTAACGCGGTATTACGACAGCCTCCCGCATAATACCCAAGGAGTTCACTGTGACTGGGGATGGGGCATGGATTCCTCCTCTTCGACAGTGGTCGGAAGCGGGACAGGCTCATCATCTATGCCACTGACCAGGGTCTGCAGCCACTGGCAGACTGTCCTGACTGGTTTTGGGATGGTACCTTTCAGGCATGCCCAACCCTCTTTTACCAGTTATACACTGTCCACACCATCCAGTCATGTACAGTCCTGCCGACTGTATTCATCCTCACCTGCACCCGGAGGGGACAGACCTACATACATCTTCTGGGCCAGTTGAAAATACACTGTCTGGCACTAGTACCCACCACAGTCCTGCTAGACTTCAAGTGTGCCAGCTGGTGCACTGTGTCCACTGTGTTCCTGGACACCTAGATCCATGGCTGCTTCTTCCATTTCTCACAGGCCATCTAGCACAAGGTGCAGCAGTGCCCAAAGGTCCTGCAGTGATACACCACAGACTCGGACTTCACCCTGCACCTACAGATGCTGCTGGCACTTGCCTTTGTCCCACCAGCAGATGTGCCAGTGGTGTTTGAGGAGCTGCAGGAGTGGGACTATGTAGCACAGAATGAGGATGTGCTCCAGCCAATCCTCAATTACTTTGTGGACCCTTGGATCGGTCAACCCACTGGACTTTCAAGTTGTAGGCATGCCATCTTCCCCATCACCCAGTGGAACTGCCATTGGGTGACCATCCAGGGACTAGCCCTGATGAATGATGCTGTGGAGGGGTTGCACAGGGCATTCAACACCTGGATCAGGTCATGCCACCCCAGCATTTGATGGCTGCTCGACTGCCTCCACGAGAAAGAGTGCATGACCATGGTGCGGTCCGAGCAGCTAGTCTCCGTGGCTGAGTCTTCACAGATCTGGTATCAGTACCATGACCTGAACACCTGCATTGCCACAGTGGTGGTGGCTTATGGTACATGGCATCATTATGACTATCTCTGGGGCCTGTACACACAACTTCACATTCCATGTGTGACCCAGCACATGGTGGTGCCAGGCATGGCCATCTGGCATTGTTGCCACCTGCTGTGCACTGCCCTTCTGCCTGAGAACTGTCCACCTGCTGAATTCCACCTGTTGCCATGTGGCATGTGCACAGCAGTCAGCTAGTGGACCCTACAGTGGAGCTGTGCCACCCGGTAAAGGTGCCCATTCATTACCCACATCCCCAGAGTCGCTCTTTTGACCTGCGTGCCAGTTCCTGGCATGGCACACCCTTGCCACCTCAATGGGTGACCCTGTCAGTGCCCTGTCCACTGCCCTGCCATGGCATGCCTGCCAAGAGGATGGCCACTGCTGCATCACTGCTGTACACACATCCTGTCCAGTGCCCCACCCCTACCCTCCTCATGCATCTCCCCTTTGGGATAGCTAGCCTCCTCCTGCTGCCCCATCCCCCTTGCCCTCATCCTGTTGCCCACAGTCCTTTGCTCTGGGACATGCACCTTGTTTGGCATGCTCTGTGCCCTTCACCCTGGTGTGGTCACCCATGCACTTGCACCCTGTGGCTCGCTCGTGCATTGCCATGCACCCTTTCTGTCTCTCCCTCCTGCTCACACTCTCTCCATGAGTCACCATTTGTACCCCTTTGCCCTTCCTGTGGTCTGCTTCCCATACTCACCCATTGGGGACTCACTCACACAGAGTTGCCCTTATCACATAAATCCACATCAGTATACCCCTTGGGCACCATGTACCAGTGGGCTACTACCCCTGCCCAATGACCACCATACAGGTTGAGGGGCCTGGGTCCTTGTTCTGGTGGAAAAGGGTGTTCTTTCCAAAAGATCAAATATATAATAGCACAGTGCCTCCACCCAGAGTATATATAGGGGCCAGATGTTTGCGAGATACAACCCCCTTGGATGTCGTACCTAAATCACAGTCACCCCATGCATGGAAAACCAACCTTTGTAGCAGTATTTTAAAACACATGTAGTTAAAGAATATGGCTAATAATATGTTGACTAATAACATACTCATGAGACATCTGTAAAATGGTTAACCAACAATTTATTTACATGAGGGAGAGTTAGGAAAAGGGAAATGGCTGTAGAGATTGAGTAACATTTTACATTTTTAAACATCAATAAATCACTTTGGTTAAATAGACCAGGAACACTTCTCAGTGCCCACCTCCCACCAACATATACATCAAAGAGATGTTAGCCCACTGGATTTTACATTTTATTAACTCTCTTTTATGGCTCCGGGGGACCAGGGCATCTCTCAGGAGTACCCACTCAACCTAAGCCTCTACTCCTGGCTTGAAACCACCCTCCCCGGGAGACACATTGCTGAGCACCCCCACCCTAGACCCATGAACTCATTCAGCTCCCTGGATCACCCCACCCCACCTACCTGGTGGCCTTTCTGTGATTAGAGGAATGGTCCTGGGCTGGTAGAGGAGCTAAGGAGAGCTGGTGGAGGGTTGGTCAAGCAATGGAATGTGGGTTTTGATTCCTGGGGTCTCCACTGCCTCACTGGTTCTCCAGGGTTTTTCCATCTTGTTGTTTCACCCTCAGAGTGCAGTCATACAATGACGTCAGTGCACCTGCATGCAGACGTTCTCCGTTGCTCCATCCCCTGAATCTGGCATCACTCCCTGCAGGGTCCCTGATTTCCATCAGTGGCCACTGGGGAATGAGGCAAGCCCCAATACCCACCCTGGTAGGAGAAAGCAGTCCTCCGGATGCTCAGTCCCTTCCCTCCCCTGCCAGCCCTCAATGACCCAAGTCTGTTCCCGAACCCAGGTCACTGGCATGGCACAAGGTGTGGCATCCAGCTGGATTTTACCTTAACAGTTTGCTGCATGAAATGAAGCAGTCCTATCACCACCAAGTTAATAAATGGAAATCACCCGTTTATTTGGAAACACTTTTTTATACTTTTATTATTGGTAGTGAACGTTTTAAAAAGCACAAAGTGCATTCAGTGCATAGCATGCATAATTCCAGGCAGTCAATTCTGAAATAGTGTTTGGATTCAAAAAACAGTTCAAAGTCTCTGTACCATGCTGTTGTCTTCCCGGTTCAATTGCCTAATCCTTCTGTATCTAGTCACTATTTGTCCTTCTATTTTCTGTTCAGCTGCAGTTAGTCCACTCCTCTTTTTGGCTGAATGCTCTTAATGCTGGTTCCTTATCACAGGAGCAATATTTCACTCAGGTCTGGGGGCTTTCAAGGCACACTGGTATTTCTATGCCACTGTCCATAATGGCTCTTCAGGCTCAAGCTCTCCTGGTGCTGCTGCTCTTACCTGGTCACAGATAACCACCTTCCTGTTGTGATGAAATGCTGACGTTTCGAGGTCATGTGATCCCTTCCCCAGAACTATATTGCTCCTGCTACTGAGCATGCACGGATCACAGGCTTGCACATTTGTGGTGTGGCTGCTCAGTGGTTGCACACCCTTGCTCCTCCAGCCCCACTTTTGCAATAAGAAACATTCCTGGGACTGGATGGAGACTTCAGAGGGCACTAAGGACCCAAACCAGATGGTGGTGGGAAACAGGAGGAGGGAGAAAGTGCTCTGGTAAGCCCCCAGCCTTTGGGGGGGTTACAGTAACATTTTTGAATTATATATATATATATACTTATAAAATAGGTAGGGAAATTGCTTGGGAATGATTGGATATTGATCATCACATGACCGTGCGTATATCAGAGTGCGACTGCACACCTGCACTTTTACACCCCTCCAAAACAATTTTGACATTTTATAAGATAGATAAACCACTCTGAGGTGTGCAGCCTCATGCATACAACACACATCAAGGCATGCGTATATCAAAGCGAGATCGCACACCTCAGAGTGGCTTATCTATTACATATGTATATAGGGGATACATGATGGGCAGGAGTGGGATATGGAAAATATTCTCACTTCTGCAGAGTGAGATATCCATGCCTCATGATGTAGGAGTGAGAATATTTTTCATATACCACAAGCTGCACATCATGAGTGTGATTTATACAATAGGGCATCATTTATTTGTTTTCTTTAAGACATGCTTTGGTTGTTTTATACGGCGGGTTTTATGTGCTATTTTTATTTCTAGTATACATCCACGGGTTGTTCGGTAGTAGCAAGGTTGTGTGAATAAAGTGTGAGTGGTTTGGTTGTGACTGGGGAGGTTGTGGTGTTTGGTTGGTTTTATGAATGTGTGCTTTTTGATTGGTTGGTGCACTTTGTTGTTCGAGTTGCATGCTTTGTAATTGGTAGAGTTCTGTTTGTGGGCAGGATTTTTGTTACTAACTGGGAAGTGAGATTTATAATATTTTATTTTGGCACTGCAAGGTATTTTTTTTTATAGTTTTATTGTGTGCATATTTGGAGTTTCTGGTTCTGTACGTGCTGTTCGGCTGTGTTTTTGCGTGGTTCGTATCTGATGTTTTTACTGACGGTCCGGGTGCAGTGATGTGTTTCTTCACACTGAATTCTTCATTTGGAGTGCCGCAGAACGTGTCTTTCAGATTACAGTATTGCAAGGTAGTTTTCTTTCTGTCTATTTTGAAGCTTGTTGCCTTTAGGAAACTGGCGTTCAGGTGAGAATTCAACTGCAGTCTTGATTAGACTTGTGAAGGCTTTTCTTTGGGGAATAGCATTGCCGGTGTTTATTAGAATGAAGCTGCTAAATGTTACTTTACCGACTGTAACTGACGAGTGAATAATTTTTAAAAAATGTATGGTTTGTTTGAGTAACCTGAAGAAGCATTTCAGGAGTACTGTTTTGGAACAGGTTATTTTTCTACAAAACTAGATCGGGCAGGGAGGTCTTTGATGAGACATTACGACAGTGAGAATATCACCTGCTGACATAGACACTGTGTGTGTAAATGTAAATATCTCCACAGAGTCTATGACAGCAGGCATTTATCTCACTGGGGTGCAAATACATACTTTATTGTCTATGAATACAAGACACCCTATTGAATAAATATATATATATATGTATATAGATATATATGTATACACTTTATATATATATATATATATATATATATATATATATATATATATATATATATATTTAGATCTTATTCACAATGTCAGATTGTCCCACTCTTTATTGCACCTGACATCATAAATTGTCTCTGGCTGCATGCCTAATGTAAATTAGGTCCTGCCTCCTGTTATGCAGGCCTGAGGTAAATCAGATCCTACCCCACCCTCTTGCCTCGCTCAGGGCCTGCCTGATGTAAATCAGGTTGTGCCCCCCCCCATGAGCTCCCATCTCTTGACTGTCTAAAGCGTGGCCAGTTTAAATCGGAGGGTCACACTCCAGACCCCACACATCTTTGTACACTCTTCACTCCCTCTTGTTACCAGGGGTGGGTGGGTTCCCTGAAATCAGCTGGAACAAAGAGGCTCTCCCGTTGTTCCAGTAGTCCTAAATACACCCTTCCTGCCAATGCCTTGACTCCTTGTTGCGTTGCTCCATTCCCCCCCATCCTAGTCTTTCCTACTGCTACCTATCTATTGTTCCCTCCCCCTTTACCTAACTATCTTTGTTTGTTTCCATGCCATTAGAGTGCACATGCGCTAGCTACTCATGCATGCACACAGGCTAGCACATCGTGGAAGAGGGGCTGCGGCTAGTGGTAAGAACTAGCCATGTCCCCACCCCCCTTGGTGGAATCATCCCACTGACAATTCTGCCCACTGGTGAGCAGGGGGCTCTGTTAGTGATGGATCATGTTTGCTAAAATTAATGAGTGGTGTACTTCTCTACTGGTGGTTATTACTGTCTGTAGCATCATTTCACCAGAATCATAGGAGTTGCAAAAGCCCATTTCAATAGAATCGTAGGAGTTATAAAGCTCCACCACCCACCAAATTTTACATAAGTAAGTGCTAGAAAAATCTTATTTTAGGGTATTTGAAGGGTTTGCAATGGGCATCATAGGGGTTGCAAACAAATCATAATGGTCTTGACCGCAACCCCTGGCTTCCAATGAATGACGCCCCTGTCTTTCATAGTCTGTAAGTTATGCATTTGGTACAAGGAGGTCAGTTCATGAGAGCTGTATGAGAGAGCAGTGAACCCTCTCAGAACTTGGCTGGCATTTGGGTTACAACCGTGTCTATAATAACAGAATTCAATGAATACACTTTGATTGGAATCTGCCTTTTCAAATGAACTCCATGTGATTGTGTGTGTGAATGTGAGCCCCTCTACGCTTTCCATTCTGCACTTCCACCTCTTTGCCCCAGATGACTCTTCAGTGGCTTGCTCACTGTTCCCGGATAGGCCATCACTGTTGCCGTGAGCAGAGACTTAAAGGGCAGAGCCTCTGTCTTTCTTTGTTAAGCTTCATGAGAACTCAAACAGCTGTACAATAGTCCCATTGTTTTACTTGACAGCTGTGACTCATGTCTAGAGTTCTGTAAGAAGGAAGGGGCATCCATGCCAACTGCCAACATAACTTTCTTTGTTTCTTTGGCCAGTTATGCTCTGTCCCATTCCAAGTACACTGCCATTACCTGATGTGAAAATCTTATGAACATAAATCTAAGAAAAGTGTACACCGTGCAGAATGGGATACAGCACCTGAAAGATTCCCCCCAACCCCCATCCCCATTCTGGGGGCTGTAAGGGCTGCTGGGGAATAAACATAAAAATTTCATCCACATTTTAACAAGCATCTTGCAGGAGATGATGCCAGTGTGTCTCCGTTGCCATGGATACGGTGGTAAACCAACGCAAAGGACTACTCCTAACCTTGATGAAGTTGTAATGAAAGGCACTCAGTATCCCTACAAGAGAGCTGACCAGTGTTTTCTATTCTAAACATCAGTCATAAGACAGTTTCATCAAACTATCTACTTCTAAATAGGGATGGATGGACTGATCCTCTTAAAATCAGACCCCTCTACCCAGGATCTCACAGGGCCTGACAGACCAGGGTAAATAAGGAACTTGCTGGCAGTGTACTGGGCTTGCACTGGGCTTTTTTTATACACAAATCCCCCACTCCAATCTGCAAAAAAAAGCCAAACTCCTGCAACTAACTTGAAAAATTACTTTTTGTTTGCTGCAGCATCGCTGCTCTTGCACACTGTCTTCTGAGTCAGCCTTAGGCACCCTATTCACAGGAGCCCCGAGACAGAAGCTGTGAGAGTCATCAAATGTTTTAAATTTTATATTTATTTTAATTTATGTATTTTATTCCATGTCCTGTTGAAAGATCCTACAACAGACATCACTGGACTGGGAATAACTTTTCAACTATGCATCTTGATGCCATAAGAATTCTCCCTAAGGTACATTCAAAGGTCTCAATGACTGACCCTGCTGGGGTCTCCAGGAATGTAAGGTTGGTTCTGTCTTTTAAGGTTTCAAATGCATATGCTGGTAGTGTGGCTGCTGCAAGCACAGGAACAGATGGGCAGTTCCCCAGTAGTGGCAGTAACACAGTACAAACAAGACTGGTCAGTGATGCATAGCCAGGCCGAAGGTGTTTTTTAATTTTTTTTACAGAAACAGTAGCCAGTCAGAGCTTTTTGGCATCTGAGCTGATTGTGATATACCTTGATATCCTGTTACAAAAACATAAACTGGAAAATAGTTTCCTACTGTATTAACAAACTATGGACTCATTTCACATTATTACAATAGTCTAGGAAGCAGCAGTGCAAATGCAAATGTTTATAGAAAATATAACTTCGTGGGCCTAGAATATTATGTGAATGAGCATCTACTCGAACTGTACTTGAACATGTACTCCCTGGAACAGAGGAGGGAGAGGGGGGACATGATCGAGACCTTCAAGTACCTTAAGGGTATAAACATGGTGCCAGGGGGGAGCATCTTCAAGATGAAGGGGAAATCAGAGGAATGGAAAGGAAATCAATCAATCAAAATTTAAGACCACATGTTCTGAATTTGACTTCCTATTTAAGGGATACTTAGGACATTCTGCATGTCAAGCAAACTACCACAATCATTTTTCTGTAATCCTAGTAACTTTGGATATAGAAGCATTATATTCCAATGTCCCCAGTGAGGGAGGTGCTGGATGCAGTTTCATTCTGTTTTAATCAGGATCCCAATCCTACAGTATCTCCCACCAATTTTCTCCTTAAGCTATTGCAGTTTGTGCTAAAATTCAACATATTAATTTTTGACAAAACTATTTATAAGCAAATAAAGGGAACCGCGATGGGGGCAACATGCACCCCATCAGTAGCCAATCTTTATGTAGGATGGTGGGAACAACAAAATATTTTTGAGGCATCATGGAATCCCTTCCTCAGACATATTTCTCTGTGGAAGAGATTTATTGATGATATACTTCTTTTCTGTACCGGAACAGAGTTGGAACTACAGAATTTTGTGGCATTTTTGCATATAACCAATGAGAATTTAAAATTCTCATACGTGGCTAGCAATGAGAAAGTAGCCTATCTCGATATGCAAATTATACAAGACACTAGTGGCAATTTGAGCTCAGATATGTATAGGAAACAGGTGGATGGAAATACAGTTTTAGTAGCCTCTAGTTGCCATTCTTCTCATACCCTGGCAAATATACCACAGGGAGAATTTTTATGTACTAAAAGAAACTGCATAAAGATATTCCAATGCAGGAGACTGCAGACATTTTGGAACAACGTTTAACAGAAAGGGGTTATAGTACAGGTAACATTAAACAAGCTAGGTCTAATGTCCAAAAGATGGATAGAAATATGCTTTTAATGAACAATGTGAAAGAAAATAAAAGTGAGGAAGGAAGGATAAATGTAGTAACAACATACTCTGCACATGCATCAGCCTTCTCCAAAATTATTTCTAAACATTGGAGTGTTTTAGCAGCAGAAGAAAATCTTCAGCAGGTTGGAATACCATTGCCAAGATTCTCTTATAAAAAGGCCATGAGCCTTAAGGATAATCTAGTGTATAGTCATTTTATAGACAGAAAAGAACAGCAGACTTGGCTAAATAGACCTGTGGGATGTTTCAGATGCCTGAATTGTATGCATTGTAATGTTATCACTACTAGTAAAACTTTCTTTTCACAGAATAATAAGAAAGTATTTACAATTTGGAAAATGATGAACTGTAGTACGGCAGGAGTGATTTAATTGGCAACCTGCACCTGTGGGGCATTTTATGTGGGGAAAACAGAAAGAAGTTTTAAAATAAGAGTTGGTGAACATCAAAGGGCAATAACAAACAAAGATGTGACATAGAAACATAGAAGTTGACAGCAGATAAGGACCACAAGGTGCATCCAGTCTGCCCATTTCTTTTTCTACCTTATGAATGTGCCATAGGCATTTGCTCTGTTAATGACCTATCTATTCATTCTCATCTGTATTGTTCCCTTATGCCTATCCCATGCCTGTCTGAAGCCCTGCACTGTATTCATATCCACCACTTCCTGAGGTAGGCTGTTCCATGCATCCACCACCCTTTCTGTGAAAAAGAACTTCCTCACATTACCCCTTAATCGGCCTCCCTCTAATCTCATGCTTTGTCCTCTTATCCTGCTATTTTTCTTATATTGAAACATGTTAGACTCTTTCACCTTGTTAATGCCCTTAAGGTGTTTGAATGTTTCAATCATATCACCTCTCTCCCTCCTTTGCTCTAGGGTATACATATTGAGCTCAGTTAATCTGTCCTCGTATGTTTTCTGATGCAGTCCCTGCACCATTTTGGTTGCCCTTCTCTGGACTGCCTCAATTTGGTTAATGTCCTTGGGAAGGTGTGGCCTCCAGTACTGCATGCAGTACTCCAGATACGGCCTAACCAGTGTCTTGTAAAAAGGGATTATTACCTCTCTCTTCTGACTTGTGATAACCCTACTAATACACTCCAACATTCATCTAACCTTACCTACTGCTTTAGAAGTCTGCTTGGATGATTTCAGGTCATTGGTGATGATGACGCCCAAGTCTCTTTCTTCCCTTGTGACTACCAGCAACTCCCCTCCCAGCCTATAGGTGGTTTCAGAGTTTCTCTTCCCTATGTGCATGATCTTGCACTTCTTTGCGTTAAACCCCAGTTGCCACTCTTCTGACCATTTTGCTAGTTTATCCAGATCTCTTCTCATTCTGCCCACCCCATCTGGATCATCTACTGTGTTGCAGAGCTTGGTGTCATCTGCAAACAGACAAACCTTACCCTCCAGTCCCTCTGCAATGTCACTGATGAAGATATTGAAGAGGACTGGGCCCCAGGACTGAACCCTGAGGTACCCCACTTGTGACTTGCATCTCTTCTGACTGTATACCATTTACCTCCACTCTCTGTTTTCTGCCCGTCAACCAGTTTGCCACCCAGTTGACTAACTTCTGACCCACCTTGAGTCTACCCAGCTTATTAATCAATCTTCTATGTGGAACAGTATCGAAAGCTTTGCTGAAGTCAAGGTAGGCAACAACAACTGCTCCCCCCTTGGTCCACCACTCTGGTTACCCAGTCAAAGAAATCTATGAGATTAGTTTGACAGGACCTTCCTTTTGTAAACCCATGCTGTCTTGGATCCTGTGCTCCTATGGATTCCAGGTGTTGCACTATCCTTTCCTTAAGGAGTGTCTCCATAATCTTGCCCACTACTGAGGTAAGACTGACTGGTCTAGTTTTCTGCCTCCTCCCTGCTACTGCTCTTGTGGAGTAGGATCACATGAGCCCTTCTCCAGTCTTCTGGGACCTCTCCTGTGCTCAGACACTCATTAAACAGTTCTGATAATGGCTCTGCTAGTTCCACTCTTAGCTTCTTTAGTACCCTGGGATGTATGCCATCAGGTCCCATTGCCTTGTCCACCCTGATCTTATTGAGCTCTTGTTGGACCCTTTCTTTTGTGAAGGGACTAGTGCACACCTCCTTCCCCCCTGTGTCCATGGTGCAGAGCTGTGGGCCCTGCCCTACCTCCTCTTCAGTAAATACTGAGCAGAAGTATCTATTTAGGATAGATGCTTTTACATGGTCCTCCTCCTCACATGCCCACTTATCCCCTTTAATCTTAGAAATATCCCCTCTGGACTGTATCCTTTCACTAATGTATCTATAGAAAGTCTTGTCACCTTCTTTTACTGTTTGTACTAGAGTTTTCTCAGTTTGGGCCTTTGCCTGCCTTACTGCCTTCCCTGCTTCCCTTAGGGAAGTTTGGTATGCCTCCCTATCTTCATCCTGCTGCGTTCCCTTATATTTCCTGAAGGGCAGTCTTTTGGCTCTGACCTTTTCTGCTACTGTGTTTAAGAACCAAAGTCGCTTCCTTCTTCTTTTGCATTTCCTTTACTCACTAACACAATGGGATATTGCTTCAAGTATTGCATCTTCAATGCTTGCCCACTTTGCCTGTACCCTCTCACCTGTATTTCTTTTTGCCAGGGCTAGCTTAACTCTGTTGGCCATCTTTTCAAAATCAGCTCCTCTGAAGTCCCATATTTTTGCCTTGGAATGGAATGATTTTGTTCTAGTGGCCAAATTGAACCATACCATGTGATGGTCACTGGCACCCAGGTGACCTTCTACCTGGAGATCTGTGATTCTTTACCTGTTAGTCAGTGCTGGATCTAGGATAGCCCTGTCTCTTGTGGGTTGTTGTACCAGTTGTTTGAGGCCCTCGCCCTGCAGGGAATCCACCATGTGTCTAGTTCTGGCAGATGTCCCTGCAGGTATTGACCAATCAGCAGCACATGTTGTAACAAATCAGTGTGGTAATGATGAACACAGTTTTAAGTACCTAGCAATAGAAAAAGTATGCCCCAACCCAAGAGGTGGAGACTTTAGAAATTTTATTTTGCGAAGAGAAACCTTTTGGATTCTAAAATTAAAAGCTTCATATAACTCCAGGTTTGAATTGGCGCTTTGATATAAAACCATTCTTGATAAAAAGATGTTGAAGCTCTTTTGAAAAAGAAAGTTAATAAAGTTTCCTAAAAGAGCACAGAATGAGAAGTAACATGTTAGAATCTAGCTCTGGGATGCCAGCAAATCACAATGTTATGGTTTTAGTGACAACAGCTTTATTACCCCCTTTAGATGTAGGAAAGTTTTGATTGAGGAAACAAGAAATTCTCCTTTTTTTGTATTTAAAATGCTTTTTTATTAATAGTATGAGGTCTACGACTCAATTGTGTGTTTGGGTACCTTTGTTCTCAACTATTTACAGCTGTCTCAGTTTTTTCAAGCCCTTTTCCCTTATGCTATGTATTTAATCAATTATGTGTCTTTTGAATTCCATCTGTTCTGTGTTTAACTGATTGAGAAATTTAATTATATTGTGAATTTTATTGGTCTATGGATGATTTGTAATTGTGATTTCACTATGATTAGATGTATTTTTTGGTGCGGTGTTCAAGTATGATTCAGCCTTTGAGAAAGGTCATGGTGACCAGAAATGCATCAGGCAGTTTTTCACTTTAATAAAATGTTTTTATTATAATACTGCAGCATCAGCGAATTTACTGGTGGTGGATGAGTGCCTGGTTATGCAGTTGTTGAAATTTTAAGTTTACCAAGAGCACCCCTTCCTTGTTTGAGCCCTTGTGCTTGTTTCTATATTTTATTATTTAAATGACACTAGATGATATATATACAAAAAAAGTATCAGCACACTCAGGGAATTGGACTAGCGGCGGGGGTGGAGGTGTCAGGTTTAAAGTTTAACTGCCCCCTCATCTAACCCTTCAATTGATCAGCTGATGTGACTGCTCACCAACCTCAAAGTAACATTTTTGTGTAGAAAAATGATATGCCTAAATGTTTTTTTATGCTAGATGATTTAAAACAGCAAAAAAAAAAAAAGCTAAGTCTCAGCCCACTCAGGGAACTGGGCTGGGCAACATGGGCAGGAGTGTAAGGTTTAAAGTTTAATTGCTCTGCATCTAATCCTTTGATCAGCTGATGCAACTTCTCTCCCTCCAGAGAGTAAAGTTTTTGTATACAAAAAAATATGTGCCTAAGTTATTTTAATACCACATGATTAAAACTCCAAAAAACTTAGCATCAGCACACTTAGAAAACTGGGGTAGGGGGTGGGAGGGTAGTCGGGTGTAGGGTTACCACCTTTTAAGAAGCCCAAAGTGGGACATTTCTTACTGAAACATGATTTTTCGCAGGACACTACATAACCTCGACCAATGCAACAGACTTGTTTTCTCTATATAATCCGAATTAAGGCTAAGTATTGTAGTTTCTTAGTGGCTTCTGTTGTTTCTTATCATTTTAAGGTATTTTAGTTAAAGTATTGTAGTTTTCTGCAACATTTAGTGGAAAGTTAGAAAATATTTTTTCTACTATAAAATCAGGACATGTAGTATTTTTCCTGTTTTTTTTGCAGGATACAGCTGCTCAAATTAGGACTGTCCTGCGAAAATCAGGACAGGTGGTAACCCTAGTCGGGTGTCCTTAATTGCATTTATTTAAATGTGTGTCTCTAGGGAGTTGAACCGTTAGTCTTGCTGAGCTCAGAGGCTCAAGGGATGCTTCCTGATCTGGGTGTCTTTGCCTGGGATCAACCAATCTGGAAGGATCTTACAATGCTGTGTGGTCACCCACATCATCATGGCAGCCCCCACTACCTGCTGTGGTATGCTCCCCTCCCCTCACATCAGCATGCAATGCCTCTACATCAAGCTCTAAACCCCTCCAGCCCAGGGCAGGGGAGTCTGGAGCAGTTCAGTTCACAAATCCGGATCTCCCACTTACCGGTGTTGTGTACCACCAGCCTCCACCACTGTTTTGTTTCTAATTTTGGGAGTGTTTTTCTTAAGCTGGGCAAGTGAGCTGGGCTGATGGTGTAAGCACTGGCAATTCTCCATGCTGCTATTGATAGTTGTGTGCTCCTGAGTGAGGAGGGCTTAGCTTCTGTGTGTTCTTGAATTTGCTATATGACCTGTGTGTTGTTGTTACCCTACCTGCTACTGTGTGATACTAGAGTGTGTGGTTGGGGTGCTGCCACAGCACCCAAGCCAGACTGCACATGCCAAGGAACACTGCAGGTAAGGTGATAGAAACTGTATGATGTCAGTGGGCAGAGTGGGGCTGCTGCCGCTGCCTGTTGTGTTTCCCTGAGTCAGGGAATCTTGTAATCTGTGTGTTCTTGGATTTGTTATATGGCTCAGTTATTGTTGTCACTCTGTCTGCCACTGTATAGTGCCATTAGGGTTGAGTGGGGTGCTGCAACAGCACCCAAGCCAGAAAGCATACTCAGGGACACACAGAAGATAAGGTCCCAGGTGCTGCATGATGCCATTGGGCAGAGTGGTGATCAGTTCAGATCTCAGCTCAGACATGAAAACTGAGAGACCCCTTTTTCACGGAGACCAAGGGGGAAAAAGGTATACACATGTTTGGAAGATACATAATTTTCCATTAGAAGGTGCTACACTAATCACTTGTGTTTTTTTAGGTGCAGGCACTTTATTTTAAAGAAGCCAATTCTGGCAGTTAAATGTTAGATGGGACCAAACTAAGGGAGTCCACCTTAGCATCTGATGGTTCAGCTTAATTCATGTCAGAGTTCTGACAAGCTAAGAGACCCAAAAATTTGTAACCTGGGCACGTGAAGTGTAGTTGCTAAAGGAAGGGGATTGTAGTGCAGCCACTACTGCCATCACCCCTGAGGGATGCAGGCTTCACTATTGCTACTGCCATCATACTTGAGGGAAGGGGCAGTAGTGCTTCTGGCATCATCCCTGAGGGATGGAGGCTGCAGTCTAGCTGCTGCCATCATACTGTTTTTGTTGTTAAAAGTTTTTTTTTATTTTCAATTAACGAAAATCACAGGCAGGTACACATGTATATTGCTAGGCTGTGCAGGAGGCAATCAGCCTAGGTAAATCATTATGAGGGAAACCTGAATCATTACGCAGGAAGAAGGAGAAAAACAAGTTTAAACTCTGGGAGTGATCACAACCTCTCAGGCTTCTAACAGCTGCCTTGTTACAGGAGAGGATAAAGGAGCCCAACCCCAGAACATTACCAACAATAATTATCTACAATAGCTCGATAGGTCATTTCAAAGAAAGGAAAGAAATGACTATACCTTTGGTCCTGATGTGAGGTCTGAGAAGTCCTGCACTACTTATGTGGAATGACAGATGATCTGAAGAGCAAACCTTCTATGAACAGGTTCTATAAGGGGTGCCTGTGCTATAGGAGAGGTATGTAGGAGAGGAATGAGAAATAAGGGAAAAGCAAAAATAAAGGAATACACAAAGAATTATGAAGGGGTTAAAGATATGCTGCCATCCTATTTAAGTGATAGGGGCCTTAGTGCTGCTTCTCTCACACATGAGGGATGGGGGTCATAGTGCTGGTGCTGACGCAGCACCTGAGGGATTGGGGCCATAGTGCTCGTGCTGCTACGGCACCTGCGGGATGGGAGTCATGGTGCTGGTTCTGCCACCACACCTGAGGGATAGGAGCCATAGTGTTTTTCCTGCCACCACAACCGAGGGATGGGAGCCATAGTGCTGGTTCTGCCACCGCACCCAAGGGATGGGGGCCATAGCGCAGGTTCTGCCACTGCACCTGAGGGAATGAGGCCATAGTGCTGGTGCTGCCACTGCACCTGAGGGATGGGAGCCATAGTGCTGGTGCTGCCACTGCACCTGAGGGATGGGAGCCATAGTGCTGGTGCTGCCACTGCACCTGAGGGATGGGAGCCATAGTGTTTTTCCTGCCACTTTACCTGAGGGATGGGGGCCATAGTGCTGGTGCTGCCACCACACCCAAGGGATGGGAGCCATAGTGTTTTTCCTGCCACTGCACCTGAGGGAATGAGGCCATAGTGCTGGTGCTGGCACTGCACCTGAGGGATGGGGACCATAGTGCTGGTGCTGCCACCACACCCGAGGGATGGGAGCCATACTGTTTGTCCTGCCACTGCACCTGAGGGATGGGGGCCATAGTGCTGGTGCTGCCACTGCACCTGAGGGATGGGGGCCATAGTGCTGGTGCTGCCATCGCACCTGAGGGATGGGAGCCATAGTGCTCAATCATGCTGCTATGGCATCTGAGGGATGGGGGCCATGGTGCTGGTACTGCCACCACACCTGAGAGACAGGGACCATAGTGCTGCTGCTATCACACCTGAGGGATTGGGGCCATAGTGGTGCTGCAGCTGTTACCCCTAAGGGATGGGGCCATAGTGCTGGTGCTGCTGCTGTTACACCTGATGGATGTGGCCCATACTGCTGCTGCCGTCATGACTGAGAGATTGGAGATGTAGTGTTGCCATCATCCCTGGAGGATGAGGGGCCACATTGTTGCTGTCACACCTGAGGGCTGGAGGCTGGAGTGCAGTTGCTGCAGTCATCTCTGAAGGATGGGGTCATAGAAATAGTAGTAGTGGTCTTTATATATCTGTGGTGCCCTTCTTGGAGAATCAGGGCACCATTACAAAAAAGTGAAATACATGAAACATTAAAATGCAACAATAAATTAAACAATACCCACTAAAATTGAACAAAAAATATGATAGAGATAGGAAAATGCATATGTACAGATGGTGGAAGCAAGTTAAACACCAACAGCCTGCATAAATAGAAATGTTTTCAGACCCTAGTTGAACACCTCCACTGAGGGAGCCTCCCTCAAAGTCCTGGGAAAGGAATTCCAGAGGACCAGGGCTGCAACATCAAATGCCTGTTCAATGGTCATGTTCAGTGGTCCTGGGGCAGTTTTGAACAGTGATTGTGGAAGCAGTGTGTGGGGTGGTCTCTGAGCTGTAGCCAACATTTTGTAATCTGGATCCAGGCCCAACATGACTATTGGTGAGCTGTGTTGGGCATCTGGGCCCATTGTTCCCGGAGATTGTTTGGTGCTCCTTGTCAGAGGAGGTATTCCTGCTGTTGCTGAAAAATGCATTGGTAAAATCTCTTCTGAAAAAGCTGTCACTGGACCCAGACATCTTGGCGAATCACAGACCTGTTTTTAACCTCCCTTTCTGGGAAAAGTTATTGTGAAGGTGGTTGCACTGCAGCTTGAAGCACATCTTACTGCCCTTAACATCAATGAACCCCTCCAGTCTGGGTTTAGGTCAATGCACAGAAGAGAGACTGCACTAGTTAGGGTGCACAATGACCTGCTCAGGGGAGAGATAGAGGAGAACAGTCAATTCTTGTTCTCCTTGATCTCTCACCAACGTTTGATGCTGTGGACTATGGGCTACTGTTGGACAGGCTCAGGGAGTATGTAGGACTCACTGGCAAAGTTATTGGCTGGTTTGAGTCCTATCTCGGGGCAGAACCCAGAAGGCAGTGCTGGTAGAGTACTCCTCATGCCCACTGACTCTGTCCTGTGGAGTACCCCAGGGCTCATTCCTGTCACCCCATGTTGTCTCATTATAAGAAATCTGTCTCTGGTGGTCAAGCGGTTCCTTATCTCTGATCTGCCTGTATAATATAACAGATAGCTTTCCCTGGTGGTCTAGTGGAGCCCCCACCCCAGCAGACAGTGCCCCACCACCCCACTTCCCATCTAATCCATGAGCTGGTGGCCATCACAGCCATCTGGTCTCCACCATGGCTTACCATTGACTGAGCTGTCAATGAGCACATACTGCATACAGTATATTGTACATCTGCTGGGGTGGGGGGGCTCCACTAGACCACCAGGAAAAGTTATCTGTTATATTATACGCACAGATCAGGGATGGGGGATCTGCTAGACCACCAGGGACAGATTTATGAATCTTTTATGGGGGACATTGGAGAGTGAGGGGGACCACTAGCTGCAAGGGATGAGATTTCATATAATAAATAGGGGATTGGGGTGGTGAGGGACTGCTATCCACCAGGGATGGGATTTCTAATAATAAAAAGGGGTTTGGGGCTTGGGGCTTGGGAGGGGGACCGTTAGCCCCCAAGAATGAGATTTCTTATAGTAAAATGGGGATTGGGCAATGGGGGACTGCTAGTCACCAAGGATGGGATTTCAATAATAAAAAGGGGTTCGGGGCTGGGCAGGCTGCTAGCCACCAGTCACTGTCCATGGGTGCAGCTGCCACCTCACCACCCCGAAGCTTGTGGAAAACCTCACAGAGATGCTGTCTGTATAGCGAATGACCACAGTAGCTGCAAGCTGTGGGACTTTGCCACCGGGACCCTACCCAATAGGAAATTGGGTGCAGGGTCCTTGGCACACAGGAAATCAGTGCAACCTGCCATTGGTGCAACTTGTGCCTGTCTTTTGAATTTTATTTATTTTTATTTTATTTTAGTCTTTGGTAGCCCGGTAAGGCCCACTAGGCACAAGTACCTGTTTTCAGGGGCGATCTGGGAGGACTGGGTGGTTAAGTGACTTGCTCAGAGTCACACAGTATGCAAGTGGAGGTTGTGAGAATCAAACCAAGGTCTGGTCTGCTGGATGTACCAAGCTCGTTCCTAGCTTGTTACTCTAACACCTAGGCTATACTGCCAGCCCAGCAGTACAGAATTGAACCCATTAAGTTTATATTTCGATAACATGCCAAAACAGGAGATTTTGTTTAAGGCATCTTAAAGTGAGTCAAATGGATCATATATGTGGAGCAGTATATCATCAGCATAAAAGGAAGCCGTATACAGCTTACTGCCTGCCTTAATGCCTTTGATAGTACCATTAAGGTTAAGGTTAACTATAAGGGATTCTAAATACTGTATAATTTGAAAAGAAAGGGGAGAAGGGGCAGTACTGGTGAGTATCGTTTGCTACCAAAAATTCCAGGAGGAAAGCCTTGTTGCAGTAAACCCTTGCCAAAGGATGATAATATAAAATCCAGATCCAATAAATAAAACTCTCCAGAAAACCATATCTGTAAAGGGCCCAAAAAAGAAATAACCAGAAAACTCAATCAAATGCCCTTGCAGCATCTAAGGAGGCTAACACTGCGGGAGTGGCTGAGTCCCTAGATGCCAACAGAGGAGGTAGAAAAGCTTATGCATATGGTCAGAGAAAAGTCTGCTGCTAACAAAGCGCACCTGCTCTGGACTAAGGAGACTGACACAAACTTGCTGAAGAGTCAAGATGCACCACGAACACCTTTACTAAAATGTTTAAATCAGTGTTAATTAAAGATGTAGGGCAATAATTTTGAATATATGCAGGGTCTTTTCCAGGCTTTGCAATAACAGATATAGTAGCTTGTTGCATAAGGGGGGCAAACTTGTTTGCATTATAAGCTTCCATATACATGTCCAAAAGAGGGTCTACAATCTCATTGTTAAAGAATTTATAGAAATTGGAAGAAAACCCATCAGGGCCAGGAGCCTTGTCCGGATTGAGAGACTCAATAGCTTGGCTTCTCTCCATAGTTGTAATTGGACAGGAAGAATTGGCTTGTTGGTCTGCAGAGAGTGAGGGAGGCAGAGTATCAGTTAGATATTGATTCACTTCCTTCTCAGAATGTAAAGAATCAGGTAAATTATTAAGTTGGGTATAATATAGTTGAAAAGCCTGAGCAATCTGCCTTAGGACCACGACTACTGTGCCTGTATCAGGGTTTACTTCAGAAGGAATAATACAGTGCTCTTCAAGGGGTCAAAGCCAGTAAGCAAGAAGCTTACTAGGCTTTTCACCCTGTGCAACAAAACAGGCCTTAGTGCAGGAAAGTACAAGTTCAGCTCTGTCTCAGTTAAGCTCATGATAATGCTCTTGGATCACTGCAAGCTCTTTCCAAGTCTCTTCAGAGGTGGTGCTAGATAATGATTGTTCTAACACACAAATATTAGTAAGCAATTCCTGAGACTTTTGCTTATGTTGTTTCTTCCACTTGGAACTAATCTGGATTATCTTGCCTCACACTGTAAATTTATAGGCATTCCAGAGTGTGAGAGTGGAAGAGACCATACAAGAGTTTTCAGGGAAAAGGTTTCTGTGAACCGTTTTAATGACTCAACCACCTGAGGGTCTTTCAAGACAAAGTTATTACGCCTCCAAGTCATGTCATGTTGTGTTTGTGCTGAAAGAGACAAGGAGAGAGACACTGGGGAGTGGTCAGATATCACCTGCAGGAGAATATGCACAGCAAGGGTGCACTGCAACAAAGATTAGGTAATAAGAACATATTTTTTTTATACTTTATTTTTCATCTTTCCATATACAAGACATGAATAATACATATGGCAGACAGTCCAATAAACTTGATATTTTCACCCAAAGGGAAGAGAAATAAAATTCTCCCAATCCTTAATCAAAGTGTATCTATGCATCTACCATATAGAGGTACCACATTAGGAGGATCCTACATTTTATGCAGACATGAAATAACATTATTTGCTGTTTACTAAACCCATGAGCAACATGGCTATCCGAATGTAATTAAATTGTCCAGCAATTCCAGTCCAATTAAGCCTTGTCCCAAAGAAAGGACATTTGGTGCCCTGTGATAAAGCCTGATGTAAAATACTTCATATATAGAAAAAAATAGCAGCTCAGGATCTATAAACTATGAGGTGAGAGCAGTTTCACCCATCTGCCTCCTAATGAACCCCCCAACAAAACAGAGAGAGAACATCTCTACAAATCTTAGGTTTGGTCATAATGCTCAGTTTCCAACTGATATTAAATACCATCAAACTCTTTGGTCCTGAAAATTGAAAAGTCTCTAAACCATTTCAGAAGTTCTGTAGTTAAGCTACATGAAATGACCTCAAATTAACATGAAATGAACTGCTTTAAAGTTATTAGAATTGTTACCCCCTTTGAAAAAAGTGTTCAGTGTTCTGTAGTCGGGAGCATTCAAGCAAACGCCGACATCCGGCTCCTAGCCTTCTGTGTGCCTCTCCTGGATTCAGCAACCCTCTGATCCACCCACTTACTGGCCTCGGCGGGATCTGCTGTACACGTTCTGAAGCCGGGCGGGGAACATTATTGTATGCGGCACTCCTAGATCTCGTAAGGCTCGCTTAACTCCTTCAAATTCTTTGCAACGTTGTCTTGTTGCATAGCTAATGTCCGAGAATAAGTGAACTTGTTGGTCCTCTTGATGTATAGGGGCTGCTTTCTGGGTATACTGAAGGATTCTGTCATGGGCTGCAACTCCCAAAGTGACCAACATCAGGGTACGAGGGGCATCTTTATTCTGTGCACGACCATGGGGGTTGACTCTGTAGCTCATTTGTATGCCCCAATCCAGTTCTAAAGGCTCTGGTGAAAGTTTTTCAGTGAGCCATTCCTTGATTGAGAGGATCGGGTGATCTCCCACTGTACCCTAGGGAAGTCCAACAATCCTGACGTTAGCCGCCCATGCCTGATTTTCGAGGGCCTCTAGCCTGGCTTTCAAATGCTGACTTTCTTTTACTAATAGGGAGAATGCAGCGGAGGAGGAGTCAGCTTACTTGCAGATATCCTGGAGATCATTTTTTAGGCCTTTCACTGCGGTTTCCATGATCAGTACCCTGCCATTAAAATCATCCACCTTTTGACTAAGGGTGGACATTGAGTCTATTGGGATCTGCAGCTTGTGTCCCAGGGTAGCAATTCTTTCTCCCGATTCAGGCCTGGCCTCAGACAACATGGCTGCTTCCGAACTCCCTGCTCCACCTGTAGATTTGGTTTTCCCAACTCCTCCAGGCCCCTTTTCTTTTTTAGGACTGCCCATTTTGTTAATTTTGGGTTGCTGATTCCACTGGTATTGTTTAAGTTAAAGTTCAGAGGCTCCAAATAGGAGGATTTAGGCCGATTTGGCCTTGCCTTCTGTGAGCTGATGAAAGTTGCTGCTCGGTGCTCAGGCTCCACAGCACCCCCCCCCCCCAGGTAATAAGAACATAATCTAATTAGGATTTAGTGCCATAAAGGATAGAATGGAATGTATAATCTCTTGAAGTTGGATAGAGAGACCTCCATGGGTCCAAACACCCCAAAGAATCCATTAAAGCTTCTAAAGCTCTTTGCTCTGGAGTGAGCCCTTTTGGCAAAGAGATATCAGTCTAGATCCCTATCAATTGTATAACATTCCAGTCTCAGCTGATGATTATTGGAAATTGTTGCCAGTTAACTAAATGGGATAGCAAGATAGAAAAAGGGGATCTCTACTGTTAGGACTGTAAAGATTTAATAATAAAATCACTGTGGTGCAGTCTAACAGTCATTTAAGTATAATGCACCTCCCTTTTGGAACAAGGGTTTGCTCCAACAATCGAAAGGTCATGGAGTATGCTATGGTGACAGTGAAGACAGCCCTCTGTGAATTCAAGCCTGCCCCATAAACACACCCAACCCATTGACATTGAAGTAAAGAAATGTGGGAGTCATGCAAATGCCTGTCTTGTAAATATACAATGGAGAGGTCATACTGTTTTAAACATGTCAAAATTTGCACCCTTTTTTGAGAAGAATTATCTGCTCTGACATTCCTTAAAATTACCTTTACGGGATCACCAACCATAGTGCTATCTCAGAAATAAACAAACGACATAAACATTAGTACAGAAAAATGTAAATAGGCCAGGAGGAGGTTCACAAACCTTTGAGGAGAGCATGTACCTAACCCCTGACTGAGCAAGCCTCCCCCAACCCAAAAATGCCCAGACAAAAAAATTACCTGACCACTTCCCCCCTTCCTCCGCTCTATTACCACCTACTAGCAGGAAAATTCCTGCCCAAACAACCATCCCTCCCCACCAGGGTGGACCCTCTACCAGACAATCCATGCAGGGGTGGTGTTGGCTTCACCAGTTCCCTGCAAATAACAGAGGTTTACCATCTATCCCAGTACCAAACAAATAAGTAATACAATAAAGATAACTACAAAAAACAATATGAGAGGTCAAAATGCTATGTCCCAGCAGTTAGAACCTAGAACTGTGCTTCACATTTGAATCAAAATGCAAAGCTTCGAGGAGTTGCATAGCTTAGAATTAAGAAGATGAAAAATCCCTAAAGCAGGCTAATCTAAGAAGCCATTTTGAGTTTGCCCCTAATAAAGCACTCCACAACCAAAAATTCAGTGAGACATAGCACTGTAGATGTCTACCCCCTAAACAATGGGTTAACTACATCATGCAATCAGTCCCTGTAGAATAGCTGGAAAACTTCACATTAACTTTGAAAAAGGCAATCCAACTTGTAAAACAGGAGAAACACTGTTATAATAAACTGATAAAGCAATTGCCTGGCTTAAGCATTATCCAAACAGTTGAAAGTTGGGGCTGGCAGTGTAGCCTAGAGCTTAGAGTAATGGGATGTGAATGAGCTTGGTACATCCAGCAGACAGACCTGGATTTGATTCCCACAACCTCCACTTGCATAATGTGTGACTCTGAGCAAGTCACTTAACCTCCCCGGTGCTCCAGGGTCACCCCTGAAAACAGGCATCTGTGCCTCATAGGCCTTACCCAGATAACAAATAATAAAATAAAATAAAAAAGTAAAATATCAATTGAACCACAACAACTGCTCATAGAAATTAACAAAGTCTAGGAACAAACTCGATGGTTTGCCAGTAAGAAAACTGTAGGAGTTGCAAAGCGCCTCCTACAGACTGAGACCAATAGGCATAGGGGAGAGAAGATGCAGTCGAGTCAGTGTGCTGTCCAAGCATTAGCCAACAGTTAAAACATATGAGTCCTACCTTGAAACACAGAGGAAGCAGACAAAAACTATATAGCGTATAATAAACCAGGAGCAGTCATATGGACCAAGAACACTACCATTAGCCATAACAAACTGCTATCTTGAGAAACCTAGGAACAATAATGGTTGAAGCATCGAGCAGAAGTCACTGTGAAAGTCCAATGAGAATCTCCTAAAATGGCAGCAAGCAGAAGAAAATATGCACAGATCATGGCAGCCAATTGAAAGAACAAGCATAAGAGTAATATTGTGCATGCATGGGGAATGAAATCTGTGTGCCAGTACCATATTAACATAGCATAACCAGTTATAAAAATTGGGCACGATCTAGTAAAGCCACTCTCCTTGAAGCTCTTTATTAATCATTAAGTCACTCACAGAAAGTCACATATAAAGTACGGAACACAAATCTCCAAAAAAACTAGGCTCAATCAAGCCTCAGAGTAGAAGGCCAGCAACAGTCCCAAAACTAAGAGTTCGTGTCTGATACAGACAGTGGAATGTTACAATCAGGAAAACAGTGCTGACAGTAAATGCAGTAAGTACTGGAGAGCCATGAAGGCAGAATCAAATGAGTGGGCACCTGTAGGCAGATAACCAAACGATTAAGTGAGGATATACAGATGTGTCACCCATGATGAAGTGCAGTAACTTGCAGTAATGACATGTCACAAAGTCCTGCATGACAAAAGGGCTTAATTGCCATTGCCTTACAATGGACCCTGCAGTAAACTGTAGTATTATGTGATATTCTGCAGCATTTCTGTGCTTCATCTGTACTATTCAGAATTTAATTTGGCAAGAATGAAGTTTAGTTTTAATCTCTGCATAAGCCCTTCACTTTGCATGCACAGCTTGACTCATATCATTAAAAATAAAATAGCTGTGGCCATTCCAGGATAGAGTGACCTGTTCATGGGTGGTCCTATGAATTCTCACTTTATCTTAAAAGTTTAACATTTTGCAAATGAGCACTCTAGGTGGAGGTCGAGGACGTAATGCTCGGTGTGTTCTCTCAATAAAATATTCAGATCCTGAATCCAAGGGACCAGTGAAAGAGACATACAGATTATTAATTAATTCAATAGGATCTCTGCCCTCAGCATCTTGTGGTATGCCCAAGGCCCCTAGAATTCTGCAGCCACAGAATTTTGTGCAGAACTTGCAATTTACTGCAGAACTTCTGTGGTGCCACAGAATTCACTCTTGTTGTTGATGTTTTATTAATATTTCTGGTTTTCCATAGAATCTGGTTCCCTTCCCCTCTTTTTATATACTAAACCCCCTATATGCTCAGAATGTGATGTTACCATTGCTATAACATCATACATTAGCTAATGAAATGGCTGCAATCTGCAACAGAAATGAAGTCACTTATCTACCACAGCTCCCACTGCCAGAGACGGTGGCACTGCACATCACGCATGGTGATATTTGCTCAACCTGCACTACAGCCTAATACAATTTTCAGTCTTACATTATTGCACTAGGTCCAGCTTAAACAAAACCTTGTCAATAGCACAGACCTGTTAAGTCCATGCCTCACTTTGTACAAACCTATTTGTGCCTTTAAGGTATAGAGATGCCATCTGAAATGAATAACTGGTAAAATGAATTTAACTGTCATTTTTAAGAAAAATAAAGTAATTATGCCCAGAAAAGTGGAATTTAATAATGTATAGACCTGTTAAATAAATAATTGCACTGTACGCATTTTTGCCAGGGCTATTGATTACATATTGTCATTGGTTGATAGAATCACCTAAGAGTTATGTAGAAATGTTGTGTACAGGGACAACTGTTGGGCCAGAGGGTAGCATGCTGTTTTTCCGTGCCGGCAACTCAGGTTCAGAGATTAGCTCTGGGAGCTGGCTGGGCAGCACAAGGATTGGTGGAACACATCACTGCTCGGAGCATGGGAAGGTATGGTGCAGTGTTCTGTCACATGGTGAACACATTGTGATGGGCTGGAGAGCTCTATCTCACAATTGGTTCACATGCATGTCATGGCCTGATGGTGTTACACAGTGTGTCAGGAAAAGCAGATTGACATCAAAAATGAGTTTTGCAATAACTCCTCTATTCCATTTCTAATGGGACCTGGATGAATGAGGATGCAAGTTAATGGAAATTAAAAATAAACACACACACACACACACACACACACACACTATCTCTGTCTCTCTCACCACACAGACACACACACACACATTTGTATGTATGTTACAGATTGCATATAACTATATAAGTGATACACAGTGGGAACCTCATGAGTGGTGTAGAAAGCACATACAAATATATAAGTGACAGACAGTGGAAACCTCATTAGTGGGATAGATAGCATGCATATAGAAATACCTTATTTATCACATAAGATCTCCTCTGCATATGTCATTTATGCAACAGGCTAGGACCTTAAGGGAGAGACATTTGTTTGCCTTTTCAGGCATAAAATTATTTTTAGAAGTCTGTTATTTTTCAGACTAGTGTTACTGTGCTTTCCACCATCCTGATTGCTATAAAAACTGCCATGAAAGTGAAATCAGGATGACAAGCCATCACTGTGATGTGGTAGTTCGTTAGTGCCGCAGAACTTCCGCAGAAATTACAAACCACCGCCGCAGAAGTTCTGTGGCAAATGGTAGTCTTGCCACAGAACTTGGTCCCACTGTGCCATAGAAAAGTAGGGGTCCTGGGTATGCCCACTATAAGCAGGTTGTTTTTGAAGATTTCTGTTCTCGAAATTGTCAATCTTCAACTCAAAACGCTGCGCTTTTCTTCACAGCTCAGTGGTGACTCGTTCCTCTTGTGCTGCATCGTCTTTCAAGGAGCTTACACAGGCTTCCATATCAGAAACTCGGTGAGTCAGGGCATCCAGGGAACTTTTAATATCCTTTAGATCCCCTGCGCTGGCTGTAACTATTAGTTTAATAGCAGTCAATTCCAGTAAAAACCTCTCCAATGCAGTGTAATCAGACTCTGGGATTGCAGGGGAGTGCAGCAGGGAATCAAATGTGTGGCGCTTCATGTGTTGTGAGTAGGCGGAAAATGGAGGCACCAAAGTGACACCCATAGGCTCCTCGGAGACAGTAGGTTCCATTGTGTAGGCAAGTCCAGTCCTGTGTTGGTTGCAAAACGCCCAATAAATTACAGAAAAGCTGATCATAGACAGACTTATACTGCATTTAAAAACTAAACGAGATAGATGTGAGCAATATGAAAAGAGTAGCAAAGGAATTTGGTTCAGCAGACTCCAGAACACCTCAGAATACAGCCACCATTGTTGGGTGTGTCATCAGAAGTCTTCCATATACTCCACATTCACAGTGAGAAAGTGTTTTTAAACTCAGTGACCATAGTCATGATGTGGGAGACTTGCTGCTTGCTGATAGCTCCTCCCATAGTTCTTGTAAGCATGTTTGCTCATTTTGTGTAATATACAATGTCACTTATAGCACAAGAGCCACTGCGTTATCAGTCACAAACTGGACTCCAATGTTGGCCTGCCACATGAGAAGTACAACAAGATTGTAGTCATTCATAAAAGCTCACTTTCTGAGTGAGGTAATTCATAGACTCTCTTTGTTGACTTCACTTTGAGATGTTGCCTAATAGCTAGAACAGATTGTTCATCTGGTCTATTTGCTTTACTCGATGCGAAAACCCAAAACAGCACTTAGTATACCATTTCCCACTACCTTTTACTTTTTTACAGCAATATTTGCAACAAATGTGCTGCTGAAATTTCTGCACCAATTCCCACAATGTAGGAGTTGTTAGTCTATCTGGTAAATGACATGTTACATACCACATGACAAATGCCAGTATGTCACTGTCTTGTGAGTCACCAATACATGGTGCTTCTTTATTTCACAGCAACATGTAAACATGAGGAACACCACAGGCCTGATCCTTAACTCTCCAAAAGTAATGTTCAACAATACCAAGAGGTGAGGTTGTGTTTGACAGGATAAACTGCAGTAGTGCATGAAATCAGTGATGGAAATGTTGAGACACAGTGACTGGATCCAAAAAACACAGTTTATCAATAGTCATGGATCAAATATCATGTACATCATTATTTGCCCACAGCAGAATGTTTGGCGACTCCTTCAAGCTGTATTCTGCACAGCTGAGAGTGATGAACCACGTTGCTGCACTGTACTCACGTAACATACATGAGTTCAAAATGTCTGCGATACTAGTATTCTTCTGTGCAATGCAAACTTGTCAAAAAGGAATTCAGATTAATCTCGAGTCTCCTCCTTTGTTTTCAACTTGTGCAGCATTTCAGCAGCAATAAGACTGTCTAGTGATGTCACCACATAAAGCATGTATGCTATTGCTGCAGCTAACAAAGGCTTAATTCACTCTCCCATAGAAGATGGAATAAGTACTGTATGTCCCTTCTGAACTTGCCATCAGAACATAATATTTGGATGCTCTGTAGTCAGTGCCTGGAACATGTACCTGCTGCTCATCTTAGTGACCGCTTGTACCATATGGGAAGAGATCTGGGAAGTACCATGCTTCTAAAGTACTCTCCTATATATTGACTGGAGATCCTTCTACCTGTTTTGCCTGATGTAACTCAAGGCTGCCAGTGACAGGATCTTTGCCATGCAATGGATGAACAGTATATCATATATTTTTATTGTTTGTGAGTGACACTTTCTGTAGCATAGGTTTTTTGGTATCTAGTATTCCATATTTTGTGTCAACAGCACTCATGTTATCAGCATTCAAATCATCTTAAAAGCAATTGTTTTTAATGAAATGCACTATTTCTTATTTTGTCTGCATTTGCAGATCTTGTTAAATAGTTTTTGCTTAGGTTGGAACACCATTTACCCAAATAACCATGCAATTCTCTTGAGTGATTTCTTCATCATTCTGTTTCAGGGGTAGGGACAGACACATAATGGAGCCCTTAAATGATTTTTTCAGCTCCTTCCTTGGCATGTTTCTTTTCATTTTTGTATTCAGATGCAGAATTGTCTGAAATGACTATCATTTGAAAAAAGTTCAAAAATTTAACTTCACTAGGAATCACACCCTTGTCCATACCATTTAGGTGTGATTGAGGAGAAAGCACATTATATTTGATTTTGTTATAACAGAAACAGCACATATGCACTTCAGAGATGTGAAGTCCATTGTCAGTAGGAGATATTAAGTGGCACCATATCTCATTCCATTTGGAGATTGTAGTGAGATTTACAGTTTTTGTTGTAGAACAGACATTTATAGGACACACGTATAAAGCCAAATTTCTCACATTTAGCAAGTTCAAATACAACAATTTCTCTGCCAAAGTTTTTGATCAGATTTGCTTTGCTCACATTTGTAATGTCACATATAGGTTGTGTTTCGCTACTTTGCAAGCTACCATCAGAGGATGCATTTGTGATTCTAAATGAACGTATTAATGTACCAGAATTCTCCATATCACCAGCTGCCAATAGGTGATCAAGTCAAGCCAATCTCTACTGCATTCTTCACATGATACATTAATGCAACACATTTTTCCATGCCGAAATGATGCACAGCTATCATTCTCATATGGCAAAACACACTTGGACAAACTCCTCTGTACAAACATGCCAATGAGTGACCTAACACATCTGTGAGAGGTCCAATAGGGCATTTATCTGTTTCCTTAACTAATTTATGCCTTTTCTCATTGGGTGTCACCACAAACATATTGACAACATCTTTGACATTGTCAAATGATTCTTGTCTAATATTGAAGGTATTGTCACAATGCCACTTCTGTGGAGCTGTTCTTGTTGAGTCACCTGCAGGCAAGATGCTTTCTTGTGAACAGTGTGACTCTTCATTCTGGACTAATGGCAGGATATTTTGTACTTTTTTATATTCATCCACATGTAAAGCAGCATCTTTATTGTGTGGATATGTCTCCTCAGTAAAATATGCCTCTCACTGACTTACTGTATGTGCCGCTAATTCCCTTCACAAATATGGCAATAGTTTTATCTGTTTAGCTGTGGTACCTCTTGTAATTTTTTTTTAAATTTCATGTACAGTATGTATCTCCTTAGCATGCCATTCATGTGCTGTCTCTGTTTCCACAAAATAGTATGAACATTTCATGCCATATAGACAAATATTTTTGACTTTGAGACACAACATCATGGCCAGGATATTCAAAGCAGTTGCACATGGCACAACTGAGTTGTGCCAGTGCAAGTGCGGACTTTTGCCAAGGAGCGATATTCAGCAGGAGTCATTGCGTAGCACAAATCCCATTGCACCATTGTGCAACTATAATGAATGCAGGCGCAAGAGCAGGAGGCATGCCCATGAATATCCAGTGCAGTGTGATATTCAACTGTAGAACCATGGCGCAAGTGTGGAGCAAAACCTGGATGTGCTGAGCAGACTTGAACCTATTAATACAGGGCACAAGCACACAGACAGCACTTGTACCAGGCGAGAGGGAGAGGAAGAGAGAGAGAGAGAGAGAGAGAGAATGGCAAGACACAGCAAGAAGGCAGGACAGACAGACAGAAAGACAGACCAAGGGAGACAGGGTGAGTGAGAGAGACAGAGAGACTGTCACAGGCAGCCACAGGGGAGAGGGACAGAGGTGGCAGTGGAGAGGGAGCCAGGGGCAGAGAGAGTGAGAGGGACAGGCAGGCACAGTGCCAGGCAGTGCACCAGGGTGGCACATAGCCTGCATCAGCTGACCGCCCAAGGGGAGACAGGACATCAGGGGCCATGGATAGTGCGCCCTTCCTTATGGAGGCCATAACAAGGGGTGTGAGGGGGCAGGAGGAACAGCGACGTGGCAAGGAAGGGCCCATCAGCAGTATGCCCAGAGCAGGTGGTACCGTGCCCACACCACCTTTGAGAACTACACTGACGTGGAGATTGTGGGATGGTACCACCTGAACAGGGCCATTCTGTGGCAGCTCTGCAAGCTATGCAGTGAGGAGATGCAGGCACCCACAAGATGGAACCATGCAATGTCTGTGGAGACAAAAGTGCTAGCTGTCATGTGCCTGCTCACCACGGACACCTTCCAGACACCAACAGGGGACACCACAGGCATAACCCAGTTGGCCATGTCATGCCTTCTACACAGTTCCTCAATGCTCTGCTGCCACGTGCTTCAGAATACATCCATTTCACCGGCACACAGGTGGAGCATACAGCAACTATGCAGGACTTCCACAGGGTAGCACGTATGCCTGGCATGCTTGGGGTCATTGACTGCATCCACGTTGGTGTCCACACACCTCCTGGCCCTGAGAATGTGGCCTGTACCAATAGGAAGGGGTACCCGAGCTTGAACTGCCAGGTGGTGTGTGTGATACCAAAGGGCGCATCACCAATGTCTGTGCCACACACCCTGAGAGTGCACATGATGCATTCATCTGGCACAGCTCTGCACTGTGTCACAGGTTCAAGCATGGGGACATCCCATGGGCCACCTTGTGAGTGAGTATGGGATAGGCAAGGTGCCGGGCAGATCAGGCCATGGAATGGGGAGGGCAGGGTGGGTGTGCTGGTGAGGGTGCCAGAGACAGGCAAGGGGCACAGCAAAGGATGTCACAGGGCTAACCATATCATTATCCACACAGGAGACAGCACCTGTCCACTGAGGCCCTGGCTGCTCACCCCGTAATGGCGCCCGATGTCCCCAGCAGCGGAACACTACAATGAGGCACACGCCAGCATGTGAAACATCACTGAGTGTACATTCGGAATACTGAAGGCATGGTTCCATTGCCTAGACAGGTCTGGCGGTGCCCTACAGTACAGCTCCTCGAAAGCCTGTGGCCTATTCCTGGCATGCTGCATGCTGCACAACACAACCATCGACCATGGGATAGTTGTCAAGGCTGATGAGGGAAACAGTAGTGGTGATAACGGAGACAATGGGCTGGAGGGTGGTGGACAGTCCCCTTCCAGGCAGAGGGATCTCTGGCTGCAAAGAGTGGTGTGGAGCACTGAAACACCATTGCACAGGAGCACTATGGTGCACGCAGGTAGGTGGCACCAAACCCATGCAAAGGCCATACACACAGGTACAGCACACAGGCAGGGGCATGCATTGCAATGGGCATGCACACACAGAGGCATGGTGTAGGGAGAGGGGAGTCAGTGGCACACATCCATACACAACTGCACACAGCATTATACAGCAACATACACTTGCACCCATGCGCCCAGGTGCTGGCAAGTGGTGGGGATCAGATGCATTGCACTGGCACACAGGTGCAACCAGTGCAGAACTGTCCTCATCATGCCCATGCTACATAGGCCAGTGGCTGGGCAGGCACACACACAGGCAGCATGCGGCACGATACACAGGTGCCACACCAGTGGTATGCACACAAACACACCGCCCATGCATACACAGGGCAGGGGCTGCAGACTGTGGTCAGGGCGGCGCACACACATCAGGGCCACCATGTGGAACCATGACCACCTTGGCCATGGGGGCAGCTGCACCAGGGCCGATCGTCAGCCACAGGCTGCTTATTGGCCACAGGGGGTGTTAGCAACAGCCTCTCAGGGGTTGAACTGTGGGACCACAACTGGCTCCATGCAGGGGTGTGTGTGAGCCCAAACAGGCCCACCCCAGGCATGCCGGGGATGCCAACAGCAGATCCCTGTGTCGACAGTGTGGATGTCACCCAACTCTGGGATTGTGGGGTGGATAGTACACTGTGTGGAGTCCGTGGTGGCTGGCCATGCCCTGTAGCAGCTAACAGTGCAAGGCCATCTGTGATCGCATTGGCAATGTGATCCTGTGATGCAGCCATGGCCTCCTGCAAGTGCTGTATAGCTTCCAGGAGCTGCGCAGTGCCCCTCTCATGCTGCTCAGCCACCTGATGTGCCTCCGTGTACAGTGCACACACCCCAGCAGCAAGCAGCACCTGTTGCTCCAAGGAGGCCCACAGCAAACAGGTGTGCTCTGCCAACTGGTTGGCTCCCTGGGGAACCTGGTTGGGGTGCCAACCCTCCTGTGGTGACCGACCATGCTGCACAACCCCCCACTCAGGTGGACACTGCACAGTGGGGTCCTCATGGGGTATGTTCCTAGCAGGTGCCCCGGCAGCAGACCCTGCATCTGGCTGCTCTGTGGCTCCTGCAGCCTGCTGCCATTGCCCATCCAGCTGCTGAACACTGCCCAGTGCCTGCACGGCCACACCACCACCACCACATGGCACAGCTGTGGCAGTGCATACAGCAGCACCCACGGTGGTGGTGGGCAGCTGTTCCACCGCTGTCAGGCCACTGAGTGCGCTGCCTGTGTTGGTGTCTGGTATGGGCATCTCCCCCACAACACTACCCATGCTGTCCAGGATCATGATTAGGTTGTCATCAGTGTTGGACCCCACCCCGATCTGTGTCTCCATGCAGAGGATGCTGAGAGTGTCATCCTGTAGAAACACATCCAGGGCCTCATCCGACCCAATGCCCAGGACATCCAACTGGCCAGTGGTGGTGTGCTGCAATCTATCAGGCCCTGAGATGCCCATGGAAGTGGATGGCTGTTCCTCCAGGGCTGGTCCTGCCTCCACGGTGGCTGCTGGTGCCCCATCCTCTGCATGCAGGCATGCTGGTGCTGAAAGAGAAAACAGGTGTATCAGTGATGCAAGACCCACGAGTGCCCACCCCCCAACACAGCCACTGCACACTATGCATGCCTGACATATGGACCATGCAGTGATGGGCTGCCACCCATCTGTATTCCTCCACCTGGCACACCCTCCATGGTGCTGCAGCACACATGGTGGCTACCACCAACTCCTCCTGTGCCGTGAGCTGTGGCACATCAGCAGGCCCTCCTCCAGTGGCTTTCTGGGCTGCATGGATGGCCACCACCTTCTCTTTGATGCACCACTTATCTGTGCCCACCTTCTTGTGGCACTTCTGCACTGACCGCTGGTGGCTGCCCTGCTGGTTCACGCATGCCGCCACCTCCTCCCAGGCCCCAGCCCTGGCCTGTGGTGTGCCCATGGCACCACTCAACAGTGGCTCCCTGTCGAGGTAGGCCTCAAACAGGGCCTCTGCCTTCATGAAATTGAGCCTGCACTTGCGAGCAGGCCCATGCTCCTCACCCTTCTCACGTTCTGACATGTTGCTACCTGTGGACATGGACAGCACAGTGTGTCAGTGTCAGGAGCACCCTATTCTGTCCCCCCCCCCCGCTGTGCTGGCTGGGCTCAGTGTGCTCCAGCAGTATGCACAACTTATCTTAGAAGGTTTCAATAGTGTTCCATGGCCTGTGCCAGACTGTGGTGCTTTTATGGTGCAAAGCATGCAAATGAACATTGGCGCAACGGTAATGACATGCTAATTTCTCCAGTGTGCCACACATTGGCTGATGAGCTCATTTGCATGTGGTGGCTGAATATCGCCAATTTGCTCCGTGCGCAGTGAGATTGGTCCGGAGCAAGTAGCAGTGCAATGCACACGTATGCGCACTGCGCATGCGCCAGTCAGTATGCTGTCACCTATTGCACACTGTGAGCCCACTGCGCAATAGGGACCATGGTGCATGGTGTGCCATGCCTGCTGTTGCTCATGTGTGCACTGCACGTCGGCTGACCCCTGACCCCTGCTGTGACCTCTGCTGCTGGATTACCCCCGTACCCATGACCCCTCCTAGCCACACCCATGCCACACATCTCCATGACTGCGTAATGGGTAGACACAGCACTTGTCCCCTCGGCCTGTGCATCTGGAGCATGCACTGGCCACGTGTGCCTCCTGCCACCATTTTGCTCTGCGGCTCACACCACAGTGATGGTGCAGCAGCAGCAATGTGGATGGGCAGCCAACTGGATGCAGGTGGAGCTGGCCAACCTCGTGGCCTGTGTCCAGCCACATGCACCCCAGCTGTTTGTGCAGGTGCCACTGCAGCAGCCCCGGATGGCTGTGTGGCAGGTAATTGCTGCCTCTCTCACACAGTGCACAGGGGTGGCCAGAAGTGGTGAGCAGTGTCACCAATGATATGGGTACCCAGTGCAGAGGGACCCAGAGCACTTCTGGAGGATGGAGGTGCATCAGATGTCAGGCTGTGCCACAGCCAGGTGAGTAGGCCCATCATGCATGTGTGCCCTGGTGCTGTACTGTGGTGTTGGCTAGATTTCCTGGCATGTCTTGCAGGGTGGAGTACCATCATCATGCACATTGCAGGGTGGCAGTGCCCTCCACCATTTGCGTTGCACTGCCACTCTGTAGGATGTATCAGGCAGGGGCTCACCCTGTGCACAGGGATGGGGGGCTGGTGGGCAGCTGCTGTGGTTAGTTACTGGTGTGTACCTGTTTCTGTTCCATTCTCAGGACCTGAGGACAGAAGTTGGGTGGTGCTGGCAGGTCGCCAGGCCACAGCAGCCCAGGGAGGAGGAGGAGGAGGAGGGGCTCCAGCGCTAGTGGGGCCACAGAGGGCAGGTAGGCACTGATATTGTTCTGTGCACTATCATTGGGGTGGCAGGGGTATGGGTGCATGGCATGGCCATCTGTGCCATGTGTCATGGTAGCTGTCTATGTTGCACTGTTCGTGGTGCCCACCACTGTGGTGTATCCATCAGTCACATGTGCCAGTTGCTGGTGGTTTGGGTGTGTGCACAGCCCCCACTGATGTTGCTGTGGTGCAGCCATGGCACTGTGCCATGTGACTGCCATGGCGCAGTCAAATGGCCACTGTGTGGTGTGGACCACCGCTGTGACCTGATGTGGTGTGCTGCCTTGCCGGCAGGTGTTGGCCCATGCTCCCCTGGGTGGCCTGTATGAGCCCTCTTGGGGGGTGTTTCTCCTGCCCAGTACATGCTGTGGTTGAGCCATGTTCCTTGGGACATTGCATTGATCACCTGTCCTGTCCCTTGTCCTAGGTGTCCACTGCATAGGAGGCCCCTGTACTGCAGGCTCCTGAGGCAGGTCATTCTGGTGACCTTGACAACTATGGAGGCTGTATTCCAGGTCTGAAGACTGCTCCTAGCAGTCAGGAGGCACCAACTACAGCACGGAGTGGCAGGATGTGGCGCTAGCCCAACTTTGTGTTCCCCTGTTTCCCCAGTCATACTCCCCTCCAGTCCCTCATCCCACTGTACAGCCCCTCTTCCCTGTTCCCTTTCCTCGCTATCCTATCCTTTCCCACCCCCTTGTTACTGTATATAGTGTTTCCAATATATATCTATTTTGACTTATCTGCTTGTGTCTGTGTCTGCTTTGCAGGTGGTGTGAGGAGCCATGCTGCAGTGGCACAGTGCCTGGCCATGTGGTGTGCATGTGTTGGGGTGCATGTTGTGCTTCTGTGGATCACTGCTTTGTGCTGCTGTGTCCCACAGTGGTGGTGTCCATCCCCTCGGTTGATGATTGTGCCTTGGGGTGCCCTTGGGGTGGCTGTCAGTGTTGTGTGGTGGGTATGTCTGCTTGGCTGCATGGTCCTGGGTGTGGCCTGGCCTGGTCTGGATGTGCAGGGGGGCACAGCCTGCTGCCTGCAGGGGGCACCCTTTGTGGCCCTCCATCCCCCATTGGTACCCCCTGTTGCTTCCTGTCTGTGCCACTGCTGTATTCTGGGGTCAGGGTTTGGGTGCCTGTGTGTGCCCTGCTATGCCCTGCTGGTGGTGGACTCCTGTGGCCTGTCACTCTGCTTCCCTGGCTTTGTCCCTGGGTCTCCTCTCTGTGCCATGCCCCCCTCAGTTGCTCTGGTGCTCTGCTCCCACAGTTGCCATGGGGCTTCTGTGTCTGCCCATAGTGCACCTGTGCTTGTGCCATTGTGCACCTGTGGTTGTGCCATGATGCATCCACGGTTGTGCCATGTTGCATCCACGGTTGTGCCATGGTGCATCCATGGTTGTGCCACGGCACAACTGTGCCATATTCAGCCTTGTTGTGCTGGCACAATGTGACCAGCGCAACCTCTGAATATGGCTCCTGCTGCACCATGGTGCATTGGTTTTGTGCTGCACTGTACTTGCAAGAGCCTTTGGCACATTTCTGAATATCTGGCCCCATGAGTTTCACTTTGTTTTTCATTTTTTTGCCATTTTGTCAAATTTGTGTACTAATCATTCCATCTAGTCTGGTCTTGTATAACACTTTTCTGAAATACACAATTTTGGGATTGTCTGCACATACTGATTTTGTCTTTCTTCTCCTACATTTTGGTTTTGTCTTGTTAATGTTTACTGTCATAATCCTACTTTGCATGTGTCTATTTTTTAGTTTTTGGGTATTTGTATTTGTGTTGCACTTTCACAACTCTGTCTTATTTGCTTTATATAAACTGTTACTGTATTGATAGTATCTTGTATGTCTCTGCTTTATGTCTCTGCTGATATTTTCTCCTATCTGCAGTTGTCACTGTACTTGAGGATGTATCTTCAGTTGCTTATCAGCAGCCTGAAAAAGAGAAAGAAATAGTAAAAGAGTTGTAAGTATGGTTATTGTGTACATTAACAGCTACCAAATGTATCTATGTAGGTATCTATGCACTCCCACCTATGCAAATGTATTCCTTGGAATGTGGGCAGACAAATTAATTTTCAGTATTGCCAATAATCCATTTTTGAATAAAACTGTTAAATGAACATGCTTTATTGATGACATTCTATGTAGGTGGAAAGGTACAAAATAAGGAATTGTTGATTTCATGTCTTGGATGCACCAGAATGGCTTGAATCTGAAATTTACATACAAAACAGACATGAATGAAACTGATTTCTTGGATATCATTCTTAAAAAAATCCATGAATAAAGTTACTTCAAGGGGATACAGGAAACCCACTGCTAACAATAACTATTTGTTAGCCACAAGTTCCCACCCAAAACATTAAAGGAATCTAGCCCTAATAGTCAATTCCTTAGAAGAAAAAGAAATTCATCAGAAATAGATACTTTCAGACAATAGGCAGCAGAAAGGAAGGATAGATTTTTAGAAAGGGGATATGGTGTAAGAACTGTGGAAAGAGCTTTAGATTGAGCTGAACAAACTGATAGAAAGGAATTATTGATTCCGAAACAAAAATATAAAAATTGGGGAACTAGCAAAGAGGTTTAATTTGTTACAGAATATAACCATTTAGCAGGAAACACTGGGAACATAGTTTCAATGTTTGGGTGAGTAGTGTATGGGGTTAGTAGTGATTACGTAACTGTAGTTTACTTCTGGCCTTAGGCTGTTCCACCCTTGGTAGGTAAGCTGGGTGGTGAGTAGGGAATAGAAAGCCCAGCACCAAGGGTGAGTAGAGTACCGGGGAAGGAGGAGGAGGAGGAGGTAGGGATGGAAGGTGGGTGTTTCACAACCTGCTAAGTGGAGAACTGCTAGAGGAGGCTGGCTTATGTAAGAGATGTGGGAGGAGCTATTCCCCCACATTGAACCATGGGCTATAGCCCTCCCATTCAATGTTTGGATGAATGGGATATGGGGTTAGTAGTGCTTATGTAACTGTAGTTTACTTGTGGCTTTACTCTATTCCCACCCTTGGGAGGTAAGCTGGGTAGTGAGTAGGGAATAGAAAACCCAGCACCAAGGGTGAGTAGAGCACCAGAGAAGGAGGAGGAGGAGGAGGTAGGGATGGAAGGTGGGTGTTTCACAACCTGCTAAGTGGAGAACTTCCAGAGGAGGCTGGGATGTGGGAGGAGCTATTTCCCCACATCGAACCATGGGCTATAGCCCTCCCATTCAATGTTTGGATGAATGGGGTATGGGGTTAGTAGTGCTTATGTAACTGTAGTTTACTTGTGGCTATACTCTATTCCCACCCTTGGGAGGTAAGCTGGGTAGTGAGTAGGGAATAGAAAGCCCAAAAAGAATTCACCAATGAATGTGCAAAGAGTATGATTACCTCCTCCAACTCATGGAGAGTATGATCGATAGCACACAGGAGAGGAAAAACCCCCATGTGGAGGAAACCTCTGAGGACCCATGGCTACTGACCTGCCCATCCTCTGGGCATACTATGAGGAGATAAACCTAGTTCTAGCAATCAAAAACTAAATTTTGAGGAAGGTGAACTGCTTGGAGAAATGATGGTCCATCTTCAAACCTGTTGGATGGTGCTTCTGGAATGATGATTCTGAGGTTGAAGAGGTAGGTCTGTTCTGCAGAAGCATCTGAATCCTGACGTGGAGTAGGTCCAGTTGCAAAGGGGCAGTGCAGTCCAGTTTTCATGGTGATGATGGATAATTTCCATTGGATTACAGAGAGGAAGTTATATGCAGTTGAGATGGTAACTGAATGTATATGGAAATAATTGGAAGTTCAGTGTGATAAATTCAAGAGTTTATTTGGGCATTGATGCTATAATGATACTTGTAAAAGCTTCTGTTAGTCTATTGGTAGACATGGGTAGTGCTGTAGTGAGATTGTCGGTGATGTAAGCTGAGGTGACCATGACTGCATTGCCTTACGGGTGGATCCTATGTCTGAATGCTGAAGGAAGCTTGATAATGAGTCTTTGAAGGAGTCTATAGACTGAAGGGGCAATGGAATCTGAGAGCGGCATAGAATGTCAAGGATGCATAGCATTTCAGTCAAATATAGGTCTGATGAGGGGCATGACTGGGATAGTGAGACTGCTGGGTCAGTTGTGGACATGCAGATTTGAGGAATCAATGGAAGTCTGTTCTCAGTAAAAGGTTACGCTGGAGGCAATTCTGAGGAATTTGTTAGAAGGACCACTGGGTGGGCAATTGACCTGATAGTTGGTAATATGATGAAGGAATGTAAATGACTGCATGAATTATGGTGGTATCCAGGAATGGAGAATGGTAGGTCGGAGAGAGTAACTTCAGCTAGGCTGCTAGATGCTAGATATTCCACAATACGAGTTCTGAGATGGCAGCCAAGAAAGTCGTAAGATATCTGATGACCTTTGAGGAATTAGGAGTCAAGTAACATGATCAAACTGAGTCAGAGCTCATGGGAGAAGGTTATAAAAGAAAACGGGTGATGCTAATATGGCTATGAGGTATCTTATGGTTCCAGTTATGCCTAACAGTGATAATCATAATAAAAGTTGGTACATCTCAGAAGCAATTAGAGTGATCATTCCAAGTAAGCAGATAGGGGTGAAGAAGGTTCCACTAAATCCTAGATCCTGTAAGACATGGGAGATGGGGATGCTGTACCGGCTGAATTAATGGATACATAGGAAACATCCTGTACAGTCAGTTGAGGAACGAGACCTTTCTATAGTCCAGTTGATTAGGATTTCAGAATTAGTCTTGGGGGATACTTGGGAAGTATAGCTAATTCTCTGATGATGTAAGAGTCTATAAAGCATGCTGTTAAAGGGATGTTGCTAGAAGAATTCTTTCTCAGGTGAGATAAACCGATGGTCCATGGAGGTGTGGATGAGAGCTGTTAGGATGGTCGAGGTAGGAGTAGGAGATAAATAAATGGGTAACAAAGTAGGTGATAGAGCAGTGGAAGGCTGAGAAGCCATGGGTGGATTGATGACAGTAGCATAACATGAGTTGATGAGGTTTAGCAGGTGGGATATTAAGCAGGATTTGTGGCTGCATTCAAGGCAATAAAAGATGGATGCAATATAGGTAGCGTGATGCATTGCACATAAAGTAGGCTGTATTATGTATATGCTTGGCCAACCAGTTCCATAAAGGAGCAATGATAGTTATGGAAAGCATTAGATGCTACAGTTTCAGCATAAATAGTGAACAGGTATGGTTACATGAATGGTGAATTGAAAGGAGTTGCAGGAATGCTTTAAACTCCAGTAGAGCATTGATAGGTTAATCCAGCGAGGAGCAAATAGTCCAGTAATGAAATGGTGTAGTTGACCAGGTAGGAATGCTGGCCAGTGATAGGTGTAAATACTGGCCAGTGATTGGTGCAAAATGCCCAAAAAGAGCCACAGCAAACAGGACAAAGCCCCAAGCTGCAAGGGCAGTGAGGAGAAGGCAGCTGTCCAAGAATGGAGGGGAAAGTCCACAGGGGATGACAATGGACTTGAGGAAGGAGTCTAAGAAGAAAACAGCAAAGGTCAACCCATATGGATATTGAGGTGTGGGAAGGAACAGGACTGGGACAGCACCACAGCAAACTGAAGAAGGATTTAGCAAAGCCACTGCAGGCCACAAGTGGCAGATTCAGGGAAGACCAGAAGTGAAGCCAGGTACCAAGTGCTATGAAGTCAATGCATGAAAGTTCCATGTTCGCAGCAGATAGTGAACAGCAAGTGCAGAGAACAGAAGGCGCTGAAGCGATGAGGCACAAGGTTTCCACTTCCAAATGAGAACTTGCAAGGCAGACAAGAAGGTGCAACCAGCAGTAAGGAAATCCAGGAGGCAGTCAAACTGAATGGAGGTAGAGACTGAACAAGCAGGTGGAGTTCAAGTCCAAAGTGCAATGAGGCCAAGGCAGGGACTAGTACGGTGAGTCCATAGAAGTGCAGGATGCAGATTGGTGTGGTAGAACGTGGAAGGCAAATGGGGTACAGTGGTTCCATTCCTAAAGGGAAGCGGCAACCAGTTATCAGGTAGAGAATGCAGAAGGCTGAAACAGTCGAATGCAGACACAGGCTCTCTGGTAGATGAGGCGAGATGACCATTACTCGATGCTGCCAGGCAGAGGTAGAATGGTGAAGGCAAATGGGTTAAAGTGGTCCTGTTCCGGAAGGGAGGTGGCAATCAGATAGTCTGGTAGATAATGCATAAGGTTGAAACAGGGGAGTGCAGATACGGATTTCCATCCCTGGTAGTCAGTGTGAGACAACTTGCAGTCAATGCCCCCAGGCAGAGGTAGGATGTTGAATGCAAATGGGGTATAGTTGCCCCATTCCTGAAGGGAGGCAGCAACTGGGTAACAGGTAGAGAATGCATAAGGCTGAAATGGTCAAATGTAGACTCAGGCTCCCATCCCTGGTAGCAGAGGCAAGACTACCTTGACTCGAGGCTGCTACGCATAGGTAGAATGCTGAAGGCCTGAAGGTACATGGGGTAAAGAGGTCCCATTCCTGAAGGAAAGTGGCAACCAGTATCAGGTAGAGAATGCATAAGTAGGACACGGTAGATTGCAGAAATAGCTCCCATCCCTGGTAGTCGGGGTGCACTAACCTTCACTTGATGCCTGTAGGCAGAGTTAGGGATGGAGGATGTCAGGTTTGTAAGAAGTAGGTAGTAGTGAGTGTAACAGAATCCCAACCCTGGTAGACAGGGCAAGCCTACCTTCACTCAGTACCTCGGAAGGTATGAGTTAGGGACGGAGTCCGGAAAAACTGCTGGTATGGGATGAGCAAGGAAAGGCAGCTGGCTGCATTGTCATAGGTAGGCAAACTGTGAGGCACCATAAATGACAAGGAAGCAAAGCAGAGTAGGATAACGTGAGGAGAAGTCATCAGGAATGCCAGTAAGAGGGGTTTAGAACAATCCAGGAAGGAGTAGACAGTAGCAATGGAATGCAAGAAATGAGGACAGCCAATGATGTAGGCCTAGGAGGGTGCTGCAATGAGCGTGGAAAAGGGAACAGGTATGAGCATTAGTAGTAACTGGCAAGCTGGAAAGTGAGAAGCACCAAGGGGAAAATGAGAAAACAAAAATTTTAAAACTGAGCAGGGTATAGGCGCTGGGAGCAATATGGCAAGGGGTGCAGTCACCAGACTAGGGGTAGAGATAGCACAGGTCAGGATAGAAAAAGGGGTGTAAGTGGAGATGGAATGCTGGTGTGGGGCAAAATGCCTGAAAGGAAAACCAAGAAAGCACTGGATAAAGGCAGGAACCAGGGACTGGGGGTAGCATAGAGACTGGGAAGTGAGATGTCACCTTCAGGAGCCATAGTCAGACAGTGAACTTTCAGGAAGGGCTTGAGAGAAGCATACCTCAGGAGAGGGAATAGACAGGGCAGTAGGTGAATTGAGGAGGACGGCTGCCAAATGAGCTAAGCCTACACCGGAGTGAAGGTGGAGGTGGGGTGGTCACTGGAGCATAGAAGGTCAACTTAATTATGTGTTCTGTTTTTTCAGGAGGTGCAGTTTGAAGTAAGTAAACATGATATGCTCTCAGACTTGCAAGGAGATGCCAGCATGGAAAGGGGAGAGGTCCTGGAATGAAGGGACTTGCAAGCTGATTTTGTTAGTGCCATGATGGCTGGTAAATGAGCAATACTAGTGATGCAAGGGACAGGAAGGCTGGGAGGACTGCAAGGGACAGGAAGGCTCGGATGACTGTAAATCAGGTGCAGAATAGCAGGGAAAGGATGTTAGAAGGCTGGGCAGAGCCAGCTGTCCTAAGGTTGAGATTTGCCTGGAAAAGCTGGTGGCAGAATGCCATAAAGGCAGTGCGGAGCAGCAATAGAAGGCCAGTAACCAATAAAACATATAAGAAGTCAAAAGCTGCTCCTGCTGCCTGGAGCTATGGTGCCCGATGTGACTCCTCAGACCTCCACCATAGGAAAAACAAAGAAGCCACAAACATGACACCACAACATCAAGCAGCTAATGAAATAAGTTAAGTACATGCCAGCCATGAAAGCAGGAGTAGGTTATCATCAGAAACAAACTGCAAAGGGCTTGGTATGAGTAAAGTTTGGTAAAGGTGGGAGTAGCAATCAATGAGCCTAAATAACACAAACAGAGACATGAGGAGTAATGCAGTAGGGCTGCAAAAGTAATTGAGCAGCATCCAGCAGCAATTAACTATAGTTTGTAGGAGCAAAAATCTGAATGAACATAGAAATTGTAGGGAGAGGCAATGCACTGAAAACAGCAGCAATATTTGCTTGGTATAAGTTCAGGAAGTAGGAATGAGTTCCATGGACTAGGTTGCCTAGGTAATAGTGAAGAAGAAAGACAGAGAAATGTGTTGGCTAGGCAGCAAAGACATGTACAGATGTAATCAATTAAGGGGAACAAGGCAGCAGATTGCAGAGTGAGCTGAAACAGATGATGACAATAGCAAGGACTTAGGCTTGGTAGGAAGAAGGCAGGGTGAGCTAAAACATACAAAGAACAATGCAGTGAACAGAGGGCTGCAATAGTAGGTAAGACTGGAGCCTGGTGGACAGGCACAAGGTACAGTAGGATGAGGCAAGGTAACATAGAGTATAGCCTGAAGCACAAGTAGCAATGCATAGATAGGGCACTAGAAAACCAGAAAGCCCAAAAGAAACAAGGCAAATACAAGGACAGGAGCAGAAAAGGAACAGCACACACAGAGGCATGGAGTAATACAAGCCAAAAGCAGAAAAACAGGAGTCCAGCACAACCAAAGCAGAGTCCAAGCATGCACGGGGGAGGAGGGGTGGCAAAACCCTAGAAGGCCCCAGGAGAGAAGGTAGACCAACAAAGCCTCCAGCTGCAAGGAAAAATGCTGTTTCACAACCTGCTAAGCAGAGAACTGCCAGAGGAGGCTGTCTTATGTAAGGGATGTGGGAGGAGCTATTCCCCCACATTGAACCATGGGCTAAAGCCCTCCCAAACAAAGTATTGGCTGATTCTTTTGAGTAATAAAAATTTGGCACCACATATTGGGAGCAAGCCTAGAGTGTTGTTCAGTAGAGGTAGAAATTTTTTTTTTTTTTTGAAATTACTCTTTATTCCTCCTCCCCAGCCTGCCACCTCCGACCCTTCAGGGGGGACAACTGGACATCCCACTGCCCGGAACCCTACCCAAGCAGACCCCTAGGCCCATGGAGCCACGGATTACCCCCCAGGCTGGGACGAGGCTGGGGGCTCAGACCCCGTAACTTACATTTCATCGGTCTGAGGTCTGCTGGGCGGGCATAGGCAAATCGTGGGCACAGCCATGGTCCTCCCATCTTCCCAGCTGAGGCAGGCTTGTTTCTGCATTTTCTCCCTCCCCAAGCAGCAAGTAACCTCCCCCGACATCATGACACACGCGCTGACATCCATGCTGCTCAATGGCTGCCCATCCCCAAATGGAGCTTGCAGTTCCTCGAGCCTCCGCTCGGGGTCATGCAAGTGTCGGGCATCAGCCGAATCCCTCCCCGGAGAAGGCGAGCTGTCATTGGATGCTCCAGCCTATCTCCCCCTGGCCGACCCACCGACGACCTGAGTCCGCTTCTGAACCCGGGTCGCCGGCGTGGTGCGAGGTGTGGTGTCCAGCGCCTCAACCCTCAGAGCCACCGGGCCAGCTGAGGTAGAAATTTTAGAGATAAGGTGGTCTCTAGCTATTTTCAACCTACCAAGAATACAAGAAATTGGCTACCTGCAAGATTCTCCTGGGTCGTGCCTGAAAATAGTCAACTTTGGCTAGCACACCTAACCTGGTTAACAAAAACTAAATAAATTATGAGGTATGTTTAGATGTGGCAACTGCAGTGTTTGTACACAATGTGAACAGGGCACTGCATTTCAACTATAAGAAAATAACAGAAAAGTTAATATTAGACAGTTTATTTCTTGTACTTCAATATTTATAGTATATGTGATTTGGTGTGACTGTAAGAAACATTATGTTGGTAAAACAGAAAATTGAAGAAAAGAATACAGGAGCACATATGAGACATTGGGACTCTTAGATGTGACAACCCTGTAGCGGAGCATGATTTTGAGCATCCCAATAGTGATCCAAGAAGCTTGAAATCTATGGGAATAGAATTGGTGAAAACTGGTAAAAAGGGGGGAACTGTCCTAACAGACTCCTGCAAAAGGAAAAGTTTTTGGATTTTTAATTTGAAATCATTGCCACTGACAAGCATGAACTCACATTGGGATCTGAAACCACGTTTGATTTATACTTTAGATTAAGAGAATGTATTAATATTTGATAATTCAATAAGATTCTGCTGAATAAATGTTTATGAAATAATTTTTGTTCAGGTTTATTTCATGTAATGAATATAAAGATTTATCTAAACTTACATGAATTAATATTGGGACTATCTAAACTGACTGAAAATGATAATTATCAAAGTCCCTAGCAAACTTCAGTATTCACAATATTTTGTTTTATTATTTTATATATTTTTGTATAAATAGTGTTTGTTTAAATACTTTACAGCAATGCTACTTATTTCTGTATTAAACTTAATCAAAAGTAATATCTGAATTGTATAAATGATGTCAGAGATGACAAGCTGATTGCTGCAGTATAAAAGGGCTTCTAACAAGTAGTACACCACCCCCTAAGAAAGCTCAAAGGAGCAAAGCGCAGGCGTGTCTTTATTTGCATTCTACTGTGCTTTACTTGTGACCAGTGGTGGTGTAGATTTGTTCTACACTTTTGCTGAAATAAAAGCAATTAAATTTGAACTTGAACAAAACTGTGAGTGATCATTTTCTTGGGGAACTGCCACTGAGACGCCAAACTCCAGGGGAGTGCAGGTATGTTTTTTTGTCTGTGGTATACAATTGGTGTTAGCTGTCCCTCATCTGCACCCAGTCCTCAAACCACCGAGCACAACACTTCTAACTTCATTTGCTGGTTAGTATCTATGTAGGTGCCATGCAGAATTGTTTCTGAGTCAGACTTTTTACTAAAGAAAGTGCACCCATGTCATCTGGCAATATGTATTGGCACGCACACCACAATTAAAGTATGGAAGGACAATTCAGAGTACCACAACAGAAAGACATATGATAACAGTACATAGAATGTATTCATAACAACAAAGAATAATGGGCTATGAATCAGTGTAATAAACCCCCTTCCTACCACTGTGGACATCTTCTCCCTGCTGCAGTGGGGAAGCTATCTTTGCTTGGGATCTTGTAATGGAAGATACCACATGGCTTTGGAAAGAAGCTCCAAGAGACACACTGTTCAGAGAAACACAAGCACAGTACCAGGCGTTTCAAGGACTGAACAAGAATGTGGAGTAGAAGGACTCATTTACAGCAAGGACTACAAACTGTAAAGACTGCAAAAGAAGATGGGTTGGTAGTAGTCCTAAGACACACAGCCTCAGTAGGGGGCAGTGCTGAGTTTGTCAGTGGAGGCCCATGGGGAGGGGGTGGTAGAATGCTTCAGGGTAGGCTGTGTTGTCATCCTCATTGCAGGAGTGCCATGTAGGTGACAACAAGTGGCAGTACGGCTGAGGGTGCTGTTGCAGGGGTTGACAGATGTCAGAGGTTCGTTGCACCAGTATGGTTCAATGCACACAAAATGTAGACCTCTATTAAGTGCATGCATCTGGAGACAGTAGTCAAAACAGAACTGTAAGTGACATTCCATGGGACATGGAAGGGAAGTCTCCTTTTTGTGTGTGACAGCAAGATCTAAAATACGTTTCTGACTCCGGGGGGGGATAATGAGAGACCTGAACAAATTGCAGTAGTGGTAAACAGAATGATATCGTACTTGTAATAAAATGTGAAAAAGTGAGCACTCTTATTTGTGTCCAAGAAACACAGGGGCTAACAACAAAATGTGTGGACTGTTACTGATGATTACCAAGCAACAGACAAACACTGGGGTAATCATGTATGATGACATAAAGGCAGGCATGCAGTGCTTGTTCACAACAAGATAGGTGATGACTACTGTGTAACAACCGCATTTCCAGTTCACAATACATTGCAGTCAAAGAAAACATGGCAATGTTATGCTGAAATAAATAAAAAAAAAAGTGTCATGAGGTATTTCCTATGTCACAGATAATTTTTAATGTCACAGAGTTATACAGCACTGTAATTTCTGTAATTTCTTGCACAACAGAAAAAAGAGTTGCAATTCAAAAAAATATATATTTTGTATTTTTTCTCATTTGCAATGTAAAAACATTTCTGCAGTAATAATACATGAGTAGATTGTTGTGCAACAAAAAAAAACATGCTGCGTCAAAAAAAATCAAAAACAACCAATGAAAAGCCTCCCATGTTGGCAATTTTGTATGTTCACCATTTTGTGAGACTGTTTCACAGTGCAGAACTGAAAACAGGTAAGCTGTAAGTACAATCATTCCTAATCCATTGTATTTTTGTGTATATAACTGTACAACTACGCAAAATTATTTCTGTAACACTGACTAGCATGCAAAAGTACAGTACAGTACCTAAGTGCCAGAAACCTGATTTTATGTGCTGCAACACTGTTTTTTGACTCACATATTCTGTTTTCCACATGAAACTGTAGCTGCTCATTAAAATATTGATGTCTCAAGTCAAAAAAAATGAATTATGCAATATGTTTCTGTGTTTCTGGTATTTTTGATTTTGTGACACACCTTTTCATTTTGCATTGCAATTTATGTACTGCACCATGTCGAATCAGTGTCTCATGAAACGAAAAAATGAGTGGCAAATCAAAAAAATCATTTTTGATAACAAACACATGAGAACAATCCTCACAATGCAAAAACTGCATAAAGCAGACAAAACAGTTTGTTTTAAGCATACAGGATTAATGTAAAATTTTTGTGCTGTACAGTTAAGATTTTACTATTTAAAATTCTGTATGGCTAGCTGACAGAAAGCAGTTCTTAGAACACTGTTCTAAATGGTGACAGAAACCCTTTGCTGCCATATAAAAATTACTAACATGAAATGTTCAGTATATTACCTGACTTTATAATGATAAGTATCCAGTTTCTACCTAATGATGAAAGTGTTACTTTTAGAATATGCAAACACTGATGGTTTTACCACCTAGGATGCCAGTAGAAAAGGGAGGGAAACTAGGCAGCACAGAGTACAGTATATATGTGTGGTATTCTACAATAGAATTCTAGTAACAGCTCATTTTAAATACAGAGGGCCAACTGTGTTTCAACATTTTCCCTCCACAGTTTGTAAACATATTTATTTGGTTACCCAATCAGTAGATATAACAGGCAGCCATGTAAACACACTTTAACAAATCAATCCCATTTGTGGATGCAAGCATTTTAGAAAAAAATATTTGATTAGTGTTGTTATGTTACAGGGAACCAATTAAAAAAATCTCTGTTTTTTTGGGAGAGCTATTACAAGCATTGTGTTGCATAAATTCATTCTAGCAGTCTGGTCATTTAAATTTCAGTTACGTGCAGTTTCTCTGACAGGATTAAGATATGACACAGAGCTTCAGAAACACAGTTTGGATTGTGGGCAGTTCACTTCTGTGCAAGTTTGCAGAGTTTGCCAGGCTTTGTCATTTTGGAAGTGATTTACAATTGGTGTCCGTTGGTTTGGAAAGGGTGCAAGCAGCTCATGCCAACCTTACTCGGTCATTTGAGCAGGCATTCCAAGCTAGACATGCTGCTTATCCATGTAGGAGGCAATAATTTGGGCTACAAAAAGGGAATAAATTTTTTTTTCATACAGCATTTGCCCACTCATCACCACCTACTCTGGCCATCGGGCCCTTCAGGGGCTACCCTGAGGACTGTCACATACGGTGACAGGGGGACATAGGCATTTTCCCCAATTTCCTCCCCTTTACTCCCTGAGGCCTCAGCAAACATGGCTGTGCATGCATGTGGAGGTGCGTATGCATGCAGAAACTAAAACTTACCCCACGCCATGCACCCAGCCTAGCACCAGCCCCTCATTTGCCTGACACTACCATCAGGACTCCACTTGGTGGCAGCCAAGGGCTGGAAAGTTCAACCTCCCCAATCTGGAAGAGGAGAACTGCTGATGGGCACTTAGCCCTCTCCCAGCCCTTCCCCTTGTCTGACCCCCAGCAGCCAGAGATCATTCCCAGACTCAGGTTACCATTAAGGAAGAGGTGAAGCACATGGCACCTCTTCTCTCTACACCACTGGGCTGGCAAGGGAGACTAGATTTTCTTGACTCAGCTAAACAAGATCTGGCTGAGCTTCATGAAATCTTACCTAACTGTAAGATTCTGTATTCAGATATTACAGAACGCATGATCTGGAAGGGTCATGAATTCCTCCTGGCATTGGAAGATCATGCCACAAAGTAAATATTCAAAGAGATAGGTAGATAGATAGATAGATAGATAGATAGATAGATAGATAGATAGATAGACAGACAGACAGACAGACATTTTATTTTTATAGCACTCCTTCCAGGAGGCTCAGAGTGCTGCACAGTTTCATAACAAAAAATTAGAAGAATATCAGCAAAACACATTGCAGAGTAGATAAATACCACAATAAAATCAACATAAAATAAAACACTGGTACATCGCAAATCTATCTGTCAATACAATGAATAGCACAGAATTTCAGCTATGAAGGCCAAAAGCTTGTCCAAACTAAAAAGGTTTTAGGCCCTTTTTAAGGGTTTCCACTGAGTGAGCCTCCTTCAAACAATTAGCCAATGAGTTCCACAGGACTTCCATAGTGACTGAAAAAGCTCAGTCACCTGACTGCCACATCCTAGCCCTGGGAATCACTAGGAGGCAACCATCGAATGAATGGAGTGAGTGAGTGAGTGAGTGGGGCAATAAGGAACCAGTAGGTCTTGCAGGTAGCTGGATCCCTGGCTGTGTAGGGCTTTATAGGTTAGTAACCCGACCTTGAAGACAGTCCTCTACCTAACTGGCAGCCAATGCAGTCTGTGAAGCACTGGCATAATATGATCATATCTTATTGGTATCCCATGAGGTGGGTGCATGGAGAAGAGCACCGTCCATAATGGTGACTCCTTCCTGGCACAATCCCTCATGACAATGGGAGGGTAGGGTGATCAGATGAGGGGGTGGGTGAACTGGGTGACAGGATGTCACTATGTGTACGTGAGCACGGGGGGGAGCGAGCACGGCGGGTGTGGGCTGGAAGGGGACAGAGGAGCTGTAGGGGGTGGTGCAGTGGTGGATTGCTGAGCTGCGTCTTGGCATTAGGGGTTGGCTAGTGGTTGGAGTGGGTGAGGTACAGGGTTCAGGTCCAGGCACTGGTGCAGTTTTATTGCGCCCGGCTGAACCTTTATTTTAATGCTTTCCTTCAACATGCACCCCTGGAGCTGAAAACCTTTAGTAGGGGTTGGGGGGGTGCAGCCTCCCCACACAGAAAGCATTATAATACATGTCCCGGCACTGTTGTCCTGTGTGCCGGGGTTGTCAGAGTGCTGAAAATGTTTTCAGCACTCAGACTGTGAGATAACGGTGATCGCCTTTAGGCGTTCGCCATTATCACATAGAACCAATCTTAATGCACTGGTCAATAGCATGACTGCTGCATTCTGCACCAGCTGAAGATGGCAGTGGTTGCCTTCCAGATACCCTAGGTAGAGAGCATTGCAGTAATCTAACCTAGAAGTGATTAAAGTGTGCACTAGGGTCTCAAGGTCCTCAGATGGTATCAGGGCTTGGATTCGGGCAATGTCCCTCAGATGGTAAAACCCACTTTGGCCGAAGGCTGACACCTGAGTATCAAGTGTCAAACCATCATCAAGGAACACACCCAGATCCCTAACCCACGGGGAAGGGATCAAAGGGATATCCCCCAGCTTCAAGCCAGGATCATTCACCAATCCTCCTCCATCCTGTCGATGACCTGGATCAACAACCAGTACTTCTGTCTTATCTAGGTTAGTCATAACCAGTTATGAGTCATCCAATTCTGGATCTCAGCTAGGGAGGTGTTAATTACAGAGGACGGCATCTGGTTTCCAGGTGCACAGGATGGGTAGAGCTGGGTATCATCTGCATAGCAGTGAAAACCCAGCCCATACCACCTGATAACATCTCCCAATGGCAGCACATACCCTGTGAACAGGGGAGGTGCCAAGATTGAATCTTGTGGAACCCCACAGTGTAGAGGCTTTGAGTTAGATGTGGATAACCCAATTTTCACCCTTTGCACTCTACCCTTGAGGTAGGATCTAAACCAGCTGATGACAGTTATGGTTAATTCACACCAGTTCTGCAGGCAGTCCAATAGCACCTCATGGTCCACAGTGTCAAAGGCCACAGAAAGATCAAGGAGAACAAGGATAGTCCACTGTCCCCTATCTCTCACTATTAGGAGATCATTAAGCATTCTCCGTACTATGCCCAGCGCTAAATCCAGATTGAAAGCACTCAAAAGTGGTCAAGGAAGTGAGACATGCCTCAGGCTGAGCAGCTGCCAGTTTTTCTAAAACATTCCCTAAAACTGGGAGGTTTGAGACCATTCTGTAGGTGATGAGACAGTCTGGGTCCAATGAGGGTTTCTTCAAAAGGAGTCTTACCAAGGCCTCTTTCAAGGCTACAGGGAAGACCTCACTCATCAAGGAACTCAGACACCATGGATCCAATCAGGTCCACACACCCAACCAAAAGTCAGGTTGGAACTGCGTCTATGTCACAAAGGGTAGGTCACAGCTTAAAAATTATCTCCCCCACTCCCACTGGATTGAACTTATCTTAGGCAGGGGGGATGTCCAGACACATCTCTAGCTCAGTCCCACAAGCTCTATGAGCTCCACTGAAGGAGATCACAGTCCTGACAGAGTACACTTTGTCAGCAAAGAATAGAGCAAACTCATCACACTGTGTGCTAGAACTACCTCTGCCAGTACAGAGACAGAATGGGTGCAACAGCCTATCCACCATACAGAAGAGCTGAGTGGGTCTATTCCTTATTGTAGCAATCTCCCTTGACAGAAAATCCACCTTTTTTCAAGTGATTGCCCTTTGATAGTCATCAAAAGGTGACTGCAGAGCCAATTTGTCCTCAGTCAATCCGGATCTACTCCAGCGATGCCCCAGCCTCCTGCCCTTTATCTTTGACTTTCTGAGCTCCCCATCAAACCAAGGGGGCCTCCGATGAGTAGATAAGGGCTGGACATGGACAGGAGTGATGGAGTCAAAGGCTGCAGCAACAGTTTTATTATAGGCTGCCACTGCCTCCTCCGCACCCACCGCACAAGCAGCTTCCACACCCAACAGATCTAGCACCGCCTGGAGTCCTTTTGGGGACAATCCCTATAAAGGGCAGTACAGAAACATCTCCACAGTTGACAGACCCTTGGGGGGCCCCAAATATGAACCTCACAGTGTTATGATCTGACCAAATGACCGGATCAATCCTGAGGTTATCAACCCCAAGACCAGTGTGAACACCAGATCTAGAGTGTGCCCACACGAGTGGGTCACTGAGGTGGCAATTTGCTATAGGCCCAGAGCTTCCATGCTCTGGATAAGATCCTGCCCAAATGGCAAAAGTCCATCATTGACCCAAGTATTGAAATCCCCCAGAACTAACCATCTGGGGGATTCCAACATCAGGCCAGCAATGAACTCCCCAATCTCCTGCAAAAACTCCTTCTCACTGCCCAGTGGTCAGTAAATAAGAAGGATTCTGTAGCCTGTGCCAGGACCCCCACACACAGCAACACTCTCAAAAGACCTGGTAGAAACCACTTGTAGCACCACAAGGCTCAAGCTGGCTTTAAAACAAATGGTCACTCCTCCACCTCTGTGATCCTTCCTTTGGGATATGTACCACAGAGTACCCGGCTGGAATCATTGCCTCCAAAATGGGTGCTGCATTTTAATCCAGCTAGATCTCTGTAATGCAATCCAGGTCAACCAAGAAACTCGAGTCCACAATAATAGCAGTCTTGTTCCTCATTGATGTGGCATTGCAAAGCACAGCCTGGGTTAGATGAGTGGGTGCTGCTGGACCACTTGCCACATGCCCACTATCCAAAGTAGAGCCCTTGGGTATGGGGACCAGACAGGGAGAACCCCTTTCCAGTACCCATTTCACCCCAGGGCACCCCCTGGGCCTCACCACCCAAATTGCAAACTCCCTGACAGCCACTTCCATGCCCCTCCGCACACACCTATGACCCTGCACAATCCCCACAGCCCTACACCTCACATATGTATCAGCGGGCAAATGGGGGATCAAAAGGCTGGAGGCTATGCAGATGAGCTGGAGAGTAACTGTACCTTAGAGGCCTATTTTCTTGACACATCCTGACTGTCACTAAAATAACAGATTGAAATACTACAATCCATATTCCTTCTAATAAATAATCCACCCCAACTACTAAATCACATTAACTACTTAAAAACACCCAATTCTACCACACAATCACACTCATCTATTCGCACATAACACAGACACACAACACCAAAAACAAAAGAACTAACCCTCCCTCCCAACCCAACTAACAAATATCTCTATCCCAGGCAGTCAAAACATCACAGTGGCTACAGTGCACCAATTTAATATGACACGAAGAACCTTAGTGCACAGGAACTGAGGCAAGGGTTGCCCCAAAGGGCATTGGCTGGGAAGCCAAGTTTCAAATAAACACAAAATCACACCCACAATGCAAAGCATCGTGGGCTATGTATGCAAATCACCACAAAATATTATGCTGGTTCAACTTTAAGCACTTGTCTGTGGTATGTGACATGTGACACTTAAGTAAAAAAACAACCCCTACCAATGACTGTGGCTCAGTGACCCACAGTCTGTGAAAGGCAAAGGGATTTCAGAGGAAGTGAATAGTGGCAAGTCATGCAAAGCTGCAGCTGTGTCATCTCCAGCAGATCATTGCACATCTTGTCATCCTTACATGGCATTAGGGCACCAGCGGTAGTGTGCCCGGTCATTACAGTGCCAATTTTGGGATTCACCACCCCCTTCCTGAGGTCCCCCCCCAGAGTTAGAATACTTAGTAATCGGGAGCATGGGGGAGTGCAGCTCCTTGCAGAAAGAGAGGTTGGTGACAGTACAGCTTGGTGCTGTAATGACCGGGTGCACTACCATCGGTGCCCTAACATGGTGGAACCTCTTGCCATACAGGGAATTGTGAAACAGCCAACCCTGGTGGGCTGGCAGACGATGATGCTCCCTGCCCCAATATCCATAATGTGCTCCTGACATCCTGACCAGTGCCATCCCTTTGGACCTGCTGTTCACATGTTGGGCATTGTACAGTTGTATGCATTATATGCCTTTGTATGTTGCTCATTTATTGAATATATCCAGAACAATGATTCTTTGTTTTGCCTTTGCTTTACTTTCACAGATAATGGGTCAGGAATGAACAGACTGGGAGGGCTAGCTCCTAGTATGTGACCTGCAACTCCATGGCAACATGATGCTCTACTTCTGAGTGACCAACTTGTTCATGGACAAGGGTTAGTGAGTTCCTTGCTGACCGTAAGATAAAGAAAACACAACTTGAGTGCCATAAGAAATGGAAGCTACTGCAGCAACACTTCTTCAAACTGTTATCTTTTCTGACTGTCAACTCTCTCCATCTGAGAAGTACATTGTCAGTAACTTATTGAGTTTTGTGTTCTACTTAGATAAAATGTGTGTAACTTGTTTACTATATATCTTCACAACATGGATTTAGTGTCATGCATTCTTACTACAACATGTTACAAACTATGAAGACAAATTGCAGACTTATAAAGTATTATACTAGATAACTGGGATTGGATTATCTGGTTAGATACCTGCCATTTACATTGTAACATGAATGACATCTGTTGGTCTATTTGTCAGCGTTACTTAAAGCACCATGTAATTCACAACACTTGTATGATTCTCAAGATGAACATTGGTTTTAATATTCACAGACAAGTTATCAATAAGGCATGACTGGGGGTTCAGCTAAATGGTATGTTAATAACACTGTAGTAGTGTTGTATTGCACATGGTGTAGGCAAGGGTCACATGCAATGCATTAAAAATGCATTATATTATGTATTGTGTAAGTAGGAACATAGTATATATAATAAGTACATTACTAGCATAATTAATCATGAAGTTGTGTGCATTATGTTTGCAATGAGGCCACCTCAGGTGTGGTGAAGGATGAAACAATACATCATAAATTACAAAAATTGAGTAGTTGAGAGTGTATGCAATTTAATTTAAAACTGTCATATCATGACTAAGTTACAACTTTGCATTTTGTAGGCAGAGTACTTACATGTCTTTGTTGTTGTATTATCTGTTTTTGTTGCAGTTCCTCACTCCCCAGCCACATCTGACATCCTCTGATGAATGTGTTGGACCATCTGTAGGGGCACAAGAGGAGGTCCCAGTGGCACAGGACATTAATGAAGTAGAGGGTGTCCAGATTGGTATGTTCATTATTGGAAACCAAACACAGTACATAAAAAAATGTTTACAAAAGTTTGGTTTGAAAAAGTGACATGGCATTTGTGTGCAGTAGTATCCGAACAGCAGCATCTGTTTTGCAAAGAAGCACATATTAGCAAGGCAAACAAGCAAGCACGGTTTTATTTCTAAAGCACCCTTTCCCTGAGGCTCAGGGTGCTGTATAAAATGCAGGCAGATGAGGAAATAATTAGCACTGGTATTAAAAACTTACTAAAACATCACACCCAGAACTGCTGACACAGTAATCTTCCTGCCTGGGTACAACTTGTTTAGGCTTGATCACACTGTGAAAAGAGGGGGTGGATGCCTAATCTACACCAGCAACCATCTCCAGTGCCATAAAGTCCAACCGCCTAATGCCAGCAATGACTGTGAATGCCTTGCAGTAAAAATTCTCATGGGCAAGGGGAAGAAAGGGCTGATTATCATGTTAGTATACATTCTACCTGGATGCCAGTAAATGGGGTTAAATGATTTTGCCAACCTGTATACCCAGGCAAGTCACAATAAGGAAACTATTGTGCTAGGTAACTTCAATTCTAACTGGCTAGCTGTCTCCAGTTTCTCACACAGGGACCTGATTACTGGACTATACCTAACACAGGTGGTCCAGAGTTGCACAAGAACCAACTTCAGAATGGGAACAAGTACCCTGATTGACTAGGTACTGCCTTCCACCCCGAGAGAATTACCAGTCTCCAGGTGCTCCCAGAGGTGCTGAGTGACCACTCCCCTGTCCTATGTGAATGGTCCTCCAAGCTGCCAAAACTATCCCCAAGGCTGGTGAGCAACAAAGTCATCCGAAATTGCTCTATGGCTGCCATCAAGAAACACCTGGCCAACACAAACTACAGCATCCTGGATACCTGTCCCTCTGTTGATGCAGCCCTCCAGCTCTTCCTTGATCAGTTTAACTCACCTGCAGACAAATATGCCCCCGTTCATAAGAAAATGATAAAAGGAGGTACATGGACTGGATCACCCCCCCAAGTCCTTGGTTTGATGTGGGAACGTGATCTACTATGGCACTGAGCAAGGGCATCAGGGACAGTAGAGAATGTCCAAAATTAAAAAGCTGCTAGAAATAGGTACACATGGGCAATATGGCAAGCCGAGGCCTCCCACCACAGAAATCAGCAGTACCAGTGCCTGAAAGACAGCAGAAAAATTCTAGGCTACCATCAAGGACCTTGTAGGGACTTGTGACAGGTCCCCACCAACCATGCTCCACCACAGTGACAAAGTCATAGTTAACGAAGTTATCATAGCCAATATTTTCAATGAGGTATTTACTGACTACAGTGTAGTCATATCACCTAAAACAACTGCTCACAAGGACAAAACACTGAGCTGTGAACACCCCCTGTCCCCAGCACCAGCCCAAAATTCTACTTTCCGCAGGTGATCACCAAGGAGACTGCAAAATACCTTGCAAGAGTGCTGGGTAAAACAAGGATGGGTGGGGATGGGATTGATATGAAACTTATCTCAATTGCCCTCTCTGAAGTGGTCATACCTATCACTAAGCTTTTTAATATGTCACTTTGGATGTCAGCCTTCCCAGCTACCTGGACAACTGTCTTGGTCACTCCGGTTCTAAAAGGAGGGGATTGTTTGCTTGTGTCCAATTACAGGCCCATCTCCATCCTGTCTTCTCTCTCCAAAGCACTGGAAAAAATCCTTGCAAACCAGCTCTCTCCCCACCTATACAAATACAACCTCCTCAGCCCGCAACAACATGGGTTCCACAAGTGGCACAGTACCATCATGGCCCTCACTGAATTCACAGGCTATGTCTATGAGGCACTAGACCAGGGACAGCTAGCTGGAGCAATCTATATCGACCTATAAAGGCATTTGACCTTGTGGATCACAAGCTGCTGCTCCACAGGTTAACCTGCATTGGGTTGTCCTCAGACACAGCTGAGTGGTTCTCTAGCTACCTGTCTGCGCACTCACAAAAGGTAAAGATTAATGGTACCATCTCAGAGGCCAGGAAAGTCACAGTTGGGGTCCCGCAAGGGTCCATACTGGGCTCCCTCCTTTTTAGCCTCTTTGTAAATGATCTCCCAGCTATGTGCCCCTCTGCCAAAGTCCTGCTGTATGCAGATGACACGGTGCTACTCCTTAGAGGCTCCTGCCAATACACACTGACCAGGAACCTATAGTGCAAATTTGACCTGCTACAGGAATGGTTTAACACCAGCCTCCTAATACTCAAGAGTAAAAAGACCAAAACAATGCTCTTTACCAGTCACCAGAAGAGGAAATCCACCACACAGTTTAAAATAGCACTCAATATGGACTCCACCCTTGAATAGGTTCACTTTTTCCAGTTCCTGGGGGTCACAATCGATGAGTCCTTCTCTTTCGATGAACACTTAAGTAATATCACTAAGGCTGCAAACAGGAAGTTGGGGACACTCTACAGACTCCGCTTCTGCCTCAGCCCTGAAGCCAGGATCCAGGCGGTCAGTGGCATAATCCTGCCAATTATGGACTATGGAAATGTGGTTTATGGTACTGCCATGGACACTAGCCTACACAAAGTCCACCTTATCCTAAATAAAGCATGCAGATTTGTCCTGGATGCGGATTGCATCACACACACCTGCAAGCTCTACATAAGGACAAAGTGGCTCCCCCTCCGGGATAGAATAAAGCTTCAGACCTGCTCACTAGGAAAGAAGGCACTACTGGGACTGGCATCTGTCTCCCTGCAGGCATTATTCAGACCTGCCCAAGGGGAGCATGCCACAAGAAGCGTCTCCAGGCATGCCTTAGCTATTCCCTTCAGGAGATCAGCCCTGGAGAGGTATGCCTTCATGGTAAGGGCTCCCACCTGGCTAAATGAGTTTCCAAAAAACAGTCTCCAGCCATCAACACTTAGGACACTTCAAATATGAACTCCGCAAGTCCATCTCTCCTCCAGTCCGCTGCCTGTGTCAAACATAATCCCAGCATCTGGCCCAGCACTCAACTGCCCACTTGCTCTGGCCAATTTGCACCTACTTCCTTTCCCCCACCCCCTTCCCCCTCCCTACCAACCCCCCCCGTCCTTTGTCCAATACCCCCTCACTACCTCCATCTCCACCTGCCCTCTGTCCAGTTCACCCATACTACCTCCTGCCCGGTCCCCTGTTCACTTCCTCTGCCGCCCCCACTCCTCTTCTCCACCTGCCCTCTGTCCAGTACACTCACACTACCTCTAGCCCATTTTCCTGATCTCTTCCTCCTCCCTTCCACTCCCCCACCTACCTGCACTAGCCAAACCCCAACTTGTCTCTCTGCACTTACCTTCTCAGATGGCTGCACATTGCATACCTCTACTGGGAAATTAACAATGCTACCAGCTGCTTCATTCATGTCATGACTTGTGTAAACTGTAACTGTATTTGCTACCCTTTTCTATGTAAACTCTATATTAGTAGTACAACCGCAGTATCGATTTGTGTTCTGTAATTATGCTGTTGCAACAAAATGTATCTCAAGAGGATACTTTGTAAATCAGCTCGTAGCTCAAAGGTTTGTAATTCTGAGTTCCCAATAAATAAAATAAAATAAATAAAATAAAACAGAGTACTAAGCCTCAAAGGCTTCTCTAAAAAGGTGCACCTTCAGACCCCATTTGAAAGCATCCACCAAGGGGGTCTCCCTGAGGGATCTAGGAAGCAAGTTCCACAAGACAGGTGCCACCACTTCAAAAGCACGATCTCTGGATGTTCTTAACCAGGCCCTGGGTACCACTAGGATGGCCTCCTTGGCAGAACAGAGGGAATGCATGGGGCAGGCAGAAGTCAGGAGGTCATGCAGATAGCCTGGACCTGAACTGTATGGGGCTTTGTAGGTGAGTAAACCCAACTTGAAAGAGATTCTCCGCCTAACCGGCCCCACCACTTTCTGCAATAGCTGCAGATGGCGCTGGACCCCTTCACTGATCCTGAGATACAGAGCATTGCAGTAGACAAGTCTGGACATCATAAAAGCATGCAATAGCGATGGTAGGTGGAGCGATTAAGGGTCTAAACCTGGTGATATTCCTGAGATGGTAAAAACCAATCTGGACAATGGATGACACCTGAGCCTCAAATCTCAAGCTGCTGTTTAGGATAACATCCAGATTTTTCACTCTCACTGATGCAAAAAGAGGAAATATCCCAAGCATCAGGCCCGGTTCAACCCTCATTGCATCCACCACCCTCCTGTGGCCTGGCTCAACTACCAGCACCTCTGTCTTACTTGGGTTTGAGCCTCAATCAGTTAGAGGACATCCAGTCCTGGATCTCAGCCAGACAGTTGTTTAGCACTGCCACTGCATCATATGTCCCAAGTGCAAAAGACATGTACAGTTGGGTATCATCTGCATAGCAGTGAAACTCCACACTGTAATGTTTAATGATCTCACCCATAGAAACATAGAATCTGATGGCAGATAAGGACCGCTTGGTCCACCTAGTCTGACCATTTCCCTACATAACAAATAAGCTGCAGATCCTAGTTAAACAACAACCTACTTCCTCCTACCCCCCAAACTTCCTCCTACCCCCAACTTCCTCCTACCCCCCAGGGGCAGCATGTACTCTGTGAACAGCATGGGTGAGAGAACAGACCCTTGGGGAACATCACACAGCAGGGACAGAGGGCAGGAGGAGAAACTTCCCATCACCACCCTTTGAGTCCTGCCTTTGAGAAAGGACTCAAACCAGCTGATGACAATGCAAGTGAGTCCATATAGCTCTCTCAGGTGATCCAACAGCACTGCATGGTCCACAGTGTCAAATGATGGTGAAAAATCGAGGAGAACAAGTATTGACCAGTCTCCTCTATCTCATGATATATTACATGAAATGTTGTGTTGCCAGCTGCAGCAATAGTTCATTTTATTATGTCAGCATAGCATATTACCAACCTAAGTACACAGACATGTCTTATATGTACAAGCAAACTGATAATTTTTCAGAGAATGTTACATATATTAGATATTGCCACATTAACCATGATGACAAATAATAAGTGTCACACATGGAACTGACTTATTAAACTACTAGCCACTTGCAACTACTGCTCAATTGCTAGTTTCAGGCACATTATTACACATTGAACACGTACGAGATGTTAGCATTGTTACAGTGGAGGACAGGGCCTTTAAACCAGCTGGACTTACTGGTGCGGCTGGTGGGGAGGGACAGGACTCCATGGTACCAGTTGTGCTGGAGCCTGTGGCACCCATCTGCAGAAGCCCCCCCCCCAGTATGTGTGAGGTCACCAACAGACCCAGCACAGCCAGGTCCATCATGGAAGCTCCCTGCACCTGGGGACCATCTGTCATTGAAGCATAGGTCAGGAGGCATTGGAAAACCAGGAACAGTTATAAAACTCACAAGTAGCATTTTATCCAATAACAAAAAAATAAAATAAAAATGTACAGAATGTTTTTTAAACATACTGTAGGCAGTTCAAACAGAACAAAGTCCTTCCTCTGAGGGTATCTCTAATTCTAAGTTTTAGTCTCTCCCTCTAACAAACATTGCTAATCTTTTTATAAGAAATCTTTGCCTAGCAATTCATTTCTACATCCTGCACTCATTAAGAGGCATCCTGTTTCTCACAAAAAATGTATCACAACTTCATCAGTTTCTATCCTTGCAGGTGCAACAAAATAGAACAGTGTGTCCCAGAACTAATCTCCTGTTGAAAGCACTGCAAAAGAGTTTATGGAGGTCAAACTGCATCTCAAAGTTAACTCATGAGTTCTAAATGCTTTTACAATCATTTCAACAATATAACAATATACATTTTCAAACAAAGGGTTTCCAGATTCACAAAAGGATTCACATATGTTTTTTATAACTGCAGATATGCAAGGGGAAGAACACATAGAAACAACAAGAAACAGCAAGTGAAGACAGGGAGCTAGTGGGAGGGGGGGAATCACAAGACTGTCAGAGCAATCAGTTCCTAGGTATCACAAGAAAATGTTATTCTGCTATCAGACAGACAAAAGAAAAGGAGAGGATAGAACAGATCCCTTCATTTAACTCTTTCTGCGTAACAAATGGGACGGGGTCTTATTCAACCCTGTCACATACCCCCCTCTTTACAAGGGAACTGGTTTTAAAAAAATAGGTTTCCCAAACATTCTTTTAATTTTCTTCTAACATTACCTCATAACCTTTAAAGTTATAAATGCACATATGTAGTATCCCCTTTTCCATAACAACCAGTACAGCAAACAGTGAAGTTTAAACTCACACGTTTTGTTTTCAACTTTCAGAATTCTCAATTCCTGATCCATATCTTGACAGAAAATCAGCATTGGCATTCTCTTTTCCAGATCTGTGCATCACTATGAACGGCTGTAGTGCCTGGTACAACCTTGTGATTCTGGAATTGTTATCCTTTGTTTAATTAAGCCAACAGAGAGGATTGTGATCTGTTATAAGGCAAGGCAATTGTATTTATATGGCACCCAATCCCTGGGGCTCTGGACACCTTACATAAAAACAGGTAAGGTCATAGCAAGCAATACAACACATGCAAATCTATAAATAGCACATGCAAATCTAAAAATATTTAAAACAATAAATAAAATCTTAAGATAATTAACATAACTAATGTGACTAATGCAGGTCAATCATCTTCATAGGGGAAAGCCAAACAGAACAAGTGAGCCTTTAGATCCTTTTTAAAAGACTCGACTGTTGGGGCTTCCCTGACAGATGCAGGAAAAGAGTTCCACAGGGCTGGACGGGTGACTCTAAAAGCACAGTCACCTGATGTTTTTAATCTGACTCTAGGAACAGCAAGGAGGCCCCTAGTCGAGGAGCAAAGGGAATGGACTGAGGTGGCAGGTGTGAGGAGATCAGTCAGATAGCCAGGGCCTAGTCTGTATAGGGCCTTATAAGTGAGCAAGCCCACTTGATAGGCAGCCAGTGCAGAGCCTGCAGGACTAAGGTCACATGACTGGACCTAGCCAGGTCCATCAGCAACTGAGCCGATGCATTCTGCACCAGCTGCAGCTGGCAGAGGGTCTTTCCAGTGTCCCTGAAGTATAGAGCATTACAGTAATCAAGCTTTGATGTAACAAAGGCATGCACTAGTGATGGCAGGTCTGCAGGCAGAACTATGGGTTTAATCCTGGTGATATTCCTCAAGTGGTAAAAAAACACTTTGAACAACAGATGACACCTAAGTTTTGAGTGTCAATATGTATCCAGGATAATGCCAAGATCCTATACCCTAGGGGAGGCTATCAATGGAGCGGATCCCAGAAGTGATCCTGTACCCACTCCGGAGGTACTCCCATCATGCCTGTGACCTGGCTCAATCACCAGTACCTCCATTTTGTCAGGGTTCGGTCACAATCAGCTGGAGGACATCAAGTCATTGCTCTCAGTCAGGCAGTTGTTAATCACTTCCATGGTGCCATGTGTTCCAGGGGTAAAGGACAAACACAGTTGGGTGTCATCTGTATAGTGGTGAAAACCCACACTGTAATGCCAAATGAGCTCTCCCAGGGGCAGCATATATACCATGAATAACATCAGCAACAAGATCAAGCCCTTAGGCACTCCACATAACAGGGACTTTGGGGAGGAGGAGAAATTCCTCATCACTGCCTGCTGCTCCCTGCCAGTAAGATAGGACTCAAACCAGCTGATGACCATACCAGTGAGTCCACAATACTCTTAGGTGGTCAAGAAGTACAATGTGATGCACGATACCAAAGGCTGATGAGAGATCAAGAAGCAGAAGAACTGACCTATCTTCCTCTATCTCTAGCCCTGAAGAGGTCATTATGCACCCTAACTAATGCCATTTCAGCTTGGCCCTGAAACCAGACTGGAATGGCTCATAGATATCAAAGGACATGAGGTGCTCGTCAAGCTGTTGCACCACTATTTTCTCAACAACATTCCCCAGAAATGGCAGGTTGGAGATCGGACGGTAATTCACCAGGATGTCAAGCTTGAGAGATACCTTCTTCAAGAGGGGTCTTGACAGAACCTCTTTCAAGACATCCAGAAAGACTCCCTCCAACATCGAACACCAGACAATCCCAGCGAACACTGGGACAATGGTCCTGACACATCTGATCAAAAAACAAATCGGGGCCGGGTCCAGTTCACAATAAATGTGCTTGAGCTTCAAGATCGCTTCAATGACCTCAGCCATCTCCACTGGTTTAAACTCATCCCAGACAAATGGAGCACCTCTGCTCATCCCAGGCCAGTCACCATGAGGCAAAACTTGCCTCACTGATGGGATCCCCCACTGGATAGAGGACACCCTATCAGAGAAGAACAGAACAAACTCCTCACATAAAGTGATTGAAAAAGCTTTTTTCGGCTATAGACAGACTAGATGTAAAAGTCTGTCCACAGTTAAAAGTTGCTGCAGTGGTCTGTTCTTCCCTGCAGCAATCTCTCTAGATTGGAACTCTGCCTTCTTACGGTTGATTGCCCCTTGGTACTGATGCTAGTGAGCACACAAGGCCATTTTGTCCTCCTCCAATTGGGTCCTCCACCGGCAATGCTCCAATTTCTGAACCCTGATCTTCATCTCCTTGAAATCTCCATCAAACCAAGGGGATCTCAAGTGAGAAGATCTGGGTCATATACAGACCAGTGCAATGGCATAGAATGCTTCAGAAACCATCTTATAATAGGCGGCCACCACCTTGTCTGCACCAACCGTACATGCAGCGTCTACTCTAGATAAGTCAGCTACCACCAGCAGTCCCTCTGGGGACAATCCCCTCAAAGGGCAATAGCTAACCATCAGAGGGCCCCAAACAAGAACTTCACCATGCAATGATCAGACCAAATGACCTAATCAGTCTTGAGGTTTGTTACTTCAAGCCCCAGTGAGAACACCAGGTTAAGCATAAGTACAAAGTCAGCACCTAGCAAATAAAACTTAAGGATCTCCATGGCCAACTTTGCCACAAGGCATTCCTTTTCAATGGTAGAGTACCTTTTCTCTATGTCATGCAATTTCCTACCGATTTGCAGAATGAGATGTTCCTTCCCATCCACATTCTGACTCAAGGATACACCTGGCCCTACCTCTGATGCATCTGTCTGTAACAAAAATTGTTTTCAAAGTCTGGGCTTCTTTTCTGAAAATTCTTTTTATTGAGCTTTTCACATAAAAAAGGGTACTCCATACAACTACAGCACAAATAGCTGTAACATAAGCATTACAATCCAAACTCGAATATTTCGAGGCCTATCACCTATTCAATTAATACTGAGGCATTTCTGATTTCACAAAGTTACCTTTCCCTTTATAAAAACATAAAAATACTAAATAAAGTAAATAGACAACCAACAACAAACTAGTTGCAAACGATATCTGACACACATAAATAGTCAAAATAAGTTACACCCATACCCTAACTTTTCAAAAAAACTTCAGTAATTCATATTATTGTACAATAACCTTAGGAGTACTAAAAGTTAAGGGTATATAGCTCCCATGCTGCTTTGCTGTTTTTATTTTGCTGACTTAAAACATAAATTCTACAACATTTATAAAGCAAAAAGAGGGGTGCAGGCAAGACCCAGCCATGCCGGGGTAAAACCAACAGTGCTACTCAGGAGAGGTTGGGCCACCGTATCTGCCCCAAAACAGTACATTAGGCTGGGTCTAGTGGATCACTCTCATTGGAACCAAGTCCATAGGCCCTAACTCAGTTGTATTTCTGCCTGTTCCAAAAGGGATAGCGAGGCAAGATACAGACCCCACTGCCATTCGATCTTACCCTTTGAGGTCATATGTTAAATATTCTAGTTGCAACATATTTAAAAGTGAATTCTTCCACATCTGCAGCATGGGATGAGCCTGATAGACCCACATTTTCTGTATACACAACCTCCCCACCACCAGCATGAGTCTAATGGGCCTAGGATTGAGCTCCCAGTCTGCCTCTTCCCGTTCCTCTACCCTAAAAAGTAATCCCCATGGGTCAACTGGTATTCTTACTTGCATACAGTTTGAGATACACTGGGCAACCTCAGTCCAAAACTGAAGAGGGATAGGGCATTGCCAAAAGCAATACAGGTAATAGCCAGCCCAGTGGTGCTGAGGGCTGAGGTGCTGGTGCCTTACCTCACGTTATACTAGTGACCCGGGTTCAGGTATGACCTTGGGTCACTGGGGAGCTGGCTCAGGGGGGTGGGTTGGAGTGGGATTGAGTCATGGCTCTCCCCTCCAAAGGGGTGGATTCCCACTCTTCTGTAGTCTCGCTTCCACTGGGTGGAGGCCCGGTGGGCTGTGTAGTCAATACAGAGTGGTGTCGTAAGTCTGGGGAGGGGTGGAAGGGGCCACCAGATCCTGGAGTGTGTGTGTGTTCCTCCACACACGTACATGCATGTGAACAACATGGCCTTGGGGAGGAGAAAAACTGAAAAATACCCATAAAGTATATATGAAAAAAAGCAAAGCAGGTAAGTACCGCTACCCATACCACATCTTCCTCAAAGGGGCAACACACTGGGCAAAAACTTATTTACCATCACCGGAGGGAGCTATAATCAATACAAAAATTTAAATTGGGCATCTTTATCCCGATTACAAATACTCAACCCCATATGGGACTGACACAATGACTGACATGAATCCTCCGGTATTGGGGCTCCCAAATCTTATTCCCAAAGGACCCTAGTCTTCAGTGGGGAGTCAGGCATTCTACCTTGATATAATAATGCTTAGATAAGTCCCACCTAGACATTTCTCTATCTTGCAGAATCCCCCTCTTCAAGTCATAAAGGGAGGACTTCTGTGGCTAGAGATAGTCCATAAGCCTAGCCCAGTTCCTAACCTGCATGTATCAAAAGAGTTGAGAGGTACAAGGCCCTAGATGTTCAACCAACTCAGGGTTAGTCAAAAATCCCTGTTTGCCATATAGATCCCCCAATCAACAAATTCCAGTGATCTCCCATTTCCGAAAGACCTGATCCTCCAGTTCCAGTAAACATCCCAGGTTAGAGTAGACCAGGGGCCAGGAGAGTACCCCCGGAGACATCATCCAGAAGTCTCCAGATCTTTCCCCAGGACTCAAGCAAGCTCTTGACTAAGAGTTTCTAGGACCATTTCATCAATAGACCTGCATCCCTCCCCTCCCCTCCCCCCCATATAAGCCATTATACCATATCTACTCCCACTCTGATCCAGAGACACCCAGGCTGCCCCCTTTGAACCTTTAATCCAGTCCGAGACCAGTCTAGCCTGCTCTGCCAGGTGATATATATTGAAGTCAAGGTAATTCAGACAACCTTTGAGGGGAGAATTTTTAAATCAATAGAGACTCATCTGGGGCCTCTTTTGCTGACAAAAAAACCTTTCATGGGCCTTTTCCAAAATGTGAATGTCTTTTTTTGATTTTTATGAAGCCCAAGTGGGAGCATCTGAAGGGGATATAACAACCTGGGCAAGATGTTCATTTTAATTATAATTATCCTTCCTAGCCAGGAGATTGGGAGACCTTGCCATCTCTGAAGGTCCGCTAAGATTTTCTCCAGGAGTGAGGTATAGTTAAGCTTGTATAGAGAAATCAAGGAATCTCCTCACTTGAGTTTCTAGATACTTAATGTGAGATGTTACTACTCTGAACCGAAACCCATTTAAAGCCTGGGCATCCATTCCTCCCAAGCACATCATTTCTGACTTATCATAATTTATTTTATAACCTGAAAAGGAGGAGGAGAACTCTTCTATCAAGGCCATTAATGGTGGGACTAACACCTCTGGCTGGAATAAGAATAAAAAACATCATCAGCATATAAAGAAAGCTTATGCTGAACACCCCAGGTGCCCTTAATCCCATGAATATCCCCAGCTTCCCTTACTGCTATTGCAAGGGGCTCAATTACCAATGCAAATAGGAGGGGGAATCAGGGGCACCCCTGACAGGTGCTTATCCCTAGCCTAAACTCCAAAGTAAGTTCCCCATTCACCAAAAGACTTTCTCTCAGGTTATGGTATAATAATCTAACATACTCAATGAATTGGTCACTCAGTCTGAACCTGTCCAGGACACCAAACAGATAACCCCACTAAACCCTATTAAAGGCTTTCTCAGCATCCAGAGAGAGCTCACAAGTCCCACCCCCAGCCGCTGAGAAGCTGCCTCTACCACACCCAGCAATTGTCTCACATTATGGTAAGAGTGTTGGTCCCTAAAAAAGCAGTCTGATCCTCTCAGACTAGAAACTGGAGGTGGGTCTCAAGTCACCGCACCAGGGCCTTCTCTAATATCTTAATGTCACTGTTCAAAAGAGAAATCGGTCTATAGGTGGAACATTGTGTGGGGTCTTTTCCCTCCTTATGTATAAGGGTAGTCTTAACCAGAACACAAGTGGCTGGCAACTCCCCCTCCTCACCTCCTGAAACATGTTAAACAAGTGGATCCACACAGAATCCCCTAGAATTCTATTGACTCTGACAGGGAGCCCATCTAGCCCCACTGCCTTACCACCTGGAAGATTAAGAGCAGCCCTTCTAATCTCCTCCACCATTAAATGGGCATTCAAAGACTATTTTTGCATATCAGAGAGTGTGGGAATTGTTAGCCTGTTCAAGAATTCATTGTCAGCCACTGCATGATCCTAAGCAGTCTCACTCGTATACAGTCCTATATAAAAATCAAGGAACCTTTGTTTGATGAGAGTGAACTCCGTAGTTATATTCCCTTCCCATCTTTTACCACCAGAATCCAGTTAGATTTACTCCTACCCTTCATCAACCTAACAAGCATGGGGTTTGGCTTATTTCCTCATTCAAATTCCCATTGATTCACGTAAAGAAAGGCTCAATTCACACTCCCAGAATGCTCCCTATTGAGAGCGTCTCTAGCTATCTTAAACTCCCTAAAGGTTTTTTTCTGGGGACCTTGAAAGGCTGATAAATCCAGCTGCTTAGCCGTGTTTTTCAGATGTTGTACTCTCTCTAGCTTTTTCTTACACAGGGCAGCCATATAATCTATCACCTCTCCTCTCAAATATGCTTTCCCTGCCTCCCAAAGGGTTTGTCGAGATGGGACTGTAGAAGCATTTATAAAAACATAAAATTCCCTCTTATCTACCTGATACTCTTTAAATTTTTGGTTAGACAACATACTGTATAGCAGGTTGAATTAGTGTCCATTATATTCAGCAGTAGTCAACCTTCTATACATATTCACTTCCAATAGAATTAGTGCATATAACTTACTCTTCAATACAGTACTACTGACAATCAGCAGTCCATTATTTTTCACTATCCCTTTATTTTCACTGATTTTCAGCAATAGTGAATGTAGCAAGAATAAACGGATAGTGAAAATAACCTTCTATATAGTGTAAGTGGGAAACCACCAATGCTGAGTAGGTGCCCTTGGCCCTCCCAACCTCTATCAGCACTCGAGCATGATAGAAACATAGAAACATAGAATTTGACGCAGATAAGGACTGCTTGGCCCACCTAGTCTGCCAATTTTCCTACCTAACGGATAAGCTGCAGATCCTAGTTAACCAACAGCCTACTTCCTCCTACCCCCCACTAGGACTGCCTTATGTCTGTCCCATGTATTCTTGAATTCCACCACTGTTCTTGACTCCACAACCTCCTCAGGAAGGCTGTTCCATGCATCCACAACCCTCTCTGTGAAAACATACTTCCTCACATTACTTCTGAGCCGTCCCCCCTCTATCTTCAAATTGTGCCCCCTTGTTCTTGCACATCTCTTTTTATGAAAGATACTACCCTGTTGGACTTTGTTGATTCCCTTGAGGTACTTAAAAGTTCTATCAGGTTCCCCCTCTCCCTCCCTTCCTCAAGGGTATACATATTAAGCTCCTTTAGTCTTTCTTCGTATGTCTTCTGGTGCAGACCCTGCACCATTTTGGTTGCCCTCCTCTGGACAACCTCCACTCTGTCTATGTCTTTGCGGAGATGGGGTCTCCAGAACTGCACATAGTACTCCAGATGGGATCTCACCAACTGTCTATACAGAGGGATAACAATTTCCTGTTTTCTACTGTTGATGCCTCTCCCTATGCATCCCAGTATCCCCCCAGCCTTCCTTTCTGCTTCTCACATTGCTTGCCCACCTTTAGGTCATCTGATATAATTACCCCCAGGTCCTTTTCCATTTTTATTGTTGTCAGTATCTCACCCTCCATTGTGTACTCTTCCCCTGGGTTTTTGTTTCCCAGGTGCATTACCTTGCACTTCTTTGCATTGAATCTAAGCTGCCATACATTTGCCCATTCCTCCAACCTTGCCAAGTCCCTTCTCATCCTTTTCACTGCATCTTGTGTATCAACCTTGTTGCAGATCTTTGTGTCATCTGAAAAGAGACATACTTTCCTTTCCAGTTCCTCTGCAATGTCACTTATAAAGACATTAAAAAGGACCGGTCCCAGTACTGACCCATGTGGTACCCCGCTAGTTACCCTCCATTCTTCACTGTGGACTCTGTTTACTACTGCCCTTTGCGTCCTGTTGTCCAGCCAATTTTTTATCCAGGCTACTACTTTGGGACCCACTCCAAGGCTGGCTAACTTGTTTATTAATCTTTTGTGTGGGACTGTATCAAATGTCTTGCTAAAATCACGGTAGGCCATGTCCACAGCCCCTCCCTAGTCTACTACTTTGGTCACCCAGTCAAAGAAATCTATTAGATTTATTTGACACTACCTTCCCACTGTGAATCCATGCTGCCTTGGGTCATGTGCCACACTGGCCTCTAGGAACTCAACAATTCTTTCCTTCAGAAGTGATTCCATCATTTTCTCTACCACTGAGGTCAAACTAACTGGTCTGTAGTTTCCTGCCTCTGCCCTGCTCCCAATTTTGTGAAGAGGAATCACATACACCCTCCTCCAGTCTTCAGGTACCACCCCATCCTCCCATGATTTGTTAAAGAGACTAGTCAGTGGTGTCACTAGTTCTAACCTTAGTTCTTTTAGAATTCTTGGGTGAATCCCATCAGGCCCCATTGCTTTGTCCACCTTCATTTTTACTAGTTCTTTCAGAACCCTTTCTTCTGTAAATGGACTGGTATTGACCCCCATCTCCAGAGTGTTTCTCTTGTTTGGTTTAGGTACCTTCCCCTCCTCTTCCTTTGTGAATACTGGACAGAAATATTAATTCAGTATCACTGCTCTTTCACTGTCACCCTCTGCCCACATTCTCTCCCCTTTATTACGCTTCAGTATCCCTCCCTTGGTCTTTCTTCACTCCCTAATGTACCTATAAAAGGTCTTATCCCCCTTCTTAACAGAGTTGGCTATCCTTTCTTCGGTTTGGGCCTTTGCTGTTCTGACTACCTTCCCTACCACTTTCTGCTTTAACTGATAAAGTTATCTGTCCCGCTCCTTCTGTGTTTCCTTATATTTCCTGAATGCAATCCTTTTCTCCTTAACCTTCCCTGCCACCTTTTTTGAGAACCATAGTGTTTTTTCCTTTGTTGTGTTTTGTTGATTTGCTTTACACAAAGGCTTGTTGCCTCTGTGATGCCTGCTTTGATTACTCCCCATTGTTCCTCAACCCCTCCTTCTTGCCTGTTTGCTAGTGCTTTTCTGAGGCACCCTCTCATTTTCCCAAAGTCAGCCCTCCTAAAGTTCAGTACTCTTGCTTTTGCATGGCTTGACTCTATGGCTGTGTTTATTGTGAACCCACTGTTTGGTGGTCGCTTGTTCCCAGATGGCTACCCACTTCTAAATCAGAGATTATTTCTCCATCCCCGTTTGAGAGTACCAGGCCTAAGATTGCTCTCTCCCGAGTGGGTTTCAATACTAGCTGTCTGAGGCATGCCCCATGTAGGGCATCAAGAATGACCCTGCTCTTGGATGTACCTGCAGTAAAGGTGCTCCAGTTAACATCAGGCATATTCAGGTCCCCCCATCAACAATATCTCCCTTTTTTCTGACATTCTAAGGCTACCTTCTATCATTTCTTTGTCCATTCTCTCCCCCTGAGATGGGGGTCTGAATACAAACTCCATGCAGATTGTGGTGCCATTTCCTGTCTCCAGAGTGACCCAGAGTGCATCATCTGCTCCCTGTTTACTCTTTAGTTCTGTTGCTTTGATCCCTTACATAGAGAGTTACTCTTCCTCCTCTTCTACCCTCCCTGTCCCTCCTGTAGATTGTGTATCCTGGTATGTTGACATCCCAGTCATGGTTCTCTGTGAACCATGTTTCTGTGACTGCCACAATATCCAGACACCCCCTCTTCCATCAAGGCCACTAGTTCAAGGAGCTTGTTACACAGACTATGGGCATTGGTACTCATCACCCTCCAATTTTTGATGGCCTTACCCCTTTCTGCTCCATCCCTGTCCTTACTGCCTTTGCCTATTTTTGAATTTACCTCTGTCCTGCTCCCTAATGACTTCTCTACCTTGGTGTTTATCTCACTAATTACCGTGATTTGTGGTGGGAGGCTGGGATTTCCCTGCTCCTTTTCAGTGCCTCCCCCCATGGCTATTTTAAGTGCTTGCCAGTGAAGCCTTTAAACCTATCACCTAAGATCCTGGATCCCCCAGACAGATGCAGACCATCGTGCCAGTATAGGCCTGCATCCCTCCAGGTGGCTCCCCAGTCCCCAGTGAAGCCAAAACCCTGAGCTCCACACCATCTTTTCAACCATTCATTGAATTCCATGTTGAGGAGTACCCAAGCATCACCCTTGCCATGGACAGGCAGCAGCACCTCCGAGAAGGTTACAGTATGTGCAATTTGTCAAAGGGCCCTCGCCAATTCTACAAACTCTTCTTGCACTGCTCTGATCTCATTTCTAGCCAGATCATTTGTCCCTAGGTGTACAATGACATCCAGCTCCCTCTCTCATACAGCTGCTCCCACGATCCTGAGGATTCGCTTCCTGTCCCTCCAAGCCATGGCACCAGGCAGGCACCTTACCTCCCTCCCTCTCCCCTTCCTCCCCCACTTCTACCCCATAATGATTGAGTCCCCCACCAGGAGTTGTTTTCTTCCCCTTTGGGGTCCCATGCCACCCTTCTGTCGGTCTCCTTTGTGGAGGTTCCCAGCATCCTCCTTGGGTCTCTTCTGCAGGTGCCTCCATAGAGGAACCACTATCCACCAGAACAGCATATGAATTGTGGAGAAATACATCTGGAGAGATGCACCTCTGTTCCACCACCCTCTTCCTCCCTGAGCCCACCTTGGTCCAGCCGCTGTCCAGCCGCAGTCGGAATGGGGCTGATGGATGCCGAGCATAGGTGGTGGTAACCAGTGTATTGACATCATTAGATAATCTATGTGGGACCACATGTGATGGGGGTTGAAGAAGAAAGTGAATTCCCTGGCACCCAGTTGGCCTTCTTCCACGTGTCTACTATGTCAAGCTCAGTCAACCCCAAACCCCATCTTTCTACAGTGGCATTCCTCCTACTTTCCCAAGTCGAGCAGTCCAGGGAAGGATCAAATACACAATTAAAATTCCACCTAGAATTAGTCCTGGGAATTGCTCTTTCTGCAGTAGGGCCAACAGTTGGTCAAAAAGATAAGGTCCCATGCTGCTCAGGCATAGATATCTCCAAAAGTAATGGTTTCCCCCCAAAGCATGCCACTTACAAATACATACCTGCCATTGGTATTATCAGCAACCACCCTTTCTTTCACAAATGCATCCTTTATGGATAAGGCTTGTGACTCCTCTTCTGTGTCCACTAAAAAAAACAGAGTAGCATTGTCCCATCCATTCTCTAATGAGTTTATCATGTTCTTTCGTAGTGAGGTGGGTCCCCTTAAGCATTGCAACCCTCACACCACACCTCTTTAACATTGTATACATTTTCTTACATTTAATAGGGGATGATATCATCTGGACATTCCAGGAGTATACAGATAATATGGTAATGTCATCAAGAAAAGACACATTCTAAGCCCTGGGGGAGGGGGAGAAACCCCTAAGAAAACACAGACCCAGGGTACCACTCATAAATACCTTGATTCTTAACAACAGGAGTGACCAGTCCCCATCTCTCATCATAAGGAGCAGACTATCACATGTGTGTCAACTATAACCAGAATGAGCTATAAAAACATTCAAACAGTAACTGCTATATAAACAAGGAGCAAAGGTTAAACAGGAATGCATAAAACACCAAATTTGAACAGTTATAAACAATACTAAATCACTGATATGAATTTTGTCAACTACTCCCACCATATCCACTGTCATCAGGGTGCCTGCCCCCAACAAATAAGGGAGAGACCCCCCAACAGGCAGACCAATATGGGAATGCATTAGATATTAAAAACACTTTTTTTGAAAACATATGGCCCTCTCTCTCCTGCCCATGCCTTTACAACATATACACAATCCAACTTATGGATCCTCCTGTGTATAGTAACAGAAAATAAAACCCACATCCTTCCACATTAGAAGCTGGTAGGGCTGCTGAGGCACTGCAATATTAGCATCTATTGCAGTCCAAGATCCAGTGGCAGGGCGAGGACCCTGATGATCTCCCCCAGACCAGACCCCAATCCATCCCTGACTCTCCCCTCCCTCCCAGTCAGACAAGCTATCATCTCCCTGATGGACCACACCCCTCTACCCATGGTCCATTGGAAATAACCAAAAAGATACCCAGAGCCAGTAAAGCTGTCCAAGATTAAGGTATAACTCCCCCCCCACCTCCTACCCCAATATATAAACATGTTAACCCCTTACAAAAAAAGGTTACATATTCCATATAATAGAGCATAGCTGGGGAGTATAGTTGAGTTATATGTAGAGAGAAAGTAAGCATTTCAATTTAGTAATCACCCTCCCTGTTGACCACTATTCTAGGATTAAGCGCTGAACCTCCAAGCCCCCATTCAAAAAAATAGCACATGTAACAATTGCAGTCTTAAAAGCAAAGATGCTCCCAATCCATGGGCATCACCCAGAGAATGCTCATAGGTATGCACGTCAGACTGACCTGGTGGCAGTAATCCTCAGCGGGACTGGGAGCACGCTGCAACCAACCAACCAATCAACAATGATCTCCAGAGCAGGGGAGATTAATAGAGCATGGTTGTAGTGTCCCTCCCTAAAATATAGCAACAAAAAGGTGCTCCTCCAAGAAAGCAAGTTCCCACTGGACTCTGCAACAGGAAACAAATGCATTCAAGGGAATCATGAGAGCGGGGCAAGTGTGGAACAGTAAGCCTATAGCGGTTCCCCCTGAAATGATGCCATTTACCTCACTGTGTAAAGACAGAGAAAGAGGGCCAGACAAGCCAAGTACCAGAGTGGATGTAGACAACACCCAAGTTCTTAAAGGGGGCAGCAAGTCCACAGGACCAGTTCTATTAATTTCAGGCTCAACAGCTCACATTGTCAAGACATCCAGAGCAAGGCAAATGGGGAGACAAAACCAAGGACAAATTGGTCCAAAGCAACAGGACCACACAACTAAACTACCCCCACCACCTTCAGGTGTAGGAGCTGACAAGGGCCCCAAATCCTTGTTCATAAAAACATATATCAATAATTAAAATTTCCCCCATGCCCAGGCTGCTTGGCAGAGCCACGAGTCAGCTCAGTGCATCCCACTCCTCCTTGGCTGTGTCCATTCATTTCCCAGTCCTGGCCTCTGTCCCCCTTCCCCACAACACACCCTATCCCAAAACTTGATAATACTTGCAACAACTTAAAGGGTTGGAGCATATATTTTTAATAGTCATCATCCATCAGTCAGACAGGAATGCAGAAAAGAAAATCCACATCACTTCAGGGAGGTGTCTATCCAGAGACATAAATCTGCTCGTCACTCTGCAATCTCCAAGGAAACAATACTGAAGGAAGCAGTCCACCAAGGTAGGGAACCACAGCAAAAATCAGCCACTATAGCTCTGGGGATAAATTCTGCCATCGTCAAGTGGTAGCCCACAGTAAAGCGACACCAAAACTGCGAATGATGGAAAATTACCATTACAGCGAGTGTCACAGTAATAATCTGTGGTTCACCAACATGGCTTCTCCTGGTGTTTTTCCCCTTCCTGAAACAACTCTGACCTGGAGTTGATTATATTTAAATGCTGGGGATGTGGGGGGGGGTGCAAAAATACCTAGTTTCGTGATGGCACAATACCGAGTGTCGACATTGTGCTGTCACTGTACAGGATGTTGGCAGATTTACAGCTGATGAAACATGGTGCTTCCATTGGTAAGAGGGAAGAGTCCATTGATATGGTAGTTACACAGTCCACCAAGGCTAGTCAGATACAGAAGAATCCAGAATATTCAATAACCAAAAATCAGCAGTCTCTGCATTCAGCGCCCATTCTTTTTATTTCAATCCTCCAGAAAACATTGCATCTTGTCCAGTTCATAGAAGGAGAATGTAGCACCTTCCCACTTAATTCACACAACCACAGGGTAGGAAAAAATGAAATACAGCTTCCATTCATGAAACCTTTTCTTTTGCAAACACTCTGTGATAAGTCCTGGCTGATGAACTACCTGTGGCTCTCTTAAAGCAACTTCTTTATAGAATGGTAGGCATTTAAAATAGCTTGCCTATCTGGGAAATTATGCTTTCTAAAAATTATTTGCCATGGAGGGTGGTCATCCAGTGGGCTAGGTGCAAGGGCCTGATGCACCCTTTCAATCTTCAGTCCAGAACCCTTAAACTGTAGTCTCAGCAATTTAGGGAGAGTTTCAGAGCAGAACTTTAAACGCTTTCTCCTTCCTTGCCCACCGGTAATCCTCACAGTCTCAGGCTGGATCTTCAGTGGTAACTCTCCTGATATTAGAGTTGCTCCATAACGGCCACAATTTCTTTCTGCAGGTGCGAGACTCTCCCTGGTAAGCAACCATATTGAGACTCAAGATCTGATATATGTTGTTCAGCCTCATCTAAGCATTTAGCTTGTTCAGCTGTTTGGGTTGCCAGGTCTGCAATCTTCTCTGTAAGAGTGTCCAGCTTAGGGGATAAGGCAGCCAAAACTTGATCAGTGGCAGTACAGCCCAAAGCAGTCATCTCTGCTGCAGACAACATGATGGTGTCCGGGCCTATGGCTGGCAATCCACCCTGCTGCCTCTTTCTGGTCTTAGCATTGTTTCTTTGTGGTTTGGTGCCCCTGTTTAGCAAAAACTCCTCCATCCCGGTTCAAGGCACAGTTTTACCTAATGACAGATATTGAATTAATAGCAGGAAAGTTGGATTAAAATAGATTTATTCACGGGGACTGGCACAGCTCAGGGATCTCAAGTCCACTCATTTAGCTGCTCATTGGCATCCCCCAGGTCTGGGCTTCTTAAAACAAAAGTTGACCATAATGCAACCTTAGTGTCCTGAAAAGCTTCATCATACTCCGGGGATGAGTTCACATTATTTGGTAACTGTTTCTCTATAAGTTCTGCGAGGAGAGCAGCTAACTGGGTAAAGCTGGGAACAAATCCCCATTTAAAAATTAACTTTTTATTTCCTGTGATCTGATTGGCTTTTACTACTGCCAAGGGGATCATTAACTTTCAGTAGATGTCCAGGAAATAAAAAGTACCAGCCCAAGTGCCCTTTGCCCATTCAAGTATCCTTGTGCCCACCCTGCTTGCTCATTGGTCAAACCATTTTTTCATGCTTAGCAAGAAATAGAGCTCCCCACACAGCATAATGCTTGTTTTTTAATTAAGCCTCATTTTTTTAGACACTGACAGAGGCTCACTACCTTCCCCCACCCTGCCAGTCTCTGTAATTTTAAATAACAACAGTTCACATTAAAATGCCAAATCCTAATATAGGGCACAGTCACAGTGAAGCAGCTTCCCCACTCACCCCCGACCACTGTACTTCCCCGCATCGAAGAAAGAATTACTTCTCTCACATATCAGCAACACATCTCACTGCTCCAGTCAGCACTCATACCAGTTCAACACAAGAGTTCACATAATAAAAAAAAAACACACATTTAATGGAAGAGAAGCTCCGATGCATTATTAGTTTTTTTTTCAGTCAGCAGTCAGTCGGCAAGTGGGTGAACAATCAGCTACTGCTATGCCATCAACCCTACTGTAACACTGAAACATCGACTACACTCTGCCATCCCTCTTGAGTAACGTACCTTCGAAACACAAACTATTACTCTGGCATTCCTTCCGAGTGCTGTACCTCCAAATCTTCTTTTTTTTTTTTTAAACAGTATCACTTTTCTGAGCTGCAAACTACTGCACTTCATCTCAACTGACCTGTGTGCTTTGAAACTGGTGCTGGAGACTCACGCCACATTTGAAACCTGATAAAAAAAAAAGTTACCTCTCTTCAAATGAAGCTCAGCATGGTACGTTTCCTTACTCCAACTTAGGGCTCATAAAAGTGAATAAAAGAAAAGTACCCCCCCCCCCGTGTTGTGTGTGCGTGTGTGTGGGAGGGGAGCAGACAATGCAGCAAGCTGGAGGAGATGCTGACAGGAAAAGAACAATTCACAAAAAACACAGCAGTGCCCTCCAGTGGCAAGTGTACCAACAAAGGGACCACTTTACCAGAAAAATGTATTTTAAACATTTTTGCATTTGTGTGAGATATATATATATATATATATATATATATATAGATATAGATATATATATTATGGTAGCATGGTAGTGCTACCATAGTTAAGGTTGAGTAATTTTAAATGGTGAAATGGTGAAACTTTGCACCTTAATAACTTTGCCACCATTCAATGGACTCCAATGCACACCCCGATGCCGGTTGGGGGAGTGGGCTGAGGGGGTGTAAGGGGGGGTTTTCTACCCTAACACCAAATTTCTTCACTCTCGTCACTGTGAAACAACCCTAACTGATGCATTAAACAGAGTTTTTTGCCTCAAAATATATATATATATATATATATATATATATATATATATATATATATATAGTGATAGTGTGATAAGTATCTAGTGTAGTTGACAGTGACCTTAAGTAACCTCACGAGTGGCGTAGCCACGAGTGATGGTTACGAGAGGTCACTGTCAACTACACTAGATAAATCCATTATCACACTGTCACCCTACGCATATTCGATTTATGCAATAGGGGTTGTCATGGGTGTTTGTATTTTTATAAGGATTTGTATTATTTTGTCGTGGGGTTTGGACTACTTGCTGTTCTAGTGAAATTGCGGTATCAGTTTTTTGTGCATCGGTTATTTGTTTGAATGGGTTTGGTGTTGTAGTTTTTTATTGGGTAAGATTTGGTTGTGGGCGTGGTTTTGCTTTGTGGTGATTGGTTAATGGGTGGAGTCAATAGTGTGAAGTTGCATTGGGATTGGTTGAGGGGCGGGGACGTCTGTAGGGGAGGAGTTTTTTGTCAGTTTGGGAATCGTCGTTGAACGGGAAGGATGTTTACAGAGGTTGCGTCTTGTAGTAGCGGCGGCATGGAAGGAAGCCGAAGTAGCGGTGCTGAAATCGGGGCAGGTGGAAGGCAGTAGCGGTGTGCTTGGCCTATCGATGGGAGGGAGTGTTCGTGTTGGAGAAATGGATTTTATATGTGGTGATGATGAATTTTGAAGGTATGAGAAATGATTTGTGTCATTTTGGCATCGGGGTGCGTTTTTTTACTGTTTTTGGTACTTTGGAGAGGAAGTCTGAATTTTATGTTTGTATGCCGTTTTTGTACGATGGGTTTTATTTTTTTGCAATCGGTGAAGAGGGGTGCGTATTGAGAAGAATATGGATTTCCCAAGTATGAGGACAGACTAGGTAAGTAAGATGCAAACAAACTTTAATGCACAAAAACATAGTGTTTTTTTTTTGAACAGTTGATTTACATATACAAAGAGAGTTACACATTTGTTAAATACAGTTTAACTTAGAAGAAAGGCTGTTAAGTAAGCAACAACAGTTAGTTGAATCTGAAACATGTAACTTTAACTTGCTGGACAGTGAGGTAGTACATGAGAAAAAAAGCTGGTGTTGTTCGCTGCCCTTATTAATGTGATCAGTATCTATGCAATGGTTTATTTTAATAGTACAACTCCGTGAGGTGATTTTTTTTTTCTGATGGAAAGCAAGTAACTCGAAGAAGCTGACTTATATTTTTTTTTTGCTGAAAGTGTTGTCTATGCTTAGCACTTAATAAGTTACATATTCTAACATTTAAATGAGACTTTTTTTTGAGTTTCTAAGGAACATGTTGAACAATATACTAAACTAGAATGTATGATAGAAAAGAAAGACATTTTAATTTGAGCAGTTTTATAGCATTATGTATTCTATGTTTCTTTAATGTATAGCAGAGGTTATGCTTGCTAAAGAAAAAGACAACATCATTTTTCTTGTTCATTTTTTCTGATGTTGTGTGTCATCTGATGTCTTGATGTAGAAGTCAATGGAGCAAAAGGAAAATTCTTGAAGTTTGTTGTTCTTCTTTCTTGTGCAGGTAGTTGCTGTGTCCTGGAGTGAGAATGAAATAAAGAATATGTGTTAGAGTTCTGAAGTGTATATAAAATAGTGTTGTTTGTTTTATTGTGGTTGTATGTGTCATATTAAGTATGTGAAATGAGTATGTGGCCTAGTAAGAGTGTTGAAGAAGTTACATATTATAAGTGTTGGGAATGTGAGCATTGAATTATATGTGGGGGCGCTAATATTATGTTGTTAAGTGATCTGAGAAAAAAAGTTATGCTTGAATCAATCTTCACATTTATGGTTCATTATGGAGAGAGTTTATGTGTATTGGGTAACTAATACAGAATCAATCTTTACCTGGTAGCTACTATTGCATTTAAGAGATGTTTAGCAATGGAACTGTACCTTTAGTCACTGTCGCTGTCAGAAGCAATTTGTTGTGGTCTTTTTCTTTTTGGGGTACCATAGCTGTTCCCTGTTGAAGAAAGGGGAAAAAATGGTATTTATTATGTTGCTTTGCTGACATGTGATACTTGAAGGTTTTAACATTTTTTTCATTTGTTAGATTTCTTGTTTGTACATATTATCTACAGCATTTTTTTTATTTTCATTTCTGATGTTGCATTTTTTGTTTTCTTGAAGTTGGAAATACATATGATCTACATATATATCTCAGCATTTTTTTTTTGCATTTCTTTACAATTGTTGTTGGTTGGTGAAGTGACAAGACATTTTTTAATGATGGAAGCACATAATAATTTAGTGTTGGTGAGAGCAAGAATACTGTGTCTTGTATTCTAATCTTCCCCTTCCCTTTGTGCTGGTAAATCATTTTACAGGGAGCTATAGGGAAGTGTACTAAATTAGATGTGTTACATGTTAGTTGTGGGTGATGTAATACTATGGTGTTGTATGATATAGGTTAAATTGAAGGTTTTGTGATGTAGAAAAAGAAGATTACCTTGAACAATGTTAAAGGTGATGTTTTTTGCTGTGATATTTGGTCTATTGAAGCAGGAACCTAGGATTTCCGAATATTTGCTGGAGATGGTAGATAGTGGTTGAGAATCTTGTTGTGTTGCTGTTATAGATGCTGAGCTTAGGATTCCAGAAATCTTCTTTTGTTTGTCCTCACTTAGTTTTGCGTAGTCATTTCAGCTTTGGAGTTGTTTATGGCCTGAGATTTGGATGATTTCTGTGGGGGCAACACCTGAGTCTGTTAATTTTTGGACCAGATGTTTGCGGACAGAGTGGTTTGTCAAACGCTTGTCAGTGTTGAGGGAGGATTTGTTTACCATGTTTTTTACTATTTTTGCAAGCTTGTTCACACCTACTGGCTGATTTTTGAACCAGGGACTGTCTGTGTTAAATGATGAATGGTAGTTAGTAGCTAGAAAAAACAGAGACAGTGTTTGCTGGGGTCTTGCTTTTTTGTAGACAATGTAGTTTTCCACTGGACATTTCTTGGGATTTTCTGAGAGCTCATATGCTTGTGGCTTTATTTTATGAGTGTCTTTTGGATTTGCACCAGAGCGAGTTTTTGTTTATCTTTCTTGGCAGTATTGTAAAAATCTATTGCCATTGTCATCTGTCTTTAAGGTTATGTCACCCCATTTGACATTTCGCATTTCAGTATTTCCTCTAACTCCAAAGTACATGCTGATTGTTAGCCACATTGTGTTTAGGAGTGATTCTGATGAGTCGGGTCCAAGGAGTCCTTCAGCATATAGGGTTTCTATGGCCTTGTCTGTGAGTTCGTCAGCTGCCATCGGTTTAGAACCCTTGCCTTCACTTTTGAGGTTTTTTTGTCTACACTGTAAGACTTGCCTGGCTTTTTAGAATATTGGGGAAGTGGAGAGAGAGTGAGCATAATTTTTATTTTTTAAGTAACGCTCTAAACTTTGGAACGTCGAATGCAGCGTTAGTGGTTCATATAGGGTACCATCTTTTTTTTTTATATGACATGAAGTAGTGGCATAAATACTGGTTCATTTCTGTAGGGTCGATTTTATGTAGTGCCTCCTGTAGGCTGAAATGTTCTGTGAGGAATCTGGAGAAAATGGCAACATCTGCTTGTGTTTTTCTGGCAGTGTTTATATTTTTTCCCTCATCAATGAAGTTTTTGATTTCTTCCATGTTTATGGGGTGTTCGTATACTGTGGTGTCTTTTTGAATGTTTTCAGTTGTTGCAGACATTTTAGTGTTGTCCGTGGCTGCGTCTTGAGGTAATGCTGAAGTAGAAGGTTGACTGGTATCAAGAAGTGGCTCCATATCATTTTCTAGTTGAGTCATTATTTGGCTTAGTTCAAGGTCAAATTGTGTGCTCTGCGTTGCGATGTTCATGGCTTAATTTCATTTTCTCTTGTTTTTTTAGCCTTTAAGAAGAAAAAATAAAATATGGAATGCAACGGTGGCTTCTGGTTTGATTTTTCTATAAGCTTCTGCGATGGTGCGATTGTTTCACTTTGGTTTGCGGTGGTATGTTGGCTCGAGAGGACAAGCTTTTTTTGAGCTCGTGCTGGGTATTGTGTTCATAATGGTGTGTTACTAATTTATGTTTAAATTAATGAAATTATGTGTGGTGTGTTATTTTAAAATGATTTGGGCAGGTTGGAAGGAAAAGTAGTTATTTATTTATTTTTTTTAATGTCTGTTGGAACTGCAAGGCCCCTCGCACTTTATATGGCTTTGTCATCACGGTTTGTTATTTCGGGGACATGGAGGAGAGAGCGGTGGCTTATTTTAAATGTTTAAGCAGTGGTGATTTTTTTATTTTACAGTTTTTGAATCGGGATGAGATTGTTGAGTAAGAGGGAGCCAGTGCAATCGGGTAGTGGGCTGCTGTAGAACTGCAAGGTGGGTAGTTGTGTGAACATAGGCAGAGAAATGTAATGTAAAGGCGATGTTAAAAAAAGATAATACGAAAATGCTTTTTTGCGCTTTCAATGTTTGTAGTTAATAAATGGTTGCTTGGGGGTGCTGGTGTCTGGATGTGTTGCCATGTTTCAGGTGGCATCCAAGGTGAGTGTGTTGGGTGGAACGGAATCTGGCTGCTCCTTTATTTTCTGTGGCTGTGGGTTTTGAAAGTAGTCCGGCACTGTATGTATAAACGGCCGCTGTATGTATAAATTTATTTATACATACAGTGACTAAGATAAATGCATTTATCACACTGAATATATGTCCACCCCTGTTGCATAAATATATATATATCCATGTATATCCATATATATATGTATATCCATATATATATATATATATATATACACACACACACACACACACACATGGCTACATATCTATGTCTATATGTTGATGGACATGTCTCTATCTACTGTTCTGGGATGCTTGCAGTGCTGCAGGGGTCAGGTGCATGTACCACATGTGCCTGCCAGCTTCCATTTCCTGCATCATCCAGCCTGTACTTCCATTCTAACCAACAGGGGATGCTGTGGGCATGGCTTGGCCTGCAGCGTCCAGCCTGTACTTCCATTCTGAATAAAAGGTGGTGCTGTGTGCTCCATGCAGTAGCACCAGGCAAACTGCATGGTAATGTATGCTAAGCAGCAGTTAATGAGATGCAAATGTACCTGTTTGCCCACACATCACCTAAGTAGGCTCATTTGCATGGAAGCTTTGAATATAGCTCCCATTTGCCCAGGGCTAATGTGTTAGCACTGTGCAATCAGGTTAGCTTGGGCAAACCTCACTTCAGCATAGCACAGTTCTGCAGTGTGTGGTTTACATTGTTGTTTGCAGTACGTGTGAGACATCTCTGTGCAGTCACACACAATGTTCTCCACCTGCAACACTGGCTTTCTCCAGGGTCTAATGAGCTGCAGTGGCAGTGTGCACTTCCCTGTTTCTATAGTCAGTGCTGTCTTATTCCTAGGTTATTTTTGCCCTGCACTCCTGGCCTTGTTTGCCCTGCTCCCTTTACTTGCTATATTCAGCTGGATTTGCTCCGGGCTATTCCTTTTGAATATAGCTTGCATTTTGCTCCGGGCTCAGTTTGCCTGCCGTGCAGTGGTAATTTAGCCCTGGAGCACAGTTTTGAATATCTGGCCCTGAGAGACCAAGGTCATAAGTATTGACTATTAATTAATCCATCAACAAATAAATCCTTATTGGTACAACTGAAAATGCTGCAATTAAACCTCGTATTCATCCCACAGCATAGTAAGCATTACAATTAGTATTTCTTTTTGCTCTATTCGTTTAACTGTAAAGTTCATCTTGTGATCTGAGGAAGGTATTCAGTTGGTCAACCACAAAGAACAGATGTCGATGCCCTTTTTGAATGACACATAACTTAGCAGGAGCAAGACGTTGAAACCCTGCACCAAAGCTCGAGTATCTCCTGCCTATATGCAAGGATGTAACACCTATGTTGCTGTGTTGAGTAAGCAGAATCAGGGTACGTGTAAAATGTATGCCCTTTAAAGAAAAGCTCACCATTTAGATGTGATAGTTTTACAATCAGGTCTCAATCAGATTCAAATGCAAATATTATCAGGATTGTTTGTCTAGTATCACTGTTCTCGTTAGGCACTATATTATCAGTGTTGGCACCAATGACTCCAATATTTAAACGTTCTTGTTTTTTCTTCTTTTCAAATCTGGATGCTGTTCTTAGAAATTGTTGGTTATCTTCAGGTAACTAACTCATATACTGAGACAAAAATATATTTTCATCGTATCTGTAAGAGACTGATATTCGATTTCCAAACCCACTGGCAAGACCACTATGTGGAGATTTTGTACCTGATTTGATTTTCTAACATTTCTGTTTTTCTTGACATAGAAAAGTTGTCTCTGATAAATTAGTAGATGTCTTTTCAATACCAGTGTGTGTTCGCAGACTCTGTGCGCCTCTGTACCTGTTCAGAGTCTGACTCAATTTTCTCTCTAGATATTTCTGCATGCTGCAGAAAGTCAACCTTTTCATTTAGAGCTGTAAATTTATGATTGAAAATTTAAATCCACTTTAATATTTGATCAATTGAATTGCACAAGGAATTGCTGGAGTATTTTTGTCCTCTGTTGGGCACTGGTGTTGCTGACATAGGTGTAGTTTGGGCCATCCCCCCAGAAACGCACTTATCAGACATGATGCTTTCAGTTAAGCAATAATCCATGACAGGATGTCAGATATACTGAGATTTACCCATGCCTGGTGTGGGTTGGTCATGAGGCCATAAACCGAGTGACCAAATCCACACCAGAATGGGTAAATCCCAGCATAACCCACACCATGGAGTGGATTATTGCAATTATACAATACCCTGTAATAAAATAATTTAACAAAGTTATTAAAATGTTTGATTTACTGTTTTAAAAGGCTTTGTTTAATTTAGTTTCTGGTGATATCCTTCCTCCTTGTTAGACAGTGCCTTGCTGCTAGGCAGATTATGGGTGAAGTTGTCTACCCCCCACAGCCTATCCCCAAACATGTCCTTCACTTCCCACACAGATATACACACAAAGTTATTTTTTTATATTTTTTTAAAGTAAGACCCTGCTGTCAGTTGTATGATAGAACGTTACTGTGAGTGCTGAGGGGCTGCGGCAGTTCAGGGTGTGGTTCCCGGATGAGTTCAGGTTTTGGGGTCAGAGGGATGTGATGCTCTTCTGTGACTTTTTGGGGGGATTTAAAGTAATCAGGAGAGTGGCAGTTTAATGTTCATACTTAGTTTTTTTTTGTTTGTTTAAAGTGATTGGGAGAGTGGCAGTTTAACATGCAGGGCACTGAAAAGGAGCGTAAATGATGGAGATAGCAGATGAGTGCTAGAAGTTGTGAACAGCCACTCCAGCTCTGAGTGAACATGTGGTATGTGTGTGCAGAGGACTGGAGTGCGGGTGGGGGGTTGCTAACACAGGGGATGGACTGCATAAAGAGCCACTATTTGATTATGGCCTGAAGTCTGCAGCAACCACTATGGCAACATTTTGTTTACATTTCGGAGCACTACGGAAGGATTTTTTTTTTAAAGAGGCTTCTGTGGCTGCTGGATCTTTATCCATGGGTTACTGAAGAATTTACATGTGTGTAGAAGACAGAGAGATTGAGCCTGCTATCATGTAAAATGTTTGTGCCAGTTGACAGTGTTGTGGCACGTGTCACCCTTTCAGATTACAAGGGCTGAATGGGTTGTTCTGTTGCATTTACAGAGAAGTCACATCCCAAATGGGGAGTTACTGTATAGGAAGTCATAGCAAACTCAATTATCAATCTACTGACAAAGACAAAACCATTCATTCTTCAGCTCTTTGCTGAATGTAAGGGGGGAAATTAAAAGTGTGCACATTTTTAATGAGATCACGATTATTGGATCATCAGTCACATAGCCCATCTGCTGTAGAGTATTCCAGCAAATCGGGAAATACTGAAAGTGTTGCTATGTATGCATAAATGTTTTTTAAAGAATGGCTAATGATATTCATACATCATGCTCATCATAATTTAAATAGTATTATAAAAAGGTTCTCAGAAATGCTGCAATCTGATTGGCTGTTACGATTCCAACAATCTTACATTAATCCATGTTATACTGTCATGTACAGCCTGATCACAATGGCACATGGATTCTTCCTGTCAGCATTCCATCTTCTAGCACTGCTAAATGACTGGAATGATGCATTCTGATTCCGAACCAGCATTCTTAAACTGTTGGTGGAAGAACTGTTTTATTAAAAATCTCCCTCTAAATGAGGAAAACATTCAAAAAGTATTCTTTTAGCCCTCTTCTTTTGTAACAATTTTTTGTAATAGCAATAAGGCACTCCCAGGAGGTATATTAACAGTCAGTTAATCACCCCTAGGGCCAATATGGTACTCGGCTGCATCTCATGCCACATTACACCACTAGGGGGTGATTAACAGTCTGTTAATCTAACCCCTGGTCATGCCTTATTGCTTAACAAATCATTCCTTCAACTTTTGGTCTTTAATTAGTAATTAATTTTAAGTTTTGACACATACTTTACAAATGTAGGCTCATGGATATATAGGTTGCAGTCAGGTCTTCAGATTGAAAATGCCTGCTTTCAATGTTCAGCTACCATGATAAGCCTGTCTGAACTTTATTTCATCTATTACATTTGCATACGTGTGGAAGAGTGCACATACACAGTATGCACTTCTAGGAAATCAACAGATATTGTAAAACTAACAAAAGAAACATGCTAACAGGAAATTTCTGTTACCCCCCCCCCCCATAATGATTAAGGGAAAAAGATTACCAATTATTCTAAAATAACATATCACTCAGTTAGAGATACTGGGCTGCATTTTCAGTAACTAAGTTTCAGATATAATTGTGTGTTGCTTCTGTGTTCCGTCTCATGCTTCTGTACCTACCTGCCCTATTTTAAAGACAGTGAGGCTTATTTCTAGCAAAAAGCTGTTTTCAGCAATTTGTGTAAAAAACATACATTTATCTTGTAGTATATTTTTACACAAACTCTCTCTCTCTCTATATATATATATACACCAAAAAAGTGCGTCAATGCAACAGTTAGGGTTCATATAAAACCGACAAAAGTAGAGAAATGTGATGTTAAGGATTCCAACCCTAACACCCCTGCCCCACCGCTGAACCAAATGAGGGGTGGAGTCCTCCTTTGGGTTGTCAACCCTAACCTTCACCTCACTGCAGTAACAAAAAGATGAGATGCAATGGAGGCAGGTGTGCATGTTTCATGAGGAGATCATGTGTGATGTTGTTTGCTCATGGAATTAGGTGGGCATTAGTGCTGACAAGACCCCAGCACTGATTTGCCAAGACTCCAGACACCCCAAACCCTAATGATTTTTCCTTTTGCTGCTTGGGAGGTGGAGGTGGGGCATTACGGTTGAAAACCCCAACGCCATATTTCCCTACTTTAGTATTAAGTTACAATAACTGGTGCATTAACAAAGTTTTTTTGGTTTTTTTTTTGGAAAGAATAATCTATAAATATGAACACATATAGTATATTGGGTAGGGAATGTCCTGTCTCCTCAATGGACAAACGGATTCTGAAACCACGTGTGTGCGTAAAGTGACAACCAATAATTTTAGACTTCAGACTGAGTTCAGACTTCATTAAGCAACCAGAATGCAGAAAACTAACCTATCAACGCCTCCCTGAAAATCAAATTCAGCCATGATAGCCATGTTGGTACAGAAAAAGACTCTACCACTCGCACAAAACATTAATTCTACACATAGGAACTTATCACATTTTTATAAACCCCACCCTACTCCAACCAATGCACTTCTACTAATTAAAATAAACATGCAAACCCCTTAACTCATAGTTATCACCTACTTTGCAATGCCTGTGAAGGTCTATTGCTAATGCTTCTTATCTCTTGCTCCAGTAATGAAACGCTGCTGTTCCTCGATCATACCCTCTTACTAAAAAATCCACCTGGAGACACATTAGCTTGGCCAAGCAGTGTATATATTAAAATAGCTTGCGAAGTGCTCTTTCTGTCAGAGAGCACATATGTAGGCCATCCAAACCACCAATGAATTCATAGATTCATAGATGGTGTTAGCAGATAAGGACCGCTTGATCCATCTAGTCTGCCCATAAATTCCCCCCCTAATAGTGCTCCCCAAGCCACTACTGGGAGCCTTCTCCTCCCATTTAACCACTATACCCATGTGTTTATCCCATGCATTCTTAAAACTTTTGATTGTTTCAGCCCCCACCATCTGTGCTGGGAGACTGTTCCAGTTGTCCACCACCCTCTGTGAAGAAGAACTTTCTCGCATCACCCCTGATCCTACCCCCTCCCAACTTCATAGTGTGATCCTAAGTGTTAGAAGATCCTTTCCTCTGGAACATACTCTCCACATGTACTTTGTTTATTCCCTTGAGATATTTGTATGTTTCAATCATATCCCCCAACTCATCTTCCTGTCCTCCAGGGAGTACAGGTTTAACTCTCTAAGCCTCTATTCATAGGACTTTCTATGCAGGCCCTACACCATTTTGGTAGCTCTCCTCTGCACTGTCTCGAACCTGCCCTTGCCCCTTTGAAGGTGGGGCCTCCAGAACTGCACACAGTACTTGAGGTGCGGCCTCACCAGTGATGTATACAGGGGAAGTATTACCTCCCTCCTTCTGCTGGTGATACCCCTCCCTATGCAGCCAAGCATTTGGTGAAAAGCGGCTAGCAGCAGCCGCTCCTATGGCCGCCACCACCACTGACTCCTCTCAACAGCCCTAGCCGACCGCAGGGCTCCACAGCTCAGACTGCACCACAGGTAGATACCACTACAATCCTTAACAGAGAGCCAGCATGCCTGGGCACCTTTGACTGGTGCAGCACTGCCTTAGGGGGATCGTGATTGGTCCTCCCGTTTGCCTGCCTTGCTCCGATTGGAGCGCCTTCCCTATAGCTTTTTCCACTGTTCCCTTCCTAGCTCTGATTTCTCAGCTCTCACTGTGACCTGAAATTTTGAGAAATATGTAACAGGGTTAGCAAATGTATGCTGGTTGTTTTAAAAAAAAAAAAAAAAAAGTTAGGAAAAGACTGTTAGATTTAACTGTGTTCTGCCTTGTCTTAAACTGCTTGAAACTGTAACAGTAGCCTGCATCTGTTAGTGTGTTCCCCTCTTCAGTCTAAAGTACATGCTGTTGCTACCTATCTCTGTGATTTGACTCCTGCCACTTCTGCTGCACTAAGCCCTTGCCCTGCGCTCTGTTGTGCCTGTTTCTTTTTTTCCCTTCTCCACCTCAGGCCCAGTACCTAAGCGTGATCTGCGTATCTCCCCACCCCTTGCCTAAAGTAGTTGCGATGATTTGGCGGTGCCTTGCTCCGCTTGGTAAATCATACCCACCCTAAGCTTCCTAGCTATCAGACAACAATTTATCCTTCTGTCTACCCCAGCCCTGTAATCGTTCTCTCCTTTGTTCAACTTTCACACCTACCCCCCTGCTGACGAACTGCCGCCAGCTCCCCTGCCTTTCTGCCCCTTAATATTGTTTGCCACAGCATATAAGTGACCCAGCTCTCCTTTTTATTCTTAGGACTTGCACCCGTAGGTGCTCTGGTGGGCTGCTAGCAGCCTGCCCTCTCCTGACGCCGCCAGCCATCTCCTCCTTCTCAACAGCCCTAGCCGACCATAGGGGCTCCACTGCCTCGGACTGCACTACAGGTAGATACCGCTACAATCCTTAACAGAGAGCTAGCATGCCTGGGCACCTTTGATTGGTGCAGCGCTGCCTTAGGGGGATCATGATTGGTCTGCCTGTTTGCCTGCCTTGCTCCGATTGGAGCGCCTTCCCTATAGCTTTTTCCACTGTTCCCTTCCTAGCTCTGATTTCTCAGCTCTCACTCTGACCTGAAATTTTCTGTCACCCCCTCCACCCTCTCCCAGACCTCTTTCAAATACACTCCTGTTCTGCCTCCTATATCACACCACTGCTTCATTGGCCTAGTTTAGTCTACTGCCAACCTATGATTGGTAGCTGAGTGTGGCCAATAAGCCTGACCAGTGTGAATATCTTCTGAGCCCCTGCCGCTAACTAAGCTGCTCCTGCACTCCCTGTTACCCCTCCTGCTGATTATTATCTGCTAGGTTCTTAAGTGAGTATCTAGGTGGGAAAATTAATTGCCTTGAAAATACAGCACTATTACAAATCATGAGATCACTCAACCTGGTACTATGGCTATCTTTATTGTACTATTATTGCTCCTAAGGTGCAGAGCTTCCAGCATTGCAGGGCAACTTGAAGTACCTCAATGCAATTCTGTTCCCCAATGTATCTTAATAATATCTAATGCTATAGCGGTTTGCCACGTTGACACCATGTCATTTTCCTCTCCCCTTTTGGCCTATTCCCCCCCCCGGTTAGCCCCACCCTCTTGCTACTGTACTCGCCTATGTCTATTCAAGCACTTACATTGATCACGTTAAACTGTCATTTCAGGGGTGCCGCCTCCTACGCTGAACGATATGAGGCACCTCGTAGAAATAAAAAAGCAGTCGCCATTCTTATAGGTGACTTAAAGAAAGTAATACTTCTGCTTCTTCTCTGCTCAGGAAATGTGGAGCTCAACCCTGGCCCTCCCCTTCAGCTCAGCTCGCCTATCGATTTTGCTGAGGCCACAGGTCTCAAAATGATGATGGTTAACATTTTAAGCCTGCCAAAAAAACTTGTACAGCTGCAAGCCTGGGTAGCACATGTTAAGCCTGACCTTATCATAATCACCAAATCGTGGTTAAAAAAGACAAATACCGACCACCAAATATCACTGCATGGCTACAAATTATATAGAGCTGATAGAGAGTCTAGAGGTGGGGGCGTGGTTATTTACATGAAATCTAAGTATGTGGTCACTAATATTAGTTGTAAATCTCTAGACAAGGAATTTGAGTTAGTTTTGCTGAGCCTTCATCTCCCCTCTTCAGAATGCATCACCATCTTAGGTGGCTATAGACCCCCGTCTGGTGGTGATAAAGTCCTTAATATACTGAAATCAATGCTAGCAGTTGCAAAATCAGAAACAATATTTCTAGGAGATTTAAATATGGACTGGTTGTCACCTAACTTACTTAGCCTCAAATCCCTTTGCGACGAACTAGGTTTTGTGCAAGTAGTCAGTGAACCTACTAGGAACAACAAATTAAATCCTGCCAATAGCTCCTTATTAGATGTGGTATTAACCACCCATCCACATAAAATATCTCATTCAGCAGTATTTCACAATGATTTGAATGATCATGGAATTGTCGCTTGCATAAGATCCCAAGTTAAGGCCTGTCCGCTGCCCATCTTTATAACAAAACGTTCCTTTCACAAATTCAGTGCAGCAAACTTCCTATCTGACCTAAGTATGATCAGGTGGCAAGATCTCTACCTAGCTAAAGATGTCAGTGAGGCAGTTTACACCTTTAATGACAAACTCACTACAGTAATAAATAAGCATGCCCATTTTATCAATGTAAGGGTACAGAACATTTCCAACCCCTGGTTCACCTTGGATCTTAAGGCAGCCCTTATAGCTCGAGATAAGCTTTGGGCTAAACTAGACATTCCAAAGAATCTTCGGATTGGCAGGATTTTAGAACAGCCAGGAACACTTGCGTTAAAATAATTTGCTCTGCCAAAGCTAACTACTATATTTCTACTCTTGAACAAGCAAAAGGTAACCCGCATAAGATATGGAAGACTATCAAATCCATTGAAGGGCAGCCCACGGCCCCCTCTGTCCCAACAAAGTTAGTCGCAAGTGGAAAGATTGTGGAAAACAAGTCCCTAATCCTGGAGGAACTTAACTCCCACTTTGCCACAGCTGGACTAGCTTTTGACTCATCACCTTATGCTGGTTCTCCGGTGTATCAGCACACCCCTTCCCCTATACCTAGCCTTGCACCTAGCCATTTCCAACTGCGTGAGATAACTTATAAAGAAGTCAAAGATTCTCTTCTTAATTTGGACACCAAAAAAAGTTCAGGGGATGTTGGTTTGGAACCCTTTTTTCTAAGGACAGGCTATGCCCATCTCAAGGCCCCAATTCTTCACATCTTCAACCTCTCCATTACATCTGTTCCTGTGCCGTCCTGCTGGAAATCAGCACACGTCCTCCCCTTATTTAAATCTGGTGACCTGTGCGATGTAAACAACTATAGACCTATCTCCATCTTACCTATCCTTTCTAAAGTACTCAAAAAACTGATCCATTCTCAGCTTAAATATCATTTGGAAACCTTCTCTCTCATTAACCCAGGGCAATCCGGCTTCTGGGCCAATCATAGCACCATCACTGCTGTAGCAAAAGTAACCAATGATTGGATCTCTGCTATAGATGCTAAGAAAGTAACTGGCGCTGTATTTTTGGACTTAAGCAAAGCTTTTGACACTGTTGATCATAAACCATTAGTCAATTGTCTTGCAAAGATGGGTTCCACATACCACACCACACAGTGGTTCTCTAGCTACTTAACTGGGAGATCCCAAAAAGTAAAGACAGAAGGCTTATTCTCTGCTGCCTTGCCTGTTGTAAGAGGAGTTCCTCAAGGATCCATCTTAGGCCCTATCTTGTTTTCCATATATATCAATGATCTAGACGCTAACATAACTACATCCCATCTGCACTTTTTTGCTGATGATACTGTGTTGTATACTTCTGGATCATCGCTATCTGAAGTCAAGGGAGTGCTCCAAATGGATTTCACACAACTTGAGCATAATCTAATAAAGGCAAAACTTCTGCTCAATGCGATAAAAACCAAAGCAATGATATTCTCCTGCAGTGCTGTTACAGGCCCTCCCAATACCCTAGCCCAAGACTTCATTGTCACCACGCTAAATGAGCCCTTGGAAGTTGTAACCAAATTTAAATATTTGGGTATCTGGATCGATAATAAATTATCTTTCAATGACCACGTTGAAGATGTCTCTAGAAGGTTAAAAGCCAGGTTAGGTTTCTACTACAGAAATAAGCCCCTCTTTCCTCTTGAAATTCAGAACAAACTTGTCCAGGCCACCTTTCTTCTCCTGCTCGACTATGGAGACATAATCTATTCCTCTACCACTCTTTCAAACCTAAGTAAACTGGACATCCTCTATCACCGTGCATTAAGGTTCATTACCAACTCCCCTTACCGTTCGCATCACTGTGACTTATATGCAGCTGTCGGATGGGCATCCCTTACTACTAGACGCCTGCTCCATGCTGGGCTATGGACTCTCAAACTGCTCTTGCAAAAATTGCCAAGCTACCTTTCATCCCTCATTAGTATCTCATATAGTGCATACTCGTTAAGGAAATCTGACTTTATTATGCTTGATATACCAAGGACGCGGACCTCCTTTGGTAAACATGCTATTGCATATGCCCTTCCCTCTATTTGGAATCAATTGCAATCCGTACTGAAACTAACTAGCACAGTTTCAATTAGCTTTTACAAATTGCTAAGTTCAGCCAAAATAAAAGACACCTGTAACTGTCATTAAATCTCTCCCCTCCCCAGGTGTGCTATTTTTTTTTATACATGGGTATGATATAATTGCCTTACCATATTAACTGCTTTCCCTCCCCATCTATTCATGGCCTCCCAATGAATAAGTTTCAATGCTACGCTATCAAATTACTCCTACCCCCCCTTTTATCAGTGTATTCTGTTTGTCCTAGCTCCCACAATATATGTATTGCATATATCAGCTTCATTCATCAGTATGCAACCTGTAATTCATTCCTCTGTGTTAAATCAGTGTTCACCACCTGCGCTCGTCATTGTGGAACTTTGTATTTATGTATGTATGTATATTCAGCCTCTATCATATAATGCGCATCTCATGTATTTATTGTTATTACCTATCTGTATTGTACATTGCTTGTCTATATGTATTAGGACCTCCTTGTGAATGAGCTTGCTCAATGGAGTTTTCTTGCAATAAACTTGAACTTGAACTTGAACACTACTTCTCCACCTTCAGGTCATTGGTAATGACAACTCCCAGGTCCCTCTCCTGTCTTGTGACACTTAGTACCTCCCCCCAAAGTCCATATGCTGCCCCAGGGTTCATTTGCCCCAAGTACATAATCTTGAACATTTTTGCATTGAATCACAGCTGACACCTTTTTTTATTTATTTATGACTTTGTTAACCGGATAGGTGTACTGATCTCAGGGACCATTTTCAGGCACGACCCGGGCTGCGTAAGGCAGCACAGAATAGAAACATCAGAATAACAAGATCATAACAAGAGCAGGTAATACATAGTGAAAGGTTACAGTTGCTACATTTGGCAATACATGGTGGCAGTAGTTGAGGGACAACAAATAACAAAGCAAAGTAAGGCTCACGGTGGTACAGTTTCAGTAAATAAGAGAACCTATTTGGCCCTACCCCTGGAACCTACGGGGGGCTAGTCCTTAAAGCGGTGGCAGGTGGATGCCAACAGGTGCCAGTCTTTGAGGCAAGTCTTGAACTGGAGGTGAGCGCTTATGATGCACAGTTCAGTGGGTAGCTTGTTCCATAGTGAGGTGCTACAGACAGGGCAGTAGTGCTCATGTTAATGGCTACCCTGGGGATTTTCAGGAAGGAGATACTGGAGGAGCATGGGCAGCGGTGTGAGGTTTGGATGGTGAGAAGGGGAGCATGAGGGGATTTCTGCCCAATATGGATGGCAGAATCAATAATACTGTACAGTGCAAGGTCAAAGTGGGCTTGTAGTGGGAGCCACCCTATTGTAGAGTAGAGTGTACAGTGGTGTGTCGAGAAAGGGGCCAGCAAGGAGAAGCGACAGGCACTGTTGCATGCTACTGATAGTTTTGCCATGATGGATGCTGAGGTTCTGGAGTGGATGAGAGAGCAGTACTCAAGGATAGGTAGCAGGTTTCCCTGGATGATGTCATGGTGGGCCTCAGGGGTGAGGTATTGCTGGTAACTGTAGGCAGCCCCTAGTTTTTGGTGAAATCTTAGAACCAGGGAGTTTATGTGCTCTGTAAAGGAAAGGGAGGGGTCAAGCACAACTCCTAGATGTTAAAAATGTTTGATGTCCTCTGGAGCATGGCCATAAGGGGACATAATGATTAGGGGCAGGTTAGACTTGCATTTCATTAGGAAGGGCTTAGATCTGAACAACATTGTTTTTTTGTTTTTTTTTGCATTGACCAGAAGGAGGTTGTCAGAGAACCAATTGTGGGCTGCAGTGTAGTTTTGTGAGAAGGCTGCAGAGATGAGGGTAGGAGACTTTCCACTGGAGAAGAGCACGAGGTCGTCAATGTAAAGGATTGAGTGACAGTTGAGACTATCCACTGGAAGGGAGTTAATGAATAAGGAGAAAAGGAGGGGTCCCAGGATAGAGCCTTGGGGGATCCCAGTAGAGACCGGCAGGGTGGGCGAGTGGGCTGGACCAATGCACACAAACTGGGAGCACCCTGTTAGGTAGCTTCCAAACCAGACTGTGACCTCTGGAAAGCAGCCAAGGTGATGCAATTTTGAGAGGAGGAGTGAGTGACTGACCAGGTCGAAGGCTTTGGAGAGGTCAACGAAGACTGTGCCAGTTGCATTTCCACGGTCCATGTTTGTGAGGATGTGGTCAGTTAGGAGTGCAAGGGCAGTGGTGGTGGAGTGATTCTTGTGGAAGCTGTGTTGTTGGTTACATAGTAGGTCATATTTACCTATGCAGTCAGCAAGTTGGTGGTGGACAATTTTTTCAAGTAGCTTGCTTAGGTGAGGAAGGATGGAGATCGGGTGATAGTTTCTTGTGGATTGTGGGTCCATGGCTTTATGAATGGGAATGTCCTTTGCAGTTTTCCATGTATCGGACATGGAGGAAGTGGTCAGGGTGAGGTTGAAAATGAACGTTGGGGGGGCGACGATGACAGGTGAGATAAGTCTGAGGAAGAAAGGGGATAATCCATTTGCTCCAGGGGAGCCATGGTTTGGGAGGCTCTTTAGGAGTTAGTTATGTCAGCATGTGAGAATATTTAGAAGAAAAAGGGGGGAGGTGGAGGTTGAGAGGTAGGCCCGGTGGGTGATGTTGTGGGGGCGTGCAGGGGGACAGGGTTTTTTTGCAGGTAATTTGGGAGTTTGCTCAGGTACATAGAGAGGTAAGAGAATTTGTCATTGAGGGCCTTGGCCACTTCTTGGGGATCAGTAATGAGGCCAGCAGTAGTGTGCAGCTGTGGGACAGGCTTACTGGGGGGGTTAGTAGTGAGCCAATGGATGCCCAGAATTGTTTAAGGTCCCTGAGGTTAGTTTGCTGGAGGTTGCAAAAATGTGTCTGTTTGAGAGCTTTGGCCAGGTGTTTGCAAAGGTTCCTCCAATGCCTGTAATCATCCTGTAGTGTAGGGGATGGGGATGCTTTATAGGTTGACCAGGCATGGTTCCTGTCTTTCATCAATGTAAGGAGGTCTTTAGTGACCCATCACGAGTAGCCACCTCTCAGCCCTCTGGTGGTGACTGGAAAATGCTTGTCCTGTAGAGTCAAGAGAGCTTGAGTGAACATGGACGCTGCTTGGGTCACATTTGATTCTGAGAAAAAGGCAGACCAGTCCAGTGACCGTGCCTCAGAGAGAAGGACAGGGGTGTTTGGGTTTCTGAAGTTACAGAAAGACAAGTATTTGGGTGGTGGCCATTTAAGTTTGGATGACCAGAGAAGGTACATAGGGGAGTGATTGCTAATGGAGTCAGACATGGTACTAGCATGCAGGACACAGTCCTCCTGGTTGGTTACAATCCAGTCCAGGAGTGTCTGTGTGCTCTTGCGAGGGTTCTGCCTTGTGGGAAGGTTAATAGTTTGGGCCAGGATGTATTGTTTTAGGAGGGAGGCATAGTCAGGCTGGTGGGAACTGAGCCAGTTTAGATTGAGATCACCCAAGAGAATTGAGTCTCTGTGTAGGGATATGGAGCCCAGGCCAGAGAGGAAGCTGTTTAGACCCTCGGTTCTGGCTGTAGGGGGATTGTAGCAGCATCCAATGTAGAGTTTTTTGATAATTCCCAGGGTGAGTTCGGTGAGGAGCCATTCACTGGGAAAGGTTGGGTCAGAGCGGAGAACTATGTTGGCTGATAGGGGTTCCTTGACAAACAGAGCTACTCCACCCCTTTTCTTTTGCCAGGTCAATCCAGGCAGTGGGAGGATTACCCAGGTAGTTGGTAGGTGGCATCAGTAATGTGAGGTTTTAGTCATGTCTCAGAGAGTCCCAGGACATGGTTTTTTATAGTTCAACCCAAGCTTCCAGGTCCTGGTATTTGGAAGGGAGACTGCATACGTTTATATGGGCGATTTTTAACCCTGGGGCATTTGTCCAGGTGCTGTCAGAGGGGGCTATGTGGAAATTAGGGAGGCTGGGGTTGCTCTCAATGTCCCCTGCATGGAGTAGGAGGGATAGGAATGGGATGCAGATGCAGGAAGGAATGGCAATAGAGCAGGATATGGAGGACAGGTAGTGACCAAATAAGTGGAGTTCCGTGTTTAAGAGGAAGGAGAGGGTGACGTGACCTGGGTAGGACAGTTCCCATGAGGGGAAGAGTGTAGGGTGCACCAGGGGGGAGCAGTATTCCGAGAGGTAGGCAAGGTACATTTGGTCCTGGGCCAGTGCTGAGGCACATACATCCATCAGCACCAGGGCAGATGCTAACAGTGTGAGCTGGGGCAGGTTCATGGTGACAGCGGATGTTGGTAGAGAGGAGGTGAAAAATTTGGAGTCCAAAATCAAGGTCTAGGACACTTTTGCATGAGTAGTCCTGGATGGGAACAGCAGACCAGTGAAGAAGCTTTAAGAGAGAGGGGAAGATGAACAAAGGGGGTGGGAAGATGGATAGCTTTATGCTCCAGAACTCTAGTATTAGGAGCCAATGGGGGCAGGATCGGGTAGGGGAGGGAGGAGCTTAAGTGTATTTAAAGGTGGCCTGGGGGGTGGGCTGAAAAATTTGGCAGCAGAAGCAGCAGCCGTGGTGGCCGGAGCCATGTATAGGCCATACCTGATGCTTGTCTCCAGGGGTCCAGTGGCAGCAGGCTCCTTGGTACCGAGACAGGCACAGAGTGGTGTCCAGGTGTGCAGAAAGGTGAACTGTGGATGGCAGTAGGTAGTCCAGTGGGCTACAAAGATGCCTGTTGACAGAGGGTGAGGACAGGGATTAACAGCACTCTGAAGTGGTGGGAGTGAAAATAAAATTAGCACACAGACAAAAGAGCTGCAATTTACTAAAAGAGGGCCAAATCGTGGGTCAGGAAGCAGACAGCTAGGCACCAGCTCTGTAACTGAGATTTGTAAAACAAGGGGTTCACAGTCAGGGATGGCAAAACAGAGGGAGAAATTAAATTGGTAGCTGCACTGGATTAAAATACAACAAAGCAGCAGACTATGGAGACTTTCAGCAAGGAAATCCTGAGCTTTAAATCCTGTACTGTAATAAACTTAGACACAGCGATTGAGGTAGCAGGTTTAACACAATATAAAAAATGACTGTAAGCAGTAGCACAGTGAAAATCTGCAGAGGGAAAGCTGCGTGGAACAACTTGGCGCACTGAATCTGAAAATCGGTGCTTGCAGGAAGACATGATCTCCGTAAGTGCAGGGTTTCAGCTGCGCTGTAGGAGGGAGAATAAAAACAAATATATTTCTTTGCCAGTTCCAGATTGTTTGAATGGAGGCAGCCCAAATTAATTTACTGGCTTAATATGTAATAGATGAGTCTGGTATCGGGAGAGCAAAAGTCAGTTTGTCGGGCAGCCAATCAGGACGCTCCTGCTCAGGAGCAAACAATGAGTATTTTTACAGAGAAAGGTGTAGATTTTCAAAAAATTTGGCAGCAGAATCAGCAGCTGTGGAGGCTGGGGCCATGTATAGACTGCACCTGATGCTTGTTTCCAGGGGTTCGGTGGCAGCAGGCTCCTTGGCACCAAGAGGGTGCAGAGTGGTGTCTGGGCATGCAGCACATGAACCGTGGACGGCAGTAGGTAGCCCAGTGGGCTACAAGGATGCCTTTGAAAGAGGGAGAGGACAGGGATTAATAGCACTCTGAAGTGGTGGGAGTGAAAATAAAATTAGGGCACAGACAAAAGAGCTGTAATTTACTAAAACAGGACTAAATCAGGGGACAGGAAGCAGACAGATACAGTAGGTGCCAGCTCTGTAACTGAGATTTGTAAAACAAGGGGGTCACAGTCGGGTGGGGCGAAACAAAGGGAGAAATTAAATTGGTAGCTGCACTGGATTAAAATACAACAAATCAGCAGGCTATGGAGACTTTCAGCAAGGAAATCCTGAGTTCTAAATCCTGTACTCTAATAAACTTAGACACAGCGACTGAGGTAGCAGGTTTAACACAATACAAAAAGTGACTGTAAGCAGTAGCACAGGGAAAATCTGCAGAGTGGAAGCTGTGTGGAACATCTTGGCGCACTGAATCTGAAAATCGGTGCTTGCAAGGAGACATGATCCCTGTAAGTGCAGGGTTTCAGCTGCGCTGTAGGAGGAAGAATAAAAACAAATATATTTCTTTACCAGTTCCAGATTGTTTGAACGGAGGCAGCCCAAATTAATTCACTGGCTTAATATCTAAGAGCTGACTCTGGCAATGGGAGAGCAAAGCCAGTCTGTTAAGCAATAATCAGGATGCTCCTGCTCAGCAGCAACCAATGAGGACTTTTCCAGGGAAAGGCACCGATTTTCGAAAAATTAGGCAGCAGAAGCAGCAGCCGTGGAGGCCAGGGCCATGTATAGGCCGTACCTGATGCTTGTTTCCAAGGGGCCAGTGGCAGCAGGTTCCTTGGCGCTGAGAGAGGCCATTCTTCCAACTTGTATAAGTCCTACCTCATCCTCTCCACTCCTCCCTGTGTGTCCACCCTGTTGCAGACCTTTGTGTCATCTGCAAACATGCATACACTCCCTTCCAGTCCTTCTGCCTTGTCACTAACAAAAATGTTAAAGAGTACCGGGCCCAACACTGACCCCTGTGGTACCCCATTAGTCACCCTTCCCTCATTCAGAGTGTACCCCCTTTAATGACCACTCTTTGGCTCCTATCCCCAAGCCAGTTCTCCACGCATTCTATGATTTTTGGCCCCATCTCCAGGCTCTGCAGTTTTATTACCAACCTTTTATGTGGGATGGTGTCAAAGGCCTTGCTGAAGTGTAGATAGACGATGTCCACCACCCCACCCTGGTTCACTACCCTGGTTACCTTACTGAAGAACTCTATCAGGTTGGTCTGACAGGACCTCAGTTCCACAAGACTTTATCTGTGCTCACAGAATGGAGCAGGATGCTTAATAAGGGTTGCTACACCCGTTATGTTTCCATAGTTCAAAACATTGGCACCATCCTTTACTCATGCATAGACTCAATGAATACTGCAAAGTAGCAAAAGTAACTTTATTCCAAATAGAATGACAATCAAGCTCACTAGTGTGCACACTGCCCTAGCACTTCAGCTACAGGACCTCCCCTTTGTGAGCCCATGTTGTCTCTGGTCCAGCTGACTGCAGGTCTCGAGGTATTTCCCAGTTCTTTCCTTGAGGATCAACTCCATTATTTTGCCATCCACTGATGTCAGGCTGACCAGTCTGTAATTCCCTGGCTCCTCCCTGTTTCCCCTTTTATGGAGTAGGATGATGCCAGCTCTCCTCCAGAACCTTGGCACCTTCCCTGTTTCTAGAAACCAGCTGAACAGGGTAGCCAGGGGCTTGGCCGTACCTCACTGAGTTCTCTCAGCAGCCTGGAGTGCACTGCATCAGGGCCCATGGCCTTGGCCACCCTTATCTTGGACAATTCCCTTTGGACCCTGTCTGCAGTGAAGGGGCTAGTGCCTACCTCCTGTTCCTTTATTCCCTTGTTGTGTGTTTGAGGCTCATTTCCCATGCCCTCCACCATGAAGACAGAAAGTAAATATTTGTTTAATATGTCAGCCTTTTGGCCATCCTCCTCCTCAGGGGTCCATCCTTCCCCAGGTAGCCTGACAACCCCATCCCTCGGCTTTCCTCCTTTCCCCAATCAATCTGAAAAAGATTTTATCTCCCCTTTTGACCAACTAGGCTATCTTCTCCTCTGTTATGGATTTTGCGCTCCTTACTTCCCTCCTTGCCTCCCTTTACCTTGCCTAGTAAGCTCTCCTATCCTCCTCACAGTATGTGTTTTTTTTTTATACTGCCTAAAGGCTCTTTAGTTTGCCTATATGCATCCACCACCTCCCAAATGAATCACAATGGCCTTCTGATTTTCCTGCCTTTACTGATCTCTCTGGTATACAGTCCTGTAGCTGTTTTGATTCCCCTCTTTATTGCTGCCAACTGTTCCTCTACATCTCCTAGTTCTTGTACCCCTGTCAGGGCATCCCTGAGGCATATCACCATTTCTTTGAAATCAGCCCTCCTGAAGTCTAAAACCCTCATCCTCATGTGGTTCATGCAGTTTTTATACTGAACCTTACTGCCCTATGGTCATGGGTCCTTGGCAGTAATGTTGGTTACACTGTCTCCATTGGTCAGAATGAGATCCAGTGTTGTCCCCATGTGAGTGGGTTCCATTACCTGTTGTTTGAGTACTGCCCCCTGCAGGGAGTCCAGGAAGACCCTGCTCCTGTCCATGTTTACAGTTGGGAGACTCCAGTCTAAGTCCAGAAGATTGAAGTCTCCCATCAGTAGCAACTCCCCCTTTTGAGCCATCTTTTGGGTCACTAACATCAGCTCCCTATCCACTTCCTCCCCTTCCATTGGAGGTCTGTATATCACCCCTGCTTGAATAACAGCCCCTTTCCTCTTCTCGAGGGTGACCCACAGTACCTCTGCTCTGCCCTGTTCCCCTTGTATCTCTACAGCTTTATGTGGTAATGCACATAAAGTGCTACCCCTCCCCTTTCCTTCCTACTTTATCCCTTCTGAATAGTGTAAAACCTGGAATGACCATATCCCATCCCTGGTTTTCCATGCACCAGAGTCCCTAATTCCCCCTGTGCACCCTGGTCCACAAGCCCCTCCAGTACTGCATACCTGTTTGATATCAACCCCCCTTCCCCCAGCAGTAGTGCATACCCCTATGTCACCTACCTTGTCATGTTATGGCTGCTATTCAACAACATCACCACATTCCTGCCGTTTGTGTAAAGACTCAATTGTTTCTAATTAATTTCTGCAGCTGGCTTCAGTGATTCACAACGGTATGTACTGAGTTGCATATATAGATGTAGATTAGGGTTGAGTAGCCTGGTCAGTGTTAAACCCCTAATTTTGCACATCAATAGCTTTGGCTCTGTTTGACTAAATCCCCTGAAATTTTGCATGTGTTGTGTAGTAGGCAATGTCTTGATCTGTGGAAAGTTTAGTGATGGCAGCTTGTAGGGTTTCTGAGATCTGCATATGTCATTTTCTGAAAATGTCTAATTTTTTTCTGTACTTCACATGTTTTTTTTGTTCTCATCTACAGCTGTTATGGAATGGAATTTTTTCTCCAAAATTGCAGGGCACATGTGGGATGCCCTAAGAAACTGCAGTGCCTTTGAAAGGTCTGGTGAAAAAATATTAAAGAGTCGTAGAGTTATGCAAGCAATAACACACAATGAGGTGTGGGTTATCTCCTGATAAGAGCATACCCAGGTCTGTTAAAAGGCACAAAGTGCTTTCCCCGAGTGCCTTATGCACCTGGGTGTATTCTTATCAGGAGATAACCCACACTTTGGAGTGTGTTATTGCACTTAAAAATGGGCTTCCCACAGCAAAAAAATGCACAAAAAAGTATAAACAAAAATAGTAAATCAAAAGAATCACATCAATAGAAAAACACAAAAAGTAGTCCTTGCCATTCTATTGTAATGGAGATGTTTAATTGAAAGCCACTACAGGGCAGTGGTGTTTCTCTGTTGTCCCCCCAATAGAAAACCCTCCCCAATATGTTTTGTATTTGTTTTCACATTTTTTACTTAACTTTGGCTGTCTTTCCTTATTAGCTATGAAATGCCTATTCAGTTTTAGTGACGGGAAGCAAGTGTGTCCTACGTCAGCTGCCATAGTTTCTTTTTATTAAATTAACTTTATTAAGTTTCAAGCTAAATACACATCAACAGAAAACATTCAGTGACAAAACACAGACGTTCACAACACCCTTCCCCTCACCCTCAGACATCCACCCCCCCGGCATCAGAATGGTAACACACTTGGGAATTGTGTCTTGCCAAATTATACGGTATTGCTTGAATTGGTTTGCAAAGAGTAAAAGGTATGCAGCTTACCCCAGTTTTTATCAAACCTTGTGAGACAGTTGTGCAAACTAGCAATCATCCACTCAGTGCGAAGATTGAAAAGTAGCTCTTGTAACCATTCAACATAAGAAGTACTCTCTGCATCTTGCCAGTGGCACAGCACTAATTTCTTAACTGATAAGGTGATTATAGCCATATAATATCTGTGCTCACGGACATCTACCCCTGCATAATCACCCATCAGACAAACCTCGGGTGAGAAGTGCCTTTTGTCTGATGAGTGACCACAAGGGAGCTACTTTGGGCATTCCCAAAAAATATGAAAAAGGGAACTTCTGCCTGTTGGCACCTCACACACTGGGGAGATGGAGCTCTGCTCATTTGGAAATGTTTGACCAGAGTAAGGTACATATTGTTAAAGAACTAAAATTCCATGATCCTCAATCGATCTTGTGTGACTTACTATAGGTGTGATAATTTCTCCATACCTTACCCCAGTTAAACTCCGACTGTGGGAATTGTGAAGCCCAATACACTGAGACACCATCTATAGAAGGGAAAGCTCTGTTGTAAAGACTAGCGTATATTTTAGACACCATGGGGCATGATGGCTAGTTTAATAAGTGGCTGAAAAAACTCCAGCACCTCTATCCTCAAAAGGAGTCTCTAAGTTATGCAATGACATGGATGAGTTGAAACACCTTAAGAATTAGGGCTCTATCTATCTTATATGCCTGCATGATCTCACCCGAAGTGAGACATACCCCATCCTTTAACAGGTCAATTGGATTGTGGAATCCAAGAGACAGGTATGGATCTGCCTCTATTTTAAAGATGGGATTACTTAAAAGGAGTTGAGTGAGGTCTCGGTTATGTTTATATTTTAGAAAGGAGCATAATTGGGAGTGGGTCCTAACTGAAACCTCAATCAGGGAATTGCGCAGGCCAGGAGGTAGGTCCCTGGGTTTAATATGCATAAGAGCCTTTGGGGACACTCCAATAGAAGCAATTAACTCCTTTTCTATAGTAAGCCATATAGGCACAAATGAGAGTGAGCTCAGATCCTCTGCCATTATAAGCCAGGGCAAATACTTACTGGCCTGACTTGCCCAATAATATATCCCAAAGTGTGGAAGTCTAAGACCAGCCTAGGCTTTGGGAGCTGCCAATTTGTGATACGCTTTTCTCTGAGGTTTGCCCAGCCAAATAATATTGGAAATGACAGCATGCACTTTCCTTATCCAGGTAAAGGGCAGCCACAAATTCAACAAGTTAGGCAGGTAAAAAAGACATGGGAGAATATTAATTTTCATTAGACTGATACGACTCCAAAGGGACAAAGGTAGAGTCTTCCAATGGGATAGAGCCTGCTGCACCACCTGTAGTAATGCAACACGGTTGAGTTGTCGTAGTCAGAGATCACGCCCAGCCAGATTTATACCCAAATACTGTATTTGAGGCTTTTAGGAGACCAAGTTAACCCAGATTCAAGTACATCACTTTTAAGTGTCCTAGAATTTAAAGGGAAAACTGAGGTTTTGTTCAAATGTACCTTATAGTAGGAGAGAAGACTATATTCCCTATTTGTCTTCAATGCAGCTGGAATAGAGGACCGGGGGTTTGAAAGGTGCAATAATATATCAGTATACACTGATAATTTCACTTCATGGGTCCCCAACCTGATGTCCTGGATCATGGGGTTCCCTTTAAGTTTGACGAGTAAGGGCTCTAGATAAAGGTTAAACAACAGTGGTGATAGGAGACAACCTTGCCTAGTGCCCAAATATAAGGGAAACATGGAGGAGAAGACACCATTACAATATATTCATGCACTGGGATTCAAATATAAGGTATGGACCCATTGGACAAAATTGTAGGGGAAACCCATAATTATGTAACGACTGGAACACAAATTGGCAGTCAACCCTTTCAAAGACTTTCTCCATATCCAGGGACATAAGCACCACAGAATAATCCAAGTCCCTGGATGCAGAGAAAGTGTGAATCAGTTTATGTAGATGATCTGAGGAAGAAAGTCTGCCATAAAGATGACCTCCTCTGGTCCTATTAAGGATGGTAGCATGCGGCTAAGTCTATCCACTAAAAGTTTAGCTAAAAGTTTGATATCATAATTCAGAAGTGAAATTGGCCAATAGCTTGTAACTTTCTCAGCCTTTTTCCAAGATTTGTGAAGCACAACTATCAGAGCTTCAAATAACCTTTTATCCAGAGATCCAAAGGAAAGGATAAACTGAAACAGTTTATGCGGTCAAGGCCCCAGTTTGTCAGTAAACATTCTGTAAAAATTAGGCAAAAACCTATCCAGTCCTGGGAACTTGTCCAATGGCAAGGCACAAATCACCCTCAGAATATTAGCCTCAGTGAACAGTGCTACCAGTGATTCTTTTTGCACGTCAGTCAAAGGTGGGAAGTGATATGGCAGAGAGGTAGTCATCTACCGTCTGCAAAGAAGGGACGGCAGACATCAAACTGTAAAGATTGCAGTAGTACCATTCAAATTCCAATGCAATATCATTCAGGGTGATTTTAAGGGACCCATCTACAGAGGAACAGATGACATTTATAATCCATGATGCTTCCTGGTTTTTAACCAGGATGGCCAGTAACTGGCTTTTTCACCCTGATCAATATAAGTTGCATGGGTTTTCAGGACAACGAGTTCTTCCTTTTCATGCAGAAGTTTACTATACTGATCCCAGAGCCCAATATGTTCCTGCCAAGCTTCATCCTTAGTATTAAGAGAGAGAGATGAGCTTCCAGATCTCTAATATAGAATAGGAGGTCTAACGCCTTTTTTCTCACTTACGTTTTCTAGTGGAGGCTAATCGTAAGTTTCCCTCTAATGTAACACTTCAACACTCCCCATTCCTTATCAGGTTTACCCACTGACCCCAGATTGGCTGAGGTAAATTGGTCAATACAGTTTGATACATGTTTGATCACCCATTCTCATTTTATCAGCTGATTGTTAATTTTCCATATGGTTTCTTTTTGTTGAAAAAGAGGGAAACAAAATCTTACACCATACCAAGGAGTGATCTCAGATTACTCTGGGATCTATCCCACAGCCCAGCAAACCTGTCAGAAGTGATTGGCTTACAAGAAAATAATGAAGATGGGATGAGGTTCCATGAACAGATGAACAAAACGTATATTACCTAGATTCAGGGTGCAACGTTCACCAGGGATCACAGAGACCCAAATCGTCTGTCAAATCACATAGGGATCGCTGAGCCAGAGATAGTCCACTCCATTGCCTATCTGATCTGTCCAAATCTGAAGCAAACGGGAGGTTCCAGTCCTCCCCGAAAAGATAGGAAGGGAAAGGAAGGGAGACAATATGGAGACCAACTCCATAAAGAAGAAGGGGGTATCCACATTGGGTCCATAAACACATCCCAATAAACTTTCACCCAGTCGAGGGTCCCCCTAAGAACTAAATATCATCCATGAGGGTCCCAAATGCACTGTATACATACAAAGGGGACTTTCTGTGAGAGGAAGATAGCCACTCCCCTACTCTGTGTGCTGTCTCCCACTGTATAAACCTGACCAATATATTGTCTCCAGAACACATTAGCCTCACTGTCCAATAAAGGCATCTCTTATAAAAAGGAGATATCTCCTTGAAAATGCTGGAAGTGTCTAATGATTTGATACCTCTTGGCTTTATTATGGGCCCCTTGAACATTCCATGTAATGATATCCAGAAAACTAGCCATCCATATTAATTAACAGTGTGTAAATAGTGACATATGGCACAGCAAGCACAATAGGATTAATCCATAAAACAAATAACCCATTTAATGCCAGACCCCCCCCACAATACCATTCCTCCCACTCCCACACAGCCACCTAACACATCCCAACTCACAGAAACTCCATAGACAATGCAATAACAGGAATAAAGAACTGTAACAGGGAAGAACACCATAATTCCCTAGCCCCCTTAATATATGAACAAAAAGTGTTCAGCATAACAATTTAATACTGTCAAACCCCACCCCCCACCCACCAACTTATAAACCCTATGGCCCATGATAAGACAGTCTCACCACCCAGTGTCCATTTCCCCCCCAGCCAACCCTCCAAAATAAAAAACTGTATCCAAAGGAGTGCACCCTTTCCTGGACTAGATCAACAGGAACTACTTGCATACACAAGTAGAAGGGGTCCCTCCACCAACCACCATACTATTATAGGTAACAATACCATTCCTAAAATTCCCTCAGCCTGCAATACAAACATAGAACTAGTAACAACTGCAGGTGAAGGGATACACTAAATGGCACCATATAGTAACAGCAATATTTCTTGCTAATTAAGCCCGATCAGGCTTCCATTTATTCTGTCCCAATAGTAGTAGCCCATATATAAACTCTTCTCTAATTGAAGGAAAGTTATTCTGGATACTGGTTGTCCATTGTTGGGTGGCTCCCTTTTGCAGATTATACCTAATTCGTCGAACCAGTACAGAGGGGGCATCGGGGCAGAGGCAAAATTCAAATAATGATGAATCTCAGAGTCAAACATTCAAACTCCCTCTGTTTGTTCTAGAGTGAACAAAAAGTCGCAGAGTTATTCCCAGACCCCACACTCCAAAGACACACAGTTCTGAATTAAAGTTCTCCAAAATCCCATCAGGGCAAACCATCTTACCAGTAAGTACATCATTGTAAATATGCTGCATGTACCAGTAGCTTTGCACCGTTTTTCAGCAGGAGCCGAGAAGATGCCGCCCCAAAGCAGAAGAAATCTGTCCCAATGTCTCACTTTCAGTAAACGTAGTTAAGATTCACCACCCGCCACAGATATTCCAACTTAATTGAAATAAAAACTTACAGTCATACTCTTCATTTCATTTGTTTGCTCTCCCGACCACTGCTGCCGGATTCAGTTAAAAGGTTTCATTCCTCATGCAAATTGCTGTCAGCATAGAGATCTACAGCATCTGGGCAGGGGCGGGGATGCCAAAAACAAGTTGTGTAGTCCAGAGAAGAAACTTTCCCCCAAAGAAAAGTCCACCAGCATGGAAACCAAGTCCACAATAATTTTCAGAAGACTGAGCCGCTTACCCAGTTAGAACATCGCCAACCCTTATACACAGCTTTTCACAGGTCTTTAAATAAATCAGGCAGGGCTTTCTTTAATTTGGCCACAGCTTTTTCTGAGTCCTCAAAACTGCACCAGGCACCCGATAGCTGCACTTGAAATCGGGCGTAGTACCCCATCCTGAACTTGATGCCTGCGGCTATTAGTTTAGTGACAATAGGGTGGAATGTGGTGCGCTGTTGGCGAACTGAGCCCAGTAGGTCTTGGGCCACCTGCAATTTGGCTCCATCTCACTTTACCTCTTGCAGTTTCTTAACTTTATTTAGGAAATGCTGCCATTTGAGGAAATTCAGGACTCAAAACATAAATGGATGTGGCACTGCACCCGCTGCTGGCATGGGGTGTAAAGCCCGGTGTGCCCTCTCAATGGAATAGTTGGAGCCATATGGAGAAGGGATCGCTAGCTTAAGAATCAGCTTTTGTATAAAAAGAACAGGGTCAGAGCCTTCTTCCTTCTCAGGAAGACCGATGATGACTGCATTGTTCCTTTGGCTCTGACCCTCAAGATCTTTCGTACTGGGTCAAAATATCGTATGCTTAATAAGCGTACAGCATTATGTGAACCCCGGACCTATGCGGCTCTCCATTGGACCCCCCTGGGTTAGAATCCTAAGTGGGTGGGGTCCGGGGCATAGTCCCCTGTAATTGGAAGTGGGGACAAAGCCCCCCACAGAACATAAATTAACAAGAAATCGCGCAACACGATTTAGTTGCACGGCATTCTGCTATGCGATATTTTGACCCCGTGCCAAGATCTTCAATCTTTGCTTCGAGATGAGCCATATTCTGCCATGTTGCCACCAGTTCGGGATCCTATCGATCAACTTTCTTCTCTAACAAGATGAGTCGAGCTTCGTTGTCCCTGGTTCTTTTGAATAAGTCTTCAAGAGCCACTGCCATAGATTTAAATTCAGAGGTAGGTGTTCTTAATTCCTCCCGGAATGGCAGAAATTCAGATAAAAATCGCTCCACTGTTAATGGGGTTTGCTCCAGTGTAGTAGTAGCAGAATGCTGGAGGAGGCCTGGGCCTTGACTTTTTTGCTAGCTTTGTTGGGCGAAGGCTGTATCGTATGTTTTGGTGTTGCTGACTTCATTTTCACTTCCGTAACTCCTGATTTTGGCCACAGTAATCTTCTCTTACTCTCAAACAAATGTCAGAGACTTGCAGGTGCCAAAATTATGGTAGGTGTAACCGAAAAAGTAAGGTTTTAATCTAGGGTTGCTGGAACCTGTTGATGGAGCTGCTAAGTGGTATGCTGCATCATGTGACTCCCCGTCAGATGCTGTAGTTTGTTCATTGTTGCTTTAATAATGCTTTCTGCTATCCCAAAATTACTGCTGTTTTACGATTTTTTTTTTAATAATGTTTTACATTTTAAAAGGTATTAAAAGCAGAAATGCCTAGGTGATTACAATGCTAACGAAGGAGGAGCATCTCTCATATGCTATTTGAATGCAGCATCCTGGCAGCAAGCGCATCGCTCGCTTGATAGTGGCCACACATGTAAGCCATAGCAGCACAGGTCAGATTTTAATTTTTTTTGATCCTGAAACTGAACAGGATCAGATAACGCTGTGCACTAGGATTTGTCTCTTTCTATGGTAGGGGGTTGGTAGGGGGTGGGGGGTGTTCTCTAGCTGGGAAAATGAGCTGCACTGAAAAAGTGGCTTCACTATCACTGTGGTCAGCTGTAAACTTATATGATTGTACAATTAGGCTTGAAAGTATTCACTGGAAGGTTTCTTTTGGTTATTTCTGCAGCCTTTCTGTGATTTTACAATGTTTTTTGAGGGTTTTACTGGTTTTTGTTCTAACTGAGATTGCCGCGGTCCGAGGATGACAACTCTCAGGCAGGAAGTGCTGTTTCCCACTGTTGCACTGTGAGCTGTGCCAGCCTGTGTTTTTGTTTACAGTTGGCACAGCTCACTGATTTGTTGTTATGGGTTTCGAGTGTGGAGGCTAGTGCCGGTTGGCTAGTATATCTTCTGATAAGGACACAGCTCAGAAGATGCACTAGCCAATCGGAATGCTGGATTTCTAAAATCCATTTTGTAAAAGGCTTTAAAGGTTTATTTTTTCCATTCTGAGCATGCACAGTAGGGTTTCTGAGTTAACATTCAGGTGCAAAATAAAAAATTGGAAGTTGCAAGACCCTTTTTTTTTATTCTTACCACTTGTTGGGCACAGCACCAAAAATGTTTTTGTGCCATGAGAACCACCATCCTGTTGCTGTTCTCCGTGAACTAACAAACATGGAAAATACATACAAATGATGACATTCACCTGCATTCTCTGTATGAGAACAGCAGACTTTCTTGACTTCTGCAACTGCAGCTAGAACTCATGCTGCAGGCTGCAGTGAGAGCAGTGAGCTGCTGTTTTCCTTATCTAGGTTCTGATGCTTGTTTTTTTTAAATGACAGCATCTTTATGCATTTTCCATGCTTGCTAGTTTGAGGAGAAAAGCAACAAGATGGTCTAAATTCTGAAGGGTAGTTCATGCCTGTTCTCTCCCCCCCCTCCCTCCAGCTCTCAAAATAAATAACTCCTAGTTTCTGACTCTGGCTCCATGGCCAATGAATTTAATGCCTACTACCTCGTGCACCATGTCTCTTCTAAATTCCATCTCCTCATTGCCACCTACTAACTTCAGCCCTTCGCCTCAGCCAGTGCCTACCCCTCCACCATTTTCCTTTTCTACTATCTCCCCTGACAAAGCTCTAAATGCTGTCCTATCCCTCAACCCCTCTAAAGGCTCCTCACCAGATGAGCTTGATCCTAAACTTCTCTACCTTTCTGCTCCTGCAGTTTTATCCTATCTCCCTAATCTTAACCTGTCCTTTATTTCTGCCCAAGTACCCTCATCCTGGAAACACACTGTAGTCATTCCTCTCCCCAAGGGTGGTGACACATCCACTCCTGGCAACTATCGCCCCATCTTCCCTCCTTTCTACCTTTGCCAGACTTCAAGAACATTTAGTTCTCTCTCAACTATCACCATTCATCTCTGATTCCTCCTTCTTCACTCCCTTCCAATCTGGTTTTTGGAAGAACCACTCAACAACCACCTCCCTCCCCAGGCTTACTGACTCCATCCTTTCAGTGATGGACAATGGCCTGATCACCTCGGCCATTTTTGTCGACCTAGCCAAAGCTTTTGACACTGTTTCCCATCCCCTGCTTCTTGATTCACTCTTCTCAGCTGGCCTTGCTACATCAGCCACCAACTGGTTTAAGTCCTACCTCATTGGCAGGACCCAGTCGGTGAGAAACCTTGACTCCATCTCCCCTCCAGTCCCCATCAACACTGGTGTCCCTCAGGGCTCAGTGCTTGGTCCCCTACTCTTCTCCATTTTCCTTAATGATCTTCCCACAACCTGCTCATCCTCTTCTATCCACATGTATGGCTGACGTCACTGTTTTATACAGTTCCAGCAAAAATCCTGCTGCTGTGCAAACCAGCTTACAGCATGACTTCAGCCAAGCTCAGCTCTGGTTTGCTTCTCACCAGCTTTTTCTAAATGCCAAGAAGACAGTCTCAATGACCTTTGGCACTAGGCAGAGACTCTCTAGGCTCCCGGTCCTACACACCTTTCATACCCTTGATGGGACCATCTTGGAGGACACCTTCTCGTTTCGATATCTGGGAGTTTGGATGGACCAGCACCTCAACTTCTCTGTACATATCAATGCTATCCTGAAGAAACTGCACCCCAAGCTTGGTACTCTACAGGAATCATAGTTGCATCCCACTGACTGCGAGGCATGAAATTGTCCAGAAGATGATACTCCCCATCTTTGACTACTGTGACGTAATCTATGGTGCTGCTCCCAAATCTTCCCTGACCAAGTTGGACACTCTCTTTAACTCCTTCTGCCACTTTACTATCAACTTCCCTTCCCATTCCCCCCACTGTGAACTTTATCGCTCTCTAACCTTCCTTCCACTATCTCACAGATGCATCTCTCACTGTGCCAAACTAACCTCCAAATTCTGGTTCAGGGGGTTCTCCTCCTATCTCTCATCCTGTCTGTCCACTTCACCTCCCTCCACCCACTCTTTCAGGTCAAATGACAACCGCACCTTGACGGTCCCTCGCCGTTCCACCCTCATCGGTCAGACTGGTTTCACCCATCGTTTCTCTAAAATCTGGAATTCCCTTCCTCCTGAAATAAGACACTCCTCCTCCAATTACTCCCTTACCTCTGCCCTACACAATTACCTTTCATTCAGCTGTTCCTGCTTTAACCCACCTTAATACCTGTCCCCAGTTTCTGCCTTCCTATCATGAAACCCCCCTAGCAGGGTTCTCAACATCCTGAAGGGGGAAATCAGGAAATGGCTACCCCTTCTCCTCATATTTAGTTCTTGCCTCTCCCTGCCCCTTCTCCACCTGCCCTTCTGGGTCACCAGTGTGCACAACCTAACCCCATCTTTGTTACTCCAACAGCACTTGCGTATCACCTCTAGCCTGCTCCTGGTACACTCATGCACTATAAATGGTTCTATAGCATTATTACTGTTTTGTACATTCATATGTTCTTTTGTATGATTTTGGACATGTATTGTAATTTACCCAATGTTCCACTACTGTTTATTGTACAATACCTTGTGTTCCAGCTGTTGCAAAATCTTATAATGTTGTATTGTTTGTACTACCCACAAACTATTGTAACTGATCATCCTTCACAACCCTATGTAACCCCTCCCCCCAGCTCGCACCATGAGACAAGCAACTTGTTGTTCATTGTGCCCTTCTGGTGAAACATTTCAATAAATAAAAAAATGTTGGTCTCATAGCACCAAAAAATGCTCTGTGCTGTGAGAAGCAGGTGGTGAGAAACCAAGAAAGGGTCCTACGACACAGAGTTATTCATTTCACACCAGAACGTCTTCTTGAAAACTCTACTGCACATGCTCAGAATGGGAAAACACAAATCTTTAAAGCCTTATAACTCTGGCACCATTTAATATTTTTTTCACCAGACCTTTTAAAGCAACTACCTTAGTACATGACACATGTGCCCTGCAAGTTTGGGAAAAAAATTATATTCCATGTATACTGTAGGTGACAGAAAAAAAAAAAAAAAGTTAAGTATAGGAAAAACATTAAAGTATAACACAGTTATGGCACTATACCACTGACGTAGTGCTGAGTGATCATGGTCTGATAAAAAGTAAAAAAGAAACATCCTGGGTCCTAGGGACCTCTTTATATATTGCAGCAAGATACCCTAATGTGACATGTGTCATAACTACTGTAGTACTAGAGCCATTAAGTCCCTTTCCTGAGACTTTCCCAGCTGGCTTTTGGCACTCTCAGTCCCTGCAGCAGTCATTGCCCTGGTGCTAATGCAGTCTTTGAAGTTTAATATTTTATATTTTAAAAAACTTCACCAGTGAATCACAATTGGTCGGTAAACTCGCTAGGTGGGTCCAAATGAAGGAACCCATTTAGCACCCCACTCACCCAAACACAGTGATTTACTTTTCCTGTAATACAAAATGGCAGCTGCACAAAAAAGGATTTCCCAATGGAGAGAAAGGACTACCCATTTGTAACAAAGGATGACCCATTTGCAACAAAGGGTCCTTTTTCACATGGAACATCTAACTGCTCTCATTGAAAATAATGGAAAACTTCACAATTTAAAAACTTTTGAACAGATTAATATTTGTTCTCCAAATCTACAAAAGGCACATCTGTGACCCAAGGCCTGTTTACCCTGAAAATCTCAGGCCAGAATTCCACACCATTTCTGCACAGCAGCTTGACAAAGAATTTGACAAAATATGGTAATTTTCACATTTATTGGCACTCCGTAGCTCCACACCCACACATCTGACCAAAACTAAACTTGCCACATCAAAAGATCTTTGATACCAAATGACACTTGCAAAATTCCATGTGAATCAGTTGAACAGTTGCAATGTTATTAAAGTGTAAAATTTTGAGTTTAATATAGAAGTGACCATTGAACCCAAACCATGAGGCGTGACCATGCTCCTATAATGATTGCTTTAGTTTATATTCACTGTTCATACCAGTCCATATAACTATCCTGGGGAGTTTTCATCTTCTGGTTGTTGAAATCTCATTGTCCCCTGAGAGCTGCATTAACATAAGAGAAAATGATGCCACAGCATCCATTTACACTATAAACTGCAAAAAACATTGTTATTGCATCAGTTAGGGTTAAAGCAACAAAAGTAGAAACATTTGGCATTAGGGTTTCCAACCCTAACACCCCCCCCCCACCCTTCACAGACAAAAAGCCATCGGGAGTGGCATTGGAGTTGTCAACCATCTCCGGGGGAGGAGGCATGGACACAGGGAAAAAACAAACACCAAAACAAAAGATTCTCCAACCAGAGCTGGACCCAAACCTGGATCCACCAACTCCAGAGGTGGTGGTTCAAGCTACTACACCAAACTGCGAGCTTGGCAAGGCTTAGCCAATCATATCCTTATATCCTGTTCTAGTGAGTGTAGCTCACTGCTACACTCACTATATAGAGATCATCGGTGGTTTCCACCACTCACTGTAACTACAAGCGGTCAAATTGAGTGGCTCAATTGTGACATGTTCAGATCACTGCACACAAAAAAACCTGCATTACATCTATGTCAGTTTGCAAAGCTAACCGAAGGTAAATGTGGTATTTTACACCTTGCTGCAACTTGTTTGGTTGAATTCTAAGTAAGCAGATTGCATACAGTGGAGTCTAAAGGGTGCTGACACATTATATTCTCATATGCTAATGCAGCTCTCAGGCACAATGAGATTTCAACAACCAGATGGAAACTCCTAGGATAGTTACGGAGACTGGTATGAACAGTGAAAATAAACTAAAACAAACACATATATCCACAACAGCTACATTAAAAGAGTTGCCTGTTGACAAGGGAACACATAACATTTACAAGATATGAGAGGGTAGTACTCCTTTAAGACTTGGGAAGTTTTGTGATGGTTGCTCATCCAGATTATGAGATTTGGAAATTTAAAAAGCCTGTAAAATTGCTCTTTTTTATTGTTTTTTTTTTTTGTTTGCCTGTGAAGCAAAAATGGTTCATAATATTTGCATACATGGTAGCACATGTGTATTAAAGATGAATGAAGTGTCAATGTTAAAACTCCAGCCATTGCACCTCAGTAACTATGGTGGCATTGGATAAAACTGTGTGAAATTTGGTATACATGGTTCAGGTGATAAGTTCTTGAGACATGGGGAATTTCATGATGGTCTCTTACCCAGAGTCAGAGATTTGAAAACATCAAAGATACATTAAGAGCACTAGTTTGGGCAGTTTATGTTTTTTGCTCTCACCTACAGCCAAGATGGTATTAATTTATTTATTTGAAAATTTGTTACCAGAAAAGGCACACTGAGCCAAGGGTCATTTCCAGGTGTGACCTGTGGAAGGGGAAAGGGAGTACAATAAAGCAGCATACACAGCAACAGTCATACGGTACAAAGTAAATAGTAATGGTAAAATAATAGGAGTTCGTGACCATTTATGGGGACAAATGTTTGAAGGTGGTTGTTATATGACTAAATGGTGCTGAAAAGATGGGCTTGGGGGATCCTCTCAAAAATGTGGGCAGTTGCCGCTAGGTGGCCAGATTCAAGATGGCCACCAAAAATCCCTCAAATGGCATATCTCAGCTCATAGCTGTCATATAAAGATGTAACTGATGTTTCCTCACTGACACCAACCCCAACCACCCTGCCCTCACCCTCCACAGACCAACAGGCATTGGGGTGTGCCTTGTGGTCATCAGCCCTAACTCTCACCCCATTCCAACTGTAAGGAAACTGAGATGGTACAGTATAGGAGAATGGTGTGAGAGTTAGGCCCATTGACCCCAAGGCACACCATGATGCCTATTGGTCTGTGGAGGGTGTGGTGGGGTGGATGGATTGGGTGTCATGGGGAGGGTGAAGCTTGGAACCCCAACACCTCATTTCTTTTCTTTGTTACTTCAACCCTAACTGATGCATTAACAAAGTTTTTTGCAATATATATATATATATATATATATATATATTCATTGCAAAAAAACTTTGTTAATGCACTATTACGGTTGAAGCATCAAAAGAAATACAACCTTAGGGCTCTCAAGACTAAGACCCCAACCCCACTGTGCATGCAGGAACAGGCATGAGGGGTGTGTTTTGGGGTTGTGAACACTAATGCTTACCCCATTCTCCTATGCTGTATCCATCTTACCTTACTTACTCATGGAATAGGGTGAGCATTAAGGGAGCCCAAAGGTTGTATTTAACTATGTTTAATGCTTCAACTCTAATAATGCATTAACAAAGTTTTTTGCAATGAATTTCCTTACTTTCTGAGAAAATATATTCATAGCCTTATTTGATTTATGTGCGCGGTAGAAGGGCCCTGTGTTCTCATACATGCCTGTTGTAATTGTCCCTCATTTCCATGTGCAAGCACAGGGACCTACAAGCCCTGTGCTCCTATCAGCCCATAGTGAGTGGTAGGGCCCTGTGCTCTCATACATGCTTATTGTACTTGTCCCTCATTTCCATGTGGGACTATAGTGCCCTCCAGGCCCTGAGCTTCCATCCATTCCTGTTGTAATTGTCCCTCATGTGCATGTGGGATTCCCATCAGTGCATAGTGTGTTGTGGTACCAATGTGCCCTGCAAAGCAGTACTGCTACCATGTTGAAAATGCATGTCACACTTTAGATCGTATGTATCCCTTTCATTACAATTCACCAACAGTTTGAAACAGGGCCTGGTAACATACAAAATAACTTAGCATACCCAAAGGTGTACTAAACTATCCATAGCACCACAGCTGTATCTCAAAGCATTATCGAGATATAGCATCTGTAAAGTACCCCAACCATCATAATGTTACCCTAAAGGAAATTCTGAAACTTCAAAGTGTTATAACTCTGCCATGCAGTAACATTTTGCCACCAAACCTGACAAATGCACATCTTTGGGGCAAGTCCTTTGTACCCAGAAAATTTCAGCCCAAAAGCCCAAACCATTTTTTAGTTATGAAGTGACAAAGAGACATATCTGGAAAAGTAGTGTCACAAACTGTGGCAGTAAACAAGTTATTTTGCCAAAGAATGTCACAATTAAGCACTTCAAATTAAGTTAGCCACATCAACAGAACTACTCCATGAGATTATGCATGCAAAATTTCATGCACATCCATTGAAGGGCTGCTAAATTATTAAAGTGCACAGTATGCAAAACTGGAAGACAGTGAAAATGAAAAAAAAAACATGCAAATTTAAGGATGTGTAAGACACTGAGGTCCCAATATTCAAAACTTTGACCTGAGGCAAAATTAGCCCTGCCCAGTGTGCAAACCTAGCCCGGACCCAATAGATCACTATATTCAAAAGGAATAGCCCGGGGCTAACCCTGCTGAATATAGCATGCAAAGGATGCTGGGCAAACTGGGCTGGAGTGCAGGGCAAAGATAGCCCGGGAAAAAGACAGCCCTTAACACAGCAACCAGGAAGTGAAAACCACAACAGCAACCCAATGCACAGCAACCAGAAGGACTGCAGAGGTGAAATATGTGGCCAATGTGGTGTGCCAGCAAAGCAGTGGAGTCAATATAGCTGCAAGCATCAGCGCATATGAATGTACAGTGTACAGAAATTAAAAATGATTCTGTGATGTTTTCACAGCGCAAAGATGTTTGCGCAAGTCTTGCATAACACTAAGCCATTTGTCCGGCACTATCACGTTTGCCCGGGGCAAAAATCTGCTATATTCAAAAGTGATATGCAGTGAGCCTACTTAGGTAGGCAGTGGGCAAACATCCAGATTAGCTTCTCATTATGCCCTGATTTGCATGCGCTTTGCCCTGTGCTACTGCAGGGTTCCACAGCGCCACCTGTAGGTCAGTCTGGAAGTATAGGGGCCAGCTGTGTCTGCCCACAGCTCCCCCTGTAGGTCAGTCTGAAAGTACTGGGGCAGGCTGGGTCTGCCCACAGCTCCCCCTGTAGGTCAGTCTGGAAGTACAGGGGCCAGCTGGGTCTGCCCACAGCTCCACCTGTAGGTCAGTCAGGAGGAACATGGTGGTAGCTACAGGCTACATATGTACAGATCTGTGTAGAATAATGTGCTCCAGGGGACTGCACAGCACAGGCACTGGTGGTGGTGTGGGAAGCAGTAGTCCAAATGTAGGGCCTGCTATACAGCGCACAGCAGACAGTACAGTGACACGGGGGCCAGTGGGGTGTGGGACACAGCACTGCCTATGGTGTGGTGGGCAGCATTGCCTGCAGCACTTTATACAGTGACATCCCATCTTGCAGGAGTGTACTGACAGTGGACAGTACTGCACTGCTGTTTTGTGACCCACAGATGCTGCACTACTGGCATGGGATACAGTGACATATACATTGCTGAGCAGGGGTGTCAGCAGGCATATGCACCATACTCAGCAGAGTACAGTACAAACATCAGGCAGGGGCACTACAAAGAGGGAAGCAGGACATTGTGAATCACGCTGTGTACATGTCGTGCTGAGCCCTTTCGCCTTTGTCATTTGCTATGGCGCACTGATGCCACCAGCCACATACACAAACATGAACAACATGCCAGGCAGGTGGAATCACAAAGGAGGGAGGATTAGAGGAGGAAGAAACCATATACTGGACCTCAGACATGGCAGACAGAGAGGAGGGGCTATTGTTGGTGTGGCATGGCAGCACATATTTTGGCATATGTGTACATACCAGGGGAGCAATGGTGAAGCTGTTTTGAGGACATGTTAAATGTTCCTGGCTAAACCCCTGTTGTGGGTGTGTGTGATGTGGTGTCTGTATAGCTGTGTGGTATGAGGCTGGGGGGGGCCTTACCATCAGACAGGCACACAGGTGTTGGGGTATTCCTTACACTGTACTATGTGCACTGCAGGGCTTGTCCCAGCCATGTGGTGGCACCCAGTATGTGGTGCAGACAGTTCACCTGTACACCCCCCACACCCCCAGTGCAGCATGTGTGTGCTGGCACCTGTTGGTGTCCACAGCAGGTTGATCTGCAGGTGTGTGTTGTATGACTGCACTGCCATGGTGTCCACTGGGGGCTGGGTCACCACTTATTGCCTGGCATGGCTGGGATTAGTGGCAGATGATGGCATCATAGTGATGCCATCGGTGGGCAGCATGTTTCCTTTATGTCTGGCTTATTGTTATGTTTCATACATATTGGTTAGGATCATGCAAAGCCACACAAATGTCTTGTAAAGCCATGCAAAGCCATAAAGTCACACAAAGCTGGTTTGCCCAGAGTTAAGATCACCTTTTCCTTGGTGGTAATTCAGCCTGCGCAATGCGTTGTGCTAGGTCGTACAACAGCACTTAGCGTGGCACTATTTGCTGAATATAGCATTGTGCTGTCCAGCCCCCTCAGTTTGCCCCTTGTATACATTATCATTTTGCCCAGTACTACTGCAGTTTATGTGTGCTATTGGCCCATTTCAATATTGCAGACCCATGTAAACCCAGTGCTAAACCTGCACAAATGGTTTGCACCCAGTGCAGAGTATTGAATATTGAGCCCAATATCTCAGAAACCACACATGCAATTCAAAAGAAATTAGTAACATCAAGAGATCTGCTCCAAGAAATTATGCATGCAAACTTTCATGCATATACATTGAAAGGTTGCAAAGTTATTAAAGGGCAAAGTGTGCAAAACTGGATGACTGTGAAAATCAGAAAAACATGCAGATTTAAGGATATTTGACAGTATCTTCCAAACCACACTAGCAATTCAAATGGAATTAAAGACATCAACAGACCAATCTTACAAAATTATGCATGCAAAATTGTATGCACATATGTTGTAGGGCTCCAGAGTTATTAAAGTACAACTTATGAAAAACTGGAAGACTGTTAGTAAAAATGAAAAAAAAAAGTAAGTTTAATGATGTTTGAGACACAGTAGCTCACAAATCACACAAGAGGCTCAAATGAAATTTATCACATTTACAGACATACCCTTGAGATTGTGCGTGCAAATGTTCATGCACATCTGTTTAGGGGTTCTAAAGTCATTAAGATGCAAATATGAGAAACTGGAAGACTGCGAAATGGGAATAGAACATGCAAGTTTTAAAGATGTTTGAGACACAGTATCTCAGTAAACTCAAAACAGATTCACATGAAATTTACTACATCAAGAGCACTACCTCTAGAGCTTGTGCAAGGCAATTTTCTTGCAACTCCGTTGAATGGTTGCAAAGTTATTAAAGCAGCAGTGCAACGAAAAAAGTTATTTCAAAAAGCTAATTTTCTGCTATAGTTATGAAACATATTGGCAGAACTGTTAATGTGGGTTTTCAGGATGCTTCCTAAGCTGGGTATTGTACATTTGCATTTTTATCTGGATTCTTAGCCTCCTTAGGTCCTCAATATTATTTCTATACAAAAATAAGGCTGCCATCTTTTTTTCTTGGGCAATAATTATTTTAAAACTCTCATAAATTCTTAAATTGTAACAGAAACTTAAAATGTTACTACCAAAATAAATTGGAAGACACCTGACATTGATTAGGAAGGAAAAAAGGTGGAGTCAAATTTTAGCCCATTTTCGTTGCACTGCTGTTTTAAGATGCAAAGTATGGAAAACTGGATAACAATGTGTGAAAAGTACTTTCATTTTTAGAACATATATTTTTTTCCATAGGAAATAATGAAAACTTAAAAATGTAATAACATTGGAACAGTTTAATATTTTTTCACCAAACCTTCAAAAGGCACATCTGTGACCCAAAAACATTTTACCCTGAAAATTTCAGACCACAACATAAAGGCATTTCTACCCTCAGCTGTAACAATGTTTATGTAGATTTCTTTTGAATGCTTGTTCATCGGTGACTGTACTTTAAATGTGTTCTCTTTATGTATTTCTCTAATGTATATTCTCCACTACCTCCTGCCCCAGGACACATCTGGAATCGAGTGATATTCAGCTCAGTATGCCTTCCTGATAAAACTTTTAAATAAATAAATAAATACATTTCTGAGATACAGGTAAACAAAGAAATGTGAAAAAAATGGTAAATTTTGAATTTTTTGACACTTTCTATCTCAAAAACCACACAACAAATTCACACAAAATTTGCATGTCAAGGGAGCTACACCTGGATTTTCATTCATCAGAGTGGCAAGCTAGGACTGACAACACCCTGTTGGTGCTGGGGGTGGGTGCAAGGGTGGAACCCTAACATCGAATTTCCTAGCTTTTGTCACTGTGTAACAACCCTAACTGATCCATTAAACTGAGTTTTTGCCATGACTTTCCCTTCTTTTGAGAATCTGCACTATAAATAGGTAAGTAAAGACGCTAACACAAATGGAAGCATAAGCGCTAATGCAAATGGTGGCCATAAGCGTAAATGATAGACATAAAATGTAATACAAACACAATAGCAAATGTTAATGAAAACAAATACAAATACAGTGAGTATGGAAATACAAACCATAATGCACATGGGCATGGTAATGTAATTGGAAACGAGACAGTTAAGGTAACAGCAATGATGACACCAAAGGAAACACAAACAGAAATGCAAATGCAAATGGAAGCACGTACACAAATGCAAATGGAAATGCACACGGCGATGCAAAAGGAAACACAAATAAAAACAGTAATGGAAATGCAAATGTTAACAGTTACACAAACGCAAGTGCAAATGAAAACAAAAATGGTAACACACACGGTGGCACACATGGGAATGGTAACTCACGTGGAAACGCAACCGTGTATGGAAATGCAGATGGTAATGCGCATGGTCACGGTACCACAATAGCTAATGGTAACAGCAATGATGATGCCAAAGGAAACGCAAATGCAAACAGAAGCGTGTACACAAACGCAAATGGTAATGCACATGGTGATGCAAAACGAAATGCAAACAAAGCCAGTAATGGAAACACAAATGTTAACAGTAACTCAAGCGCAAGTGCAAAAAAAGATGCAAAGGGTAATGCACACAGTGATGTAGATGGGAACGGTAACACAAATGGAAATGGAAAAGTGCATATGGAAATGCAACTGGTAATGCACACGGTCATGGTACTGCAATAGAAAATTCAAATGCTAATGGTAACAGCAATGATTACACCAAAGGAAATGGAAGTGCATATGCAGTCGCAAATGGTAATGCACACGGTGATGCAAAACAAAGCATAAACAAAAACAATACTGAGGCATAATGTTAACAGTAACTCAAACATGAGTGCAAATGAAAATCTGAAGGGTAATGCACATGTGAGTGGTGTACAAGGGCAATTGATGCAATGGAAAAATGCCAAGCGCTATCACGAAATGCAAATGGTAAAGCGCCACGGTCATGGTACCGCAATAGGAAATGCAAATGCTAACAGTAACAGCAACGATGACACCAAAGGAAATGCAAATGGAAGCGCGTATGCAAAAGCAAATGGTAATGCACATGGTGATGCAAAGCGAAACGCTAACAGAAACAGTAATGGAAATGCAAATGCAAGAGCAAACAAAAAGGCAAAGGGCAATGCACACGGTGGCGTGGACAGGAATGCTAATGCAACCGGTTACAGAAATGCAAGTGGGAATGCTGTCACAGTAATGAAAGCACACACCCTTTTTTTCACCAACAGTTGCATAGAGAAACACAGTGAATACAAAGAATGTCTGCATAATAATGGACCTCGGAGCAGAAAATAAGCACTTGGAATACTAAATTGTTTATATCTCAGGAACCGTACAACATAGAAAAAAAATTAAAATTGCATACAAATTATGACTTTCCTGGGAGATAAGCATTTTCTGACAAAAAGTCCGTATCTCGAAGCGTTTTTGAGACACGGGCCCGAAAGGCACAGTGGACGCCGCAATGTTAGTCTATGGGAAAAAGAATCAACTTTGGAGCACTGTAACTTTCCATCCATGCAATATTTTGTCACTAAACTACCAAAAGGCACATCTGTGGGATATTGGCTTTCTTCCCTCCAAATTTCAGCCCAAAAGACCAAACCGTTGTTTTGCAGCAGGGTGGTAATGAATTCTTGTTATTTTGGGCATAGTGTCGTAAAATGGTGTTGCAAACAAAAGTGTCGTGAGTGCGACACTACTTTTTACAAAAATTTCAAAAACATATTTCTGGGGTGTTTAAACCCCCAAAAAAGACATGGCTAGCATCCTCATGATCTGACTAGGTGAACACAAAAATAATTGTGTCCCTAGAGGGTCTCATTTTTAAACTCCAAGCATTTCTGTGACCACTAACTGAAAAGAAATGGCTGACCCACGACGCTACAGGGTCATTTGCAACACTAAAACTGCATTTGCAACACTGTTGAACTTCCTGTTAACTTTTCCCATTGACTATAACAGGAAACTTGTTTTTTGAATAACTTTTGAACCGTTTAATATTTTTTCACAAAATCCTTGAAAGGCACATCGGGAACCCCGGCCACGTTTCCTGAAGTTTTCAGACCAGTCGCACAAACTGTGCGACCTGTAGGTGTGAGCAAAGAATGCACAAAAAAGCGTAAATGAGCTACGGAAAGTTGCTTTATAACATTTTTATATTTATAACATTCTACCAGGGATATGAACAATAATAATAATAATTTTATACAGATTGGGGGGGGCACTAGACTACCAGGAATCTAAAAAAGCAACATTTATCAAATACACATTGGGGGGCCACTAGACTACCAGGAAATTGCAGATAGTTATATATTTTATTATGATGGGGGGCCACTAGACTACTAGGGATATGAATTACAATTATTTTATACACATCAGGGGAGGCCACTAGACTACCTGGGATATAAAAAAAAATAATATTTATGAAAATTAGTGGGCCACTAGAGATTGCTATATATTTTATCATGATGGGAGGGCGCTAGACTACCAGGGATATGCAAAACATGATTTTTTTTTTTATTCAGATGGGGCAGAACAAAGCCCCCTGAGCAAAACCCACCCTCATTTAAGTTTCTAGGGCACCCCTGGGCTGAGAAAAAGCATTTTAAAATCTGGCCATCTCGTCCCTCACTCGCGATGCACAATCACAATCAAAGAATCTTGCGATCAAAGAATTTGCAGGCTCACGATCAAAGATTGTTAGACAGCCGCGAACTAAGATTTTAAAAGCTCAGAACTCTATTTTTAGATCGATTTTGATCAAACCAAAGGCATGGCTTAATAGATCGGGGTCCCCTGAGTAAAACCCATCCAAGTTTTACTTCAGAAGTGCCCCCTGAGCCAAGATATTTGTGTTTTTTCCGATCGGAAAATCAAAAACAAGATGGCGGACCGCACGATCAAAGAATTTAAAAAATCCTCGGGGACAAAGATTCTTGAACCACGAGGCTGCAAATTCTTTGATCGCCAGGCGGGACGAGATGGCCAGAATCTCATTCTTTGTACGCAGAACATACATATACATTTTCCCTTTGACTTATAATGGGAACTTAAAAGTGGCATAATTTTTGAATGCCTTAATATATTTTCACCAAATGAAAAACGGCATGTTTGGCCACCAAAGCTCTTTCAAATGAGCCAACTCACAGAGTGGCACACCACACAGCAGCCGTGCAGGGCCACGTCCAAAATCCCAAAAGCTGCCTCCAAAAATGGATAATTTTGCATGTTTCAGCATTTTTGTACGCAAAGACCGTAGGTCTGATCAAAATGCAATTTGGCAGATCAAGAGAACTACCATGCCCCAGCGTGTGTTCCAAATTTCAGGCAAATCCATTGAACGGGTCCAAAGTTATTAATGCCCAAACGTTTGACTTTATTATGTAAGTGATCGCTGAACCCTATCTATAATGGGCGCAACGGTACCACCATAATATATATATATATATATATATATATATGCCAAGTAACGACCAGTACCATAAATGAGTTAGTACGCCATTTAAGGTTAAATGGTGAAATTTTGCACTTTAATAACTTTGCCACTGTATGATGGATTTGCCTGAAATTTTGCAGCCATAGATCTCAGGATCTGCCAAGTTCTGTACCAGTCGGATATACGATTGCGGAGTTATAAAGTGACATTCCGTAGTGCATTTATGCTTTTTTTGCGCATTCTTTGCTCGCACTTACAGGTCACACAGTTTGTGTGACCAGTCCAAAAACTTCAGGGAACATGCAGCCAGGGTCCCCAATGTGCCTTTTGAAGATTTCATGAAAAAATATTAAACAGTTCAAAAGTTATTCAAAAAACAAGTTTCCCATTATAGTCAATGGGAAAAGTTAACAAAAAGTTCAACAGTGTCACAAATGCAGTTTTTAGTCTCGCAAATGACCCCTATAATGTCATGAGGCAGCCATTTTTATTTTTCAGTTAGTGGTCACAGAAATGCTTGGCATTTAAATTTGGGACCCTCTAGGGACACAATTCCTTTTGTGATCACCTAGTTGAGCCCTGAGGATGCTAGCCATGTCTTTTTTTTTTTGGGGGGGGGGGTTAAACAACCCAGAAATATGTTTTTCAAATTTTTGTAAAAAGTAGTGTCTCAAAGTAGTTTCGCACTCACAACACTTTCATGATTTCATTTGCCAAAGTGTTGTGATTTGCGACACTACTTTGTGACACTATGGCCAAAATAACAGGAATTCTTTGCCACCCTGCTGCAAAGTTTGGTCTTTTGGGCTGAAATTTGGAAGGAAGAAAGCCAACATCCCACAGATGTGCCTTTTGGTGACAAAATAGTACAGGGATGCAAAGTTACAGTGCTCTGAAGTTGACAGATTTTCCCATAGACTAACATTACAGAGTCCGCTGCACCTTTCGGGGCCCATATCTCGGAAACGCTTTAAGTTACAGACTTTTCATCATAAAAATGCTTAGCCCCCTGTAGGGAGCCAAATATAAAACTAGCCAGGAAAGTCATAATTTATATGAAATTTTAATTTTTGTTCTATGTCATACGGTTCCTGAGATATAAGCAATTTAGTATTCCAAATGCTCATTTTCTGCTCCGAGACCCATTATTATGCATACATTCTTTGTACTCACTGTGTTTCTCTATGCAGCTGTTGGTGAAAAAAAGGGTGTGTGTTTCCGTAACCGTTTGCATTAGCATTACCATCTAGGCCACCATGTGCATTACCCTTTGAGTTTTCGTTGGCACTTGCGTTACTGTTACCATTTGTGCTCCCAGTACTGTTTCTCTTTGCATTTCATTTTGCATCACCGTGTGCATTACCATTTGCATTTGCATACACGCTTCCATTTGCATTTTCTTTGGCATCATCGTTGCTGTTACAGTTAGCATTTGCGTTTCCTATTGTGGTACCATGACTGTGCACGTTACCATTTGAGTTTCCGTACACACTTGCGTTTCCATAACCGTTTGCGTTACTGTTCCTGTGCATGCCACTGTGTGCGTTACCCTTTGCATTTTCATTTGTGCTTGCATTTCCATTTCTGTTAACATTTGTGCTTCCATTACTGTTTTTTTGCATTTCGTTTTGCATCACCGTGTGTGTTACCATTTGCGTTTGCATATGCACTTCCATTTGTGTTTCCTTTGGCGTCAGCGTTGCTGTTACCATTACCATTTGTGTTTCCTATTGTGATACCATGACCATGCACATTACCAGTTGTGTTTCTGTATGCACTTGCATTTTTGCATTTCCGTTTGCATCTCCATTACCGTCTACACCACCGTGCATGTTACCCTTTGTGTTTTCGTTTGAGCTTGCATTTGTGTTACTCTTAATATTTGCATTTCCATTACTGGTTTTGTTTGTGTTTCATTTTGCATCACCTTGTTCATTACCATTTGCATATGCGCTTCCATTTGTGTTTGCACTTCGTTTGGCATCATCATTCCTGTTACCGTTACCATTTGCATTTCCTGTTGTGGTACCATGACTGCGTGCGTTACCATTTGTGTTTCCATACACCCTTCCATTTGCAATACCATTCCTGTCTACTGCACCGTGTGCATTACCCTTTGTGCTTGCATTTCTCTTAACGTTTGCATTACCATTTACGTTTGCATCACCATGTGTGTTACTGTTTCCGCTTGCGTTTGCATTACTGTTACCGTTACTATGTGGCAACCTCGTGCTCCCACCACCACATTCCATTCACTATTTATAGTGCTAATTCTCAAAAAGAAGGGAAATTCATGGCAAAAAAATCTGCTTAATGCATCAGTTAGGGTTGTTCTACAGCAACAAAAGTGTGAAATTTGATGTTAGGGTTGTCACCACCCTTTGCCCACCCACCCCACCCCACCAACAGGCATCGGGGTGTGCATTGTGGTCATTGGTCCTAGCTCTCACCCCATTCTCTATACTGCACCACCTCAGCTTCTTAACACATGGGATGGGGTGAGGTTAGGGAACCCGATAACCAATACACCTCTAATCTCTTAGTAAGAACAAAAGGTAGCAACCTAACATCAAATTCCTCACTTTTGTCACGTGGAACAACCTAACTGATGCATTAAATTTAGTTTTGCCATGAATATATATATATATATATGTATTTATATATATTAGAGGCAAAAAAACTCCATTTAATGCATTAGTTAAGGGTTGTTCCAGGCGACAAAGTGAGGAAATTTGCTGTTAGGGTTGAAAACCCCTTGGACCCCACACCCCCAACGTGGGATTAGCATTGGGATCGTCAGCCTAACTCTCACCCCATGACATGTGTAAAGCAGCAGAAGTATGGGAGAATGGGGTGAGTTGGACCTACAATCCCAATGCGCATCCTAATGCCGGTTGGGGGTGGGTGGGTCAAGGGGTTTTCAACTAACAGCAATTTCTCACTTTGTCGCTGTAGGAACAACCCTAACTAATGCATTAAATGGAGTTTTTGCCTCTAATTTCCCTTCTTTTTGAGAATGATAACAAGAAATAGTGAATGTAATGCAGCAGCGGGAGCTCCCGCCACATGATGTGTTGTGGCATAGTAACAGGAACAGCAACGCAAACAGAAGTGCTAACAGTGGCGCACATGGTAACACAAGCACGAATGAGAACAGAAAGGGTAACGCACATGGTGGCGTAGACGGGAATGGTCTGCCACGTGATGTGTTGTCACATAGTAACATGGTGCCTGCAAACAGAAATGTCAATGGGCATGGTGACGCAAACTAAAACAGAAAGATAAACAGTACTGTAGACACAAATGGCAAAAAATAACAGAAACACAAGCGCAAATGAAAACGCAAAGGATAACGCACATGGTGGCGCAGACGTCAATGGTAAGTGAAACGGGACGGATCCGAAAGCGGAAAGGGCAACAGTAACAGTAATGTAAGTGCACAGGCTGGTTTTCCCCAAAACCTGCATTGAGAAAGACAGTGAGTACAAATAATGTATGCAAAATAATGAGTATCGGCGCAGAAAATGGGATCTTGGAATACTAAATACATTATATCTCAGGAACCGTCTGACATAGAAAAAAATTTAAAAGTCATATTATTTACAACTGTCCTGGCTAATTTGAATCCTAAGTCCCATTATGGGGCTAGAAATTTTCAATAAAAGTCCGTATCTGCACTGTTTCCGAGATACGGGCCCTGAAAGGCATGCGTAACGCCGTAATGTTATCCTATGGGAAAAAAGAAAGTTTGGAGCGCCATAACTTTGCCTCCCTGTAATGTTTTTTCACCAAACTACTGAAAGGCACATCTGTGGGCTGTTGGCTATCTTCCCTCCAAATTTCAGGAAAAAAGACCAAACCGTTATTTTGCAGCAGGGTGCCAAAGGATTCCTGTAATGCTTCGGGCGCCGTAATGTTATCCTATGGGAAAAACTGTCAACTTTGGAGTGCCATAACTTTGCCGCCGTGTAATATTTTTTCAATACAACAATGAAAGGCACATCTGTGAGATGTCGGCTGCGTTCCTTCCAAATTTCAGCCCAAAACTCCCAACGGTTATTTTGCACTGCAGTGCCAAAGAAGTGCTGTCATTTTCCCACAGACTAGAAAATTACTGTAAAGGATTCTGAAAGCTTTCATAAATTTGTGACACTTCGTAGAGCACGTAAAGTAATTTGCAGTATTTTCCAGAACTTTGAAAAACATATTTCTGGAGTGTTTTACCACAAAATAAAGACATGGCAAGCATCCTCAGGGCCCAACTAGGTGAATACAAAAAAAATTAGGTTGCTAGAGGGTCCCAAATTTAAATGCCAACCATTTTCTGATCACCAACTGAAAACAAAATGGCCGATTTGCGAAAGTAACAGGCCCATTCGCAGTAAATAAATGCATTCTTGAAAGTGTTGAACTTTTTGTTAACTTTCCCATTGACTTATAATGGAAACTGTTTTTGAATAACTTTTGAACCGTTTAATATTTTTTCATGAAATCTTTGAAAGGCACATTGGGGACTCTGGCTGCACATTTCCTGAAGATTTTGGGCCGGTCACACAAACCGTACGACCTGTAGCCGCGACCACAGAATTCCAGAAAAGCGTAAACACACGCACAGATCACACTTAATAACTCCACAGCCGTATATCTGACCAGTACAAAACTTGGCAAATCCCAAGGCCTATGATTCTTGATCAAAAATTCCAAATTTCAGGCAAATCCATCAAATGGTTGCAAAGTTATTAAGGTGCAAAGTTTTGGGGTTTAACATAGAAATGGCTCCTCAACCCTAACTATGGTAGCACTACCATGCTACCATAATATATATATTATATATATATATATATATATATACTGTACACACACACACACATATATATATTAACAAAAACTTTGTTTAAAACAAAGTTAGGGTTCTAGACATAGGTCTTCAACCACAGTGATACAGGTCAGGAAATTGGATGTTAGGGTTTACAGCCGTTATACCCCTTCCCCACCAAACCCTACCATTGTAACTGCACCCCCACCCACAAACAAGCATCAGGGTGTGCCTTAGGGTCATGAGCCCCACCCCACCTAACTCTATTGCAACACCACCCCCACCTTCTAAACACCAACAAGTGTCGGGGTGGGCCTTAGGGTCATGGACCCTAACGATTACCCCATTCTACTATACTGCACCATGTCAGGTGCCTTACACATGGAATGGGATGAGTGTTAGGGTCCATGACCCTAAGGGACACCCTGACACTTGTTGGTGTGTGGAGGGTGGGGGTGGTGTTATGATGGTAGGGTTGGGTGAGGTGCGGCCCACCACCTTAAGGCACACCCTGACACTTGTTTGTATGTGGAGGGTGGGGGGGTGCAGTTACAATGGTAAGATTTGGTGGGGGTGGGGTATAACAGTTGTAAACCCTAACATCTGATTTCCTGACCTGTATCACTTTGGTTGAAGACCTATGTCTAGAACCCTAACTGTGTTTTAAACAAAGTTTTGTTAGTTAATTTCCTTACTTTTTGAAATAATGTAATAGTATCCCAGTTTTGTGGGAGTTTTTTTGGTATTTTTGCTGCAAATTTTCAACACAACCTTTTTGGGATCCCACCTCATGAACACTGACACTTTCATTTAGTTAGTCCCAAAAGGTGATTTTGAGCAACAACTGCACCATGTCATGCCATTGCTGTGTAAACACATTTTGAGCAGGATGTGAGAAATGCCAGGTGTATTGTTCACGAAGTGGTGTGAAAAAATCCTAATATTTAAAATCTGTAGTGAAAATATGAAAAATTGGCAAAGTTACGAATATGCGTAAAAACTGCACAATGCACACTTGCAACACAGTCATTGGGAATTGTTGCACCACATTTTCAACAAGGTCATTTTGGGACACCACCTAATGAAAGTGGCACTGTGATTTTGTTAGTACATCCCAAAAGTTGATTTCACACAGCGACTGCGACACAGCTGCCAAAACAGATTTTGGGCATGATGTGAAAAATGACAGCTGCACTGTTCATGAGGAGCTGAAAATCTTGAAGAGTAAATATTAAAAATTGGTGAAGTTACGAATACGTGTAGAAACTGCACAACACACACTCATAACACAGTCATTTTGGGGAATTTTTGCAGCACATTTTCAACAATGGCTTTTTGGGATCTCCCCTCATAAACACTGGCACTGTCTTTTCACTAATCAGTCCAGAAAGGAGATTCCATATAGTAACCACAAAATCATCTTTCAGGACTGAATAACTAAGTGGCAATGACAGTATTCATGAGGTGCGGTCCCAAGAACTCTGTGTTGAAAATCTGGCATAAAAATTCCTAAAAATGGCTGAGATATCAACATAAGTTGAAAACTCCATTGAGAGCCATAATGCATGCCTACCTTGATTCCTCAGCTTGCGGTTGGGCTTTGAAGAGTGCGGACGTGTCCCAGTTCAGAGAAGATGACAGCCGCTGACCTCCAGAGGTAAATATCGGGTGAGGGGGGCATGGGGAGGGGGGTGTTCAGTGGGAGGGTTAGGATGGGTGAGGGGATAGGGAGATGATGAGGGACCATTTTTTTTCTAGAATAAAAAAAATTGGGGGATAGTTTTCTTTTTTTTACAGCAGGGATAACTTTATTTTTTGACACTGGGAGTGGACTCCCCAGTGTCCCATTGTTCTGGGGGGGTTCATAATGTTGACATGGGGATTGGACACCCTGATGTCGGTGAACACTATTAATATTAAAACGGGTGGGGAGGGGCATTTGACACCGGGTGTGGCTTCCCAGTGTCAGAAACAAAACTGACAAAAGTAAAGGATTTGGGCACACTGGGGGTGGTCTCCCCAGTGTGCCACAGTAATAGAGGGAGAAATAAATCCTAACACAGGGATTGAGCACCTTGATGTCAGAAAAGAATAATAAGAATGGGCTGTGGGGTGGCAGGAGAGGGGAATATGACATTATGAGTGGGCATCGCAGCGTCGGAAACAACAGAAAGTTATCAGAAAGTTAATGATTTTGGTGCACTGGGGGTGGCCTCCCCAGTGTGTCACAGTAATGGAGGGTTAAAGAAATGCTGACACAGGGATTGGGCACCCCGATGTCAGGAAACAGTAATTACAAAGGGGTACGCCTGGAAAAATAACAGTTCGATGCAGGATTCTGCATTACAACATGGCAGTTCGATGCAGGACTCTGCATCATAAAATGCCACTTAGATGCAGGATTATTTATTTATTTATTTATTTGTTCATTTATTTAAGAGTTTTACCAGGAAGACATGCTGAGCAGGCTGCTGCTCAATTCCTGATGCATTCTGGGGGTAGGGGGATATGGGAAAATTCATATAACATACAGTGTACAATAACAGCTGGCAAGACAATTCAAGAGACACTATAAGAGCAAAATAACCATCATCATTCTGAATCTAACATGGCAGTTTGCTATAGGATTCTGCATCGAACTAGAATCCTATGCCTCCAGGGACATCTATCATATATACTCACATTTAAGCCGACCCACATACAAGCCAACACCCCAAAATGCTACATTAATTTCACAAAAAATGCAGTAACCCGCGTATAAGCCAATGTCAAGTTTTACAACTGAATATCTACATCAAGTTCAGGCAAGGGAGTGTTGTTTCAGTAAGTGTGGTGTCTTGGTGTGGTGTCTTGGCTAATTTTGTTTTGTTTTGTTTACCACCAGTCACTCAACATCCCAGCAACCCTGTTCCCTTTTCACCAACCCCCTTCCTCTCAGCCCCATGTCCATGTGTCTGCTGTGCTTCCCTTCATCCAAGTCGCTTGCTGGTGATGTCAAATGCCAAAGCCCCTCATGGTTTGTAATGCCAGCACGCACCTGCAGTGCCCCAGCTACTACTCCACTCTGTTACTTACTTCTGCTGAGCAATTTATTACCTTCTATGCCTAATCCGCTTTCCATTCCCTTTCTGTTCCCTTCTCTCTCTCTCTCTCTTTTTGATCAGCTCCGTCTTTGGGGCATTCTGCACTACCATGGTCCTCCTAGCATCTGTTCCACCCAGCATCCGTTCCCTTTCCTGTTTTTTTTTTTAGAGAAGACTCCTCTCTCTAACTGACTATACCGACCCGCCGATCTGACCTTAATATTATGGTGCTGTATTAAATTACCGTGCATAAAGTGAGACACTAAATTGAAATGCTGACTTGGTACAAAAATCTCAGCTTATACATGAGCGAGGGAGTGTTTTCAAACATTTTTGTATTGTTTTTGCAAAACAGGTGCTTTTTCGACCATTTTCTTCAATTTTCACATGTTTTCCAAAGATGTGGTGTTGCTTACGAAAATTGTCCGGTCTGCTTTCAAAACCATTCTGTTTATTGTGATTGTTTTCTCCTCTTCCACAGCAACAGATACTAATACATACAAAAGCAAAAATCAGCAACAGTGATGTAGTGGGTAGTGCACAGAGCTGCTGTTTGAAACATTCTGGGTTTGAATCTAATGAGTTACACCTTTTTTCCTAATTTAACCACCAGCAAAATTCCTGTTTTTTAGCTAATTTCTTTCAGTTTATTGATGTGACTCTTACTGATATTTCTTAATAACAAATGATGTTTATATAACATAAGGAAAGCACAAAATTGTACTATCTTGATGGACAGATGGGAGTGCAAGGTCAAAAGGACACTGCGCTCCCACTGTGACATATGGATACTGTTTTACTATCTGAATGTACAGATGGGAGTGCAAGGTCCTGTTGTACTATCTGGATGGTGGGATGTGAGTGCTGGGTCCTTTGGATCCTGCGCTCCCACAGTGAAATGAGGATAGAATTATACTATCTGAAAAAGAAGGGAAATTCATTGCAAAATCTTCGTTAATGCATCAGTTAGGGTGAATACCATAGCAACAAAAGCAGGGAAATGAGTCGTTAGGGTTTCCCACCCTAATGCCCCACCCACAGAGAGTTAGGCCTTATGACCTCATGGCACACCCAAACACCTGTTGGTGTGTGGAGGGTGGGGGGATGGGGTGGGGTGGTAGGGGTGAGAATGCTAATGACTCCTTTTTTTTTAGCTATACTTTTCCTCCTCCTGAGGCCTACCTTGTCTGCTTCACATTCTGCCTGGCATCTCCACCGGGATATCCAGCTGCCACCCATCCTCCTGCATTCCATTAGGGTCTGCCTTTTGTCTCCTGCGGCTTGCCCCCAGCAGTGGGGTGGTGGGGATCCCCCAACTCACCCACCTGAATGGATCCAGATCAGGAGCACCCCCAGAGCCAGAGATCATTCACGGCCATCAAGCCACATGACAAGGTGCTGTATTTCCTATTTTTCTTTTTTTCTCCTTGAGCCAGCAGGTATGCAATGATGCTGACAGAGGAGAGCGTGCATGCATCCACATGCGCTCCCTCCTGGTGCCTGCCCCCCAACTCTCCCCAGAGCACAGTGTGCATCCTGTCCCCCAGCCTCCACCAGGGGGCAGTCATGCACTGACTGTCGCAGATCCCCACCCCAGAGAGGGAGAGCAGTCCATCAGACACTCGATCACTCTCCTCCCCTGCCAACCCCTGGTGACCCATGCTCACCCCCGAACACCGGTCTCTGGCATGGTGCAAGGTGCAGGCAAGCAGCACCTCAGCCCTCAGTGCCACTGGGCCAGTAACACCTCATTTTGTTTTTGCAAAGAATTTCCCTTCTTTTTCAGATAGTATAATTGTAGCCTCATTTTACTGTGGAAGCACAGGGTCTTTAAGACCCTGCCTTCCCATCCCTCCATCGAGATAGTACAACAGTGTCCATAAGTTATGGTGGAAGCACAGGGTCCTTGGGACCCTGTGCTCCCATCCCACAATCCAGTCAGTGCAACAGTGTATATATGTCATGGTGGGAGTGTAGAGTCCTTTGGAGCCTGCACTCACACCCCTCAATCCAGATAGTACAACAGTGTCCATATTCATGGTGGGAGCACAGGGTCCTTTGGACCCAGTGCTCCCATCCCTCCATTGAGCTAGTACAACAGTATCCATATGTCATGGTGGGAGCACAGTGTCCAAGGAGCACAGGGTCCATGGACCCTGCGCTTCCATTCCTTCATTGAACTAGTAGATGAGTATCCATATGTTAAGGTGGGAGGTAGGGTCCTTTGGACCCTGTGTTCCCATACTTCCTTCCAGATAGTACAGTCACCAGTGTGCACAGCCTAACCTCATATTTTTTACTCCAACAGCACTTGCGTACTACCTCGACCCACATACTATTGTAACTGATCATCCTTCACAACCCTGTGTAACCCCTCTCCCCAGGTCACACCATGAGATGAGCAACTTGTTCTTCAGTGTGCCCTCCTGGTGAAACATTTCAATAAATAAATGAAAACAACAGTGCGAAAAGTGGGAAGTGCTGGCAAAGTTACAAATGTGAGTACAAACTGCACAATGCACACTCATATTGTGCTCAGTTTTTGGAATTTTTCATCAAATTTTCAACATTGGCATTATGGGACCTCTCCTCATGAACAGTGCAACTGTAAATGTATTAATCCATCCCAAAAGTTGATTTCACACAGCGACCGTGCCATTCTGTGCCACAGGTGCAAAATCACATTCTGAACAGGTTGCACACAATGACAGTTGTTCTGTTCATAAGGTGGTGTGAAAAAACGGCAATGTTGAAAATCTGAAATGAAAATCTGAAAAACTGACAGTTACAAGCGTGCATAGAAAGTGCACAACGCACGGCCGTAATGCAGTCATTTTGGGACTTTTTTCACCAGATTTTCAACATGGGCTTTTTGGGTCTTCCCCTCATGAACAGTGACACTGTCATTGTGTTAATCTGTTCCAAAAGTTGATTTCATGCAGTGACCGTGCCATTGTGCGCTACAGGAAGAAAACACATTTTGAGCAGTATGTGAAAAATGACAGCTGTACTGTTCATAAGGAGGTGTTAAAAATGGCAATTTTGAAAATCTGGGGTGAAAATGTTAAAAACTGGCAAAGTTATGAGCATGCATAGAAAGTGTGCAACACACACTCATAACGCAGTCATTTTGGGGAATTTCTGCACCAGAATTGCAACATGGGCTTTTTGGGACCCCTCCTCATGAACAGTGCCACTGTCATTTTGCGGCTCAGTCCCAAAAGGTGATTCCACACAGCGATCGTGAAATCACCTTTCGGGTACAAGAAACGAAACAACAGTGACGTGTTCATGAGGAGGGGTCCAAAGAACCCCATGTTTAAAATTTGGGGCCACAATTCCAAAAATTGGCTGTGATATGGATCTAACTTTAAATCCCCCAATTGACTCCTATTATACAGCTTACCTTGATTTCTTTGGTTTGCAGTTGGACTTCAGAGAGTGCAGATGTGTTCCCAGTCCATAGAAAATTGCTGATCCTGGCCTCCAGATAGTAAGTATGGGTGAGGGTGGGTGCAGGGAAGTGGGTGAGCAGAGGGAGGGTGGGGATGGGGGAAGGAGGACTGGTGAGACTACGAGGGACGGTTTCCTTTATTACAGGTATTAAAACAAGCATTTGTCAATGCCGAATGTTTGCTTGCTGGCATTGGCATTGGTAGTGTAGAAGTTACAGAGCTGCATAATAGGAATGGCAGCGAAGTATTGAACTGAAGCCAACCCCACCACCACCCAGCAGAGAGTGACAGGCATTGGGGTGTGCCTTTGGGTCGTCAGGCATAACGACCACACCATTTCACCACACCCTACCCTGCAGACACTGACAAGTGTCATGGTGTGCCTTGGGATCTTTGGCCCTTATGTGCACCCCATTCCATCAGGAAATACAGTGAGATGGGTGCGGTATAGGAGAATGGGGTGAAGTTTGGGCCCGAAGAGTCTGAGGCACACCTTGATGCCTCTCACTGGCTGCAGGGTGTGGGTGAGGGTGGAATGGTATGAGCATGACAGGCAAGAATCCCAAGTCACACCCCTGATGCCTGTCATTCTCTACAGGGTGGGGCATTATGGTCGGAAACCCTAACGCCTCAGGCATTCGTTGATATTTTCACTCCAAATTTTCAACATGGTTTTTTTGTGACCCCCACCTCATGAACAGTGGCAATATCAGTTTGTTAGCCGAAAACTGCTTTTGCACAGTGACTATGGCATTTGGCACCACAGGTGCAAAAACACATTCCGAACAGGATGTGAAAAATGACAGTGGTACTGATCATGGGAGGTGTAAAAAATGGCAATGTTGAAAATCTGCTGTGAAAATCTTAAAAAAACTGGTGAAGTCACGAGCGTGCATATAAACTGTGCAACGCACACCCATAATGTAACTAGTTTGGGGATTTTTTTTACAGCAGATTGTTAACACAGGCATTTCGGGACCTCCGATTATGAACAGTGTCAGTGTGATTTTCTTTGTCTGTCCCGAACAATGATTTCCCACAGCAACCTCGCATTTCTGTGCTGAAAATGTGAAAACACATTTCCGCCATGTTGTGGAAAATGACAGCTGTACTGTTCATAAGGAGGTGTGGAAAAATGCCACTGGTGAAAATCTGGACTGAAAATATTACAAATTCATGAACTTACGAGGGTGCATGGAAACTGCGCAATGCTCACTCGTAACACAGTCATTTTATGGAGTTTTGTCACCAAATTTTCAACATAGCCATTTTAAGACCTCTGCTCATGACCAGTGTCACTGTGATTTTCTTAATCTGTCCCAAACATTGTTTTCGCACACCGACTGTACCATTGTGCGCTACATGTGCGGAAACACATTTTGGGTGAGATGTGAAAAATGGTAGCTGTACTGCTCATAAGGAAGTGTGGTAAAATGGCACTGTTGAAAATCTGGTGTGCAAATATTACAAATTCGGAAACTTGCCAGCGTGCTTAGGAACGCGCAACGTGCGCTCCTAAAACAGTCATTTTGGGGAATTTTTTCACCAAATTTTCAACATAGTCATTTTAGCACCTCTGCTCATGACCAGTGTCACTGTGACTTTCTTAACGTGTCCCATACATTGATTTCACACACCAACTGCGCCATTGTGTGCTACATGGGCAGAAACACATTGTGGGCGAGATGTGAAAAATGACAACTGTACTGCTCATAAGGAGATGTGGTAAAATGGCAATGTTGAAAATCTGGAGTGAAAATATTGAACATTTGCGAACTTTCGAATGTGCGTAGGAAATGTGCAACGCACGGTCGTAAAACAGTCATTTTTAGGAATTTTTTCACCAACTTTTCAACATAGCCATTTAAGACCTCTGCTCATGAACAGTGTCACTGTGATTTTCTTAATGTGTCCCGTACATTGATTTCGCACACCGACTGTGCCATTGTGCGCTACATGGGCGGAAACACGTTTCAGGTGAGATGTGAAAAATGACAGCTGTACTGCTCATAAGGAGGTGTGGTAAAATGGCAATGTTGAAAATCTGGAGGAAATATTGAAAATTCATGTGAACTTACAGTGCGTAGGGGCTAAGCGCGCATTAAATGAATACAGTCATTTAGGAATTTTTCCACCAAATTTTCAAAATAGGCTTTTGAGAGCCACCTTATGAACACTGGCAGTGTCATTTTAGTTAATCATTCGGAAAGGTGATTTCACGCGGTAGCTGCGAAATCACCTTCAGACTTAAGTAATGCCATGACAGTGCAAGAATTATGAGGAGGGTCCCAAACACCCCACATTGAAAATTTGGTGCAAAATCCAAAATGCCTGAGATATGCAACAAAGTAAAAACCCTATCTATTCCATTATACAGCTTACGGCATTTCCTCAGTTCGCAGTCGGCTTTGAAGAGTGCAGGCGTGTTCCCAGTCCACTGAAGATCGTCGCGCGGACTCCAGAGATAAGTATGGGGTGTGAGGGTGGGGAGGCAGAGTACGCAGTGGGTGGGTGCGGTTGTGGGGGCAGGGAGACTGCGAGGGACCATTTTTTTCTTTACAGGCTTTTTTTGTTTTAAAAGATGACACGGGATGTTTGCCACACTAGGGTGGGCTCACAGCATGGCAGAAGGATGGCTGGGGGGGCCTGGAGCCAACGGGGGATTGGGCACCCCCGTCAGCCATGGCATCTGTTGCCACGCTGGGGTGGGCTCCCAACGTGGCACCCTGTACTCAGGGGGGGGAGTCACAGTGGAGGCGATGGGGATTTAGGCCCCGTCGGCTATAGCATGCACGCTTGGGGTGGCGCACGCGTGGCATATGAAATTGTGTTGGGGCACAGCACAGCCGGCGGGGGTTAGGCACCCCGATGGCTTTACATTGCGTGCGTTGGGGGGAGCAGCAGCAGCATATGTGTGTGTGTGTGTGTGTGTGTGTGTGTGTGTGTAGGGGGAGCGTGCATGAGCAGGCAATATCTGATCGCTGCTCACTGAGGCGTAGCTCCCCCTTTCAACTGTATGCCACTGCATTTTGGAGCTGTCATAGACAGCTCCAGCAGGCATTGGAGAACTGCAGCTGTGCCTGCAAACACACTGACTGAATTGGAAGAGGGCTGACAAACCTCTGAAAACTCCAATGATTGCACTATGTTTCTTGCACATGCATGCAAGCAAACATAAAAATCATCTGGATGATTTTCTTTTTTTACAGGTTTTCTTTTGGGCATTGGGAACAATGGAGTGGGCTCCCAGTGTGTCACAAAAGTTTGTGGGGTCATCATACCGATAAGGAGATTGGGCACCCCTGTCAGAAATAAGAGTGGGCTAGAGGGTGGTCATCCAACACTGGGAGTGGGCATCCCAGTGTTGGAAAGTATATTTCTTTAAAAACTTAAACATATATTGGCACACTGGGGTGAGATCCCAGTGTGCCACAATACGGGGAGATACACACTGACATGGGGATTAGGCACCCCAATGTCAATGAAGGGCAGACAGCTTCGGTGCAGGATCCTGCATTGATCATACATTTTAATGCAGGATTCTGCATCAAAGAAAAAACACTGGGGAACAGTTTTCTTTTTTCACAGGATTTTGAATAATGTAGGCACACTGGGGTGGCTCCTAGTGTATCAGATATGTGTGTGTGTGTGGGGGGGGGGATACATCCCAACACGGGAATTGTGTCAGCGGGTCTTTCTTGTCTGCAGCCAGCAGCACAAGTTCCAGCTGTGGCTGCAGAGGTCAAGAAAATACCACTCTTCTCATACAAAGTATAAGCTGGACCTCCCCCCCCCAAAAAAAATTGTTGGAGTCCAGTTTAAAAAACAAAAAAAATCAGAATACACCTAAAGGGTGTTAGCTGTTTTCTTATTTTTTGTGTGTTAAAAAGGTTCAGGACTTCTAGTTTCTCACTAAGCAGAGAAACAAGATGGTGGAAGCAACACAGGGAGCTGTGCAAAAAATACCAGCATTCTTTGTGAAAAGAAGCTGCTATTTTTTGCACAATAGTCCTATTGTGCCCACAATACCAGGCTTTTTTTCGAAAAGAACCTGGTATTGTTCGCACAATACTGTATTGTTTGCACAGTAGGCTGGTATTGTTCGCACAATGTAGTATTGTTCGAACAATAGTATTTATCAATACATTTTCCCATAGAAAATAATGGGAAAATTTAAAATTTCATAACCTTTGAATGGATTAATATTGTTTCACCAAATCTTCAAAAGGCAAATCTGTGACCCAAAGGCTTTCTACCCTGAAATTTTCAGCTCACAACACAAAACCATCCTTGAGATACAGCTGTAGAAAGAAATGTCAAAAAATTCAAATGCTTGTTTTTTTCAACACTTTATAGCTCAGAAACCACTTGAAGGATTCCCATGAACTTAGCAGATCAAGAGACTGACCCCTAGAGATTATGCATGCCAAATTTCATGCAAATCCATTGAACTACTCCAATGTTATTAAGGCTCAAAGTTTGGGCTTTAACATAGAAGTGCAGCTTCACCCTAACTATACTGGCATGACTGTGCCAGTATTATACAGATAGATAGATAGATAGATAGATAGATAGATAGATAGATAGATAGATAGATAGATAGATAGATAGATAGATAGATAGATAGACACACATATGTATTATACTGGCCAGTATATTAGGGTTGAGTGCAAACTTTTATGTTAAAGCCAAACTTTTAAACTTTAATAACTTTGGCACTGGTGAATGAATGTGCACAAAATCTGGAATGCATAATCTCTAGGAGGAGGTCTCAAGACATTGCAAATTGTGAGTGGTTTTAAAGTTATTAAAGTTCAAAAATCCCTAAATGTACCAGTTTTTTGACATTTATTTGTCCACCTATATCTCAGAAATTACTTTACTTTGTGGTTTGAAATGTTCAGGGTAGGAAGCCTTTCCCTCACAGATGTGCCTTTTGAAGATATGGTGTAAAAATATTAATCTGTTCAAAAGTTATTACAGTTTTAATTTCCCATTATTTCATATGGGAAAATATATATATACATAATGAAAGTATGTATTGCACAATGTCAACCAGTTTTGCATACTTTGTGCCTTAATAACTTTGCTACCCTTCAACGAATTTGCCTCAAATTTGGCATGCATATGCACTGGAATAATATCTCTTGATGTGGTAAATTGCATGTGAATTTGTTTTGCATTTTCCGAGATACTGTGTTTCAAACATCCTTAAAGATCAAATGAACATGAAGCACCCTCTATTACCTGGTGGTAGTACTTATGACAGTTTGTTCCCTAGATGTGCAGTAACTTTGTTTTGTCAAAGTTGCATTAAGTAACTTTCTGAGCCTCTTTTTAGCAGCCAAGCAGCACAGTTTGTTCACATTCCTGCTATCAGATTCTCAGATGCCTCCCCTGAAGTGTCCTCTAGAAGTGATGTCAAATTTGTCTCAGCACACTAATGGAAAACAGTAGGATCTCAGTGTTTCCTCCCTTGGCACACAGACAGATGGTGCTATAAAACATCCCATGTAACTGTGTTGTGCCATTGAGACATTTGACTAGTGCTGTTGAACAGGAACAGCAGTGGCACACAGCTTTTCTATGTGAGCAAAGCATTTGACCTTTGTGCTTTCTTTTTGGAGCCTCTCATTGCTGCTGTACTACAGTAAGGCAGGAGACGAGACTGTCAGTGTGTTACTCAGTGGGGGTGGTATCCCTATATGTGCTATCAGTGTCTGTGCACTCTAAAAGATGAAGTGTTATGTTTTTTACACTGTAAATGTGTAAATCACTGTTTAACACAGTGGCCCGGATATTCAGACTGGGCCAGGTGATGACACAAGTGAGGGCACAGCACAACTGAGTTGTGCCAGGGCCAGGACAGGGTGATATTCAAAGGTGATGTGCCATGGCACATCACCATTGAAAATGGCACAGAATGTGCATGGCGCAAGTACAATGCACCAGCGCATCACACAGACAGGGAGGACTGGGAATGCTCCAGCGCAAATGCAGTTATGCTGGGTGCATTACCCACACTATTCAGAAGAGGGCATGCAAATGGGGCCATAATATATGCATGGTGCAAATGGGGCCATTTGCATGCCTTTATGGTCCCATTTGCATGCGTTGTTCTGGGCAGCCTGGTGGAATGCACCTGGCACCCTGCATAGCTGCATGCAGCAGGTGTTGGGTCCCAGGTGGGCTAGTGTACTCTCCCTCCCTCCCTCCCTCCCTCCATCATGCCCAATCATGGGCAGTAGTGACATATAATATGACCTGGTGGTCCAGTGGTATCCTCCCTCCCTCCCTTATCACCCAATCATGGGTATGTGACATACATATGCTACCTAGTGGCCCAGTGAACCCCTCTCTCATCCCACCCACAGAGGACCCAGCCACCCAGCTCCCTCCATCAGCGGCGGGCGGCTGCACTCCACCCACATACCACCCAGCCACCCACTGAATGACAGCATACAGTATGGCTGTATGCCCATTGGTCCACATTGTGGGACAATGGGCATGCAGACCATACTGTACTACACAGACACGATTATGTGACTGAACGAGTTGATGGTTATCAGTTTTGTGGGTTACAATACAAAGCCTAATGATGTTAAAGTTAAAACTATCTAACAAGGATTTGTGAATGTTTACAGTTAGCAATTATGTTCTTCATACAATCTATGTGGGATTAATACGCTTAAAATTTCAATGCACTTACGTGTTGAAGTAGACATTCCTGGGTCATTAAGTCCTGGGAATATGCATAGTCAGGAGTTGCAGACCTCAATGATTAGCACTTGTAATTCTTGTTTCATATGAACTAGCACTTCCCTGATTTCAACTTTCCTCATACATCCAGAATAAATGTTTAGTTGAACTCAGGTGTGCTGAGACATGACCCCACCTTCTGAGATGTGACCGTGCATTAAAGGCAGCGCAGTAAAGTTTGGGGAATGGAGGGTTGTTTATCACTTTGCTGTGTATTCATGTTACATTCTGTACTTTTGGGGGCACAAGTCCTGCCATGCATTTTGCTTATAATCTGATAGTCCCACAGACACTGATAGCACATATAGGGATGCCCCCTCCCCCCAGAGTAACGCATTTACAGTCTTGTCTCCTGCCTTACTATAGTACAGCAGTAATGAGAGGCTCCAATAAGAAAGCACACAGGGACAAATGCTTTGCTCTCATGGAAAAGTCGTGTGCCACTGCTGTTCATCTGCACTAGTCAAATAAATCAATGGTACAGTACAGTTACATGTGATGTATTATAGCGCCATCTATCTGTGTGCCAAGGGAGAAACACTGAGATCCTGCTGTTTCCCATTAGTGTGCTGAGACAAATTTGACATCACTCCTAGAGGACATCTAAGGGGAGGCATCTGAGAATCTGATAGCAGAAATGTGAACAAACTGTGCTGCTCAGCTGCTAAAAAGAAGCTCAGAAAGATACTTAATACAACTTTATCTTTGACAAAACAAAGTTACTGCACATCTAGGAAACATAGTGTCATAGTTACTACCAGCAGGTAATAGGGGGCGTGGTTCATGCTCTTTTGATATTTTATTCTCATTTTTTGCAGACAGTCTTCCAGTTTTGCAAATTTGCACTTTAATAACTTTAGAACCCTTTAACAGATCTGCATGATATTTTGCATGCGCAATCTCAGGGAGTATGTCTGTTGATGTGATACATTTCATTTCAGCCTCTTTTGTGGTTTGTAAGATATTGTATCTCAAACATTATTAAACTTACATGTTTATATTCCATTTTTGCCAACAGTCTTCCAGTTTTGCATAATTTGTACTTTAATAACTCTGTAGCCCTACAACATACGTGCATAACATTTTGCAGGCATAATTTTGTGGGGTTCATCTGTTGATGTATTTAAATCCATTTGAATCAACTTTGTGGTTTTAAAGATACTGTGTCTCAAATATCCTTGGCTTTACATGTTTTTCCCATTTTCACAGTCATCCTGTTTTGCATACTTTGCACTTCAATAACTTTGCAAATGTTCAATGGATAGGCACAGAAGTTTGCATGCATAATTTTGTAATGTTTTATTTATTTATTTTATTTATTGAAATAGTTTCACCAGGAAAGGCACACTGAGCAACAAGATGCAAGATGCCAAGATGGCCCTGTGCTCCTACCACTCACTAAGGACTGATGGGAACACAGGCACAGAGGGTCCTGACCTCCTGTAATCAAATAAGGCTACGATTATACATTCTCAAAAAGTAAGAAAATTCATTGCAAAAAACTTTGTTAATGCACTATTAGGGTTGAAGCATCAAAAGTAGGGAAATATGACCTTAGGGCTCCCAAGCCTAAGACCCCACCCCCACTGTGCATGCAAGAACAGGCATGAGGGGTGTTTCTTGGGGTTGTGAACCCTAATGCTCACCCCATTGCATGAGTAAGTAAGTTAACTTGGGTACAGCATAGGAGAATTGGGTGAGCATTAGGGTTCACAACCCCAAGACACCCCCTCATGCCTATTCCTGCATGCACAGTGGGGATGGGGTCTTAGGTTTGGAGCCCTAAGGTCATATTTCCCTACTTTTGATGCTTCAATCCCAATGGTGCATTAACAAAGTTTTCACCTATAGTCCATTTTCTAAGTGCAATAATACCCTCCAAAGTAAGTGGTAAGGGTGATCCCAGACCTTCCAGGGGCTATAAGGCTCTCTGCCTGCAGCATCAGGACTCATTACACCCCTTGGCAGTCCAGTATTACCTAATACCACCCACCCTGTATGGTATTATTGCTTGCATAGTAACCAGCCAGCCCTAAAAATGACCTGACATGTTTCTTTGTTTTAGAGACTGGACTGTTAGCTATAGTTTCTATTTTAGAAATATCTTGCTTTACTTCTCCATTTCACAAAACATAACCCAAATATCTGGTTTCCTGCATGTCCAATGCACATTTGGTAGGATTAATTGTCAGACCTGCCTTTTTGATAGCTTAGGTAACTTATTGTAGGTGTGCCAGGTGGCTTTTCCAGTTTGGACTGTACACCACAACATCATGCATGTAAGTAGCACAATAACCAGTGTGAATAGTTAAAATTATATCCATATACCACTGGAATGTAGCGGGTGCATCATGTAAACAAAATTGAATGGTGGTGAACTGATAGAATCCAATAGGAGTGGCAAATGCAGTTCTGACATTGAATTCTTTAGCTAGGGGAATTTGCCAGTAACCCTTGGTGAGATTGAAGGTACTGATGTACTTGATACTTCCCAATCTGTCCACCAAATCATCTAGCGTGGGTAGAGGATAACTGCCAAATTCAGACACTTGATTAAATCAAGGCAGATTCTTACACCCCTTTCTATTTTATTTACAATCACCACTGGTGATCACCAAGCACTTCTTGACTCTTCTATGATACCCAGTTCTTTACATTTTTGTATTTCCTTAACCATGTCAGCTCTTAACTGCTCTGGTAATCTGCATATCTTTTGCCTAATAGGGTGAGCATTCCATCACTATTATGTGTTCAATCCATTTTGCTCGGCCTAGCACTGTGGTAAAAGTACTGTTAAATGTCTTTACCATATTACACATATCCGCAGCTTGTTTTGAGGTTAAGGAAACATTTACCATTACAGTATCCGCAGTTTCAGTTTGTTCCAGTTCTCATAAGTTATATCGATGTATTCTGAAGAAGTTTCTGGTAAAACTAACAAAGTAGCATTTGCTATTTTTTCAACCTATTTCTTCAGGAGGTTAGCTTGGTATATCTTACTCTATGCAGAGAACACAGTATTATTCCTTTGAGGCTCCTGCCAAGACACGTTGACCAGGAACCTGTGGCACAACTTTGACCTACTACAGGAATGGTTTAATACCAGTCTCCTAGTACTCAATAGCAAAAAGACAAAGACAATGCTCTTTGCTGGCCGTAAGAAGAGAAGTTCGACCACACCTTTTATAATCGCACACAACCAGGACTCACCCCTCGAGCAGGTCCACTCATTCTGGTATCTGGGGTTTACAATTGATGAGTCCCTTTCCTTTGATGAACATATAAGTTATAACACTATGGCTGCAAGCAGGAAACTGGGGGCACTATATAGACTATGCTTCTGCCTCTCCCCTGAAGCCAGGCTACAGGCAGTCAATGGTACAATCCTGCCAATCTTGGACTAGGGAAACATGGTGTATGGTTCAGCCATGGACACTAGCCTTCACAAAGTCCACTTGACCCTCAACAAAGCCTGCAGAGTCATTCTGGATGCTAATTGCCTCACACATAGTTGTGAGCTCTACATAAAGACAAAGTGTCTCCCACTCCAGGATAGAATAAAGATCCAGACCTGCCAACTAGGGAAGAAGGTCCTCCTAGGACTTGCACCTGCCTTCCTGCAAGCATTATTCAGACCTGCCCCAGGTGAGTATGCCACAAGAAATGTCACCAGACAAGCTTTAGCTGTACTCTTCAGGAGAACAGCTCTAGGGAGCTGTGCCTTCACGGTAAGGGCACCCGCCTGGTTAAATGAGCTTCCTAATTCTATCACCAGTCTACAACATTTAGGGCACTTCAGATCTGAACTCCGGAAGACCATCTCTCCACCAGTCCACTGCCTGTGTCAAACTTAACCTCACCTGAATACCAGCTTACCACTTAACTGCCTCTCCCTGCTTTTACTGAGAGTGCCTTGTCCCCCCTTCACTCCCCCACCTCTTCATCCTCTCCCCTACTCCACCCCACCACCTGCGCCTCTCAAGTCCAAAACACCCCGCACTACCTCTTGCCTGGGTCCCACTCCCACTTTCCCCACTTTCCTCTCCCCCCACACACACCCTGCTTCTGCGTCCCAAGCTAAACTCCCCTCTCTTCCCCCTCCTTCCCTTTCCACCCACCTGCACTTGCTCAACCCTCAGCTTGGGTCTCTGCACTTAACTTCTCAGTTTGTTGCACATTGTGTCCTACTACTGGGAAATTGACAATGCCTCTAGCAGCTTCATTTATATTTTGACATGTAACATTTGTAACTTGTATTTGCTGCCCTTTCCTACGTAAACTCTATATTAGTTCATGTTATTACTTGTCAAAACGGTCTGCTGCAATTCTGCTGTTGCAACAAAATGCATCTTTCTAAACTGTTGATGAGGATCCTTTGTAAATGAGCTGTTAGCTAAAATTGTGTAATTCCAATTTCTCAATAAATAAATAAAATAGTAGGATTTTTCCTGTCAGGGGTCTCAATCTCATAGTTAACTGTGCCAGTTCATCTAAGTACTCTATAAGGCCCTTGCCACTTCATTAATGTCACAGAGTGGCTCTATGAAGGATGAGGGTCTCTGGAACATTTGTGTTGGTATTTTACTTAAAGTCCCTTTTAGGTAAAATAATTATGTAAAAATAGAATTAAATAAATTAGTGTAGGACTTATTGTTTAAACTAAGTTAAGCATGGTGTAGTATAGACAGCAACAAGGTACTAAAAATAAATAGTAAAGAGGGGACTGAAGTTAGAGTGAGTTGTTCAGTATTTTATCCCTCTTCTGTGTAATTGTGAGTAACCTACTAGCTGTTGTGCTATGATGCAGCGATAGTGCCCAGTGTCGCACAGACAGGCTGTGTAGATCAGCCGTTTTGTTTTGATTAAAAGAACCCCTCCTTAGAAATATGCTAGCTAACAGAGATTTGCAATATGCTACCATGTAAAGTATAATGTGAAAGATTTAACGCGTCTGAGTAGATGCTGAATTTAAGGTTATTCTGTCAATTTTAGATTAATAGAGAGAGAAAGACAGTGGGGAGATTTGGTTTGCATTTATTGCCACAGCGATTTTGCTGCATTTACTATGCCTCTGCGGTTCCTGTTTTCTGCTGTATATTCTTTGATTTTTGCTTTAGTTTTGGGGCTTAGGTAATGGCAGTCGTCAAAAGAAAAGGAGAAAAGCCACACTTCTTTTAAATAAAGACTGGAAATTTTTCCAGTCAGAAGTGGTATAGACTTGCAAAAGCAGGAGGTCAGTGTAAATGAAACCCCTGTCTTTTTAATTCTCGAGGATACTCCTGAGATAGAAAAAGAAGTTAGCAGCTGAACATTAAGGTTGCTCCTTTCAGCTTCTGTGTTTAAATGTTCTGTGAGAGAGAGAGAGAGAGAGAGAGAGAGAGAGTTAAATCATCTGTTTAGAAACAATTAGTGTATATTCTGATAAAAGCCTGCAGGTTATGTTGGAGTCAAGAATTAGATAGGGTTTCTTGAGAGGAGCAGGAAACGGAAGCTAAATGTAGCCACATAAAAAATTAAAGAGAAGCAGCACTTTAATGTGGTTGCTCTGTATCAGTTTCTTTACTTTTGCTGTGCCCTTGCGGTTTCGTTTCCATAAGTACACTCACTTGGTTGGGGTAATGGTTTTAGGCTTTGTGTAGCAGGCTGTAAAAATGATTTTAAAAGGCAGATTATTTTGAACTACTTCCTACTTGAAGTCAGTTAAAACATACAGTAGATTAAAACTGTTTAAGTAATAATAAAACACAGAGAGGCATGTTTGAAATTACCTGTTTTTGTGTTTAAGTAGGTTAGGAAAGTGCTTCTGCTTCATGTCTCTCCTATGCCTCAGTGCCCTATAGTGCTGTCCAGCCATAACTTAACCTCTTATATACTGCTACAGTAATTGATGGGTGGTGCTTCAAGGGATGTTTAAAATAAAAAATGTTTAAAAGTTGTTTAAAATAAATCAGTTAAACTGTATAGTTATTATTAAGTGTTAGATAATGAATACAGTGATCCTAGTAAGTTTAAAACAATTCTAAATGAATTTAATAAGTTAAATGTTAATGGGTGGAGTTAGCCCATCACATGATTGGTTTCTTCTGTATAAAAGCACTGTTCATTGGGTTGTGAATTCAGGTAGGTTTTGGGTCTGGAGGCAGACTCCAGGGAACTGCCAATTGCTCCAAGATGATGGATTAAACTATGAGTAATCTTTGATTCCTACAGTCGTATCAGTTCACTGTAACATATGTGTCCTGATTTGAGTTAACTTTTGAAGAAGAAAAATAAATGTGAAAACTTCAAGACTACTCGTGTGTCAGACTGCCAGTATTGTCCACTTGTTCACCTGCATCCTACTGTAATTAACAGTTTATTTTCTGTAGTGGGTAACAGTGCCAAGACCTTTTCACTTGGCTCAGAAACTTTTTCTTTTACCCTATGGTCATAATATGCCTTCTGTTGGTTTTGGGCCTCTTCCTGATTACTATGGGCAATTTCAACATATTTTGCCAGTTTCTTTCTCAGGGCACATATATAAGATGTAATAGATTTCTTCTGAGCGGGGTTATTTTCCCATGTTTCTTTTATTACATCTAGCAGCCCTCTATGTTGTCTTCCATACAGCATTTGAAATGGTGAAAAACCTGTTGAGGCTTGTGGCACTTCTCTAAAGTAAAAAGCAGGTAAGGTAAGTACTGGTCCCAATGATTCCCTTCCCCTTTCACAAACCTTTTTAACATGCATTTTACAGTTTGGTTAAAATGCTCAACAAGACCATCTGTCTGAGGGTGATGGGGGAGGTTCTTATGGCAGTGATACCTAGAAGTCAGTGCAGCTTTTTCAGTAAAGCAGCACCAAATTTACTACCTTGATCAGTAATAATCTCTTTGGGTATGCCCACACTGCTGAAAATATTGGCAAGCTCTGCTGCCACTATTGGGGCTGTAACAGTACACATTGGAGTTGCCTCTGGGTATCGAGTATCACAGTCACATACTATCAAAATGAATCAATTACCCGTACTACTTTTGTCTAAGCAGCCAAGCACATCCATTGCAATTCTTTCAAAAGGCACATTAGGGTTTTATTTAACTCTAAAAATTGATTAGTGTTTTGCTCATAAAAGTACTAAAACATTGTGAAAATGCATAGCACTTGCCTCACTGTGTTTAACAAATACAACACTTATAGAAAACCTATATAAATATTTTCTGTACAGTTAGTATTGTCCCAAGAAAAAAACTGCTAATCAATTATTTAAAACCCTGCACATCTATTAAGGGTAGGGGCACCAGGGGCTTCTTATATTTTTTATTCACTGGGGCTGCTTTCTGATATTCAGTGCATGAACTGCAATTGATAGCAACATCTTCATGAATTCCAGGTCAGAAAAATCTGTACAGCCAGCTGGCAAGGGTGCAATCCTTCTCCAAGTGAACAGCTATAGGACTGTTATGTGCTATCTGTAATAACTCAGTTCTATATGTTTGTGGTATACCCAATTGTTCTATCTGTTCATGTGTCAGAGGTTTAACCCAAACTCTGTACAGTAACCCCTTGCAATTTTTAAACATTGGTTCACCCTGTTTTTGTTCACCCCAGCTGCTTAAAATAATCTTGGAGAGAAAAATCATTAGTTTGCTGTGAAACAAAATCACAGTTATCTGCTTAGTTTCAGCATTTTCATATATTAACCCCTTTTGTCCATCAGTCTTTTGTTGTCACTGTTTCTTCAGGCATCTTCTTTCTTTTCTGGATTTCTGGATCTTGGAGCTGGTCTCAAATAAGTCCGAATCAAAGTCATTAAAAGGAAAAGTGTTCCCACCTTCTATTGTAATCACAGCTGCTGAAACTATAGGTTTTGCTCCCTCAGTTATTAACTCAGTATATCCTGGAAAATCATTCCCAATAATCACAGGTACAGGTAACTTAGACACGACCCCTATTTTCATTTGGTGGGACTCCCCATTAATATTCAGAGTCACCTGGATGGTGGAATAGTATTGAGTGTCCCAGTGGATGCAGATGACACCAGTATGTGGTCCTTTTGCACAATGTTTTCCCAGCACTTCAACATGCACTAGGGTCTGTCTATATCCAAATCAATAAGTCTCTTTAAAGTATTATCTCCAACCTTGACATTTGTTAAATACTTGCCCCAATTTGCTAAGGCCAAATTTGCTCCAGTGTTACCCTTCTTATTTTTATGGCAGTTTCTTGCAATATGTCCTGGCTTGTTACAGTTATAGTAAATAACGTCTTCAGGTGCAGATTTCTTATCCCCACCAGAGTTCTTATCTGACCTAGAGTTAAATTGGAGGCAGTATGGCACAGTGGGTTAAGGCTCTGAGCTGCAAATCTGGAGACCTGGGTTTGAATCCCACAGCCCCACAGGTGCATACTGTGTGACCCTGAGCAAGTCACTTAACTTCCTTGTGCTCCCAGGTTGCACTTGCAAACAAGCTTTCAGCTTAGTGTGTCTCACCTGGTAAAATAATTGGTAAAAAAAAAAATTGGGAAAAAGAGAATCTTACTTGTCTTTGGCTGTTGCTTCACCACTGCGTGGTCTGTCTGGCCATCTGATAGTCGACGGCCATAGAAACAGCCTTTTCCCCACTTTCTGGTTGGTACAGTATTCTTTTATCCAAAGCTGCATGTCTGTGGGTAGGATGTTGATGAATTGTTCCATTGCAAATATGCCAATGATCTGATGGATTGTTTTGCTATCTGGTTGGAACCATTTAATGAAGAGTTCTTGGAGTCAAGTGAAGGCTTCTCTAGGACTGTCAACTGGGAGGTACTTCAAGGATTGGAAACTTTGCCTGTAGGTATCTCCAGAGATGACATATCTTTTCAGGATTTCTCTTTTCACAAGGTCATAGTTTTCTGATGGTGCATTATCTATATTGCTGTAGGCAAGTTGGGATTTATCTGTCACGTAAGGTACCAGCCTGATTACCCATTGCAACTTTGGCCACTGGCAGGCTGTGGCAATTTTGTCAAAAGTCATCAGGTATGCTTTGATATCATCCAAGGGATACAACTATGGATGCCTTAGCAACACCTGTATCAAATCCGTTAGACTTGTGAAGTCTGAGTATTTTGGTTCCACTTTCCAAAACAACATTAATAACCCTTCTAAATTCTGGAAGGTTATTCATTCAATTTTCACTTCTCAGACCAGTCTCCCCTTCTCACACTCAAGGTTGGTGACTTCTTTATCTCTGACCCTTCTGCCATTGCTCAATCTTTTAACTCCTTCTTTACTACCTGTGCCATATCACTCATCCCTTCCTCCACATCCCCCCTTCCTTCCCTCTCTCTTCCTTCCTTTCCTCCTTCATTTTATTTCTCTCCTACTACTCCCTCTGTTCCTCTAAAGGCTCTACTGACCATCAGTCCATTGAAGGGAGGTAGTCCTTATGGCCTTGACCATCCTAGACTTCTCCTCCTCTCAGCACCTGCCATTACTCTTCCCATTTCCTTACTTTCAAATCTCTCCTTCTCCTCTTCTACTGTTCCTGATGTTTGGAAACAGGCTGTCATTATACCTATTCACAAAGGTGGTGATCCCTCTTCTCCTGGTAACTTTCATCCAATATCTCTCCTTCCTCCCTTGGCTAAGTTACAGGAACACATAGTTCTATCTCAGCTCACTTCTCTTCTTGATAATTCCTCTTTCTTCACTCCCTTCCAGTCTGGTTTTAGGAAATTCCACTCCATTTCCACCTCCCTCCTTTGTCTCACTGACTCCATACTCACAGGTATGGAGCAAGGTCTGATTACTTCTGCCATCTTTGTTGATCTTGATAAAGCTGTTGACACTGTGGCACATTCAATCCTTCTGAACAAACTTAAAGCTGCGGACCTCTCTGAGTCTTCTGTAAGTTGGTTTGCTTCTTTCATTAAAGGCAGGTCCCAAGCTGTCCAGAGATGTAAATCCATTTCTTCCTCACTCCCCATTAGCTCAGGAGTCCCTCAAGGGTCTCTCCTGGGACCTATTCTCTTTTCTAGATTCATAAATAACCTGTCCTCTGTCTGGTCTTCTGTGTCCATTCATATGTATGCTGATGATGCAGTTCTTTTTGCATCTGGCACCTCTCCCCTTGACCTTACCACCCAGCTCCAGTTAGATTTTGACAACATGCAGTACTGGTTCAAGTCTAACCTTTTGTCCCTTAATGTAAAAAAAAAAACAGTCTCAGTGACTTTTGACACTCATAAGAGGCTTGTCAAACCTACTTCTGTCCCTCTGTTTTATACCCTTGATGGTGCTAAGATTGAAGATACTTTCTCCTTTAAGTACCTCGGGGACTGCCTTGACAGGAGTCTTGATTTCTCAATGCATATTGATGCAATTCACTTTAAGTTTCACCCCAAGCTAGGTGACTTGTACAGGAATAAAGTGTGTAACCCACTCCCTACCTGTTGAGAAATTGTTTATTTTATTTTAATTAATTAATTTATTTATTTATGTCTTTGGTAACCAGGTAAGTGCACTGATCTATTGGACCATTTTCAGACATTACCTGAACCACAGATGTGGCTACAAAATAACATAATCAACAGAGATGATGTACAAAAATAGCAATAGTAGAGAGTAACACATATAATACAATATATAAAATATAATACAAGATTTGGTAACGTACCTCCAGAAGAGGTAATTAACACGTGATGGAGACAAAGCTGGTCTGTAAGCATAGCATCAGTGTTCAAGGTCTATCTAAGATGCCTACCTGCTGTAATAGTGGGCAGTAGGCTAAATTAGTAGGTGCATGGAAGATTACATAGAGCATACACGCTATACAAGCTGGCAATGATCTAGGATAATTAGGTGCATAGAAGCTCAGAAATGTACTAAAGATTATCATTCCAACCTTTGACTACAGTGACTTAGTCTACAGTAGTGCCCCTAAATTTGCTCTTGCCAGACTGGACCCTCTTCTTCTTTTGTTGTTTTGCTTTAGATTGATCACCTCGTACTCACCACTGCTCTCTTTACTCAGCCCTTTCTCTTCCCTCTCTTGAAGTCAGGCACCTTTTCCATTGTGTCTCTTTTTTATCCAAATTTTGGTTTGGCTCCCTTCCCTTTTACCTCAGATCCTCCTAGCTCTTCCTCCTTCTTCCTCCTACCCTCTCTGCAACACCACGTCCCTCTCTCTCTCTCTCTCTCTTACGTCCCTCTAAAAATCTACTGTTGGTCAAATCTGCTTTTTCCTACCATTTTCCTAAACGTTGGTCCTCTCTTTCCCTTTCTGTTCATTCTGCCTCTTCTCCTTCCTCTCTAAGGTCTCCTCTTTATGTCCATTGGTATCCTTCCTGCAATTGCACTTGACCCTTTTTCTTTCATATTCCCTCCCTACTTGTTACTGTTTGTCCTCCATCTCTCCCTGTCTAGTTTTGCTCTGCCTCATGCTGTTTCACAACTTTTCCCTTCTTCTCATATTAGATATTTTTATATTTTTTTAATTTCATTCAGTCCTAAATTGCTTGCAATATTTGTGATTCTGCTAGTCTGTCTGTATAATTGTATTTTACTTCTGTACTTTATTATTATATTGGTTATTTATCTCCTCTCCCCTTCCCTCTCCCCCAGGACACATCTGGAAATGAGCTGTTAGAAGCTCAGTATGCATTTCCTGGTTAAACTTATTAATAAATAACTTTGTGAGTTTAATGTCTTTTAAGTTGTTTGTGTTTTGTTGCTGTGCTAGACCTGGGTCAGATCCTTCAGCTTTGATAGCTTACAAGCCATACAGCCATTGCTACATCTCTTCTCTGCTCCTGTTGCTGCATCTCTTCTTTTCTCTGCTTCTCTGTCTCTCTTTGTTGTAGAGTCCAGTATTTGAAGAAGGCAGACAGTCTTTCAGGTTCTGTTCCTCCCTGTTCTTCTTCCATCACTGGTTCTTGCTGTACAGTCTCAGTTTGGACTTTTGTCTCTGCTAGTTTGGCAGCCAGTCTTCTGGTAATCACTACTGGGCTTGCTGTTGCAGGATCCATACCTTTCTTCTATGCTTCCTTGTCACCAGGTCTAGTACATACACACAAAACTCCTGGCTTAGAGTATACACAGTGTACATATCACTTAGTCTGATACCAGCTGTCATCAAGGCACAGGTCAGGTAGCATAGGAAAACCAGGAGTAGTTATGAAATTCACAAGTAGCATTTTATTGTTTCCAATAAAATAAAATGAAAAAATGTACAGAATGTTTTTTAAACATAGGCAGTTCAAACAAAACAAAGTATTTCCTCTGAGGGCATCTCTAATTCTAAGTTTCAGCCTCTCCCTTCAACAAACATTGCTGCTCTTTTTATAAGAAGACTTTGGCAATTAATTTCTACATCCTGTGCTGTTAAGAGGTATCCTGTTTCTCACCGAAAAATTATCAGAACTTTGTTAGTTTCTTTCCTTGCAGGTGCAATAAAATAGAACAGTGTGTCCCATAACTAATCTCCTGTTGACAGCTCTGCAAAAGAGTTTGTGAAGGTCAAACTGCATCTCAAAGTTAACCCCCTGAGTGCCAAATAGCTTTTTGAAATTATTTCAACAATATAACTATGTAATTTTTCAAACCAAGGGTTTCCAGTTTCATACAAAGATTCACATATATATTTTTATAACTGTAGATATGCAAGGGGGAAGAAAAGTTAGATACAGCAAGAAACAGCAAGTGAAGACAGGGAGCTTGGTGGGAAGAGGAGAATTGCAAGACTGTCAGAGTGAACAATTCCTAGGTCTCACAAGAAAATTTAATTGTGCAATCAGACAGACAAGAGACATACAAGCATTGGCCAATGCCAGATGTTTGACATGGTGTGTGTGTGTGTATGTGTGTATACTGGGAGGGTGGTCCTGGCTGTCTATTCCTGTACTGTCAGCTGTGTGACCACATGTGGATGTTCATGGACAGGGTCGAAACTGGCACCAGTCCATTAGCCAAATGCTGTTAGATTTATTTTTGGGATAGTCAAAAATCTTTTTTTTAAGTAGCCAGGAGGGCTTGTACTGGAAAAGGTAATATTTATAAGTAGATCAGCTGGGCCTGTAGAAAAGTATGTGGAGCTAGTGGGTTTTGCAAATCACTACCCTGCTGGCTGGTAGATACAAACTTAATCTGACCCCCTGCATGGATCAGCCTCAGATGGGATTTTTTTATTCTGTTTATTCTCCCCTAGCTGGCTATTGGTAAGGACCCACTCTAAAAGGGAAGGACTACCAGATTTAATATTGAGTCTATTGGATTCAGTTATTAATTGAGATAGGTGGGCTTCAGGTACAGAGGTGTAAGTGGTACCAGCTCCTGATCCAAACCAACTGATATTGAAATCCCCATATAACACCAAGTTGGGGGGGTGGGAGGCTAGACCAAGAGGATATAATGGATGGGAGACAGACAGATGGGGAATTAGGGGACATTAGACACAGCCTATGGTAAGTTTCTTTCCTTGGCCCAGGATGATTTGTGCATAGACAAACATATGAGCAGAGGCTGAGGTAACTGAACATGTACACTCTGGAGGACTGAAGGGAGAGGGGGATATGATAGAAACCTTCAAGTATCTTAAGGGCATAAACAGGGTTGGTACGGAGGGCATTTTCAACTTAAGAAAGGTGGGTATAACGAGGGGACATAACCTTAAATTGCTGGGGGGGTAGATTCAAGAAGAAAAGATTATTACACAAACTGGAGGGCTTATACTGGAAAAGATAATATTTCAATAAGTAGATCTGCTGGGTCAGTAGAAAAATCTGTGAGGCTAGTGGGTTTTGCAAATCACTACCCTAAGATTATTACACAAACTGGGGAATATGGGTGTGGGCAGGACAGTAGTGTGGTGGGTAGGTAACTGGCTGGGCAGCAGAACACAGAGAGTGGTGGTAAATGGCTGTCACTCCACAGAGGGAAGAGTGATCAGTGGGGTGCCACAGGGATCAGTGCTGGGACTGGTCCTATTCAACATCTTTATCAGTGACATTGTGCAAGACCTAGAAGGCAGAATTTCCCTGTTCGCTGATGACACAAAGCTCTGTAACAGAGTAGACACACCAGAGGGCATAGACAGAATGAGAAGGGACCTGCAGAAACTTGAAGAATGGTCAGGGGTTTGGCAGTTGAAATTCAATGCAAAGAAATGCAAGATAATGCATATGGGGCACAAAAACGCAGGCACAATATATCAGTTGGGGGGTGAGGATATAGCATGCACCAAGCAGGAAAGGGATCTTGGGGTTATCATCTCTGATGACCTCAAGGTAGGGGAAACAGTGTGACAAGGCAGCAGGTAAAGCAAATAGGATGCTGGGATGCATAGGCAGGGGCATCACCAGCAGGAAAAGAGAGGTCATAATTCCACTATACAAGACACTAGTGAGGCCCCACCTGGAGTACAGTGTACAGTTCTGGAGATCTTACTTACATAAGGACATGGACAGGGTAGAGAAGGTTCAGAGGAGGGCAACAAAGACGGTACATGGATTGCATCACAAGTCCTATGGGGACAGGTTGAAGGAATTGAATATGTACTCCCTGGAGGAGAGGAGGGAGAGAGGGGATATAATAGAGACATACAAGTATCTTACTGGGAGGAACAGGGTGCAGAAATGCACTATTTTTAAGCAAAAAAGATGTTCCAGGACTAGAGGGCATGGGATGAAGTTGGAGGGAGGATGATTCAGTGGAAACATGAGGAAGAATTTCTTCACAGAATGGGTGGTGGACAAGTGGAACACCCTGCCAGAGGAAGTGGTGGGGGCTGAAACAATCATGGGATTTAAGAATGCATGGGATAGACATAAAGGAATTCTGGAGGTCAGGGTTAAGGGGCAACAGACTTCTAGGAAAACATAAAGTGAACTTACAAGCTCAAAATGGCAGACTGGGTGGGCCATAGGCCCATATCTGCTGACACTGTCTATGTATCTATGTATCTATGAAATGAGACACTTTTTCACTGAAAGGATGGTGAAGCAGTGGAATCAGCCATGGGAGGAGGTGGTGGCAGCAAAGACAGTGACCACTATCAAGAGGGGGCCGGTAGGGTGATGAAGAGGATTAGGACTGAAGGGGACTCTACTGGGGAGGAGTTAGGAGAGGGGAATGGGAAGGTGAGAGATGACTCCGGGTCGAGTTGAGGAGGGGGGCAGCTCCAAGGAAGTAAATGAGCTGCACACTCAAGCAGACTCAGTAGACCATTACGGCCTTTTTCTGCTGGCAGTTTTGTATGTTCTTATGTAAATTCAGCCAATATAGCATTCACCTCACGGCAGCATAAACATTCGAATGCTGTGTCCATGATAGCATAATGATAGGAGGATCACCAATATCAACAAAAAAGAGGTAACAGAAAAGAAGTAAACATACTGTTAAAGTACACACAGAAGCAAAACCAACAACCACAAAGAGTATGTACAACATGTGATGCAACAAAGGTGACGTGCATCTGTCACGTCCTTATGAAATTGCTGTTTTCACAATTTTTTTTACTACAGTCTCACCCTAATTCCACAAGCTTCTGTTTAGTCATACCCGATGGGAGTTGGGGAAACATGACTGCCCCAATGGAGGTGAGGAACCTTGGTGAACACTAGCTGGCAGGTAGGTGCCGTTGTATGTCAGGGCTGTCTGGTAAGGGAGAATTAAGAAAATTAACAGGAACAAAAAAAAAAAAACAACAAACACACAACATCATTGTGCATACCTGATGCACCATGTCTACAACAGGTAACAGCAAAACAGCAACTTGTCATACTGATTCCTGCATCATGACATGTGGTCACCAAGATGATGGCACATAAATGGACAGCACAACCAACATGACAGGGATTTGGAGTACACTGTTCTCTGTATACACATGTATACTCTCTCTATGACCTGTCATGATCCCCATAAGAGGGCCCACTGTACAGGTTACAGCTGTCTCCCATCAAGTGGTGTGGAGGGCTGATATATCTGGGGACCAGGTGGCAAAGAACTGCCAGCTGGGGAGAATAAATAGAATAAAAAAGAAAACTCCCATCTCAGGCTGATCCATGCAGGTGTTGAAATTAAAGAGCTGGCGTACTACCCAAAACTAATATTAGATTTTAAAAGCAACCTGCCATTGCCTTTTATATCTGAGGTACTTTTCCTTTTCCCTTTGTTTAATTAGAAGATTGTTCACCTGATGTTAGTAGGTGTGAAATGTGGAATAGATCTTAGCCTGGCAGCTGATATATCTAGCTCTACTTCCCCCCACTACATTATCAGCATTACCTCACTGACTGCGACATCACTGTTGCTTAGGAATAGTCATTCAATGACTGCCTGGTCATTCACTTGTGATGTCACTTTCAGTGAGATCACCATGCTGTTGATGTAGTGGGGGGTAATACAGATAGATAAGTCAGTTGACAGGCTAAGAGCTGTTCCACACATCCAGCACAATATTATCAGATAGAAGACTTTTTAATGAGCAAAAGAAAAAAGAAAAATGCTTCAGAAATGAAACGTTACAACTGACTACTTCTTAAAATTTGTATCATTTTCCTGTCTGTCTACTTTGGCTCCACTAGCTCTTTAAGTTTTGCAGCCACTAGCCAGCAGGGCTTGTGGTTTGGAAAATCCATTAGCCCCACAGACATTTCTGCTGGCCAGCTGATGTACTTACTAAAATATTATCTTTTCAGGTACAAGCCCTCAGGGCTACTTAAAAAGATTTTTGACTATCCCAAAAGAAAATCAAATAGCATGATCTGTTTCAAGAAGAAAAAGTGCTTATGAACAGTCCACTTTAAACCTCCACTATAAAAAAACACTAACTTACTACAGCAACAGTCAGAGTTGGGACAGAGAGATATGAGATCATTGCAAACACAAGGCTGGTTGCTTGAAACTTAAACACTTGGTTTCTAGTTTATACTGCAACAACTATAAAATAAAGGGATACTGCATGCTATTAGCTACAGCTTGGAAGTGCATAAATGTTGTTACAAATATAAATATATAAAAGGAATATTACTGAGGCATGTAAAAACAAAGTTTGCAGGGATAATCACCTTTACCAGTGAGTAAATACCATTTGCCAACAGAGAGAGAGAGAGAGAGAGAGCATACACACATTACTTTTAACAGCTGGTGTTTGTGGATGCTTGGAATACCTAAGCCAGTCTGATAAGGATAGGTCAGCATGCTGAGCAGCTACATCAGAGAAAACAGCAATCCCATGATTGGGTCGGCTTTTTGTTTTGAAGTAGATGCAGTTTCCACCCATCAAGCTAAAACTGTCATATTTAGACTGGCAGATAATTGGTCTGATACAGACTTCCCACTAAACACTGCTCTGCATTGCAGAGACAGTATCATGCCCCTAAAAAACCATTAACATAGGAAGTTGTTTGCTTGCTGTGCGCAAGCGTGCATGGCAAATATAAAAAGGAGAGGAGAAGAGAGGATTGAATAGATCCTTGTGCTTAACTCTTTCTTCATAGCAAATGGAGCAGGATCTTATTCAACCCTGTCGCACATCAGCTGGCCACTGAACCATGTAAGTAAATATTTACTAACACAGTTACTGTATATATTGTAATGGTATATGATGGTCAACTGTGAATCTAAAAATGTGAAGCAGAAACTTTACCGATGAATAGGTATGGATATAAACATATAATTTATCTAATTGCAGCGGTGCACAACACCACTGATGTCTATAACAGTAGAGTGTCTGTCAAGTCATTACAGGTGATTCACATTGAGAAAAAAGATGTGACAGATGGCAGTATCAACAAGATTAAATGCGAAATAGTAGTACGTTGTGAGTCATAAAAAGTTACAAACCTATAATAAATTAAATAGTAGTTACCATTTCCTCAACAGTGATCTAACTGATAGTCATGTTAGAGATATCATTCAGATATATATGTGATTTACTGCAATTGTGATTGTCATGTTGACTGCAACAATGCTACCTCAACAAGATTTAGTGTGAAATACTGTAATCATATATTGTGAGTTGCAAAATGTTACAAATCTTTGAATAAAATTAGCAGTACTTATCAGTTCCTCAACAGTGATTCAACTGATAGTCATGTTAGCGATATCATTAGGAGAGATATCTGATTTACTGCAGTTATGATTATCATGCTGGCTACAACAATACTGCCTTTGTACCACATCTTAGTTGTAAAATTCAATGCATATAACACTTTCATATTAGATGACCTAATAAATGAATAATTACAGTTGTTATGTTAACACACAATTATCTTTGTTTCAACAACTATGCATTGGCAGAGATCACACAGGAAGGGTGGAGAAAGTCAGCGTAAGTCTGTAACAAAATATATACATACTGATAAAGTTGTTGATTAGTAGACGTGTTAGGGTAACACAAAAATTATAACAATTTATTTCTAAAGCATAAGGAATTCATAGTAAATACCATGCATTTGTCCATAACCTGTTAATCTCTGCTGTATATTCCAACAGTACTACACAGAATATGATGCAATTACTTAAAGGATACCTAAACAACATTTTGACAACAAACTATTCAAACATCTGACCTCAAACGGGACTAAAGGAAAGGCTGCTGAACTTGTTAATGCTAAAACTACATTTATATAAGTTACCTAAATGTGGTTCCAAAGCATTTGAAAAATGTAAAACCAGCCTTCTAATTAAAAAAAAACTGCCTTACCTGCTTCTTAAAATGGCCGCCAAATGTGTTAAGTAATGACATCATCGGAGCCAAAGTCAGAGAGCTATACGGCTCTCTACAGTGCTAACTAGTTCTTTTTCCCTTTGTATAGAATTATTTCACCAAAATGGTCAAAACCATGTGCATTATTTAAATCAATACATATGTCTGGCTATGGTTCTATTCATTTTGTTTACTTTAACATGCTGAAATTGTATTTTAATCCAACCAGCTTTCTCTTTGGCAACCCACAGTGCAGTACAAATCTTGAATAACCTGGTGGTCTAGTGGTTATGGCGGATCCAGGATACTACAATGCGAGGGGGGGGGGGTTGCTGGGAGTGTGTGCATACTTGATATACACTTTTTAAAATTTTTATGAAACCTTTATATTTTCTGCTATTATGCTTTTCTAGTATATTTTTGACTGAAACTATGAATGTAATCCATATTTTTGAATGTAAACATTTGTACAATCAATAAATCAGACTTCTTCAACAAAGTGAAATGCAACAGCAGCAAGTGAGTACTTTACAATAGGGGGAGTGGTTTACAACTGCATCCTTCACTACCCCATAGATCCACCACTTATTTGTAGCAAAGTTCTTCTGCAGTCCAATGCCAGAGTTCATACTTTCTTGGAAATCAAAAATATGCTTGTCTTGTCTTACCTTATCTTCTTTTTCCATAGGAAATAAGAAGAAGAAGAAGAATCAGCATTTATATAGTGCTTTTCATACACATTGTATCACAAAGTGCTTTACAACAATGCTAGACTGGTAGTGAAGTGACTGAATGTGTAGTGGCAGCCAATTCACACATTAATACCCATACACAGCCTTGGATAATTGCATGAACTGGTTTTATGGGAAGGGGAATGTTGGCCAGGACAATAGGGTCAGGTAGTGATCATGGTACAGGCAGCCCCACATCTTATTTCTCACAGCAATCTGCTCATATTTCTCCCCTTCTGTCTTCCCCCTTCCCTGAATATAGCAGTACCTTGCAGGAGTGTCCTTCTCAGCCTCCCTCTGGTATTCATTCTCACTAGTCCTCCTCATACCAAAAACTGGTGAGCGCATCACCCTTGTGCATCATGAATGTAGGTGGTACAGTCACCAGGTTTTTTGGCATATCAAAAATAAACAAATATTTCCAGTAAGTCAGGCTGATAGCAGCAGGGAACAAGAGGAATTATAGGCTTTCCTATCCTTAAAAGATCTAGGCTACCTTTTATTAGGCACTATTAAATGATGGTTGTACACATCATTATGCATATCATTTAATAGTGCCTAATCATAGGTGGATTAGATCTTACATGGATAGGAATACCTATGTGTCCCCTTGTGCCCTGCTGTTATCAGCCTGGCTTACCAGACAATCATGTTTATTATTAATTTGTAAAAATGACACAGGCAACTGTACTAACTGTATTCATGATGCAGAAGGGTAGTGAGCTCACCAGTTTTTGGTGTGGGGAGCAGAAGAGAAGAGTGAATGCCAGAGAGGGACTGAGGAAGCCATTCCAGCAGGGTACAGCTATATTCAGGTTAGAGGAAGACAGGAAGGGGGATGTTTAGCAGATCATTGTGAGATCTGAAATGTAGGACTGCCAGCACCGTGATCACTACCTGACAGTGAATGAAATCAGCCAGCAATGACAAATACTCAGAGTGGCAGAGCTGCACTTAAAGTGTCACTTGAATCCAGTGTAGGGAGATTACCCTTAGGTGGGGAGGGATGTTGACGTTTGTTAGGACAGTATTGAGGGAGCTGTGTATAGATCATTCAAGATTTAGAAGGGTGGTAGCCAACCAGCTCGCATTGTGGAGTAGGGCACTAAAAAGTACCAAAGAAGATTTGCAGGGAACTGTCCTGTGGGGTTCTGCAGATCACAGGTAAAGAAGTAGACTGACACTGGAAGTCTGGTGGATTCGCTCAAGGCATTAGTATGCCTCTCCTGCTAATAATATTGTTATCCATAGTAAGTGCAGCCCTTGTGAGGGCATGAACAGCAGTTTTTCTGGCGCGTCCTGAGGCTTATTTCTTGGCCCTCCATGAAGACCCAATTGTTGGTTAATGAGGTGGGACAAAAACACAACAGGGGAACTGTACATACTGCCTTCACTGTGCAGAACGATGGTGATCCACTCAATATTTACTGTGGAAGAAGATGTCAAACATTGAAAAAGTGGACTTAAGTGTCATTTGGGAGGCATTTAACAGTGCCAGCTGATGATCCGTATCGGTGTAGGTATGCACAACTCTCTGAGGTATACAATTACAGTCTAAGGTGTGATGATTCTCTTCATGAGACCGCAAGCTCATATGCAGCCCCGGGCAGTACTAAGGACACGGTATGGATGGTGGGGTGTTCAACAGAAGGCAGGCTAGGTGCAGGGGGTTCACTTGGAAAAAGAATACAAGAGAAGCTTTTTTTGTGGATTAACAAGAATGCATGAGTTTTGGAATTGGACCAGACCAGTACTTCGCTGTGTGACCCTGAGCAAGTCACTTAACTTCCTTGTGCTGCCAGGCCACATCTGTATACAAGGTTTCAGCATAGTGTGTCTCTTCTGGTTAACAAAATAAATTCAGGGTATCACATAACCACTAGATCATCAGGTGTTTGAAGTGTTGTACTGTTCTGCAGTTTGCCAAAGAGAAAGTCAGCTAGATTGCAAAACATTTTCAGCAAGTTAAAGTAAATAAAATGAACAAAATCATAGCCTAATGTGTACAGATCAAAATAATCCACATGTCAACACATGGTGTTGATCATTCAGGTAAAACAATGCAAAACAAAGAGGGAAAGAAGAACTAGTTAGCCTATAGGAATCTATATTGGTCTCTGGCTCTGGCTCCGATGATGTCATCATTACTCATCACTTAACACAGTTGGCAGACATCTTAGGGAGAAGACAAAGCTGTTTTTGTAAGTGAAAGGCTGATGTTTACATTTTTCAAAAGCTATGAAACTGCATTTATGTTATTTACATAAATGCAGTTTTAGCATAAATATAAACAGTAGCCTTTACTTTACCTTGCTATGAAGCCAGATTTTGGAGTTTGCAGTTTTAAAAAACTGCTTGTTTAGGTACCCTTTAATATTCAAAAAACAGAAGCAGTTTTAAAATACCAAAAAAAAATGCATTTACACAGCTGTGTGTATGCAAGACACAACCTCACAAAAACAAATACTACACACACACAGACAAGACTTGCACAGTGAGCAGTGTGTGGGGGGGGGTCACTCAACGCCCTCCACAGTCACGCAGGGAGCTAAGCCCAGAACAAGATGACAGCAGAAACAAGACACAAAAAACAGAAGTTTGCTTCACAAAAAATATCACACTGGACTTGTGTGGAAGTGAAAGCTGTAGGGTGCGGGCAATGAGCAAGCAGTCTTCCCTGTTACTTAGACAAGTAACAGGTTTCACAAAATGCAGTCTGGAATGCCAAGCTTGACTTTGGTGACAAAAAAAAGCATGTGGAGCTAAATGAAATATTGTTTTCCTAAGAATCAGCGTGAACCTGTGTAAAACTGAAAGCAGCAGGACAGGGGTGTCAGCAGGCATAGGCAGTGCTCTTGGTCCCTGTTACTACACCTAGCTACAGGGACAAAAAGCACAAATATGCCATCAGAAAAAACAAGTCTGATTTTTCCAATGCTGATCAGATTTCAATAATGACAAAAAAAACCAGTGAAGCAAACAAAAATGATTTTTTTTGTGGGGAAGGGGTTTAGATCTCAGAAGTGTGTAGAGCTAGCTTTCTGAAATGACTATCTAGAAACATAGAAGTTGACGGCAGATAAGGACCGCAAGGCCCATCCAGTCTGCCCATTTATTTTTCTACCTTATAAATGTGCCATCGGCCTTATCTCCTGTCCTCTAGGAACTCAGAGTAAGGCGATCTGCAATGCAAGCGAGTTTAGGGCTGGCAACTACGCTTATTCAAATGCAAAGGGCATCATAATCTTTCAACTACGTTTGTCAATGTAGAATTGCCATGGACAGCAGGCATTATATTCCATTGTTTTAGGCCGGGACTTAATACCACTGCCTACGAAAGTAGGTTGTTAATTGTGTTTTTTTTTTCTTTTCCATTAATTCCAAAGTTGAAAAGCATTTATACCACTCAATCTTCTGCCTCGCAAATCACGGACAGGGCTGCAAAACATCAGGGACAAATTTCCAGAATCAGAGACACACACAGTGGAGCAAGTCAGGATGCAATGCAATACTGAAGCATACTATAGAAGAGTTACTGCAGTAAACAAGTCAATTTTAGTGGCAGTGAACCCCTTTATCATGCAGTAACTCAAGACAGTGCCTTACATCCTGGCCGGCTCTGCTGTATATTAAACATAAGATCGTATGTGGTAGCCCATACATAACACTATTCTTACACTGAGTGGTTAGTATGACATCGAGGACGTTGAGGGCAAAACTCAAGAGGTCCATTTGATGTCATAGTAACCATGAGATGTGAAAAAAGTTATGTTGTGTATTTTGGCTACCATACACTATTCTATACAGCATATGGTCTCCCCAAAACAAAATCACTCATTTTTTTTTTTAAGTATTAGCCTATGACATCCGTAATCCACACTTCTCTGCCATCCACCCATCTGCCTGCTCATGTATGTGACACTTCAACAACAAAAATGGAAAGGGGTCTGGGGGTAGTCATATCAGACAATGTAGAGGTGGGCAAGCAATGTGAGACGGCAGTAAGGAGGGCTGGGGGGATACTGGGATGCATAGGGAGAGGTATCACCAGTAGAAAACAGGAAGTTGTTATCCCTCTGCACAGACAGTTGGTGAGACCCCATCTGGAGTACTGCATGCAGTTCTGGAGACACCATCTCCTCAAGGACATAGACAGGATTGAGGCTGTCCAGAGGAGGACAACTAAAATGGTGCAGGGTCTGCACCAGAAGCCATACAAAGAGAGACTAAAGGAGCTTAATATGTATACCCTCGAGGAAAAGAGGGAGGGGGGGACATGACAGAAACTTTCAAGTACCTCAGTGGAATCAACAAAGTCTAAGAGGGTAGCATTTTTCAGAAAAAGAGATGTGCAAGAACAAGGGGGCACAATTTGAAGACAGGGGGGCGATGGCTCAGAGGTAATGTGAGGAAGCATTTTTTCAAAGAAAGGGTGGTGGATGCATGGAATAGCCTTCCTGAAGAGGCCATGGAGTCAAAAACAATGGGGGAATTCAAGAATGTATGGGACAGGCAAAAGGCAATTTTAGTGAGGGGTAGGAGGAAGTAAACTGTTGGTTAACTAGGATCTGCAGCATGTCCATTAGGTAGGGAAATAGGCAGACTAGGTGGGCCAAGCGGTCCTTATCTGTTGTCAAATTCTATGTTTCTATGTTGCTATGTTGCTAGCCCTATCAACAGTGCTGATGGGGTCATTTACATTGTGATGTTCTTACTAACACAGAATGAAAAGTTGTTCCGCGTCAGTATAAATATCACTACTGCAGAATAATGACTTTTTACAGTGTATGGATCTCCATATACAATCATGTTCGACCATATACTATAAGACAATATCCTGTCAAGAAGCCTCTGAAGATGAGTGACTTGATGTGACAAGTATTTTCTGATGGAGAAATGGACTGTGCAACTGCCTGGCATTATTTTATGCTTTAAATCTCTACCTTTCAGTGACAAAAACACCAGTATTATGAGGACAGATGAAATTTATTAGGCAAAATTAGGGGCATTCCTGTAAATCATGTTTATTTTTATTTATTTATTTAACAGACTTTAGAATTACAACCTTTGAGTCAGGGACTCATTTACAAAGGCTCTGTGTCAGAAAAACAAACATAAACACTTAATACATATAGACATTGAATGGCAGCTAAAGGTTACAATTCTTTTACTTATACAATATTGCAGAATCAAGATCAGCTATACATTGTACTGAACGTGTTACCGAGAGCTGTATTTTACAGTTTTCAAGAAAACAATAAGTTTGCTGATAGAGGGATAGAGTAACAGGTTTGATATGTACAGCGAAGTAGAGAATTAGACAGATACCTTGTGAGTGCAGCCAAAGGAAGCATTGTTAATAGGTAATGTTTGGTAGCCCTATCGGTAGGAGCTCAGTGGCGGGGTGGTCCAGTAAAATGATAGCTAGATGACCCAGCACTAGCTGGTACATTGGCAGCGCCGTGAAGTGAGAATGTGCTCTTTGAGGGTTGACTTGAAAGGTCCTAATTTGGAGATGGAGGAGAAGTCAGAGGGGAGTTCATTGTACTAGGCTGGGGCCCTGTGTGGGGATGACCTTTGGGCTATGGAGGTTCTAACATTTAGGATGTACAATATGGGTGCATGGGATTGCAGATGTACATATTATTGTAAGGGAAACAGCAGTTTGCAAAGAGGCAGTTTTTGTAAACCCATCACCAAAACTGTATTTTACCTTCAGCACAACAGATTGCACCACAGCTATCCCTGTGGAACTGCCATTGCAGGACCTGGCAGACACAGCAACAGAAGACAGTTATTCAGTGCTGTATTTGTGCCCTGGATTCCAGTCAAATCTTTGTGTCACTCCAAGATACAAAATAAAGCATGCTTTGCAATACCAGAACAGGTAGCTTGGTTGAGAGTTGATAAAATGTTGTTACATTAGTATGATAGTCAGATATGACAGGGAAGGCAAACCTGTCACCTGCAGTATACTGCAGGATTTTGCAGCATACTACAGCATTACTGTGCTGCATCCTGGCTGGCGCTGCTGTAGATGTGAGTTTTTTGTGGGGGGGGGGGGTTAAAAAACAGAATACTAGCTATTTAGGTTGGTTCCAGAAGCATTTCATGGTCTATATGCCTGGAGAATTCATAACCAGTCACTATCTAATTTTTTTAATAGGTAGTGTTTCTATAGATATTATACTATCATGCAACGATTGCCTCTCCTGATGATTTTGCTTTTGAATGGCTAACTGTTTCTCTCAGCCTTTGTAACTTATCATTTAGAAATAATTTATTTTGTTGTAGTTGGCTGTAAGAACAAAGGGAATATGCAAAGTTTTCATTCTTTAATCTCGGATGCCAGGCAAATGCAACACAGAAAAAAAGGCTACACAATACAGGGAGGCCTATGAAAAATCTACCAATGAATATTTACCTTTGTGAGGAACATTCTGATACTAAGTATACAAAACATCAAATAAGTCTGAATTAAGCAATAATGCATGCTGTGGTGTGTGTCATGGTGGGATAACATCACGCTTAGGTTGGTTGAAGCATGAGGCCGCAGGCTGAGTGCGTTCAACACCCAAGAAGTGATGTTACCCTACCACGACATACACCCTGTCATGCATTATTGCTACAATGCAATAACTTGTTTGTAATAAAAAAAGAAAAACTGATTCAAAAATATATTTAAAATTGATTTTTACTCATTTTTTATTGGGTAGGTATACATATTAGAAAAATAGTGCTGCTGTACTGTTTTGCCCAGTAGGTGATGCTGCAGTTGTGGCTTTGTTAACTAAATGTGGGCTCAGTCTGTACACTCTCATCCCCTCTTGATTCTTGCTGCAGTCTGTGATCTGCCTTATACCCCACACACACATACACACAGAGTTTAATTTGCTGTATCAGTCCTGCTGCCTGCCCTGGGGCCGAATGAACATTGTTGTGAAATTTGAATTTGCTGTTAGGAACAGAGAGGAAAGTGAAAGTCAGGGAGGGACACTTCCAGTTCTTATAGGAATCAGTAAGTCATCAAGTTCATGCTCAGTAGGTTCGCAAGGGAGTGCCTGACGTGGGATGAAACATTTTTTACTTTCTAGCAATCCCCTACTATAAAACTGCTGGCTGTATGCAACTTTATGTTGAAATGGTTAACTGATCAAGCACATCTCTGAAGTCCACTGGAAGAGAATGATATTAAAACCGCATGGAGTGGCAGTTTTTGTGAAAATGTTGTACTGTACTCCAAGAAGAGAGAGTGGCACGTGAAGCTGTAGCAGCATTTTAGAAAAAAAAAGTTGCGGTCTGGTTTCTCGGCAGTTGCCATTCTCGGGAGCTATCCTGTTATTTAATTAAATAAATTGGGAGGGGGGTGTTTGCATAAATGTGAGGTAGGAATTGGGGAAGCTGGATTAGTTCTCTTGTAAATAGGTTGGTAATGTACCGGTCCTTGATACGGTGATGTGCTAGGATAACTACACTGTTCAAGGAGGCCACTGACCAATCAGAAGCCTAAAAACCCTTTCTACTATTGTATAGTAGTCAATATAACATTTCCAGCTAGTTCTCCATGATTTTGTTGTCAATGTAATCTCATTTTGTTGTATTGTGCATATAAAATAATGGTTTAGGCTATTCCTTTGTACAGAAGTCATGGATTTTGTGATGTTTCACATTTTATTTTGCATTAAAGAGCAACTTTGCACTTCAGCATGCATCTTCATAAATATGATGTTTCAGGTATTACAATTTACCAGAACACACTTTTTTTGGTTTTTCAATGTTCCTTTCCAGAGTTTACAGCACATATTGGTCATCTATCCAAAATATCTGTATAAAAAGCATTGGTCTTTCCCCAATTAACCTCCCAGTAATTGTGTTTATGACATCATAGTGCTCACCATGACAACAGATTGTGATGTTACAAACAGTGGGCTGGATATTCAAAAGGGTTGCACCATGCGCAATAGGGTTGCGCCTGCGCAAGTCCGAAATTGCTCCATTCTGCGATATTCAGCAGGAGGCAGTTGCGCCCCCCAAGTTATGCTGAGCAACAGTGCAATGCTAATGAAGGCATGCTCAATCGGAGGAGGAGGAACCATGCATAAACTGCACAGCCCGATATTCAGCCGGGCTGTGCAGAGTTGTGCAGGCGCAACCCCCAACCTGTGCCTGCACAACTTTGAGCCCCCCAAAAAAAGGATTAAGTCGAGGGCCACCCACAGGTGAGCTGCCACACTGCAGGGTGCAACACAGCAGCTGCCACCTATGGGTGGCCCTCCACTTCTTCCCTTTGCCCCCCCGCAGCCCGATCGCTGGCATAATAGTAATCCTCCCCCATAGTCCCATCGCTGGCAGAACACACTCTCCCCACTAGCCCGAACACGGCAGATCTCACCCCACTGGCCCGATCGCAGGCATAACAGTATTAAACCCCCACTGGCCAGATCGTGGGCAAACAGAACTGAACCCCCAACTGGCCCGATCACAGGCATAACAGAACTGAACTCCCCGATCGCCCAATCATGGGCATAACAGAACTGAACCCCACCCCCAACTGGCCTGATCATGGGCATAACAGAAATGACCCCACCACTAGCCCGATCACAGGCAGAATGGAGTTCAACACCCCCAAAGACCAATATCCCTGGTGGTCCAGTGGACCGCGAAGCCCAATCGCGGGCATTAGGGTCAACCCCCCCAAGATCCAATTTCCCTGGTGATCTAGTGGCCCTTCATTCACATATCTGGACTGCCTTGTACGGTATGGGCTGTATGCCCATTGGCTCTTGCTCTGAACCAATGGGCGTGCAGCCCTACGCAAGCAGTCAGTCAGCGGGCAGCGGGCGGCAGGCGGGTGGGTGCTGCCCTGCTGGCTGACGGGGAGCAGGTGGTGGGGCTCCATGGATGGGTGGGGTGGGGGCCACTAGATCATCAGGAAATTGACCTTGGGTGGTTGACTCAATGCCCACGATCGGGCTTCGCTGGTCCACTGTTATGCCCGCAATCAGGCCAGTCGGGGTTCAGTTCTGTTTTGCCCACGATCGCCAGTGGGGGTTTAATACTGTTATGCGATCAGGCCAGTGGGGGGGAGATTTACTTCATGCCCGCGATCGGGCTGCAGGGGGCGTCAGTCCCCAATGGCTGCTGCCTAGCAGGCACCAGGCGCAAGTTGTCTGGGATCAGCGCACCTGCATGCTAATAGCATGTAAATGGGGCCATAAGTAGATGCAAATGGCCCCCCCGTGCCTTGCATAACTTATGGTCCCATTTGCATGTCACCTTTTGAATATCAGAAATTTGCGCATGGCACAATGGAACTTGCGCCACCGCAACTTGAATGCTTCACTCTGACCACTTGCAGTGGCGCAAGTTCCACTGCGCCATGCACAGTGGCTGTGGCTGGGGGGCAATATTCAAAGGAGTTGCTCAATAGCGCAGCTCCATTGAAAATCTCCCAGGCTACACCCCAGTGCAACTTTTTTGAGCAGCGCAAGGGCTTGCGCCACAGAATGGCGCAGTTTGAATATCCAGCCCAGTAATTATGAAGTTAGCAGGGTAAAGTTTGATATGTTTTGAAAGTCTGAGATATATATACTGTGTTATCTGCAATATTTAGTAACCAAACAACAGAAAAGTAAAAAAAAGAAAGAAAAACTCAAAAAAAAAAATACTGAAGTTAAACATAATTGGTGTAACTCTAGGGGCTTTAAAGTTTTTATTACAGTACAGTACCTGTTTGGAGAATGTGGCTGTCAGCCCTGTCCCTGCCTAGTCACAGTCTCCCCCCAGAGTTACCTGCCCATAGAGTTCCCACACAGATTGCTACCTATGGTGGGGCCAGGAGGTGGAGGGCCATCTTTCCTCAGAGACCACATCCAGAAAATGGACAGTCATCCCAGGTGATGGTGCAGGCAGGCAGGGCTTCATGGTGCCTGCTCTGCTACTTCATTTTCACCCTGTCCCATGCTATGGCACAGACATCAGTATGTGCAGTGTGGAAGCACATGCACACACTGCATTAAACCACAGCTCCACCCTATGTGTCACTTATGCTTGCACCACCACCAAGTCTCCGCCCAGTGGTGGTTGTAGAGCAGAGTGACAGACCCTCCCCATGACAGGAGACCAGTCTCCTGGACACTCACACCCCACTCCAGCTGTTCCCAGCAACCTGAGTCTGCTCCTGAACTAAGGTCACCAGTGTGACTGGGAGTAGTTGTACTGTGGAGGCACTGCGCTGGCTGATGTTTCCCATTTTTATGAAATCTCCATGATATTTGGAATTTTCCAAGACTATGCCAAGATTTTTAGTATTTTCCCAGAAAACATCATAACTGGTGTTTGCAGATGATAGGCACATTATTTTGTGCCTCATCGTCACAATTCTGGGGCTTGCACATGAACCCCAGTCTGCCAGATGGCAGTACAATGTGCTGCCTGCTACCACTGGAACATTCTAGCAATGCCATTTTCTAAACATTTTAAATCTTTGTGGATGTGATTATATAAAAAAATTAAAATAGAAGTAATTTGTTTAACACACAATGGGCTTATTACTTTTCATGATTTCTGCTATGATTTCCGTCATTTTGACCTTGACAATACCATGATTTTCTTCAAAATTTACCATGAAAGAGTATAGACCTAATGGCTTATATAGTAAATTGGTTAATTGCACCATCTTGATAAGGCGCTCCATGGTGGATGGTTAACAGATTATTAAACACTGATGTGTTTTGTGTGAATATAGCAGACAAGTGATGGGATAGGAAGGTTTCATATTCAATTTGTTTTATTACACATGACCAGAAGAGAGATGGCTATCATGACATAGTTGCATACTTTCTGTTGACCACGTCAAGTCATCTTTCAATTCATGCCAGTCAGGTTGTCTTTTTGGTGTGATGTCTGCATTCTTAATAGTAGAATTCTACAGATCTGATTCCTGTTGTTGTCATGCTGGTTCACAAAGCCAAATATACAGTAATTTAAGAGAAGTTTATTAATTGGCACTGCATAATCATTATTCATATACTTACTCTATCATTTGCTGTTTTGACCCAATTGTGGGTTTACATGCTGATCTACAGAGTACTCGTATGAAGAAATCACTACTTCCAGGCTCAGTACTCACAATATTTGCACATAGGAAGATCAAGTCACCAAGTAAGTCAAGTGTGGCAAGAGCAGAAAAGGAAAAGAGGAATGTGGTGATTCAAATTTGCTAAATTTTGGATTTGCATTTTTTAATGTTAACCAACATTTTGGAAACCAATATACTCTGCTGAAAAGTGCTGAAATTACTATACAATAAAAATAAAATATTTCACTAAGAAACTATTGCCACAACTTGCACATTATAGAATTGTCCATCAAGCATAATTGCCCCACTTGATACCAGATAGCACAAAGGGACAGATACAGAGTCTGTAAATACCAGAGCTAGTTTTCTATGGAGAAAACCTTGCAGGAGGTGAGACTGCCCAGGGACAAAGACTAGGCAGTGGATGCCCAAGAGGGACCTGCTGTCATAGTTCATAGCATGAAAGTAAAAATGGGCACAAACCAGTATCTCGGACGGTGCAGTCGCTGGTTACTGAACCATAGTATCAGATAAAAGTAATGCATCGCCAAGGGCAAGGGCATATATATTTTATTTGATAGGCAGCAGAAATGCCATCCAGAAGTGTCAACTAACATCCCAAGCGTTGTTCCCTGTTTCTTTGTTTTTATCTGATACTATATCTCATGATATGCAGCCCAACTGCTTATCCATAGTGCATTCTATTCTAAAACATTCTAAGCCTTCCAGTGTCCTACTGCAGTCAGCACTAGGGTCAAACCATGTGGCCCTATGTACTTGACACATTCTTGAAAGATACAATGCAGGTATTTTCCTAGTTAGGCAATCATGAAGCAGGAAATGTACATGTAAAGATTAATAATCCCTTATAACCACACACTCTAGTGAGTGCTGCCATACTCAGAAACATAGAACATGACAGCAGGAAAAATACCATTGGCCCTTCTAGTCTGCCCATAAAACCATAATAAACCTGGGGTCTATAGTCCATGCAACGTTCTAACACACACTATCCAACCCCATGCTCCCAACCCTACCACTACGACCCTAAGCAACCACGAAGTCCTTTACTCTGTCCCAGCCATGTTTGTAACCATTGATAGTTTTGGCACCCCCGACATCAGCTGGCAAATTGTTCCATGGCTCAACCACCCTTTCTGTATAAATAAAACATTCTCAAGTCCCTCTTTTACCTCCCCCCAATCAGTTTCCACTCATGGCCCTGTGTTCTCAAGCCACTACTTGTGCTAAATAGGTCCTCACAATTTAACTTGTTTACTCCTTTCAGGAACTTGAATGTCTCCACCATATCTCCCCTTTCTTGACTGTCTCCAATGAGTCCATGTTCAGTGCTACATGCCAGTCCTCCTAAGACCTACCCTGCTGGCTCTGAATCATTTTGGTAAGCCTACATTGCACTGTCTCTAGCCTGTTCTTATTTTCTCTTAGGTGAGAACTCCAGAAATGGGTACAGTACTCCAGGTGAGGCCTCATCAGATATCAATAAAGAGGTAGTAATACCTCCTTCCTTCTACTGTCCATACCCCTTCCTATACACCTCAGCATCCTGCTTGCCTCACTGTAGGCCTTGTTACATAGCTTTCATTGTTTTAGGCAATCACTGATGATGACTGTTGGGTCTCTTTTTCCAGAGGTTGTGCCCAACCCCCCCCATCTAGTACTCTGTTCTGGAATTTTGCTCCCTGTACACATCGCCTTGCACTTTTTGGGACTGAATTTCAACCACCAACCTTTGACTACCTCTCTAGTCTTTGCAAGTCTCTGTGCATCTTCCTAACCCTCTCTTTGCTGTCTACCTTGCCAAAGATCTTACTGTTGTCTGGCTGATTGGTGGAGTAGCTTCTGCATGCTAAACCACTGTGGAGGAATGGTTTGAGCAGGAGACTGGAAAGGGTTTTTTTTGTTGTTTGTTTTTAAGGAAAGCTATGCCACTGTTACCTTGGCTTTTTTAAAGTTTCCAGTTCTTTTTCTAGTACATCTTGTGCAGCAGTATTTAAGAGTCTCTCCTTGCTGGCCTCTGTTTTGTTTCCCTCAGTAGATTCAGAGTCGGTGCAGTGGCAAATGAGATGACTACTGGGAGGAGAGTAGGGCATGGGGTTCTGTGGAGAGCTGACAGCAAGGAAGGAGGCTCTGGTTGTGAGCAGGAGAGGAGCTTTGCAATTGAATTGCCATTAGGAAAGCTGGAACATTGCCCTCTCATTTCACTATATTTTAAGATTGTATTTGTCTCCTCAGCACTGCATTTGTCTCCTCTGAAGGAGTTACTATGTACTATATCAGCAAAAGCAGTTACAATTCAGTTAATAAGAACGTAGCAACTGCAGACTTTTTAAATTCATTTTTATAATTCTGCCAAACCTGCCAACACCATAGGTGCTCATTTTGCTTCTATAAATATGTAACACTGAAGCAGAGAAGGACTGTTAATTGATATTTTTTACGCATTTAGATATTTGGTTTATTATTTGTTAACGATGTTTTAAAAACATTTATTTTTTGCACCATAAGGGTCACGTGATTAGAGTATCTAAAAATGCTTATGATCCAAATGGGCAGGTAGATGCCCAGGTAGCCACAGATAGATGCTATCAGATGCCAGTGGATGGAGGGTTCTGTTGCTCTGCAGAGAGCATTAAAAGAAAAACTTGGGAGGGGCACAGCCCAGCAACCAGAGTGGAGGAGAGTGACATCACAGTGCTCAGAGGCAGGAGAGAGTGGCAAGGGCAGACAGGCTGTAAGATAGCAGAAGTAATTTGGAGAGAAAGAGAAAGAAATGAGAAGCACAGAAAACAATGGGCCCTAATCACCAATAGGTGGAGTGGCTATGCACCATGTATCTGGGGTGTGTAGCCACTCTGCACCCAATGCACCCCCCAACATAGGGTGCACTGATAGGGGCATTCAGCTCCAACACACCAATCCCCTGGTCCACGGACCGCACCATGCCAGGGTGGATTGGGGGTATGCCAGCACTATGCACCACTCACAAAGGCACATAGTGCTGTCCATGGGGGTGCAGAGGGGGGCACAGGGTATGCCAGGGAGAACCCTGCCATAAGCCACCTACATGCCCCATGTGCACATCTGGTCTCCACCTGGACAGAGTGTATAGCTCACTCACCCACAGGGACCACTGAACCGTACCCCCCTATGGCTCCCTGTTGCCACTCACCCCAGCACAAACCAGTGCATGAATCCTACCAGACATCCCCCTGACATACACCCCACACATGGGCACCAGCCCAATGATGCTGCCCCCACCCTTGAATGGCAATGCTGGCCCACCCCCACCACTGGCCTCTTCAGGCATATGGTTGGGTACAGTCCCCCCCAGCACTGAAAAAAGACCCCCTACCCTGTCCCTGGGCACTGCTCTGGTGCTGCATCATGGGAGGGATGACAGCTTTTCCCTACTCTCACCTCCATAGCTGTTGGGCATCTTCAGGGCACACTGCCAATGTGCACCCCACTGCTTAGGGGATCCACTGAGCGACCCAGTCCAGGCATTTGACTTAAATGCCTGACCAGGTCCATGACTCTGCCTGGGCCACCCTGCAGAGTCCTGCACCCATGGACAGGTGGTGTCCGGTGTTGAATACTGCCAGCCTGCACCTGTCTACAGGTGTTGACCTCCGTGGGTGGGGTATGCACCTCTGGTGTGCATAGTTTCTGCCCATTTGTGAATAGAGTAGGTGCAAATAAATTAAAAATTTTATTGAATTTGGATAACACTGCATCTGAGAGCATTAACAGTGTGTAGGGCATTCATACTGCTTTAATTGGAGCAAACAGACAAAATCTGCTCTTTTCCTTGTTTTAATCCTTGTTTTAATTTAATACAGTGGGGGAAAAAACAGCAACTATAAAGAAGGGGTAGAGTTCTATGGATAAGTGGGTAGCATAACTCGATTAACTGACAAGTGGGTAATAGGATAGTCCTGAGTAGATTGGACACTAAACTAAAAAATTGAAGTAGCAATGGCAGTTTTAAAAGGAAAAGGATATCTAGGTAGATTTATGTATAGTCTGACTTCAGAAAACAGCACTCGATCATATCCTCCTTGATGGGGGTCACAGACTCTATTTTCTCAGCTAAGGACCAGAGTCAAATAATGGCAGCTATATTTATTGACCTGGCTAAGGCATTTGATTCTGTCTCCCACTCCCTCCTGCTTCATAAACTAAAATCTGCTGGTTTAGCAGCTCCAACTGTTAACTGGTTCTGCTGATATCTACATGATAGGCAGTGATCAGTCCAAATAGGCAACATTCCTTCCTCACCTCATCCCATTCTAGTTGGTGTCCCTCAAGGCTCCATATTTGACCCCATCCTGTTCTCCCTATTTATTAATGACCTTCCCTCCATCTGCACCTCCTCCCACATGTACAGGTATACTGACGATACCATCATTTTTACCTCCGGTTCCTCAACAGTTGACATACAATCCCCTCTCCAACATGATTTTAACAGAGTGCAGACCTGGTTTGAGGCAAACCAACTTTAACTAAATACTAAAACAACCGATGCGATGACATTCATCAGAAACCGTCTACTCTCCAGTTGACCCCAGTTTTTTATTCTTTGGATGGCTCCCCTCTTGAGATGGTCCCAGCTTTTAAATACCTTGGGGTTTTGCTGGAGAACCACCCAGAGTTCACTACTGATATTGATGCTATTTGTTCTAAACTCTGCCCAAAGCTCACAGTCCTCTACTGTCATAAAGACAATTTCCCTGTTCCATCCCAGTGGGAGCTAGTAACAAAAATGATTCTGACTGTCCTGGATTAGGCTGGCATGGTCTATAGCACAGCCCCCACCTCATCCCTCTCTAGACTGGATACTCTTCTTGATTCTTTCTGCTGTTTTGTTACCTCTGCCCCTCCCTTCACTCACCACTGTCTTCTTTATTATGCTCTTTCACTAGCCCCACTATCTCACAGAAGGATGGCTCACTGCACCTTCCTTATTGCCAGGTTCTGGTTTGGGACTCTCTCACTTTACCTCTCCTCCCACCTTTCTCAAACAAACTTTCAACATACTCCCTTCACCACAGAGGCCCACACACTTTCATTATTCGCCACCCCCATTCTGCTTCTGGACAGTCTGCTTTCTCCTATCATCTTAACGTTCTCTGGAACAAGCTACCCTCTGACCTTCACTTATTCCCATCTATCTTTTCCTTTAAAAGACTCCTCAGACTTCTCCCTGCCCCACACTGTTCTCAGTGCTAACCTATCTCCCTTGTAATCTGAGCTGCTCCCCTCAAGTATATCAGAATCTTCACTTGACTCCTTTAACTGTTCCCGCTGCACTGATACTGGTTAAGGTTACTCTCCCAAAATGGGTTACAGCTTACCAGTATGTTTTTAGTGATCCATTTCCATTTTGGGGTATTCCTTTTGCTTAAACATGTATTTATTTATTTTTTTTACTTTTCCCAAATGTTGCATTTGGTATACTGTGTAAGTACTTTAATTGTACAAATGTGTTATGGTTTCCCAAAATTTAGGTTTCATATTCTGTTTATGTATGCTCATATTTTGTACTCTTGTTTTACCATATATTTCCCTTTCCCCAGGTTGTACCTGGAAATGAGCCTTGGCTCAGTGTGCCTTTCTTGGTTACCAAATGTTAAATAAATAAATAAAAGTAACATGTAATTTACAAGATTTTACTTGTTTGTAATAATTTATTGGTTGTTTTAAGTGTTCTAGCTGTGCTTTAGTAGTATATGAGTACCCTCACTGATTCCCACCTGTCTTGCTTTGTTATAGTGTTCTTGGTGTTTGGGCCCCAGAGTCAGGGGTTTGTATTTGAACTCAGACGGGAGTTTTTTAACCCTGATGTGCCATTCAAACTAGCACAGAAACTTGGGATAAGTGTAAATCAAAGGAAAGGATCACATACAGTGGTGGTTATACAAACTTTTTCCAGTACTGTGGTTTACCGGTTGATAAGTTCAACAGTAATGCAGTATGCCGATCAGTACAGGTGTGTGCAGTGCGGTAGAAAGGTGGCAGTCTGTTACCATAGGGAGTGATGCTGTATCATAGAAGTTGTTTGCATACGATCCCTCAATTATCCACATGATGGCTACCATGAGCCATCACATCAAAAATGTTTGCCTGAAGAAAAAAACAGATTTCCCTTCCAGATTTAACCCACAGGTGGAGTCTCTCTGTGTTTTTTTTTAATGGAAGGTGTATTCACCCTGGGTCACCCCTGAAAAAGGGACCTTTGGTCTCAGTGGGCTTACCTGGTAAACAAAATCTAAATAAATAAATAAAATAAAAAATTATCAGACTGAGAACTGTATTACTGTTAAAAAAGAGAAAACTTAGTAGTGTACGTTATGCTCCTACCTGTAAGGCAGTGTGTTCCTCAGGCTCAAAGCATTTGGGTAGCCATGTGGTGTAAGTGTTGGCAAAGTGCTGAACTACATTGCACAGAGGTCTCACTATATTTATTTATTTATTTATTTATGTATGTATGTCTTTGGTAACTGGGTAAGTTCACTGATCCAGGGGACCGTCTTCAGGTATGACCCGGGCCACCGAGGTAGCAGGTAAGGACCCGGGCCACCGAGGTAGCAGGTAAGGTCCATACATAATACAATACATAAAAGGTTTCTAAGCAAGGTGATAACAGACACGTATGCAAATACACATTCAAACATAAGTATACTTAGGCACACAGTAGAATTATGATACAGAAACCAATAAGCAGCATGAAACAGTGTGGCACTGAGGAAACCTTGACAGAACAGGCAGTACAGGACATCAGAGAACAGCTGGTAATACCATATGTACCATAGTGTCAGTATACAGATTGTAACAAACCAAGATTAAATAACAACATGCTGCAGCCTTAGATTGACCCAAACAATATACACAGTACTAACAGTCAGAGGCAGGTGGTGAATAGCATTTATGTACAGGCTCTGGACATCGGTGCCAGTAACTAAAACATCAGGAGAATATCAGGTAAGCTTCAGTAAGTGAAAGCTATGACATTGAGACCTCTATGTAATTGGTGGATTGCAACGATTGTATAACTGGTGCAGATTAATTGTCTTTTGATGGTGACCCTTCAAGGCCACACTGAAGTGCATAATCCATATTGCCCCTGCTGGTAGTCATGTCCTACCGTTATCTACTCTCCCTACAAATGTACATTTACAGATCCGTGATCTCAAAATGGCAGATTATCAGTTAAAAAATACCCAGTGTGATTAGACCATGTAGATGGCAATGTAACAGGCAGGTATCCAATCTTCACACAGTTCAGTACTAGGAATATATTTTGCATGGGTTAGCATAGAATTTTGCAGCTATTCAGTGTCAATTGATTCTGATCAAACAGTGCTAGAGGGCTATGTAACTATTAAAAGTAAGATTTTAGTGGCTTTTAATATTTGTCAACTTTCTATCATTGATATTTTGTTATCTGTCATATTGTACTATAGTAAGTGGAAACCCAAAAGTTCCTTCTATTCATGAGTGTCTAATCTCAGTGGTGAACTGGCTGCATTTAGGCTGAAAGGTGATGTGCTCCGAGTCATACAGTATTCAAGTGTGGGTTGCGGGAATCAAACATACAGGTAGGTCTGGTGAATGTGCCAGTGGGGTTGTCATCAGGGAACCGAAACACCATTGAATTATTTATCTCATGCATTTATTCATTTAGATGTGGCTTATGTACAATCAGACCATGGCATTCTTGCATTGTCAGAGCCTGGTGTACAACTATGGTCACTACAGAATGTTTTGCATTGCCACTTTATAACACTGGCAGTTACATGTTGCAGGGAGAATGTGTTGTTTGACACAGATAGCATAATGTATATTCAAAATAAATCTGAGCTATTTGTTTTTATGCATATCAGCATATTATGTAATGAAAAAAAGAAAATAGACAAACTAAAAATACTTTGTAAACAAAACACCATCTTGTCATGATGTATTATTTGTGTGCTCAGCCATGTGTCAACACACCATGTATTAGTAGTTCTGGTCCCCCAACCCCCCTCATTTCCATCCTTCATGTTTCAATTATATTCATTATAGGCATTATTCATGATGGAGCATGGAGCAGGTGTGTAAAGGCGTGCACAGCTCTGCACCCATGGAAGCTCTGCGCAGGGACTGCATTCATGGAGCAGCAGTCCCTGCCCAGCTCCCTTCTGCGTCCCCACCCCCAGGTGCAGAGGTGCACGGGGGCAGGGTTGAGGGCCTGGGTTAGCAGCCAATCGTCTGCCCTACCTGGGTCCACAGTGGATCCCTTGTGCCGGTATGTGCCATCTTGGTTGGGGTACATAAAGCACCAGTAATGCTGCTGGGGGGTTCAAATACTAGCCACCCACCCCCAGCCCGACCACCATCCCCTGACAACAGGGGCACCATCCTGTGGGGGTCCAATGACCCCTTGCCTGCACCAGCGGGTCTGGCGGTGGCAACTGGAGGGGGCACGTAGCTGGTGCGGCTGCCCTCCAGATGCATAGCTGCTGGCCCTGCATATGGTACTCCGCACATTTATGAATGGTGTGGAGTGCCAGAATGCCCCCCCCCCCACCGATAACCCAGCCCACCCATGCGTGGAGCTCCATGCTTGGCTGGGGATCCGGTGCAGAGGAGGGCATAACTCATTTATAAATGCCTTGGTGGGCATGAACAGGTGCAGGGTAGCTATGTACATGGGTTATGTGGTGCATATCCATTCCAGCCCATTCATGCATAGGGCCCATTGTACATAGCAGTGATATTTTGTGATGCCAATATCTGGTTTTTTTTAAATCTCTAACCACCAATAAGGTGATCCTACCAATAAACTGTCACTGTTTCACAAGGATGTCCATAACAGAACATCAGAAATATTATCACTGTAACTCTACTATTTATGGTGTCCTCTCTTGAAGAGCATTTAATGCATAGATATAATTATACCAGTCAGTAAAGCAATATTGAATTTCTCTATAGTAAAATGCCTTTCATATTAACCCATACAGTGATATAAGCTACTTTAACTTTTATTCAGGCTTTTATATTCTTGATACTGATGTCTGTAATTTGTTACTGAATTCCTTTATAGCCTAACCAATGATTTGTAGGTCATGAGATTGACATGTAAATGAGATACAGCAGTCTTCATACTCCACCAACAAATGATTAAATAAAGCATTCCTCATGTCTGTCTTGATTATTGGCGATATTGTTTTCATGTTTTTATTTTATTTTATTATTTTGTTACTCATTTTTATGAATACTGCTTCCATTGTGATTCTCAATGTAGCTCTGTAACATATTCACATGAGCAAAATGCTTGTCATGCACTTGCCCTATAAGGATATGATGAAATGGACCTCTCACTCACACAGTGAACCAAAAGTAAAACACCCCCCCCACAACACACACACACACACACACACACACACACACTTTAGCCTGGATTCTTGAAATTTCTCTATCCTGCTCTCATGTCTGCTTGCCATAGCAAGTTAGCTCACCAGGTCACCACCAGACTCCTTCTCATCCATCAGTGTCATTTGGATGTGGATGGTTATACAGCTGTGGTTGTTATTATAGCATGTAACATTTTTTTTTTTTGCTCCACCTGTGCCTGCTGGTGCCCCACTTCAGTCTGTCACCCACTTGTTCCCTCTGGCTGCCAGGCACATCCCTCACTGTTGCTACCTGACTCCAGGTTCACCAAGATCCTCAGCTACCCCTCATGGTCCTGCTTCTCCCTGCCAGGAGTCCCCACTGCAGCCACCAGTGAGGAAACACCTAAGGAATTGTTTAGGGGAGTAGTGAGGGTGTGCTGGGTAGTCAGTTAGTGTGGTGGGAACTCACAGGAGACTGTCATCTGGACTCACAAGACACTGTCATCTGGGGCTGACAGGGTGAGTCATTTTCCTGTTTACTCCCTTCTTTATACATAGTTTCCCACATTATGGTTGCACATCACTGCATCCTTGTAAGGATACATAGTAGAGTGTGATCACCCCATCCACCAAGTCTTCCTCTACAAGCACACCACAGCAGCAACTCAAGGTGTGTTGCAGACAATATCCTTGCACCCAGGGAGGAGAGGATCAGTGCAAATGCTCCTCACCCTCACTGCTGGTCTCTGCTGCAGTTGCTTATTTGTGCTGGTTGTGAACCAAGGTCAACAACAAGCTGCGTGTTTGTCTCATCACTCTGCAACACTGAGCTGGTGAATCAATATATTTAAAAGAGGTACTGTACTCAATGCTCATTCTCCTGTGCTCAACTCCCATCCCAGGTCACAGTGCTTGTACACCAGCGATTGGTCCTTATCAAACATAACTTCTCCAACCATTACTCAGACTGCTACTGCATTGCTGCTCTCTACTAACTTCCTTAACTGCTTGCACCTATTACCCAGCTGTGACTGATGTTGTGAAAAATGTGATTGCAACCTGATGAATAAAATTATATAAAACATTTCAATTTCTAGCTTGATACATGAGATCTGTGGATGGCTAAAATTTATGGTGACATGGTAAGCTAATCTGCAGTGACAAGCAGGTGACTGGTGTCATTGAGCAGCACAGCTCAGATTCCCTTTACAGCTTTAGTCAGCAGCAGCAGGTCAGCTGCCAGGGAAGCTATTTGGCCCACCCACTCCTTCGTCCCCTCACAGCACACTGATGGCCATCTATCCAGTGAACATATCTACGTATGTTTTGAGAGGTAGGAAATATAATTAGGCCATAATAATTCTGTTTCTGACTGTTGTGAGGCTGCATTAAAGATAATGGCAATACATAACACTTGGTCAACTTTGTTACACCGTTTCTTGTTTTTACACTGGCAGAACTGTATGGCCACGCATGGATCATGTGAAAAAATACTGTGGGAATGAATCTCTTCTCGATTTTTCCCCTGAGTAACAAAGATAAACACAGCTAGCAGACACAACAACATACGAATACCAAATTCCTGTCCTCTTTAACTGAGCACAGATGAATGAGACAGCATTATTTTCTGTTGAGATGTCACATCTAGTAGTTACTCTGTATAAATTTAAAAGAGCATATACACACCACACACACACACCATAGTATATGGCATATGGTGTAGTTGTCAAAAGTTATACATCAGCAAAACAACGGGACCAGTAAAGGTCCGGGTACAAGAACATCTCAGATTTATCTTTAAAGAAATATGCAATACTGGGAAGGGGAGGCATTTCAAAGAAAACCATAGGGAGATGCATACTAAATGCACATCATGTAATTTGATCCAACTCATGTATCTCTGTGAGGGGAAGAGAAAGATAAAAAGTTAGTACAGCAAGAATGGCAATGGACAATCGTCCTACAGAGCCAGGCACATTTAGGTGTGAATAAGGAACTGCCATTATCAGTGTTATAAAGAAATCAACATGCTGTGTTTCATTCTCAATGACTGCAAATTCTGAAATTAAAATGGAGACAGTCTGAGAAAAACATAAAATGCCCCATATAGAAGCAAAGATATTAACACAAAATTAATTTGGAAAAACTCAAATATTATTTGACAACCCCCAAGAAAATGAGGAGCTCACAATCCAAGAATGTGCATACATTTTGAAGTAAATAGAAACATCTATTTAATATATTTAATCTATCTAATGTAACTTTAATGGGACAGAAGTAAAAAGGACCCTCTCAGTTAGGTGTAATAGAGTAAGCCAGCCTGCCAGTCTCCATAGCCTGTGTCACCCACCCCATCTGTAAAAACAAATTCCATGGTGGCTAGCAGTCCCACCCCAACCCGATCACCCACCATGGGGAACAGATAAGGGGAGTAAAGGAGTATTTTACTACCATGTTTGACTGAAATATTCCAAGTTTCTGATTTTAGGAAGTTTTTTCCCACTCTGCAGATTTACAATATGTGGTCCACATGTACAAAGTTGGCAGTACCATGAGATGCTAGCAGTATGACTCCACATCAGTATTAGGCAATCAGTGACTGTAGACATCCAGTGGGATTGAGATTTGATTTAGATGTGGAGGGTATGAGATGGGTCAATGGATGACAGTACTACTGTTTGGATGAAAATACTACCAGGTGTAAGAAGGTAGTAGTAAATACAATACTTCTGAGTCCTAACAAAATTATCTAGACCACTGCACCTACCTCACCCATAAAAAATAATTTCCTGGTGGCTAGTGGCCCCTACCCCCACCCCACACCTACCTGATCACCCACCACACCAGAAACAAAATCCCTGGTGGTTGGTGGTCCCCCCCCCCACTGATCACCAGAACACCCTGTAAAAAGAGTTCAGTATGTCTTTACTTGTAAAACTTTTGAAATAAATTAAGAACGTATCCCTACAGGCAGAATGACTTAGATTCCTCTGAAGAAGTGGGATTCAATGGCAACTATGAAAGTAAAAAAAGTCTCTTGTGATGTTATGCAGCATTCTCAGCCCAATATTGCAACGCATCACCTTTCGTGTTAATGTAGAGCCTGCCAGCTGTTCAAAAAGACTTCCATAGAATGTTACTGCATGTATGTCATCTAAGCTTACCAGTGACACCATACACTAGCTAAAATATGCATCTGGAAGACTATGCAACTTTGTGGCAAAAGTGCAGAAATGCTGAATGGCAGGTCATAGGTTTGAGCCCCACCACAATTGCCTCACTATGTGACCCTGAGCAAGTCTCTCAACTTCCCTATGATGCAGCCCACCAGCAGTAAAATTGGAATGAAGCTGTTCCCTAATATAAACAATATGTAGCAGTTGGACTATCTTTGGTAAAAAATAATAATAATTTGAAAATCCTCAATAAAAAATAAAATAACTCTGGAGATGATGATGTTACTGATAGCTGTTGAAGATGTACTTTACAATCAGGTCTCTGTGAGTCAGGGCATGAATACATGACAAATGGGGGGACTCCTTGGCATAGCAAGAGTGTAGGCTGTTTAGTTTAGTGGCATGCTAAATCCATTGCGGTTTTTCTGCTGTACACTAAATGCAAACAATAACAGTGGAAAATGAATCGCAATGAAAAAATGGGACAGCCCTGACTCATTAGGTGTAAAAGGGTAATTAAAGTTGTAGCTAAAAGCATGACCTCCACATTTATTTTTTCATTTATTATTTGCGTCTCAGATTACAAAGTACCTTTGAGCCGGGGCTGTTTTACAAAGTCAGTGAGTACAGGCATACAGTTTCAATTACAGTATAGAACAATCAGTAACACTGATGGTCGTAATATGTTATTACAAGGATTACTACATGAAACACAGGGAAGTGTATACAAACGGGGAAAAGGAGAAATTAGAGGTGGGGAAGGAGAGGGCGGGGGCGTGAGACAGGGGCAGGGGTATAGCAGCCTAGGGTAGGTAGGTAGGTAACATTTTTATTTTTATACAGGTAATACATGTCATTTGGACATAAGTCCAGTTTACAAGACAGACCTGTGCAATCCCTATCTAGGTTCATACAAAGTTCCATAATAATACATAAACAGACACCACAATAAATAAAACTAAATAACAAAATACAAAAAAAATATGAAAGAAAATACTTCCATTGTCAATATATAAAACATAAATCTTATCAATTTCTACAGTACATTAAAAATGTATTCAACACTTACAAACATAGATATTTAATTCCTTTATAGAGTGAGCAAATGTAGAATGATTTGTGATTTCCCTAACCTCTACAGGAAGAGAATTCCAAAATCTAGCAGCTTGAGAAGTTAAAGTCCTATCACCATATTTGTTTCGTGATTTTTCTACAGAAATCTTATTTAAATGAACTGATCTAGTTAATGACCTTTTAGTATTTTGTTTCACTGGAAACAGCAATAATGAAATTGGATGAGTTAAACAGAGATGTTTCATTTTATGAATTATAGTTAACCAGTGACATAAATAAGTAGGGGCTTTGTCAAGGACGGACAGGGGTAAGTGCATCAGATGGGCTGTGGTGGAGGCAAGTGCTAGGTGGAGGGGCAACAACAGGCAGCAGAAAACAAAGAGCAGCTAGGTGGGAGTACTGATTAGTCATGGCAGTCACAGGTGCTGGAGGCAAGAAGAGTGAAGCGTAGCTTGGACTTGAATGCAGCCAGCGTGGGTGAGGCAGAGATGTCACTACTGAGACTATTTAGCCAGCTGGGTGCCTCCTATATGCAAAGGACCTTTGGCCTTGGGATGTGCGACAGCAGGGGATTTGCAGGAGTTGAGGTTTAGACCTCCTTGTGTTGCAGTTGTTTCTGAGTTTAAGGAGAGAGCAGACACCAGGAGGGGCACTGCTCATCATTATTTTCTTTGCTGTGATGCAGGTTTGATATTTTATTCGGCTGTTGAGTTGCAGCCACCGAGTTAGAGAGTAGAGGTCGCAGGTATAGGTGAGATGGTGAGATCCGGTGACGAGTCTACAGGTTTTATTGAGAGAGGTAGAAACACGTTTGAGAAAGGAGGCAGTGGCGGAGCCATAAATGATGAGTCCGTAGTCAATGATGCTAACAATGGAGCTCTGGACGACAACTGATAATGCTTCAGGGGTTAGATGTTTCCTGTGATGGAACAGTAGGACCAGCCTGATGTTAGCAGCTTTTGACACAGTATTAATGTGGGCAGCATAGGAGAGGTGGGAGTCAAGGGTGATGCCAAGGTATTTGAAGGATTGGACTTGTTCAAGAGTGACTCCTTGCTTGGTTTTGGTAGAGAGGTGATGCTGCTTATTTTTGTTGTGAGAGCTGCTGAAGATCATGGTCTTTGTTTTTTTTCTGGTTTAGGATCAGTTTGTGCTTTAAGAAACAGTTTTTGACTGATGTGAAGCCATGCTGGAGGTTTTCTTGCAGTTGTTTTGGATCATAGTGGGAGGCTAGGATTACACCATCATCTGCATAGAGTATGATTTGCTCTGGACAGGAATCTGGTAATGAGTTCAGGAAGAGGCTAAAGAGGAGGGGGCCCAAAATAAAGCCCTGGGGGACACCAGAGCGGACTGGTCTGGCATCTGAGAGCGTGGCAGCAATTTTCACTCTTTGAGACCGGTTGTCTAGGCAGCTTTTGAACCAGTTTACAGAGCTGGGTGAGAGCCCTGCTTTCCGGAGCTGGACAAGCAGAAGACTGTGGTGGATGGTATCAAAGGCCTTTGTTAAATTGATGAAGGTAGGACCAGTTTGCTGCCCGTTATCCAATGAGTGGTGGATGGTGCCGGTGAATTCAAGTAGTGCCATGGAGGTGCTATGATTCTTTCTAAAACTGTGTTGCTGCCTGCACAGTATGTTGTGCTTGTCTAAGAAGTCAGTCAGCTGGTCTGTGATAATACGTTCCAGTGCCTTTGAGAGGGGAGGTAGGATGAAGATTGGATGGAAATTCTCATGGGCAGTTTTGACACCACTTTTGTGTATAGGGGTTACGGTGGCAGATTTCCATTTGTCAGGGAACTGACTGAGGCTGAGGGAGAGGTTAAAAATCCTGGTTAATGGCCTGAGTACTTCTTCAAGGGTGAGGGATAAAAGTTTGAGGTCTAGTGAATCATTGCTGGTTCTGGACTTGCTAATGGCTTTGGTAACATAATTGCGAACCTGGTACATCTTGACCACTTTAAAGTAGAAGGGGGGTGACTAGCGAGAGCAGTAGAAATTGGGGACATAGAATCATCCACTTCTTTGAAAAAACCAGGGGGAAGTACAGTACTAAGGTCAGTAAAGGCAGTATCGAAGGTGTCCACAATGATTTTCGGGTCAAGTGTAATATCTCCATTTATGCTGAGCACTGATGGGGTGGATTTTGACTGCTTCCCAGTGACTTCTTTTATGTTGTTCCAGAAGTCTCTTCCATTGCCCCAGGAGTTAGTAAGAGCGTTCTTGAAATAGGCTGATTTCATTTGCCGAATAGATTTGGTGCAGTCATTCCGTGCACGTTTGTAGTTAGTGATGTCAGTTTGCTTCCCAGTGATTCTAGTGAGCTCCCAGATGTGGTCCCGTACCTTTAGCTGCCTTAGGAGGTCTCCTGAGAGCCAGGGGTTACAGAGGGCTTTTACGTTTCACCTTTTAAGTGGGGCAAATTTGTTGCACGCCTCGTTAAAGATTTTGATGAAGTGGTCCAGGACAGTGTTCACATTAGTTGCTATGAAGATTGGTGACCGGTCCTGTTGGAGGAGGTGAGATTTGAGATGAATTAATTAATTGGCCATGGAGATTTACACTTTCAGGTCCGACAGTCTGTCAGGATGAATACTTTGAGTACTCAGCAGCAGCAGGGAGCTCAGAAAATATGCTTCAACCTGGATTTGTGTTAAAAGTGCTAATTTGTTAAAAGTTCACAGCCATCTACTTCTTATTCAATAATTCGGTATGTTATTTCCTGCTGTAAACCTCCTTCTTAGGTGTGTTTCATCCATACTTATTTTATTAGCTATGCTTTCACTTTCTTGATATGGTCTGTATCTTTATCAAACAAGTAACAGCTTTGTTAATCACCTTTATATAGGGGGAGGCAGACATATTAAAGTCCCTCCTAACCATAGAAACATAGAAACATAGACTTTGACGGCAGATAAGGATCACTTGGCCCACCTAGTCTGCCCATTTACCTACCTAGAGGATAACCTGCAGATCCTATTTAACCAACAGCCTATTTCTTCCTACCCCCCATAAAAATTGCCTTATGTCTGTCCCATGCATTCTTGAATTCTCCCACAGTTTTAGACCCAACAACCTCCTCAGGAAGGCTGTTCCATGCGTCCACCACCCTCTCTGTGAAAAAATACTTCGTCACATTGCCCCTGAGCCATCCCCCCTCTATCTTCAGATTGTGTCCCCTTGTTCTTGCACATTTCTTTTTCTGAAAGATGCTACCCTCTTGGACTTTGTTGATTCCACTGAGGTACTTAAACATTTCAATCATGTCCCCCCTTCCCCTCCTTTCCTCAAGGGCATACATAATAAGCTCCTTTAGTCTCTCCTCATATGGCTTCCCTTGCAGACCCTGCACCATTTTAGTTGCCCTCCTCTGAACTGCCTCCATCCTGTCTATGTCCTTGCGGAGATGGGGTCTCCAGAACTGGACGCAGTACTCCAGATGGGGTCTCACCAACTGTCTGTACAGGGTGATAACAACTTCCTGTTTTCTGCTGGTGATACCTCTCCCTATACATCCCAGTATCCCCCCAGCCCTCCTTACCACCTTCTCACATTGCTTGCCAACCTTAAGGTCATCTGATATGATTACCCCTAGGTCCCTTTCCATTTTTGTTGTTGTTACTACCTCCCCCCCATTGTGTAATCATCCCCTGGGTTTTTGTTTCCCAGGTGCATTACTTTGCACTTCTTTACATTGAATCCAAGCTGCCATACTTCTGATCATTCCTCCAACCTTGCCACGTCTCTTCTCATCCTTTCCACGCCTCCTTGTGTATCAACCCTGTTGCAGATCTTTGTGTCATCTACAAAGAGACATACTTTTCCTTCCAGTCCCTCTGCAATGTCACTTATAAAGACATTAAAAAGGACTGGACCCAGTACTGAACCCTGCAGTACCCCACTAGTAACCCCTCTTTCTTCAGAGTGGACTCCATTTACAATTACCTTCTGTGTCCTGTTATTCAGCCAGTGTTTTACCCAAGCTACCACCCTGGGACCCACTCCCAGGCTGGTTAATTTGACTACTAATCTTTTGTGTGGGACTGTGTCAAATGCCTTGCTAAAGTCTAGGTAGGCCATGTCCACAGCCCCTCCCTGGTCTACTACTTTGGTCACCCAGTCAAATAAATCAATTAGATTCATCTGACATGACTTTCCCGCTGTGAACCCATGCTGCCTTGGGTCCTGTGCCCCACTGGCCTCTAGGTACTCAACAATTCTTTCCTTCAGAAGTAATTCTATCACTTTCCCTACCACAGAGGTCAAACTGACAGGTCTGTAGTTTCCTGCCTCTGTCTTGGTCCCACTTTTGTGAAGGAGAATCACATCTGCCTTTTTCCAGTCCTCAGGTACCACACCATCCTCCCATGATTTGTTAAAAAGGGTAGTCAGTGGTGTCACTAGTTCTCTGCTTAATTCTTTCAGAATTCTGGGGTAAATTCCATCTGGCCCCATTGCTTTGTCCACCTTCAGTTTTAGGAGGTCTTTCAGAACCCTTTCTTCTATGAAAGGACTGGGATCGACCCCCCTCTCCAGAGTGCTTCTGTTAATTGGATTAGGCACCTCCCCCACTTCCTCTTTTGTGAATACTGAACAGAAGTATTCATTCAATATCCCTGCTTTTTCACTGTCACTCTCTGCCCACCCACCATCCATTCTATTCAGCCTCACTATACCTCCCTTTGTCTTTCTATGCTCCCTGATATACCTATAAAAGGTTTTATCCCCCTACTTAATCGAGTTAGCTATCTTTTACTCAGTTTGTGGCTTTGCTATTCTGACTACCCTCCCTGCTTCCTTCTGCCTTAACTGGTACAGTTCTCCATCCTGCTCCTTCTGTGTTTTCTTATACTTCCTAAATGCTATCTTTTTCTCCCTAACCTTCACCGCCACTTCTTTTGAGAACCATAGTGGCTTTTTCTTTCATTTTGATTTGTTTATTTGCTTCACACAAAGGCTTGTTGCCTCTGTGATGGCAGTTTTGATATTTGCCCATTGTTGCTCCACCCCTCCTTCTAGCCTCTTTGCTAGTGCTTTTCTAAGGCACTCTCCCATCTTGCCAAAGTCAGCCCTCCTGAAGTCCAGAACCCTCACTTTTGTATGGCTTGACTCTGTAGATGAGTTTATCATGAACCACACTGTTTGGTGGTCACTTGTTCCCAAATGGCTACCCACTTCTAGATATGAGATCCTCTCACTGTCCCCATTTGAGAGTACGTGGTCTAAGATTGCTCCCTCATGAGTAGGTTCCAAAACTAGCTGCCTGAGGCATGCCACCTGAAGGGCATCAAGAATGGCCCTGCTTTTGGATGTGGCTGCAGCAAAGGTGCTCCAGTTAACATCTGGCATATTAAGGTCCCCCATCAACAGTATCTCCCCTTTCTCTGCCATCCTAAGTATGCCTTCTATCATATCCTTGTCCATTCCCTCCCCCTGACATGGGGGTCTATATACAACCCCTGTGCGGATTGTGGTGCCATTTCCAGTCTCTAAGGTGACCCACAGTGCCTCCTCTCCTCCCTGTTTACTCTTTTGTTCAGTTGCTTTTATCCCTTCCCTTACATAGAGAGCTACTCCCCTTCTGCCCTCCCTGTCTCTCCTGTAGGTTATGTACCCTGGTATGTTAACATCCCAGTCATGGTTCTCTGTGTACCATGTTTCTGTGACTGTTACGATATCCAGGCATTCCTCTTCCATCAAGGCCACCAGTTCAGGGAGCTTGTTGCCCAGGCTATGGGCATTGGTACTCATTATTCTCCATTTCTTGATGGCCTTACCCCTTTTTTCCCCATCCCTGTCCTTATTGCATTTTTCACTTTCTCCATTTACCCCTGCACTTCTCCCTATTGACATCTCTATGTTGGTGTCTACCTCACTTAGTACCCTGATATTTTTTGGTGGGGCTAGGATTTCCCTGCTCCTTTCCAGTGCCTCCCTCTTGGCTAGTTTAAATGCTTGTCAATGAAGTATTTAAACCTATCACCTAGGATTCTGATCCCTCCTGGACAGATGCAGACCATCATGCCAGTGTAGGCCTGCATCCCTCCAGGTGGACCCCAGTCCCAATGAAGCCAAATCCCTGAGCTCTGCACCAGTTTTCAACCACTGATTGAATCCCATGGTGTGGGCACTAGCCTCACCATGCCATAGACAGGCAGCACCTCCAGAAGGTTACCGTGTAATGTATTTGTCTAAGGCCCTTCCCATCTCCACAAATGCTTCTTACACTGCTCTGATCCCTTTCTTAGCCAGGTCATTTGTCCCTAGGTGGACAATGACATCCAGCTCCCTCTCCTGTGCAGCTGCTCCTGTGATCCTGAGGATTCGCTCCCTGTCCCTCCAAGCCATGGTGCCAGGCAGGCACCTTACCTCCCTCTCCCCTTCCTCCCCCAGTTATACCTTCCTAACAATGGATTCCCTCACCAGGAGTTGTTTTCTTCCCCTGTAGGGTCCCATGCCAACCTCCTGTGGGTCTCCTTTGTGGAGGTTCGCAACATCCTCCTTGGTCTCCACTGTGGGTGCCTCCATAGAGGAACCACACTTTTCCAGAATGGCATAGAAATTGTGGAGAAGTACAACTGGAGGGATGCGCCTCTGTTCCACCACCCTCAGCCTCCCTGAGCCCACTGTGGTCCAACCACTCCTCTTTCTTGGCAACTTCTGAGGCAATGGCAGTCACCCTGGTGGTCCCTGGGTGGGAGAGGAGGTCCCACAAATCCTGGCCAACTCAGCCTGGAGATGAGAAAACTCCTCCCTCAGCCCAGAGAGGTGCCTGCAGATGGGACAACACTACATCCTCCAGAACATCTCCCGAAAGACTGCTGCTCCACAGCCACTGCACTGCACCACTCCTAACATGTCTTTTTTCTGGCCCCCTAACTGTTATTTGGAATACTTACTCCTTCCTCTGTTTGTTTATTTCTTTTTTTTCTTCTCTCCCTACTTACTTACTGTCTCTGCACCCTTTTAGCTCTGGATCTTTCTGTTCTGAGACAAGAAGTTCCTATATTTCTCAGTAGTCTCCTTACTTGCTCAGAGTCAGACTTCCAGCAGCTGAGGGGGATGGAGAGCTACTCTTGCCCATTTAGGATGGTGAGTCTTTGGTGGCTCTGTGATCACTCACTTCCTGCTCCCAAACAGGAAGTTCCTGTTGTCAGGTAAATCCTGTGCCTATAAAAGTAGTACTAGTTTAGAGTGGGGGGTGGAGGGGAGGGAAGGAGAGCAATATAGTCCCAGTAGAGAAGTTTTAGTTATACCAGTAGCTCCTTCCTCCTGGTGTTCTGTCTGTTCTCTGGCAGAAGCTATCTAGGGCAGTGTTTATATCTGGTCTTAACCTGGCTCCTTCTAGCTAAGCCACTCCCCCTACTTTGCAAATCTTTCTACACTTAGTTAATTTCACAGATAACAATTCCCTTCTGACATCTGTGACAAGCACCTAGATAAGTACACAGATAACACAGATAACAGATACCAATTTACTTCCACTACCTCTGACAAACACACTAACTCCTTTTTTTTACCCTAAATTGAAGGTCCCAGTACAAGAGATCTCGTTCTTAGTCCCAGTAGAGAAGTTTTAGTTATACCAGTAGCTCCTTCCTCCCAGTGTTCTGTCTGTTCTCTGGCAGAAGCTATCTAGGGCAGTGTTTATATCTGGTCTTAACCTGGCTCCTTCTAGCTAAGCCACTCCCCCTACTTTGCAAATCTTTCTACACTTAGTTAATTTCACAGATAACAATTCCCTTCTGACACCTGTGACAAGCACCTAGATAAGTACACAGATAACACAGATAACAGATACCAATTTACTTCCACTACCTCTGACAAACACACTAACTCTTTTTTTTTTACCCTAAATTGAAGGTCCCAGTACAAGAGATCTAGTTCTTAGTCCCAGTAGAGAAGTTTTAGTTATACCAGTAGCTCCTTCCTCCTGGTGTTCTGTATGCTGCTATGCAGTGGTAGAAATTTAAAAAATGACTGGGGTAACCCTCTATTCTGGGAGAGGCATGGGTGGAGACAAGGATACTCCTACAAGCACCACCACACTCACCTGGTACTGTGAAAAACATCCTTGCTTGTTCTGGGTTCTTTGGGGTGGTACTATGGAAAGAATTTGAGTGGACAAATTTATATCAGAAGGCCCCCAGATCAATGTTAGTTGGCACAGATGCTGGCACAAGCCATGTAGAGGAACTAGATTTTATTATAAACAAAAAAAAAATGAAAATAATTTCAGTTCTCTGAGTTTTTTATTACTTTTTGAAGCCCAGCCCCCCTGCTCAGCCACAGGGTCTTGCAGGCATGGATGCCGACACAGGCCATGAAGGGGAAATTGATTTTATTAACACAAAAAAAAACACTTCTGTTTTCTGTGTCTTTTTATTACCAGTTGTAGCTCAGTCGAGTTGCTTAGTGCTGGGTCTTGCAGGGTATTGTGGTGCTCAAGTTCCCACCACTATATTAAACTGCTGACCCAACGTCAGAGTCCTGCTGCTCAGGGATCACCGGATCAGTTGTACTGTAACAGCTTTGTGGTGGCCTTGAGTGCTGCATATAAAGTACTGTACTGTATGTTTTAAAAAAACAAGCTAGGGCCATTGCCCCAAATCCCACTGCAGCCCATTATTCAGCCCCAGCTAACCCTTCTCTATTCAGAGAGTCCCTAGAATAAGAGACTGGGGGATGGGTGTTGCACTGCTCAAGCTACCAAGGCTGTATTAAACAGCTAGTGGAATGTCTGTGTCAGTAATGACAAAAAAATCCCAGCAAGTTGGTGCCTTTACTTACATCCCACTGAAGCTGATCCCCAACTCCAGCCTAGCTGCCATTCCATAACCATAGATCCAGAGTTACAACACACACACACACACACACACACACACACACACACACACACACACACACACACAAACAAACTGGGACTTCATGGTCAAAATGGCACATCAACAAAGACAGAAAATGACTGCACCTGGGGTAGGCAGTGCTCAGTAAAAAAGTAAACTGAGAAGACAAGTGAAAACAAGCATTTGTCAATGCGGACGTTTGCTATTGGTACATGTATTAATATTGCACCGGGTGGGGCAGGGCTACAGATCCCAGCGCAGGCTTATTTACATACAGCTGAGTAGCATCATTTCTCGCCAATAATACAAGGTTCTTATTTACTCTCCAGGTAACTTTCTATTGTCTATGCTCCCCATGTCCTCAATCCCCACCCCACCCTGCGGAGCCTGACAGGCATTGGGAGTGTGCCTCCAGGTCATTGACCATAACACTCATGCCATCCCACCTCACCACACCATGCAAACACCGACAGGTACCACAGTGTGCCTTGAGGTCTTCAGCCCTTACGCTCTCCCCATTCCATAAAGAAATAAGCTGAGATGGGTGCAGTATAGGAGAATGGGGTGAACCTTAGGGCCAAAGACCTCAAGGCACACCTCGATGCCTGTCAGTGGCTGCAGGGTGGTGGTGGGGTGGAATGGGGAGAGAACTACAGCCGATGACCCAAGTCACACCCCCGGCACCCATCAGTCTGTATAGAGTGAACATTGCGGTTGGAAACTCTAATGCCCTGGGTGTTTGTTAGCATTTTTGCTCCAAATTTTCAACATGGGTTTTTTGGGACCCTACCTCTTGAACAGTGGCAGTGTAAGTTTGTTACTCAATCCCAAAAGGTGATTTTGCACAGCAAGTGGGCCATTCAGCACCACAGGTGCGAAAACACATTTTGGGCAGGAAGTGAAAAATGACAGCTGCACTGTTCATGAGGAGGTGTGAAGAAATGACAGTGTTGAAAATCTGGAGTGAAAATATGAAAAAGTGGTGAAGTGTGCATACAAACTGTGCAGTGCATGCTCATAACACAGTCATTTTTTGGAATGTTTTCAAAAATTTTCAACATGGCCTTTTTGGGACATCCCCTCATGAACAGTGGCATTGGGATTTCAGTAAACTGCCCCAAAAGTTGATTTTGCACAGCGACCATGCCATTCTGTGCCACAGGTACAAAAACACATTTCAGGAAGGATGCAAAAAATGACAGCTGTAATGGGGTGTGACAAAATGGCAATATTGGAAATTTGGAGTGCAAAATTGAAAATTGATGAAGTTACAAGCGTGCGTAGATGCTTGTAACGCAGTTGTTTGTTTGGAGTTTTTTCACCAGATTTGCAACAAGGGCTTTTTGGGACCCCACTTCATGAACAGTGGCACTCTTATTTCATTAATTGGTCCCAAAAATTAATTCCATGTAGCAACTGCAAAATCACCTGTTGGGACCGAGAAACAAAATGACAGTGTCCGTATTCATGAGGGGGGGTCCCAAGAACCCCATGTTGAAAATTTGGGACCAAAACTCAAAATATTGGCTAAGATATCAACCTAAGTTGAAAACCATACTGACATGTGTTTCTAAGCTGCACCTGGGATGCCGTACCATGAACAATGAACTGGTATCCAGTGAAAAGATTATTTTGACAGCACTGGCTACTCACAGAACTTAATATTCAATCACACCTTATACATAAATCAGTCCAGAAGGATTCCACAGAAGACTTGTTTCTTTCAAAATAAAAGTGCTTAATTTCATTTTAAGGTGCACAATCCTGGAGGGGGCAGGAGGAACCCACGATTGTGCACCATAAAATAAAATTAAGCACTTTTGTTTTGGAAGAAATTAGTCTTCTGTGGAATCCTTCTGGACTGATTTATGCATAAGGTGTGATTGAATATTAAGTTCCATGAGCAGCTAGTGCTGGCAAAATAATCTTTTCACTAAGTTGAAAACCTCCCATTGACTGCCATTATAGGGCTTACTGTCATTTCTTCAGTTCCTGGTTGGTCTTTGAAGAGTGTAGACATGTTCCCGGTCCACAGAAGATCGCTGCTTCCAACCTCTGGAGGTAAGTATGCGTGAGAGGGGTACAGGAAGGTGGGGTGCACAGAGGGAGAATGCGGGTTGGGGTAGGGGGACCAGTGGGAATGACGAGGGACTGTTTTTTTTTTTGTTCGTTTTTTAGGTTTAAAAAAAGACCTCATGGGACTGTTTTCTTTTTTACAGGTGAAACAGTAAAAAATGGATTTTGGCACATTGGTGTGGGCTCCCAGTGTGCCAGAGTACTGGGGGGGGGGATCAATGCTGACCTGGACACCATCTTCCTCGGTGATATTAACCTGAATGGGTTAAGTGCCCAGGAGACTGACTATTCCAACCTGTTAAAGCAACATAATCTGGTTCAAGTCATCTCCTTTCCCACTAGGCATAACAAGCAGACTCAAAACCACATTCACCTAGACTGGGTTGCCACCAACAGAGAGGATAAGGTTAATTCTGTCGGGGATGTTAGCTGATGCCATCAGTGACCACTCCCCCACCAATATGGTCTGGTCTACTAAGACTAAACACCCCCAAAAAAAATTCCTCTCTTTCCGCAGTTTTAAACACCCAGACATTCCAACCCTTCTTGATGATGTTAGGGAAATTAGCTGGTGTGCCCTCTACTCCCTCATAGATGTGTCTGAGGCCATGGGCCTTTTCCCTGCAGCCCTCCTACAACTAGAAGATTGGCAGTTTCCCCTCACTACCTTGAGAGTGAAGAGTGGCTGCACTCATTGGATCTCAAAAGATCTCCTGGCTGTGATGAGGGACAGAGACAGAATGTGGTCAGACTATAAAAAGACCCCCTTCCCTGCTCTTTGGAACCAATACAGGCACTTGTGAAACAAATGCAATCAGGCTGCCCTGGCTCAAAAGCGAGATTTTTTCCCTAATCAACAAATGGACTGTTTCAGGGACCCACACCACTTCTGGGGTGCAATTGGCTCCTTGCTTCACCCACATACCCAAACCTCTGCCATCCACTTAGACACCACCTCTGGCTGCCTGACTGATCCCATAGAGGTCACCCAGACATTCAATAAAATGTTTTCTGATGTGTCTGCCCACCTTAGCAAGCTACCTACCCAGCTTCCTACTAGCCCTGGGCCTGATCTTACTGACCCACCCACCCACCACCTCTCCCCCCGCTAACTCTCCCACCCCTCCTTTCTAATTCTGGGCTATCTCCACTAAAAGACACTGCCAAGCTTCTAAAAAGCCTACCCAACTGTGGCAGTCCTGGTAGCAATTGTCTTTTCCTGGCTATGCTCAAGCTAATCTCCCCAACCATCCTAAAACCCTTCACCTTCATCTTTAATCTGGCCTTGTCTACCTTCTCTATGCCTGACTCCTGGAAGCATGCTAGGGTGATGCCCATCTTTAAAGCGGGTGAGGCTCTAACAGCGGATAATTATAGGCCCATATCCCTGCTTCTCCACCTTAGCAAGCTTCTGGAAAGGATTGCCCACTGGCAACTGTCTGACCACATTGACAAATACAGCCTTATGTCATGCCAACAACATGGTTTCCACAAGTTCCACTGTACTACATCTGCCCTGGCCCTATTCACAAATCCCATGCATCAGAACATGGACCAGGGGAAAGCCATGGGAGCCGTCTTTGTAGACCTGTGCAAAGTGTTCAGCTTGATCAACCACCCCTTACTACTGTTCACCCTCCATAAACTTGGCTGCTCCCCAGAGATCTGTGGTTCAAGAGCTATCTCGCTGGGAGATCTCAGACTTTATGCATTGGCCCTTCCTCCTCCCCTGCCTTTGCAGTTACTACAGGTGTTTTACAGGGCTCAATCCTTGGCTCACTGCTATTCTCCCTGTTCCTTAATTCCCTCCCCTCTGACTGTCTAGCCTGTGATGCCCTGCTGTATGCCATGACCTTGTCCTCTTTTATAACAACAAGACTCTGGAAAACATATCCACCATCCTGTTCCATAACTTCAGTTCTGCATACACCTGGTTTCAATCACATCGGCTTGTAGTCAGTGAAAATAAAACCATATCAATGCGTTTTGGGTCTAAACCCTACCTTGCTAGCATCACCAAGTCTGGTTCCACCCTCTTGGTATTGACACCTGCTGGACCCACTCTACAAAATGTACTGAACTTCAAATATTTGGGCATAATCTTTGACCCCTCACTCTCCTATACAGACCATGTCACCACTGTAATACGTCTAGTTAACCAAAAACTTGGGGTGGATTACTGACTAAAATCGTTCCTAACCAGTAAAGCCTGTTTGGCTGTTGCCATAGGAAACTCACTACCTATTAGTGACTACTGCTTCCCAATATACTCACATACATAGAAACATAGACTTTGATGGCAGATAAGGACCACTTGGCCCATCTAGTCTGCACAGTTCCCTACCTACAGGATAGGCCGCAGATCCTAGTTAACCAACAGACTATTTCTTCCTACCCCCCACAAGAATTGCCTTATGTCTGTCCCATTCATTCTTGAATTCTCCCACAGTTTTAGACCCCCCACAACCTCCTCAGGAAGCTTTCCCATGCATCCACTACCCTCTCTGTGAAATAATACTCTCACATTGTCCCTGAACCCCCCATCTTTAAATTGTGTCCTTGTTCTTGCAACCCCTTTTCTGAAAGATGCTACCTCTTGACTTTGTTGATTCCACTGAGGTACTTAAAGTTTCTATCATGTCCCCCTCTCCCTTCTTTCCTCAAGGGTATACATATTAAGCTCCTTTAGTCTCTCCTCAGATGGCTTCTTGCAGACCCTGCACCATTTTAGTTGCCCTCCTCTGAACTGCCTCTATCCTGTCTATGTCCATGCGGAGATGGGGTCTCCAGAACTGGACGCAGTACTCAGATGGGGTCTCACCAACTGTCTGTACAGAGGGATAACAACTTCCTGTTTTCTGCTGCTGATGCCTCCCTATGCATCCCAGTATACCCCAGCCCTCCCTACTGCCTTCTCACATTGCTTGCTAACCTTAAGGTCATCTGATATGATTACCCCAGGTCCTTTCCTTTTTTGTTGTTGTTACTACCTCCCCATTGTGTATTCTTCCCTGGGTTCTTGTTTCCCAGGTGCATTATTTTGCACTCTTTACATTGAATCCTAGCTGCCATACTCTGACCATTCCTCCAACCTTGCAAGTCCCTTCTCATCCTCCATGTCTCCTTGTGTATCAACCCTGTTGCAGATCTTGTGTCATCTGCAAAGGGGCATACTTTCCTTCAGTCCCTCTGCAATGTCACTTATAGAAGACATTAAAAAGGACTGGACCCAATACTGAACCCTGTGGTACCCACTAATAACCCTCTTTCTTGAGGTGGACTCCATTTACAATTACCATCTGTGTCCTGTTGTCCAGCCAATGTTTTACCAGGCTACCACCCTGGGACCACTCCCAGGCTGGTTAATTTGACTATTAATCTTTTGTGTGGGACTGTGTCAAATGCCTTGCTAAAGTCTAGGTAGGCCATGTCCACAGCCCCTCCCTGGTCTACTACTTTGGTCACCCAGTCAAAGAAATCTATTAGATTCATCTGACATGACCGTCCCGCTGTGAACCCATGCTGCCTTGGGTCCTGTGCCCCACTGGCCTCTAGGTACTCAACTATTCTTTCCTTCAGAAGTGACTCCATCACTTTCCCTACCTCAGAGGTCAAACTGACAGGTCTGTAGTTTCCTGCCTCTGTCTTGGTATCACTTTTGTGAAGGGGAATCACATCTGCCTTCCTCCAGTCCTTGGGTACCACACTATCCTCCCATGATTTATAAAAATGAGTAGCCAGTGGTTTCACTAGTTCCCCCCTTAATTCTTTTAGAATTCTGGGGTGAATTCCATCCCCATTGCTTTGTCCACCTTGAGTTTTAGGAGTTCTTGCAGAACCTTTCTTCTGTGAAAGGACTGGGATCAACTCCCCTATCAAGAGTGCTTCTGTTAACTGGATTAGGCACTTCCCTCTCCTTTTTTGTGAATACTGAGCAGAAATATTCATTCAGTATCCCTGCTTTTTCACTGTCCCCCTCTGCCCACCCACCGTTCATTCTATTCAGCCTCACTATCCCTCTCTTTGTCTTTCTACGCTTGCTGATGTACCTATAAAAGGTTTTATCCCCCTTCTTAACCGAGTTGGCTATCTTTTCCTCAGTTTCAACCTTTGCTATTCTGACTTCCCTCCCTGCTTCCTTCTGCCTTAACTGGTACAGCTCTCTGTCCTGCTCCTTCTGTGTTTCCTTATACTTCCAGAATGCTATATTTTTCTTCCTGACTTTCACAGCCACCTCTTTTGAGAACCATAGTGGCTTTTTCTTTCATTTTGATTTGTTTATTTGCTTCACACAAAGGCTTGTTGCCTCTGTGATGGCAGTTTTGATAATTCCCCATTGTTGATCCACCCCTCCTTCTAGCCTATTTGCTGGTGCTATACTGAGGCACTCTCCCATCTTGCCAAAATCAGCCCTCCTGAAGTCCAGTACCCTCACTTTTGTATGGCTTGACTCTGTAGCTGAGTTTAACATGAACCACACTGTTTGATGGTCACTTGTTCCCAGATAGCAACCCACTTCTAGATATGAGATCCTCTCACTGCCCCCATTTGAGAGTACGAGGTCTAAGATTGTTCCCTCATGAGTGGGTTCCAAAACTAGCTGTCTGAGGCCTGCCACCTGTAGGGCATCAAGAATGGCCCTGCTCTTGGATGTGGCTACAGCAAATGTGCTCCAGTTAACATCTGGCATATTCAGGTCTCCCACCAACAGTATCTCTCCTTTCTCTGCCATTCTAAAAATGCCTTCTATCATATCCTTGTCCATTCCCTTCCCCGACATGGGGGCCTGTACACAACCCCTGTGCAGATTGTGGTGCCATTTCCAGTCTCCAAAGTGACCCACAGTGCCTCCTCTCCTCCCTGTTTGCTCTTTTGTTCAGTTGCTTTTATCCCTTCCTTTACATAGAGAGCTACTCCTCCCCCTCTTCTCCCCTTCCTGTCTCTTCTGTAGGTTATGTACCCTGGTATGTTAACATCCCAGTCATGGTTCTCTGTGTACCATGTTTCTGTGACTGCTACGATATCCAGGCATCCCTCTTCCATCAAGGACACCAGCTCAGGGAGCTTGTTGCCCAGACTACAGGCATTGGTACTCATTACCCTCCATTTCCTGATGGCCTTACTTCCTTTTGCCCCATCCCTATCCTTCTTGCCTTTTCACTTTCTCCATTTACCCCTGCCCTTCTCCCTTTCAACACCTCTATGTTGGTGTTTACCGCACTTACTACTGTGATTTTTTTGGGGGGGCTAGGATTTCACTGCTCCTTTCCAGTGCCTCCCCCCTTGGCTAGTTTAAATGCTTGCCAATGAAGCATTTAAACCTATCACCTAGGATCCTGGTTCCCATCCTGAACAGATGCATCCCATCATGCCAGTATAGGCTTGCATCACTCCAGGTGGACCCCCAGTCCCCAATGAAGCCAAATCCCTGGGCTCCACACCAGTTTTTCAACCACTGATTGAATCCCATGATGCAGAACACCCTAGCCTCTCCTACGTCATAGATGGGCAGCACCTCCGAGAAGGTTACCGTGTGTGCTACTTGTCTAAGGCCCCTCCCCAATTCCACAAACTCTTCCTGTACTTCTCTAATCCCTTTCTTAGCCAGGTCATTTGTCCCTAGGTGGACAATGACATCCAGCTCCCTCCCCTGTGCAGCTGCTCCAGAAATCCTGAGGATTTGCTCCCTGTCCCTCCAAGCCATGGTGCCAGGCAGGCACCTTACCTCACTCTCCCCTTCCTCCCCCAGTTCTACCTTCCTAACAATGGAGTCCCCCACCAGGAGTTGTTTCCTTCCCCTGCGGGGTTCCCTGCCACTCTTCTGTGGGTCTTCTTTGTGGAGGTTCCCAGCATCCTCCTTGGTCTCCACTGCGGGTGCCTCCATAGAGGAACCACACTGTGCCAGAATGGCATAGGAATTGTGGAGAGGTACAACTGGAGGAATGCGCCTCTGTTCCACCATCCTCACCCTCCCTGAGCCCACTGTGGTCCAACTGCTCCTCTTTCTTGGCAACCTCTGAGGCAACGGCAGTGGCACTGGTGGTCCCTGGATGGAAGAGGAGGTCCCACAAATCCTGGCCAACTCAGCCTGGAGATGAGCAACCTCCTCCCTCAGCCCAGAGAGGTGTCTGCAGATGAGACAACACCGCATCCTCCAGAACATCTCCTGGAAGACTGTTGTTCCACAGCCACTGCACTGCACCACTCCCATCATGTCTTATTTCTGGCCCCTTAACTGTTTGCAATCCTTACTCTTTCCTCTGTTTTTTTTTCTCTCTCTCCTTACTTTCTGCCTGTGTGCCCTTTAAGCTCCTGATTGTCCTGTTCTGAGACAAGAATATCCTATATTTCTCAGTAGACCTCTTACTTGCTCAGAGGCAGACCTCCAGCAGCTAGGGGGGTTGGAGAGCTACTCTTGCCCTTCTAGGATGGTGGATCTTTGGTGGCTCTGTGATCACTCACTTCCTGCTCCCAAACAGGAACTTCCTGTTGTCAGTCAAATCCTGTGCCTATAAAAGTAGAACTAGCTTTGGGTGGGAGGGTGGAAGGGAAGGAAGGAAGGCAATATAGTCCCAGTAGAGAAGTCCAGTCACACAGCAGTCCTTTCTCCGGGTGTCTTCTGCCAAGCTACTAGCAGATTCTTTCTAAGACAGTCTTTAAATGTAGCTTCCTTCTAGCTAAGCCACACCCCTACTTACTAGATCTTTCTACAAGTAATTTAAACTTCACAGCTATCAAGTCCTTTCAATCACCTGAGATTTACACCTAGATAACTGTTCAGATAACCATTCTGTTCAGTTAACTCAGACAAACAGACACTTTTTTTTTGTTTTGTTTGTTAGTTTTTTACCCTAAATTAAAGGTCCAAGTACAAGAGTTCTACTTCTTTAGTCCCAGCAGAGAAGTCCAGTCACACAGCAGTCCTTTCTCCTGGTGTCTCCTGCCAAGCTACTATGTCCATGACCCTACACACATGCCTTATCTTGACCTTTAACCATGTCTGCCATTTCACTCTCCTGGCACTGTATTCCACTCACCACTGTCACCTATATCAGTCACTGGGCTGGCTCCCACTCCCCTCTTGTTTTGACTATGCCCTTGGCTGTCTTATTGACAGCACCCTCAGATACAGTGAGGCATCTCCATATGCATCCCTCCTGAAGGTCAGGGACCCTTGGAGGTGCCTATGTGTGACCTTGGTCCCCCAAGGAAATCCCAAAAGTCTCTACTGCTATGGGGGCAAAGTGTTATCTGTTGCTGTTCCCTCTTTGTGGAACAGTCTTCCAATGCCCCTCTGCTCCCTAGACACCCATAGCATTTTCAAGCACCACTTCAAATCCTGACTACTAAGTGAAGCCAAATGCCTCTGTTCTCCAAGGTAGTCATCTTCCCTCTCACCTCCCCTACTTGCTACCTTTTGTTCCTGCTTCTGTCCTGTTCTACTGCACTTCTTCCATGTTGCTGTGTCCTCCCAACACCCCTGCCCCTCTCCTTGTTTTACCTCTCTAGTGCCTATGTATTCCTAGTCTATGTTCATGTCATTCTTACTTGTACTGCTTACACCTAGTTTGTCCTGTGATCAATCCCTGTATACTGCTGTACAAGCTACCTGTTTTTCTTCTGTATGAGCTAACTTTTGAGTAATATGTTTAATGATTACTGTTGACTCATTGTAAATTTGATGTTTCCTGCTCCAGTCTGCCCATAATTGTAAAGTGTTAAGTTTCTCTTTGTAATTCCACTGTATACTGTGACTTCTATGCCACACTCCATGCGGAGTATCCAAGCAAGCCTGCTGCAGCTCCTGGATTTGGGAGCCTGACACAAGAGAGCTATTAAAAGCCTGCCTCCTTACAGCATGAGAGAGCTAACATTATACTGTGAACTTTTTCTCTGATTTACCATCAGCAGACCAATGTGGACAGTTTTTGACTTTAAGTTTACACAGTGTTTGGCTGCTGTTTTCTCGAGTAGCCTTAAGTTTTTATGTGTTTGCCTGGCTTACTGTAGTTTTACACCGGAGCTTTAAGGAATGTGTGGGAACTTGTAAATGTGCTATTTCTCCACAGCATTTTATCTACTGCCTTTTAGTATTCTGTAGCATTCTGCTGCAGCTGCAGCTTGTGTTTTTTAGGTTAGGATCTTTTGTTTCAGTCTTACCTCCATTTTGTGCAGAATCTCTGCTCTTGTTAATTCAAAGCCTGAGTATGCACTTGCTCTTTAGCTCAGCTCCATGCACGCACAATCAGAGGACTCATCCCCCTTCCTCCTCTTCCCACTACACGTTTCTCTCCATTTTCTCCTCTAATCCTCCCTTACCATTTCTCCCCACAGACTCCTCCATTCTGCCCTGAACTCCACCCGGAGTCCCTAGCAAGTCTGCTGCAGCCCCTGGATTTGAAACCTGACACAAGCAAGGAATTGAAAGCCTGCCTCCTTGCAGTGTGGGAGAGCTAACATTGTACTGTGTTAGCCCGTTGATGCTTTGTGTCAACTGCCCCGCCCACCCTGGTCTGGCACTAGATTTAAAGGTCACTATGATCATGTGACCTGGTTACATGACCTCATGCAGTCTTGTTAATCTCCCCAGTTCTCCACTAGCATTTTATACTGTGCCACCACTAGGGGGTCCCTGCTGAGCTCTCCTTTCCTTCTGTCATCCTGCTGCTCCCTTTTCCTGGTTATACACTCACCCCTTTATTTTGGGACCCCTACTCACTTGAATACCCTCTGCTAACCTTGTTCTTCCCTCCCTGCCCCAGCCAGATTTGAACCCTTAACCTCCTATACTGAGGGCTGTAACCCTAACCATTTTGCCATCATAGAAGCCCTACTTCTTAGTGGTTTTCTGCTGCCTCTATACCTGCTTGTATCTTTCATCTCCCACTACACTTTTCTCATGCCTGCTACCTGAACTTCTGCCTGCCAAGCACACACTAAATAGTTACCCCTACTGCCTCCCCCTCTACATTTTATCATGCTGACCCTACTCTCCACCTCCTCATTTCTCCCTGCTCTCCTAATCCTAATGCTCCCTTGCTATAGCATCCCCTCTGCTCCAGTTAGCAATGCCCAGTTCACGTTCTTTGCCCCCACTCAAGGTACAGCTTCCCTTACTCCTTGCCCAGGTGGATGTGTTAATCTAACAACTAGTCTCCATTATTGTGCTAGTCACTCCTGGGTCATCACTCACCCTTTTCTCCAATTTCATACCTCCCTCCCCTTCATTCAACTTTAAATAAACAGCACCCCAGAGCTAGCAATGCTGGATTTAAACACCTCATCCTTTTATCACTACAGGATCTCCCTACTCCTCCTTCTCATATCTGGGAATGTCCACCCAAACTCAGGCCCTCAGCACTGCCCACAAAGAGGGTGTACATGTGGTGGCTACCTTAAACTTACAATGATCAACATCAGTAGCCTCCAACCAAAACTTAATGATCTGCAAGTTTGAGTGTCACAACATAATCCAGATGTGTTTACACTGACCGAAACTTGGCTGTCAGCTAAATTTCCTGACTCTGCCTTAACTATCTCTGGTTATTCACCATTCAGATTAGACAGGGTGGGCAAAGGGGTGGGGGTTGCGCCATCTATTTGAAGGACTCCCTGAAAGGACAGTTACTCCCCCAGGCTGCCCAATCCCATCACTCCCAAATGCTAGGTGTTAATGTACTCCTAGGACAAATGGGTAAAACCCTTTATGTATTTACTGTCTACACCACCCCCACCATGAAAACAAAACAGATATCAACATGGTACTTGTACTGCCTAGATAGCTTGCCAAAGTGATGAGGCAGTTGTCATGGGTGACTTCAGCATTAACTGGATGGCCCCTGAAGCCAAACCTTTCACATCGCAGCTCATAACCTAACCCAATTGATGACCTCCCCTACTGGAGTCAACCCGAGATCCGACAACAATTCCGTCCTTGACCTCGTCCTGACCACACATCCTCAAAGACATTAGCACCACAGTTCTTGCAGACACAATAAGTGTCCACTAGCCTGTTGTTAGCCTCTGGTCAAACAAAATCTCAAAATCCTCACCTAAAATCACTACCGACTGGTCACCTCTCAGCTCATTCCCAAATATTAACCATACACTTGATTACCTGATCAAACACTTTAACAAAGCTTTCGACATCTTTGCCCCGTTCATAAATCTAAGTTCACGGTGGTAATTAACTCCTGGATCACCACTGAACTATTAAGTAAAATGAGAGATAGGGATGATCTTTGGCATATAGCACAGCATACTGATAAACCAGATGACAAGACGCACTATAGAGCTGCTAGAAATGCACGTATGCAGAAAATCCACAGGGCCAAAATTGCACACTTTAAAATGGAGCTCACTAGCTCCTGGGGAGACAGCCAGAATTTCTGGCAACAATCAAGGACCTCACTGGTAAGCCTAGCAAGGCGGCACCCACTACAGTAAATGTTAATAATGCCCCGGACAAGATCCCACCTCAATCACTGATGCTTTCAATGCTGCTTTTACAGATCTCAGCCAGGTACTTCCACCTAATTTCATTGATGATTCCGACCCTCATGACCCCTAGACACTGCTGTCCCTCCCCCTCACATTCCCCCTCTCTACTTCAGGTGAATCACATGTGCTGAGGCCAAAAATATCTACTCAGGGCATTAGGTAAAACCAGGTGTAGTAGTGACACCCTGGATATGAAATTACTACAGCTCACATTGAATGTCATGCTTAAGCCCTATACCACCATACTGAACCTGTCTCTGTCTCTGAGGCAGTTCCCCAAACAATGGAAGGCTGCAGTTGTCACACCTGTGCACAAAAGTGGTGACGGATCACTTGTCATGAACTACTGCCAAATCTCAGTCCTCCCACCCTTATCCAACATCCTTGAGAAGGTAGTTGCTGACCAACTGACTGAATTCCTAACAAATCACAATATTAAGTGCCCACAGTAGCATAGTTTCCACTCAGCCCATCGTACCACCACAGCCCTTCTGGAATACACAGATTATCTTCACAAAGCCTTGGACCATGGTCACATAGTTGGGTCCATTTACATTGACCTGACCAAGGCTTTTGATACTATTAATCTCTTCCTCCCCTGCACGTGGCCTCTCCCCTAACTTTGCTAATTGGTTCAAAAGCTACCACGAATTTAGAACGCAGCGGTTAAAATAAATGAGTCCCTTTAGTGCTGCCTCCCAGTCTGCTCTGATGTCCCACAAGGGTCTATCCTTGGACCTTTACTTTTCAGCCTGTTCTTAACTTGGGGCCTGATTTCAAGTCACATTAAGCACAGCACATGGTGATTTATGCCAAACCCTATGGTGCAAGTTGCACCTTGCACCACAAGTTATGCTAGTTGCGATTCTGAGTTGCGGCCTGCACCATGTCACTTATGGGTTACGCCAAAGGTGGGCTATGCCACACACTACTCCCGCAACCTGCTGCAGCATGGTGCAAGGGTGGGTTATGGCAGCACCTGTGCCCTATTCTTTAAGGGCAGCTGCTGTAATCCAGTTACGCGATTCCAAGTCTTGCTATGGTGCTGTGGATTAGACCAGCATGGAGGTGGTCTAAGGGGCATCCTTCCTGGCAAAACTATGGATGCCCCCCCACAGTTCCATGGAACACACACTGCTGTGCCCCATGGACCCCCTCAGCACAGTGATGCCCCCCACCCCCTGCAATTCAGGGTGCCACCTGGGTCTGTGTGGTGCTGTTCCCCCTTGCTCCTGTGCCACCCAACCTACCCCCCAATGAACCCAGGGGATTGTGGGCATGTTTCAGGGTGGGGGGGCTCCAGGGGGATTATTCCATATGGTCTGTGGCCTGCGGCACCTAGGTCCATTGTGCCATTCCCATGGTGCAACCCTGCGGTTGCCGCAAGTCACAGGTCTTAATTGCCATGGACCCTGCCTGTCTTGGAAAAGGGCGCAGGGTCCCCAGCATAGCGGTGAATGTCGCAACTTGCATACACCCACAAGTTGTGACATTCGTTCTGGAATCGGGCTCCCTGCCTAAAGCGTGTGACAGCAATATTGTCCTCTATGCCAATGATGCCATTCTTTTCTCCAACCATACTGACCTCTTCCCCCTCACCAATGATCTCCATCTAAGCTTCACAAAAAGTCGAATCCTGGTTTGCCAACCACAACTTCCTAATGAATTATAAGAAAACTAAGACAATGCTCTTCACAAGTCTGCATAATAAATATAAGTCCATTAGTCTTGCAATTTGCAATAACCTTAACCAACCGCTGGAGATGGTGCATGAACTTAAGTGCCCAGGAATCACACTAGACAGCTCTCTTTCATATACCTTACATGTCAATTATATTTCCAAGTTGGTTAACAGCAGATTAGGTGTCATTCATGGACACAGACACTGTTTCACTCCTGCAGCTTTAAATTTGGCAGTCACCAGCTAGATTATTATTTACAGTGCTGCCTCTAATGCCACCCTCAAACAATTAACTATTGCACTGAACAATGCCTGCCAGTTGACAACCAGTGCTGATAAATGCACTCATACCTGCAAAGTGTGTTCTCAAACATAACGACTTCATTTACAAAGTTGAGTAAAATACCAGACCTGTCTCTTTGCAAAAAAAATCTGCTTTGCCTTAACTCCCCCTGTCCCCCGGCCCCTGCTTCCTCCAATGGCTAACCAAAGTCATACATGGAGTGCAGCTAAGCAGGCTTTTCTCTTCACTCACTGCTGGACATCTCAAGCCCAGTGCACTTTCAACTACAGAGCTCCAATTTGGCTAAACAACCTACCCTCTGAAATCCTCTATGAGTCCAGACTTGGTACATTCAAATCAAAACTTTGCGGTCACCTGGCTACACACTGTAAATATGACTGTGCCCGCTAGCCCCTACTTTCACTCATTGTGCTATTGTGTCCCTGCTCACCTGCTCTTATTTCTTCAGCTCCCCTTGATCTCTTGCTCATGTCACTGCCAGCACTCCCTTCCCCTGCCCCCTCTCCAGCCTGACCCACCTTCTGTGCCCTCCTGTGCTCCCCTCCTCCCCTCCCCTTCCCCTCTGTCTCTCCAGCATCTCTTTTTGTTGGCTTTACTCTCTGATTGGCCTCGACTGACTTTGCCCACTCCTCTGGGCTACAATCTTGATTGATGTTCTGCTGCTTGGACTTTTCTGGTTTAATTGACTGTCACACCATTCTTTTTTTTTTTAATCCCCCCCCCCGGGTAACGTTCACAACATGCTGTTCTTTATTCCTTGTTTAGCTCTTATTTCTGACAAAGTCTGCTGTATTGGACAGCATCCCCCCTGAATATTTCTGTTGTTAATGTTGCATGTTGTTGAATGCTGCCTCACTAATTGTTACCTCATCATCAATCATTATAATGCTGCTCTTCCAAATTGTATACCTCCTTATCACTTGTATATACAGTGGCGTGAAAAAGTATTTGCCCCCTTCCTGATTTTCTGTATTATTGCATATTTGTCACACTGGATGTTTTCAGGTCTTTAGACAAAATATAATATTAGATAAAGGGAACCTGAGTGGACAAATAACACTTTTTTTTTTTTACTTATTTCATTTATTTAATGAAAAAAGTTAACCAACACCAACTGGCACTGTGTGAAAAAGTAATTGCCCCCTAGTTAAATCAACCCAATTAAAGGGATAATTAGAGTCAGCTGATTGAACACAGCCAGACTTGATTACAGCCAGCCCTGCTCAATATAAACCTCACTTATTTTGGCCCTTACCATCAGAGTCACATTGCCAGCACAAAGATTCAACAAGCACATTATGCCATGATCAAAGGAAGTTCCTGAAAGATCAGAAAAACATTTTGTTGCCCTCTATCAGTCTGGAAAGGGTTACAAAGCTATTTCTAAGGCTCTGGGACTCCATCAACCACAGTGAGAGCCATAATCTCCAAATGGAGAACACTTGGAACAGTAGTGAACCTTCCCAGGAGGGTGGCCTGCCAAAATTACTCCAAGGGCGAGTGTAAAATCATCCAAGAAGTCTCAAAGGATCCTAAAACAACATCCAAAGAACTGCAGGCTTCTCTTGCCTCAGCTAAGGTCAGTGTTCATGACTCCACAATCAGAAAGAGACTGGGCAAAATGGGCTTCCATGTGAGGAGTAGCAAAGTGAAACCACTGCTAACCAAGAAGAACATAAATGCTCGTCTCTCATTTGCCAAGAAGCACCTGGATGATCCACAAGCCTTTTGGGAAATGTTCTATGGACAGATGAGTCCAAAGTGGAACTTTTGGACAACATGGATCCCATAATGTCTCGCATAAAGCAAACACAGCATTCCACAGTAAGAACACCATACAAACAGTCAAACATGGTGGTGGTAGTGTGATGGTGTGGGGATGCTTTGCTGCCTAAGGACCTGGATGACTTGCCATAATTAAAGCAACCATGAATTCTGCTCTGTACCAGAAAATTCTTAAGGAGAATGTCCAGTCATCCTTCTGTCAGCTGAAGCTGAAGCGTAGTTGGGTCATGCAGCAAGACAATGATCCAAAACACAAAAGCAAGTCCACATCAGAATGGTGAAAAAGAAGTAAAATTAAAGTTTTGAAGTGGCCTAGTCAAAGTCCAGACTTAAACCCAATAGAGATGCTGTGGCAGGACCTGAAACAGTAGCGGCTCTAGCCACAAATGGTTACCAGGGCACAGCTGGGGCACAACAGATGGCAGCCAGGGCACTGATATATTGTTACTATGGGGGGAAGCTCTGCACCATATGGGGCACCAACTGGGGCACAGCATATTTTTACCGGGGCACGTGCCCTGGCGGGCCCTGGTGTAGAGCCGCCACTGACCTGAAACGAGCAGTTCATGCTCAAAAACCTACCAAATGTTACTGAATTAAAGCAGTTCTGTGAGGAAGAGTGGGTTAAAATTCCTCCACAGCGATGTGAAAGACTGATATTGAATTATAGGAAGTGTTTGGTTGCAGTCATTGCAGCTAAATGTGGCATAACCAGTTATTAAGTGTAAGGGGGCAATTACTTTTTCACACAGTGCCAATTGGTGTTGGTTAACTTTTTTTCATTAAATAAGTGAAATAAAAAAAAAAAAAACAAGTGTTATTTGTTCACTCAGGTTCCCTTAATCTAATATTACATTTTGTCTAAAGACTGAAAACATCCAGTGTGACAAATATGCAATAATAGAGAAAATCAGGAAGGGGGCAAATACTTTTTCACACCACTGTATGCTTTTTCTCCCTATTGTAAGATTTTTTCACCTGTTTTATAGTTTACAACTCTGTATCTCCTCATGCCAAACTTTAGTATGTACTCTGCATCACTGTTATCCTTTTTGACGTGGAACCTTTGTAAAAGAACCTCTGGTTCAAAGGTGTTTGTAATCCTAGTAATGAATAAATAAATGTCATGGCCCGGGTCATGCCTGAACATGGTTCCCAGAATCAGTGTACCAACATGGTTATCAAAGACTTAAATAAATAAATAAAAGAGCTAATCAGAAGAATAAAAACCAATGCATGCTCCAGGTGTGTTTTGCTTAATTATTCATTTAACATAATAATAAAAAAAAAAATCAGTGTTTGTACCAGGTTTGTTAGGGTGAGGGGATAATGACGGGGCACTTGAGAGGACCATTTCATATAATGAGAGCACCTGTTTCAGTGTCAGCCGGCATGGATGCCAGCAGAAACCATGAAGGGGAAATTGATTTTGTGATTAACAAAAAAATAAACAAATAAACCACAATCATATTTGTTTTCTGACTCTTTTTATTACAGGTTGAAGCCCAGTCCCGCTGTTCAGCCCCAGGATCTTGCAGGGTGCTGTGGTGCTCAAACTCCCACTGCTATATTAAACTGGTGACCCAATCTCTGTGTCCTGGTACTCAGGGATCATGGGGTCAACAGTACTGTAACAACTTCGTAGTGGCTTTGAGTACTGCATATAAAAAAAACACATGCAAGCTGGGACGCTACCCCCAATCCCATTGCAGGCTATACCTGCTCCCCCCAATTCAGAAAGTCCTGCAAATAATAATAAATAAAAACTAAAATTCAACAAGTTAGAGCTCTTCCCTCCATCTCACTGAGTCCCCATCCTCCAGTTACTTGTCATCTGTCTATCTGCCACAGATGTTGCTTAATTGTTTACTGGTTTGCAGCAGAGGCATGAATGATGAGTGCTACCCCTTCCCCTCTGTTTCCATGTATTCCTTTGGGTTTGGGATGTGAGGAGGAGGGTTGGGCAGAGGTTTGAAGGAGCAGCTCAGAACATGGCTACTATGACTGTTTTCGCCCTGTCCTCCAGCTCAGTTCCCCTTCCCAACCTTATATAAACAGAAAGAAAACTGCACAGCCACAGCAAAGAAAAAGTCCCTCTCTCACGGATTGTGTCTGTTAAATAACTTGGATAGTATGAATGGGAAATGAAGTGCAGAAAATACAATAGAATGCAACTGGATCTTGCTGAGAATACAGTAGACTACAGAGTGCTCCCTGCAGAAACGTAGCCCTTCTTGTACAGTAGCACACTGGCTAGCTACAGTGTTACATTTTAGCTGCCAATCAGTTGAGCAGAACAAAGACTGCTCCTAACCTGCAGTAATGCCATCAGCTACTGTACACTCCCTTTTAAGTGAAAACACAAATTGTCCTGCCTTTTTATAGTAAGTGCAATTACCCCATTGATTCCAAAACAGTTTCAAATGTAACATGTTCTGTTCTTTACGTTCTAGTATATAGGGTCCTTCAGTAAAGTGAATAACATGATATGAGTGGATAGGATGTCTAGAATACCCTGTTTAAGACTTCATTCCTCTATGAACATACAGGGTTTTTAGTGCATATACAGTACTAAGAGATCTTACATTGCTGGCTTAACTGGAGTGGCTTGTCTTCACCCATCACATGGAGGTAGTTGTAATCCACTGAATCACAGTTCAGTGGAACAAGGCTACTGATCTCCATGGCCTTAGTAATAGGGTAAACTTAGGCTTGTATATGGCGCAAGTAAAACATTGTCCTTGCCAATCAATGACACACAGTTAGCTCAACTGATTCTTGCACAGTAGAACCGTCATTCACTTTAGATGTTGTTTAATTGTCTGCTGGTTTCTGGTAGAGGCATGAATGATGAGTGATGCCCATCCCCCTTTGTCTCCATGTATTCCTTTGGGTTTGAGATGTGTGCGGGGGAGAGGCCAGCAGTAGTTCAAAGGAGCAGCTCAGACAGCGTCAGCTATGACTGTTATCCATCACAGGCTGACCCACTGAATGTGAATTGAAAACAATGATCATAGAATCATAGAATCTGTTGGCAGAAAAGGACCCATGGCCCATCCAGTCTGCTGATAACTCCTCCCCCCAGGAAGACCCCCGTCCATTGCTGCATTACTCCATTACTCCCTGACTGGTGTGTCACAATTGGGGGGGGGGAGTAAAAAGCAACGTGTATAAAAAAATTAATAAGGATTCATATGATAGATATTACAGTCATTTACATGCCTAGTAGGGAAACTATTTACCACATTCCTTTGCTGTTTATAAACAGCAAACATAACAATTTTTGTGACTATAGTCAAACACACATGATCACCTCAAAAAGTAATTGCTAGATAGAAACCTGTTTTGTAAACAGTTCATAAATATTAAGAAAAAATGGTGAGCGACTTTTCCTGGATTCACCATCACACCACTGATGTCCCCCAGATCCCCCCATCTCCAAGCACAAAAATATGCCTGCTTAATTAAAGGGACAGTTCTGTTCTTTAAGTTATAGTATATAGGGTCTTTCTGAAAGTGAATAAAGTGACGTGAGTAGATACGATTTCTAGAATTCCCTGTTTCAGACATCAATATTGTATGAATGTACAGGGTGCTTAGTACTATATACAGTAATGATAAAGATCATATTAGGTGACTTAACTGTAACGGTTTGCTTTCAGCCACCACATGGAGGTAGTTAACTCTTCTGCTTCCTGTCCATGTTATAATCAACTGATTCACAGTTCAATGGAGCAAGGCTGCTGATCTCCATTGCCTTGGTATTATGGTAAACTCAGGCTTGTATATGGAGCAAATAATCCACTGTCCTTGTAACAGTCAATTGATGACACATTGTAAGCTCAACTGATTCTTGCACAGAAGAACCCTCACTCACTTACCTTGATATCTGCCACAGATGTTGCTTAATTGTCTGCTGGTTTGTGGAAGAGGCATGATTGAATGATGAGTGCTGCCCCCCCTTCTCCATTCCTTTGGGTTTGGGATTTGAGGGGGAAGGGCAGACAGTGGTTTGAAGGAGCAGCTTGAAAAGTGCCAGCTACAACTGTTATTGGTCACAGGTTGACCCAGTCATTTTGCTTTCACTGCTTGTTTTCCCATCCTCTTGGAGAACTAAGAGGTGACTGGGCCATTGTAAAACTATAAAAGAATATATAAATGCATTCACAAACAAGGGATCTTGCCTCACAGTGACAAACAATGACAATATTCTGGCAGAGGTTCAGATAATAATTGTCTAAAGATTGTTTTGGATACTGATTTTGAACAGTGTTGGGATTACAGGGGTGATCTTCTCAAGGCTTGTGTCACCACACTCCCTCTTCCTTTCTACTTTGTACATATTGAGATTTCCCCAGTCTATCCTCATAGGGCATTATGATCAAGGCCACTGATCCAGGGTGACTAAAATAATGAACTTCCATTTACAAGACTTGAAATTCAGGCAACTGTGACAGTGACACTCCCCAGCGACCTGCTAATTTACAGTAACTGCAGCCACGGCTCTGGCTCATTGCACAGCCTTGTGCTGTCCTGCACCATTATTATTCTGATTTGTTTACAGTTTATATCAGTATAATTTTTATATGCAGCACAATTATGACTTGTGTCTGTGTGGCTTGCTCTGTAACCCTCTTTCCATGGTCCTACCTGGAAACAGGCTGCAGCACATTGTTTCTTATCCAGTTACGAATGATGAAATAAATACATTAATTAAAATAATGTAGAATCGGGAGAGACCAATACCTCTATAAAGTATTTAAGGACTTTTCCATACATCTGATTAAAAACACTGTAAATTACTATAATAACAAGCATTTGTCAATGCCGAATGTTTGCTTGCTGGCATTGGCATTGGTAGTGCAGAAGTTACGGAGCTGCATAATAGGAATGGCAGTGAAGTATTAAACTGAAGTCAACCCCACCAGCACCCTGCAGAGAGTGACAGGCATTGGGGTGTGCTTTGGGTCATGAGCATAACAGCCATGCCATTTCCTTACACCCTACCCTACAGACACTGACAAGCGTCTGGTGTGCCTGGGAGTCTTTGGCCTTATCGCCTCCATTCCATCAGGAAATATGGTGAGATGGAATGCGGTATGGGAGAATAGGGTGAACTTTAGGGCCCAAAGGTCAAGGCATACCTCGATGCCTCTCACTGGCTGCAGGGGTGTGGAATGGTATGAGCATTACAGGCAAGAACTCAAGTCACACCCTGATGCCTGTCATTCTCTAGGGTGGAGGCGTGGTTGGAAACCCTAACAGCTCAGGCATTCACTGGTATTTTCACTCCAAATTTTCAACATGTTTTTTTGAGACCCCCCACCTCATGAACAGTGGCAATATCAGTTTGTTAGCCGAAAGCTGCTTATGCACAGCGACTATGGCATTTAGCACCACAGGTGCAAAAACACATTCCAAACAGGATGTGAAAAATGACAGCTGTACTGTTCATGGGGAGGTGGAAAAAATGGCAATGTTGCAAATCTGCAGTAAAAATATTTAAAAACTGGTGAAGTCACAAGCGTGCATAGAAACTGTGCAACGCACACCCGTAATGTAATTAGTGTGGGCATTTTTTACAGTACATTGTCAACTCATGCATTTTGGGACCTCCGATCATGAACAGTGTCACTGTGATTTCTTTATCTGTCCCAAACAATGATTTCCCACAGCGGCCACGAATCTCTACGCTGAAAGTGTGAAAACACATTTCGGCCATGTTGTAAAAAATGACTGCTGTACTGTTCATAAGGAAGTGTGGAAAAATGCAACTGGTGAAAATCTGGACTGAAAATATTACCAAGTCATGAACTTATGAGGGTGAGTGGAAACTGTGCAATGCTGACTCGTAACACAGTCATTTTATGGACTTTTGTCACCAAATTTTCAACATAGCCATTTTAAGACCTCTGCTCATGAACAGTGTAACTGTGATTTTCTTAATCTGTCCCAAACATTGCTTTCGCACACCGACTGCACCATTGTGCGCTACATGTGCGGAAACACATTTTGGGTGATGTGCAAAATGGCAGCTGTACTGTTCATAAGGAAGTGTAATAAAATGGCAATGTTGAAAATCTGGAGCGAAAACATAGAAAATTCGCAAACTTACGAGCGCATAGAGGAACATACGAATGCGCTTCAGAAACAGTCATTTTAGGAATTTTTCACCAAATTTTCAACATAGCCATTTAAGACCTCTGCTCATTAAAAGTGTCACTTTGATTTTCTTAATGTGTCCCATACATTGATTTCGCACACCGACTGCGCCATTGTGCGCTACATGGGCGGAAACATGTTTTGGGCAAGATGTGAAAAATGGCAGCTGTACTGATCATAAGAAGGTGTGGTAAAATGGTAATGTTGAAAATCTGGAGTGAAAATATTGAAAATTCGTGAACTTACTAGCGTGTGTAGGAACTGCTAACGACGCTAAAAAAACAGTCATTTTAGAATTTTTCCACTGTACAATATAGGCTTTTTGAGAACCCACCTTATGAATAGTGGCAGTGTCATTTTGTTACTCAGTCCTGAAAGGTGATTTCACGCGAGTGACTGCGTAAATCATCCTTCGGCCCAATAATGCCATGACAGTGCAATAATTCATGAGGAGGGATCCCAAAAACCCCATGTTGAAAATTTGGGCCCAAAATTTCCAAAATGCCTGAGATATTCAAAAAAGTTGAAAAAACCCTATCATTATACATTATACAGCTTACCGGTATTTCCTCAGTTTGCGATTGGCTTTGAAGAGTGCAGGCGTGTTCCCGGTCCACCGAAGATCATCGCGCCGGAGTCCGGAGGTAAGTATGGGGTGAGGGGGGTGTGGGGAGGCAGGGTGCGCAGTGGGTGGGTGTGGGTGCGTGCAGACACAGCGAGGGACCATTTTTGGTTTTCATTTTTTTTTTTTATGATGACGACGCGGGACGTTTGCCACGCTGGGGTGGGCTCCCAGCATGGCAGAAGGATGGCTGGTTGGGGGGGTGTGGAGCTGATGGGGGATTGGGCACCCCATCCGGCCATAGCATTTGTTGCCACTCTGGGGTGGGCTCCCAGCGTGGCACCCTGTACTGGGGGAGGGACAGTGGAGCTGACGGGGATTGGGCACCCCGTCAGCTATACGAGCGATGTAGCCATGCTGGGGTGGGCCAGCATGGCATATAGACCTGTGTTTCGGGGGTGTAGCACAGCTGACAGGGGATTGGGCACCCCCGTCGGTTATACAGTGTGTGCATGGGGGGGGACAGCACGCAGCATATGTGTGTGTGCGTGTGTGTGTGTGTGTGTGTGTGTGTGTGTGTGTAGGGGGAGCGCGCATGAGCAGGCGATATCTTATCACTGCTCACTGAAGCATAGTTCCCCCTTTCAACTGTACGCCACTGCATTTTGAAACTGTCATAGACAGCTCCAGCAGGCATTGGAGAACTGCGGTTGCGCCTGCAAACACATTGCTTAAATTGGAAGAGGGCTGCCACACCTCCAAAAACTCGGATGATGGCACTATGTTTCTTGCACATGCGTGCAAGCAAACATAAAAATTACAAAAATTACTGCAATGCAGCCACATGAAACTTGTGGCACAGTATATGGCTCGACTCCAAACAGAATCCATTCAGAGAGCACTTTCACTAATAAAAGCAGACAAAAGCTATATTTTAAAAACATGATTGTAAGAAACATCCATGGAGATTACAAATGTGACACATCACATTCCAAAGAAGATAAACACAGTATTTGACTTCTCTTCAAATATCTTACCATGCCAGTTCCTTTTCTTTACCATAACGGAACTTCACCTTGCAAACAAGACATGATGGGCTCCAATTTAAAAGTTTCGTGAAACAAGCAAAGTGGGTGCATCAAAGACATATGACATAAGGTGTGCACTGCACTACATTGTACCTTGCATCATTCATGATTTTTAATGGATACTTGTGGCACCCCTGGACTCCTTGCACCCAACAACCTTCTGCAGGGTTTGTGAGGGTCTGCAGACACTGCCATGGCACTGTGGGAGAGGTTATTCACAACTTGGCTACAATACACCAAACTGCAGGAGTTTAAAATCCTCACAGTGGCTGCAAGTCTCACCACTGTTACATCATCAAGAGCAGGACTAACAGACCCCTGTGCCATGACTATCCCAAAGCTGATGGTCACCCAGAGAGATTCTTGTGTTGCAGTCCCATACTGAGACACATGGGATTGTACCTCCATGGTACAGGAAAAACCTCAAAGGACTGCAGGAGACAGGGCAGTTCCCCATGAAGCAGAACTGCACCAGGGACCATGACAGTGCCATTGTGCACCTTCCCCCCACCCTCACAAAAGGTATCACCCTGCCCCCCATGTGACATTGTTGTGGCAGTGTTGTGGCAGTGCCCACATGCCCAAAGAATGCATAGAGCACATGATGATGGTGTCTGTGTCTGATATGTCAAGACATCCATTCAGTGCAAGGTGATCCTGGGCATCATAGTGTCTCTGCTGTGGTAGGCTTGACCAGAGAAGCATTTGGTGCTACCCATATAGCTCCATGCTAGGATGCAGCATTGCACATGGCATTGTGAAGGCTGAGATTGGAGGATACTAGACTATACACTGTAGCCTCCACAGAATGGGTCACCATGTAGAAACCTAAGAACTCTCAGTCACTGTAATCTTAACAATAACTTTCACTCTCTCCCCGACTCCCCCCCATGGAGATTACAATCATAAATCTGACCCCCTTCCCCAATCCCCCAAGTTCTGTCCACTCCCCCCACACCCAGAGACCAGGACAATTACTCAGCTCACTGGTTACATGGTCATAGCTCCACGCACTATTGCCCACAAATGCTTTTGGTATTTGCTGTTTTGTCTGAGTCTTAACTGACTGCATGGTTTTGCCAGCACTGTGTTCATCTAGTGCCCTGTGACACACCTCAATTGGTTTGAAAGGCATAGTTAGGATCCAAGGATCCTTAATTCCAAAAGGATCCTCCTCACCCATTCAGGAGGGTCACTCATTACCAATAAATATGGAACCACCAGCTGCTTTTAGAAATAATAGAATCAGAGCAGCCTACTGAGCTAATAGAGTAACCTGAGCAGGCTGGTGGGATGCAGGCCAGGCGTAGTAAAAGAAATGTTCCTATTTCTGCTAGTAATCAAATATGTAAAGTAGGACACAAGGCTAAGCCTAGTATTAAATATAAAATCAAAGATAATAAACAGAAAAAAAAATCATTGTTCATTCCCTTATTTTAGTTTTATGTGAAAAAAAAAAGTGTATAGTGTTGAAAGCATAAAAATGATCTTTTTACCATTTTGGAATGTGTGCCAAAAGTGCACCTCTGATGTAGGAAGCTGTCTTCAGACACCACAAACAACTACTCACAGATGCTTTACTGGCCTAAACTTCCTTCACAACCTGGGGATTATGAACTCCCTCCAGAATGCCTATTGCAAAATAAGTTAAGCTACAGATACCTTTGTGCCCATTTGATTCCTCATCTACTAGCATACCATCAGGGAACTCCATATGGCGGTACCTGTATCGAACAGCCTTTTCAAGCTATCCCTCCCTCGCACTATGGCACCTGTCTTTCCCTGCATTTGTCTGCCAGAGTACTGGTCTCCTTAGCTCTAGGTCAGTACACCCCTAGGGGAAATGTCTGCCATACCATAATTGACAAACTGCACAGGTGAACCATGGCTAGATTACTCAGAATAACTATTGCTGACCTTTCTAAGATACTTGTACCCCTTCTACTATGCTCAGGTAACATTGAGCTGAATCCCCGTCTCCCTGCAGCCCTAACATCTCCATCCAATGCTGCAAAGCTGAAAGGTATGAGCTTCTGGCATGTTAATGTCTGCAGTCTCATGAAAAAGTTTACCATGATCCAGGCATGGATTAGCCATATCTCACCAGATGTTTTGGTGATTGCTGAATTATGACTCAGGCCAGCTACACTGGACAGTGAGATCAACATCCCTACTTACACTCTCTTCAGAGCAGACAGACTGACTAGAGGAGAAGCAGTGGCAATCTATGTCAAGGATAAGTACTCCGTATCCTGCCTTGACTCTGTTGCTGTCAAAAATTAATTTGAATGCCAGACCATCAAAATTGAGTTATCCACTTCCCTCGTATTTCGTGTAATAGTTGTTATAGGCCGCCGACAGCTGGGCTACAGTGCCTAAAGCATCTTGGCTCATTATTAGAGAAAGGGAACCTTGAAACAATTATCTTATGGGATTTCAATCTCGACTGGTTATCCAAGACCTCGACTCCACTGAATACCTTCTGTGACTGTCATGAGTTGATGCAAATAATTGGTGAACCTACACGCCTGAACAAAAGGAATCCGAATACTAGTACCATATTAGATGTTATACTAGTTAATAAGCCCCACTTGTTCTCTCACACTGGCACCTTTTTCTCGGATGTTAGCAACCATTGTTTCATTGCTGGTGTTAGATCATTACATAATACAGTACCAGCAGCTAAATTTAACACTAAAGGGTCACGGAGGAACTTCGATCAGTTTGCATAGATCAATGACCTGAAACATTCATTACTCTGGCAAGACTTCTTCTTAGCCAATATGGTAAATTTAGCATATGATATACTCGATGAAATTCTGGCATGGGCACAAAACAGGCATGCCCCTGTGGTAAAAATGTGTGTAAGGAACAAAGCCTGTTGCTGGTGTTCTGCTGAACTGAAGGCTGCATTGCTAGCAAGAGACAAACTCTGGAAGAAGGCTTGCAGAACCAAGTTGGATGCAGACTGGTGTCGGTTTAGGAAGGCACAGAACTTATGCACAAAAATGATCAGGGAACCGAAGACTGCATTCTACCATAATGAACTGGATTCTGCTTCAAAATCTCCCTCTAAATTCTGGAATACAATCACAGGATCTAGAAGGCAGAATTTCACTGTTCACTGATGACACAAAGCTCTGTAACAGAGTAGACACACCAGAGGGTGTAGACAGAATGAGAAGGGACCTGCAGAAACTTGAAGAATGGTCAAGGGTTTGGCAGTTGAAATTCAATGCAAAGAAGTGCAAGATAATGCATATGGGGCACAAAAACCCTGGCACAATATATCAGTTGGGGGGTGAGGATATAGCATGCACCAAGCAGCAAAGGGATCTTAGGGTTGTCATCTCTGATGACCTCAAGGTAGGGGAAACAGTGTGACAAGGCATCAGGTAAAGCAAATAGGATGCTGGGATGTATAGGCAGGGGCATCACCAGCAGGAAGGAGGTCATAATTCCGCTATACAAGACACTAGTGAGGCCCCACCTGGAGTACAGTGTACAGTTCTGGAGACCATACCTACATAAGGACATAGACAGGGTAGAGAAGGTTCAGAGGAGGGCAACAAAGATTGTGCATGGGTTGCATCACAAGTCCTATGAAGACAGGTTGAAGGAACTGAACATGTACTCCTGGAGGAGAGGAGGGAGAGAGGATATGATAGAGACATACAAGTATCTTACAGGAGGAACAGGGTGCAGGAAAACACTATTTTTAAGTGAAAAGATGTTTCAGGACTAGAAGGCATGGGATGAAGTTGGAGGAGGATGATTCAGAGGAAACATGAGAAAGAATCTTCACAGAACGGGTGGTGGACAAGTGGAACACCCTGCCAGAGGAAGTGGTGGGAGCTGAAACAATCACGGATTTAAGAATGCATGGGATAGACATAAAGGAATTCTAGAGGTCAGGGGTAAGGGGAAATAGACTTCTAGGAAAACAAACTGAACTTACAAGCTCAAATGGGCAGACTAGGTGGGCCATAGGCCCTTATCTGCCGACACTGTCTATGTATCTATGTATGTAAGGAAATGTCAGGACACACACCTGGCAATTCCCTAGCAGCAAAGATCATCTAAGGGAATACTACCATTTGTGAGAAAAAGGGGATCCTAGACTCCTTTAATAATCATTTTGCTATTGCTGGTCTTGCATTTGATAACTCTCCTGCATGCTTGGCAGGTGCTCAACTAGGAGTACAAGATGATGAATCTGATGTCACGGCCCCTGGTTTCTCCTTCCAACCTGTGTCACTGAAAGAGGTTGAAGATCTTTTACTTCAGTTGGACGCGAAGAAAAGCGCTGGTCCTGATTCACTAGATCCCTATTTCATTAATATTGCCTATCATGTTCTAGCGGTGCTGATCACTCACCTTGTCAATCTATCTCTGTCACAAGGGCTTATTCCCTCAATGTGGAAAATTGCACCTCATTCTCTTATTTAAGTCGGGAGATCCTTGTGATCTGAACAATTATAGACCAATATCTCTCTTGCCACTTCTATCAAACTTATAGAAAAAATAGTGAGTAACCAGCTCAGGAATTACCTAGAATCAAAAAATCTATTAAATCCCATGCAATCTGGTTTCAGAACAAAGCACAGCACTATTTCAGCCCTTGTCAAAGTGATCAATGATTAGTACCATGATCGGGATAGTAAAATAATTCATCTGTGCTGTATTCTTAGACCTAAGCAAGGCTTTTGACACCATGGATCACAGCCTGCTTCTCTCATCCTTGAGGAGTATAGGTCTAGACACAGTATCAGTGCATTGGTTTACTGAATACCTCTCAGGATGGTTCCAGCAGATCAAGGCTGAGGGTGAGATCTCCCCACTAAAACCTCTCCAAAGGGGAGTGCCACAAGGGTCAATACTTGGCCCCCTACTGTTCACTATCTACATTAATAACATTGATGTTAGCATAACCAAGGCCAATACACACCTGTTCGCAAATGACATGGTTCTTTACCTTAGTCGCCCGACTCCTGAAGCCGCCTGTGCAGACCTCCAGGAGAAATTCAACCGACTTCAGAATCAGCTTCTTTTCAAAAAACTACTGTTAAATCCTGAAAAAACAAAAGCAATGGTTTTCTCACCCTATAGTCATGTGGTGAACCCGGCCAGTACTGGAGCGCTACCTCAGATCACTATACTCCTCAGAGAAAATCTGGAGTTTGTCACAAAATTAAAATACCTGGGAGTGTGGCTGGACCAAAATCTTTCATTTTCAGAGCATATTGAGGACTTGCTTAACAAACTAAGGCAGAGGCTAGGCCTCTTCTTTAGGATTAACCGGTTCTTTACTACAGATGCTAAAATGCGCCTGGTCCAAACAATGTTCCTATCCCTGGTTGACTATGTAGACTTCTTATACAGTCAGTGCCCAAAAGCTTCTTTTGTTAAATTGGATACTCTTTACCACAGAGCTGTCAGGTTTATAACAGGCCTTCCTCTTTCCATCCACCATTGCTCGTTGTATGCTGCTGTAGGGTGGACCTCCCTCATATTTAGGTGAAATAGAAATGCGGCACTTTGGACTCTTAGAGCTCTCACAAAAAAGCTTCTTAAATATATCTTTGACTGTCTCCTGTTAAGTACACCAGTAAATATGCCTTAAGAAGTACCTAATTTTTCACACTTTGTATTCCTAGGGTCTCTTCCTGCTTTGGTGGAGTGGCATTTAGCTTTGTACTGCCATCATTGTGGAATAAACTGCAAAAGTCATTGAAACTGAGCATCCCGATTGGTTTGCATTTCTTCAAGACCTTATATGCTCAGACCGTGAGGGAACCCTGTAATTGTTCCCCTCATCTCTTAACCTATCCCGAGTCCTAGGCTCCCAGCTCTCGGCTGCCTGCAGTGTAGTCTAGAGTTACTGCTGGCTTCCTGTGGATTCACCTCACTTGTGAGGGAATCCTATAACTTCTCTCCACTCAATCAGGTTGCATCTGCACACTGTCTATAGTCCCAGGTTTGGCCTCAATCTCCTTCCCCTATACACTACTTTACTTACCATGTCCTCCTACCTCCCCGCCCTCTGTTCCACCACCCCCCTGCTCCCTTGCCCCTATCTCCTGGGAATTCTACACACCTTTCCTAACCTAACGGTGCATCCCTGCTGCTTACCCTGCACCCTTGTCAAGTTCTTGCACTTATCTAGGCTATCTAAAACTCACCTACATGTAATAAAGTCACCATCTGAAGTGTTTGTATGCTTGCCTCTGTATTACTCTGTTGCTGCATTGAGCACCTACTTTGTATTTATTTGTTGTCATAATGATGTATTTGTCACTGTTGTATGAACTTCTATTTTAACCAGGTCCATCTTGCAAATGAGCTTTGCTCAACGATGTTCACCTGGATAGATAAAGATTTGATTGAGTGATTGATTGATTGAACAACACAGACATTTTCTGCATGCAAATTTCAGTTTTGAGTTTGCCATGCTCCTGATACACTATTTCATTTTAATATTTTTGAGAGCATAGGGGAATTATTTGCTGAGGTTATGCATTCAATGGCTTGCTAATTTCTGCATCTTACAGCAGACAGAATGTTCAAGCCATAGACAGAGCTGTTCAAGGAGAGGAGTTTACTGCTTACAGAACAGGATTAGTGAGTTTTGGTATCCATAGTGCTGCACAGAAATATGAAAAAAGGAAGGAAACAAAGTGACCTGAACAGTGCTGAACTTTGATAGCAAAATGCTGCACTTCAAAAGGCACACGAAACAGTAGAGTATGTTATATAGAGATGAAACAAAACACCTCAGCGCCATGACTGATATAGCAATGTAAAGCACAAGTAGAATTGTAATGTGGACTAATGAGACACCTGGCAGAGAATTGCAAAGTAGCAGGTGCATCATACATGCAACAGCATCACTCGGTGGATTTTACCTGCTGAAAGGTAACTTCATTAAATAAAGTCCCAATGCTACATACCATTCAACCAGCCATACCATGTACCGTATACCACATTCAACCATCCACCGCTATAGAGCATCACCAGCAGTACAGCTACGGCTATTACTGCATCATACTTTGGTACCAGGAAACATTTCTGCAACTACCACTGTGTAAAAGAAAAGCAGCCTATCAACCAGCAGGAAATCATAAAGGCTACAGCTGAACATATAAATTTATGGCTAACCACTGAGTGCATCAGGTGGCATGGACATTTAAAAACTCAGAACACAATAAGGAAGAAAGACTGAAGCTAGGAAGAACATAATTAACATCAAGGATTTGATGAATAAAACCAGAGGAAAGAGAGCCAGCAAGAGCTGCAGATCAGCAGTTCTCACTTCAGGGGACTTTTCTCTCTCTCTCTCTCTCTCTCTTTGTTTATTTATAGTTACAGTTCTGAAACAGTTGATTGCGTATGCATTGCACAATGTGAAGGGAAACAGAATCAGCATCATGTTACTTATTGATCCACTCACAGAGGAAGGTCATACATAAAACAAAGGGGAAATGCCTAGCACAACTAGAAGTGGGAAAACCTTAGAAAGGGCAAATATTTCAAATTCAGAAGTGTACAAGGGGCCTCACTCCATCAAACATTTAGCTTTAAGAACCCTAAATAAAATAGAAAATATAGTAAAAAGGGGGAAGGGGTAAAACAATTAAAAAACTAGAGAAAAAGGGTTTCAATGTTTGGGGAATAGCAGTGGGGTATATAGTGCTTGTGTAACTTGTAGTACTTTTTGTGGCTTAACTCTATTCCCATCCTTGAGTAGTAGGTATGTAGGTAGTAATTTGTAGAGAATAGAATGCCCAGGTACAAGGGTGAGAAGAGCACTGGAGAAGGAGGAGTAGGGGATGGAGGTGGATGAAAAACACTCCCTAAGGAAGGGAGGTGTGTTTAGTGGAGGACTTATGTAAGGGTTGTGGGAGGAGCTATTCCCCACATTGAGCCATGGGCAAAGCCCTCCCATTCAATGTTTGGGGAATAGCAGTGGGGTATATAGTGCTTGTGTAACTTGTAGTACTTTTTGTGGCTTAACTCTATTCCCCTCCTTGAGTAGTAGGTATGTAGGTAGTAATTTGTAGGGAATAGAAGGCCCAAAAATGATATCACCTCCAACTCACAGAGAGTATGACCCCCTGGCTTTCAGGAGGGGAACCCCCCCCAGGTGGAGAAAACCTCTGAGGACCCATGGCCAGAGGTCTGCCCATCCTCTAGGCATACTAAGGAGAAAGACCTAGGTTCTAGTAACCATGGCTAATTTGAGGGTGGTTAGCTTCTTGGAGAGACGATGATTCATCCTCGATCCATGGACAATGCAAATTGAATGATGATACTGAGGTTGAAGAATAGGTCATTTCTGAAAGAGCGATGGAATCTGAAGTATGAAGTAGATCCAAGTGAAGGAGGGCTAAGGAAGTCCGAGTTTCCAAAATGATGAATGATGTTTGTCCCAAGGAATTGCAAGGGTGTAATGAGTAGAGGGAGTATGCCTTGATTGATGAGTTCCTAGACAGGAAATGTTGGAAACGCTAAGGTATGAGAAGTCATTGGTGACTGATCCAACTTGTGAAAGGTTTGAATGTTGAAGTATGGTCTGGGGCCAGGAATTCAATAATGAATAAGGAGTCACTAAGGAAGCATTCAAAAAGTAGAAATAAGTAAAGAGAGAGTCTTTGAGTGCCCTGGAGATGATGGTTAATTCTTGAGTCAAGGACAATGTAGATTGACTGATATCCTGAGGATAAAGGGTACTTCTTTTCCATAGGGATGGTAGAATTCTATGTGTGGAGCAGATCCAGTTGAAGAAGAGCAAATGTGGTCCATATTTCCAGGGTGACAAAAGATGCATGTCCAAAGGAATTATAGGGGCATAATGAGTCTGGAGAGCATAAATTGATTGATATAAAACCAGACAGTACACTGTGGGATTTGTGACGATTTGTAAAGTTATGAGTGACTAATCCAATTCATGTAAGGTTAGTTATTCAAGGTAGTCTGTAGGTAAAGAATCGATTAGTGAATGATAAGTCTTGCAGAAGTGGTCCAGCTGGTAGCCTAGAGTATATGGGGAATGATTGTAAATTCAGTATAAGAAATGGATGGCTTTTGCGAAGAAGAGGCTGAAGAGTCTGCTAGAAGAGCACTTAACCTGGCTGAAGGTACTCAGTGAAAAGGTGCAGATGATTGCATATGAATGGTGATGTCCAGGAGCAAAAATGATGGTTTGGATGGCGTGGAGTTAGTAATCAGCTAGGTGGTGGAGATCCCACAACAAATATTGTGGAAGACATCAGTGAAATTCTTAACATAAGCAATGACTGTTGAGTAGGAATTGAGTAACATGGTCAACAAAGTTAGTGGTAGAAAGAGGAGCTGCAGAAGGTAGGACAGATGATGTTCATAGTTGAATAGGTTATCATGCAAATCCTGATATCTGTAGAAGGGATACTAATTACAAAGTCAGGGCATAGCAGAGGGTTTTACATCCTTTTCATGTAGGAGGATAGCCAGTGAGACAAAGTAGACAGGAAAATCACAGTGATGGAATGGACAGGAGTCAGAGGGTGTATCCATTAGAGGCTGAGAAGAGCTTCCTATGTCCAGGTGGATGGGATTTCATGAATGATCCTGAGGAGCTGATTGGGCACTGTATAAAACTCCATGATGATGAAAGAGTGTGTGAGGCATGTTAGCTAAGGGATATTTGCTGACAGTAGTAGTCTCCAGTGGAATAAATGAGTGATCCAGTGAGAAGTGGAAAGGTACTGTTAGAATGGCCAGAGTAGCAGTACGAAATGAAAAATATGGAAGAGCAGTTGATCTGGGATGAGTATGTTTGGAGATAAGGTACTAGACCCAAAAGATCCACAGCAAACAGCACAAAGCCCCAAGCATGCAAGTCAGAGCAAAGAGGTAGCCAGTCAGCCAATAAGGAATTCTAGAGAGATACTTGAGGAACTGGAGAAAGTGACCAAGGAAGGTGATGAGCTAGGCGAAGCTGGATGACAAACTGTCCAGGAAGGAACAGAACCAGGTCGACCCCCATCATACAGCAGCAGGACGTAGAAAGGCTGTAACAGTCACTAAATGGCAATCCATGGAGGTCAAAAAGTGACGTGCAGTACTCCGACCAGCAGGGTTGAGGAACAGTAGTCCCATGTCCAACAATGTAGTTGACCAACTAGAGAAGGGATGACAGGGGTTGGAGCAAAGAAGGAGAAGGTCCCACATTTGAAAGAGAAATTAAACTCGACCATCGACTGGAAGGGTGACCTATAGTGAGGAAGTCCCAGAGGCAGGCGAACTGGGTCAAAAGAGATGCCAGATCAGCTGGCAAGAACCAAATTGTGAGGGATTGCAGGTCAAGGGTTTAGGTAAGATGGTCCATAGAAGAGTGGGATAGTGAGTGGAGTAGAAGGACATGATTCATTCAAAGCAAAGGATCCTGTTATTGGAGGGAAGTGGCAAACTGACAGGATGAAGGCAAATGAGTTGACAAAGTCTTGGTTCAGAAGGGAAGCGGCACGCTAGCATGAATCAGGGGTTGCAGTAAGGAGCAGATCAATTAACAGGCTACCATGCCCTGTAGACTGGGAGAAGACCCATGGCCAATGTTGTCAGGCAGAGCTGAGGGATGGAAGGCAGGTGGAGTGGAAAGGCCCTGTTCCCGAAGGGAAGTGGCAACCTGCATCAGGTAGAGGAAGCAAACAGTGGACATGGCAATGCAAGCTCAGGCTAAGGACCAGGCAAGGTAGTTTGATGAGGCTGGAAGAAAGGATGTGGGTGAGGAGAATTGGAAACTGCTAGCAGTAGGATGTCTGATTCCAGATGTGTCATGGCATCAGCTAGCAGGTGGAGAATGAACATATGGGAAGCAGTGAAATGGAAGGACATGTGTCCAGGCAGGACGTTCGATGCAAGATGATCCTGACTGGATGCGGCTCTTGGAAGATAGGATGAAGAGAGTAAGTGGTGGTGCAGAAGTTCTGTTCCCAAATGGAAGTGGCAATCCTTATCAGGTTCAGGATGCAAACAGGGGAAACAGTCGATTTCAGAGTCAAGCTCCCAGCTATGGAAGTCAGCAAAGGGGACAATTAATCGAGGCTGCAGACAAGGTGAGATGGAGCAGGCAAGTCAGGAAAATTCATGTTCCTGGAGGAAAGTAGGATCCAGGCATCAGGCGGAGAACTTGAATGTTGAAGCAGTTGACTGTGGGCCCAGATATCCATCAGGATGGCAGAGATAGATGATGGTGACTTGAGGCAGCCAGGCAGCATTAGAATGATGAGGGGGACATGGGGTGGAAAAGTTCCATTCCTGAAGGAAAATGGCAATGATACAGTCTGTAGATTGTAGACATGACTCCCATCCCTGGTAGTCGGGGCAAGCTGACCTTCACGTGATGCTGCCAAGCAGAGTTAGGAATGAAGGATGTCAAGCTGGTAAGCAGTAGGAGGTAGGAAATGTAATGGAATCCCATCCCTGGTAGACAGCGGAAGCCTACCTTTGCTCAGCACCTCAGAAGGCATGAGTTAGGGATGGAGTCTGGAATATTGCTGGTATGGGCTGGCTAAAATGCAATACTGCTGAGAAGAGAGGCGAGAGGAGACATAGGACATGAAGACAGGTTCAGGACAGTGAATCAGAGATGTGATGTTTGAAACATAGGAATAGGAACAGCACTTCATAGAAATGATTTGCACTGAGTGCAATAGGCATAACATAAAATAGAACTAGCAGGTGGGGTAAGTGTACTGGAGCATAAAATGGAGGAAGGGCTGAGATATGATGTTTGAAATATAGGAATAGGAACAGCACTTGGTAGGAATGATTTGCGCTGACTGCGATAGGCGTGATAACATAAAACAGAACTAGCAGGTGGGATAAGTGTTCTGGAGCCTAGAAAGAAGGAAGAGCTGAAATATGGAGAAGAAAGCTTTGAACCTGAATGTAGTAGAGATAAGTAATGTGGTGTGTGGCCTCAGGGAATGCAGCTGAAGCGAAGTCCTGCACCCCCCGAAGGCCATGTAGAAACTGGAGAAGGCAGCTGAAAATAGGAACAATTACCTTGCTATTGAAAAGCTAGAGCCCTAAGTGGTGCTGTCCAGTTGACCTGAGGGGATAAAGCTCATTACTTTGGAGTGACGTGCAGCTAGAGTTTTAGATGCTGATCTGCATATGCTGCTGATAGCCTGGCATATTGCTAAAGTGGGAGCAGGCTACCAAAAGTCTGGTTGTAAAACACACATGGAACGTAGTGCATGACTGATGTAAAGAAGGAGGCCAGAAGATCCCCCTCTGCTACCTTGTGCGTTAGGAAACAGAATGTAATAACCAAAGTAAAACTCTGCAAGTGTGCATCGGCCAGGAACCATTACTGAGCAAGGTGAGAGAGACAATATTGGGGAAGCAGTCTGAGGATCCAGATGAACATGGAGAGCCAAGGCAAAAACACAAACTGAGAGGTACTTACTAGTGAGGCAGTATCGAGCAGGTTTAAGGTCCAAATGTCCTTGTAGGGGTTAGGCAGAGAGGGAGCAAAGATGCGAGGCCCAGGTAACCGGAGGTCTGGAGAGGTAGAGGGAGCTATGGGTGTAGCAGGGAAATGAAAGGAAGGGAAATGGTAGTGGGGTATAGATGACTGATGGTAAATGTTCTGTAACACAAAGATAATAGCAGATGGAGTCAGAAGAAGTTGAGTATGGGTATGATACCCTATAGTAGATGTACCAGGAAAGAAATGGACCATACTGCTGGGGGCAATCAAACATGGGAGTGTAGGGGCAACAGAAAGGGGAAGCTCTCACCAAAAGTGGATGGGAAGAAGTGAAGGAAAGTAGGGACACCCGAAGGCAGCATCAGGGAGTTGTAAAACATGCCCAAAAGAAACAGGGGAAAAGAGAGACAGGGGGAACCCCAGGACAGAAAGGGGGGAGAGGAGAAGGAGAAGGAGAGGGAAGTGGCTGAGGAGACAGACAATACATGGGACAAACCAGAGGCAAGAATCCTGGGAAGAGGAGGAAAGCCAGAAAGAAACAAACCAGCAGGATGCACAAAGGAGAGCAGCCACATGAGCCACGTAGGCAGGCCAGGAAAAACGCTCCCTAAGCAAGAGAGCTTCATTTAGTGGAGGGCTTATGTAGGGGTTGTGGAAAAGGCTATTCCCCACATTGAACCATGGGCAAAGCCCTCCCAAAAAGCTTACATTGACACCTTTACTCAATATTATGAAGGTTTCAAATAAAACGCAACCATCTAAGGATGAGACCCTGAAAAACTTAGGAATTGCTGGCCCATTTTTTCCCTACCTGATGAAGGAAGGGATAGAAGTATTAGCATACAATGGGTCAAATTCAGTTGTATTAGACAAACTAGAAGAAATAAGGATATATTTCTCTGAGGTATTAAACAACCTAGAGGAATTAGATAAGGAGGTAAAGAGTATGAGAGAATCCATAAGAGCAGAGTTAAAAGAAAATAACAAGTGGGACTCCATTTCAGACACACATAGAATCGACCATCACATTGAGGAAATAAAACCAAAGGGGGTCTGGGGAGAAAAGAGAGTGTTCCTTGATAATGAGCCCTGAAAGCTTTAGAATAGCTGCTAGAGAGGGACTAGCTAAGGACATCACCTTACTGTTGAGCAATCCATTTTCAGCAAATGTGCTATTATTTAAATAACTTGTAAAAATAAAACAAGACATGTCCTTTTTTAAAGGAATTTGGAGAAGAGAAAAAAATTGGTAAGCCTGAAAATTCAAAAGAATAGGAAAGGTACAACGGGGTAATTAATGGGGATAGTACTACAATGAAAGAATGTGATGGTATGCTGACCACACATTGACACCGCCACCATGAAGACCATCATAGTAACAGAATCTGACGAAAAGCGTTGGGCATTGTGACAGTAACTGCAGACACCAGTGGTACATCTCCCAGTGTTTCACCCCCTCCCAGAGACAACTTCAACTCTGAGTTGTATAAATGGAGACTGGGGTGTGAGGGGCAGAGTCCCCCACGTGGGAGGGTCAGGGGTGCAGCCCCCAGCAGAAAACACGCCAGTATCCCTGACAGTACAATGCCAACACTTGGCATTGTGCCTGTCACTGTTGGGGATGTTGCAGCACTATAGATAAACCAAATGTGATAAGGGATCAAAGAAGGATTCTGATATGTTGGACAGCCCTATGAAATCACTGGAGGAACTCTCTAGTAGGACATCTGAATATATAATGTTGCCAGATATAGAAATAAGTGATGAGAGCATATGTAAGGAACTCAGAGAAAAGTTCCCTGATTTGTGGGCAGAAGGGGAAGATCAAGAAAAAGTAACCCAGACAAAAAAAGCAGTACAAAGAAAAAGAAAAGGACAAAACAAAATAGGCAAACAATACAATTAATCACCAAGAGAGGCAGTAGAAGATGGGCCAGAGTCTGGGGCAAAAGTATACATACAGTAAGTGAGGTGTATCTTAATACAGACAAGAGTGCAGCACAAAGAAGTAAACCTCTGAAACTAAAAAGAAAAAGGGATAACAACAACAAAAAAGGAAAAAATATCAACAAAAAAGGAGGCTTAGGAAGAGGATACAAGTTGATAATAATAGGGGGAAATCAGATAAAAATGACACCTCTGTTGCTAGACTAAGAATGCAACAGTTAAGAAGGAAAAGCATGCAGGAAATGAACTTGGGAATGCAGAGATGAAGAATTTATCAACTGTGGGTGAGGAAATAGGATCAATTGTGGAATGCAAAGGAGTGGAAACCTAGGAGAAGAAATATGAAAGGACACTGGATATAGTGAAGTTAACAGACAGAGACACACAGTGCTGTCAGAGGTAAAAGATGTTAAAGGGAATTCTGGAAATTTCCTAAATAAAACCCTAAAGACATATTTTGTTTTACCATTATATATGGTTGGAGGTATACTGGAAGAGACTGAAGAAAAATGAGGTAGAATTATGAAAAGTCTGCTGACCACTATTTTGGATAGCTAAAGATAAGTTACTGACCATATAAGTGTAATAAGACTGCTGCCAAAATCAGAATTAGTACTACTGATCTCTGACCAGTTTTATATATTACAAGCTATATTGAATAAAATGGAAGGGATAAAGAAAATGGGGATGGACATGGAAGGAATTTTAACCTTAAATGGCCTCTTCCTGGAATTTTATGAAGGTACCAAGGGAATGAGTGCTAATGATAACAGTAAACTGATATCCCTATTTGAATTAAAACAAATGGACAATGAAAATAAAAGGAATGTGAATGAAAAGCTGATAAGAGATCCTGAATATAATTTTAAAGATACATATTTGTAGCTAAGAAATACAAAGGTTGGTCAGGTGGGAAACCGACAGACATATGTCTTTCTGGCTGACAGAGGGGTAGTGTATGAACACTTATTATCTAAATGAAATATCTTGGATGAACTAGGAAATTTTGTGTATGAGGAAGATCATCCAGATAAGGACATGGATAGTTGACGTCTAGTTCCTAAAAACAATCTGACCAAATGGAAACTATTGATAGAGACTTCAAATAAGTATGGGATTCTAACTAGTATGGATTGCTGGTAATTGTCAGGAATAAGTGTGGGGAGGAGGTAACAGTTAAAGGAGTACTCACAGTTACATGGGAACCCCCAAGGAAATGATGATCATAATCGTGGTATGGCCAAAATACTATCATGGAATGTGTCAGGTACAGTATAAGGGGAAAGTTGATGGATCCATAAGTAGTCATATATTTGCAATAATTTCATTACATTTGTATTCAGAAAACATGGGTAAAAGGCAATGTTTTTCTGAAGGGTTTCAAATCTTATTGGAAATTGGCTAAGAACATAAAAAGTATGGTAGAGATGTGGGTGAACTGGCAACTTTCTCTAGATTAGACAAGAGCATAATTACAGAAGAACTTCAAAGTAACAGTGACAGTATTTTGGCAGTCAGGGTACAGAACAGAAAAAAGAGACAGTAATAATAAACATCTATTCCCCACCTGAGAATAGTGAATATGGGGACAAGGATGGGCTAACCGCTGGATTCATTAATAGAGGAATTATTAACAAAAAAACCAGCAATGAATATTTTACTAACTCGGATATTTCAATTCCAGAGTAGGACAGCTACCAGGGGCTATGGAAGACTCCCTGAATATACTATCTCTTCAGGGGGGACACCAGACCAGCACCAGGTAGGAAATCTAGGGACCAGCTGATAAATAACAGAGAGATAAAGTTACATAATATAATGATGGAAAGGAATTTCCCTCTGCTGAATGGTAGAATGAACAATGACAAACTAGGTAATTTTACATTTGTAGTGGGAAATGGATCATCAGTTATAGATCAGGTATGGGTAAATATCAATGTGCTAACAAAATGCTTGGACCTGATGACTAAAGTTAAACCTGAAAGCCCACATGGTGCACTAGAAATTAAGATAAAGATTAGCAACAAGAGGAAAGCGTCCCCTATATGTATTAAAAGAAAGAGATGTAAATATGAATAACAGGAAGGGACAAGTCTGGTTTAATAAGGAATATAAACAAGCCAAGAAACAACTTAATAAACAATTGAGAATAATAAAACTCAATCCCAATATAAACAACAATAGGTTAATGAACAGAATGAGGAAATATTATAATGAAGTACTCCATCAGAACAGGGAAACATATAGATAACATCTATGGCTAACACTGGAAGAGGCAGTAAACCAAAGAAATAAAAAAATCGGAGTCAATAGCTGATAAAAGTAAGAAAGATTACAATGAAGAAAATGGTACAGATATTGAACCTGACAAATGGGTAAAGCATTTCAAAAATATTTTCTTCAATAACAGTGGTGATTATATAATAAAATAAAGGAGGATTTGGGGGCTAAATCCTGGACTCCCTTAGAGAAGGACCTTGCAATAGAAGAAATAACTCCAGCATTAGAATCCTTTTCAGCACATAGGGTGCCCTTGCTGTGATTTGGAAAACAAAATTATTATGGATCACTTTTTTGTATAAATTATTTAACTATATATATTGGGAATGGGTACAATTTCTCATAGTTGGAAAGAAAATATAGTAGTCCCACTGTTCAAAAAAGGGGAGAAAAGTGATCCAAGCTGTTACAGGCCCATAAGTTTAAGAGATTGCACTGAAAATATATTCACGAGAATTATCAATAATAGAATCATAAATTGGTTGGAAGAAACTCATATGTTAGATGAAGCTCAAGCTGGCTTTAAAGCTAAACATTCTACAATTGACCGGTGTTTTACATTGCCGCATTTCATTTATAAATATAAGGCAGTTAAAATAACAAAAATTGTACTGTACATTTGTGGATCTTAAAGCTGTTTTTGATTAAGTATATAGAAACAAAATGTGAGAAAGATTAGAAATAATGGGTATGGGAAAAAGCATAATAATAAACATAATTAAAGTTTTGTATCAGGATAATTATACATGCATAAGATATAATGCTAAGAGTGACAACAGTGAGAAATTTATTATCAAAATAGGTGTGAAACAAAGGTGTGCTTTATCACAGATTCTATTCAATTTATATTTAAATTCAGTCCTACAAAATACATATGATACTGATTTCTTTTTGCCAAAAATAGATAGCAGAGCATGTCCCTGTCTGGCATATGCAGATGATGTCATCCTTCATTCAACAAGTTATATAGGAATGAAAAGAATGTTAAAGAAATTCCACATAGAATGTGAAAATGCTGATTTACAGATTAATTACACTAACACCAAAATTATGGTATTTGGTGGAAACAACAGGAAATATAAATATTTCATATATAGAAAAATCTTGGACTAATTGTGACACAGGAGGAGACATGGAGGAAGCATATAAAAAATTTTTGAAAATGAAGCAACAATATTTTTTATCCATAGTGAGCTCTTTCTCTTACAACCATGGGAGAAACTCAGTAAGAGGTAACATTAAGGTTATTAGAAGAGAACTAAAGGCAAAAACTGAAAAAACATATGTTTTAAGTAATGTTCTGAGCTTCTGAACAGTATTTCTAAGCCTGTAGTGGTAGAAATGTAGTGGTATAAATGGTTTAAATTCCATTTTAATAGAGTCTACCCCAGATTGTGGGGATGGGGGCAGCCATGCTCACGTGGTTTTGTTTTTCAGTTCAGCCCTACCTATCCCACAATGCACCTTGAGTCCCCATAATATTAGGTCAGCTCACCCCATCCTTTCATTCAGTCTGTTTTCATATTGAGAGAGAACTGTTTTGCCTTGTGTTCAGCCAATCTTTCATTAGCCCTTGAGGCTAGTGTTTTTTTTCTTTTTTTCAGTACTGCCTTTGATTTTTTACAAGTTGAAACCTCCTGCTTAGTGTTTTAAGGGCCTTTTCTTTGTTTGTGAAGTCTCAGTACTTAGTTTACCACATTTTGCAAACTGAGAAACTTCCTTTTTGCTAGTATCCCCTTCCCCACTCAACCAGCTGCGTGAATTCCTTTTATTTCCTTACCATGCTGGTTGATGTCTGAAGTGGCTGAAATGACAGTTACTAACTTTACTTGATTGGTCCTCTCACATATGACAGCTTCTACAGAGCACTACCTCATCTATACTTCAATAGTTTTGATTGAAAAATTGGGAACCTCCTGTAAAAAGTACGTACTGTAAAATTGCCCTTAGCATTAGAAATATTGTTACACTGAACTGATTGCCTTTCAAGACTTTCATGGCTGGTAAACCTCTGTTTTGCCTCGTAGCTGTTAAATGGGCAAGCAGATGTATATGCTGTACCCCCTGGATCAGTATCAGCCTCCACAGCCATCAGTGCATTACTCTCATTTCAAATGATAGTATTCCTTTTTGTGGGGGTGGGGTGCCACCCCATGCAAATTCAAAGGTCCATCACAAGGCACACTATTACATGTTAAGTGGTAGGGTTTGTTTTTAGTCACTTCCCCCCCCCCCAAGTCTACAGCACAGTCAAAATGTTTCTCTACCTGTGTAGAAATTGTCCCATATGATTTTCCTTTTATAAAACAAAAAAAACACACACGTCATGGGCTGCATAAGTGTAGTGTTCAGGAATGTTTCTATCCAGTTGTGTCATGACATACTTTAAAATTATTGACAAAAATGTGTGAGGCTTTGAAGAGAAAGTGTGCACTGTATTGTAGAATCTTGGTGCACTCTGAATTTTATATATAAATAAAGATTTACTTACTTAAACTAAATTAGAGGACTGCACATTAATGCTGGGACCCTTCAGCTTCATAGGTTCAGATCCTCTGAAAGGGACAAGACTTTTTATTCTGACATACTTAATTGGGTGTTGGTGATCCATTGGACTGACAGGCACCCAGCCATCCCCCACAGTTAGCTCCAACGCTAAATTTCACCCTGTCTGGGTAATGCTCTGCATCCTCTGAATCATCTTGGTCACTCTTCTCTGTATTCTCTCCAGCTTATCTTGGTCCCCTTGCATGTGGGGCCTCCAGAATTGAACTCCATTGCACTGAACTCCCTCCTACACATACAGGGCAATGCCCCTCCCCTTTTTTTATCCTGTCTATCTCTTCTAAATTGGTTGTACCCTTGAAGTTCCCCCTCCCAGCTATGTCCCTCCATCCACCATGTTTCTGTTACTGCTATTAGGTCTGGGTCATCCAGCCCCACCACCTCCAGGTCTGCCATTTTGTTCCCTAGACTCCTGGCATTGGCTAGAATTTCCATCCATTCCCCCATCCTTATAGTACCCCATCCTTAACCTGTCCCTTGCCTCACATGCTGGTAGAATGCAAGCTGGGTTTTCCCAGTTAGGCCAAGGATCCCCTTCCCCCAGGTGCCGCACTCCCCCTTGTCGAGTTTAAATATATGCAACTATATGCTGTGCACATGGCATGCAGCTGACTAATCGTTGATATCATAGTCACCTGAAGACAGCTTTCCAGGGCAGCTAATTAAGGACTGCTGTAATCTTGGGGCCAAATAGTTGTTCCAAACTGGCTATTAATGTTGACGTCCCATGATGGTAACAGCTCCCTCATGGAAGCGCACAAATAAATGTACCACTTCAAGACATTTCTGAAAATTGGGTGAGGAGTCAAAGAAGCACACTTAGCAGGTAAAAGGTGAGGTGACGCAGAGGCATGATGTCACTCGAGGGTGGAAGGTATAAGGCCTAGAGAGTGTAAAGAGGGTCCAATACTGCAACAGGGCAGAGAACACAGCCAGAGAGGGACCAATACTGTTCTTGTCACACCAGATAGCAGACTTCCTCCAATTGTAGGCATAGGTTATCGCAGTCTAGGGTTTTCTACAGACCCTGTGCACAACCACTAAGTGTTATATATCCATATACTCCAAGTCTTCCAAAGCCATACATTATGGTGGGGCAGATCATGGCTTGATAAATTTTTAAATTAGGCACTTATCGACGGACAAGTGGCTTATCCAACAGTAGTTGTCCTGATGATTGAGTTGGTGGACTAGGTATAAAATGGCATATTTTTTATAGAAAGTATAAAATACAGAAACCCTCAATGGATGTACTGTAGTATCAGTTATTTTGTGTTGTAATAGACAATAAGGAGAATACTGACGTGATTTTTTTTTTCTGACGGCATGGATTGGATTGTGACAGAAGTAGCTTCAGCAGCGAGCCACAGCAAGTGTAGTTGCAGAAGCAGGCAGCGCCAGCAGCACAGTGAGAACATCATGCAGCAGCAGTACAGCATCAGCATCAGGAAAAGTTATAGGAAGGAGCTTGCTGCAGCCAGAACATCACATTCAGTGGCATCATCAACACTAGTGACAGCCTCAGGGACATTTTCCTGTGAATCAACAGAACTAGTTGAACTAGCATGACCATGAACGTGGCGTGTGCCAGGACCAGATAGTAGCCAGTGGTTGATAGCTTGATCAGGATCAAAGCCATCTAATCCAGGACCTCCAACTGCTATATGCTGAAGTGACTGAAGTGTGTCATCAGCCAAACTTGTTCTTATTTTTGTTTTTCTGAATGGAGAATACTCTCTCACATTTAGCAGCAGACACACTCATAGCGGGTAACATTTCTATTAGGTCAAGAATGTGAGCAAGCTGGCTGGTCTATCTCACAGTAGTCATGAATACCCTTGCAGATATGGCTTATGAACTGCAAACTTAAGCATTGCTTTTAAGGCAGCATACTCCATTTTTATACTGGCTATGTGATCATCAGAAAAAAGTTGCGAAAGTAGTCTAACAGCTTTAGTCATGTCAAATTCTGCAAGTTCTTCTCATGATAGATCACAATTTTTGAAATCTGAACAACTGAACCATTTTAGAGGCTCCTACAAGAAATTCTAAAAATGCTGGTCAATGTAAGATGCTGCTGCATGTGTTAAACTGTGCAGCCGTATATGAGTCATAAAATTTACTTCTAGACAGTATCCTTTGAAGGTAAAAGGAACAATCTTGACCTCACTGCCACATTTTGGTAAATGATAGTTCATGCATTTCTCTGCAGAATTATATTTGTTTAGAAATTATGTCAAACTTTCCAGGTTTTATTTTTAGCTCCATCAACTGGAGTAAGCATGTCTCGACGAGTTGGGGAATTCTAATATTAGCAGGTCATCCTTCTGAAATTCAATAGGTAGATTTTTCAATATTGGCAAAGAATCTTGAATAAACAGTGATTTTACAAACTGTACTGAGTCCACATCTCTCAGATTTGCCTTTCCTTTGGCACCATCATCACCAGCAGAGTTAGAGACATGTCTGAGATTTTCAACTACTGTGGGCAGATTGACTTGAACAGCATGAACTGAGTGTGTCTTACTTTCAAGTCAGTGAACTTGCTTTATTGCACTGAAATGGGACAGTTCAGTGTGTACAAAATCTGCTATTTCCTGTAGTTCCCCTAGTTTCTTGGGACTATAGTGGTAAAACTTAAAAAAAAACTCCTTTCAAGGTGATTTCTACTTTTTGAACAAAGTTTTTTTTTTTTTTTCCATGATGTCAACTGCAAACTCCAGTTAGTGAGCTATGCAGTGCATGGGTCTTATAGTGGGGACATGTTCTCTGATTTTTGCCACAGTGCCACCTGTATGGCCCATCATCACACTGGTACTATCAAAGTTAGCAGATACGAGAAATGGCCCAAGCTTGCTCACATCGTTAATGTCCATGAAAGAAAGATCCGACTCCAGTGCAGAGCTTATTGCTTTAAAAACTCATTTGCGTGAGAATGTTCTAGAGGTACAGCTTTAAATAAAATAGTTGTAGCCGTTTTGACTGCGCCATCAACAGAACAGAATGAAGGAATACATTTTCCCACTCTGTATGCTTGCAACTGCACAGCTATCTGCAAGAACAGTGACATATTTAAGCAATATTCCAGGACAGGGTGTGGGTATGTGGGGGGATTTACCATCCCTGATGTGGTTCGGTCATGAGGCTGCTCTGTTAATGGCGCAGTCAAAACCTTGAAAGGAGTTTTTTTTTAAGTTTTGCTACTACAGCCCCAAGAAACTTGGGGAACTATGGGAAATAGCAGATTTTGTACACACTGAGCTGTCTCATTTCAGTGCAATAAAGCAAGTTCACTGACGTGAAAGTGAGACACATTCAGTTCATGCTGTTCAAGTCAACCTGCCTACAGTAGTTCAAATCTCAAACATGTCTCTAACTCTGCTGGTGATGATGGGGCCAAAGCAAAGGCAATTCTGAGAAATGTGCACTCAGTACAGTTTATAAAATCACTGTTTATTCAAGATTTATTGCCAATATTGAAAAATCTATCTGAATTCCCCAACTCATCGAGACATGCTTACTCCAGTTGATGGAGCTAAAAATTAAACCTGGAAAGTTTGACATAATTTCTAAACAAATATAATTCTGCAGAGAAATGCATGAACTATCATTTACCAAAACGTGGCAGTGAGGTCAAATTGTTCCTTTTACCTTCAAAGGGAACTGTCCAGAAGTAAATTTTATGACTCATACACAGCTGCACAGTTTAATACATGCAGCAGTATCTTACATTGACCAGCATTTTAGAATTTGTCGTAGGAGCCCCTAAAGTGGTTCAGTTGTTCAGATTTCAAAAATTGTGATCTATCACGAGAAGAACTTACAGAATTTGGCATGACTAAATCTGTTAAACTACTTTCACAACTTTTTCTGATGATCACATAACCAGTATAAAAATGAAGTATGCTGCCTTAAAAGCAATGCTTAAGTTTGCAGTTGATAAGCCATATCTGCAAGTGTATTCGTAACTACTTCTAGAGAGACCAGTCAGCTTGCTCACATCCTTGACCTAATAGAAATGTTACCCGCTATGAGTGTGTCTACTGCTAAATGTGAGAGAGTATTCTCCATTCAGAAAAACCAAAATAAGAACAAGTTTGGCTGATGACACACTTCAGTCACTTCAGCATATAGCAGATGGAGGTCCTGGATTAGATGGCTTTGATACTGATCAAGCTATCGACCACTGGCTACTATCTGGTCCTGGCACATGCCACGTTCATGGTCATGCTAGTTCAATTAGTTCTGTTGATTCACAGGAAAATGTCCCTGAGGCTGTCACTAGTGTTGATGATGCCACTGAATGTGATGTTCTGGCTGCAGCAAGCTCCTTCCTATAACTTTTCCTGATGCTGATGCTGTACTGCTGCTGCATGATGTTCTCACTGTGCTGCTGGCGCTGCCTGCTGCTGCAACTACACTTGCTGTGGCTCGCTGCTGAAGCTACTTCTGTCACAATCCACTCCATGCTGTCAGAAAAAAAATCATGTCAGTATTCTCCTTATTGTCTATTACAATACAAAATAACTGATACTACAGTACATCCATTGAGGGTTTCTGTATTTTATACTTTCTATAAAAAATATGCCATTTTATACCTAGACCACCAACTCAAGCACCAGGCTAACTACTATTGGGCAAGCCACATGTCCGTCAACAAGTACCTAATTTAAAAATTTGTTAATCCATGATCTGCACCACCATAAGGCATGGCTTTGGAAGACTTGGAGTATGTGGCTATACAACACTTACAGGTTGTGTACAGGGTCTGTAGGAAACCCTAGACTGAGATAACCTATGCATACAAATGGAGGAAGTTTGCTATCTGGTGTGACAAGAACAGTATTGGTCCCTTTCTGGCTGTGTTCTCTGCCCTTTTGCAGTATTGGACCCTCTTTACACTATCTAGGCCTTATGCCTGCCACCCCCCGAGTGACACTGTGTCACCTTATCTTTTACCTGCTAAGTGTGCTTCTTTGGCTCCTCACCCAATTTGCAGAAATTTCTTGAAGTGGTACATTTATTTGTGCGCTTCCGTGAGGGAGCTGTTACCATCATGGGATGTCAACATTAATAGCCAGTCTGGAACAACCATTTGACCCCAAGACTACAGCAGTCCTTAATTAGGTGCCCTGGAAAGCTGTCTTCAAGTGACTATGACATCAGCGATTAGTCAGCTGCATGCCATGTGCACAGCATATAGTTGCATATATTTAAACTCGACAAGGGGAAGTGCAGCACCTGGGGGAAGGGGATTCTCTGCCTAACTGGGACAACCCAGCCTGCACTCTACCAGCATGTGAGGCAAGGGACAGATTAAGGACAGGGTACTATAAGGGCGAGGGATATGGATGGAAATTCTAGCCAACACCAGGAGCCTAGGGAACAAAATGTCAGACCTGGAGGAGGTGGTGGTGGGGCTGGACAACCCAGACCTAATAGCAGTAACAGAAACATGGTGGATAGAGGGACATAGCTGGGAGGTGGAACTTCAAGGGTATGACCTATTTAGAAGAGATAGACAGGGTTAAAAGAGGGGGGCATAGCCTTGTATGTGTGGGAGGGAATTCAATGTAATGGAGTTCAATTCTGGAGGCTCCACCTGCAAGGGGACAAGGATAGGCTGGAGAGAATACAGAAAAGGGGTGACCAAGATGATTCAGGGGATACTGGACATTACCCAGACAGGGTGCAGTTTAATGTTGGAGCCAACTGCAGGGGAATTGCTGGGTGGCTGTCAGTCCAATGGAGCAGCAACACCCAATTAAGTATGTAGGAATAAAAAAGTCTTGTCCCTTTCAAAGGGTCTGAACCTGTGAAGCTGAATGGTCCCAGCATTAACGTGCAGTCCTCTAATTTACTTTAAGTAAGTAAATCTTTATTTATATATAAAATTCAGAATTCGATTCTACAATACAATGCACACTTTCTCTTCAAAGCTTCACACATTTTTGTCAATAATTTTGAAGCATGTCATGACACAACTGGATAGAAACATTCCTGAACACTACACTTATGCAGCCCATGACTCGTGTGTTTTTTGTTTTATAAAATTAAAACCATACGGGACAGTTTCTACACAGATAGAGAAACATTTCACTGTGCTATAGACTTGGAGGGAGGGGAGCGAGTGACTAAAAACAAAACCTACCACTTAACATGCAATAGTGTGCCTTATGATGGACCTTTGAATTTGCATAGGTGGCACCCCCCCCCCCCAAAAAGGAATACTATAATTTGAAACGAGAGTAATGCACTGATGGCTGTGGAGGCTGATACTGATCCAGGGCATACAGCATAAACAATTGCTTGCCCATTTAACAGCTAGGAGGCAAAACAGAGGTTTACCAGCCTTAAAAGCCTTGAAAGGCAATCAGTTCAGTATAACATTTTTCTAATGCTAAGGGCAATTTTACAGTACGTACTTTTTACAGGAGGTTCCCAATTTTCTCAATCAAAACTACTGAAGTATAGATGAGCAAGTGCCCTGTAGAAGCTGTCGTATGTGAGAGGAGCAATCAAGTAAAATCAGTAACTGTCAGCTCAGCCACTGCAGACTTCAACCAGCATGGTAAGGAAACAAAAGGGATTCACGCCTCTAGTTTAGTGGGGGAAGGGGATACTAGCAAAATAGAAGTTTCTCAGTTTGCAAAAGGTGGTAAACTAAGTACTGAGACTTCACAAAGAAATAAAAGGCCCATAAAACACTAAGCAGGAGGTTTCAACTTGCAAAAAATCAAAGGCAGTACTGAAAAAAAGAAAAAATACTAACCTCAAGGGCTAGTGAAAGATTGGCTGAACACAAGGCAAAACAGTTCTCTCTCAATACTGAAAACAGACTGAATGAAAGAACAGGACAAGCTGACCTCATCTTATGGGGACTCAAGGTGCATTCTGGGATAGGTAGGGCTGGACTGAAAAACAAAACCAAGTGAGCATGGCTACCCCCACCCCAACAATTAGGGGTAGAATCAATTAAAATTGCATTTAAACCATTTATACCACTACAGGCACATAAGTACTGTTCAGAAGCTCAGAATATGACTTAAAACACATTTCTTTTTCAGTTTTTGCCCTTAGTTCTCCTTTAATGCCAAAATAACAAGCCAACTTCTTTATGGGGCAGAAATATGGGGGGCTCAAACAAATCTAAATACTGAATCATGCTTAAACAAATTTTACAAAAAAAATCTTAGGGTTCCAAAAGGAACCCCTTCGGTGCTGGTATAGGCTAAGCTAGGACAACTCCCTGTGGAATGCCACATTAAACAAAAGTAATAAACTATTGGCTTAAAGCCTATGGAATGGCAGAAGGCAGATCCCCAAGACTGTATATAGAAGAGTCCATCAATAACCTGAGACAAAACATAGTTTTCCCAAGTATTGCTATTACAGACAAGACATTCAAACCTTATGGGCTATTAAATTGTGTCTCAGATATCTTTAGGAGACCAATGGCTAGGGTAAAAGAGGAACTAAGGAACAGGGTCAGAGACATTTTTATACAAAGGGATGTAGTGCTATTCAAACAGCATAAAATATGCACATGGTTAACAAAAAACAAAAGGAAACCAAATTTAGAATATTACCTAGTGGCTATTAAAGACCTAAACACTAAGAAACTTACTGTATCTCTAGACTCAGAGTTGAATACTTTACAAGTCAGTGGAGAATGGATCAGTTTAGTACAGGGAAGAGTACTAGTAAGAGCATATGTAAATGCAAAGTTGGTATGGATTATCTAACTCACTTAGTCAGTCTCTGCCCATTATATGACAAATATAGGAAACTACTATTGAGGGATACATTAGGCACTTTTGAATTAGAACCACAGCAAATGGAAACACATTTGCTGAAAATAAATTTTGAAAGGTTCCGGTCAGTAACATTGTGGAAAAAAATAAAGTGGACAAAAATAAAGTGGCAAAAACAGTGCCACCATCAATATTGGCAGCACAAAATGCAGTGTGCTAGAACAATGCAGGCCACATAACACACAGGTAGCAAACAGCGTCCACCGCATGGAGGCACTGCACTGGAACCAGAGGGGCCAGGAGCACGAAGCCAGCATGCCATCTCCCCTGTCCTGTGTGTTGTGTGTGTTGCTGGGGACATTCTGACTTGTGCTCCTGGCCCCCTGCATTAAACATGGCCATCCACATGGTAGCCATGGTCCACCTGTCCTCCAGTGGTTACCCCAGTGCACGTTCTCCATCACTCAGCATTCTGGGGTGGGGGTACCCCACCATGTGGGTGCCTGTGCCATTAGATTTCCATGGTAGGTGTCCAGTGGCCTGCTTCCCCCAGTGGTGGTTGCACTCTGCCCTGTTCCATCTCCCTGCACCCATGTGCTGTTCCTGTGCACGGGTTCCGGCTGCTGTGTGTTCCAGTGCAGTGCCTCCATGTGGTGGATGTTGTCTGCTACCTGTGTGTCGTATGGCCTGCATTGTTCTGGCATGCTACATTTTGTGCTGCCAGTATTGATGGTGACACTGTTTTTGCCGCTTTATTTTTGTCCACTTTATTTTGTTCTGCGATGTTACTGACTGGAACCATTTTGAAAAAGTACTAGACTGTGACCTCCTTCCTGAAGATTGGAGAGGGGAAAAAATTACACCAGACCAAAGAACGCGTTAAATGTGTTTGTAGGAAAATAGGTGGTAGAATTTCTAGTCATTAACTGCTGTTCGAAATACAATATTGTGCAATATAAGGAAATAGGTAAATGTTTATTTATAATGTTTTTAGATGCACTTTTATTTATAATATGTACTATATGATAAATGTTGCATTTTTGTAAATTGTAATTACATTAATTTGTTGAACAATAAATGGAACTTGAATTTAGTGTTGTCTGCAAAGAGACACATCTTGCCCTGGATTACTTCTCCCATTTCACTGAAGAAAATAACTGGACACAGGACTGATACTTGTGGCACCCTACTGGTGCTCTCCCTCTCTTCTGATTTGACTCAGTTAACCATAACCTTCTGCTGTCTCCCTTCCAACCAGTTTCTCACCCATCTAACTGTTTCCTTTGCTGCACCCAGATCCTCTAGATTTTTTAGCAACCTACTGTGAGGTGTTGAGTTGAAAGCCTTTCTGAAATCAAAGTACAGTAAATCCACAGTGTGGCCTTTATCCACTGCCTGCATTATCCAACCAAAATATTTTGGAACTACCCTTGCTTGAATTGAGCTATTGAATAGTTCAGTTTTGTTGTCAATTCCTTGAGTATCCTTAAATGCAGCCCATCAGATCCCAGGGCATTATCTATCTTTAGGGCTGCTAGCCCTTTCCAAACCCTTTCACTGGTAAATACTTGCTGGATCATCTCAACCCCCCCTTACAGCAGCCTAAATGCCACTTTATGGCAGAGGTTCTCTGTCTTCCCTTATGAATACAGAGCAGAGGTCATTAACAATGGCTGCTTTCTGCCCATCCTCCTTAATTACCCTACCTCTCTCTGTTAGCCTAGCATTTCCTCCTCCCTTCTTTCTTTTTTCCATAATATCTCTAAATAACTTTTTTTCCCTCCCTTGACTTCTTCCACAATCAACAGCTCTGTGTCTGCCTTTACTTTTCCTACTTCCCTCTTGATTTCCCTTGTTCTCATCTGGTACTCTCTGCATTCTTCCTTCCCTTGTTTTTCCTTGAAGTTGGTGAAGGCCTTCTTCTTGGCTTTCACTGCCTCCCTGCCCTTTCCAGAGAATCATATTGGTCTCTTGCACCTGTTTCTTTTGTGTACTGCTCTTATGCAAGAATTTGTTGCCTCAAGAATGGCCCCCTTGATTCCCCAATTTTCCTCCAAACCCCTGATGCTGTCCACTCTGACTAACTTGTCCCGACCAGCTCCCTCATCTGAATGAAGTCTGCCCTTCTGAAATCTATGACTTCGTCCTTTGACATGGGCTTACTTGTTCTAAAGGCCAGGTCAACCCAAATAGAGTTATGGTAGTTGGACCATATTGGCTCCCCTATCCTCACTACTCCTACCACTTCTAAGTTGGTAAGCACCACATTGAGAATTGCAACCTGCCTAGTGGGTTCTTTAACCAGCTGCACCAATTGACAGTACTGCAATGAGTCCACCAGGGTCTAACTTCTTGAGCTCCTGGCCACTGAAGTGACCCAATCAATATCTGGCAGATTTAGATCTCTAACCACTACTGCCTCCCCCTTTGTCACCCTCCTTTCTAGTTCTGCCTCTAGCATCTTATCTCTCTCTCTCTCTCTCTCTCTCTCTTCCCCCTGTCCTGGAGGTCTATAGATCACCCCTATCTATAGTTTCTTGCCTGAGGACCCCATGAGCTGAACTCACAGTGATTCTGTTTCCCCATTAATGCCCCTGATGTTTCCATCCTCCACTGCCACTATCCCTTCCCTTCCATAGCATATAGGGCTATGTCTCCTCCTTTTACCTTTTTATCTATCATGTCTAAACCTGGTATAATCTGAGACTGTCGGGCCCCAGTTGTTATTCTCTGTGGCCACATTTCTGTGATGGCTACTAGTCCATTCCAGTGCTGTTCACCATTGCCCGGAGCTCATTAATTTTATTTCCCAAACTCTTGGCATTAAGATAGGCCCCTTTCATCATTTTCCCGATCCCCTTCTACTTTTTGCTATTCCATCTCCCTTATCCTTCCCTAGTCTCATTAACTTTTTATTTTTCATGTTGAATGTAGACTTTGCCAGCTCTCCCTTATTAGCTTGTTCAATTAACCTAATCTGAAACTGAACCTTGCTGTTACCCACCTTGTTTCTACTAGTCCCCTTTTCTGAAGGAGCCCTGGTTATGTTCCCTACTTGCTTTCCCTCTCAGTGGTTCTCCTGTCTCCTGCACATTCAGTTTAACTGTCTAACGTAGGCATCATACTTCTGCCCCACAGTACTGGTCCCCTCTCTAGTCTGGTGAAGGCCATCACCCTTGAAGAGCCTCTTGTCCCAGTATCTCCCACCCAGTCCCCCACCTAGTGCTATACTGCCTCCTGACACCATTCCTTCAACCACCCATTAAACTCCCCAGTCTTTTTTTCCTTACTCTGTCATTCCCACTCCCCTGTTCCACACGGGGAGGACCTCAGAAAAAGCCAAGGAGGCTGAGTGCACCTTCACTCTGTCACCCAGCATCTTAATGTTTTGCTTCACTGCCTCCACAAGCTGGTTCACCAGATTGTTAGTAACCCAGTGTACGAAAACTCCCAGCTCCCCTTCCTCCTTGTCCACCATCCTCCCTATCCTATCTACATCCTGGATGGCTGATGCACCAGGAAGGCATCTGACCATTTCACTGCTCTTCCCTCCCCACCCACCACCTTCTCTAATCCCTTAATCGAGTTCCTAATTACTAAAACTCTCCTTGTTGACTTCCTCCTACTCACCCTGATTCATGCCGCTAAGTCAGCCTGCCAATTTCCCCCAAATGACTCAGAGTCATTGTCCCTGGACAGAGTGAGGTACATGAGCCTCCTCCAACCGTGCCAAGTGATGTACTGACTGGATGGTGTGAGACTGTTGAACCCTTGTTGCTGCCACTGCCACCCTTCCCCCTCCTTTTCCCTGCCACACTCCAGCTCCCTGGACCAGTGGGCTTCTGGGGGAGTGAGGGTGTGGGGAGTGGACCCCACATTAAAATGGTGCTACAGCTAAGATATCTAATTTCTTGCTGCTGCCAGCTGATCATGGAGCAGTGAAAAGGTCCTGCAGATGGAGCACTACCACCTTCTCTGGAGCATAACCCTGGAGAAGAGTGTCCCACTGTCCTCACAACTAAGTACCTCCCCACTGTACCTCATCTCCATACTGAGACTAAGATAGCCCTACACTGTTTTTAATAACTTACTTTCCTCTATCTGCCTAGTGCCTTTAGATGGTATGTGGCCATAATGTCACAAGACAGTATGCCATAGTAATATACTTCACTGCCAATACTGCACAATAAATTGCGAGTGGCATAATTCCTGTTTTTGCTGGGGGCTCAGCCCCCCTGCACACCCCATTATGGGTGGCTGTGCACCCCAATCCCCCCCAACTAATATAACTATCTCGGGGGGGGGTCCAGACTAAATATCACACAAAGGTGCAAAAAAAAAAAATCCCATGCATCTGGGACCGGGAATCGAAACCCAGTCCCAAATGCACTGCTTGTCTCCCTTGCTGCCAGTGGCTTATCCCATCAAGCCACGGCAGCTGCTTGGTGGAGCCTTCTCCCAGCAGGATTCTTATCCTGCACTGGTAAGAGTGAGAGGGTGTACTACCACGCATACTTCCTTTTGCGGTTTTGCACCCTCTCGCTCTTACCTACTGCGCTGTTCCTACCTCACAGTTATGTCATCCACTGTAGAACGTGTGACATTTTGACCCGGTAGGCCTTTAGACTACCACCCAAATATATGGAGTACTTCCTACACCTCCCTTATTCCATTAACCTTACATAAATATACAAAAAAAAATTTCACTTGTATCAAATCTTACTATTATCCAAATGATAAAAGCAAATCTCAAAAGTTTAGAACTCAGTGGGCTGCAACTCCAGATGTCCCATTAAGACCAGAACATTATGCTAGGAAAGCTGATTCGCAGTAACAGTCAGATTCCGGCTCAACAATGCCTTTGAAAAAGTAAAAAAAAAAAAAAGAAAGCAGCAGCCCAGAAATTCAACAAACAGTGAAAAACAAAAACACTGTACCTTAACAGACCACCACAGCAACAAGGGTTCCATGTCATAATAACGACGACAAAATAGCGATCACTATTATGGTGAGTGTATATCACCGAAAAGCAGATTGGCAATATACACTCCCAGGTGACCTGACATCCACAAAAAGGAAAAGTGTTTTTGGCCCCTGCACCCCCTGAATAAAGATTCTCAACTCCAGGGGGTGCATGTTGGGGAGGGAGCAAAATCCCTGTATATAAAAAAATTAAGTACCATAGCCATAAGCAGTAGCAAAATTTTCCTTCACCCGGTCTCGAGCCCTGTACCTGCCATACCTGAACTAGCCACTCACAACACCACACTACACAGTTAACTCAGTGGCAGCAGGTACACCAGTCCCCCAAAACCCCTTCCCTCCCCTTCCCCTCACTATCCTCCTCCTCCTCCTCCTTCCTGTCAACCTGTAGTACCCTCACATTCACATAGGGTCGCTATCTTTCCAGGGTAGCCCAGGAGGAAAGTGCTGAATATGAGTCCCTGTTTTGATGGCAGCTCATATTCAGTCGCCATCCTCACTGGATACCACAATAAGCCAGCAAATGCTGGTCACAAAGACAACCGCACAAAAGTCACATGCAAACTGCCAAACTATATAAATAAAACTATAATTACACTAGAACTCATTCACCACAGAACAAATGTGATTACTGTCACAAACTCGGTCAGCCCTCTACTCCCAAAGTGCCAACTTCTGAGCGTATGATTTGTGGACAGTGAACAGAACAAGGTAACCCTCTTGTCTGTTTTGTGGGCTCAAGTCACCTTAGTCTCAAGTTCTGGAGGGATTCAAACTGATGACCTCTTGTTAGCGTACCCAATTATCAGGCTCAAATAATTCTGTCTTCGGGGGGCCAGATATCTTTGCCTACAGGCACCCAACCAGGTCTTTCAAATGAACCCTTAGAACTCTATGCAAGACTTTAGAGAACTCTATCCATTTCCCAGTTTGGTATATCAGTAAGCCCATAACGGTGTTAACTGTAACCTTTTAAAAGCTCCACTTAAATAAAAAGAAATGTCAAAGCACTCCAGGCATTTTCCATTGTAAAATATATCTTTACTTTAAAATATCAAAACCCAGCAACCCGGGTTTGGGAACGGACTCGGGTCATCAGGGGTCAGCAAGGGGAGGATAGGATCGAGCATCCGATGGACTGCTCTCCTATCCTGGGGTGGGCTAGGGTTTTCTTTCACTCATGCAGCGGCTCCCAATGGAGATTGGAGGCACTACATGAAGCGACGCAAAAGGGGGAACAAGAACAATGGAAAAAACATTCCAGAAGTTAGCCAGATGATGGCTACTGGCCCCAGGCATCCACGAAGACTCCCTGAGAGTCATGAAATACCTCAGCAGCTCCAGAGACCAAGAGATAATAGTGTGCTGGTTTCTGCTGCCAATGCCTTCCCCCTAGGAGGAGTGGGAACCCATCCAGTGCAAGGGTTACACCGGACTACCCCGTGGAAGGCTGGAAATGTGAGGTAAGTGGTGGCCGAGGGGAGTTAGTAGGGGATTGTCTGGGACCATGATGGCCCAAGGGAGCAGCAGCTCTGGGGCATGTAGGAGGGGATAAACAAATGATGCAAAAAAAAAATATCAAAACAGAACAATAAATACAGAACAAATATCCCAAACACATATAATCTTAAAAACAAAACAGTTTTTTAAAGTACAAACTAAACTCTCTTATCCACATAATACTTATCTCCTACAGTGCTGATGTTGTTCTTCTTCTCTCAGTCAGAAATAAAATAAAAATGTGTCTCTCTAAGGCTTGCTCAGTTGGATAAAAGCAGTCCTGAGCCAGCCTCCTCTCTGAGGTCATTAAACTCCGCCTTGGAGTATTAAAAGTTATATTTTACAGCACAGGATGTCCCAACAAGATTTTAAAAAAATGATAAGTGACATAGTCAATTTCCTCTCCTCAGGTTAACTGGTCAGAACTGTTTTTTGTTCTGACACACACACACACACACACACACACATAAACAGTTTCTGTGATGTCCTTCCAAAGCATCCTGGGAATGTGTATTGGGTCTTCCAAATTCATCTGGATCCTTGTTATCTACACATCAAAGGTCTTTCTAATATAATTCAAGGGCTCCCTGTGACACCTCACCCAACACAGGTTCTTCCTGGCAACTATTGCAAGTCAAAGGATCTCCCTGAGGGCATTATAAAGTGGATACTTTGGTTCCTGCCTTCAAAGAAAATTTAACAAAGAAATTGCATTTTAAATAGCTGCAGATTTAGCTATGTCCTGTTCTTTGAATTTATCCCTGGGGTTTTTTGGATGTGTCAGTTCAGCAAAACTGTGGGTCTTCTGACTGCCCTTCCCTTACATAAATTGTATGTAATACAAAAAAATGTGATACATGGATCAGAATCAGTGGTCCAAGTGTGACAACTCCTCCTCACCTAGACTGAATTTGGAGGATCTATCCCCTACAGCAGATGAACTTCCCAAATCAGTTCATTCCTCATACACACGGGACAAACCATCTGAGTTCTGATTCTTGGATCCAGCCCAATGTATGATTTTCAAATCATACCCTTGTAAAGCAAGACTCCATCTGAGCAGTCTGCCATTGTATTTCCCCATCTGCGTCAGCCAAACCAGGGGGTTGTGGTCAGTCTGCACCACAAAAGGCTGCCCATACAAGTATGGCTCCAACTTCTTTAGGGCCCACACTATGGTAAGACACCCCTTTTCCACAGTGGAGTACACCTGCTCCCTGGGAAGCAGTTTTTTACTCAGGTAGGCAATGGGGTGGTCCCTCCTTTCACTGGATGTCTAGCTTAGTACTGCCCCAATACACACACATCTGAGGCGCCTGTCTGAACTATAAAAGTTTTGCTATAGTCAGGACTTGTCAAAACAGGAGCACTGCACAGTGCCTCCTTCAGTTTGGTAAAGGTTTCCTCACAGGCTGGGCCCCCAGGTGATTCTTCTTGGCATTTTATTCTTTGTCAGGTCAGATAGGGGAGCAGCCAGGGCATTGTGATTAGGTACAAACTTTCTGTAGTGCCCTGCTGTCCCTAGAAAGCTCCTGACCTGCTTCTGGGTTTCTGGTCTGGGCCACACCTGGATCACCTCTATCTTTATTTAGCTAGGACAGAGCTGTCCTTGGCCTACCACATGCCCGAGGTATGCCACTTCTCCCATGGCCATCTGGCACTTCTCGGCTTTGAATGTGAGCCCGGCCCTCTGTATTCTGTCCAGCACTTCCCTAAGGTGTGAAAGATGTTCCTCCCAGCTGGTACTAAAGATGGCAATGTCATCCAGGTACGCCACGGCGTACTCCTCAGCACCATTTAACATCTGGTTCACCAACCTTTGAAAAGTGGCCGGGGTGTTCTTCATTCTGAAAGGCATTACTTTGAACTCAAATAAGCCTATTGGAGTGATGAAGGCTGACCTCTCCCTAGCTCTGTCCATCAACTCTACCTGCCAATACCCCTTTGTCTTGTCAGTGGTCGTAAGGTAGATCACCCCTCCCAATTTGTCCAGGAGTTCATCCATCTGGGGCATCGGGTGGGCATCTGACATTGTGACTGCATTCAGTCCATGATAGTCCACCCCAGAAACAGGTCGAGCTATCTGGCTTGGGTACAAGGACTATGGGTGAGACCCAGGGGCTGTGGGATCTCTGGATTACCCCTAAATCCAGCATCTCCTCCACTTCCCTTCTAATGTCCTTTTAGACCGCCTCTGACACCCGATATGCTGTCCGCCGTATGGGCGTCTGTGTCCCTGTCTCCACATCATGTGTTGCTAAGGGGGTTAGTTCAGGTTTGGCGCTAAACAAGGGGACAAAGTCTGCTAAAACCTCCCTCACTTTCTGATTCTGGTCCGGGTTCAGCTGGGGAGACAATTTTACTGCCTCCACAGAGGACTCTCGCTCACTTTCCTCCAGCAAGTCCAGAAGGGGGTCTCCTTAGTCCGTCCCCTCCCCATGACTACACATTGCGAACACCATGTCAGCCCTATTTGCATATGGCTTCATCATGTTAACATTTTACATCCTTTCTGTCTGTATATGGTCAGGTAACTCCACAATGTAGTTTACGTCATTTACCTTCCTAACCACTTTGTATGGTCCTGCCCACTCAGCTTGCAGCTTGTCTTTCTGGACCGGAATAAGGACCATGACTTCTTGACCCCACCTATGCAGGCAGCTCTGGCTCTGCGGTCGTACCATACTTTTTGTTTCTGTTGGGCAGCTGCCAGGTTGCTCTGGGCTGTCCCCATAAGCTCCTTCAGCCTTTCCCTAAACCATAGGATGTAATCCACAATGGGAGTTCCCTGAGTGGTGTGCTTGCCTTCCCAGTCCTCCCAGATCAAGTCTAGGGCTCATGTACCCAGCTTCCATACAAGAGCTCAAAGGGGGAAAATCCTGTTGACTCTTGGAGCACCTCCCTGTATGCGAACAACAGGTGGGGAAGGTATTTCTCCCAGTCCCTCCCATGCTGTTCAGCAAATGCCCTGAGCATTGACTTTAGGGTACCATTGAATCATTCTACCAGTCCACTGGCCTGGGTGTGATACGGTGTCATGCATCTCTGCACCACCCTACACTTCTTCCATAGATATTTCATTAGGTCTGACATGAAGGAACCCACTCGATCAGTGATTACCTCCTGCAGAAACCCAACATGGGAGAAAATCCCAAGTAAGGCATCATCCACTTTGTCTGTCCTCAGTGAGGATAGGGCGACTACCTTGGTGTACCAGGTGGTATAATCCACGACAGTCAGGATGAACCTTTTCCCTGAGTAGCTGGGGGTATTTAAAGGCCCCACAATATCCATTCCCACCCTCTGGAATGGCTCTTCCACTACAGGCAATGGAATCAGGGCAGCTTGGGTTTTCTTGAACGCCATCCCTATTTCTTGGCACCAGTGACAAGACCTGCAATACTCCTTCACCTGCTGGATGACGTTAGGCCAGTAGAAATTCTGGGCCAACCACTGCATTGTGCACATGATTTCCAGAAGACCAGACAAGGGAATATCATGGCAACCTTCAGCAATTGCTCACGATATCCCTGGGGAACGACAAGCTGACTGCCTAGCATCCATCCCTCTGTCTGTATTGTCTGTGTATACATAAGTCCATCTTCCCAATAAACCGTCACCTCCCTGTGCACTGTCTGAGTCTGCCCAAGCCCTCAGCTTCTCTAAACTAGGCTCACTCCTCTGAGCAGCTGCGAACCTCTCACACCTTCCCAAAGCATGGGACAGATCCCCTTCAGTCACTAAACTAGGGTCCCTAGCACTAGCGTCAGGGCCCTCAGGATCAATGTCAATCCCAACCCTCTGATAAGAGGTCACCCCTCCCTCTTCAGAGTAACCCTCTGTAGCTATGTGGTTACTTGCTACTGGAGAAATTTCTACCCTCTTTTTATCAGTCTCCCCCTCTGGAGACACAAGCTGGGGAACCAGCCTCTCAGTATCTTCCCCAATGGCTTCTGAGGGGCTTAGAGAACAACAATTTTCCTTGGCCACTTGGCTACGGGTAACTGCACATACCACCCCCTGCTAGAGATTGTTATCCAGGATCACATCCACTGCTAATGTGTTGGCTACAGCCACCTGTTGCACAGTTCCCCCGTTTCACCCCAGTCAAGGAGAACACTAGCGAGTGGCAATGTTTTCTCTTCACCAGTAATCCCTTATACAGTTACTTATTTATTGGGTATGAACTGACCAGGCTGTGCCAGATCCCCCTTTACCAATGTTAGGGATGCCCCTGTGTCCCTTAACCCCTGTGTCTGTATGCCATTTACCATGACTGGGTGCATGTGTTCCCTCATCTTCACTGGCATGCTTCCAGGGACACACAAACAACCAACTTCCTTTCTGGTATTACTTTGCATATTATTGCTTGTCCTTCTTGGACACTGTCTGGCAATGTGCCCAGTTTCTTTACACAACCAACAAATATTTTTTACTTCAGAGAAATATTTTCTTTGAAACCTGGGGCTAACTAGTTTCGGTGGAGGCAGTGAGGGTTTTAGCTGCCCTGAAGGTGCACTTTTCCATTTCTGTACTGCCACACTCACCCCATTCACTCTCAGAGCAGGTCTGCTCTTGGAATAACGGTCTGAGAGTTCAGCAGCCTCTTGCACTGTTTTTGGATCTTGGTCCTCTAGCCAGGTTTTTAACTCTGCTGGGCATGCCCAATAAAACTGTTCTAATAAAATCACATTTTCAATTTTATCAACAGTGTTTGCCTCAATTCCTTCCCACCAATGTTTTAAAAACCGATGTTGTTTCATGGCTAGCTCCTCATAGCTCATATCAGGGCTTCTCCTGAGCTTACAGAATTTAGTTCTGTATGATTCAGCAGTTAATTCAAGCTTTTTTAACAGTGCAACTTTTAACTTGCTGTAATTGTCACTGTCTTCATTGTTCACTTGACCCAATGCATCTTGAGCTTTTCCAGTAAGTAGTGGGGATAGCTGGAAACTCCAGGACTCTCTAGGAATTTTAGCCTGAATACAAACTTTTTCAAAAGAATTTAAAAAGGCGTCCATGTCCTCCCCTTCCTTAAACTTGGCTATTAATTTGGAGTTCAATTTGTAACCCAGTCCTGCAGTCCCAGTTAAACCCAAGCCACTTACCTGCCCTGGTGCCGCTGGTTGGAGTTGTAGATCCTCCAGTTCATGGTGCCACTGGCACTCCTCTCTCCTCTCCTCTGCAGCTCGCTGTTCTCTCTCTGCCTCTCTGTGTTCTCGCTCTCTCTTCTCTTCTGCCTCTCGCTGGCACTCACACTCCTCACGGTCTGCTTCTCGCTGTTCCCTTTTTCTCCTCTCCTCTCCTGGGACTCCAGCTCCATCCTGCGCAATTCAAGTTGCAACCTGAGAACTTCTGGATTCAGGATACTGGTGACTTGTCCCTGCTGCTGTGGCCCTTCAATGACAGTGGCCCTGCTGTCCACCTCATTGGCTCGGGACCCCTCACTGGCCACTAGCCCTTCCAGACTTGAGGTCTGGTCCCTTTCAGTCATGGTCTGTGACTCACTGCTTTGGGTATCTGCTACCATCAGGACCTCTATGAGGTTCTGCTTACTGGCTTTCACCCCAAACAGGACTCCCCTGTCCCTGCACAACTGCTTTAAGAAATCTACAGTGTGCCTGCTGTAGTCAGAAGTCATTTTCTTCTTCCCTCACCACTAATACTATTCTGACTGGCACTTCAGAAAAAAAATAAAATGGGTGGGAACTTAACTGTAAGTCAAGGGATATAGTTCTGTTTTCTTTTGAAATAAAACACTGCCTTTCTTTTTTTTCAAGTGAGCTAAATGGTCTCAAACTGACACACTGAACAATGAAGCTTATACCACGAAACTTTTTATGCCACTGCTGCCAACCAATCTGTCACAAACTCATTCAGCCAGTCAGCCCTTTACTCCCAAAGTGCCAACTTCTGAGTGTATGATTTGTGGACAGTGAACAGAACAAGGTAACCCTCTTGTCTGTTTTGTGGGTTCAAGTCACCTTAGTCTCAAGTTCTGGATGGATTCAAACTGATAACCTCTTGTTAGCATACCCAATTATCAGGCTCAGATAATTCTGTCTTCAGGGGGCCAGATATCATTGCCTATGGGCACCCAACCAGGTCTTTCAAATGAACCCTTAGAACTCTATGCAATACTTTAGAGAACTCTATCCATTTCCCAGTTTGGTATATCAATAAGCCCATACACAGCGTTAACTGTAACCTTTTATAAGCTCCACTTAAATAAAAAGAAATGTCAAGGCAGTCCAGGCAGTTTCCATTGTAAAATATATCTTTGCTTTAAAACATCAAAACAGAACAATAAATACAGAATGAATATCCCAAACACATACAATCTTAAAAACAAAACAGGTTTTTAAAGTACGAACTAAACTCTCTTATCCACGTAATACTTATTTCCTACAGTGCTGATGTTGTTCTTCTTCTCTCAGTCAGAAATAAAATAAAAATGGGTCTCTCTAAGGCTTGCTCAGTTGGATAAAAGCAGTCCTGAGCCGACCTCCTCTCTGAGGTCATTAAACTCCGCCTTGGAGTATTAAAAGTTATATTTTACGGCACAGGATGTCCCAACAAGATTTAAAAAAAATGATAAGTGACATAGTCAATTTCCTCTCCTCAAGTTAACTGGTCAGAACTGGTTTTTGTTCTGCCACACACACACACACACACACACATACACATAAACAGTTTCTGTGATGTCCTTCCAAAGCATCCTGGGAATGTGTATTGGGCCTTCCAAATTCATCTGGATCCTTGTTATCTACACATCAAAGGTCTTTCCGATGTAATTCAAGGGTTCCCTGTGACACCCCTTCCAACACAGGTTCTTCCTGGCAACTATTGCAAGTCAAAGGATCTCCCTGAGGATAAAGTGGATACTTTGATTCCTGCCTTCAAAGAAAATTTAACAAAGAAATTGAATTTTAAATAGCTGCAGATTTAGCTATGTCCTGTTGTTTAAACTTATCCCTGGGGTTTTTTGGATGTGTCAGTTCAGCAAGACTGTGGGTCTTCTGACTGCCCTTCCCTTACATAAATTATATGTAATACAAAAAAATTTGATACATGGATCAGAATCAGTGGTCCAAGTGTAACAGTTACTATCCTGCTTCCAGCTAACATCAAACACACAAGTTCCACACCTTTATGTAGGATATACTGTAACTCCTTCCTTTGCAATCCACCAACAGAAGACAAGAAAAATATTTAAATTTAGAAAACATACAGAAAATGTTTCACATAGCTGTGGGAGCGTCACATAGACACATCCACTCTGCTGCTGCCAGCACTTGTAAGTGTTGGTTGTAAGACATTTATCTTCCATTCTGTAATGCATCTGTAAGTAAGCAATAATCCACAGCAGGGTGTGCTGTTACTTAAGCAATAAGGCACGACAGGGTGTGTGTTATCGTGTAATAATGTCACTCCTGGGGTGGGTAGAAGCATGAGGCAAAGCTGAGTGCTTCCACCACCCCAGGAGTGACGTTATTACACGATAACACACACCCTGGAGTGCCTTATTGATATTATACAATGACTCGGTTGTTAATTATGAAGAAAAAAATAAAGATTTTTATGCATTTTTATTTAATTTTTTCTGGGTGGAGGAGTATGTTTTAAGGAAAAAGTCCAGTATGTGTTTCTGCCACTAGATGAAGCTCTTAGCTGAAGCAGTGTACTTTGCCAAGTATGACACTGCTCACACTTTCATTTGCTTATGGTATTTTGACCCCCACTCCCCATTCTTCCCCCGGTGAAAATGGGATGCAGCTGACATTTGTTTGAGTTTTTATTTTTATGGCTTAATTGGCGGTCGTGAGACACATGGTCGATTTCCAGATTTCATAATTGTGCTGATGGAACTGAGGTGTCACGGCTTCATTTACTTTTCGGCAGTGAGTACAGTAGAAGCAAGAGAAGCCGGCAGATTGCGTGTTTTTTATAGCAGAAGCCGTGATTTAGGTTTTCCCGGTACATTATGTGGCTTTTCTCATTTGTACCGGGAGAACACTGCAGGACAATGGCAAATGTGCAGCAGTGAGTTAAGAGACGTGGGGAGTGAAGAATCCATTGAGCGCGTGACTGAGAAGCCGCTTAGTGTGTCAGCGTATTAAAAGAAAATACTTGGTGCACTTTATTTAAAAGCGCTTTCTGTTTAGTATTGTTGCAGGCAGTATTTGTTGTGGCTGGCATTTGTGGGGTGGTAACTTTGTTTGGGGGTGGGTGAAGTTGTTTAGCGTGACGGTCCATAGCGGCGGTAACTTGTGAAGAGGAGGTATGATTTTTCAATCTGATATGCGGTCATGTGTGTGCCTGGCCTTGATACGGTGATGTTATTGTATAATATCATCACTGTCCCAGGCACCAACTGACCAATCAGAGGGTAGGAAATTCTCTTGGCATTGTATAATGAGGATTAATGCACACCTGGGTGCGTTAATCCCCCAAAACAGCACACCCTGTCATGGGTTATTGTACTTATAAGATGGGGTTACTCCCATGATACAAACCTGAAGGCAAGTCATGTTACATGACAAAAATGTGTGGATTTTGGGATGTGTCCTTCCCCCACACAAAGTAGTCCCTGTACTGAGCCTGATAGCTATACTGCACTGTGGCTGTGTGGAGAGGTGGGAAATCACTGTAGAGACAGAACAGTGACATTTCATGGAACAGCATCACATGTGTGCATACGTCTCTCTACATACCTGATGTGACAATGACACCTAGATGTTAGGAAACATTGTGAAACACACTGCGGTGAGTTGGTATTGGGAGGAACTGCAGAGACTTGTGAGACCAAGCCCATTTGGCTCACTACGGTTGCTCTACATTAATAACTGTCAGGCAACTGAAGAAGATGCGATAGGGAAAAGTTGACAGTGCAGCAAGCTTGATTTACTCTTATCTGTGGCTGTTGCCACAGACAGTGAGAGCCCCGTGGTGAGCTGCTGTCTCTGTCTGTCCTGCACCACGCTGAGTGACATGCGATACTTGTGGGATCAAGCCCATTTGGCTCAGTATGGTTGCTCCACATTAATAACTGGCAGACAAGTGAAGAATTGGGCACCTGATGAATGATTACCATGTGCTGCAGTGAGAGGGTGCCTGTGATCGTATAACAGTACATACTACTGAACAGACTTCACTGCAGTGTGCAAAGTACCAAGAGGAATGAGGAAGCTATGCTGAATTAAATGTCTCTCTGTCTCTCTCTCTCTCTCTCTGTTCCTGGCTCAGGCTCTCATTGAATGGACTTGGGTGCAGTGTGCAGAGAACCAAACAGGAACAGTAATGAGGCAGGTAAGGCTGTCTGTTTCAGCAGTGAACAGCTGGCACAAATGCTGGAGTGGCAACAAACACACCGGCCTGACAGTGCATGACAGACCATGTTCTCCCTGTGATGCTCTCTCTCTCTCTCATGTGAGGGGGTGAGGGCAACACTGCAGGGGACTACACGGTGATGTGTTGTGCTATCTGGAGAGGGGAAGGGAGGCGGCCAATACTACAGGGGACTGCATGCACCACAAACTCTGCCTGCACGGGATGAGCTGCTCAGCTTACAGCCTACTTCTCTCTTTCTCCATGGAAACCAGCACAGCACAGAGGCAAGACAAACACTCACACAGGAGAACTCCCCCTTCACTGACCACATGGAACATGAATAGAGAAAGACAGAGGACAGTTCACCAATGGACTGTGTGGTTGCCACATCTCACACACTCACAGGCTCTGTGTGGGTACAAGTATGAGGTCTGCTCTCTTGGTGCCTCTCTGTGCAGTGCAGGGTTCAACTTGAGGGGGGGGCCTTAGAATATCTGCTGAAGGACACACAGCTTAGGAGTGAGGGACACCACACAGAAACCCGCCTGCAAAAAATGCACATTGCTGCCCTACCAAAGCAGAGAATGGACAGTGTGACACTCACTCTCTCTAGCTCCCTCTCTCTCTTTCTCTCTACCCATGTCTCTCTCACTCTCTGTGTCTCACTCTCTCCAACAACACACAAGAATCATGTGTCTACAGGGAGGGAGCTACCATTGTCATCATCTCACTAAAGAAGGACACCACACAGAAACCCACCTGCAGACAACGCATAGTGCTGCCCTACCAAAGCAGAGAACAGACAGTGCAGTACACTCTCTCTCTCTCTGCCTGTGTCTCTCTCACTTTCTTGGTCTGTTGCTGACATTGTGTGCTGCCAAATGGTGCTCTCTCCCAACTGCTATTGATGAAGTCTATTCAGGCAGAGAGAAAGACACACACAGACAGCGGACTCTGGAGCAACATTGAATTACACAGTGTCACTGTGTGTCTCTGTTTGAAAACTCCACATTGAGTCACTCTCTCTCTGCTAATCACTACAATACATTAAGAATTCTGTGCATAGGACAGCACAGGGCTGCAATGACAGCTGCTCAACAACATAGATGATCTTCGGAGAGGGACGCACAGTAACAGTACTGTGGAGAACATTACCAACTGTGTAACACGCTACTGCTACTGAAGTGACATATACGATGCGGTGAAAAATAATGCTGACTTACTCACTGAAGACAGAGAGCGCGAGAGAGAGAGAGACAGTCTCTAAAGTTAACACTCCCGCTCCCCAGTCAGTGTGTGCTCGGTCCCCAGAGATCCACTGGGTGGGTAGGTGAGGAGCCAAGTACCTCTCACTAAACTGCCTATTACAAATGGTTGCTTTCCATGTTGATTCCATCAAGCAGAAAAAGAAAAGCAGTTCTGCCCACTGATTCACTATCTTGGGGACCTGTTCACCCTAACTGTGCCGATAATGTGCGTTAATGCGTTGTTACCTGACAGCACTCTACCAATCAGCTAATTCCCTCTGCCAACCCCATGTTATAACCATACATAATGCTTTGTTTCTATTGTGTATGGTGGTAACTAGTTCAGTCTCAGTTTCAGTAGTGATGTTCGTGCAGCAGCAGAATGACTTTTCATTCTGCTGCAGTACAGATGTCATACATGAATACAGCGTATCAGCTAATTTACATTTGCGCTACCACTGGTAGTGCTACACCCAAGCGCAATGCTGCTGTCAGTTAAAAAAAAAATTGTTGCAGGTTTGGGAAGATTTTTGTTTGTTTGTTTGTTTTAGTTGGGAGGAAGTGAGGGCACAGTTTGGAGGGCAGAAACATAGATTTTGATGGCAGATAAGGCCCACCTGGCCCACCTAATCTGTTCATTTCCCTACCTACTTAAACTCCAGATTCTAAATGATCAGCAGTTCACCCTCTCTTTCCTATCACCACAGTTACCTTCTGTCCATTCCATGCATTCTTGAACTCACCAAATGTTTTAGTCTCTATGATCTCTGACGGGAGATTGTTCCATGAATCCACCACCCTTTCTGAGAAGAAATACTTCCTCACATTACCCCTGAGTCTCCCCCCGCCTCATATTGTGACTCCTTGATCTTGCACATTTTTTTTGGAAGGTGCTGCCCTCCTGGGCCTTGTTGATTCCCCTGAGGTACTTGAATGTCTTTATCATATACCACTCCCTGCTTTCCTCCAGGGTATACATGATGAGGTCCTCCAGTCTTTCCTCATAGAGGGAAGTTGATGCATTGCTGTGAGACTGGAGGCAATTGGGTGGGTTGTGGAGAGTAGAGTGCTAAACAACTGAAAGCCATTTTCTGATAATAATGAGCATTTAAGGGTTTTCTTTGTGGTTGATGTACTCTAACTGAAGTAATGTAGTAGAGTTTAAAAAAAGACATGAAGTGTGCTTCTTTTCACCATACACAACAAGGCATCTTTCTCTCAGTGGTTATCATGATGACAGATAGACCTCTTGAACGTCAATCTCAAAGTCCTTGTTGTCATGGTAACCACTCTGTGAAAGAATAGCCTTTTTGTGTATTTGCTCCCATACACTATTCTATATGTTGTGTGCTAACAATACAACACCTTAGTATGGTCAAGACCAGTACCAGAAAAATCATCAGTCTACCTTGCCACATTTATGTGATATTTACAGACGCATTACATTTTTTAACATGTTAGTCTACATGAATTATAAATAGACAGATTTTAGAATAAACAGTGACAGCATTTGCCAGTTACTCCACTGGACTCCAGTGGGACAAATGGTCTTGTATGGTTCAGTCACCTTCATGACTGGGGGACCTATGAACACCAGCCAGTGAACCAAAGTTTGAGTGCAATGAACCTGTAACAGTGATACCTCCTGTAACACTAATTGACAGGTACTATGCTAAGATGTACAAATATGCGAAAACATAGAAGATAATAATATAGTGGGAGAATATATAAAGTTGCAAAAAGAGGAACAGGCTATAATCTGAATTATAAACTCACACTCTGGAGTGTGAAAAGAGGAAAAGGAGGGATAGTGTGGCTTCTGATGTTATAGGAGGATAAAAGTATTAGTAAGGGACTTTACAGTAATAATTAATGATGACGCTCAGAATCAAACTTGTCCATATTATGCCAATCAGCAGTGTTATCAGGGACTGGGATCACGTGTGTAACTATATATATGTTACTATGTAACTGAATATATATAACTGAATATATGCCATGAAAATATTCTCTATGACTTTTGGTACTAGGAGGGGCTTGCTAGACTCTCGCCTCCCCTTCCCCCTCCTTCCACATCGTTGATGGTGCAGCAATTGAAGATGTCTCCTCCTTTGAGATCCTTGGGGTCTGTCTGGACCATCACCTTTATTTCTGCATTCATGTGGACACAATGCACCAGAAGCTCCACCCCAAACTTGTGCTTTTCCAGAATAAGAGGGGCATCCCTCTTCCTGCCCAGAGAGAGATCTTCTTAAAGATGATATTCCCCATTTTTGACTATGGTGATATTATTTACTGTGCTGTTCCCAAATCCACCTTAGTCAGAATGGACCCTGTCTTTCACTCCTGTCAATTTTTCCTCAACAGTGCCCGACATACTCACCACTGTTACCTCTCATTCTCTTCTGTTGGTGCCAGGTGCCTTGACCATTGTGCATTCTCTATCTCCAAATTCTTGCTTGGCTCCCTCCCCTCTTACCTTGCCTTCCTCCCCTCTTACCTTGCCTCGCTTTCTCCTCTATTTCTCCCAGTTATGTCTTACTCCCTTCCCAACACTTGCTCTTCCTCTCTTGCTGTCCCCTCAATGAAATCCTCTGCTGGGTCAGATGCAGTCTCTTTCCACTTCCTTAATGTCTGGGATGCTACCCCTCCCTCCCCAGTTCATTTTGCTCCTTTCCTTCATGGTCTGAAATCTCTCCTCTGTGATTCTACTACTCATTTCTGTAGTTGTCCCTGACTGGATCATGTGAGAAGTTCATCCCTCTAGGCACAGAGGGCCTCCCTGTGGAACACCCCCATCAGCTGACATGAGGAGACAAAGAGAAGGTTGTCATATTGGGCCATCCTCAGCCCAGAAAGCAACACACATTAGCAGAAGAGAAAATCAAGACAAGTAGGGCAGGTTTGCATTCGCGTAAGATGGAGGTTGCAAACATATACCTCATGGACTCTAAATTATTTCATAAATACCTGAACAAGTCAACATATTATTCTCTTTAACTGTGTGCATCATACATTGTTCACTTTCTGTCCCATTACTGCAATAGAGAATAAATAATGGACCATTAACGTGAGACTGTGTTCTGTCAGATTTATTAATAAAGCTGTTCCTTTGAATATATACTCACAGTTTTGTGTCCTCTAAAAGTTAAGAAATCCTATGTGTTTACATAATATTTACCTGGTTGATTTTCAGCAAGGTTGTACAAGTAAATGTGAATATTTTTAAGATAAAATAATCATTCAAGACACATGTAGAAATAATTGGCTAGCAGCTTAATATGTCTTGCCTTGTAAAACATTGAGATTATTTTAATATTAACCTACACAAGATCAGAGTGGTGTCATTTAAATGAAATGATTTTATGCAAGATGTTTAGTAATATGTTTAATGACACAAGTAGTAAAGAGCATGACGAAATGTCAATGGTGTCATGTGACTAGACTTGGTATTATTCTAAAAAACATGTGGCCATGGGAAACCATTTTATACTTCCTTAGTAATACTTAACATCTTTGTCATTACAGCATGTTTAAAGTTTAATATAATGTATCTTATTTCTATTATAAAAATGAATGCTATGAAATAGAGTTGTACCCTTTTCCGGAATGCATTAGGCTACATATATCTAAGATTCCCAAAGATTAACATAGAACTATTTGTATATTTGCAGCCAATCAGTAAGCTGCATTTCACCATCCCTTTTTATCAGATACTATCACCAAATAGACCTTTACCATGCAATTAACCGTATGTTTAACACTAACAATAAGGACTACGAACAACAATGGACATTGCAATGATTAAGGCATGCTATATATCTTAAACACACCAGCAAACCTAGTGTATTATTATTATTAGTTGATCAACCTCTAATGATTGTATGGGACACAGGCGTTGTCAAGTGCTCTGGCTTGTATTCAAAAGGAAGTTTATTGAATCTCAGATCGCTGCTGTATGGATGAGTGCTTATAGCAGTTAGACGACAACTGCTCATAAACTATTTTGAAAAAATAGCTGCAAGATTACTGTACTATGTCAGCTCAGTTTGGGAAGTTACTCTGTTGGGGAAGTGGGTGAGGATGCAGGCAGAAGAAGTCACAGTCTTAGATGTTTGTAAGTGTACTGTACTGAACTTCAAAAATCAGTCCCAGATCACTCTCTCTCTCTCTCTCTCTCTCTCTCTTGCTTTGCCGATCACTCCCACAACATCAAAAACAATGAGTCCAATTTGGGCTAATATTGATAACACTGGAAAAATGGTAAGTCACCTCAGTTTGAAGAAGTGTAGAAGTGCACAGGTGTGGATGACTGAATACGAGTGATAGGACATGGTGGTAGGAGTTGCAGTGGCTCTAACAGTCAGATGAGAACATCAGTTTTTAAATCACAGCTACTGCAATTGTTCAAATTACAATTTAAACTGTATTTTGACTAGATTTATACAGCACACAACTGTACTCATATGGTACAGGTGCGCTGCCTGCATTTTCAGCGTTCTTTGATGTAATGAACAGGGAGCTATAATGAACACACATTAAAGCTCCCATTCTGTGCATTATCACAAGAGAGCACTGTGCAGGAGAATAATAAATGCATTGTTTCTTTTTTCTGACAACTGCAAAACTCACATGATCTAAAAATGTGTTTAACAAATAAATGTCAATTTTACTTGTGCTATGATATACACCAGGCTGTGCAGTAATAATGTCATTGCACCTAACAAAAAACAAAGGTATGTATAATTCCTTTTTAATTACACAGCCCTGTCATGCATAATCACTTATATAGAAACAGAAACATAGACTTTGATGGCAGATAAGGACCGCGAGGCCCATCTAGTCTGCCCATTTCCCTACCTACAGGATAGGCCACAGATCCTAGTTAACCAACAGCCTATTTCTTCCTACCCCCCACAAGAATTGCCTTATGTCTGTCCCATGCATTCTTGAATTCTTCCACAGTTTTAGGCCCCACAACCTCCTCAGGAAGGCTGTTTCATGCATCCACTACACTCTCTGTGAAATAATACTTCCTCACATTGCTCCTGAACCGCCCTCCTTCTATCTTTAAATTGTGTCCCCTTGTTCTTGCAAGTCTCTTTTTCTAAAAGATGCTACCCTCTTGGACTTTGTTGATTCCACTGGGGTACTTAAAGTTTCTGTCATGTCTCCCTCTCCCTTCTTTCCTCAAGGGTATACATATTAAGCTCCTTTAGTCTCTCCTCATATGGCTTCTCTTGCAGACCCTGCACCATTTTAGTTGCCCTCCTCTGGACTGCCTCTATCCTGTCTATGTCCTTGCAGAGATGGGGTCTCCAGAACTGGACACAGTACTCCAGATGAGGCCTCACCAACTGTCTGTACAGAGGGATTACAACTTCCTGTTTTCTGCTGATGATGCCTCTCCCTATACATCCCAGTATACCCCCAGCCCTCCCTACTGCCTTCTCACATTGCTTGCTAACCTTAAGGTCATCTGATATGATTACCCCCAGGTCCCTTTCCTTTTTTGTTGTTGTTACTACCTCCCCACCCATTGTGTATTCTTCCCCTGGGTTCTTGTTTCCCATGTGCATTATTTTGCACTTCTTTGCATTGAATCCTAGCTGCCATACTTCTGACCAGTCCTCCAACCTTGCCAAGTCCCTTTTCATCCTTTCCACGCCTCCTTGTGTATCAACCCTGTTGCAGATCTTTGTGTCATCTGCAAAAAGGCATACTTTTCCTTCCAGTCCCTCTGCAATGTCACTGATGAAGACATTAAAAAGGACTGGATCCAATACTGAACCCTGCAGTACCCCACTAGTAACCCCCCTTTCTTCAGTGTGGACTCCATTTACAATTACCTTCTGTGTCCTGTTGTCCAGCCAATGTTTTACCCAGGCTACCACCCTGGGTCCCACTCCCAGGCTGGTTAATTTCACTATTAATCTTTTGTGTGGGACTGTGTCAAATGCCTTGCTAAAGTCTAGGTAGGCCACATCCACAGCTCCTCCCTGGTCTACTACTTTGGTCACCCGGTCAAAGAAATCTATTAGATTCATCTGACATGACCTTCCCACTGTGAACCCATGCTGCCTTGGGTCCTGTGCTCCACTGGCCTCTAGGTACTTGACTATTCTTTCCTTCAGAAGTGACTCCATCACTTTCCCTACCACAGAGGTCAGACTGACAGGTCTGTAGTTTCCTGCCTCTGCCTTGGACCCAATTTTGTGAAGGGGAATCACATCCGCCTTCCTCCAGTCCTCGGGTACCACACCATCCTCCCATGATTTATTAAAAAGAGTAGCCAGTGGTTTCACTAGTTCCTCCCTTAATTCTTTTAGAATTCTGGAGTGAATTCCATCAGGACCCATTGCTTTGTCCACCTTCAGTTTTAGGAGTTCTTGCAGAACCCTTTCTTCTGTGAAAGGACTGGGATCGACCCCCTATCAAGAGTGCTGTTAATTGGATTAGGCACTTTCCCTTCTCTTTTGTGAATATTGAGCAGAAATATTCATTCAGTATTCCTGCTTTTCACTGTCCCCTCTGCCCATCCACGTTCATTCTATTCAGCCTCACTATCCCTCGCTTTGTCTTTCTCACTTCGCTATGATGTACCTATAAAGGTTTTATCCTCCTTCTTAACTGAGTTGGCTATCTTTCCTCAGTTTGGGCCTTTGCTATTCTGATTTCCCTCCTCGCTTCCTTCTGCCTTAACTGGTACAGCTCTCTGTCCTGCTCCTTCTGTGTTTCCTTATACTTCCATAATGCTATCTTTTTCTTCCTGACTTTCACAGCCACCTCTTTTGAGAACCATAGTGGCTTTTTCTTTCATTTGATTTGTTTATTTGCTTCACACAAAGGCTTGTTGCCTCTGTGATGGCAGTTTTGATAATTCCCCATTGTTGCTCCACACCTCCTTCTAGCCTGTTTGCTAGTGCTTTTCTGAGGCACTCTCCCATCTTGCCAAAGTCAGCCCTCCTAAAGTCCAGTACCCTCACTTTTGTATGGATTTACTCTGTAGCTGAGTTTAACATGAACCACACTGTTTGATGATCACTTGTCCCCAGATGGCAACCCACTTCTAGATCTGAGATCCTCTCACTGCCCCCGTTTGAGAGTACGAGGTCTAAGATTGCTCCCTCATGAGTGGGTTCCGAAACTAGCTGTCTGATGCCTGCCACCTGTAGGGCATCAAGAATGGCCCTGCTCTTGGATGTGGCTGCAGCAAATGTGCTCCAGTTAACATCTGGCATATTCAGGTCTCCCATCAACAGTATCTCCCCTTTCTCTGCCATTCTAAGAATGCCTTCTATCATATCCTTGTCCATTCCTTCCCCTGACATGGGGGTCTGTACACAACCCCTGTATGGATTGTGGTGCCCTTTCCAGTCTCCAAGGTGACCCACAGTGCCTCCTTTCCTCCCTGTTTACTCTTTTGTTCAGTTGCTTTTATCCCTTCCTTTACATAGAGAGCTACTCCTCCCCCTCTTCTCCCCTGCCTGTCTCTCCTGTAGGTTATGTACCCTGGTATGTTAACATCCCAGTCATGGTTCTCTGTGTACCATGTTTCTGTGACTGCTACAATATCTAGGCATCCCTCTTCCATTAAGGCTATCAGCTCAGGGAGCTTGTTGCCCAGACTACGGGCATTGGTACTCATTACCCTCCATTTTCTGATGGCCTTACTCCCTTTTGCCCCATATATATATATATATATATATACCTTATATCATGTGATATTGTAATGAGGGCCACATCTCACAGTTAGTCTGTTCCTTTTTTTTTAACTTGAACAATGTTATAGATTTTTCAATTGTACATGTATCTATGAGAGTAACAGTACATGCTGTAAACATTCAAGAAACAAAAAAATAAAGGAATAAATTACGGCACATATACCAATGAAATCAAAATGTAATGGCTCAGGAAGAATTCCACCATGGCTCTCACAGAAAGTAAAGAAAAGTATAAAAACAAAAGAAGAGCATATGCTAGAGCAAAGAGTAGTGGTAATCAGGCCTGTTGGGACCATTACAAAGAAACCCTAAGGATTTCAAAAACTAATATAAAAAATGCAAAAAAGGCCCATGAAATAAAATTAGCAACTGGGGTACAGGACAATTATAAATCCTTTTATACATATATAAACCATAAAAAGAGTATAACAAAAACAGTTGGTCCCCTTAAAAATAATGAAGGCAAATTAATAACAGAGAATAGTAACATGGCCATAGAGTATAATGATTTTTTTCTTCAGTCTGTAATAAAAGTAGTACTACCACCCGTAGGCATCTAAAAAGTTCAGAAGAAAATAGATTAATAATAAACCAATCTGACATTAGATCTAAACTACAAAAATTAGATATAAATGAGGCACAAGGACCCTACAGCATTTCACTTAGGTTGATTAGAGAGCTGGAGAAAGAACTAGCAGATCCCCTAACGCAATTGTACCAAGCTTTGATCGATTCCAGCAAGGTACTAGAAATCTGGAGACAGGCGGACGTTGTCCCAATATTCAGAAAGGGTGTTGGACATTTAGTGGGAAATTACAGGCCTGTGAACCTGACCACAGTATTGTGTAAGGTCTTGGAAGGTTGCATAAAGGACTTCATTATGGAATAGCTGGAAGATATTGATGGTACCCAGCATGGATTCAAAAAAGGACGGTCTTGTCAGACAAACCTATTGTAATTCTATGGTAAAGTTAGTAGGGCAATGGATGACCAAAACTCAGTAGATGTCATTTTCCTTTATTTTTCAAAGGCATTCGACAGGGTCCCACATGGGGAATTGATGGACACCCTAATTGGATATAATTTACCAATGAACATAACCAGATGGATTGAATCCTGGTTAACATCAAGAAAGCAGAGAGTGTGCATTAGAGGCACCTTCTCAGAGTGGTCAGATGTGTCTAGTGGAGTGCCACGGGGTTCGGTGCTGGGGCCTTGCTTGTTTAACATCTATATTTCATCATTAAAATGTAAAACAGATACCTGGCTTTCAAAATTTGCAGATGATACCAGAATGGGTCACACTGTAAATAATGAGAGAGAAGCAAATATACTTCAAAAAGCACTTTTAGAAATGAAAGTTTGGTCAAACAAACATCAGCTGGCCTTTAATTCAGATAAGTGCACTGTGATGCATCTGGGAAAGGGAAACCCAAAAATAGCTTATAAATTGCATGGAAAATTTTTAGGAACAGTAATAGATGGAAGAGACTTGGGTATTAGAATAACTCAAGAACTAGGCTTTAAGCAACATAATAATGCCATAATTAAAAAAGCTGGCGGCATATTGTATTGTATATTAAGACACATTACTAGCAGAGACAGGCAGGTGATAGTGCCACTGTACACTTCCTTCGTGAGACCCCATTTAGAAAACTGTGCACAACTCTGGTCCCCAGGTTACAAAACACAGATTCAGGCACTGGAAAAAAATCCAGCGTAAAGCAACTCGACAAATTCCGGAATTGGAGGGCTTGGACTATGGGGATAGACTGGCACAGTTGGGTATGTACTTCTTGCAATTTAGAAGACTAAGAGGAGATATGTGTCTGATGTACAGGGCAATGTAAGAGGTAGGAGTAAGAGATCAGCTTGGCATCAATATCAAGAAAAAAGGTTTTACTACTAGAACTCACCATACAATTAGCAGGGGAATGCTTTAGAACAAACAAAAGGAAACACTGGTTCAGTATCAGAGTAGTAAACACTTAAGACTACCAACAGAGGTGGAGAGTAAAAACATGATAGAATTCATGCAACTACTGGATATCTACCTAATTCAAAACAATATACAGGGATATAGTTAGATAAGATGGCAATCTCTATGGACTTTGGTCTACTATGCTTTGCAAAACCTATGAAACCTATGAAAACAGAACATTCCTGTCAGCACAATAGGTGATAGTGCAAAAACAATAGGAAATATAACAGTCTGTAATAGATAATATGGCAAAAAGCAAGGTTGCCATCTGCAAACTGAAGAGGAAGCGGGGGTACTTGGGTGACTTACAGTTGTGGTGGTGGATTCCCAAGAGGTGGATATGTTCCATTTCTATGTGATCAATATCACTTGTTAGCTTAAAATATCATGGTATAGTATTAATAGGACAAAACGTAAGCTACAATTACCATTTTAAAGCTTTTATGAGTTCTATAAGAGCATATTATGTACTTAATTTTTATCATAGATTGCAGAAACAATCATTGCCACTGTTTTGTAGAACTGCAACAAACAGTATGATGTCTACAAAAATGTATGTAGAAACAAAGAAACATAGAAACTCATGGCAGATAAGGACTGCTTGGCCTATTCAGTTTGCAAAGTGATTGCTTTCATTGCAGAACTTCCTTGGTCTATGGCACTGTCTCTTTCACCCACTTCCCTTTCCTTATGATTCCCTTGTGAATATTCCAGGCTTTTATGAATCCCACCACTGTTTTCACTCCCACGACCTCCACTAGAAGACTGTTCCAGACATCCACCACCCTTTCTGTGAAGAAGTGTTTCCCCACATCCCTCCAGAACTTACCCCCCTCCAGCTTCATGACATGACCCCTTGTTCTAAAGCACCTTTCCTTGGAAAAATGCCTCCAACCTGTACCTTATTCACTCCTGTGGGCTATTTAAAGATCTCAATTATATCCACCCCTCCCTCCCTCCACTCCACCAGGGTGTACATATTGAATTTCTTTAGCCACTTCTCACAGAGCTTTTGGTGCAAACCCTGAACCTTCTGGGTAACCCTCCTCTGGACTGCCTCTACTCTGTCTATGTCTTTCTTGAAATGTGATCTCCAAAACTGGACACAGCACCCCAGGTGGTGTCTTTACCAATGACCTATATGGGGCAACACTACTTCCCTCTTCCTCCTGGTGATACCCTAACTATACACTATAGCATTCCATTAGCTCTCCCAATCACTTTGTCACATTGCCAGGCCACTTTCAAGCCATCTGATATGATTACCCCAATGTTCGTTTCCTACTTGGTCTTTGAAAGTGTCTCCCTCCCTCCCTCCATTTTGTACTCCATCCCTAGATTTCTGTGACCCAAGTGCATTGTCAGTTTTGTCAGTGTCAGTGGCTCAGTAGGTAGCACACTCACCTGTGAGGCCGGGAGATCAGAGGGCTGTGGGTTCAGTTCTCACATCTGGCACTTGGGTTAATATCCCAGTACTGACACTGTAGTGCAGCATGAGAGGGGTGCTGCACTTCTGAGGTGCCATATTTCGGATGAGACATTAAACTGAGGTCCCATCTGCCTGGATTGGTGGTAGTTCAGGTGGATGTTAAAGATCCCATGGCACTTATCAAAAAGAGTAGGGGAATTTCCCTGGTGTCCTGGCCAAATTTCCCTCATTCACTAAAAATACCACCAACAGCTTAATCTGGTTCAAGGTCAGTTGGCATTAATCTGTATCCCCTTCCCCTGTGTCATGCCTGAAAATAGGCAGGATTTGTCTAGTGCACTTACCCGGTCAACAAAAGCTAAAAAAAAAAAAAATTGTTTTACACTTTTGTTGCATTATACCTTAGCTGCCAAACTTTTGATCACTCCTCCAGCCATTTTAAATTTCTTTCCATCTTATGCATCCCCTCTACAGAGTGTCTACTCTGTTGCAGGTCTTGGTGTCATCTGCAAAGAGGCAGACTTTCCCTTCCAGTTCCTTTGCTATATCGCTAATGAAGACATTAAAGAGGACCAGTCCAAGTACTGACCCCTGAGGTAGCCTGTTGGTCATTTTACCCTCCTCAGAGTGAACTCCATTTACCACCACCCTCTGCCCCAATCCACTAACTAGTTTCTTACCCAGGTTACCACCTTATTGCCCACCCATGTCATCAAGCTTGTTTACTAGTTTCCTATGTTTAATGGTGTTGAAGGCCTAGCCGAAGCCTAGATAGGCCACATCCACTACCCCCATGATCCAACACCTTGGTTACCCAGTCAAAAAAATCTATTAGAATTGTTGGGCTTGACCGTCCCTCTGTGAAATCATGCTGGCTTGGGTCCTGCAGTCTGTTGGATACCAGGCGCTGCACAAGCCTTTCATTTAACAGTGTTTTCATTAATTTCCCTACCACTAAAGTCAAACGGATGGGACAATAACTGCCCGCCTCCTCCTTGCTGCCACTTTTATGAAGTGGGATTATGTCCAGTCTTTTCCAGTCCTCTAGGACCATGCTGATCTCCAGTGAACTGCTAAAAAAGTCAGCTGGGGTGCAGACAGTGCTTTCTTGAGTTCCTTCTTTCTGTCTTGCACAATAACATAATTTCATCCTCAAGTAAAAGAAACATATTATGATATATACGATTGACATAGTTAGCAACATTCTTTAACAGAATCTTAAACATTATATACATATATATTATACTGGCGCGAATGTACCAATATATTAGGGTTGATGAAGGTGTTTAATGTTAAAGGACAATCTTTGGACCTTAATAACTTTGTAACGGTTGAAATGATTTCTATAAAATGTTGCAAGCATAATTGCCTTGGTTAGGTGTTAGTATGTGACAAATTTTGTTTCAGTATCTTTAGCCATTTCTGAGATACAAAGCGTTGTAAATAAAGGTGGTTTGGGGCTTTTGGCTACTTTTTTTGTCCAATAGTATCTCAAAAACAGCATTAGCTTCTGGGTTGAAATTTTCTGGATAGAAAGCCTTTGCCTCACAGATGTGCCATTTTAGAGTGTGGTGAAAAATATTAATCCATTCAAAAGTTATTCAATGTTTAATTTCCCATTATTTCCCATGGGAAAAGACAGATGAAAAAGTGAAAGTACTTTTCTCACACTAACATCCAGTTTTAAATACTTTGCACCTTAATAACTTTACAATCCTTCAATGGATTTGCATGAAATTTAATATGCTTATGCCCTGGGGGTAGTTCTCATGATCTTGTAAATTTCACGTGAATATGTTGTGCTTTGTCTGAGATTTTGTGTCTCAAACTTCCTCAACTTTACATGTGTTATTCCCATTTTCACAGATAATCTTCCAGTTTTGCATATTTGCACCTTAATAACTTTAGAATCCTTCAACAGATGTGCATGAAATTGTGTATGCATAATCTCAAGGAGTATGTCTGTTGATACAACACATTTCATTTTAGCATCTTGTGTGATTTGTGAGATATTGTGTCTCAAACATCATTAAACTGACATATTTGATCCCATTTTACTAACAGTCTTCCAGTTTTGCATAATTTGTACTTTAATAACCCTGGAGTCCTACAAAATATGTGCATACAATTATGGAAGCATAATTTTGTGGGATTGGTCTGTTGATGTGGTTAAATTCCATGTGAATTTTTGGTGTAGTTTCCACGATACTGTCTCAAATATCCTTACATTTACATGTTTTTCCTATTTTTGCAGTCATCCACTTTTGCATACTTTGCACTTTAATAACTTTACAACCATTCAATGGAAATGCATGAATGTTTCTTGCATAATTTCATAGGGTAGGTCTGTTGATGTTTCTAATTTCATTTGAATTGTTTGTGTGGTTTCTGAGATATTGTGTCTTAAACATCCTTACATTTACATGTTTTTTTTTCTATTTTTGCAGTCTTCAAGTTTTGCATACTTTGCACCTTAATAACTTTGTAACCCCTCAATGGATGTGCATGAAGTTTTGCAGTCATAATCTTGTGGGGTAGTTCTGTTGATGTGGCTAACTTAATTTGAATTACTTAATTGCAACATTATTTGTTGAAAGAACTAGGGCACTGCAGCAGTCTGTGACACTACTTTCCAGATATGTCTGTTTCTTTGTCACTTCATGACTAAACAAATTCTGATCAGAGCCAATATGGCTGCACTGAGCTATTACCTGTATAGTGTCAATATAGTTCTTGGAGTGGCAGTCGCAATATCAGAGTGGCAGCAGTGGCAGTTTCTGAGTTAATGGCACAGCTGTCAGAGCTGTGATGGTGTGGCATTAGCAAGATGGTGGTGGAGACAAAACTACTTGCATATGTGCAGGTTTCCTGGAAGCTCATTCCTGAAGTATTGTGCCCTTGAGGGGTAACCGAGTTGCAGAAAGGAGCTCCATCATGGATGACAGTGCCAGTGGAGTCAGCACTGTCCAGACATTGCCACATCACTGTAAGAGAATACAGGGTTGTGTTCTGGTTGCGACCCTCTGTTCTACTACAGTGATGGCAAAACATCTGCAGAGCTCTGCCCATGCCGTTGTAAAAATGGTTTGAGCTTTTGGGCTGAAAGTTTCAGGGGACAAAGGACTTGCTCCAAAGATGTGCCTTTTGCTGGTTTGGTGAAAAAATGTTACTGCATGGCAGAGTCATATCACTTTGAAGTTTCAGAATTTCCCTTAGAGTAACATTGTGATGGTTGGGGTACACTTCAGATGCTATATCTTGAAAATGCTTTGTGATACAGCTTCGGCACTATGGGTGGTTTAGTACACTTTTGGGTGTACTAAGTTATTTTGCATGTTACCAGGCCCCCTTTCAAACTGTTGATGAATTGTAATGAATGGGATACATGTGACCTATACTGTGGCATGCATTATCAACACGGCAGCAATACTGCTGTGCAGGGCACAATGGTACCACAACACACTGTGCACTAATGGGAGAACAGGGTCCAATGGGCCCTGCACTCTCACATGCACATGACAGACAATTATAATTGTCATGAATAGGAGCACAAGGCCTAGAGGGCCCTGTGCCACTACTGCTCATTATGTACTGATGGGAGCTCAGGGCCTGGAGGGCCCTATGCTCCCACATGGAAATGAGGGACAAGTACAATAGGCATGTATGATAGCACAGAGCCCTACCACTCACTATAGACTGTCAGGAACACAGGATCTGGAGGTTCCTGCAGTTTCACATGGAAATGAGGGACATTTACAAGAGGCATGGATGGAAGCACAGGGCCCAGATGGCTCTGTGCTCCTACCCATCACTATGGACTGAAGGGGGCACTGGGTCCAGAGGGCCCTGCACTCTTGTAATCAAATAAGGCTATGAAAGTACTTTCTCAAAAAGTAAGGAAATTAATTGCAAAAAACATTGTTAATGCACTATTATGGTTGAAGAATCAAATGTAGGGACATATGACCTTAGGGCTCCCAAGCCTAAGACCCCACCCCACTTGTGCATGCAGGAACAGGCATGAGGGGTGTGTTTGGGGTTATGAACTCTAATGCTCACCCTATTCCATGAGTAAGTAAGGTACATACTATACTGACATGATAGTGCCAGTATATTAGGGTTAATGAGGGTGTTTAATGTTAAAGGGCAATTTTGGACCCTAATAACTTTATAATGGTAGAATAGATTTCTATGATATTTGGCATACATAATCACCTTCAGTAGGTGTTTGCATGTTGTAAATTATACCTCAATAACTTTAGCCATTTCCAAGACACAGTGTGTTAAAAATAAAGAAGGTCTGAGGCTTTTTGGCACTTTTTTGTCCATCTGTATCTCAGAAACAGCTTTCACTTCTGGGCTGAAATTTTCAGGGTTGAAAGACTTAGCCTCAGAGATATGCCTTTTGAAGGTTTGGTGGAAAACACTAATCTGTTCTAAAGTTACTCAATTTTGTTTTTCTCTTTATTTCCTATGGGGAAAAATAGATGTCAAGCATGATGAAGGATCCCATGTCATAGGTGCAGCTGCGATACGAGATTCTAGGGTGAACACATTATGCTGCTGGCCATGTTCTTTTTCCACATATCAATAAAACTTAATTAAGTACTTTTGATGTGTGGACACTGGGGAGTCCACTCCCAGTGTACCCAAATAATTATTTTATATACTTACCTAAAAAATAAAGAAAATAGTCCTGTGATGTACTTTGCTGTTATCAGGGTGCCAATCCCTGTGTCAGCATTTATACACCCCCCAACTACTGTTGGACACTGGGGAGCCCATTTCCAGTGTCCACAAATTGATTTAGTTTATCTCCCCCCAGCACTGTGGGACACTGAGGACCCCACTCTCAGTGTCACAAATTAATTATATATATATATATATATATATATGTCGAGAACTAGCTGCAGGGTAGACAGCAGAAGATAGTAGCAAGGGGGGAGGCATCTGAACCCAGGGTGGAAACAAGTGGTGTTCCACAGGGCTCGGTGCTGGGACTCCTTCTGTTTAACCTTTTCATGGCTGACATTGCAGTAGAGATTAAGAGCAAGATCAGTCTTTTTGCAGATGACAAAAAGATCTGTGCCGAGATAGATGGGGGGAGGGAGCCAAAGTTCTTCAGGAGGATTTGGCAAAACTGGAGGAATGGTCAGACACTTAACAGCTTGGTTTCAATGCCAAGAAGTGCAAAGTGATGCATTTAGGAGGCACGAACCCAGGACATAATTATTGGCTGGAGGGTGGCCCGTTAAAAAAATCCAAGGATGAGAAGGATCTGGGAGTGCTGGTAACCAGGGAGATAAACCACTTTGCACAGTGCAGAAAGGCAGCAGTGAAGGCAAACAGGATGCTAGGTTGCATAGCAAGGGGGACTACTTCCAGGAGTGGGGAGGTCATCTTGCCCCTGTACAGGTCCCAGGTGGGACCACAACTAGAGTACTGCATGCAATTCTGGTGCCCCTACTTGAAAAGGGACATCAAATTACTGGAGATGGTACAGCGCAGGGCAACTAAAATGATCCTGGGGTTGAGGGACAGACCATATGAGGAGAGAATGTGAGAGCTCAATATGTATACCCTGGAGGAAAGAAGGGAGAGAGGGGATATGTTTGAGACCTTTAAGTACCTGAAGGGTTTGAACAGAGTAGACACCAGCTGTATATCCAGTCTGAAGGGCAGAAGGGAAAGCAGGGGCCACTCTATGAAGTTGGAAGGGGGCAGGTTCAAGAGGGAATGAGGGAGGCACTATTTTACAGAAAGGGTGGGGGCAGGGTGGAATGCTCTGCCAGAGGAAGTCATATCACTACAGAGTGTTGGAGGCTTCAAGAGGGGGTGGGACAGATTCAAAGGGAAGGTACAAACCAGGAGGGGCACAAGATGGGGGAGGGCATATGAGGGAGGTGCAGCTTAGTCTAGTGGACTGAAGTGCAGCACACTCGAGCAGACTAGATAGACAAAATGGCCTGTATTTGCTGGCAATTTCATATGTTCATATGTTCGTATGTATATATATATATATATACACACACACACATACATATATATATATTTTAACCTAAAAGAAAAACCATCACACAAAGTAGTTGTAACATCATAGTACCCAATTCCATGTTGGCATTTACACTGGCCCCAACTACTTTTTTTTTTGCTGTTAACCAGGAGCTGCAAGCTTGTTTTCAGGTGCAACCTGGGAACATAAGGCAATTAAGTGACTTGCTCAGGGTCACACATTATGCACCTAGGTGGCTGTGGGATTCAAACCCAGGTCTCCAGATCTGCAACTCAGAACTTTAACCTACTGCACTATATTGCCTCCTTACTGCACTATACAGCACTGTACTGTCCTTTTGGACACTTGGGAACCCACTCCCAGTGTCCACAAATTATATTATTATTTTATCCCCCTGTACTATGGGACATTGGAAAGTCCACTCCCAGTGTCCCCAAATAATATTTTTCCAGTTACCTGAAAAGAAGAAACAGCCCTGTAACGTCTTTACTTTTTTGGTTTTTCTGAAACAAAGAAAACCATCCCTCATCATCGCTGTTCAGCACCTCCCCCAATCCACACTCTCCCACTGAGCACCAACCTCCCCGTACCCCCCTTACCCTATATTTTCCTGTGGTGGTCATCCGCTGCCATCTTCTGTGGACTGGGACACATCTGAACTCTTCAAAGCTGAACCGTGTACTGACAAATAAAGGTAAGTGTCGATAATGGCAGTCAATGGTGTTTTGAACTTATATTGCTATCTAGGCCATTTGTAGGGATTTTTGCAGCACATCTTCAACGTGGGCTTTATGGGACTCTACCTCATGAACACTGGTACTGTCATTTTGTTACTCAGCCCCAATAGATAATTTTACAAGAGTTAGGCCCGATGACCTCAAGGCACACCAGGGCCTACTCTCATCCCATTTGATGTGAAAACAAGGTGATATGGTACAGTATAGGAGAATGGGTGAGAGTTATGCAGGATGACCCCAAAGCACACCCTGACTGACATCTATTGTTTTGAGGAGGGTGGGAGGGTATGGTTGATAACTCTAACATTGAAATTCCTGAGTTTTGTCCCTGTAATAGAAACCCTAAGTGATGCATTAACAGAGTTTTTGCAATGAATTTCCCTTCTTTTTGAGATAGCATAATAGCATCCTAATTTTACCATGGGAGCGAAGGGTCCTTTGGACCCTGTACTCAAATCCCACTATAAATGCTCTTCCATGTGTTGAACAACAGTGACCAAATTGTCAGTATAGTCATCTTATGACCCCTCCTCATGTAGCCCTGCATAGAGTAATTGTAAAATACAAGGAAAAAATGTATCTACGTGCAACTGCAATGCCATTCCATGCCACAGGTGCAAAAACTCATTTTGGGCAGGATGTTTGAAATGACACTTGTACTATTCATGAGGTGGTGTGAAAAAGTGGATTTGTTAAAAATTTGGTGGCAAAATAAGGAAAAGTACGAAAGTTATGCACAGGCGTACAATTAATTCAATGGATGCACGTACCCCAGCCATTTTGCAGAATTTTTGCACCATATTTTCAACATGGCATTTTGGGGACCTCACCTCATGAACACTGGCACTGTGATTTCATTAGTCAGCCCAGAAAGGTGATTTTTCCCAGCGTATGTGCCATTCTCTGAACCACAAGTGCGAAAACACATTTCAGGCAGGATGTGAAAAATGAGAGCTTTACTGTTCATGAATTGGTGTGTAAAAATGGCAATGTTGAAAATTTGGAGTCAAAATATTATAAATTACTGAAGTTACACACCTGCATAGAAATTGCATAATGCACACTTGTAATGCAACCATTTTGGGGAATTTTTTCACAAAATTTTCAACATGGGTCTTTTGGGACCTCACCTCATGAGCACTGGCACTATCATTTTGTTAATCAGTCCCAAAAGATGATGAAACCCAGTGACTGAGAAATCACCTTTTGGGACCAAGTGACAAAATGACAGTGACAATGTTCATGAGGTAGGGTCCCAAAAACCCCACATTGAAAATTTGGTGCAAAAATATTGAAAACTGGCTGAGATATCAACATAAGTTCAAAACACCATTGACAGCCAATGGACAAGCATGCTGAATATAATTTGTAACAAGGATCAATAATCCTTTTGGCTCATAGTAGCTAGAGGAACAAACAACAGTAGCAAGCAATTAGATGCTTACATCTCATTGGAACAATGAGTCAAGCACTATTAGGACCTATTCCATAACCTTAATATAGAAGATCTGTTGGATCAGTGGAATCTTGAAGTTGATAGATGTGACTTTGTTCCACTTCAATACAGACAGGTTTACCTAGACATTGCCTAACTGAAAAAGAAAAAGCACCTGGACCGGATATGGTGTCTTTAAACATCTCCATGGCAGTCCCAACATTGAGGGCAGCTCTGCTGGTGTGTTATTACAACTTATGCATTTGTAATAGACAAATACCAAACTTATGGAAGGGTGCCATTATTGTGTCAATTTTTAAAAAGGGTAATAGAGAAGATCCTTGTATGTATTGTCCTGTCTCCCTGTTGGATATTATTGGGAAAATCTTTGCAAAAGTTATCTTCAGTAGAATGCATGAGCAACTTCAGGAATTGGGAGAACTTAGTGAACTTCAGGCTGGCTTTCAAACTGGATACAGCACCACAGATAATTGTTATATATTGCTCCACTTAATTGAAAAATATATAGCATTAAAAATACAAAAACTATATGTGGCATTTATATATTTTAGTGCAGCTTTTGATAATGTCTCCCATCCTTTATTATGGCAAACAATGCTTGTAAAGGGTTTTCTTCCAGAGATAGTATTATAAAGCAGTTGTACAGTGAAACTTGGGCTCAAGTTAGAATGGGTATAAATGGTCATCTCTCTACAACATTTAAAACAAACAAAGGAGTAACTGAAGACAGGGCTGTATACTAGCCCCAACACTATTTTGTATATCTATATATTGACCAGCTACTCATGAAATTGATATTATCTTCTTCAGATTTGCCCAAGGTTGATAATAATCCATGTCTGACATTAGCTTACGTTGATGATTTGGCATTACTTTCCCTGTCTAGGTCTGGTTTACAAAAAAAAAAAAATCAATCAATATACTAAATGTATTTGCAGTTGCCAAAAACTAAGCATTAATATGGCCAAGAGTCAGATTATGATTTTTGGTTCAAGAGACCTTTCTAAAACATGGGTGATAGCTGATCATAAAATTAAAACAGTAAAATCTTATTTATGCCTGGGACTGACTTTTTCCAATACTGGGAGTTGGAAAACTCATCTTAAATCACAGATAATTAAATTAAAGAAAACTGCTGGGGCAATACAAAGTTTTAACACAAAACATGGTGTCTCTCAATATTACCTTTAATAAAGGCCATTCAGGCAAAGTATATCCCCCAAGCACTTTATCTGGCAGAAAATGGAGTCATAGAAATATAAAACCCTTGGAGACTCCACTAAATACTCTATTGAGATCGATTTTAGGTCTAGGGGGAATCTACCCCGATTGCATTAGTTCATGCAGAAATAGGCTTGCTACATATGGAGGCTCTCTCAACCTCCAGACTGGTGGGATATTGGATAACTGTTATGAGAATATCTCCCAAAAGGCTCACAAATATGTGTTTAAAAGAAAAACAAAAGTGGATTGCTCTCGGATGCAAAAAATCAAACTGGTATTTGAATTTAACCACAGCTTTGAATGATAGTTGCTTACAACAAATACATAAATATGTGGAGAGGGGTATAAATATATTACAAAAATGACTGTATAAAGAAAATCAACAGTAATTTTTTTTTTTTGCAGTTAATCTTTTTATTAAGACATTTGTAAAAATAAACAAACTTATTCCAGATACATGAATTGGCATCTTTATATAGCAGAAAAACAGCATATTAGCTAGTACAAAGGTTTAGGTAAAACAGACTAGAACTGTATATTATAAGTTGTAAAGTAAACTTACATCATTGAAGTTGGATGTGATTACACATTGAACATTCAAGGATGGTCAGAGGAAAAGTTAGACAGTATATATGGACTTAGATAAACAGTATTGCAGTTTGAATGTACTATAATGCTGTAAATTGTATATGAGGAATGGAAGAGCTATGGAATATAATAAATATTCAGGAAAAGTTAACAAGAAAAGGAAAGGGAAAGGGAAGAGAAAAGAGAAGAGAGAGATGAGACAGCAACTGGGAGAGACAACGGCAATGATGATTTGTCAGAAGAAGATAAATAAGGAGTTGCAATATATGTCGATCCATACCTTAGTTACCAGGAGATTAAGAGGCTTCTAAAAAATTAAAATAATCTTGCCAACATCTGTTGTATATGCTGAGTCAGCCAGAAGAAATATAAGACATGTGATCTAGGGATGCATATTGATATAATTGTTTAATAATGTCTGAAAAACTAGGAATTATGATAGCTCTCCAGTGCATAAGTACAAGGCACTTAACTTGGAGAAACAGTATAGTCAACCATCTATTTTGTGCGTGGAAGATTTTGTTATTATGAAAATTAAAAATACCAAGTATACAATGTTTAGGGCCTAGTGTAAAAAAATGACCAATCACTTTGATTGCAAAATGGTGAATAGTGCACCAGAGTTTATATATAGAGGGACAGTTCCTTAAGATATAGAGTAAATCCCTGTTAGAAGAATTACAGTGCCAACAATTATGATTATTCATTAGACCTGTTTTTTGAAGTACCACAGGGGTTCTGTACTGCAAGTGAAGAATTTTGGTCTGTATTAGAGAACTACACATATCCTTGAATGTTTTATGACAGGAAAGCCAACATTTGTGCCATTGTGCGTTCGTTATGTTGTAATTCAAAAGTGTACTCCATTTATTTTTTGCACTAATGGATTATCATCAGTAATTATAAAAAGAAGGACTGCGATACAATATCAAACCTGAAAATTGCACAAATTATTTATTTATTTATTTATTTGTATTTCAGATGACACCTTTGAGCCAAGGGATCTTTTACAAAGGTTCCAAGTCAAGGCAATAAGAACAATAAGGTACAAAACAGAGCATAATCATTACTATGGAACTTATAAAAAAAAAAACATGTAAGGTTACAATAATAGCAGCCAAAGGCATTGTCAAAGAATTGTGATGTGAGTTAATTATAGAGTACAAGTCATAGGTGGCTCAGTGAAACTTTGTTAGGAGTGGGTTAGTGGGAAAAGACAAAGAAGAGTGGTGGTGAGGGAGTGGTATGGGAGAGAGAGAGAGAGAGAGAAGGAGGAGGGGAGAAATGGGGAGGGAATTATGTTGGGTATCTGGTAGAAGGGAAATAGCAAGGGAGGAGGGATGGGGGGATAAAAAACAAGAGGAGACAGACTCATCCTATACCCAGTAATGGGGGGTAGGAGAGGAGGAGGAGTTGAGACAGTGAGGAGGGATGCTAGAGGTTAGTATGCCTGGAGGGGATAAGGAGCAATCACAGAAGGCACTAGCCACAAGGTGTTGATGTAGTTTACACTTAAAAGCACCAATCATGGCAATGTTGGAGATTTCTGTAGGTAGCAAGTTGAACCAGGTGGAGGCTCTGACAAGGTAAGAATGCTGAGCTTGAGAGGTCTGGCAGTGAGGTATTGTAAAGGTTAGACTGTTAGATCTTCTAGTTAGGCAGCAGACATGCTGCGGGGTCAATATTGATTGGACTCCAGGAGGCAGAAGGCCCAGTGATGTCTTCTTAGCTGGGATGCAGGTCTGGTACTTTAGCCTGCCAGATTGCTAGAGCCATTTAGCCTGCTTGTAAATGCCACATGTGTGAGAAAGGCGGGCAGCTGAAATAAGGAGTCTTATTAAGGGCTACAGCTATGCACCGGAGTGCAGTATCAGTAGCAGATCCATAGATAATGAGCCCGTAGTCAATAGTTGAGATAACAGAGCTCTGGATAGCGAGGTTCAAGGCTTCAGCTGTTAGGCAATGTTTATGCTTGTACAGTAGCCCTATGCAGGAGTTCACAGTTTTAGTGATATTGTCAATGTGTTTGATATACAAGAGGGAGCAGTCAAGGGTCAGGCCAAGATATTTAAACATATCCATCTTCTCAAGGGCGACGCCTTTGTAGTTGTTAATTATGAGCTCATGGCCCTTGTACTTGTGGGTTCCATGGAACATTGTTTTAGTTTTTTTTTGTGGTTAAGGATGAGTTTATGTGAGCAAAACCAGTCTTCCACTTCTGTGAACCTTTTCTGTAGTTGAAAATGAAGGGAGGTGGGGTCAGTGTGGCAAGTGAAGATTACTGCATGATCTGCATACAGTATCATTCTGTCATGGCAGGAGGCAGAGAGATTGTTCAGGAATATGCTGAATAACAAGAGACCCAGGATAGAACCTTGGGGTACTCCAGAGTGGATTGGTAGGGATTATGAGAGGAATTCAACAATCCTGACCTGTTGGGTCCAGTTACTGAGGTAGCTTTGAAACCAGAGGGTAGTTTCACTTGAAAGGAAAAGGAGGGATAATTGTTCAAGTAGAATGGAGTGATTGACAGTGTCAAATGCCTTAGTCAGGTTAATAAAAGAGGCACCAACCAACTGGCCCTGATCAAGTGCGTGATGGATATGTGTGGTGAATCGTTGAGTGCCGTGGTAGTGCTGTGCCCTTTGTGGAAGCCATGCTGCTGGGAACATTGCAGGCTGTATTTTACAAGGTACTCCATGAGCTGATCAGCCACTATCCATTCCAATGCTTTGGATAGAGGGGGGAGGATGGATATAGGCCTGTAGTTGTTCGTAAGAGTCTTGTCACCGCTTTTATGGATTGGAGTCACAAATGCCAGTTTCCACTTTTGGGGAAACTGGGATAGCATGAGGGAATGGTTGAGGACTTTGGTTAGTGGGAGCAGGACTTCATCAATGGTGAGGGCAAGAAGTTTCATATCCAGAGAATCGCCACTGACCGTAGACTTTCCAAGCACTTTAAGAATGTGTTTTTTAGCTAGACTTTCCAGGATTGCTTTGAAATGGAATGGAGGGTGCCCTGGTGGCAAACCTGAACTAACAGGAGCTGAGTTTACTGTGGTGGGATCAAAAAATGTAGGGGGTAGCACATGACTAAGGTCAGCAAAAGTGGTGTTAAATGCATTGGCAATGATTACATGGTCAAGAATGATGGTAACATCTATGTTCAACACTGTGGGTATTGTTTTGGGATCCTTTCCAGTCACTTCAGCAAGGTTACACCAGAATTTACTCCCGTCATTCCAGGTGCTGGCTAAGGCATTCCTGTAATAGTTAGCCTTCTCATGGCAAATTGCTCTGGTACATGCATTCCTTACTGTTTTTAGGCCTGGATATCAATCTTGGTGCCAGTAGCCTTAGCATGATACCAGAGCTGGTCTCAAGATTTCATCTGTGTAAGGAGGCCTAGTGTCATCCATGGGTTATTGACACCCTTGATCTTACACTTCTTGAACAGAGCATGAACGTCGCAGGCTGAGTTGAAACAGGTGATAAAGTATTCGAGTGCTGTGTATACGTCGGGGACTATATCAAATGGTGACCAGTCATGTTCACGAAGGAGTGTTTTAAGTGACTCAATATGATCGGGGGTCAGCATTTTCCTGTTAATAGTTTTGGGGGGAGTTTGGTGTATTTGTTGGTCCAGATACACAAGATAGCGGAATGATCACTTAAGGCGTCTGGGAGGACTGTAGCTTCAGATATATGCTCTGGACGATTAGTTAGCACCCAGTCCAGAACAGTACAGGTCCCTGTTCTGCAGTTTACTCTAGTAGGTGATTTGACCATTTGTGAGAAGTTAGCAGCAGCTAGGGCATCCTTATAACTATTCGAGCTGGAGGCCAGCCACTTGACGTTGAAATCACCAAGCAGGTTAACTTCTGTATTCTGATTCAAGGAGTTGATACAGTCAAGGAGGGAGTGAATGCTCAGATTGCTCAACTTGGGTGGTATATAGACAGAGACAACAGTCAGGATCTTGTTATGAGTTCTGAGAAGTACTTTGGCAGCAAGGACATGGATGTAATTCCCGGAGATGGGCAAGGGCTTGACATGACCCATGAGGGACTCTTTAAGGTAGAGGGTACAGCCTTCTCCTTTCTTGGTAAATCTATCCTGTCTGAAAACTGCATATCTGGGAATTGCTATTGCAGAGTCAGGTACCTTCAGAGACAGCCATGTTTCCAGTACTGATAGAATGCCTAAACTGTGCTGGGAAACCCAGGCAGAGAGGGTATCAAGTTTGGAGAGGAGGCTGCAGCTGTTAATACTTGCCAAGGAGAGTGGCCGGTCAAAAATGACAATTGCCATATATACAGATACTATCTGGATGTTTTAAGTGATAAGAAATTAAGAAATTGTTACACTAGATATCGCTTTGAAATGTTTAAAAGCAATGTTCAAATAGCCCGATATAATAAATTAGTTGATCCTGCTGCAAGGTACTGTGAATGTAAACATAAGCAAGTAGAAGAGTTCTACCATGTGGTTTTTGCATGCCCTAAATACTGTAAACTTAGGCTATATTTAAGCAATAAGGCACGACAGGGTGTGGTACATCATGGGATATGGTTATGCCTCGGGTGGTTGGGCATGAGGCCGCAGGCCGAGTGCGTCTAACAACCCGAGAAGTGATGATATCCCATGATATACCACACCCTGGAGTGACTTATTGCTATTATGAACTGAGATTTGAATTTTCATAATAAAAAAAATAAAACAAACAGGTTTTTAAATGTTTTATGAACAAGTTTTTGGGTGATGTAGTACATTTAAAAAAAATAGTTCTCAGACAGATCAGAGCAAGGAGGCTGGTGGCGCCGGAACTTTTTTGAAGCCATAATGATGTAGCTGATATCATCATGGCTTCAAAGTATTCTCTGCCAATCAGACTCCTCTATTTACACTCCTCAGTTCATAATTGTTATTACTGGTATGGTCCCAGATTGATACTGTAAACAAAGATGAAATTTTGAAGATCATGCTGATGGTGCAGAATGACTATGTAATAGGGAAAGTGGATGGCTTTTTTAGATCAATTTCTATTATAAGGAAAAATATAAATAGTATGATATACAGTTTAATATATATATATATATTTAGACTGCTTTTTATGATAGATGCGAAGATGGGTGTAATTGTATGTATGTATATATATATATATATATATATATATATGAGAATTATAAAGTACTGTATAGTGTTTTTATTGTGAGTCTTTATGAAAGTAATTGTAATGGTCTTTGACTGAACAAATAAAATTCAGTACTATGACAGCCATTATATGGCACTTACTTTGATTCTTCAGTTTGTGGTTTGGTTTTAAAGAGTGCAGAAGTGTCCCAGTCCACAGAAGATGATAGCCGCCAACCTCCGATGGCAAGTATTGGGCAGGGGGTGGTGGTGGGTTGCTCAGTGGGAGGGTTGGAATGGGGAGAGGGGAAGGGGAGATGACCAGGGACCATTTTCATTTTTACATTTTTTTTTTTTAATAAAAAGACGTTGGGGGACTGTTTTCTTTTTTTCAGGATGGTTAAGCTGGCAGTTTAAAAACCCTACAGCATTTCTTATTTATTTATTTATTTTTAAAGTTTTAGGCTGGGGATGGCAGACTGAGCCAAAGCTCATTTCTGGTTATAACCCAGGAGTACAGAGAGGTTAAGTGACATACTCAGGGTTGGTTAATTGTCAGCATTTTTTTTTTGGAAGCATAATGGCAAAACTAGCTTCCTACTATTTTGATCTGCAGTCTATTGAACAGTAATAATAGTTTTTTCCTGTAATAAGCGGACTCAGTAGACCTTCAGACTTTATGCTGTTCATTACAACCTGAATTAGATTATTTGTAGCTAAATAAAGGAGTACTCTGCAAAACATGGCTAGTTGCATCTTAAACACTCCAGTGAATTTTGGTGGCTAATGGTGGAGAAAATCCACTGATCTAGTGCACCCTCCCTTCCGTTTATGCCTCCTTCCATTACTAATCTCAGACTCCTACTAGGACTCCCAGAGTACCAAAACCAGGTGTCCCTAATTGCTCCAAGACACCATTCCACAGTCTTTGGTGGCTTCTTGACCCCTTCTCTCCCCCCCCACCATATGGCAGGTTGCTGTATCTCCCTTTGCAGGAATGAGGTATGGGGAAGTACCCCAAATTCCTTTGTTCCATTAGGAGGCATGCTCAGTGGGTGGGAGGGGGCTGTTGGCTGCAGGGTCCTTCATATTTGATTATTGGGGACCTTTCTTCTGTTGTTTCCTCTTGCCCTCTAGGTACTTCTCATGTAGGGATGTCAAAGGGCTGTGCTGATGCTAAGCATAGTGATACCTTGCCATAAGCAAAGTACTTCCCACCATCCAGTCACACTGCTTCTTTGTTTGTTTGATTTTAATCAATGTGTTTTTATTGATCTAAAAATTGTTCAAACAGTTACGTCTGTATAAAACATAGTATACATTACAGTCCTTAACAGCAGTGGCAATTATAGTGAGGGGTAGAAGGAAGTAGGTTGCTGGTTAACTAGGGTCTGCAGCTTATCCAATAGGTAGGGAAATGGGCAGACTAGGTTGACCAAGTGGTCCTTATCTGCTGTTAAAGTCTATGTTCCTATGTATAATATGAATAAAAAAATCATTTTAGGACACTGGAGGTGAGCTCTCCAGTGTTCCACCTTGGGGGGATACTGTTGAAACATGGATTGGGCAACCCAATGTCAGCAAAATAAAATGATGAAACTATTTTTTTTCAGGTTTAATTTTAATAAATAAAATTTGGGGGCACTGGGGGGTGGTCTCTCCAGTGTCCCACAGTGACAGTACTGGTGGTGATGGAGAGGTTATGATATAACTGGGGACACTGGGTGTGGACTCACCAGTGTACTGCTTTGATGATGGGCTACTGATGACATGGGGATTGGGCACCCTGTGGTCAGATATGTATAGTTATCTGTTGGGGACACTGGGAGTGGGCTCCCCAGTGTCCCACACTGTTGAGGGGTTATCTAGTACTGACATGGGTACTGTGCACCATGATGTCAGCAGAAAAAGTTATTTCTAAATGAATAATCCTATTTTCAGCTCGTAAAGTAGGATCTTACTTCATATCTCATCATATGAAGTAAAATCTTACTTTGTATTATGTGAAACAATAGAACACTTTTAAGACACATTAACAGCTTGCTTTAAAGGCATTTTTTCGAGCAGTAGAGTACAAAATGCACCTATAGTAAGGGGTCCCAATAAGCAAGCTACATGTGTTGGTTCCTCCCTAGGTCATCATTTTAGGGCCTTCTCCAAGTCTGAATATTTCATGCAAAACTGTAAAACAAGATGGCGGCCATACAAAGTAGGAATTTTCCCATATAAATCAGGATTCCTAATGCTTTTCGTACCAAGCCCGTTTAGCTCAGTATGGTTGCTCCACATTAATAACTGGCAGACAAGTGAAGAATTGGGCATCTGAGGAATGATCATCATGTGCTGCAGTGAGGGGTACCTGTGATCGTATAACAGTACATACCACCAAACGGACTTCACCGTGGTGTGCAAAATGCCAAAAGGAGCAAGGAAGCTATGCTAAATTAAATGTCTCTCTGTCTCTGTCTCTGTCTCTCTATCTCTGTCTCTGGCTCAGGCTGTCATTGAACAAACATGGGTGCAGTATGCAGAGAACCAAATGGGAACAGTAACGAGGCAGATGAGGCTGTTTATCTCATCAGGGAATAGCTGCCACAAATGCTGCAGTGGCAACAAACACGCTATCCTGACAGTGTCTGACAGACTGTCTTCTCCCTATGATGCTCTCTCTCTCTCATGGGGGGTGATGGGAACACTGCAGATGACTGCATGGTGCTGAGCAGCACCACTGGGAGAGGGCAGGCAGTCAACACTACAGGGGAGTGGATGTACCAAAAACTCTGCCTGCAAAGGACGAGCTGCTCAGCACAGAGACTGCTTCTTTCTTTCTCTGTGGAAACCAGTACAGAACAGCGGCAAGACAAACACTCACACAAGAGAACTCCCCTTCACTGACAGTGCTGAACATGAATAGAGAGAAAGAGAGAGAGAGAGACAGAGGACAGTGCACCAATGGACTGTGTGGTTGCCACAGCTCACACCCTCACAGGCTCTGTGCAGATTCAAGTATGAAATTTGCTCTCTCAGTGTCTCTCTGTGCAGTGCAGGGTTCAACTTGGGGGGGGCTTGGAGTATCTACTGAAGGACAGACAGTTTGGGACAGAGGGACACCACATGGAAACCTGCCTGCAAAAAATGCACACTACTGCCCTACCAAAGCAGAGAATGGACAGTACAGCACTTGCTTTCTCTAACTCTTTTGCTCTCTACCCATGTCTCACTCACTCTCAGTGTCTTGCTCTCTCTGCCAACACACAAGAATCAGCCATCTACAGGGTGAGAGTTACCACTGCTATCGTCTGCCTAAAGAAGGAGGGGAGAAAGGGACACCTCACAGAAATTCACCTGCAGACAATGCACAGTGCTGCCCTATCAAAGCAGAGAAAAGACTGTGTGGTATTCTCTCTCTCTCTCTCTCTCTCTCTCTCTCTCTCTCCCTCACCCCCAACCCGCCTGTGTCTCTCTCACTTTCTGGGTCTGTTGCTGGCAGTGTGTGCTGCCAAATTGTGCTCTCTCCCAACTGATGTTGATGAAGTAAATTCAGACAGACAGAGAAAGAAACACACAGACAGCAAACACTGGAGCAACACTGAATTACACACTGTGTCGCAGTCTGTCTCTCTATGAAACCTCCACATTGTGTTACTCTCTCTCTCTCTCTCTCTCTCTCTCTGCTAGTCGCTCCAGTACATTAAGAATTCTGTGCATAGGACAGCACAGGGCTGCAGTGATAGCTGCTGAACAACATAAATGAACTTCGGAGAGGGATGCACATTAACAGTACTGTGGGGAACATTATCAACTGTGCAACATGCTATTACTACTGAAGTGACATGCACCACGCAGTGAAAAATAATGCTAACTTGGTCACTGAAAACACAGAAAGCGATAGAGAGATCGGTCCGCAGAGATCTGCTGGGTGGCTGGGTGAGGAGCCAAGTACCTCTCACTAAGCTGCCTATTACAACTGCTGCTTTCCACGTTGATTCCATCAGACAGAAAAAGAAGAGCTGTTCTTCCCACTGATTCACTATCTTGGGGACCCCTTCACCCTAACTGCGCTGATAATGTGCATTAATGTGCTGTCACCTGATGACACTCTACCAATCAGCTAATTCCCTATGCCTACCCAATGTTATAACCATACATTAAACAGGTAGTTACAGTTTATTGCTAAATGTGCAATTACTATATACAATGACATCAAACAGGTGCACCTTGTAAAGAGGGCCATGTGGCCCTAATGGTGTTTGAAGTTGTTCTTCTTATCCTGTATAAATAAATTGTACTACTACTACTACTACATAATGCTTTATTTCTATTGTGTATGGTGTTAACTCATTCAGTCTCAATTTCAGTAGTCTCCAAAAGTCATTCTGCTGCAGTAGTGATGTTTGAGCAGCAACAGAATGACTTTTATTCTACTACAGTGTAGATGTCATACAGAAATACAGCAGATCAGCTAATTTACTCTTCTTACACATGGCATTATACTAAACACAAGGCTGCTGTCAGTGAAAAAGAAATTTGTTGCATTGTTGGGAAGATTTTTGTTTGTTCGTTTGTTTGTTTTGGTTGGGGGGAAGTGAGGGCACAGTTTGGAGGGCTGAAACATAAAAACATAGATTTTGACGCCAGATAAGGACTGCCTGGCCCACCTAGTCTTCCCCCTTCCCTACCTACTTAAACTCCAGAACCTAAATGATCAGCAGTTTACCCTCTCTTTCCTGTCGCTAGGGTTCCCTTCTGTCTATTCCATGCATTCTTGAACTCACCAATCATTTTAGCCTCTGCGACCTTCCTCATAGGGAAGTTGCAGCAGTGCTGTGAGACTGGAGGCAATTGGGTGGGTGACGGGGAGTGAAGTGTTAATGATGAGCATTTAAGGGTTTTCTTTGTGGCTGATGTACTTTAACTGAAGTGCTGTAGTGGAGTTTAAAAAAAGACATGCAGTATGCTTCTTTTCGCCATACACAGCAAGGCTTCTTTTACTTTGTGGTTACCATGACAGCAGATGGACATCTCAAGCTTCACTCTCATAGTCATTGCTGTCATGGTAACCACTCTGTGAAAGAGCAGCCTTTTTGTGTATTTGCTCCCATACCCTAGTCTATATGTCGTGTGCTAACAATACAAATTCTGAGTATGACCATGACCAATATCTGTATGATCATAAGTCTACCTTGCCACGTTTATGTGATATTTACAGGCTCATTACATTTTTTAACATGCTAGTCTAGATGAATTATAAGTAGATAAATTTTAGAAGAAACTGTAACAGCATTTGTCAGTCACTCCACTGGGCTCCATTGGGACAAATGGCCTTGTATAAATTGGTCACCTTCATGACTAGGGGACCTATGGACATCAGCCAGTGAACCAACATTTGAGTACGATGAACCTGTAACAGTGATACCTCCTGTAACACTAACTGCCAAGTACTATGCTATCTAAGATGTACAAATATGTGAAAACACAGAAGATAATAGTATAGAGGGAGAATGTATAAAGTTATGAAAGTGGAACAGGCTATAATCTGAATTACAAACTCCCACTGTGGTGTGTGAAAAGAGGAAAAGTTGTGGTTGTGTGGCTCCTGATGTGATAGGATAATAAAATTATTATTAAGGGACTCTACAGTCCTAATTAATGCTGATGCTCTGAATCAAACTTGTCTGTATAAAGCTAACCAGGAGTGTGATGAGGAACTAGGATCAAGCATGTAACTAAATATATGGTACTATGTAACTGAATATATGCAGTGAAAATGATCATTCCCTTCTCTTGATGCCAGGGGCCTTGACCACTGTGCTTCCTCAATCTCTAAACTTTGGCTTTGCTCCCTCCCCTCTTACCCTGCATCTCTCGCCTCTGTTCCTCCCAATTATGTCTTACTCCCTTCCCAACTCTTTTGCTTGCTCTCTCACTGTCCCCTCAATGAAATCTTCTGCTGGTCAAGGTGCATTCTCTTTCCACTTCCCTAAACTCTGGAATGCTCTCCCCACCCCCCACCTCCGCTCATTCTGCTCCTTTCCTTCATGGTCTGAAATCTCTCCTCTGTGATTCTACTACCCACTTCTGTAGTTTCCCCTGACTGAGTCATGTGAGAAGTTCATCATCCTTCTAGGCACAGAAGGCCTCCCTGGGCAATCTGCCCCTCCCAGTTGACACCAAGAGAGAGTTAACATATGGTGCCATTCTCAGCCTAGAAAGCAACGCACATTAGCAGATGAGAAAACCAAGCCAAGTAGGGCAGGTTTGCATACGTGTAAGAGGGAGGTTGCAAACATACTGTATGCCTAATGGACTCTAAATTATTTCATAAATACCTGAACAAGTCAACGTTATTCTCCTTAACTGTGTGCATCATACATTGTTCACTTCCTGTCCCACTACTGTAATTTAGAATAAGTGATGGACCATTAACATGAGACTGTGTTCTGTCAGATGTATTAATAAAGCTGTTCCTTTGAATATGTTTAAGTTTTGTTTGCTCTAAAAGTGAATAACTACTGTGTGTTTACATAATATTTACCTGATTGATTTTCAGCAAGCTTGTACAAGTAATGTGAATATTTTTAAGATACAATAATCATACAGGATATATCTGGAAGCAATTTGCTAGCAGTTTAGCATGTCTTGCCTGGTAAGGCATGAAATCAATAATCAGAAGGCCTTTTAATATGAGTCTGCAGAAGACCAGACTGACAGCATTGAAATGAAATGATTTCATGCAAGTTTAGTAATAAATTTAATGACACAAGTAGTAAAGAGCGTGAAGAAATGTCAATGGTATCATGTGACTAGACTTGACATTATTCTAAAAAACATGTGGCCATGAGGAAGCATTTCATACTTCCTCAGTAATACTTAACATCTTTGTCATTACAGCATGTTTAAATTTAAATATAATGTGTCTTATTGCTATTATAACAAGCATTTGTCAATGCTGAATGTTTGTTCTGTGCACTGATGTCATTCTGGGGGGCATTATAAGCCTGCGTTGATGGGGGTACTGTGAAGAAATAGCGGTATGCGAAATTTGAGGTCAAAATAATGAAAATTGCCAAAGTTATGAGCTTGCATTTGCAAATTTCAATGCAGGCTCATAACATCTTTGTTCTTTAATATGTTTACACCAAATTTTCACCATAGCCTTCTTAAGACCCCACCTCATGAACAATGGTGAAGAAACTTTTGTACTACTGCCCGAAAGATAATTTTGTACAGTGACTACAAAATCACCTTTTGGGACACATTTATCTAACAGCAGTTGCATTGTTCATGAGGCGGAGTCCCCAAAAAGATATGTTGAAGGTTTGGGGCACAAATATTTAAAATTGGCCACGTTATGCCACTAAGTTGAAAATCCCACTGAAATACGTTGACATCAAAACCCTGCCTGAACTATGTTTTGACAAGCTGTCATATTTTGGACAGCTCTTGAATATAGTAGCTTAGGTAGTAATAAGAAGGCTAAGTTTAAAATGTGGTGTGCATCGCTGGCCTGGTGACATTGAGGTTTGAGGTGCTGGGTGCCACACCTTGCACCACATTCAGGAATGAGCATGGGTCACTGGAGGTCAGCAGAGGAGGAGAAGGATCAAGCACCCCAGGGATAGCTCTCCTTCTCTGGAGAGAGGGGTGACCAGTTGTCAGTGCATGCCTGGCCCTTAGCGGCAGCTGGGGGCTGGCTCACTGACACTACAGACATCGGGTCAGAGGTGAGGCAGATGCCTGATGTGGTGCATGCACATGAGTGTGCAAGGCACCATTGCTGGTGTCCTTGCACACTCCACCCCTGAAGGGGAGAAACCAGGAGGAAAAAAGATTATGGTGGATGATGGTGGGAGCTCGCAGGTCCCACCCCTAAATAGTCAGGGCACCAACCTCTAATTGGATCTGGCCTTGGTGGAGGTGGGCCCCCCCACCAACCCTACCAGGTGGTAAACCCTGGGTGTAGCTGGTCAGAACCGGCTGGTGGACATTAGGGGACAGGGCTGGGGATCACTCCAGATAGAAAGGGCTGTGGAGCAGGAGTACAAATAATTTAAAAAACAAATGTGCAGTTCAAATTTTCAAGAGTTCCACAGTTATTAACATGCTTAGCAAAATTGTAACAACTGACCATAACTTTGTTATTTTTTTTTATATTTTGACCCCAAATGTTGAACATAGTCATCTTAATACCCGTACTCATGAACCCTGAAGGTGAACATTTTCAAATCCATGGGAAATCGGCATTCCATGCCACAGGTGCAAAAACAAATTATGGGCAGGATGTGAAAAATAACAGCTGCACTTTTCATGAGGTGGTGTGATAAAAAGGCTATATTGAAAATGCGGAGTGAAAATATTGAAAATGACCTAAGTTACATGTGTGCATAGAAAAGGTTGAACAACCGGGTATAACTCAGCAATATTTTGGAGTTGTTTCAACAAATTTTCAACATGGCCTTTTTGGGACCCCACGTCATGAAGAGTGCCACTGTAATTTTGTTCACTCATCCCAAAAGCTGATTTTGCAAAGTGACCATGTCATTTTGCACCACAGATGTGAAAACATGTTTTGGGTAGAATGTGAAAAATGACAGCTATACTTTTCATAAGGAGGTGTGAAAAAATGGCAGTGCTGAAAACCTAGAGTGAAAATGTAAAAAACTGGCAAAGTTACAAGCATGCATAGAAACTGCACAATGCATGCTCATAATGAACTCAATTTTTTGCAATTTTTTCACCAACTTAGCCTTATGGGCTTTTTGGGGCTCCTTGTCATGAACAGTGGCACTGTCATTTGATTAATCAATCCCAAAGGTAATTACATGCAGCAACTGCAAAATCACCTTTTGGTACTGAGTAACGAAATGACAGTAACCATGTTCATGAGGAGAGGTCCCAAGAACCCTATGTAGAAAACTTGGGCCAAAATTACTAAAAATGGCTAAGATATCAACCTAAGTTGAACCCCCCCCATTGACTCCCATTATACGTGCTTACCTTTAATTCTTCAGTTTGACAGTTGGCATTGAAGAGTGCAGATGTGTCCACAGTCTGGAGAAGATGATAGCTCCAAACTCTGGAGGTAAGTATGGAGTAAGGGGGTAAGAGGATTTGGGTGCTCAGTGGGAGGGTGGGGATTGGGATGGGGAGACTAGGAAGACGACGATGGACCATTTTGTTTTTTACAGGTAAATAAAAAAAAAGACCATGGGGGACCATTTTATTTACAGGTTAAAAATATTTTGTTCACATTTGGGCACACTGGAGTGGCCTCCCAGTATGCCACATGAGTTGGGGATACATAAGACTGACACAGGGATTGGGCACCCTGATTTCGGCAGTTAAAGTGCCTTGGAGGGAAGACATCTGACACCGGGAGTGGGCATCCCAGTGTTGGAAAGCTAAAAAAAATAACTTGGCATACTGGGGTGGGCTCTCAGTGTGCCACAAAAGTGGGGGGGAGGACATGCTGATTTGTGGATTGGGCACCCCAATGTCAGCACAGGAATGGGTACAGTAGGGTGTGGGGTGGACAGCACAGAGTGGGAAGGAGCGAGAGGGTTTTACTTTCTTCTGGGGGCTGCCTGCATGTTTATTTATTTATTTATTTGTTCTAGGATTACAAATACCTTTGAGCTGAGGCTCTTTTACAAAGGTTCCACGTCATTGGTACAATTGAGACAATCATAAGCAAAGATAACAGTTTATAAAATACAAAATAAAAAAACACATAGTCTTGTAGATGAAAAAAGAACAATAAGGTGAAACTTTAGGGAGGGGAAAGGGAAAGGAGGGGGGTGAAATCAGGGAGACTAAGTGGATGGAAGAAAAGGGGAGGTAGGTTGGGGGGACAGAGAGAGGAAGGGTGGAAGGCAGATAAGAATAGAGGTAGTGCAGTGGGGTGGCATTTGTCATGGGCCAACAGGGGAGGTGAAGATAGGAGGGGGGTGCTGGCAAATTTAGGAGTAGATGTGGATTCAAAAAGGGCATCTTCAGCTATGGAACCAAAAGACATGTTTAGCCACAACAGTCACAGAGGTTGGAGGCAGTGAGTGTTAGGCGGAGACGAGTCTTAAAAGTGCTGAGCAACAGTGAGGATGAGATGTCACTGGGAAGACCGTTGTACCAACTAGTGGCCGGTAAGCAAAGGATCTTTGGCCTTGTGTTGTGCGGCAATGCGGGATTTGCAGAAGCTGAGGTTTTGATCCTCTGGTATGTTGGGTGTGGATTCTTGGTTGTATGAGGGCACAGACTCCAGGGGGGGCAAGGCCCAGCAAGATTTTCTGGGTAGTAATACAAGTTTGGTGTTTTATTTGATTGGCAAGATTCAACCATCCAGTTTGAGAATGGAGGTCATGGGTGTGAGTTAGGCGTAGGGAGCCAGTGACAAGTTGACAGGCCTCGTTGAGGGTGGTGGATACACGTTTGAGTGCAGTGGTTGTAGCAGAGCCGTAAATGATAATGCCATAATCAATGATGGATATGATGGAGCTCTGGACAGCGACAGTGAGAGCTTCGGGTGTCAGGTGTTTCCTATGACAGAATAGCAGGCCTAGCCAGGAGTTAGTGGCTTTGGCGACATGGTCGATGTGGGCAGTGTAGGAGAGGTGAGGGTCAAGGGTGATCCTGAGGTATTTAAAGTTTTTGACCTGTTCCAGTGCGGCACCTTGTCTGGTGATAACAGAGAGCTGGAAGTGCTTAAGTTTAATTATAGGAGCTGCTGAAGATCATGGCCTTTGTTTTTTTTTTTTTTTATTAAGTATCAGTTTATGCTTTGTGAGCCAATTCTCAACCAAAGAGAAGTCAATTTGGAGATTTTCTTGCAATTTCTTCGAGTCCTGGTGTGTGGCAAGGATTACTGCATCATCAGCATACAGGGTGATATGTTCAGTGCAGGAGTCTGGTAGGGTGTTGAGGAACAGGCTGAAGAGTAGGGGGCCCAGTATTGAACCCTGGGGGACTCCAGAGAGGACAGGTTTGGAATCAGAGTGCACATCTCCAATTTTTACACACTGGGTGTGGTTTTCAAGATAGCTTTTGAACCAAGGGATTGAATCATTGGAGAGACCAGCATTTTTTAGTTGGCTCAGCAGGAGGGAGTGGTGGACAGTATCGAAGGCTTTGGTCAGGTCGATGAAAATAGCACCAGTTAGTTGCCCATTGTCGGGGGAGCTGTGAATGGAGCCAGTGAATTTGAGTAAGGCAGAGGATGTACTATGGCCTTTTCTAAAGCCATGTTGCTGTTTACAGAGAATATTATAATTGTTCAGATGCTCGGTAAGTTGGTCCACTACTATATGTTCCAGTGCCTTCGGTAGGGGAGGCAGAATGGAGACAGGGCGGAAGTTCACATGGTCAGCCTTATCACCACTTTTGTGAATTGGGGTAACACTGGCCATTTTCTATTTGTCTGGGAATTGGCTAAGGGAAAGAGACAGATTAAAGATCTTGGTGAGGGGACCAAGTACCTCGTCAAGCATTAGGGCCAGTAGCTTGAGGTCAAGTGTGTCATTGCTTGTTCTAGATTTGCTGATGATTTGGCAATGTAGTTTCGGACCAGATGTTTCTATAGTGCTTTAAAGTAGAAAGGTGGGTGACAGGCATGGGTGGAGGAGTTTGGGGAGATGGGAATTGACACATCTCAGAAGAAGTCGGAGGGGAGAACACTGCTAAGGTCAGTGAAAGCAATGTTAAAAGTGTTCGCAATAGTTTTAGAGTCAACTGTAGTGTGCCCATTTATGTTAAGTATGTTCAGCAAAGATTTTGACTGCCTCCCAGTGACATCTTTAATGTTTTTCCAGAAATCCCTCCCATTTCCCCAGGAGTTAGTGAGGGCATTTTTATAGTAGTTAGATTTCTGTTGCTGAATGGATTTGGTGCAGTCGTTCCGTGCCCGTTTATAATTCTGGATGTCGAGTTGCTCACCGGAGTTTCTAGCCAGTTCCCAGAGGTGGTCCCTGGATTTAAGTTTTTTTAGGAGGTCTCCTGACAGCCAAGGGTTACTGAGCGATTTAACTTTACTCTTTTTGAGGGGGGCAAATTTATTACAGGCTTCATTGAAAATGTGAATAAATTGCTCCAGTGCAGGGTTAGTATCTGTTGCCTTGAAGATGGGGGACCAGTCCTGCAGACTGAGGTGTGATGTGAGGTGGGGTAGCTGACCACGGGGTAGGACTCTGCTGGTGATGATTTTTGGAGGGGGCTTATAGAATTTGTTTGACCAGGTACAGCTGATGGGAGAGTGGTCACTGAGTGAGTCAGAGAGGACTGAGGTTTTCGTGATCCGAGAGGGTGGTTGGTTGGGATACAGTCGAGTAGGGTGCAGGTCCCAGTTCTGTAGTTCTTTCTGGTTGCCTAGTCAACCATTTGAGTCAGGTTAGCTGATATAACGGAGTTCTTAAATGACCCACCTTCAGCTGAGAGCCAATTAATGTTAAAGTCACCAAGAAGGATGATTTCAGAGTGCAATGGGTAGGATTTGACAATGTCAAGGACAGCAGTTAGACCAGGTCCCTGTTCCTTAGGAGGTATGTAAACAGTAACAACTGTGAGGGCCTTATTGTGGGTGCCTAATAGGAGTCTGATGGGAAGAATCTGAGCAGGTGTTGCTGGAAGATTGGAATCGATGGGGTGTCCTTGGAAAGTGTCTTTCACATATATATCACTTGCTAGATCCCATCAGGACAGAGTGGAAGAGTTAGGTTGAACATCGTATTCTGTAAAAGCCCCAATACAGTAATGACTATGTAGCAGGACCACATCACAGTGGCAAACTGTTTTCTGTTGTTCCACCATCCCTGGCCAATGTTAAATTATTTCACCTACAGGTACTGTTACTTTGTTAACTTCCCAGGAAGTCTTTTATTTGAAACTGCCCAGGAGTCCTTTTATTTGACAGTTTGACTGCTGGGATGCTGCTGGGACTGCCTTCTTCACATGTGCTCCTACTGCCATAATACCGCACTCTGCAGCCTGTGGCTTTTTCTGGGGGGGGGGGCAAGAGGGGACAGAGAAGACAGAGAGACAGAAAGAAAGAGAGAGAGAGAGACAAATTCAGAAGTGTGATGTTGATGCAGGAACACAGCATACAGAAGGCACTTCACAACTGCACTCAGCTGATGACAGGGAACGAGGATTGTGTAAATATCAAAGGATGAGTTGTGCCACTAGAGAGTTGGCTCTGTCCTTTGAAATCTTTGCCAGCTCTGCCTGAAAACTAGAAAGTGTGTCATCAGCAGCCTGCCTACTGATATGCCTCCCACAGACCTGCCGCTTGAACAGAGCTCTCCAGTGGATGCACTCCCCTCACACCCCTCTATATAAACTCTCATATCAACAAGTTCATCTGCGCTTGTGCGCATGACAAACTTAAAAATGAGTATTATAAAATAGAGCTGTACCCTATACAGGAATGTATTAGGCTACATATACCTCTGATTCTCAAAGATTAACACAGAACTATTTGTGTACAGACCCCCATGTCAGGGAGGAGGGAATGGACAAGGATATGATAGAAGGCATTCTTAGAATGGCAGAGAAAGGGGCGATACTGTTAATGGGAGACCTGAATATGCCAGATGTTAACTGGAGCACATTTGCTGCAGCCACATCCCAGAGCAGGGTCATTCTTGATGCCCTACAGGTGGCAGGCCTCAGACAGCTAGTTTCAGAACCCACTCATGAGGGAGCAGTCTTAGACCTCATACTCTCAAATGGGGGCAGTGAGAGGATCGCAGATATAGAAGTGGGTTTCCATCTGAGAACAAGTGATCGTCAAACAGTGTGGTTCCCGTTAAACTCAGCTACAGAGTAAAGCCGTACAAAAGTGAGGGTACTGGACTTCAGGAGGGCTGACTTTGGCAAGATGAGAGAGTGCCTCAGAAAAGCACTAGCAAACAGGCTAGAAGGAGGTGTGGAGCAACAATGAGGAATCATCAAAACTGCCATCACAGAGGCAACAAGCCTTTGTGTGAAGCAAATAAACAAATCAAAATGAAAGAAAAAGCCACTATGGTTCTCTAAAGAGGTGGCTGTGAAAGTCAGGAAAAAAAAGATAGCATTCCGGAAGTATAAGGAAACACAGAAGAAGCAGGACAGAGAGTTGTACCAGTTAAGGCAGAAGGAAGCAGGAAGGGAAGTCAGAATAGCAAAGGCCCATACTGAGGAAAAGATAGCCAACTCGGTTAAGAAGGAGGATAAAACCTTTTATAGGTACATCAGTGAGCGTAGAAAGACAAAGGGAGGGATAGTGAGGCTGAATAGAATGAATGGTGGGTGGGCAGAGGGGACAGTGAAAAGCAGGATACTGAACGAATATTTCTGCCTGTATTCACAAAAGAGGAGGAAGTGCCTAATCCAATTAACAGAAGCACTTTCGATATGGGGGTCGCATCCCAGCATTTTCACAGAAGAAAGAGTTCTGCAAGAACTCCTAAAACTGAAGGTGGACAAAGCAATGGGGCCTGATGGAATTTACCCCAGAATTCTAAAAGAATTAAGGAAGGAACTAGTGAAACAACTGGCTACTCTTTTAATAAATCATGGGAGGATGGTGTGGTACCCGAGGACTGGAGGAAGGTGGATGTGATTCCCCTTCACAAAAGTGGGACCAAGACAGAGGCAGGAAACTACAGACCTGTCAGTCTGACCTCTGTGTTAGGAAAAGTGATGGAGTCACTTCTGAAGTAAAGAATAGTTGAGTACCTAGAGGCCTGTGGGGCACAGGACCCAAGGCCGCATGGGTTCACAGTGGGAAGGTCATGTCAGACGAATCTAATAGATTTCTTTGACTGGGTGACCAAAGTAGTAGACCAGGGAAGGGCTGTGGGCATGGCTGACCTAGACTTTAGCAAGGCATTTGACACAGTCCCACACAAAAGATTAATAGTCAAATTAACCAGCCTGGGAGTGGGTCCCAGGGTGGTAGCCTGGTAAACATTGGCTGGACAACAGGACACAGAAGGTAATTGTAAATGGAGTCCACTCTGAAGAAAGAGGGGTTACTAGTGGGGTACCGCAGGGTTCAGTATTGGGTCCAGTTCTTTTTAATGTCTTCATAAGTGACATTGCAGAAGGACTGGAAGGAAAAGTAGTCCTCTTTGCAGATGACACAAAGATCTGCAACAGGGTTGATACACAAGGAGGCATAGAAAGGATGAGAAGGGACTTGGCAAGGCTGGAGGAATGGTCAGAAGTATGGCAGCTTGGATTCAATGCAAAGAAGTACAAAATAATGCACCTAGGAAACAAGAACCCAGAGCAAGAATACACAATGGGGGGGGGGGGAGGTAGTAACAACAACTAAAAAGGAAATGCATAGGGAGAGGCATCAGCAGCAGAAAACAGGAAGTTGTTATGCCTCTGTACAGACAGTTGGTGAGACCCCATCTGGAGTACTGCATCCAGTTCTGGAGACCCCATCTCCGCAAGGACATAGACAGAATAGAGACAGTCCAAAGGAGGGCAACTAAAATGGTGCAGGGTCTGCAAGAGAAGCCGTATAAGGAGAGACTAAAGGAGCTTAATATGTATACCCTTGAGGAAAGAAGGGAGAGGGGGGACATGATGGAAACTTTTAAGTACCTCAGTGGAATCAACAAAGTCCAAGAGGGTAGCAGCTTTCAGAAAAAGAGGCGTTACAGAACAAGGGGACACAATTTAAAGATAGAGGGGAGGTTCAGGAGCAATGTGAGGAAGTATTATTTCACAGAGAGGGTAGTGGATGCATGAAACAGCCTTCCTGAGGAGGTTGTGGGGTCTAAAACTGGAAGAATTCAAGAATGCATGGGACAGACATAAGGCAATTCTTGTGGGGGGTAGGAAGAAATAGGCTGTTGGTTAATTAGGATCTGTGGCCTATCCTGTAGATAGAGAAATGGGCAGACTAGATCGGCCAAGCAGTCCTTATCTGCCGTCAAAGTCTATGTTTCTATGTTACATGTTTCTATGTGTATTTTCAGAAAATTAGGACGCTTCATTCCACCATCCTTTTTTTTTTTTTTTAAACAATTAATTTTACCAGCTGAGACACACTAAGCTGAAAGTTGTTTGCAGGTGCAACCTTTTTTATAAGATGATATCACCAAGCAGACCTTTACCATACAATTAAATGTATGTTTAAATAAGACAGGTAATGATTTCTAATCTGCAGCTGTTTATAATGTTCCAATTTGTTGAAATTATATCCGTAAGCTTAAATGGTCCATATGTAACTGTATCGGAATAAAAAGTGATGTGAAAAACTGTATTTTGCATTGTTTTGTGTTATGGGCAGTTCTCTTAACAGAATCAGTGATCTGGAGTTTTAACAATGTCGCAGTTTGAGCACAGAGCTCTAAGCATGGTTCTGATAGGAAAATAGCTCATGTTTAGCATTCTGCACTCAAACCATGACATAGTAAAAACTCCAAAATTACTGGTTCCATGAAAGGAACCATGCAGAATGTTTTCCATAAAAAGGAAACAACTGAAAACAAAATGTTTCACATCAGTGTTTATTACAGTTCAATATTGTTCATTTGGAGGCAGGTCTTTCATTTCTGTTAGTAGTAACATTACTAACAGCTGCCAATTAGCACATATTTCCTGTCCCCTTTAACACTAACAATAAGGACTGAGAATAACAATGGACATTGCAATGCGTGATGCATGATATACACCTTTTTGAAGGGTGGAAAATATAAACACACCAGGAAACCTAGTGTACAATTATTATTCTTATTCTTAATCAATCTCTAAGAATTTTATGGGACATAGGAGTAGTCAAGAGCTCTGGCTTGAATTCAAAAGGAAATTTATTGAAATTTGTACTTTGTTTTTTGACCATTCCAGGAAGTGTGTGATCACGGCACACAAGGTAAACCAGAATTTACAGATAAGTCTAATCCATGGCCTGAGTTTGAGTTCAGTTATACTGGAGACTTCCAGGAAAATAACACATGGCCATAATTGTGGCAGCTCATCTGAAAAGAATACAATAACATTTAGATGTGTAATTGTACGATCTCATTATGTGATTTTACACTTAGAATAAAAACAACTTGTGGAGGAAAGAACATGTCAGGTATTGGGATTACAGTGCTTCCTCACTAATGAAACTCACTGAACGCCCAGGTATAACGAATGATTTTCATGGCTTCCAATTATAATAAGAGTTATCTTGCTGTAGGCATCAGAACTCTCCACGCATAGTCTCACTCAATTGGAACATGATTGAAGAAACTACTGCTGCTGATGATTCTTTCAGAACCTGTTACTTTCCAGTTTCCCAGTCACCTGCTCTCAATGCTGTCAGCAAACTCACCAGCTGGGCTGTACTTGCATACCAATCGCTAATACTGCTCCTTCCTTCTCAGATCGCTGCTGTATGGATGCGTGTTTATAGCAGTTAGACCACAACTGTTCATAAGTTATTTTGAAACAATAGCTGCAAGACTACTGTACTATGTCAGTTCAGTTAGGGAAGTTACTCTGTTAGGGAAGCGCATGGAGAAGCAGGCAGGAGAAGTCGCAGTCTTAAATGTTTGTAAGTGTACTGTTTAGAACTTCCAAAATCAATCTCAGATCAGTCCCTCTCTTTCTTACTTTGCCAATCACTCCCACAATAGCAAAAACAATGAGTCCAATCTGGGGTAATATTGATAACACTGGCAAAAGTGTAAATCACTTCAGTTTGAAGAAGTGTAGAAGCACACAGAAGCGGGTGACTGAAAGCAGCTGATAGGACCTGGCGGTAGGAGTTGCAATGGCACTGACAATTAGAAGAGAACATCAGTTTTTAAATTACAGCTACTGCAATTGGTCAAATTACAATTTAAACTAAATTTTGACTAGATGTATACAGCACACAACTGTAGTCATATCGGTACAGGTACACTACGAGCATTTCAGCGTCTGTTGATGTAATGAACAAGGAGATATAATTAACACATGTTATAGCTCCCATTCTGTGCGTTATAGCAAGGGAGCACTGTACACAAGAATAATAAATACCTTGTTTCTTTTTCTGACAACTGCACAACTCACCTGAGCTAAACATTTGTTTAACAAATAAATGTATTTTATTTGTGCTGTGAGATGCACCAGACTGTACAATGATAATGGGATACTGAACTTCTCTGCTATTCCTTGCACTGAACAAATACCAAAGGCATGTATAATTCCCTAATAATTAATGGTGAAGCCATTTATCAACCTGACAACTGTTGTATTCAAATGCTGTAATAACCGGATTTCAGGTCGTTATGCTGAAAAAATCTGTAATAAACACAAAATCCAGTTATTACGGCATTTGTCAAAGTGAAAAATGCAGGTACACTGATCGTGAAGCAGTGCCAGCATGAGATACCTCAGGCGGGTGCTCAGGATTGTCTATTTAGGCACCTGAGCTACTCGCACGTCACCTTTGGCTCAGCACTTTCCTCGACAGTCAGAAAAAGTGCCAGTTTTGTCTTGCTTTAAAAAAAAAAAGGCAAAACAAACTGTTTCACAGCACCTTCAGAAAACTCCCACAGATCTCCATGGAAAAACAAAGACCCCCATCTCCTTGGAAACACTTGCAGATCATGATCCACAAAAACACAACAACAACAGGACTCTCAACAAAACACATGGTAATTATGTCTGATATCATCGCCATTTTAACAAGCATTTGTCAATGCCGAATGCTGGCTTGCTGGCACTGGCATTGGTAGTGCAGGAGTTAAAGAGATGCATAATAGGAATGGCAGTGAAGTATTGAACTACACCAGCAACCCTCCACAAAGACTGAAAGGCACTGGGGGGGTGTGTCTTTGGGTCGTCAACCATAAAGATGAAGCCATTCCACCTCACCCCACCCTGCAGACAGCAACAGGTGTTGTGGTGTGCCTTAGGATCTTCATCCCTTATGCTTACCCCATTCCATTAGAAAATAAGCTGAGATGGGTGCAGTATAGGAGAATTGTATGGGGGGAGGGTCAGAATGGGGTTGAGCTGTGGTAGGCAGCTCTCCCCTCCTGGGGGTGGTTTTCTGCTCCTCTAGGGTTGCCATCTTTGAATGGGGCAAAAACCGGATCCTATGCTCCACTCCTAACCCCACCCCTTTTAATGACTCATAATGTATTGTTCCTCCTAGAAAGCCATTTGTTACATCAATAAAAGACAACATGTAAAGCAGCAGTACAACAAAAATGTTAATATACTGTACTGTACCTGTTAAGTTACTTTCCTAGATTCTTCCTAGTCATCCATTTACTTATGTATTTATTTATTGACATTGATTTACCAAACAAACATACAGAGATAAAAGAAATATAATTTACAGATATGATCTGGGGGGACACAAGGGAAATACTGTAAATAGCATACAACAGTGTATATGGTATATAATAATATTTCAGAAAAAGAGACTTGCAAGAACAAGGGGACACAATTTAAAGATAGAAGGAGGGCAGTTCAGGGGCAATGTGAGGAAGTATTATTTCACAGAGAGGGTAGTGGATGCATGGAACAGCCTTCCTGATGAGGTTGTGGGGTCTAAAACCGTGGGAGAATTCAAGAATGCATGGAACAGACATAAGGCAATTCTTGTGGGGGGTAGGAAGAAATAGGCTGTTGGTTAACTAGAATCTGCGGCCTATCCTGTAGGTAAGGAAATTGGTAGACTAGATGGGCCAAGTGGTCCTTATCTGCCATCAAAGTCTATGTTCTAAAATGTTTCCTGTAAAGTGTACTTATTATATCTTTTTTTGGCTCCATTCTCTTTTCATGTCCACAGTACTATTTCAAAGCCAAAGAAGAGACCATGCTTTTTTCTTGAGAAAAAAAAATTGAAAATATTTAAAAAAGCCTAAATTCTTTTAGAGACGAAAATGTTTACCAGCAAATGAAAGTGGAAGACACCTGGCTCTGTTACTGTTACAAAAGGTGGGGGCAGCCGTGCTGCTATGCCACTTTAAGATGCAGTGGGAAAGATTAGGTTAAGTAAGTGCTAACGGTGTTAATGGCCATATTTTACACCTCCCAGTCTGACTGCTTTCACAAACAAAGGGCTATATAGACAACAGATCTTGTTTGTAAGCTGGACATGCAGCTGAAACAAAGAATAATATGACAACATTTGTTTCAAAAGTATGTGAGCGCTCAAAATGACTCAAAAACCTGACCAGCACAGAGCAAAACCGGATTACCTGGCAGAGACCCTGAAAACCTGATCACCAGGTAAAAAACCTGACAGGTGGCAACCTATGCTCCTCCCATAGTTCCACTCCCACTGGGTGGAGGTTTGGTGGGATGCATTGGTGAGGGGGAGTGGTGGCACAATGCCAGAGGTGGGGCGGAAGAGGCCGAGCCAGTGCCCGGCGTCCGTGTGCACCTCCACACACGCACATGTATGTGTCTGCCAGAGTCTCAGGTCTGGGGCATAAAAAACAGGAGATAATTCAAAAATATGTATAGAAAAAGAAAAAAAAAGAATTATGTGCATAGGACAGCACAGCGCTGCAGTGACAGCTGCTGAACAACATAAATGAACTTTGGAGAGGGACGTATATTAACAGTATTTTGGGGAATTTTACCAACTGTGTAACACGCTACCGCAACTGAAGTGACACACACTATGCAGTGAAAAATAATGCTGACTTCCTCACTGAAAACAGAGAGAGAGAGAGAGAGACACACACACATTCTCTAAAGTCAGCACTCCCTCTCCCCAGTCAGTGTGCATTTGGTCCGTGGAAATCCGCTGGGTGGGTGGGTAAGGAGCCAAGTACCTCTTGCTAAGCTGCCTATTACAACTGGCTGCTTTTCACATTGATTCCATCAGGCAGAAAAATAAGAGCTGTTCTTCCCACTGATTCGCTATCTTGGAGACCCCTTCAACCTAACTGTGCCGATAATGTGTATTAATACGCTGACACCTGATGGCACTCTACCAATCAGCTAACTCCCTCTGCCTACCCCATGTTATAGCCATACATAATGCTTTGTTTCTATTGTGTATGGTTTTAATTCGTTCAGTCTTGATCTCAATAGTCTCCAAAGAGTCGTTCTGCTATAGTAGTGATGTTTGTGTAGCAGCAGAATGATTTTTCATTCTGCTGCAGTGCAGATATCGTACAAGAATACAGCAGATCAGCTAATTTACACTTGCGCTACCTCCATTAGTGTTACACCCAAGCGCGGTGCTGCTGTCAGTTAAAAAAAAAATTCGTTGCAGGTTCGGGAAGATTTTTGTTTGGTTGTTTTGGTTGGGTGAAAGTGAGGGCACAGTTTGGAGGGCAGAAACATAGATGTTGAAGGCAGATAAGGACCGGCTGACCCACCTAGTCTTCCCATTTCCCTACCTACTTAAACTCCAGATTCTAAATGATCAGTAGTTGCCCTTCTCTTTTCTATCACTAGGGTTGCCTTCTGTCTGTTCCATGCATTCTTGAACTCACCAATTGTTTTAGCCTCTGAGACCTCTTCTGGGAAGTTGTTCCATGCATCCACCACCCTTTCTGTGAAGAAATACTTCCTCACATTACCCTGAGTCTCCCCCGCCTCATATTGTGACTCCTTGATCTTGCACATTTTTTTGAAAGATGCTGCCCTCCTGGACCTTGTTGATTCCCCTGAGGTACTTGAAGGTCGCCATTATATCTCCTCTCTCCCTCCCTCCTTTCCTTCAGGGTATACATATTGAGGTCTTTCAGTCTTTCCTCATAAAGGGAAGTTGCAGCATTGCTGTGAGACAGGAGGTGATTGGGTGGGTGGCAGGGAGTGGAGTGCTAAACAGCCAAAAGCCATTTTCTGGTAATGATGAGCATTTAAGGGTTTTCTTTGTGGTTAATGTACTCTAACTGAAGTGTTGTAGTAGAGTTTAAAAAAAGACATGCAGGGTGTTTCTTTTCACCATACACAACAAGACTTCTTTCACTCCATGTTTACCATGGTGACAGATGGACCTCTCAAGCTTCAATCTCAAAGTCCATGTTGTCATGGTAACCGCTCTGTGAAAGAATAGTCTTTTTGTGTATTTGCTCCCATACACTATTCTATATGTTGTGTGCTAATAATACAACACCTGAGTATGGCCATGACCAGTACCAGAATAATCATCAGTCTACTTTGCCATGTTTATGTGATATTTACAGACTCATTACATTTTTTAACATGTCAGTCTACATGAATTATAAATAGATTTTAGAAGAAACTATGACAGCATATACTCCTATTCCAGCTAAGCAGATGGTGACAGAGGACATCTAGGATTTTCTGGATCAGGTTCCCCTTACTCAACTTTCCCCCTCTCAGCAGGACCTCCTCAAAGCCCCTATCTTGACTGCTGAGGTTCGCCGTGTCATAGAGCAACTGCTGAAGGATAAAGCCCCGGGTCCAGATGGATTCAGTAACAACTTTTATTTCCTGTTTATTGATATCTTAGCCCCTTTCTTGATCCGTTTTTTCACTTTTTTACTCTTGGATGGGCTGATGGATTGCTCTATGACTCTACTCCTTAAACTCAGCAAGCTGGCTCAGTTGCCAGGTAGTTATCATCCAAACTCTTTACTAAACAGTGAGATCAAGATCTTGGCCAAGATCTTGGCTAATCGCCTGTTGCTTGTATGGCAGGGTCTTGTTAGTCCTACTCAGGTGGGTTTTGTGGCTAGGTGTCATTCCAGTTGTCACCTGTGCACGGTGATTTATTTAATTTCCATGTCGGGGGGGGGAAGAACTCCTGCAGTCTTGGTCTCTCTTGACGTAGAAAAGGCTTTTGACCAGGTCTCATGGCCCTTTTTCTTTGCTACCCTTAGGCGTTTCACCTTCCCCTCTGGTTTCTGTGACTGGTAAAGGGTTTTATACATGTTCCCCTCTGCTAGAATCTGGTGCAATGGTGTGCTTTCTGGCTCATTCTCTCTTGCAAGAGGTACGCAACAGGGTTGCCTTCTCTCTCTCCATTCTTATTTAATTTATATCTACAGCCTCTACTCTGAAGTATTTAGGCTAACCCTGAGATACAGTACAAGAGAGCTGGGTAGGTGGCTCTTCTTATAAGATTTCTGCTTATGCAGGCGGTTTATTATTACAACTCTAGAACCCACTATCCTCTGTTCCTGCTGCTTTGAGGAAGACTGGGTCTTCTTCCTGGGTGTCTGGATACAATCTCAGTGTTGGCAAATCTAAGGTTATGCTCCTCAATTCTCTGGTTCAAAAAAGCTGGGTGGACACCCTGGGGCTCCCGTGGGAGCCTAAAGAACTCACTTACCTGGGCATTAAGATCAACCCTTTGCCCTCAGATTTAGTAGTCAAGAATTTTACCACTCTCATTCAGGTCAGTAAACAAGATTTGTAGCACTGGACAGCCCTCCCTCTCTCCTGTTCGGGGAGCGTGAGCATTGTTAAGATAAATGTCCTCCCACATATTATGTACCCTCTAGGTATGATAGAACCCTTTCTCCCCAAATTCTGCTTCAAACATCTTCAAAGTAAGCTTTCTCATTTCCTTTGGAAAGGGAAGGCAGTCCACTGGGCCTATTTTAAACTTACCCCTCCCAAGCTCTATGGTGGTCTTTACCTGCCTGATTTTTTCCTGCATTACTGTGCCATTCATTGCAGAAAATTTTTCTTTGGGGTAAAACCTCTGCGGATCCTCTGGATTCCAACTATCACCCTCTATGGTTGGTACTTGAATCTTCCCTCTGTAGGCAACAGGGAATTGTTTTGCGCAGTCTTCTTTATATCAAACTGCTCTCCTTCTCTATGTCCTAATATATGACTCCTTTGGTTTGGTCTGTTAAAGCCTTTCAACAAATGTGGCTCCATCTGGACTTCGACTGGAACAAAAACCTGTCCCAGCAATTGATCGGTAACCCAAACTTATTAATTGCTTCTTGTCCCATCCCTTTAAATTTTTGTCCCCCCCGTTAATAGTCTTTATAAGATCTGCTTGCAGATGGCGGTCTCCTTTCTGTGGGTGCCCTCCAGGAACATTGGAACCTCGCTGTGTTCCACCCTTTTAAACACATGCAGAGTACTGAATTCCTTTCTCGGCCCTTCACTGTGGCCTATGTCATCTAGTAAACCACTGGGGAGACTATTTAGCTTCGGCAGTTCCCCCCATGCTATCTCCCGCTTTTACTTGCAACTCCTGGAAATTGCCTCAATGGGGCTGGGGGGGTGTTATTTTTATTGCCAACATGAGTTAGGGGCTAGGGTTTGATGGTCTTACATGGCAAGGGATTTGGAAAGAGCTATACAAGTTTGTTAAACAAGACAGGTACTGCTTTCTGCAACTTCATATCCTGCATGATCTGCATTTTACTCCCCTTCGTCTTTTCAAAATGGGCAGATCCAGTTCTCCACTGTGTCTCCACTGTGGACTTACAAAGGGCAACCTTAAGCATCTGCTATGGGGTTGTCTCAAAATTCAGCCTTTTTGGAACTCCATTCATATCTCCCTAGATCCCTTTTTGGAATTAGACTCTTTTTTTACTCTGCAGACTTGTGTGGTTGTTTACCATCCACCCGGACTGTTTGGACCCCCGAAGGGCCTACATGTCCCTCATAGCTGCTACGGCCAAACTTGTCATAGCCAGACATTGGCTAAATGAATCTCCACCTCATTTTTGAGAATGGCATGCAGAAATCCTGTTGCCCTTGGAGGTTGAGAAGCATATCGCCCATTGGCAGGGCAGGTACAAAACGTTTCTATCTTGTTGGTCACCTCTTTTAGCTCTCCTCCTGGGCTCTGTGGAAGCAGAAGCACCAAGTAACTGCAACAGTGAAAATCCCAACATCCCCATCACTGATGGCACAATACCGACACTGGTATTCTGCCCTTGCAGTAGACTGTGTTTTTTGAGGGGGGCTATGCCCCCCACACCCCTCGCATTGCATTTAATGATTATCAACTCAGTTTGGAATTGATTTGGGAATGGGTCAGGACACCAGGAAAGGGAATCACTGAAAACAGATCATTACAGTGAATGTCACTGTAATAGTATGTTTTTGAGTTTTGATGTAGGGGTGTCAAGCTCGAGTGCACCACCGTGGGGAAGCAGCAGCTTTGGGCTGTGACCGGTTGTGGACTGGATCTGCTCCCTTTTTTCATATTTTTATATGTTTTTGTACAAGTATTATATTTCTTGGCCCCTCTTCTACTTTGGAGGGGCTCATATACCTGGAAGATTATTTGCCCAGGGCCCATGTGCGTGAAGGGGGGAAGTTGGGAGTTTATTGTTTCCCTGTTATTTGGTGTTTTTTTGCTTCTTTATGCGGTTCCTGTTTTTTTGTGTTTTTTTTGTGTCTGTTGTTCTCTTAGAACAAAATAAAGCATAGTATTAAAAAAAAAAACTGTCACAGCATTTGGCAGTCACTCCACTGGGCTCCATTGGGACAAATGGCCTGGTATGAATCCGTCACCCACATGACTGGGGCCCTATGGATTGCCATGCAGTGAACCAAAGATTGAGTGGGATGAATCTATAACAATGATACCTCCTATAACACTAATTGCCAGGTACTATGGTGTCTAAGATGTACAAATACGTGAAGACTCAGAAGATAATAGTATAGTGGGAGAATATATAAAGTTATGAAAAGTGGAATAGGCTATAATCCAAATTACAAACTCACGCTCTGGTGTGTGAAAAGAGGAAAAGGAGTGGTAGTGTGGCCCCTGATATGATAGGAGGATAAAATTAGTATTAAGTGATTGTACAGTCCTAATTAATGCTGATGCTCTGAATCAAACTTGTCTGTATAATGCTAACCAGGAGTGTGATCATCGACTGGGATCATATCTGTGTAACTAAATATATGTTACTATGTAACTGAATACATATAACTGAATATATGCAATGAAAATGATCTCTATGACTTTCAGCTCTAGGCAGGGGCTTGCTATACTCTCCCCTCCTTCCAAACCATTGATGGTGCAGTGATTAAAGATGTCTCCTCCTTCAAGTTCCTTGGGGTCTGTCTGGACCATCATCTCAATTTCTGTGTTCATGTGGACACAATGCACCAGATGCTTCACCCCAAACTTGGTGCACAGTTCCGGAATTAGAGAAGCATTCCTCTTCCTGCTCGCAGAGAGATCCTCTGAAAGATGATATTCCCTATTTTTGACTATGGTGATATAATTTACTGTGTTGTTCCCAAATCCAGCTTAGTTAGAATGGACCCTGTCTTTCACGTCTGTTGATTTTCCCTTGACAGTCCCCAGCACACTCACCACTGTTCCCTCTCATTCCCTTCTCCACTGTGCATTCTCTATCTCCAAATTCTGGCTTGGCTCCCTTCCCTCTTACCTTGCCTCTCTCTCCTCTATTCCTCCCAGTTATGACTTACTCCCTTCCCAACTCTTGCTCCTGCTCTCTCGCTGTCTCTTCAATGAAATCCTCTGCTGGTAAAGATGCATTTTCTTTCCACTTCCCTAAACTCTAGGATGCTCTCCACACACACACACACACACACACACACACACACACACACACACACACACACCTTTCATTCTGCTCCTTTCCTTCATGGTCTAAAATCTCTCTTCTGTGATTCTACTAGTCATTTCTGTAGTTGCCCCTGACTGGGTCGTGTGAGAAGTTTATCATCCTTCTAAGCACAGAGGGCCTCCCTGGGCAACACACCACTCAGCTGACACCAAGAGATGATTTTCATATGGTGCCATTCTCAGCCTAGAAAGCAACGCACATTAGCAGATGAGAAAACCAAGTCAAATAGGACAGGTTTACATAAGTGTAAGAGGGAGGTTGCAAGCATACTGTATGCCTAATGGACTCTAAATTATTTCATAAATACCTGAACAAGTCAACGTTATTCTCCTTAACTGTGTGCATCATACATTGTTCACTTCCTGTCCCACTACTGTAATTTAGAATAAGTGATGGACCATTAACATGAGACTGTGTTCTGTCAGATGTATTAATAAAGCTGTTCCTTTGAATATGTTTAAGTTTTGTTTGCTCTAAAAGTGAATAAATACTGTGTGTTTGCATAATATTTACCTGATTGATTTTCAGCAAGCTTGTACAAGTAAACATGAATATTTTTTATGCTAAAATAATAATTCAGGACACATCTGAAACAATTTGTTAGCAGCTTAGTATGTCTTGCCTGTTAAAACATTGAAATAAATGATCCGGAGGCCTTTTAATATGAGTCTACACAAGATCAGACTGATGGCATTTAAATAAAATGATTTTATGCAAGATGTTTATTGATAAGTTTAATGACACAAGTAGTAAAGAGCATGAAGGAATGTCAGCTGTGTCATATGACTAGACTTGACATTATTCTAAAAAACATGCAGCCATGGGAACCATCTCATACTTCCTCAGTAATACTAAACATCGTAGTCATTATAGCACGTTTAAACTTTAATGTAATATAATGTGTTGCATTGCTGTTATAAAAATTAGTGTTATAAAATACAGTTGTACTCTATTCAGGAATGTATTAGGCTACATACATCTGTGGTTCCCAAAGATTAACATAGAACTATTTGTATATTTATAGCCAATCAGGAAGCTGCATTGCACCATCCCTTTTAATAAGATAATATCACTAACTAGACCTTTACCATGCAATTAACTTTATGTTTAACACTAATAATAAGGACTACGAACAACAATGGACATTGCAGTGATTGAGGCATGATATATATATCTTTTTTGGAGGGTGGAAAAGATAAACACACTAGGAAACATATTGTATTATTATTATTATTGGTTAATCAGCCTCTCAGAATTTTATGGGACACAGAAGTAGTCAAGTGCTCTGGCTTATATTCAAAAGGAAATTTATTGAAATTTGTACTTTGTTTTTTGACCATTCCAGGAAGTTTAGTTTAGTTTATTAGTCTAGGAATTAATACCTTTGAGCCAGGGCTCTTTTACAAAGGTTCCACGTCACAAAGGAAGTGTGTGATCACAGCACACAAGGTAAGCCAGCATTTACCGATAAGTCTATTCCATGGCCTGAGTTTGAGTTCAGTTATACTGGAGACTCCCAGGAAAATAACACATGGCCATAGTTGTGGCAGTTCATCTGAAAAGAATGCGATTACATTTGGATGTGTAATTGTACGATCTCATTATGTGATTTTACACTTGCAATAAAAACACCTTGTGAAGGGAAGAACATGTCAGATGTTGGGATTACAGTGCTCCCTCACTAATGAACCTTGTTGTAATGAACTCCCACATATAACGAATGGTTTTCATGGCTCCCAACTGTAGAAAGAGTTCTCTTACTGCAGGCATCAGAACTCTCCACGGATAATCTCACTCGATTGAAACATGATCAAAGAAACCATTGATGCTGCTGATTCTTTCAGAACCTGTTACTTTCCAGTTTTCCAGTCACCAGCTCTCAGTGATGTCAGCAAACTCAACAGCTGGGCTGTACTTGTATACCAATCGCTGATACTGCTCCCTTCCTCTCAGATCGCTGCTGTATGGATTAGTGCTTGTAGCAGTTAGACCACAACTGTTCACAAACTATTTTGAAACAATAGCTGCAAGACTACTGTACTATGTCAGTTCAGTTATGGAAGATACTCTGTTAGGGAAGCGGGTGGAGAAGCAGGCAGGAGAAGTCACAGTCTTACAAGTTTGTAAGTGTACTGTTCAGAACTTCGAAAATCAGTCACAGATCAGTCCCTCACTTGCTTTGCCAATCACTCCCACAATAACAAAAACAATGAGTCCAGTTTGGGGTAATATTGATAACGTTAGCAAAAGTGTAAGTCACCTCAGTTTGAAGAAGTGTAGAAGCGCACAGACGCGGGTGACTGAAAGCGGGTGATAGGACCTGGCAGTAGGAGTTGCAATGGCACTGACAGTTACAAGAGAACATCAGTTTTTAAATTACAGTTACTGCAATTGTTCAAATTACAATTTAAACTAAATTTTGACTAGATGTATGAAGCACACAACTGTATTCATATGGTACAGGTACACTGCCAGCATTTTCAGCATCACTTGATGTAATGAACAGAGATCTATAATGAACACATGTTATGGCTCCCATTCTGTACGCTATAGCAATGGAGTACTGTACAAGAGAATGATAAATGCCTTGTTTCTTTGTCTGACAACTGCACAACTCACATGACCTAAAAATGTGTTTAACAAATAAATGTCTATTTTATGTGTGCTGTGAGATATACCAGGCTGTGCAGTAATAATGGAATATTGAACTTCTCTGCTATTCCTTGCACCTAACAAATACCAAAGGCATGTATAATTCCCTTTTAATTACACATCCCTCTCATGCATTATCACTTATATGCATTATATCATGTTGTGATATTGTAATTTGGGCCACATCTTACAGTTAGTATGTTCCGTTTCTTTTTTAACTTGAAAAATGTTTAGATTTTTCAATTGTACATGTATCTATGAGCGTTAACAGTACATGCTGTAAACATTCAAGAAACAAAACAAAAACATTCCAGTCATCACAATAGGTGACAGTGTAGAAATAATAGGAAATACAACAGTCTGTAATATATAATATAGCAAAAGGCAAGGCTGCCATCTGCAAACTGAAGAAGAGGAGGAGGTACTTGGATGACTTATAATTATGGTGTTGGGTTCCCAGGACGTGGAGTATGTTCCATTTCTATGTGATCAATATCACTCGTTAGCTTAAAATATCATTGTACGGTAATAATCGGACAAAATGTGAGCTACAATTACCATTTAAAGCTTTTATGAGTTGTAGAAGAGCATATTATGTACTTATCTTTTATCATAGATCACAGAAACGATCATTGCTTCTGGTTTGTAGAACTGCAACAAACAGTATGATCTCTAGAAAAAATGTTTGTTGAAACAGAGAAACATAAAAACTGATGGCAGATGAGGGCTGCTTGGCCCATCCAGTCTGCTCATTTTCATAGTGATTGCTTTCACCGCAGAACCTCCTTGGTCTATGGCACTGTTTCCTCCACTCCCTTCCCTTTCTTTATAATTCCCTTGTGCCATTTCCAGGCTTTTTTGAATCCCACCCTGCTTTCGCTCCCACTACCTCCACTGTCCACTGGAAGACTGTTCCAGACATCCACCACCCTTTCTGTGAAGAAGTATTTCCCCGCATCCCTCATGAACTTATACCCCTGCAGCTTCATATCATGATCCCTTGTGCTAGAGTACCTTTTCCTCTGAAAAATACCTCCCACCTCCGCCTTATTCATTCGTGTGAGATATTTAAAGATCTCAATCATATCTCCCCTCTCCCTCCTCTCCTCTAGGGTGTACATATTGAATTTCTTTAGCCTCTCCTCATAGGGCTTTTTGTGCAGACCCTGTACCATCTTGTTAGCCCTTCTCTGGACCACTTCTACTCTGTCTGTCTTTCCTTTCCTGAACTGTGTCTCCAAAACTGTCTACAGTACTCCAGAAAGGATCTTTTCCAATGACCTATATAGGGGAACCACCGCTTCCCTCTTCCTGCTGGTGATACCCCTACCTATACACCCTAGCATTCCACTAGCTCTCCCAATCACTTTGTAACATTCCCTGGCCACCTTCAAGTCATCTGATATGATTACCTCCAGGTCCGTTTCCTGTTTGTCTTTGTAAGTGTCTCTCCCCTCCATTCTGTATTCCACCCCTGGGTTCCTGTCACCCAAGTGCATTATTTTACACTTGTTTGCATTACACCTTAGCTGCCAAACATTTGACCACTCCTCCAACTATTTTGAATCTCTTTCCATCCTTTGTACCCCCTCCCCAAAGTGTCCACTCTGTTGTAGATCTTGGTGTCATCTACAAAGAGGCAGACTTTCCCTTCCAGTTCCTCTGCTATGTCACTAATGAACACATTAAAGAGGACCAGCCCCAGTACTGACCCCAGAAGTACCCTGCTGGTCACTCTACCCTCCTCTGAGTGAACTCCATTTACCACCACACTCTGCCACCCATCAACTAACCAGTTTCTTACCCAGGTTTCCACCTTATTGCTCACCTCCATGCTATCCATTGTTTACCAGTTTCCTATTTGGAATGGTGTCAAAGACCTTGCTGAAGCCTAGGCTACCAGATCCACTGCCCCTCCCTGATCCAACACTGTGGTTAATCAGTCAAAAAAATCTATTAGATTTGACTGGCATAACCTTCCCTCTGTGAAACCATGCTGGTTCAGGTCCTGCAGTGTGATGGATACCAGGTGTTGCACAATCCTTTCATTTAACAGTGTTTCCATTAATTTTACCTACCTCCAAAGTCAGGCTGATGGGCTAATAACTACCCGCTTCCTCCTTGCTGCCAGTTTTGTGAAGTGGGATTATGTCCAGTCTTCTCCAGTCTTCCAGGACCATGCCAGTCTCCAGTGAACTGCCAAACAAGTCAACCAGGGGTGCAGCCAACACCTCCATGAGTTCTTTCCTTCTGTCTTGAACAGTAACATAATTTCAACCTCAAGTAAAATAAACTTATGCTGATATATATGATTGGTTATTTATCAACATTCTTTAACAGTGTCTTTAAGCGCTCTTGACACAGTTAAGACAATTTTGAAAAAATGTAATATTCAGGCATAAATGTAGCTTATGTTTCATATTTTCTTCTATAATTCTCACCCTTTTTTCCTTATTACTAAAGGTATTTGCATGAGTACAGTATCTCTGGCCTTTTATCTCTGGCTGCCTGCCTACACCTGACATCATAATTATGTTTATGACATCAAACTATGTTGCTGTGAGATAATTATGATGTCATAAACAAGGGATTGTGATGTCATTTGTAGATACCCTCTCCCTGGGCTAAGACACAGATATGGCACACTGATGAGTCCAAATGAGGATGAAACACGTGTATGTGTCTGCTGTTCTTAGCCTTTGTTGATTGTACTGTGAGGCCTACTGGCACCGTGCAATTCTGTTTAAAGTTGAGCCAGTCCAAATTCTCTCATGGGGATTTGCATATATTTCCCATGATGCTTTGCGTTATTGCAGTATATGCAATTGTGTTTTCCATCTCAGCTTATTTACTTATGGACTAGGGTGAGCATTAGGGCTGATGACCCCAGGGCACACCCCCAATGCTGTTGGGTGTGTGCAGGGTGGGGGTGGGGTGTTAGGGTTGAAACCCTAACACCACATTTCCATACCTTTGTTGCTTTGACCCTAACTGATGCGTTAACAGAGTTTTTGCAACACACACACACACATATTATGTGTGTATATATATATATATATATATATATATATACACACTTAATTAATGAAACCGACATAGTACTGATTAAATGTGTGGTTACCAGTTGTACAAGTGTTTGTGAAATGTTGATAATTCTGGATTTTTAATTCTGAACCTAATATCTAAATGATAGTCTCCCTTCAAGGCAGTAATTGGGGGGGGGGTGATGATTTCGTATCAATGTTTCATTAATCAACAAAATAAACAACAAGACAATGATATAAATAAAAGACTTCAAGAACTAGATAATTTAGTAATACAAGATTATCAGAAATATAACAAGGAATGGTACCAGTTAAAGTTAAGAAAAAGTAATAAAGAGGTTCAAGAGAATATTGCTGAATTAAAGAAGATTAAATACATACAGGGGGACAAGTCTGGGAATCTTTTGGCCACCTTATTAAAGAAACTAATATTATAACAAGCTTGGAAGACGAACAAGTTAATATGAAATACAAAGATACAGATTTAGCAAAAATTGTTATAGATGAATACAAAAATATATATCAGGGGAAAAAATATACCAATAAACTTGAGGTAAAGAGCTGCATATCAAAAGCTAAATTAAAACAGTTAAATTGTAATATGTCACTGATTACAGAAACCGAAATTACCCAGATTTTGAAAGATATGGCTAGAAACAAAAGTCCAGGAATGGACAGCTTTACTACACAATTCTATTATACCTTTCAAGAAGATATGGTACTAAAGCTCAAAACAATGTTTGAAGAAATAAGGAATGGAGAAACTAGTCCAGCTTTGATGCAAGAAGCAAAATTAATACTAATACCAAACGATGGAAAAAACTCCCCAAAAATAGAAAGCTATAGGTCAATTGCACTTTTAAATTCAGACTACAAGATATTTAAAACAATTCTTGTAAACAGAATAAAAAGTACTTTACCAGTCCCCTTGGGTTACTAGAAACCTATCAGTATTAGTGTTAAGGAGGTAGTAGGCAGCTGGTAGGGAGCTCATTAGGGACTCCTTACATAATGATATGATTGTTTACTCAGCTAGCCTGAGGGAAGAATGATTAGGTCATTTGGAACTCTCGCAGCAGCATAAGCCACACTGTGTCGACGACTGTTCTGGGGAGCTTAGAATGCTCAGTAGTCAGAGTGAGTTGTAGCTGTGTGAAGGTGAGAGTGGCAGAAGGACTGCCAGTTGTACTCTGAGGTGAGGGGCCCAGCATTTCTCACCTTAGTGGAGTGTCATTTCCAGCTTCCAGTGAAGTGGTGGAGACCAGTGCTACAGCAGAATTTCCTGATTTCTACTCCCAGTCAAGTGGAAAGAACTGCTTGTTCTCAGTGGATTCAAGGGGCAATCCCCCGAAGGTTCTGTGTGTGTTCCAGCTGCGTTGGAAAGGAATTGTGAGACACTGTTTGATCTGCTACCCAGGAGAATGCCTTTTTGTTGTTCCAGTGCCCAGTGGACGGGACAACCAGTTTGTGAGTACTGTTCTAGGAGACAAGATCTCCACATATTTAAGGGAATCATAGTCTGGGGTGTGTGTGCCCATAGATAAGGTTGAATCACACCCCTCATTGCCCTTAGTTCACCTAGAAGAGTTAATGTTCTGTTAAACTGTTCATCCAGTGGAGGGCAGTTTATTCTTTGGTCACTCCAGTGAGGGACAGATTTAAAGTGTGGGACCTCTAGCATTTCAGTGGGAAATGGGGGTTTCAATGGTGTAACCCTGAAGAATGACAGAGACTGTTGGTTGGGGCAAAGGGTGGGAGGAACGTCATCTGAAAGCTTACAAGGCAGGGCTTCCTGGTTCATAAAGGGCATCAGTTATACCTGAGCAAGGGCTAGTGCTGCAGGTTTAGGTGTGTGGCCGAGTTTCATATAATTGCACCTATGCTCGTAGAAGAGTTCTGAGTGCATGGCTTTGTGGCCAGGTGTTCACTAGATGCACCATTTGGGAAATTGGAAGAAGATGTTCTTTTGTGTGTTCATGAACAGTACTGCATGCAAGAAGTTTTCTTGAAATGTACCTGTCCTGCTTAGACCGACACTTGGGGGTCCACTTCTGCTTTAAATTTCCGTCTGTTGAATAAAGCCATACTGCATAATCCCAGTTACTGTTCTGGACATTCTGATTATTATTTCTGGTTGTTGGGTTTACTGGGGTCCTCTCAGCAGTTTAGATCTAACATATGCCTAGCTGCCTCCACCCAGTACCTGGGTTGTAATTTGTACACAAGGTTCATGTTGTTTTATTCTTGTACTCCCACCCCTCTATTATTCTAGAAAATGAGCCAGGTATACATCCTAACACCAAGGGTGGTACCAACCTTTTGTATAGTAAATGAGATGCCAGTATGTGGGTACCAGTGTTCCAGATTTTAATGGGGAGTGTGCTAACTAGTCTAAAAAGTGTCTGGGGGGGTTACACCAGACTGTATCCATCCAGACCAGGTTGGTTTTGTAGAAAGAAGAAATATGTATCAAGCCTCAACAAAGGTCCAGGCAATACTGTATTATGTAAGAAAATTACACTCTGAATATCATACAGCAGCAACTGATGCAACCAAAGCTTTTGACTTCTTAAAGAATACATGTATGCTTGCTTAAAGATCAACTACAGCTATATTACAAACATATTACAAGCAGTACTCCTTTTCCCTAACATAAGGACAACCATGCCTTATTTATTACATGTAAAATGAAGAAATTGACATTTGTCATGTTCAGATACTATTTTAAAGCTTTCCTATTTGATAGTTTCACAGAAAATCTCTCAAGACATTTTTTGACCAGCTAGCAGAACTTTGTGTGTGTGCTTATTCCATTAAAGCAACAATGACATAATTTTCCTCAAGGTCCTGGCAGCTCAGTACCAGGAACTTGAGGAAAATTATGTCATTGTCGCTTGAATGGAATCAGCACTCACCTAAAATTCCGCCAGCTGGTCTGAAAATGATTGAGGGATTTTCTGAGAAGTCTTCCAAAAAGACAGGCAGTAAAATAGCATCTGAACATGAAAAATGACCATTGCTGAACATTATTTGCAATATATATGGAGTGGTTGTTCTCATGGGTGGCTATTCTCCATGGCACAACCTTGCCATGTAAAGTGCAGTTAAGCGCCATGTGTATGTGCATGCGCACACAGTGCGCACACCACACAGCATTCACCACCAAGGCCCCACACTGATAACAACTCCGTGTCGTTACAGAAATCACGAACGGTGTCCAGGGTGAGGCCAATGTCCACATGTCCCGCCGACATGCCCCTTGACCCTGCCAAATAAGGACATGTGCAGCAGTAGTGCATATGCACAAACATGGAAGTGAGGATGTAATGGCAATGCAAGCGGACAATGCTGATGACACAAGCGAGTATCCCAGTGCAGAGGGCCATGCTGGCACAGTCAGCTGGGACACAAGAGGTGCTGGCAAGAAGGGCAGGTCCAGCAGCTTCACCACCGCCCAGGTAACAGCCCTAGTCATGGACATATAGGTCAACTATGTTGTGCTGTATGGAGAGCAGTCACTGACAGCACCTGCTGAGACCAAGTAGTGGCTATGGCTGGACATCCAGGCAGCCATCAACGCTGCTGGGCCAGAAGCACGTACCCTCATCGTCATTAAGCATAAGTGGAGGGACCTCTGGTCTACCATAAAATGGAAGCTCAGAGCTGCACACAGGGCACAGACAGGAAAAGGGGGTGGCCCAGCATCATCTAGAACAAAGCTGTAACCCGTAGAGAGGATAGTGGCACAGACAATAACTGAGGTCTCCTGGCAGGGCATGCAGGATGACTACGACACATCAGCAGGTAGGCAGGGTGCGGGCAGCAAGGGGTGGGTATACGCTTGAACACCCAGATCACTGACTGTCCCACATCTCACGCATACAGGGCGCTCTCAGAGGCACAGTGGTGCATCAAGCAGCAGCACAGGTGTGACAGGTAGGCCCACGGAAACAGGGGATATGTATGCCACAGCCTGAACGCCAGCCTGCCCACACTCGGACATGCAGCAGGCAGTACCAAACTGACACTGACATATTTGTACCACTACAGGGAACCAATGACAGGATGTGGGGATGAGGTGGAGCCAGAGGCACTGGCAGATGTTGATCCAGACAACCCACGTGATGCCAACATGATGGATGTCCAACAGCTGACCACAGATACTGACAATGAGGACACCACACATACACAACAGACCAGTGGCACATGTCAGATGTCCCCGGTGGGAGTGGGATGCGCCATGTGCCCTGCACTCGCATGTGCCACCGTAGCACCCCCATGCTCAGACATGCCCAGACACCTCCTCCCCTGGCCATCTACAGTCTCACCCAGCAGCAGTGCCCATGTGAGCTTGCATGCCACCATGCCCGCACATGCACCGGAGGGTGGTCAGGGCCGTGATGTGCAATGGTGTGACATGTGGCCCACAGGTGCAGGAGTGCTGGCCACACACTACACTGAGCTGCAGCAGCTGGAGGAGTCTAGACTCATGGCACAGAGGAAACAGATGTAGGCCATCCATTTGCTAACCTGTGTGGCTGAGGGCATGGCACAGGGCATAGACTGCATCGGGGATGTGCTGGACACTGTAGTGGACAGACAGCATGAGGCGATGGGTATACACACACACATGCCACTGCCCCAGTGCACACACAACAAGAGCCACACAGACATGCAGGGGTGAAACAAGGGATGTGGCAGTGGCCGCAGCACCACCATGCACAACACCATCTGGCCCACAGTTGCACTGTACACCATCACCCCATGACCATACCACAGAGGGGTCAGCAGGAGATGCCCCTGCCAACCATCTTCCACTGGTGGGACAACAGGAACAAGGCCCCAGCAAATCTGGCAGCCCTCCACCCACCTCACAATGCACCCCACACAAAGGATGGACTCAGGGTCAATGTGTGACCCTGGGACCCACGGCTCAGAGAAGTGACACTAGGGAGATGGTGCAGATTGAAGCCCTGTGCCACACTGTGGTCCACCATGGCCACATGGATGGGGTGCAGGCAAGAGGAAGTGACAGTTGCAAAGGTGCACCACACGCCGTTGATGTCCAGTGGTTGGACAGGCGGGTAGGATGGATGGGGCACACACATTGCACACACTGAGGTCACAAGGGCATCATCCACTGCATGCCCTGAGGCACACATGCCGCATAGTGTACTGTGTATAATGTGGGCCTACAGCACTCATGGCACACAGCAATGTTCACAGTCCCAGACATGGCCAGGGGCACTCAGTCCACAGGATCATCACCGTGCCCATGGCACACAGGCCAGTCAACCGAAAGTACCATGTGCCACAGCATGGTGGACAGCATGTCTGGTTGGCATGTCTCAGTCCTTGTCTGGAGCCACTGAAATGTCAGGGGGCAGCATGTCACATGGAGGAAGGGGAAGGAATGGTACCCAATGATGTACACAGATGTTGTGCAACATGGCACACACAGTGAATACTCTGAAGGCAAACCCTGATGCATGCATCATCATGCCACCAGTGTGGTCCAGACTCTGGAACCTCATCTTCAGGATGCCAATAGTGAGTACTACGCACCCACGTGTCCTCCAATGCACCTTGTTGTAGGCGACCACAGCCCTGTCCTGTGGTGCCAGGTATGGTGTCATCAGGTAATGCCTCAGGGGATATCTGCTATCACCTGTGAGGGTGAGCATATGCATGAGTGACATTGCCACTACCATGGGGGCCAACACTGTACTGCTCACACACATACACACACACACACACACCCATCCATGCCCATGCACGCCATTGCACAACAGCCTGGGGCACTCACCTAAGAGCCAGCCATCCCCACCAGCACCCACAGCCAGTCACGCACCAAGCCCAGAGTTGTCAAACACATAGGTGTTGTGTCAGAAGCCAGGACTTCTCATGCACACATCCATGATGCAGCAGCTGGCATCACACACACCACCTGACAGTTGAGGCTATGGTAGCCCTTCCTATTCCTATAGGCTGCCTCATCCATGGACGTGTGATGACTGATACATGTGTGCCATCCACGATGCCAAGTGTGTTGGGCATGCTGTGCATGACAAAGAATGTCTCCTTCATGGCATGCTGTTCCTGTGGCATTGTGGGGAATCTTATGTGGGCACCCACCTCCAGGAGCACTGTGTCAGTGACCTGATGTACGGCCCTGAACACTGAGGACTGGCTGACACCTATGCCATCCCCGCACACCCACTGGAATGATCCGGTGTTGTAATAGGACAAGGTACAGAGGACCTTGGTCTCCACAGACATGGCATGTGAGAACAGTGTCTGTGACTGCACCCTCTCCCTGACCATGGTACACAGGTGTGACAGCATGCCATGGTCGACAAGGAACTAGTCTATGCACTGCTGCTCCCTGAGGTTCACGGCAAGGAGGCATGACTGGTAAGTCCTGGGCCTGTTCCCAGCATGCTCTTTCACGTCACACAGCAATGGCAGTGTCCAGTAGTGCGACATTAAGGAGCATCACGGGACACACTGCGATGATCGCATGCATGTTCACCTGCAACAGTGCTGTTGCAGTCCTGAATGCTGCCCCAGAGCCATGCACTGCCCTTTGCACCTCTCCCTCACATGGCCACCACTGGAGGGGATGTCCAATGCCTGCACGCCACACCCTATGGGTGTGGCCTGCATTTGGGCATATTATTTATTTATTTATTTATTTATTTATTTATTTTTAATTTACCGGGTAGGTGCGCTAGCGATAGCAATGACTATTTTCAGGCATGACCTGGGAGAATACAAAACAAACTTCTGGAACTAACAGTAACAGTACATTTTTAGAAGTAGCTAAAGTAATGGGTACATACAAGCAGGTAGTAACATAGGTAATATAGTATCACAGGTAAGTGTCAACAACACAGACAATTGCAATAACAATTAGGGCTTATACTAACATAAGGAGGAAATAAATTACAGAAAAAATGCAGTGTCTCTTTAAGCAGACAATACCTGGGTAGATTTGAGAGGAAGGAATGGTGAGAGAAGGAATGTAGAAGTAGTCTTTCAACGACCAGAGCAGGTCTGAGAGAAAGAAGAAAGTAAAAGAACTAAGTAGTAGCAAGTTGCAGTGGAGGAAAAAGATAGAGGGGAGTGTGAAGGGAATAGGATGATGAAGTGCAAAACAGCAGGGTATAGGAGCAACCCAGTCAAATTGAGAGAAAGTGCTGAAGCAGAAATGTGGCCAAATTAAGAGGAAGTCGAGGGGAGTCAGAATAGAGTCTTGCATCTATGGAGGTTTGAAACAGGATCAACTACAAGAAGATATGAGATGGTGGTGCAGTGCTTTCTTAAAGGAGGTGTGGGAAGAGGCTTGACGAATGGCTAGAGGGATGGAGTTCCACTACTGGGGGGCTTGACAGGCAAAAGCACTAGAGCCCTTGGTGATAGCATATTTAGGGATATAGACAGGGGCATTGTCAGCAGAGCAAAGGTCATAGCAGGAGACCTAGCTTTGGAAGAGTTCCACTAGGGGTTTAGATATCTGAATCCTAAATATATTGTCAATGATGGAGCCGAAAGAATAAAACCTTGACGCCTGGGGACGAAGCCAACCAAAGTCAGAGTAGAGGAGGCAATGGTGTTTCAGCTGATGAGATGAGGATGCATAGTGACATATACTATTGTAGGTAACACCCCATTTGTGAAGACTTGATTTGCTTGCAGAAATATAGGTAACTGCCCCATAGTTAAGTGATGATAGGAGTATCCCACGGGCTACAGCAAGTCTGGCAGATGGGGTGAGGGCATAGCTGGTTCTATAGGCAGCTTCAAGTTTTGAGTTTACAGATTTGCAGGTCCTCTGAATATGGAGATCACTGTTTAGTAGTGGATCCAGTGTGACCCCCAGGTACTTAAAAGAGTTAACAACTTCTACTGAGGTGCCACTAACCGTGGAGACTTTAAACTTGTGCTGGGAGTGCTTAAGTTTAAAATTGGAGCCAAAGAGCATAGCTTGGGTTTTTGTTTCTTTTAGGACTAGTTTGTGTCTAACCAGCCACTGCTGGAGTAGTTGGAAGTCGTGGGAGAGCTTCAGATTTCTATCCTCAATACATTTGGTGCTAGTGTAGAGCACTATGTCATCCGTATACAACAAGGAGCTGGTTTTCATGAAGTTTGAGGTGATGCTGTTTATAAAGATAGAGAAAAGCAATGTTAGCCGTGGCCTTTGTCAGAAAGAGTGGAGTTGTACTTCACAAATTGTGTTCTGTCAATCAGGTACCTTTTGAACCAGTTCATAATGTTGGGTGAGAAACCTAGTGATTGAAGAGTGGCAATGAGGATGGGGTGGTCAACTAGGTCAAACGCCTTGGTCATATCAATGAAAATGGCCCCTGTGAGAGAAGCGGAGTCCATGGCCATCAGGGCATCGGATGTGAATTTGAGTAGAGCAGTGGTAGTACTATGATCAGAAGCCATGCTGGGCTGGGTTTAATAGGTCCTTTTCCTGGAGGAATTTGATAGTTTGGTTAGCTACAAGCTTTTCAAGGATTTTACCAAGAACGGACAGCATAGCAATTGGCCTGTAATTTAAGGGGTTCTTTGGGTCACCTTTTTTAAAAACTGGGGTAATCCTTGCCATTTTCCAGATATCTGGGACGTGACCCTGGCATAAGGAGAGGGTAAAGATTTTGGCTAAGAGAGCAGCTATGAGCAGCGCAGCTAGTTTAAGAAGTTTGGTTTTAAAATTGTCAGAACCGGCAGCTGTATGCTTAGAGATATTATTAAGCAATTTCAGTACATCAAGTCTAGAGACAGATTTAAAGAAAACATTTAGTCCAGTGGCATTTGTTGGATATATTAAAGTCAGGTTCGAGGGGGAAGGCAGAGGTATAGTTAGGTCAGAAAACTTGTCATTGAAAAAATTGGCAATAGTGCATAGATTGTTATAATGGACTCCATTTAGCACTGTTTCATTGGGGTTGGAGGATAAGTTTGAGCCAAGGAAGAATTTGATGTGGGACCAGAATTTCCTGGAGTCTCCATAGGAGTTTATTAACAGGTCTTTGCAGTAGGAGCTTTTGGCCTGTTTGATCTCCTTTTTGCAGGTGTTACGCATAGTCCTGTAAGTGACAAGGTCAGCAGCTAGGCCAGTTCATCTGAAACGGAGCCAGCTTTTATCTCTTTGGTGAAGTTTACAGAGTAGATCAGATTTTAGCCATCTGGTTTGCCTATTTCTTACCTGATACATTACTGTGCAACAGTACTGGTCCTGCAGCGCTAGGAAGTGGGTCAAAAAGAGACCAAGAGCAGATTGGGTATCACTAGACTCATAGAGAGAGAGGACCAATCAATGCTAGCAACGTCCTTTAAGAATGCCTGAGAGTCAAAATGGGCATAGTTGTGAAAGGAGATGTACCTGGGCTGAGTAGGTTCTGTCCTCTCCTTACCCCAGATATAGAAAGTGGGGGAGTGGTCTGTGATGGTGTCGGCTAGTATGCCTGAGTAGACTATGTATTCCGGGTGATTAGTCATTATCCAGTCCAGTAATGTACTGGAGCTGGAGTGCGGGACAGTCCTTGTAGGTTCAGAGATCAGTTGGTGCTGGTTTGAATTTTGTAGTTTGAATAAGGATATGGCTTGGGAGCTTCCCAGCCAGTTTATGTTTAGGCCTCAGAGTATGAGAACTTCATTTCTTCCAGATAGGAGTGAGGTTTGAGCCAGTAGTTCATTCAGGCCTCTTTGAACACCTTTAGGGGGGTTGTAAATGCAGACAATATGAAGTAGCTTGATTCCGAGAGTGAGACGGATGTGAAGCGCATCACAGTGCAGGAGGGGAGACAAGTTTATGACTGAGAACTGAAGGTGAATTTTAAAATTAATAGCTGTGCCACCACCTCTCTTGGCTGCAGGTCGGTCCTGTCTTAGCAGATTGTAGGATGGAAGGGAGCAGCCAGTGTCAGGGGTGGAGGGTTTGAGCATGACCAGGTGGCATCATACATGCTGCAATGGCCATGAGGAACAGCTGCCAGCACAGATAAGCATGAGCACTGTGGCATCGCGATGCAGCAGAGGTGACACACAGGTATTGCCATATGTGAACACATGCACACACACACATGCATGTTCACACACACACATGAACAGACATGGTGACGGAAAAGGACATGCACTGGGTGTTGTGCTGTGGTGTCTGCAAGGGCTGCACGTGGATGATAGTTTAAGTAGTGAGGTGGACGGACCCCTGTGCAGCTGGCTATCATGCCGTGGTACAGGGGCTTACAACAGAGGCAATTGTGCCCTGTCACCAAACACCAACCATGGCCATCCCCAATTGTCCCCAACAGCACATCTGCACTGGAGGTGATGTACATCCTCAGGTGATGTCATCACTGATGCCACCTGGTGGTGCATGCATGGTGTCTGTCAGATGATGCAGATGTTGATAGGGGTGTTAGTGGCATGGTGACTACCAACAGAAGGTCTCATTCACCACTGCTGTCTGTGCTGTGTGGCCAGCTGCTGTGTCCTGTCCTCACACCTGGTCATCATGCTGCTGGCCATGCGGCATGTCCAGAGGTTGATAGTCAGACTTTGGCAGCCCATGGTGCATGGCCATGTTGTTTAGCATGATGCAGATGGTGAATACGTGGCAGGCACACTGTGGCACCAACATGATGGTCCCCCATGAGTGGTCAAAGCACTGGAACTGCATCTTCAGCATACCAATGCTCTGCTCCATGATGGGCCATGTCTGACAGTGAGCAGTGCTGCATGTATGTAACCACAGTTACAGGTGCCAGGATGGGTGTCATCAGGTATGGCTGCAGTGGATATCTGCTGTCACCTGTGGGATGAGAGACATGTCAGGATAGCAATGTAGGTCAACATGCATATGGCTACAGACACACAGACATGTGCACAGCACACCTACCCAAAAGCCAGCTATCCATACAACCTGTCCAGAGCACCACTCCAACTCCAAAGGCATCAACTATGTAAGCATCATTGTACAACCTGGAGAACCTGGCACACACATCTGTGAATAGTCCATCCATGTCGCACACCACCTGACAGTTCATGCTGTGAAAGCCTTTTCTGTTGTGGTATGCCTCCTTGAACGTGGATGGTGTCAGGATGGTGATGTGTGTGCTTATCGACCACAACAAGGATGTTGGGCATCCCATGCATGCCATAGAATGCCTACTTGGTAGCATGGATCTCTGCATCAGACATTGGGAGGCATTAATGGTCATGCATGCACACAAGCAGTGCGTCGGTAACCTGTGCAAGGGCCCAGGACACTGTCAATTAGCTGACACCAGTGCCGTCGCCTGCAATGGTTTGGAAGAACCTGGTGACATAATATGACAAGGCACACACTACCTTCATCTCCACTGACATGACCCTGGATCAGCATGTCTGTGGAGTTGCACGGTCGTATATAAGGTTGCACAGGTGCAGCACCACGGGCCATGGCAGTCAGAAGTGTTCTATGCAGTGTGCATCATGGAACACACTACCATCCATGCATGGTCTGAGCATGTGCTCCCATGGCATTTAACCCTCACCTGCCATGCGTGCCTCAGATAGACATTCTTTAGCAGTCCCAGACCCATCCTGTCATTGTGCAGTCAACAGTGTGTACATGGTACAGCACCCGATTATGGCGTCACTGCTTAAATGGGGCACACCGTGTACCTGGTGTGCACCTGTGCATGGCCTCCCTTGGGTCAGTGCATGCACCATGTGTGGCACATGGCCATAAGCTGCCATGTCTGCCACTCACAGACCTGTCATGCATGCCATGTATGTGCATGCCACACAGCCCAGCCGTGCTATGTGGTGGTGTATGGGGCCCGGCAATGCATGCAGACATGGCTGCCATTGACTGCTGTACTGCTGTACTACTGTCCTGTGTGGACCTGCATGTACATCCTCCAATGCCATGCGGAGGTGTCTGATGCATGGATGTTACAGTCACACTGTCATCAAACATGCATCCATGGACATCGCAGGGGATGCAATACCATAGTCCTGGTGTCTTCCTGGCCGGGGGTTGCGTAGGTGCAGTCAGATTGTGACTGCCAGCATGAGTGTCCACCACGGTGGTGTGCCTAGTGACTGCTATGTGACTGCATGCTGCATGTCCGCTGGACCATCCCCTGCCTGGTGCACAGCACACACACACACTGTGGGAGCAGTGCTGCACACTGTCAGCCCTGACACACAGGGCATGCATGTGCATGTGCATGTGTGCCATCCCTCATGCTAGTATGACAGGGTGGTGTGTCCCACTGGTCCTGTGCCACTGTGTGAGTGGCTCTCACCACATGTCATGACATGCCTCGGCAGGTGGCACATGTGTGCTCACATGCTTCGTGTACTGCATACATGGATGGGTATAAATGCATGCAACCAGTGCATTTGATGAGCAAGGACAGGATGGAACACTTCCTGTGTATGCTCTGGCGGGTCACCAAGGGAGAATTCTGTGACAGTGGTGGGTACAGCACCCTGTGGGCCACACAGCAAACAGACCCATGAGTATCACAGCCATGCCACACCATGCAGTCTATGGCTTTTCTACTGCCATTACCATGTCTGCCTGTTTACTAACCACTGCATTCACCTTGTGTGACTCTGCCCTACCCCATATAGGATGAATTGGGCATGCCGAGATGCCTGGAACTATGCTAGACACCACAGTGAGACAGGGCCGAGGTCACGGTGTTACACCCACAACACCTGTATAGACTCTGCTTGCAGCACATGATGCCAAGGTACCTCTGACATATCTCCAGAGATGGCCATCCATACTATAAAGGGCAGCATGGGGATGCAGAGCCCTGGTCCCAGTGGTGGGGTCACCATCCAATCACAGGTAAGTATTGCATGCCTGCACAGTTCCGGGGACCATTGTCCCTGTGTTGGGTGAGCTGACCATCACCCATGTACTTATCGTGCCCTTCTCTCCTTAGCCCTACAGGGGGCCTGTGTGGCAGATGCTGCTGCAGAGGGAGGAGTGGCCATGGGAGCCAGATGAAGAGTTGAGCATGGACAGAGAGCCATGGTATGTGCACCATCCCTGGCTGTCATGCTGTGGGTCCATGGCACAGTTCCACTGCTGGGACATGCTGTTGGCATGCTGTGGGTCACGTGATGGAATCCATAGCCCTCGCATACTTGGGACATATGCGGCTTTGTCTGCTTGATCAAGGAGCTTGTTGTGTGCATGGAGGTGGATGAGACCTGTGCAGATTGGTGTGCCGGTGCTATGTCCCTGCCTGCAGCTGGGCCCTGTGTCTCTGCTGCCATTCCAGGCATACGTACAGGTTTATGGCTGACCTGTGGCACATGTATCTATACACTCTATGCTCCATGTGTATGCATGCCCCACACACATTCATGCATGCGCTCAGTGTTCTGCTGCACACCATTTATGCAGCCATGCCCCCACATAATAAGAGCACTGGTGGGATGCGTGCCTGTGTGATCATGACATACACAGTCCCTTGTGCACATCCCCAGGTTGCACCATGAGACAAGCATCTTTTTGCTCAGTGTGCCTTTCCTGGTGAAACATTTCAATAAATAAATAAATAAAATGTTGTGCATGTGGCATTGCATGCAGCATGCGCGTATATTCCCCTTCTGCTTACACACATGTCCTACAAATGTTGTGCTGGCTTCATGCATAGGGCCCATTATGTTTAGAACCCCTTTTGTGCTATATTAGGGAAAACCAGCAAATACAAAGAATATCTGTTAGAAGTGAAATGATAAAAAATAAATGCATTTGTGGATGATATTTTATTGTTCATGAACAATATTAACACTTCAAAGCAGGCCTTTCTGGGTGAAGTTTTGGAATATGCTAATTGTTCAGGTTATAGTCTAAATAAACTAAAGTCAATGATAACATCCACTACAGAACAAAACACTCAATTGAACCAAGTCATTAAGGGAAATTTTACAGTAACAAACAACTTCTAGTATTCAGATATTAACTTATATAGTAAACAAAAAGAAATAATTAAAAGTAATTATCAAAATGCTAGTAATAAAGTCAAACTATTACTGCAAAATTGTGAAACAGTATTTCTATCTCTTTGGGGTAGGATTGAGACAATAAAAATGATGGCATTTCTTCATACGTTATTTGTTATTCATGCAATAATTAGCACTGCAGCGTTATCTTGGTATAATAACCAAAAAAATATATTTGCGAAATTTATTTGGAGAGGGGTTAGCCTAGAATTGTTTGGGACCAGAGGACTACCTCCAGAAAGGCCAGTGGATACAGTTTCCTGGACCCATTGCAGTGTGCAGCAGCACATCAATTAAAAATATGGTGGAATGGGCTTTTATGAAAAGAGAAGAAAACCAATGGGAGTTCTTGCTATGGAATACTGAGACAAAATACAAAAAAGGAAAAAATAATTCAAAGTAAGAAAAGCCCATGGAAAAAGATAAATACAAGATGGTGCACAGAAATAAACTTAGACTACACTACGCAACAATGGAAAAACTTGAGAATTAAAGCTAACAGAGATTATTTATTTGCAAAGTATAAAGCCACGCAAAAAAATTATTGACAGAACTTATTTCACACCCCACATTTTTGGTGATTTTACCAAGAGAAAAAGGCGGAATTGTTGGCACCAATGTGGACGATTGGGTGACTTAACACATTGTCTGTGGGAATGCCCTAAGATTAAGCCATGGTAGACAAAAACTATTGCACTACTAGAATTAATTTTGGTCAAACAAACTCCCAATGGCTTCTCTTCTCTTATATTCAATGATATAGCAAAACTAGACTTGAACAAACCATACTACAAGATCTATTGTATAGCTACAATGATTACCAAGAGATTTATATTACAGCAATGGAATGTGCCAAATACAGAAACATTTCCTTTCAATAGATGGTGGTGTTGATTGAGAGAGGCTATCCTTTTTGAGAAATAAGCAGAAGAGCTCAATTATGATAACAAACTTAATGTTTCAGCATGGAATGATATAGCAGCCATGTTACCACCCATATATTCTAAATGTATAGATTCAATTAATAAGCATCCTGTTTTAATTGAAGAAATGTAATGACGTAAATAATACAAATGAAATGATTGTAACGAAAATATTTTATATATTTATTTATTTGCTTTTGTTAACTGGGTAAGGCACACTAGACAGCCAAAGTGCCTATTTTCTGGTGCGACCCGGGAGGGTTACATAGGTAGAAGCATACAAGAACAGTGAAGAAGTCATGTTACATACAGTGAGATAACAGGCTTAACAGGGATTGGGTAGGTGGCTAACAGTATAAGTCAAATTTAACATACAAGAAGATAACAGACATAACTGGGAATGAATAGGAAGCAAAATAGCATTAGAAACGAATTAGCACATGATAACTACAGCTGTGGAACATACAGGGAGAGCACAGCAGTGAGCAGCATAATACATAACTGGTATGGTTAATGCAAACGGGAGTAAGTGCCAGCAGGGGGTGGTGGCAAGACGGGGGAGTACACAGTGGTGGGATGGGGGTGTCTGGATGGTCAGGTGAAGGCCTTAGGGAAGGAAAGTGGGGGGAGAGCATGGTAAGAGGGTGTTCAGCACTGGCAGTCACTGCCAATACTGGAGGGTAAGTGCAGTAGACCCAGCATACCAGATGATATATGAAATGTATCAAATTATAATACAAAATTTTTTTTTTTTTTAAACTGTTTGTGTAATGTTATTTTAACTTGACTCTTTCCTCTGGATTTCTACCCTTGGTAGATATGCCAGGAGAAGGTTCTCAAGGCTAAAGGAAATTGGTAGCTGACAGAGAGCCACACCAGAGGCAGAACACTAGAGATGGAGGAAGTGTGAGAGAGAGATGATTGTGAAAAACACTAAGGAAGGAAGCTGTGAGAGTGTGTGTGGCTTATGTGGGGGAGGGGTGGAGCCTGGCAGTCCCCACTGAACCACAGGTGACACTTTTCAATTCAGTGTATGGCTGACAGTAGTATAGGTGCTTGTACAATGTTACTTTAATGAGTTATTTTGGTTTGACTCTTTTCTGTAGATTTTCACCCTCGGTAGAGGTGTCAGGAGAAGGTTCTTAAAGCTGAAAGAAACTGGTAGCTAAAAGAGCTGAAAGACCAAAGTGTGATGTAACAGAACCTGCATCTTCCAACTCATGGAGAACGGTAGACACAATAGCATGGAGGACAGGAAAAAACGCTGTGGGGGAACCCCTAGAGAGCTAAGGTTACTAGGTTAGCATTCCATCTGAGCTTCTATAAATTATGAGGCTAGCTGTTGACAAGCTTGGCAGAGTTCAGAGTTTGGATCTCATAAGTTTCAAAGCAGAATGAGGTCCAATGATCCACAATCTTAATGATATGAGCTGATATGTTCTTTTTGGAAGCAGATAAGGCTGCTCCAGTCCTAATGAATGGCTTGAAAAAAATGTGGACTCAAGACCCAGACAAGATAGCAACACCCTGATGTGAAGGATGAAGCAGGAAGTAGTATGATGGAATAGATCTCAGTACACAGAAAAGGGTGAGTAGAATCAGGATATCTGTCCATAGCTTGCAGTTGGTTGAGGACTTGAATAGGACACCAAGCTGAGTGTGTTGTGAAGTAGGATATGTGTGGACTGCTCTATTACTTTCATCATTTTTGTTCTTGGTAAAGTAAGAATAAAATTATATCCTGATGCTTTCATGCGTTGTTATTCAAAGACAGAGTAAGAGGAAGTAAATTCTGTATGTTTTAGGAATCCAAGGAAGTCTAAGGTCATGGTTGTCTGTAGATTAATATTAGTGAACGATCTAAAAACTATGGCCCAGATATTCAGAAATGTGCCAAAGCCCGGCATAGTGCAAATCTGATGCGCCATGGTGCAACAGGAGCCACATTCAGAGGTTGCGCAGGCCGAACTGCGCCAGTGCAACCCAGCTGAATATGGTAGAGCTGCAGCATGGTGCAAACAGAGTTGCACCATGGTGCAAAAAGAGATGCTTCAGTGCAACTGTGGGAGCAGAGCCGCAGAGCAACAGAGGAGGGCATGGCACAGAGAACAGACCCCAGGGATAGAGCCATAGAAGCACAGTGACAAGCCACAGGAGGCCTCCACCAGCAAGGCACAGCAAGGAACATACATGCACCCAGACACCTGACCCATGAACACAACAGTGGCACAGATAGCAGACAACATGAGGTGCCAATGGCCAAAAGAGGGCCACAAAAGGAGCCACCCCACAGGCCACTGGCCATGCCCCCCTCTCAGACCATAGCAGGCCACACCCAGGACCATGCAGCCAAGCACACACACACACCGAACAGGCACACAGGAAGCCCACACAGTAGGCACTGAACATGCCAGGTGGCAGGTAGTGTGGCAGACCACATGGGACAGGCCACACAACACCAAGCAGGGGCCCCAACACAGCATGCAGACAGTACCTGACTAATGGCCATGGCTGTGTGTCACCACCACCACCACACACACACCCTCCACACAGCACTGACAGCTGGTCCATGGGCACCCCAAGACACAGCCTCCAACCCAGGGGATGGACACCACCACAGTGGGACAAGCCACAGCACACAGCAGTGAACCTTGGAAGCACAACACATGCCCCTTCACATGCACACCACACGGACAGACACAGGGCCACTACAACATAGCTCCGCACACCACCTGAAATGCAGACACAGGCAGGTAAGTCAGAAATACATATATTATGACAAACTATTTACAACAACCAGGGGCTGGTAAAGGCAAAGAATAGTGAGGGAAGGGGACAAGGAACAAGGTCTGTATAGTGGGAGGGGGGACTGTAGGGGGAGATCAGCAAGGGAAACAGGGGCCAAACTAACAGCAGCCCCATACAGCCACCCTGGTGTTCAGAAGCTACCACCACTCAGCCACCAGCATCCTGCAGATCTGAATCATCACTTCCAGTGTTGTCAAGGCCACAAGGAGTGTCTGGCGCACCAGTCTGGAGATCATTGACCTTGGCGGTCTTCGCCGCCGGACACCTAGAACAAATGACAGGACAGGTGATCAGTGCAATGTCCCAAGGAACCATGGCCACCAACAGTGCACACTGGGCAGCAGGAGCACACACCCCTGGAGGGCTGTAATGGCCACCCACAGGGGGGTAGGCCAACGGCAGCCAGCAACTCAGTGCACCACGACATTGCACAGAGGTTGTCCCTGCCACACAATGGCCAACCAACTGTGCAATGACAGTCACATAGCACAGTGCACCGTCAGGACCACAGCAACAACAATGGCAGCTGAGCGCATGCCCATCCCACCATCAACTGGCACAGTGGCATGCACCATGCACAGTGTGACACACACAGCTGCCATGGCACATGGTACAGGTGGCCATGCATGCACCCAGTTCCCCCACCACCCCCCATGTACAGTGCAATGGATCATGACAGTGCTTACCTGCCCTCTGTGGCCTTCCTGGTGCCAGTCCTTCTTCGTCACAGTCCACTGCACTGCTGCAGCCTGGGCCCTCCACTGGTCCTCCGGTCCTGGGAATGGAAAGAAAACAGGTGCACATCAGGAACTGACCACGGCAGCTGCCCCCACCCCCACCCCTGTGCACAGAGTGTGCCCCTGCCTGACACATCCTACACACCTGCATGGCTGCATTGCAACACAAGCAGAAGCTGGCAATGCCACCCTGCGATGCGCACGATGACAGTGTACCCCTCTGCAGGGCATGCCAGGCAGCTAAGCCAACACCACAGTACAGCACCAGGGAAGACATGCAACATGTGATGACTTACCTGGCTGTGGCACAGCCCCACACCAGGCACATGCCTGAAGTCTCTCAAGCACTCCAGGTCCCACCACATGAGGTCCCCATATCGGTGGCGGCATTGCTCACCTATCTGAGGTACTCCATTCTGTGTGCCAGGCTGGCTGCAATCCCCTACAATACAGTGCCTCAGCCTGCAGCAGGAGCATCTGCCCAAAGAGTTGGGGGGCGTGGGGCTCAAACCAGGCCATGAGGTTCACCAGCTCTACTTGTGTCCAACTGGGGGCATGTCAGACTCATCCCTGTGCCATGTTTGTGAATGCGACATTGGCGGAGAAAATGGTAAGAGGAGGCACACACGAGCATGACATGCACCTGAAGCATGATGCGTGGGAGCATGTGTAGTGCCCACCCATCACACAGTGCCAGAGATGCATGGAATGGGTGTGACTATGAGGGGTCACAGGGTCAGAGGTCTGACTCAGGGATCGGGGTCACCTGCCATTCTGCATGTGCGTGATAGGGCACAGCACCCCATGCACGACCATGCATATAGCTGGCCATGCACAACATGCGCAATGCCACTGCTTCACACTGTCCACACATGATGTGCAATTGACACCATAATACCGTGATGCGCATGCGCACTGCAGGCCTGCACACCGTGCATGCATGTGCATTGCTCTGCCACAACTTGCTCTGGCACAATCCCATTGCACACTGTGCAATATCACGCTTTCAGACACCATATGCAAATGAGCTCATTAGCCAATGCGTGGTGCAGTGTGCATTAGCATGTCATTACTGGTGCGCCCGACCTCATTTGCATGCGTTGCGCCTTATAAGCACCATGGAACAGCACAGGCCATGCATCCTTGTATTGCAACCTTGATAGGTAAGTTGTGCATGCTGCTGCAGCTCACTGGGAGCAGACAGCACTACAGGGTGGGATGGATCAGGGAGATGCTAACACTGACACACTGTGTTGTCCATGTCTACAGGCAGCAACATGTAGGCACATGAGGAGGGCGAGGAGCGGGGGCCTGTACGGAAGCATAGGCCCAACTTCACAAAGGCCGAGACTGATGCCCTGTATGAGGCCTACCTGGATAGGCAGCCCCTGTTGAGTGATGCCATGGGCACGCCACAGGCCAGGGCTGGTGCATGGGAGGCAGTGGCAACCTACATGAACCAGCATGGCAGCCACCAGCGGTCAGCGCAGGAGTGCCATAAGAAGGTGGGAACAGACAAGCAGCAGATCAAGGAGAAGGTGGCAGCCATCTGGGTGTCCCATACTGCCACTGTAGGAGGGCCTGCAGATGCACCCACACTAAAACCGCAGGAAGAGTTGGTGGCAGCCACTATGCACTGCACTACAATAAAGGGTGTGTCTGGAGGAAGATTCCAGACAGGTGGCAGCCCATCACTGCATGGTATGTATGTCAGACTTGCATAGCTGGTGGCACGGAGGGTGAGTACATGGACATGCTGGTATGCATGTGGCCGGCATGCATGTTATGTGCATGTGGGTGCACCAATGCGCATGCCATGCTGTGGGACACATGCAGTGGCAGTGTACGCGGGGCACATGTGGGCATTGCATCACTAACATGCCATTTGTCTCTTGCAGCACCAGCATGCCTCCAAGCAGAAGATGGTGCACTGGCAGCGGCAGTAACAGTGGACACTGGTACGGCCCTGGAAGACCACCCATCCATATCCACTGGCATCCAGGGGCCCGACAGGCCGCAGATGAGTGCCACAGTACCTGTGGGTGTCTTTCGCCTAGGGTCAGACAAGGCCCTTGATGTGTTCCTGCAGAATGCCAGACTTGGTGTCCTATGCACAGAGGCACAGACTGGGACAAGGCCCAACTCCGATGATGACAGCACACTGATCCTGGACAGCATGGGTGACATTGTGGGCAAGTCGCCCCTACAGGCATCTGACACAGGCACCATGCCCAGTGCTCTGCCAATGGTGGATCAGTTGCCTGCCACCACTGTGAGTGCAGTGGTGTGCACTGACATGGCTGTGTCCTGCAGTGGTGTTGGTGTGGCCACGCAGGTGCGGGGCGGCATACAGCAGCCAGGCAGGCGATGGCAACAGGCTGTGGGTGCCACCAGGCAGCCGGACACTGTGTCCATTCCCCCTGCAGATCCCACTGTGCAGTGTCCACCAGAGAGGGGAGCTGTGCAGCATGGCTGGTCACCATAAGAGGATCGGCATCCCACCCAGGATCCCCAGGACACCAACCATCTGGCTGAGCACAACCAGCTACTATGGGTGTCCATGCAGCAACAGGTGCTGCTTACCACTGGGGTACATACACTGCGTGCGGAGGTGCACCAGTTGGATGAGCAGCAGAAAGGGGGCACTGCGCAGATCCTGGTGGGGATGCAATGCATGCAGGAGGCCATGATTGCATCCTTGGCTCGCATTGCCAGTGCGATCATGGATGGCTTTGCATTGCTGGTTGCCACAGGGTATTACTATGCACAGGTGACCCCCCCACAGTGCGCTGTCCACCCCATGGACCCAGAATCAGGCTATCCTGACACAGCTGACACTGGGCTCTGATGCAGGCATCCCAGGCATGCCTGAGGCTGGCCTGTTTGGGTGCCTGCATGCCCCCCATGAGGACATGGTCCCAGTCCTGCGATTCCACCCTGGGGAGCTGTTGGGCACCCCCCCCAGCTGATGCACAGCCTGTGGCTGCCGATTGGCCCCAGTGTGGCTGCCCCATGGCCATGGTGGCCATGGTACCTTTCAGTGGTCCTGATCAGTGGGCCACCCTGACCGCAGTCTGCAGCTGCTGCCCTGTGTGCACATGGGTGGTGTGTGTGTGCCCACCACTGGTGTCATACCTGTGTGTCACACCACACGCTGCCTGTGTGTGTGTGCTTGCCCAGTCACTAGCCATGTGGCATGGCCGTGATGAGGGCAGTCTAGCACCGGTTGCACCTGTGCACCAGTGCAGTGCAACTGATCCACTCCACATACCAATGCCTGCGTGTGTGGGTGGGGGTGTGTGTGCGTGTGTGTGTATGTGTGTGTGTTGCTGTATGTGGTGGTGTGCCACTGACTCCCCTACCCCTGCATCACACCTCTGTGTGTGCATGGCCAGTGCCACACAAGCCCCTGCATGTGTGCTGTACCTGGGTGTGTGGCCCATGCTTGTGTACCGCACTACCTACCCATGTGTGCACTATAGTGTTCTGTGTAATGGTTTCCAGTGGCACGCTTCCTACTGAGCAGCCGGGACCTCCACCCAGGGGGTGGCTGTCCACCACCCTCCGGCCCCTTGCCTCCATCATCCTCACTACTGTCACCCTCATCAGCCTCGACAGCTATCCCATGGTCAATGGCCATGTTGTGTAGTATGCAGCAGGCCAGGAATAGGCCACAGGCTTTTGAGGGTCTGTACTGTAGAGCACCACCTGACCTGTCTAGGCAATGGAACCATATCTTCAGCATGCCAAAGACCCACTTGATGATGTTGCACATGCTGGCGTGTGCCTAATTGTACAGGTCCTCTGCTGGGGACGACAGGTGCCAGTAGGGGGTGAACAGCCAGGTAAAAGGTAGGTAGGTAAAAGCTTTATTTTTATACAGGTATACCATTCTTTAGGCTTGTTAGCCTAGTTTACAAGAATTGTCCTGTTTCTTACAAAATTACCTAAAACATGAAACAAGAACAAAATACAGATTGCATACTTATGCAATAAATATAAATGAATCACCTTAATTCATACATCCTCCAGACTCCCCGTTATTCATTTAAACTATATTTTTCATCCATAGCATTGACATATGACAGAACTTGGAATAGTTAGTTCCTTTTTGAACTTACTGTACGGTGGGAATGTACATGCCAGGGCCTCACTGGGCATGCACTGTCAACTGTGTGGAGATTGACATGGTTAGCCCCCTGCTATTCTGTGCTGTGCCCCTTGCTTGTCCCTGGTGACCACACCAGCATGCATTCCTGCCCACCCCCATCCCTGGTCTGCTCTGCCCATTGCCCCTTGCCCATGCCATACTCACCCACTAGATGGCCCCTGGGGATGTCCCCATGTTCAAATCTGTGGCACAGCACAGAGCCGTGACAGATGAATGTGGCATGTGCTCTCCCAGTGTGTGCGGTGCAGACATTGGTGATGCACCCCATGGCATCGCACACCACATGGCAGTTGACACGCAGGCTCCCCTTCCTGTTGATGTATACCACACCCTCAGGGCCAGGTGGCATGCGGATGCCCACTTGGGTGCAGTAATGGTCTCAATCATGCCAGGCATGCATGCCACCCTGTGGAAGTCCTGCATGGTTGCTGTACGCTCTGCCTGTGTGCTGGGGAAATAGATATATTCTGAAGCACGTGGCAGCAGTGCATTGAGGAACTGTGTGAGGAGGTGGGATGTGGCTGACTGGATTATGCTTGTGGTGTCTCCTGTTGGTCTTTGTAAGGTGACGGTGGTGAGCAAGCACATCATGGCTCTCACCTTCATCTCCACGGATATGACATGGCTCCGTCTGGTGGGTGCCTGCACCTCCTCACTGCACAGCTTGTAGAGCTGCCTCAGAATGGCTCTGTTCAGGCAGTACCTGCCCACGATCTCCATGTCACTGTAATTCTCAAAGGTGATGTGGGCATGGTACCACCTGTGTTGGGCATACCGCTGACAGGCCCTTCCTCGGCCACGTCGCTGTTCCTCCTGCCCCCCCACACCCCTCATTATGGCCTCCATCATGAATGGCATACTGTCCATGTCCCTTACTGTCCACTGTCACCCTGGGCTGTTGGCTGCTGGCTGTGTGGTATCCTGGCACACGGGGTGTGTGTATGTTGTGTGTGTGTGTGTGTGTGTGTGTGTGTGTGTGTGTGTGTACCTGTCTGTCTCTCTTTCTCTCATTGCCCCTCTCTCCCTCTCCCAGGCCAACTCTCTGTCCCTGTCCCTCTATGTGTGGCCTTTGTCTGTCTGTCTGTATCTCTGTCTGTCTCTCTCTGTCTCTTCCTCTCACTCTCACCCCTGGCACAAGTGCTGTCTGTGTGTTTGCACCCTGTATTTATAGGAACAAGTCTACTCGGAACAACTTCAATTTGCTCAACACTTGCACCATGGATTCACAGTTAAATATGTCACTGCGCTGGATATTCATGAGAATGCCCCCTGCTCTTGTGTCTGCATTCATTATAGTTGCACATTGGCGCAATGGATTTTGCACTGCGCACTGGCTCCCGCTGGATATGGCTTCTTGGTGCAATACCGCACTTGCACCAGTGCAACTCAGTTGTGCAATGCGCAACTGTTCTGAATATCTGAGCCTATACCTTTAAGAGATTCATCGGTTGGGAATATAGGTTGAACTCTATAGGCTTCCTTGTGGAAGGATTTGAGGAGTGGATTTTCTCTATCTTTAAGAAAATCTTAATTGCTGGACAGGAAGTAAGGGCATGTGGTATCAGGCTAGATGGACATCAAGATAAACCATATGCTTGAGATATATTATTTGATTGTTGTGGCTGTCAAGACAAATGCTTGAGAGCTGTAGGATGCAAATGCCAGAACATGAGGAATGGAATATTGTAGAGGGTCTATGTTTTGAAGGGTGCAGAAGGTAGCATTATTTCTTTCATGCTGCTCTATAGGCAGACTTTGTTGATGCAGATGAAGTATTCCAGAAGCTTGAGTGAGATATATAGTTTGTGGAGAAAGAGTCACCTCTTTGTTGGTGTGAGGGTAAGCAGTTCTGAACTGATTAGGCAAGTGAATAGTGGGATCGAATGCAGCCAAGGAGGATGTGCATTCCTTAGGTTTAAGGAACCCAAAGCAGGCTAAGGTCACAGATGCATGTAAGTGTTGGAATGCTTTGTGAACTGAAGACTCCATCTTGTAAGAGATCTATTAGTTTGCAATAGAACATGGTCCACAGGCTTCCCTGAGGGTGTTCCTTGTGAATTATATTTCTCAGGCCTTGAAGAAGGCTTTAACTGCTGAAATGGAAAAGTATGAGGTAGGATAGATGGATATTAAGATAAACTGACTTTCCAATATACAGTCAGACCTGATTAATCCGTGCCTGGTTAATCCATATGTCTGATTATCTGAATGAAAAACACTGCATACAGATTTTTTGTTGGGCTATTGACCTCTTTATTATCACTGTCTGGTTACTACGTAGATTTTTATTACGTAACAAAATTGGCAAACACAAATGTGTATGGATTAATCAGGTCTGACTGTATCTTGTTTGACAGTGGTTGCCTGCGTGCCGAATACTTGAGCAGTATGATGTGGTTGACAGGCCAAGTGCTTGGAGTGGGCTAATTTCTTGGAGCAGCATGACGTGTCCAACAAAGTAAATAATTGTGCACAGTATGATGCTGCCAACAGGCTGAACGCTTGCAAGCAGCGTAACACGGACAATAAGCTGATTGCTTGTGAGCAGAATGGTGTAGCCGAGAGGCCGTGTGTTAGTGAGCGGTGTGATGTGGCCAGCAGGCAGATTTCTTGCGAGTAGTAAGATGTGAAGGCAAGGAAATACAGAAGTGAATGTTCCAAATGATTTGTGTTTTGGAAGGTACAAAAAGAATATTTTACCACTGCAACCGTATACTTCTTGTATGCACCCTTCCTCTGTGATGATGTGTTTATGTTTATGTTGGAAAACAATATAAAGTTTATGCAAAAAAAACAAAAGAATCCTGCTGACAAAAAAAAAGTGTAATATTTCTTCCATGCAGTTCTATAAGCGGTCTTTGTAGCTTCCTTAAGTTAATTTCAGATCATTGGGTTTGCATGGATAAGGGAAATGTTAAGTCATTTACAGATCCAAGAACAATAGTGGAGTCATAACTTCTTTGGCTTGATCATTAAAAACTGAATTGCTGGACCTGAACATGGGAGAGACAATCCGCAAGAATGCTAGCAGGAGCAGGTATGTACATACAACTGATTCTGGCATTTGTGTAGAATACTGGACCAGCGTAGCAATATAGCGTAAGTGTATAGTTAATACAGAAGTAGCGGTACATCACTTACGGTATGTGCCGCTAGTCTCCACTTTGTTGTCATGGCTGCAATGATTAATCACAAGCATAGCAATATAGCATAAGTGTATAGTGAATACATAAGTAATGGTACATCACTTACATTACATGCCGCTGGTCTCCACGTTGTTGTCATGGATTCAATGATCGGTCGGGAGGCTGTGAGAGTCATCAGTTACAGGTGTGTTGGGGTTTGAGGTGGGGGTCCGGGTAGGCCTAACCCAATGTCATAAATAAATGAAAAGTAGTACAATAAAAGCCATATTTAACCAGAAATACACCCAAAAAACAATATCTGTGCAACTGTGCACCAAATTGACACCAGTGCACCACACAGTACACAAACATCAGTAAGTAGATGATTTTCAAAACAGTTTTCCAAACTTAACATTCCATGAACTGTCATATGTAAACTGTACATTCCATCAGTCAACAGTTCTTAGTAACACACCATTTCATAACAGACTGAGTAAAAGAATGGATCCATCAACAATATTTACAATAGCCGCCATTTGCTCAGAAATCCATAGATTGATTGAATTTCTTCAGGAAAAAGGAATTTTTCCCAGAGAAAAGGAATGCTCTAAGTGTGGAAATCAAACATCTCTAACAAAAGACTCTTCTGCTGGCAAACTAGGTAGTTAATAGACGTGCACACATAGACCATGCAGAGCAAAATTAAACATCCTAAGTAGTACTTATTTCTCAGAGTCGCAAATTCCATTAAACAAGTTGGTAATGTTGATTTTGCATTGGTCTTATAAAACCCCAGTAACCATAACAGCTGAGCAACTGGAGGTGTCAAGAAAAAGTGTAATAGACTTGTGCTGGTCCCTGCGTGACATATGTACCTGGAAAATACTGTAGCTTATGGATGAACTAGGAGGCAAGGGCAAAATACCGCAGATTGATGGATCGGTAATGGTCAGGGCCAAGTATAATAGGGGCTGTAATCTGCACACTCCAGACAGATGGGTGTTTGGAATGTATGACATAGAAAAATATGTCAGCATCTTACAATTAGTTGAGAGAATAAATGCTGCAACATTGCTTCCCATCATCAAAAAGAACATAAAACCTGAGACAATAATATACAGCGACCAGTGGGCAGCTTAGAATGGGATTGAAAACATACCCAATAAAAACTATGTGCACAAGACTGTGAATCATTCTGAGAATTTCGTTGATCCTGTAACTGGTGTTCACACCAGTTCTGTAGAAAGCTATTGGGCAAGAGATAAAAGCAATTTGAATAATGAATGGCACCAGAGAGCCCATGGTACCATTATATTTTGACTCCTTTATGTGGTTCGAGCAGTTTGGAAAAATAGCCATGGAGGCATTTTACAATACAATCAGCCATATTTCACAATGTCATGAGGAGCACAGGTGTAAGTTTTTCCTGCTGTTTCTTATTCACATTAATTTATGTTTGGCGATAGTGGAGAATACTGGACCACCGCCACTTACGTAACGTAAAGTGTTTGTGAATACAATGCGAGCTTGTGCTTGTCATTTATTTTTATATTAGTTAATTTGAGTTGGGGGACTTTGCCCCCCACCTTCACCCCTTTTTTCTTTTTTTAAAGGGGGTGTGAGGGGCAGAACCCCCCAACTCAAATAAACTAATACAAAAATAACCGAAATATAGTTTTTAGAGAGTAGTGTAGCTTGAACTCTGCGTTAATAGTGTAGGTCCAGCATGGTCCAGTATTCTCCACTATCACCTTATGTTTTAATCTGAGAGCTCTGCCCCCTCACACCCCTTCTAGTTATCAGACCCACACATCACCCATCCACCTCGCATCCCCCCTACCCACACACATTTACAGTACATTTGATTGTCAAGCTGCTTTTATTCACATTCTTTTAATAGTTAATCAGGGAGGCTCTTCCCCCCCGTACCCCCCTTCACCTCAACACCAACCCTTCAACCCAATGATTCTCAGTTACTGCCCCCAAAAATGCAGGCTATGACCTATATAAGGCATCTATTAGATGTGCTTTCTTTTTCAGAGAGAAACACTTTTCGCTGACTGGAGACACAGATTGAAAAAGAAGGACTTTGCTCAGTGAACCCAAATTGCTTTTCATATGTACTGTTTTGTACTTTCTGTGAAAGATTGGTCTTATTCTGGCAAATACTGTCTGGTTAACTGTTCATTACATGCGCTCTTTATTGTCTGTTTACCATTTTTATAAATGTTGCTTTTCTTTTATTACTAGAAATAGTCTGCAGTTCTTTGTAATTCATTTCTAAAAAAAATATTTGGTATACTGACTCTTGCTGCCTTTAGAACACAGTGCTGACTAGTGTAGAACAATCATTGTGAGATCAACCAAATTGTTATTTTGATGATCTGGTGGGTTAGAGGTGGCCTTAAGTTTCAGAAATTCTCCATGTAAACTCTCCATGTAAGATGCTGGAATTCTCTGTGACAGCAATCATGGTCATAGAAATATATAAATCTATGATTATAGTGGTTGAAGTAAGAACACAGAACTCACTGCTGACTAGCGTAGAGCAGAGCAGAGCTGGAGGCAGAGTAAGGTAGACATCCCTAGAGATGGAACTCTGCCTTTCAGCTGTGGCCCCACCCAGCTGCCATGTTTGATTGAGAGGTGTGGGAATTCTCTGTGACAGCGATCATGGTAGTAGTAGGAGGGAGACATCAAAACGTAAGTGGAGACATCATAAAATGAGTACATAAGAGGTAGGGACTGTAGTGTAGTTAGATGCTACGTGATTAGCAGACAGTACTTAGTGGTCAAATAAAATACTGTATGATAAAGATCATGTTACTCTTATCAGGAAGTGTAGTATAATGATCTTTAAATTGCCTTCTAGGTTATACTCACTCCTACCCACTGAATAAATGAGACAAACTGCATACTTGGAGGAAATATCCACAACCATGCATTTACTAATATGAGCCAATTAGTAATGTGTTGGTAAACCGTTAATTACTATAATCAACTTTTGATATATATATATATTTTGGTAGCACGGTAGTGCTACCATAGTTAGAGTTGAGGAGCCATTTACATGTTAAACCCTAAATTTTGCACCTTAATAACTTCACAACCGTTTGACAGATTTGCTGAAATTTGGAATACACAATCAAGAACCATACGCCTTGGGATCTGCCAAGTTTTTTACCAGTCAGATACACAGCTGTGGAGTTACTAAGCATGATCTGCGTGTGCATTTACGCTTTTCCTGGAATTCTATGGCCGCACCTACAGGTCGTATGGTTTGTGCAACCGGTCCTAAATCTTCAGGGAATGTGCAGCCAGGGTCCCCGATGTGCCTTTTGAAGATTTTGTGAAAAAATGTTAAACGGTTCAAAAGTTATTCAAAAAACAATTTCCCATTATAAGTCAATGGGAAAAGTAAAAAAGTTTGACAGTGTCGTAAATGCACTTTTTACTGTCGCAAATGTCCCTCTTACTTTCGCAAATCTGCCATCTTGTTTTCAGTTAGCGATCAGAAAAATGCTTGACATTTAAATTTGGGACCATCTAGCAACCTAATTCTTTTTGTATTCACCTAGTCGAACCCTGAGGATGCTAGCCATGTCTTTATTTTGGGGTAAAACACCCCAGAAATATGTTTTTCAAATTTCTGGAAAAAGTACTTTCGCAAAGTACTGTCGAACTGATGAAAGTGTTGCAAATTTTTGCGAAACCTTTCGCAAATTGCAAAAGTACTTCTCTAGGCTGTGGGAAACTGACAGCAATTCTTTGGCACCCTGCTGCAAAAGAACGGTTTGGTGCTTTGGCATGCAATTTGGGTGGAACGCAGCCAACATCTCATAGATGTATCTTTCAGTGTTGTGTTGCAAATATATTACACAGTGGCAAAGTTACGGCACTCCAAAGTTGGCGCTTTTCCCCATAGGATAACATTACGGCATCCGACGCATTGCAGCAATCCTTTGGCGCTCTGCTGCAATATAACGGCTTGATCATTTGGACTGAAATTTGAAGGGAAGACAACCAACATCCCATAGATGTGCCTTTTAGTGGTTTTGTGAAAAAATTTTACAGGGAGCGAAAGTTATGCCACTTCAAACTTCTGTTTTTTTCCCATAGGATAACATTACGGCATTCGCCGCACCTTTTAGGGCCCGTATCTTGGAAACAGTGCAAGATATGGACTTTTTGTTAAAAAAAAACACTTAGCCCCCAAATAGGGGCTAAGTATAAAACTAACCAGGAAAGTCGTTCATCATATGACTTTTAAAATTTTTTTCTATGTCGTACGGTTCTTGAGATATAATCAATTTAATATTCCAACTCCTCATTTTCTGCTCCAAGACCCATTGTTATGAATACATTCTTTGTACTCACTGTCTTTCTATATGCAGCTTTTGTGGAAAACCAGCCTGTGTGCTTACATTACTGTTACTGTTGCCCTTTCCACTTGCAGTTCCGTACCTGTTTCAGTAACCGTTCACATGTACAGCACCAAGTGCGTTATCCTTTGCGTTTTCATTTGCGCTTGTGTTTCTGTTATTTTTTGCCATTTGTGTCTACAGTACTGTTTCTCTTTCTGTTTTGCTTTGCGTCACCATGCCCATTGCCATTTCCGTTTGCAGGCACCATGTTACTATGTGACAAAACATCACGTGGTGAACCGTTCCCGTCTACACCACTGTGTGCGTTACGCTTTCTGTTCTCAATCACGCTTGCGTTACCATGTGCATCATTGTTAGCACTTCTGTTTGCATAGCTGTTTCTGTCAGTATGTCACAAGACATCATGTGGCAGGACCTCGGGGGCCCCAAACTCCCGCCGCTGTATTATATTCACTATTTCTCATTATTATTCTCAAAAACAAGGGAAATTAAGGGCTCCACACTCCTGGTGCCGCATTACGTTTACCATTTCTCATTATTATTCTAAAAAACAAGGGTTATTACATGGTGGGAGCAGGGCCCCACACTTCTGCCGCTGTATAACGTGGCGGGAGCGTGGAGCCCAAAGGGCCCTGCACTCCTGCCACTGCATTATGTTCACTATTTGTCATTATCAGTCTAAAAAACAAGGGTAATTACGTGGTGTGGGCCCCACACTTCCATTGCTGCATAATGTGGCAGGAGCGCGGGGCCCCTGCCACTGCATTACATTCACTATTTCTCATTATTATTTTGAAAAACAAGGGAAATTAGAGGCAAATAACTCCATTAACTACATCAGTTACGTTGTACCACAGCGACAAAAGTGAGGAAATTCAATGTTAGGGTTGAAGTACCACCTTTGCACCCCCTCCAGGCCACTCTGCTGTATTATGTGGTGGGAGTGCAGTGTTGTATCACTAGTACATTTTGTATTTTACAGTACTGTATATTTTTGCTTTTTGTGTGTTGGAGTGCATGGTTGGTAGGCCCCATTTTCCCACTGCTCCTGCTGTTGCATTATGTGCACTATTTCTCATTATTATTCTGAAAAAGAAGGGTAATTATGTGGTGGGAGTGGTACCACAGTGACAAAAGCGAGGGAATTAAATGTTAGGGTTCAACCCCCATTTGCACTCCTCCAGCTCAGCCAGCTGCATTACATGGTGGGATTGCGGGGCCTGAAGGTCTTGCACTCCTATCACTAGTATATTTTGTATTTTACAGTACTGTATGTTTTTGGTTTTTGTGTGTTGGAGTGCGTGGTTGGTAGGCCCCATTTTCCTGCTGCTCCCGCTGTTGCATTATGTGCACTATTTCTCATTATTATTCTGAAAAAGAAGGGTAATTATGTGGTGGGAGTGGTACCACAGCGACAAAAGTGAGGGAATTAAATGTTAGGGTTCAACCCCCATTTGCACTCCTCCAGCCCAGCCAGCTGCATTACGTGGTGGGATTGTGGGGCCTGAAGGCCTTGCGCTCCTATCACTAGTATATTTTGTATTTTACAGTACTGTATATTTTTGTTTTTGGGTGTTGGAGTGCGTGGTTGGTAGGGCCCCGTGCTCCCGCTGCTGTTTCACATTTAGTATATTTCAGTACTGTTTATGTTAGTGTTTTGTGGTGGAGGAGCATGGTGCCTGAAGGGATCCACACTAATGTCACTTTATTAGATTCAGTATTTTTAGATTTGTTTATCTTTTTGTTTTGATTTCTGCTACCATGTACATTTACATTTCTGTTTGGTGCCACTGTTTTAGTATGTGTGAAGACATCATGTGCCACATATTCCTCCTGAACAACAGTTGTACACAGAGAGACAGACACACGTGCAAGTGGGGGGGGAGCCATAGTAACAGGAACAGTTATAGAATTGCTGTATGTTAAGTGAAGAGACAGAGGCAAAGAAGTGTGATGCAGATCAGTTTTACAACTTCCTGATTACAGGTAAAGTGTAGTTTGCATTGTTGTCACTTGAATGGCATCAGTCAGGTAATGTCTTTTCAAACTGCAATACCAGGTACTGGATCCTTAGTAGAGACCCACAGAAGAGCTGAGGGTATGGACATCAATGGTAGACATCAGCTATTTCAGGGACACTCAAGTTAGGATACTTAGTGTTTGTGTTCGCTGACACACATAATACCTCCTCCCCTAAAGTTTGAACTACATCAAGAGTATTGATGCACAGCAAGAATCAGGCAAGCATCATCAATGGTACAGGTCTGTAATTGTTGATATACACAACTTAGCACAGTTAGGATTTCTATGGCTTCACACAGACAATTTACACACACATACCAGTTACTGATACTGACTGTACATTCAGAACTGCATGTCCTTAGGTAGAATGTCACACAGCTTTCTACACCAGGTACTGCAGTCTGACTGTAGACCGACAGTAGATATAAGTGTGGCACATGGTAGTTAACTTAGTTAGGAATTACAGGAGATCTGTAAGTCAATGTATGAACAGCTAGTCCACATATTGAACACTGAGTTGACAATACAGAATAGGAAAAAACATAGTGCTAAACAGTGTGATAGGGGACTGCTTTTCCATAGCACTTGCTGCATCCTAAGTAAGCAGCCACAGGAAATGATAGGGAATGTACATCAGTTGTACAGCTGTCTGATTACAGGAATAGTCCAGTTAGTACAGTTGCCATTTAAATGGATTCAGGCAGGCAATGTGTGTACAAATGTGACAGTAGGTAGTACATTGTAATTGGAGATACAGATGACAATTCAGAGTAGGCACATTTCAGTGCACATATGCAACACAGGTGACTGTATGTCAATGCCACACATGACTGATCACAGGGAAACTGTAGTTGTGTTTGTTAGGATTTACATGGATTTAGGCAGCTAGGCTGCTGTGACTGTTGATATTTATGCTGCATTATGACTGGTTATCTATTGAAACCATATGGGACTGGAGATCGATGGCACACCTCTGTAATTGTAGACATAGTTAAGTTACCGTACGTGGGAGTTGCAGAAGCTTAGACAGGGAATTTAAGTAGACATAGCAGTGACTGCGTCCTAAGTGTATAAGTGTATAGTCATAGCTGCATACTGTTGGGTGCTGATGTGCGGCACCTTGGTACAGTAATTACTACATGATGACTGTATAGGCACAGAAGAACTAAGTACATTGCTGACTTTTTTACACTCTTAGGAATTATGGAAAGTGTGACATGCAATGTGCCACATCGCTGCCTATGTTGTGATACTGAGTGGACAGCATAGCAGCCAAAGAAATTCATGTAGATATAGCTGTTGCACTATTTGTTGCAGTCGGTTTGCATGCTTAATGAAGACAACACTTATGTTTTAATGTCGTAATGCTATTTTAAGTTAAGACTCGACTCAGGTGGTTATGATTTTCAAAGATTTATTGCCAATTCATTAAACTGAGAAAAGGCCCAAGATTGTATTTTTTTTTAAAAAATCAGTCTCACAATACAATATTTGCATGTGTGTAATCATTGCTTGCCATATATGTAAATGTGTAACATTTATAGCAACTGGATTATATGAATTGTAGCAAGTATGTGATATTATAATAAAGCATAGAAAAAGGTAGCATAAGAAGGTAATTTGTTCTGTTTATTGTGATTGTTTTACATGGTACACATCTTGAGGTTAGATGTTTGCTATCACTGCAGTGTTGTCCCATCTTTTGCTGGCGGAGTTGTTATCTGCCTTCTATGTATATACCTGGTTCTTTACTAGGTGATCACTGTCTTTAATTAGGTGTTCTGTGTTCACAGTGATGCTTAAGTGTTCACTACTCTTTGTGTTAGGAAGTGCTTTCTGACATTCCTCCTGAACTTGTGATACTCAAGCTGAACCTGTGGCTCTTCATTATATATTTGCTAGTGAATGTGAAGAGACTTTGGTTAAGAATATTAAGTATTTTTTAAGTAGTTGTATGTGTAGTTCATTACTTGTGCGCTATGCAAATAAAGGTATGTCAGTAGCTTCTAAACAGTGATTATAACACATGATACAGAAGTGTTTAGTTGTTATTGTGTGACTGATAATGTGGATGTTCCTGGGGTGGGCAAAAAACCATATGCTAAGTGTTAAAGTAATAGAATATTAAAAAATGTGTGTTCAGTGACATTCGATTACTGGCATTTAATGATATGTCACTGACTAGGCGCATATGGAAAATTCCCACCTGATCCCTCAATAGAGGCGATCATAAACATTGTCAGGAACAGGTATGAAGTGCATTGTGATCAGCAACAGTGTCTGATTTACAATTGTCAACATTGTTAACATAGGTTAGAGTTACTTATATGACGAGTACAAAAAAACTGAATATTTTTACAGGAACAAATACAATTTTTTCAATTGTTACATTGGCTTCTATGTTAATTCTTAACTAGTAAGTTCAAAAAATGTGTATGGTATGCAGTTTTTTTTATCAAAGATATGGTTAATTTGATGTAATCAGTATAGTGTTGTATTATATGTAAAACATTCATTTGTACTTTACTTTTATACTAATACTTCTAGTGGAACTATGAAAGTAGTTAGTAATAATGCTAAGCTGAATAAGAATGTAAATATTATGTACAAGTAATTACAAAGTCATGGCAAAGTCAGTTAATAATATGATGCAATGGTTCAGTATTTACAGTTGCTTCATTCAAGTTCTTGCATTATCAATAAAGGTTGTTATTTTTACATATGTACAGTATCAGTATTACAAATAAAGGTGGCATAGTTCTACACTGTTGCATGGTGAACAAATGATGCTGTTGTCTATATGTCAAGAGTCAATAGAGAAAACTAAGTGTTGATAGACAACTTGTGACACAGTGCACTGTTTGGTGAATGGGACAAGTGTTGCTCAGTTATTTACGATGATAACTGAGAACTTGTCTTTATCTGCAGAGAGTAACAGTTGAAAACTGATAGCAAGTTCTTGTTATGTATGGGTATCATACAGTAACAATAAAACATATGTACAGAAGAGGACAGCAGTAAGGCCTCAGTTTTGAGATGTACAATCTTTGATAGACATGTAAGCATGATTTCTCTAGTAACTGTGAATACTGTTGGCACCAATAGAAGCTACTACAACAGTTTCCATGTTGTCACTGATCCAGACAAGATCTTAGATGTCATAGTGCATGAAATGTATCTGCCAGAATAGCATTTTGTTGAAATGCTATGGTTTATTCAGAGTCGTAGATTGAAAACAATTGTACTGACCTACGACTGTTTCTGTCACAAAGTAGTCATTTTAAAAATGCAATATGTTCTGTACTATTCTTATGAAATATGAAGGTCATCATAATTCTTCAATATTAGAATATATGCATTTTTTAAATGTCCTGGCAGTCTCTGTTTAAGACTGCTTGTAGAGTCATCACACTCTACCCATCCACTTCTGTACTTTAGTAAACAGGTGTAATGGCCAGAATGCATGGATTGGCCATGCTGATAGATTATACTGTGAGTGTCAAACACTGATCGGTTGAAGACTATTCTACCAGCTGTCTAATCTGTGATAGGAGTGTCAACTCTGAGCCTGCTGGAGTCAAACCTGTGCAAGATAAGCAATAGATATTGAGATGAACTCCTGAGATGTATGGACTGAGTGCATCTGTCTCCACACCTTTCACAGGCATGACCACATTGAGCATTGGTGAATAGCTGTCGAAATTTGACACTTTTAGTTTGAGGGACAAAAAGAGTTATCCACAGCATGTCTTTTGTGGTTTCACGCTGTGAATGGCCACATGAAACACATACATATTTGGTTAGATATGATACTGTGAAGTAGTGCCGCATTGGGGTGCCGTCTTCATCCAGATGGTTTATGACAGCCATCATAAACTCATTAGTGTCTTGCTGTATGTCAGCAGCGAAGGTACTACATCCATCATATGTAGCTAACACCTGTCATAGTGGCGTTAGTGAGTGTACATTGTTAGACTGGTCAGAAGTCATGTTGACAATCTGCTTCAAAGCATTTGATAGGGTATTGTCTTGCAAAGCAGATATTGCCTGCACAAAGTGTGGCATGTGTAGGAAAACTTGCATGGCTGAGTTAGCATAGCAGTTCACTCTAGTACTGTTGTCAAAGACTGGCACAGCAGTTACACCAACTGATTTCTGATGAATTACTGGCTGTGAATGTTTACTTGAAGTTGTGACCTCTGTTGAAGTCTTTTGAGTTGCATCACTTCTGGAAGCTTGTGGTTGCTTGTTGACACCTGTAGATGTGACTGAATGATGTGAGACAGCCAGATATGTAGGCAGTGGTATTAAAGACATTTGTGGCTGATGTGGAGTACGTAACCTGTTGTACTCAAGAATACATCGTTTGTCAGCTCATATTTTCTGAGGTGCTGAAGTTATAATGTGCAACCCAAAAAGGCTGCAGACACGTGAAAGTGCCACGTAGCTCATGCCATCCTTGAAAATATTTGTACCTATGTCCACCATTGCTGAATCCAAACTCAAGCCTTGAGATTTGTGAATGGATACAGCATATGCAACATATAATGGAAACTGTTTCCAGTTTACATAGATATCCTTAAATACCTGGAATTTTGCACAGGTCCGTTCTATGAGTACAGGCTGTTCCATGTTGTCAAAGTGAACTACAAGCGTGTCGATATACTGTATGTCTTACGGACATTGTAGACAAGTCAGTGATGTTTTCCATGGCACCATTTACCATGCCTCGTTCTACATCTAGATTACATTGCAGCATGATATGTGCATTCTTACAAAGTGTGAGAACAGCTTCTAGGCCAGCTGTGCGTGAAACATCTGACTTGAGTTCACTGAGTCGTTCAGTCATCTTTTCTACTAGGTTGTGACTAAGAATGACACCATCAACTGTATCAACAGTATGCAGAGTTAGAATCTCTTGGTTTTCTCTTTGCAGCATTAGATTGTTGAACTCAGTGCATTTGTTTAGTCATGGCATAAGACACACTATGTGTGTCACTGTAGAGTATACATCGCTGAAGACATTACATGCTGTTTCTATGGATGCAGTATCTACTGTGAATCTCCGATTGTTTAACATATAAACCTGTTCTGGTGATAGAGAACCTGTACGGGTGTCATCTAAAAGTGATTTGTAAGCCAGATCACCACTTTGGCGCATGTTCTCAGACAACTCAACATAGGTAAATAATTCCCATATGTTATAGCGTGCAATGCAGCCCAGGATATTCTTAGCTTGTTGGGCAGTTAGAGTTGTAAATACATGCTCTGCATTGACTGATGCAAGCTGTAAAAGGTCTCCCAACACAACAATACTTTTGCCACCAAATGGCACTCCATCATCAGTACCTAAGATCTCCTGTAGATGTAGATGAATACAGGCAAGCATGACATTGGAGACCATGTTGATTTCATCAATGATGAGTAACTTCATCTTTGTGAACATGGAATGGAGCTGAGATGCAGCCTCAAATGACAGTTTACAGTACTCCCCAGTTCTCCCATGTTCCACTGGCAACATAAAGAGACGGTGTAATGTAACTCCACCAATGTTGTATGCAGCTAGTCCTGTGGGAGCAGTAACAGCAACAGACATTGAAGACCCTGTCAGGCTCCGTATTTCAACAGTGATGACTTCTATAAGGAAACTCTTTCCTGTGCCAACTGAAGCGCTAACAAAGATCAGTAGTGGCTTATAGTCACGACAGTCACATTGTTTTGTTTCATGTTGTAGGCCATGTCAGACAGCTTCAACTACTTGAGAGTGACCTGTATGCTGCTGCTGATTTAGTCTTTCTCTCAAGTCAGCTGGGTTGACAGTGGAGTGTGTTCCATGTTCCATGGCTGTCTCAATTTCTGACATTAACAGTTCCGGAGCATTTAAGGGCAGAGGTTCACCTAGAACAGCTTGTCCTTCTGGATCAAAGTTGTCTTGTGAACTAACAGGAGTGTCTTCCTGAAGCTGTTTCTCGGCCTTCTCAAGCTGTTCTTTCTCAGCCTCTAGTCTCTGTATGCATGTCTCTGAGTATTCAGTTTTGAAAGTATCCATTGCAATTGAATTCTTCCTCGAATGTATCACAGTCACCTTTTAATTCAGACTTTGTCCTCCAGGGTCTAAATAGGAATAGGAGAGCAAAGTAGTAGTGTTCTCTGCTCTCCAATGTGCCTAGATACAATTTACAGTGGTCTATGAGCCATGGCTTGTGTCTCTTTATGAGACAGCCATCCACTCCATTCACCTTGTAAATCTGGCATGTTGAGTCAGGTGATATCTCTGCCTTGTAGTCATACCACTTAGCCACCTGAAAGAGACACATATCATCCATGTCGTCGTGTCTACGGGGGTGGTATGTGTCTATCAGGTTATTCTTCAAGATATGTTTTGAAGAAGGTGTATTGGCAGCAAGCTCCTCAATTTTGGCATGAGGAATCAGTACACATTTGCATTTCTCTTTATAGTTTACACTGAGAAACTGAACAGCATCAGACTTCCCGTACAGATGTGTACCCATTAAACGGTCACTGGCTTCATAAGCTCCACATTTTCTGTGTGAAAGAGTCTTCAAGCCCAATGACCTGCGCTGAGATGTCAGGCTTCTGCTTGAACTGGCAATATCTTCCCAAAGATCTTGCAAGCTAGTCTGCTCATGTTTGGTTATGTATGAAGTGACATACCGCACCAGAGCCAGCGAGTTGTGAGCCACAAACTGAACATCTATGTTTGCTTGCCACATCAGGAGAAGAGTTGGGTTGTAGTCATTATGTACACCTCTTTCTCATTTCTGGGTAACTCAGACACCCTCTGGTTGATTTTGCTTTCATGGTGTCGCTTTATAAGAAAAAGGTCATTCATGGCACCATCCTGACAAACTCATCTAGGAAATCCAAAGCAACATCGTGTGTACCAATTAGATTTGTTCTTTACTACTCACCAGCAGTATTTTGCACAAATATGTCACTGGAACTTTTGAACCAGCTTCCATAGTGTAGGACTGTCATACTTGTCTGGAATGTGACAAGTGATATATTTCTTGATGAATGCTAGCACTTCTGCTGCTTCATGTTCACCCATATGTGGTGCATCCTTAATCCACAATAACATATGGCTATGAGGGGCACCCTGTGCTTGATATTCTGTCCTCCAAAAGTAATGTTCCACAATACCAAGAGATGGATTGTCCTTTGACAAGATGAAAGTCAGAATGTCATGGAACCACTTGTGAAAATGTCTTGTGACAGACACAGGATCAAGTGAACATATTTCTCCAACAGTCATTGATGAGATGCCATCAGCATCAGTAGTTGCCCACTTCAACAGTTCTAGAGCTCATCCCAGGCATATTCAGCACAACTAAGTGTTGCAAACCATGTGGCTGCACCATACTCTCACAGCATTATCATCACTTCAGAGTGTCTGCGATACCAATATTCTTTGGTGCCTCAAAGACTTGAAAGAATGGAAGACAGATTCACTTGCACGTTTTCATCTTTCTGCTTTAATTTTTCTAGAAATTGAGCAGCTGTTATTCCATCTAGTGGAGTTGTGAGACAAATAGTATGTGCAATAGACGCAGACAGAATGCTAAGTTCACTCTCCCAAAGGAGATGGAACAGGTACTGTATGTTACGTCTGAATTTGCCATCTTTGCTGAGCACACGGCTAGTGCAGTACTCAGCACCCTGTACACGCACTTCTCTTTCATTTAGGCATCCACCTGACCCTTTTGGAAATAGGTCTGGGTAACAGTGTGCTTCTAGTGTTGCCTCCCAAATGCTGACAGGCTCACCTTCCACCTGCTTCATTTGATAGAGATCAATGTTGTCTCCTACTGGATCTCTGCCATGTAGTGGGTGAATTGTATACTGTTCATACACATTGTCACTTGTCTGTCCACTGACCTTCTCAGTGATTGGTTTAGCTTTTTCTAATAGATCATGTTGCACAGAGAGACTGGCCATCTGATCTATGTCAAGGTCTGTATAAAAGGGATTGTTACTGTTTAAATAAGTAAGAGCAAGCTTTACCTTTTGCACATTGACAACATCTTGCCAGATGACCTTGGCCTTTGTCAGAACACCATTTACAAGAATCACCAAACTATTTTCTGTTGAGATTGCTTTTCACATTTTCCTGTAGGAAGTGGTAGATACATCACAGAACCCTTTAGAGATCTAACAAGCTCTTTCTGTGGAATGTTCCGTGTCTTTGTGTTCAGATGTAGAATGGTTTGGAATGGTTTCATTGTCTGAATTAGAATGCGTTCAAACATATTCAATGTTGAAATCTCAGTTGGTGTAACATCTGCTTCCATATTATTCAGCAGTGACCTTGGTGGCAAAATGTTAGACTTCAGTTGAAGAAACAGTGCTTGCATAGCAGAAAGGTGTTTTCTAAGTGAAAGTCAGATTTCAGCAGCAAAAATGCTGAGAGACGGAACCACATGTTATTGTATGGTGACAAGGTTTCTAGGTTGGCTGCGACTGTTTTGTATAGCACAAAACGTTCACATGACACACATACAGAGTCAAACTTCTGAGACTTTGCCAGCTCAAACTTAGCTATTTCTTTGCTGTACTGTCTCAGTATGTCAGTTTCTAAGACTGAAACAGATGTTTCTGCAGAAGTGTTAAACTGAGAAATTGTTGTGTCTGGTACAGAAGTTACATGTTGCAGTTGTTTGAGAAATGTGAAGCTACCCTGCATGTCACCTGACTGCAATAAGTAATTTTAACAAGTGTACTAATGTACAGCTCGTCGTACTTCATATACTCTGTACACAAAGTTTTGCATGCCTGTTTGATGCACTCCAATCATCCGCATGCTGTGAAAAATACTATCACAAACACCACTATCGAGACATGCTAGTGAGTGACCCATGAGTCCAGTATGTGGACGAATCTCACAATGTTCAATTGTGTTAAACAGTTTATATCTGTCTTTGCGATCTGTTATCATAAATAGGTTGACAAACTGTTCAACTTTTTCAAATGACGATTGCCTACGGTTGCAGGTATCATCACATGTCCATGCCAGACAGTGCTGTTTATTGAAGATTGTGGTTGAATCACAGTCATCATCTGTATCCATTGCATTGTCATCACAGATACTGAGGACATTTACTAGTTTGCCGTACTCATCAATGGTGAACTTGTGTTCCTTTTTCTGGGAATAATAAGATTCTTCCCAGAAATATGCCTCTGAGTGCTGTGTGTGCATCCAGTGACCTGTGAAAACATCACAGAAGTTGTCAACAGTTAAAGAAGGATACCGTTGTAGCCTATTTTTGATGCCATACACAGCTTTCCTGAATTTTTCAAGCACATGAGACATCTTACGCCACAAGCATTGCAGTGCAAACACTGCTCTGTTGACAAAAGTGCACACTTTGAGACACAACTTCATCAAAGACAGATGACTCTTTTTCTTTTTGCATGTATGTCTCATCACAGCAGCCATAAGTCTGTCGATCTCAGCTTTACTTGCTAGTGATAGGAAATACTTTTGCTTTCTCAGTTGCAAATCACCAGGTGTGAGTCTACGGCATTGTTTGGGAGGTTTGTTGATGGCTGCAGTCACAATAGTTGTGTTTCGTCTGAGAGATTTGCACAACTTTTGTACAGGTAAGCATTTTTTACTTGCTGTTGAAGAAGTATTTGCTTTTGCTGTGCAGTGAGTTGCTGTAGGGCCCACTGTTGCAATAAAGGTCTGCATATGTTCATTTTGTGATGTGACTTTTGTGTTTTGTTTATTGCCCTTATACCCTTATACAACGGTGCAGTACTATTATACCTGTCTCGTTTCCCTATATATCTACATCTGTATTTAGTTGCCATGTTTTGCTATTATGGTTCACAGTGGCAGTCAGCAATCTTACAGAAGTATCAGGCACCTGTATGAAAGACAGAGAAAAAGACAATGTTACTGTATGCCTCTGTACATATCTTCTAATGCTGTGCATTGAGAGATCTGAGTTAAGTATCACATCAATTTAAAAATCAAATGTTTGCAATCTTTTTATCGCATAAGTTATTTACATAGGTACGGTTGAACTTCATTTCTGTCACATTGTGTTGCATGTCATTATCATACAGAATCTACATATTTTTTGTATGATTTCTATGTTCGGTTATTAATAATTAGTATTATTATGAAACATTTATATAGCTTATGCTGGGACAGTTCTGTAACACAATTACTTTATTGGTAATTGTTCTGTTAATTACTGACACATTCATAAGTCAACTTTGTACACTTAGTTCAAGTTACTGCATTATGAATATTAAAATGTTACATTTTCAGGTTGCCATTTTACTACAGTACAACCATTTTGCTATTGCACAGCAGTCATTCTTTGCATGGTTGCTGAGCTGTTTTGTATGCAGTTACCATTACCACTGCTACAGGTGTTGTGTGAAACCACTATTCAGAGCAGAGAATGCTACTGACAGTCACACGCTTATGAGCAGAGGTGTGAAATGAATCCGTCCAAAATCTGGTAGTGCTATTCTGTACTGTGACTCTTGATGTGAGTGTGCTATGAGCTTCATGACACACATTTGGCAGCTGATGTTTTTTTGCAGTATTGCAGCATAGCTTGGTTACATTGCATTTATGTCCTCAAATGACTTAGTTGAACATTTTGTGTCAATTCTGCATTTAAATTATTGTTTGTATTGTTGATTGCCAAGTGACAAACTTTGCATTGCTACAAGTCAGTTGCATGGTGTTGTTGTCAGTATAGATATCCACCTTTTTGTGGGTGTTTTTACAAAGCTACAATACTATGTGTCTCCAGTTGTAACAGTGCAATGCAGTTTACCTGTGTTTAGTATTGAAAATGTGGCTATTTTGCCATAAAGCATCAAACTGTGGCAAAAAATAGACAATTTTGAAAAAAAATGTCGAATGCATGAAAGTGTTGCAAATAGTAGTGCTGTGCATTCGACAGTGTCACAAATGTTACATTCATGCATTCGACAGTATGATGAAAAATAATGTCGAAGTTTGAAAGTGTCGCAAAAGTTACTTTCGTGCATTCGAAAGTATCACAAAAAGTACTGTCATGCGTTCAACACTGTCACAAACACTTAGGAGTGGCAAATGCATTCATTATCAGATCTGATTGTATTTGACTACCAGCTGGTTCTACTAATGTAATGCAAGATTTGTCAGGCCATCTGAGATAACCAATCAGAGGTGGACAACACTGAAGAAGAAGTCAACAGCAGCCATCTTAGTGATAACTGAGAGACAGAATTTTCAAAAGTGTAAGTACAGTATATTTTATTAAAGCATTTTTCTAGTATGATAAAAAGTGTTAATAACATGTAAATACTATTAATCAAAACTTTTTTATTGCTGAATTTGATAATGTTACTTGTTATAATCTAAGATGCTGTATTTAGATAAAACTGTTTAAAGTCAGATAGTATATTAGTACTAACTTGTACAGATACAGCTGCAAATAGAGGGAGATAGGAAGCTGCATGTGGACCCATAACAGAAGAGGGAACCAATCAGACATGTTTCTGCAGTTGTAATTGTTTAAAACTGCCTATGGAAAGAATGCATTTTTCCCACTTCTCAATGTTTGCACATTTTAGCTGGAGCAGAAGTTTAGTAATAGTCAGTGTATGGTCTATATTGGTTAATGAAGCCAGAGCACTAGCCAATGTTTTTTTGTATTTGTGTGTTATTAATCAGGCCAGTGAAGCTGACTTGAAGTAAAGAGGAAAAATATCAGTTTTACTTTCACTACTGACTAGCCACTGCGGGGTGAACACCGATTTTTTTGGTAGCTCTCTGACTAGTTTTGAGTGTAAAAACTGAGAATGGCAGAAAATTGCAAAATGACTTTGTGGATACTTGGAAGCAGTATTGTGAGACAAGCATCTGAGTATGCTGTTCTTAGTGATTTTGGGAGGGACCTGCAGATCCCAGCTTGCTATGTGAAATGGTTTGGTAGGGGTGGCATGAGGTGGGAACATCTCATGCCAATCATGCACAGACTTTTGAGAACTCAGCCTCATCCTGACATACTGCTAATACATCTTGGAGGCAATGATTTGGGCATGAAACGCTGGGTAGATTTAGTAACAGAGGCAAAATTGGACCTTGCTTCTATTATGAGTATGTTGCCTGCCTGTATAATCATATTTTCAGATATTACAGTGCATAGGGTCTGGCAAGCAGAACACCATATGTATCTGATTGACAGAGCTCACAGAAATGTCAACATACAAATATCTGCTTTTCTATGCATGCATGGAATGTATACTATACATCACCCAGAAATTAAGTATTGTAATGATTGGCTATTCCTACCAGATGGTGTACATTTCTAGCATGCTGGTAATTGCTATTTCTGGGAGACTTTTGAGATGCAATCCTCAAAGCCTTCTGGATGTCCAGACTGTTTGATCAAATATTGAGTGTACACTGAGGTTCTTCTCAGAACCCTATAAATGTGGTCAAAAAATAGATCAGCTGTATGCATCAGTCACACACACATGTAACACATGGGTTGGGAACATTCAGAGTGTGCCATGCTGTGTAACAGCACTGGGGAGACTGCAATAGCAATGCATCATGTTGTTCTTAGCACACAATTTTATGATGTTGTTATATGTTTACATTTTTATATTGTTTCAGTCTGTAAGGTTAATGTAACATTTACTGTGGCATTACAATATTGTACATGGTATGGAGTGGTAGGGGTGTTACAACAGGTGAAGCATGATGGTGGCAGGTTTATATTTAGCTTGATTTAGTACTATTTGTACAAATGGAGCCATGTTGTATGTGGAACTTTACATAAGCTAAGTGATTTTTATGTTTGCTTTTTCACATGTACAAGAAACATAGTGCTCTCATCTGAGTTTTCAGAGGTGTGGCAGCCCTCTTCCAATTTAGTTAGTGTGTTTGCAGGTGCAGCCACAGTTCTGCAATGCCTGCTTGAGCTGTTTATGACAGCAGTCCAAAATGCAGTGGCGTACAGTTGAAAGGGGGAGCTATGCTTCGATGAGCAGTGATAAGATATCACCTGTTCATGTGCGCTCCCCCCCCCACACACACACATGCACGCATACTGCCTGCTCAGCCCCCACATATTGTATAGCTGATGGGGGTGCCCAATCCCCCATCGACTGTGCTGCATCCCTCAAACAGAGTTCTATGCCACGCTGGGTGCCCACTCAGCATGGCTACACATGTATATAGCCGACAGGTGCTGATCCCCCATCGGCTCCCAATATCCCAGAGAGTACAGGGTGCCACGCTGGGAGCCCACCCCAGTGTGGCCAGATTTTGTCACTGATGGTGTGCTAATCCCCTGTCAGCTCCATCGCCCCCAAATGGCCATCTTTGTGCCATGCTGAAGCCCACCCATGTGTTTCATTTCCTAAGTACTAAACATTATAAATTAAAAATCATTGCTATGGAGATGACAGTCATGGTAATGTTTCTTTATGTTCTATTTGAAACAAAAAAGACTCAGTATGAGACAGTGGGCCTTTGAGAGATGTGGCACACTGCCTGAGGCAGTCCAAGCCAGGGTGATGCCTGTGTCTTAAAGCTGAGCATGAACCTCAAGCTGGATCCAATGTGGAGGAGCATTAACAGCTTCCTGCATGTTGTCCTAAAGATCAAAAATAAGACAATAGTGCAGTTGAAGCAGAAGTGGAAGCTGTTGTGCCAGCACTTTTATGTGCTTAAACAGCATGAGGAGATACCGGACAACAACATGTGCTGGTACTACCTCGCTTATGAGCTGTGGGAAGTTGCTGGCAAGCCAGCTGCGGGGGAGTACCTTACTCACCGTAAGTCACTCAAAAGAAGTGTTCACAATGCATGTGCATTTATTAAGATTTTGATTAAAATGATGGCACATGGTATTATACTTAATACTATATGTAGGAATGTACCATGACAAGGCATGGATGAATTGGTGTATTTATTAAGTCTGGTGTTGTTGAGTCACGAGGCAGAGATGAGTGACATAGCCGCACCAGAAATAGTACAACCATACATATACCTAGTTCCTATCATGGTATGTTGTTAGAATACAAAATGAAAGTGTTTATTTAGTTTAATGTAGTGATATCAAACTTGTAACAGTGTAATACTGTGTGTTTTTTAATAGTCATTCAATCTGTTTTGACCAATGAGGTTTCAGAATTTTAGTACGCTATAGAATAAGGTTCATTTGACATATGTGCTGTAGTTTAGTTCTGAGGTTTTGCTGAGTGAGTCAATAACAACAGAATCTGATAATGATAGTGGTGGAGTGATTGTACAGTACCCATTGAATATAGACAATATTCTAATTCATTTAAGGTTTACATAGCTATTGCGTTTGGTGAATCTGGTGAGTTTAGGCTGTATTCTTCAACTAAATTTTCTATCTGTATCTCTGGTGTGTATTGGGTACCATATTATGCAGTCTTGCAACTTTGTTATGCTAAATTTACAATAGTGGTACAGTTCAAGAAAATGTACATGTTTTGCAGTATTATGACACATGGAATGACAACTGTGTTTTTTTTTGCATACAGCATTAAGAATTATGTTTGGATTTCTGATCTGAAATATGATTACGTAGTGTGTATTGCCAATAGAGGGATTATAGATGTCTTGACTTGTTGTTGAAATTTAATACATGTTTGTGTAACAACCACTGATCTTCATTTAGAGTTCTTCTCTACTGCTCTTCAAACATTATATTTGATATTAACAGAACTTATAATTGTAATATGTGGCCACAATGCCTGTGGTGTGTCTGATGAGAAGCAATGTTACCTATGCAATGCATGTTTTATTGTTGCAGCAACTGTTTCTAACATGTGATGTAATTACCATTTAAGACTTACTGATGCCTTCGGTTTCTTTTATGAGCAGGGTAACGAACTCCCCGACTTCCAGCAGTGATACCGACTGCTTGTAAAGCTGTGGAGGGTGGTCAATCAGACATGGACAGTGTCATTGTTGTCGAGTCCGATGGTAAGATGCTGATGGAAATAATGGTACTATGTCATTGGGGTGCAGTGAGAATATAATGTAATGTGTGAGCTGCAGAAGTTAAGGGCATCATTTTTTGTAACTACTATTTAGTGAGTAAGTATTACTTGAACCATGTATGTATTACTTGTATTTAGGAAATGGGTTGCAAACATCGTTTTAGGTGATTGAGTAAGACAAACAAACAGCCACTCTGCCATCTGGCAATAGAGACCAGTTAAGAATGAGACTGTGTGTCCACAGCATGATTAGGTATCAGATCCTCGGTGAAACAGAATCTTCATTTTTTTAATGCAGCCATGTTTCTCTTAATATGCAACTGAACCGGACACAGATACAGACACACACACACACATATACACTGTGCATAACAGTTTCACACTCATTCCTTCTACCAAGTCTTCTTTGTGCCTGCCTTATCTGTCTATATGTGTGCCCGCTGACTTAGCTGTACGTTTAATTTTTTCGTCAGTTAGCAAAAGAGACAATGTAATGACGGAAGTGGCAATTCCTCGTCAGGCTTCAATATCTTACAGCCTCATACCCCCTCGGTCGTGAGCACAGTTGAGCATCCAAACAAAGAAATATACAGAGCACTGTAGAAAGAAACAACTGTTTTCAGACATTTAAACTGTGGCTAGCTGTGTCATGAGCTTGGGTGCAGCGTAACTCTGCTGTACACGAGGTGTGTAGTGGGTGACATTCAATGGAACTCTTACATGCCTGAGCAGTGTTTAAGACAGCAACATGCCTGCCCTCTCCAGTATGATGCTGGAGCTACCACTCTAGTGAAAGTGTACGGAGGAAGCATGGGATGTGGTAGTGTTACTAACATTTTCCCATTGCAAGTCTTTGTAGCTAAAAACAACATGCCAATGGGGCCATGATGAATGAAAGGTATGTGTCATTTGTATGCTATCATGCCACATTTGCATACAGTTTTAGTATTTCTGTGACAGGCAGAGCCTGCTTTTTCTTCTGAGACAATAGATGTTGTGGATCGGACATCGCTTCAGCAGAATCACGTCCATTTGCAGGAAAATTATGTTGATGTTTTGATATACGTGTGGTCCAGTGAAACACCATCTCCCCATTGTGACATCTGTAAAATAAATGTAGAATTACACAATTTCTCTGGTGGTTCATTGTGACACTGTTTACATATCTGCTGGCCCATGTCTATTTGCAAAAAAAAAATTTGGTCTATCGTCGTGGTGTTCCACCTGTATTGGTTATTTGGCTGACCACTGAATTTTGTGGGGATAAATACTCAATCTCTATGGTGATTTAATGGTAATCCTGCAACTGCACACTGAGCCCGAGCACCCTACTCACTTTTACCTGTGTAGCCAGTGGGTGTCAGGTCTTCACTGTCCAACTAGCACATCTGTTGGACTGACACTGGGTGGAAGTTTATGGCCACTGGTATACAGCCTGAAGCACTGGGAAGTGTTTCATTCCATAGTACATATTATAATTCCACTTGCTGATTTTATAAAACATTGAGTAGTATGGAAGGTGCTTGTCTTTCCCTTGCATGTGCATTTTTTGTAAGAATCATTTCTACTGTATATGTCCTTGGTGTCATTGCACAACAGCCTGCCTGATGATACGCTACATAAATATAACATTCACCACTGACTTGTTGTTCCACTGAGGTGCATGACTGTTCATAGTCAGAGATAACATTACATCCACCTGCTGCACCAGTTACTCAAGTTTATAGTGTGGTTTATTGTGAAGCAGCACAAATAAGAGTAAACTGCTAAGTGTGTCTTTAAATGGTATACAGTGCTTGACAGCTAAGTAATACCTGCTGGCATGCTTCGTCACCCTCCTGATGTGTGAGATCAGTAGAGCAACTCATCTGCCCTCTCTGCTGTGTGTTTACTGACACCAGTGGTACTTGATGTATGTCCACACTACAGAGTGTGAACCCTGATCATGCAGCATATATTGTTAAATGGAATGGAAGGATGTGAATTGATAAATGCAACTATGTTCAATGTGTACTAACATATTGGTGTGAGACCATTGGTCATGCTGTGTGACAATGGATGCACGCCATAGAACTACTTTATTCTGCCATATGGCTCTAGTGGGGGTGGGGTAGCTGTTCTGCCTCCACTAATTTTGGTGGTGGACTTTTATGTTCAAGGAATAAGCCACTGTCAATGGTTGCGTTAATGGTCTGTTACCAATTCTAGGGTTGTAGTGTGAATGAGGTGGCCTGGGCGCCACATGCCCCCTAGATGGTTATGATCACTTATATATCTGCTGGGAATGTGTTATTTCTATTATTAAAAATATGTTAATGACAGTATGGACAATGTCTACATGTATCTTAATAAAGGATTTACATAAGGCTTTGACAATGTTTGCAGTTACAGAAACCTGAAATGCCTGACAGCCTTGCTTTTATTACTCAATAAGACATGACCATGGGTTATTTTAATGGTTCTAATCACCCACTAGGTGTGTACTGTTGAATGACAGCCGAGTGTCATATGCTGCTAGATGGTGACTAACTGAACAGTAACATGATCCCTATGAATGCCTTACTGCTATTATAATAAAACTGTTTTTTAAACAGTGTTAAATTCTGTTCATCATATGGTTATGCTCTACATGTACAGTATGTTAATAAAGGATAAACATAAGGTTGTTAGAATGTTTTCAGCCAAAAAGAAAGCTCCATTTCTCAGACTCTTGTTATTATTGGGATTAATGGGTAGGTATGAGTGTTGTGCACTGCATACTAGGAATTATACATTTCTGTTACTATTTTTTTTATCTCTAATTAGAGAGACATGCTCAGGGAACCACCAGAAAAATTGGTTTGTTTTATATTAATTCTGTGCAGGATTGGATGCACATGTCTGTTGGAAGATGACAGACACAGGCTTGCATTATTTGAAGTCAGCCTTTCTTTGGGCTGTGGCCACATTGATGTGCTGCAGGTGGTTTGATGTATAGGGGCTGCTGACTGTCAGTGCGGCAGTGGCAATGTTATGTAGTATGTTGACCTCTGCCATAGTGACAGTCAATGGGTGGACATCAGTGAATAAGTACATGGACATATCTACAGCATTGTATTACATTATGGTGTAACAAGCACACTACAGCATACAATTATAGTGTGTCACAAATCTTAGCAATTATCTATTACATTCTTTGATGCTGTCATGTAGGCGTGCTTGCTCACCTGCAGATGAGAATAGTTGCTGTCTGCATGTCACAGTTGATTAAAAACAGAAATCCATCTAAAGACAGAACTGTTATTGCAAAGAGGGATGTGTTCACATGTTTGAGTTACACAATGACAGAGTATTACAAATGTAGCTTATTAAAAAATATTGTTGTAGTTTGATATTTGATGTATATGTGATCATGTTTTTCACTTGTTTTGTTCCATAGAGCCCGGGGAAGCTGAACGTAAGGAAACAGTGGAGGTGAAGCAGGAGGCCGGCACCAGCTCACCACATACTGTAAGTGGCATCACAAAATCTTTCCATGCAAGATGTACTGTCACAGTATCCTGAACTCAGAATGTATGTTATTATAATTGTGTCTCAGTTGAGCGGTTGTGTAATGACTTATGTCATTTAGTTGGAGTTTTAGCATTTTTTCATAACGTCACATAATAAATGTTAGAACTGTATAGTTGTACATTGTTTAGAGATGCAAATGAATACATCACATATGTTATCACTAGTATGGTGCAAGCTTTTATGTTCATTTCGTCGTTGTGTGATGATGTGTACAGCCATATATACAGAATCATTAATTTGCATCACGCATTCAAGTTTGACTGCAGGTAGTTCGCAGTCACTGACAGAAACGAAGAGTGGTAAGAGTAAATGCGAGCTGTTTAGTGGTCGGAGATAAATGGTGAAATAAGATAACAAATGATGTTTGACTTTGATATCATATTGAGGTATTTCTGTAATAGGCCACTGAGTGTTTTACTAGGACGCCAGGGACATAAGTAGCACAATTACTATAGTAATAAACACATTCACGATACTGTGTAGGATGAAAGTGAGGCAATAGCTTGGGAGGGTAGTCAGCTGTCATGATGCAAACTTTGATGTGACAAACAAACTGTGAGTGACAGTAATGGAACATTTAAACAGTTATCACTCATAAACGTAGAAGTCCGATCTTTGGGTGTATACTGACATAAAGAATTACAATTGAAGAGGTGTTTCTACGGCCTTATGTGCTACTCATTTGGACACTTGGTGCTTTGGTATCTCACCTTGCTGTCTGCCCTTCACTACTCTGGCTGCTCCTCTTCCCAGTTACAGATATTCCGACAGCATATTACTTTTTTTTCTGGAACTATTGTCTTATTACTGTACCACATCCTCTTGAACACTTGTACCATGTGCGGGCACTCAGCACACTGGGTACCACATTATATGGATCCACCACTGTGCAACTGAAGTACACCTCCTTCTTTTCCCAGAATTTTCCTCCTCTACTGCAGCATTAGCTTACTCCTCTTCATTTGTTCAAGTCATCCTAACTGCCGCTCTCTTATTTATCCCCTTCCTGTACCTGAAGACGTCTGCCACGTCTCTTGAGTCCCTTTTGTCTGCCAGTATGTACATATTTAGGTTACTGACTCTACACAGAGGTCGTGTTCCGCAAGGCACACATTATTTTTATCTCCCTACTCTGGATGCTCCCCAGAAGTAAAATGTGTGTCTTCAACTGTGGCATCTGAAGCTGCAAACAGTGCTTGAGATGCGTTCTCTGACTGCGAGTTAGACAGATGTGTAATATCTTCACTTCTTCTGGAGGCAATCACACTGGTGATGCATACAGCATCCTGTAGTCCTTAGCTGTTGGCCTTGTACAAGTTTCAAGGGTGTTCGTCTGAACATAGAAGAACAGCTTCTAGTCCCGGAGAGCAATAAAGTCTTGTACTATTTCATTCCCCCACCACGGGTGAACGCTTGCTATGCATTTCTGTGTGTGATGTGCAGTACGTTGCACTTCATTGCATTTTACTCAGAATACTGTCCCTTCTACATTTATTTGTTGGTTCAGGGCAGTCTGTTGACCCAACTGGCCTTTCTGCCCATACACTAACGATCACAGTTTTGAGTTATCTGCAAAGAGAGCAATATTACTTGTGATACCTACCCTTATGTCAGGCATGTAGGTGGTGAACAGGAGGGACCCAGGTACTGATACCTATAGAAAGTACTGATTAACCTCCTCAGGAATGAAGGTATCCTACCAATTATTAAGCTGCGGATTCATTGTTGGAGCCAATTGACTATCCAGCTGATGTGTCACTACTTTGTGGAGTGTATTTTTGATTTGTATGTGATATTGCATGAGAATACACATGATTATTGTGTTTCAGATTTGACTGTTTTTTTCGATAGAGTGGTAATTTATTTAACATCTATAAAACTTTCTGATATAGCAGTGACATGCATCACTGTATTGTTCATAGTGTAAACTTGCATTTCTTGCACATTACATTCTGAACACAGCTCCTACTATCTATTTATATGCTGTGCAAAATGTATTACAGTAAGTACTTAGTTAACTCAGTGAAGTCTTCGACTACTAAATCTGTGAGATGGTTTCAAGTATTAGAAACCACTGAGACAGATTCAGTTGATTATTTGATGAAAACGGAAAAACCGGTCATAGGAATGTGTCACAAAACTATTGAAGTACATTGTATGGTGAAAAGTGTTAATACTGTTACTAAGTTGTTTTCATTATAATAAAATAAGAAATTTTCACTGATTGTATTGTTGGTCAGTTAATCACGAATTTAGGACATTTTGGATTTTGGTAACAGTTTCTGTCACAATATGGATGCGATGTGAGAATAAAATACAAAATGAGAGTTTGTTCATGGTTTTCTGCTGAATCAATCCAATGTCAGTTACAAAGGTTTTGAAACATTTATGTGTGTAGACAGGGTGAATTTCAACTGAAATATGTTTCTTGTGAACAATAATTAAAGTGATCATGATGATGTACACATAAATTAACTTATCATAGTGTTGGCAAAGTAGTGGCATATTCTGCAGACATGAGTAAACATTATAGCTACAGATGGTTAAGTTTAGATGGTTCACTCACAATGAGGATGTACTTTCCTGTCATGAGACTGTACTGTTTATTATGCTAAAGCATCTAGATACTGAATATTTCTGTATAGTGAATAAAACACAAGAATAGCATACTAAATTTAAAGTTCCTACAACTTTTTTTATGTTGTTAACTAATGATATAATATGGTTAATAAAGTATAATAACCAAACAGGCAAGACAACAATCTATATTTGTATCACAGTTCTAAATAGTATCAGTAGTGCCAAATTAATGTATACATATTACTGCATTAGCTATTAAATATTTTACATTGAAAAGCAGAAAGGCCATCTGTGTTTTTGAATCTGCTATATTGATTTATTTATTTTGACTCTTTATAGGGCGCCGGCATGACAAGCGTTGTACTGGCCACTGCCGCTGTTACCGCAGGCTTGAGCGCATGGTTGCCGGTCTCAAAAAAGATCATGTTGCGCTCCTTGAAGGACAGCAGAAAATGTTGTCCTTCACGGAAGCGCAACAACAGACCATCAGCCTTGTGCTTGAGCCTGTGGTGACAGTGGCTGATGCCACCATGGCCAGTACAAGTGGTTCACCTCCACCAGCACCACCTGTTCCTGCCAGCTTCCCTGGGACGAAGTGACCACACTTCACAACAGTCCGGTATCTCCTCTAGAGGGCACAACAGCTTCCACTTCCATTGCACCTCCACATCAGATCCAGTTTCTGGCTTGGACTGCCTCAAGCAGCACACACCTCTCACAAGTTGTGGCTGCAAAAATTGTTCTAGTTAATATATTAATGATAATAATAGTTTATTTTTTTTTAAAAAAGAAGATTGCTTCAGAATAAATATATATATTTTTGATGTGTGAAATTTAGTGTTAAAACAAATTAATATTTTTTTTCCTTTTTTTGTAAATTCACAAATTTCTGTTTTTGTAAAAAAATCTTATTTTTGTATGATTTAATGAAAATATTGTTTTATACTTTTATACAAATATATAAATATTTTATTAATACTAATTTTTTTTGTGGTGTTATTATGTTGTGGGGATGTTTATGAGCACCATTTATGACAAAGATTTGCAGAACTGTGATTTCATCATTTTCTAAAACATTACAGCAGATTCATGTGGGATTACACTGTGGTTGTCCATCCAAATTCCTGAGACACCTGACAGTGCCCCCCATGCCCCACTGAGGCATTATTGAGCAAAATGCCACCGCCCCATGTCCCTGGTGCTACATTATACCTCTATGTGCATGATAGTGAGCATCAGTATGTTTCTGTGCGTAATATTGTAGTTCAGTGGACCGCATCACTGCCTGATTGCAGCTATCAGCACCTCATCGTACTCTCAAGACCTGGTGGTGTAGTGTACCCCACCCCAGCCACCCACTGAGCTCCACCGACTCCACTCCCACCCCTCGCCAGCCGGTGGTTGCAGCGCACCACTCGCTGCCACCCCAGTGCCTGTCAAATGATAGCTCAGGAGAGTTACATACCCATTGGTTCACGCATGACCTAATGGGTGCAGCACATATTGTGACATTTAGTTCAGATATGTGAATGAACTTCTACATATCTGTACTCGAGAGTAGTAGCAGATGCTGGGCTGCATGCCCATTGGCTCATGCTGTGAAGCAATAGTCATGCAGCCCCTACTTGAGCTGTCAGTTGGCAGGTGGCAGGTGGAAGGCGGATAGCGGGTACTGCCACCCGCTGACTGACCGGGCACATCGGTGGAGGGCTCAGTGGTGGGTTGGGTGTGGTGTACACTACACCATCAGGGTCTTAGGGGTATTTGATGAGGTACAGATGTCCACGATCAGCCATCGACCGGGCCACTGGACCACCAGGAATATTGTACTTGGGGGGATCTATTAATGATGCCTGCGATCGGACTCAGTGTGCTCCACTACACCACCATGAATATTGCACTTTTTTTTATTTGTTCATGAATGCCCGTGATTGGGCTGCATGCGGTGTTGTTTCCGAAGACTGGTGCCTGTCAGGGCGCCAGGCACAAGTTCTCAGGGAACAGCGCATCTGCATGCTAATGAAATGCAAATGGGGCTATAATGAGATTAAAATGTACCCCTGTGTGCCTTGTACACATTATGAACCCATTTGCATGTCCCCTTTTGAATATGGCAGGTGCTGTGCATGATGCAATGGCACTTGTGCCAGCGCATCTGCATGCTACAGTCTGGCCACTTGCACTGGAGCAGTACTACTGCACCATGCACAGATAGGGTGGCCAGGGTGTGACATTTAAAGCTGCTACGCCATAGTGCAGGTCTGTTGAATATCACCAGCCACACCCCTGTGCAAGACAGTTGAGGTGCACCCAGGCTTGTGCCACAGCCTCGCGCAGTTTGAATATTTGGGCCATAGAGTACTACATTCATCATGTGTCCAAAGAGTAGTTACATTAACTGCACAAAGATAATGAGTAAAACGCTGCAGCATGAAAAATTAATACTGCCATAACAGTGGCAAGTGAAAATAAATACATAAATATTAAAAACAATAAGGTTCAGATGGAAATAGTCTTAATCTTCATAACAGAAAATAGTACTACATGAGTTACTGTATTCCTCATCTTGGTACATTTCAGTATGTATATGCAATACTCTTACAACAACAAATCATATACTATTGTTAGTAATCATTCTCAAAAAGAAAGGATATTCATGGCAAAAAACTCCATTTAATGCATCGGTTAGGGTTGTTCCACATCGACAAAAGCGAGGAAATTCGGTGTTCGGATTGAAAATCCTAACTCTGAATTCAACCCCCCCCAGCACCACACACACACACACACACACACACACACACACACACACATATGCAAGTATGGGGGAGGACCAAGGCAACATGACTAATGACAGACAACCAGCAGCAGGTGACAGAAATAACAAACAATTGTCTAAATGTACTACAAGACATCCCCACCCACCTGACCAGGTACTGCATGCTCAGTGGAGATCAACAGCAAAACTGAGACCATGTACACCAAATGTACACATCCCTTATTGCAGCTGCACACAATGTATCACACTTAGTAGTTGCATGGCCTTACCTACCGATGCCCCACACCACACCACATGTGGTGGGCCACCTGAGCAATAGAGTTGAGCAAAACCAAGGAGTTGTACAGGTACAATATCTCTGATTATAACAAGGGTCTGAGAAATGCAGCTTTCTGATTGGCTGTAAACATTCTAACAGCCTTATGTTTAGTTTTTATTAACATACATGTAGAGCCTAACCATATAATGAACATGGTTTAATGTTGTTTAAAAAAACAGTTTTATTATGTTAGCAATAAGCCACTCCCAGGTATTATGTTAATGGTCAGTTGATCACTGTCTAGCAGCATGTGGCACTCGGCTATGCCTCATTCAACATTAAACTCCTAGAGGGTGATTAACAGACCATTTTACATAACCGTTGGTCATGCCTTATTGCTTAATTACCTTCATGTGTAGATACTCTCCCTCTGCTAGGCACTGCAGGAGCTTTGCAACACAGTGTCCCAACCAGTTACACCATCCACTGTCTAGTTACTGGAGAATGGCTGCAAATATGAACTCATGAAGATGAACAGTGTAACTTGATCATTATAGTCATCGAAACCTTAGTGTGATTATAACTGACAGAGTCAGTGACAGAGAATAACCCCTGCCATCCTAGTACACTTATCCCATTGTGAGTTAAATCAATACTAAAAGACATTCTATTTATATCTACACTATACCTACTTGATTCCTGTTGTAGCACAATTAACATAGTTATCACTTTGATAGCATCAGTGACAGAATTGTGGCAACCTAAACACTAGGCCTACAGCCTGAGTATGAAACAACTGTTAAAAAAATTAGGCTGTGTCCATAAGTGGCATAGATCACTCATTGCAACAATAGTAAATGTATCACTATTTCAATAAGTTAGTCATCACAGATGCAATGACATTGTCTTTATCAGGTACAACATACTCAGTAAGTGCCTACAGGAAAATCTATCCTATAGACATCTCCGATACAGCTACGTCATTGTTGGCTCAGTAGTGCTATGATATTTAGAAGTTGCTTGGCCTGATCCACGCAATTACAGTTTCTTACAAAGAATACTTACTGCATCTTTAGTATTTAAACACACTGAAGGTATATATATGTACATCAGCAGTACACTTTCATCAGTAAGAATGCATGTGATACCAGCAGTACGAATTTCACAGCGTTGAACAGGCAATGCTTTTCCATACATTTACATCAGCCTCTCTATCTTGAGTAAACAGTTGCAGTAAATGTACTACTATGTAAATCACATACTAAATGCAACACTACTTTTATCTTGAGCATGGCTGTGTCTTGTAGTTAATTTATGTAGTTATTTTATTTAAAGTATACTCACTAGTGTTTAAACATTTGTACAACTGTGATCATGCACCTTCAGTATTTATATTGACTAACGGCACAGTACCAGTTGTGGTGTGGTGTGGGGCATCGGTAGGTAAGGCCATGCAACTACTAAGTGTGATATGTTGTGTGCAGCTGCAATAAGGGATGTGTACATTTGGTGTACATGGCCTCAGTTTTTGCTGTTGATCTCCACTGAGCATGCAGTACCTGGTCAGGTGAGTGGGGATGTCTTGTAGTACATTCAGACGATTGTTTGTTATTTCTGTCACCTGCTGCTGATTGTCTGTCATTGGTCGTGTTGCCTTGGTCTTCCCCCATACTTGCATATGTGTGTGTGTTTCTGTGTGTGTGTGGTGCTGGGGTGGTGAATTCGGAGTTAGGGTTTTCAATCTGAACACTGAATTTCCTTGCTTTTGTCGCTGTGGAACAACCCTAACTGATGGATTAAACTGAGCTTTTGCCATGAAGATATATATATATATATATATATATATATATATATATATATATATACACATATATAAAATAGTGCATGGTAGTGCACAATAGTTAGGGTTGAGGAGCCATTTACATGTTAAACCCCAAATTTTGCACCTTAATAACTTTGCAACAATTTGACAGATTTGCCTGAAATTTGTAATACACGATCAAGACCCATACACCTTCAGATCTGCCAAGTTTTGTACCGGTCAGATATATACGACTGTAGAGTTATTAAGTGTGATCTGCGCGTGCATTTACACTTTTTTTTCATTCTTCGGTCACACCTACAGCTCGCACGGTTTATGCGACTAGTCTGAAATCTTCAGGGAACGTGTGGCCAGGGTCCCCAATGTGTCTTTTGAAGATTTTGTGAAAAAATATTAAACAGTTTAAAAGTTATTCAAAAAACAAGTTCCCATTATAAGTCAATGGGAAAAGTTAATAAAAAGTTCGACAGTGTCACAAATTCAGTTTTTACCTTTGCAAATGGCCCTTTTACTGTCGCAAATCTGCCATTTTTTTTCAGTTGGTGATCAGAAAAATGCTTGGCATTTAAATTTGGGACCCTCTAGCAACCTAATTCTTTTTGTATTCACCTAGTCGGACCCTGGGGATGCTAGCCATGTCTTTATTTTGGGGTAGAACACCCCAGAAATATGTTTTTCACATTTCTGGAAAAAGTACTTTCGCAAAGTACTTTCACACTTGCGACACTGTCGAATGAATTTACGAAAGCTTTTGCAAATTGAGACAGCACTTTTCTAGGCTGTGGGAAAATTACAGCAATTTCTTTGGCACCCCGCTGCAAAATAACGGTTTGGAGTTTTGGGCTGACATTTGGAAAGAACGCAGCCAACATCTCACAGATGTGCCTTTCAGTGTTTTATTGAAAAAATATTACATGGCGGCAAAGTTACAGTACTCCAAAACTGACACTTTTTCCCATGGGATAACATTACGGCGTACGACACATAGCAGCAATCGTTTGGTGCCCTGCTGCAAAATAACGGTTTAGTCTTTTGGGCTAAAATTTACTGGAAACACAGCCAACATCCCACAGATGTGCCTTTCAGTGGCTTGGTGAAAAAATATTACAGGGAGGCATAGCTCTTGCACTCCGAGCTTCTGTTTTTTTCCCATAGGATAACATTACGGCGTTCGCTGCGCCTTTCAGAGCCTATATCTTGGAAACGGTGTGAGATACGGACTTTTCATTGGAAAAATACTTTGACCCCCAAAATTAGCCAGGAAAGTGTTAATTCATATGACTTTTAAATTTTATTTCTATGTTGTGCGGTTCTTGAGATATAAGCAACTTACTATTCCAAGTCCTCATTTTCTGTTCCGAGGGTCATTATTTTGCATACACTCTTTCTATCCACTGTCTTTCTCTATACAGCTTTTTGGGAAAACCAGTCTGTGTGCTTCTGTTACTGTTACCATTACCATTTCTGCTTGTGGTTCCGTACCCGTTTCACTTACCGTTCACGTCTATGCCACCATGTGTGTTACCCTTTGCATTTTCATTTGCGGTTGCGTTTGCATTGTTTTTAACATTTCTGTCTACAGTGCTGTTTCTCTTTCTGTTTTGCTTTGTGTCACCATACGCATTTCGATTTGCGTTTGAGGGAACAATGTTACTATGTGACAAGAGATCACATGGTGGGAGCGCGGGGCCATACCGCATTACATTCACTATTTCTCATTATTATTATTCTCAAAAAGAAGGGAAATTAGAGGCAAAAAATGCAGGTTAATGCATCAGTTAGAGTTGTTCCACAGTGATAAAGTGAAGAAATTCGATGTTAGAAGTTGAGACCACTTGCACCTCAGCCCTACCCCCAACCGGATAAGTGCATGTTGGGGTCATCGGCCTTAATTCTCACCCCATCACATGTGGAAAGAAGCTGAGGAATAGGAGAATGGGGTGAGAGTTAGGACCAATGACTCAACGTACCCCAATTCCAGTTGGGGGTGGGCTGGATGGGTGCAAGGGGGGGGGTTAAATCCTAACATCGAATTTCCTCGCTTTTGTCGCTAGGAACATCCCTAACTGATGCATTAAACAGAGGTTTTTGCCTCTTAAAAAAAAAATATATATATAATAGTGGCATGGTACTGCCACTATAGTTAGGGTTGAGGAGCCATTTACATGTTAAACCCAAAATTTTGCACCTTAATAACTTTGCAACCATTTGACAGATTTGCCTGAAATTTAAATTACATGATCAAGATCCATACACCTTGCAAACTGCCAAGTTTCATACTGGTCACTTATACAGCTGCGGAGTTATTAAGCATGATCTGCATGCGCATTTACGCTTTTCTGGAATTTTACTGTCACGCCTACAGTTCGCACAGTTTGTGCGACCGGTCCAAAATCTTAATGAAATGTGTGGTCAGGATCCCCGATGTGTCTTTTGAAGATTTCATGAAAAAATATTAAATGGTTCCAAAGTTATTCTAAAAACAATTTCCTATTATAAGTCAATGGGAAAAGTTAACAAAAAGTTCAACAGTGTCGCAAATGCACTTTTTAGTGTCACAAATGGCCCTTTTACTGTCGCAGATGCACCATTTTGTTTTCAGTTAGTGATCAGAAAAATGCTTGGCATTTCAAATTGCCAGTAACATAATTATCATTGTATTCACCTAGTCGGGCCCTGAGGATGCTAGCCATGTCTTTATTTTAGGGTAAAACACCCCAGAAATATGTTTTTCAAATTTCTGGAAAAAGTACTTTTGCAAAGTACTGTCACACTTGCGACACTGTCGAATGAATTTGCCAAAGCTTTCACAAACTTCAACATTACTTTTCTACACTGTGGAAAAATGACAGCAATTCTTTGGCATCCTGCTGCAAAAGAACAGTTTGATGTTTTGGCCTGAAATTTGGAGGGAACACAGCCAACATCTAACAGATGTGCCTTTCAGTGTTTCATTGAAAAAATATTACACGGCGCAAAGTTACAGTACTCCAAAGTTGACACTTTTTCCAATAGAATAACATTACGGCATCTGACGCATTACAGGAATCATTTTGGCATCCTGCTGCAGAATAACAGTTTGGTCTTTTGGGCTGAAATTTGGAGGGAACACAGTCAACATCCAACAGATAAGCCTTTTTGTGGTATGGTGAAAAAATATTGCAGGGAACCAAAGTTATGGCACCCCAAGCTTCTCTTTTTTCCCCATAGGATAACATTATGGCGTTCGCCCTGCCTTTCAGGGCCCGTATCTCGGAAACGGTGCAAGATACAGACTTTTCATCAGAAAAGTGCTTAGTGCAAAAGTGCTAAGTGCAAAAGTAGCCAGGAAAGTTATAAATTATATGACTTTTACAATTTTTTCTACATCGTATAATTCCTGAGATATAAGCAATTTAGTATTCCAACTCCTCATTTTCTGATCCAAGAACCATTATTATGCATACATTCTTTGTACTCACTGTCTTTCTTTATGCAGCTTTTGGGGAAAACCAGCCAGTGTGCTTACATTACTGTTACCGTTACCGTTTTCACTTGCAGTTCTGTTCCCATTTCACTTACCAATCACGTCTACACCACCAAATGTGTTACCATTTGCATTTTCATTTGCGCTTGCTTTGCATTGTTTTTAACATTTCTGTCTACAGTACTGTTTCTCTTTCTGTTTCGCTTTGCGTCACCATGCACATTACTATTTGCGTTTGAGGGCACAATGCTACTATGTGACAAGACATCATGTGGCGGGAGCATTACATTCACTATTTCTTGTTATCATTCTCAAAAAGAAGGGAAATTAGAGGCAAAAAAATCCATTTAATGCATTAGTTAGGGTTGTTCCACACCAACAAAAGCGAGAAAATTCGGTGTTAGAGTTGAAAGCCCCCCTTGGCCCCCCCGCCCACACCCCCAACCAGCATCGGGGTGTGCACTAGGGTTATTGGTCCTAACTCTCACCCCATTCTCCTACACCTCTGCTTCTTTACACATGTGATGGGGTGAGAGTTATTGCCGACACCTTATGCACCTCCGATGCCGTTGGGTGTAGTAGGAAGGAAGGGGTCTTTCAACCCTAACACCGATCTCCTCACTTTTGTCAGTGTGAACAGCCCTAACTAATGCATTAAACAGAGTTTTTTGCCATAGATAGATATATATATATATATATATATATATATATATATATATAAAATGAACATATTGGTATGATATGTGCAGCAGGTTAGTCGCAGCTAACAAATTAATCAATTTCTTTACAAACATGTCAAGGTCCTACCTCTCATTAACAGGTGGCTGACATACTGGTTCCCACCTCACAAGGCCCCTTGGCCACCAAGGTATGAGGGGTGACTGTGAATGGGCCAGTCTCTAGAGCACCCATCAAGGATTCCACCAGCTACTGGCCTACATCAGAGAGTTAGCCTTCACCTATGAGTGGCACCTCTCTGGTATCAGCTGCCAAGGCCTCACCTCTGCTCAGCCTGAGGGAAGGAATGACAACTCTGTTAACCCCCCGCCCTGTATGGTACTGCATGACTACCATGCTGACAAACCACTACACTACCCTACCAATGTCACACCCACAGACTGTGAAAAACCTGCCTAACTACCCACTTAGTTCCCCGCAAACCCTGCTGGAGAAGGTGAAAAAAACAGAAAACAGAAAAAAAAACAGTAAACTTCCTTCCCAACCTCTAAGGTGATTCCCCATAGAGAGACAGTGGGTTCCCTAACCCAAGTTCTATGCCTCTGCTTTTCCATGGGAGGAATTGGGAGGGTATCTGCTGCTGCAGGTAGGGTGAAAGAAGACAGAGCCCTCATTGCAGCCACTTAAATAAGTAAGACTCCACGTACCAGCAGGTACCAGCTCCCGCCTCTTCATAACCCAACCCCCTTCCTAACCCTGCCCCTAATAGGCTGACCCTCTACCTGTTTATCCAGGTGTCATCCAGGGCTTTGCCCTAGACAAACTATATCTGCTGCTATCCCTTGCAGGCTCTGGCAAAACTTTAATATGAGTATGTCTTTTACTTCCCCTTTAGTTTTTCTATAGTTATTTTTTAGACCATAGCACCCATCCATTCTATTTTACATATGAGGGCCTGTTTTTACATAGAACAGTGTAAGCAAAGCAGTTTCTTCAGGTACCCTGTATGGTAGATCCATTCACTTTATGTAGGTTCATAGCTGAACAGAGCCTAGTCTTCAGAAGGTATCAGAAAATCAATCACAAACAACAAATGTGTTGATATCTTCTGTATTTATTTATGGGTTATATATGCCAGTGCGACAAAAAAGATCATGACCGGCATTTCAGCGACAGGCTCCATGTTAACCGCAAGTCGCAGTTGGCATGGAGCCACACAGTTCAGAACTGTTTTTTTACATCGGGGGCTTCACCCCTGAACCCCCCATGCAGGGGGCTTCACCCCCCACAATTCCTCCAGACTAAAGGATTCTAACCCAGGTCGGAGTTACTTCCGGGAAGGTGCAGGTCAGTGTTGTTCTTCCAGCAGCATTTCTACAGTGACATGGCGCTGTAGTTGATATTGACGCATGTCGCTGAAGAAATGTTGCTGTTAGGGTGGCATACCTTTATTTATGATCATCATCTGTAGCTACCCACTCCAAGCCCAACATTTCACCCTAGTTTGGCTTCTTCAGGGGAAGGTGGATACCTAACAAAAAAAGAGGCAAACCTTTTATTTATTTATTTTTTTCAAATTTGAAAATTGGTAACCAGGAAAGGCATGCTGAGTCAAAGCTCATTTCCAGGTGTGACCTGGGGGGAAGGGGAACATAGGGTATAATTACAGTGAGCAAATCAGCAAAGTGCACAAGAGATGAGATAAATAAAGTCCTGAGAACTGTTGGTACAAAAATCAATAAGATAAATTAAACATGATTCAGTACTGCAGTTAGGCTAATACACTGTATACAGTGACATAGACTAAGAACTAAGGTGCCAATCAGACTACAATAACCTAACTGATTAACAGGGGTCATGGAGGCATGGAGCATGAGGGTTAAGGAACAGCAGGACGAGGGCAGATACTGTACAAGGAGGAGCAAAGTTAGACTGTGAAAATGGTATGAGAGGGAAATAAGACAGGGCTAAACAGATAGAGTGGAAGCGAGTTCCAGAGTGAGGGCAGGCAACCTAAGAAAGTGGGTTGCCCTGCCGATGCGGAGAAGTAGAAAGTAACAAAAGGCTTCTGTGTGTAAGTATCACCTGCAGAATAAAGCAAGACATAATATCACAGAGAGCACATCACGTGTGAAAACACTGCATGGCAAAAACATTGCGGGCAATAATACCGCACACGTGTCACCAGCCTGGATTGTGCTGCCAGACCCCATGGTACCCTCATGGACACAAAAGGAGGTAAAAGAACACCTGGAAGCAAAACATGGGGCAGGCACAGCAGGGACACCAAAAGGGACAGCATAAGCATGGATCCCGGTGCCTGCAACCCATGGCTGGAAATGCTTCTGGCACCCTGGCACAGCCCCGCCCCATGGGCCCCAGGAATGCAGGCCCAAACACAGCCACCCAAACTGGCAAACAGACAGCCTGCCTACCCTAGCCACAGACAACATCACCTGTTGCCATGGTGCCCCTGCCCCAAGGAGGACGCCTACCTATGGTCCAGTCTGTCTGTTTGTCCCACAGCCTGCAACCTGCAGCACAGTGTCCAACAGAAGTTATGGCAGCCCCGATCCCAGTAGCAGCCCCAGAGGCAGCGAGGTGGCACAAGTGAGTCGGCGAATGGCACAAAAGCAGTATTGTGGCCCACACCGCCATCACAGATGGCAATGCACAGAGAGTGGTAGTGGGACTCAGAAGGATTGCAGCACTGAGAGCGAGAGCAACAGCCATGCACCCACAGCTGGGGCCCCTCTGTGCCCCCTGCAGACTGCACACACAGTAATGGGGAATGGAGCACAGCAACATGCTGCCAGTGACAGCGGCAATCGGTCGGAAGCCCATCATGGGCTTGCACACAAGCCCCCCCGCCCTGGTGTCCAGCTGCTGCCTATAGTGGGAATGCGTGGTGGGGGGAGGCAAGTGGGCACAACAGGCAGCTATGCCCTAGTGCCTGCTGGGATCCCAGCATGCACCTGGCAGCAATGAGGATACATGGGAATGCACATGGTCCTCCCCAATGGATCCAGGCAGTGTGCTGGTAGCCCCTTAAGGGGCTTGCAATTAGCCCACCCCAGGTGCAGCAGGTTCCAATTAGTGGTGCAGTACAAAAGGGGGGCACACAGCAGTTGCAGGCTGTCCTGACTTCAGCAACTCAATGCCTGCGCTGCTACTGCATACGACTGCATGTTCTCTGGTGTGCCATTGCCTGCCATGGCACTGCAGTTTGTCAAAAGCCAGGAGGAGAAGACCCTTCTGCAGCATGATGGCCACAAGGAGGTCTGCTGGGAAGATTTATTGAAAGTGTGCAGAGTACTTTCGGGGCAAGTGCAAGGCATAGATATACACTGAAGCCACGCTGTGGTGAATGTCATGAACATTCATAACCATGTCCCAGACTATGGAGACATTGAGATCTGGGAGACAGTGGTGGAGGTGAAGGACAGGGCAGTCCACACCTGTGACACCCCCCAGCAGGTCATTGCTGCCTGCTGCAACACTGTGACACCCTCTGTTGGAGGGAAGCTGCCAGCGTGGAACTCCTGAGGTGACGGGTGCAGCATGCTAGAATGGCAGCCAGCCACCCACCCATCCCCTGTGCCGATGGCAATCAGCAACCTGTTGATCCCAAGGAGTACAGGGTGGCATTGTCAGGGGAGCCCTCCCTAATACATGACAGTGGTAGAGCAGAGAGGTGCCTGATCTTCACCACATGGAAAAATCTCCAGTACATGGCACAGTGTGACGCATGGTTCACAGACAGCACTTTCAAGGCAGCCCCACCCATGTTCCTGCAGCTGTACATGGTGCATGGGATACAGTACATTGCAGTGATACCAACAGTGTACATACTGCTGACCACCAAGTTTGGTGCCACCTACACCAAGGCATTCAAGGAGCTCCATGGGCTACAGGATGACCCCCACCCTGATACCATTGTGCTGGACTTTGAGCAGGCAGCGATCAAGTCCTTTGGTTCCATGTTCCTAGTGCCAGCCTCCACGGTTGCTTCTTCCACTTGTGCCAGGCAGTGTAGAGAAAGGTACAAGGTGTGTCCACCGTCCAGCAGTGTTATGTGGCAGACCAGGGAATTGCACTTCACATCCGTATGCTACCAGCCATTGTATTCGTGCCCCCTAGTGATGTCTCCAAGGTTTTTGAAGAACTGTGGTTGCGGGACTTTTATGTGCAGCACGACAAGCTCCTTACACCAGTGATCGACTACTTTGAGGACACATGGGTGGGCTGGCTCATCTGTGGTGGTGTCCACCGCCACCCCCCATTTCCCATTGAACTCTGGAACTGCCATGAATTCTGAAGACTGGGAAGGCACATATCATCAATTCGGTGCAGGGTGGGCATGATGCCTTCAGTTCACTCATTGGTGCCTGTCACCCCACACTGTGGCACTTCATTGACGTCCTCAAGAGTGATCAATGGCTTAATGAGATTAAGATAGAACAGTGTGTCTCCACCCAGCATGCCACAGAGGAGAGGAGGAGGAAATACAAGGACTTGTCACGTTGTATACAGTCCATTGTGATGGATTATGGTTTTCTGGAGCAAGTATGACTTCCTAAGGTGCATTACGTACAACTTTCGGCTCCAGGTGTGATGTTCCCATGGCTGTAGACAGGTGTACTGACATGCCCACTGGCTGTAGGCTGTGGATCTGACATTTGCATTGGGTGACGTGGTGTGTGTGTGTGTGTGTGTGTGTGTGTGTGTTGCTGGGGTCCTGGGTCACTGTGTTTACTGAGTAAAGGTATGCATCATAACTGCTATGTCCTGTGCTTATTTATAGCCCTGCTGCATCTGCAGCCTCCTCCCTGTCTGCATAGTTATGTCCTGCAATATTTTTCACTTGCTTTCTTTCATTCTGCTTTATTTTGCCTGTGATATTTTTTACTGTGATATCAATGTACAGAACCAACAAAAGTTGAAGGAATGTAGAGAGTAGGAGGGAAGAGTAGAGGGGCGGAACAAGTAAGAGGCATGAGGAGACCCTAGCCTTGTATCATACATTAATCATCTTAAGCTTTAAAAATGGATAGCCACTCCAAACTACACCTTAGTGTCATTTTATAAAAAAAAAAAAAAAAAAATAGCTGTGCAGACACTAGGATATTGTTGTACTTCATTCTGGACATCCATTAGTTTTCATCCCAAAGACCTTAACTTCACTGCTCTGTGCAACACCCTTTCTACAAGATACGGATCAATGTTGAATTCATTAATTAAATGTATTTATAAAATGGGGGAGAGAAAATCCTGCAATTTGATTGGTTTTTACCTGTGCATCAGATTCGTTCGATGCACAGGTAAAAACAAGTTCTCAATAGTAGGACCGCACTGCACAAAAAAAGAAAATCAGTGTGCGGTTAGAGTGTTTGCTTTTCAAGTGCCATACGTTTTTTCTGCGAACGCAGCTCATCCCCAATCAGGGAAATTCTGGTGCCACTTGGCATTCACCTTTTTTCCCTTTCAGACAAAAAAGGTAAGTTAAAAAGGAAACAAAGGTCAGCCTGCCATATATACATATACAAAGTGCCCCTTACCAGACCCATCTCCATCACCCGTACTGAGAGCCTCTCTCTCTTGTCTGCTGTCTGGCCTACCCTTTGAGCTGTTGCCCCCACAGTTTAAAAGCTAAGATCCACTGCCTCTGATTTTATTTCTTAGTTAATTTAAGTTCTGTACAGGAAACACACTCTGTCAGGAAATACTCTGTTGTATGGCCGCACACTCAGTGAAGGGAGAGGGCACCTTGGAAGTGCAGCCAGTCCCTCCCAAACTTCTGTTCCCTGCAAAGCTGCTTCACCTTCTTTTAATTGAATAACATAGACTCCTTTCTTCTCACAGACTCCCTTCCTCTACTATGCTCTGTGTTGGAAAGGGGGAGCTGAGCTCATTATGGAATAACTCAGACTCGCTTTTTTTCACAGACTTCCTTCTTTTGATATGCTCTGTGTGGGGGGAGAGGGGGCAGAGCTCATTACATGTCAACTACAGATCCCAATAATGGACAAATATCCTGAAGCAATCACACCACAGAAAGGCAGAAGGATTATTTTACACTTCATGTAGTAAATTATTTCAGTATTTTTATATCTAAACAGTTTTTTTTCAATAAAATATTGATGTAAAAAAAAGGGAACACTTTTTATAAGTGCAATAACACACTCCAGGGTGTGCACTGAATGGATATTACCACACTTCCAGGGGCTTTCACTATGCCGCTGGGAGGGCAGTATTATCTGTTCAATGCACACCTCATCATGTCTTACTGCTGATTTATAGTTACAGTCTGACACCATCCCCAGTTTGTGATTACATTTATGCTAGTTAGTTCACACCATCTATAGTATGATCTTCATATTCCATAATACCATGGTGTCACACACAAAACAGCAGTGCACTCTTTTCATTCCAGGCTCATGTGATTTACAGAAACTACACAGTGAGGTGTTCTCTTTAACATCCCTCTAATTCTATTCAAAGCTTCCATGCAGTAAGTCTCTTAACAATTAGGACTGCAAGTTCTGTTCAACCATTCTCCGAAAAGGGTTGAACCCCCAGTGTTCATACCAATCCACGGATGTGTGAACATTTGCGTGAAATCTACGAACTTTGATTTGCTAGGTTCATCCCTACACTGCATCACATGACATGATGTAGTGAGTAGGGGTGAACTGGGCAGACTGAAGTTCACAGATGTGTCATGAAAATGTTTGCGCAACCAGGGGTGTTCTCTGTGCCTTCCACCAGTCGCCAAGTAGCCATCCCCCGTCAGCAATAGAAGTCCTGCCAGGAGTGAATGAGGGTGACTGGCTGCTGTAACTATCTGTAATTTGGGAGACAACTTTACTGACTGCTGGCTGGTGTGGGATCATGGCTAACATAGACTCAGCAGCAGTCACAAATGCAGACTTGCATTTGGAGATCAGAGAGGAGGTAGGAGCACTTGCATGTGCATTTTGTTTTTGCAGGGCTATATTCTGCAGCTCTTACAGTTCAAATAAACAAACTTAACTTCAGGTTCAGACGTTTGGGAGTCGGGACTCTCATTGATTGGCCATGGGCCAGGTGAAGAAAACCTAAATCCTTGTCGACAAGAAGGAGACAGAGAAAGAAATACCACTTAGGCCAGGGGCAGGGGCCAGATCAGTTGAAGCTGGAAAGGAGGACTCTGGATGGAGGGCATCGGACTCGGGAGAGGAGGGAGGGAAAAAGAGTGCCATGGAGGGGGTTGTGTGTATATGGTGTGTGTGGTCAGTTTGGTCACTGGCTCTGACTCCAGTAAGCCTATTGTGCTGGGTGAAACTGAAAATAACAAAACATTTTTTTTTTATTCAGAGAGACAGCGCCAGCATAGCAGCGTGTGTGGGGGAGGATAAGAGAGACTATAGACTAAAATAATTTTTCCTTATGGAAAGGAAAATGTGAATCACAGACTCAGTCTGATTCACCATTCCCATTCCATTCTGCAGTATCTACTCTTGCTTTCTTTTTTGAACAGGGAACACAACACATTCTGGGCTTACAGGGAGAGCATGCAGAAGGGAACTTTACCATCTATCTACTGTCTAGGACAGGGGTCTGCAACCTTTTCAGGATTGTGAGCCGCATGTCCTCCTAGCAAGACCAGTCAGATCACCAGAGAGCCATATGAGTGTATGCATAGCAGAGGTCTTTGTAGTACATAATTTAGCTTACACTCATCCAACAATGCTATTTGAATAAAGCATATGTTAATTAATTGGAACACTGCACGAAGAAGCTACACTGGATAGCTTCCTCTCCAGATCCTCCCTAAGAGAATCAAAGGAGTTTTAGCCATGATTTTGTAGCTGAAAAAGCAAATGGTTAATAACTCAAAATTAATTCCTACAGTAATACTGTACATGCTTCAGGTTAATCTCTTGGAGCCAATGAAAGAGTCCTACTGTGCTGGCCTCTGTTATTTGGTGCAACTTTCCTGTGTCTCAGCATAGGTAGGGGTGAGCCTGGCCACTCCTCCCACACATATTATTGGCATATATAGAATGTTTGGTTGGGACATGCCCTGGAATTAGTAGTATTTTTTGGAAACCTTCGCTCCAAATCACTTAAAACATTCATCCACCCCTGCTGATGAAACCAAAAGCACCCCAGTCTTCTAGAAAGGTTATATTCTCATCTATGATTATTTTCTTTGTTGGGTGTGCCAGTTTATCATAAAATGTATGGCTGATTCACAACATCAGTGCCACCTTAATATTGGCAAAGCTTTGTTTAACATGCTTAAAGGAACACTGTCAACTTACTTAAGCCTCAGAGTGTTCCTAGTCTAACATGCACATTTTATGATTGTTCACATTATATTCAGACTGTTTATGCAGCTGGTAGTTTGATTCACATCCCTTTTTTTCTTTTAAAAAGTGAAAAACTAACTGCCCACCATACTGGTGTTACCACACCAAAACATGTTTGTTTACATTTCTTGACCACATTACACTGCATCTTTCCTGGACTTTGGAACATCCTTGAGACAATCTAGGCACTGATTATGCAGTGGGAATAGAGGAGACTTGTGTATCGTGACTGGCTGCACTGTTTGAGGGTGCTTCTAATATTCAGGAAATGTACACTAAGAGTAGGTCAGTGAAATGAAGCAAAACAAAGCAGGGCATAGCTATATATTACCATGCATTTCAGTTCTAACAAGCAAGGAGGTAGATAAAACAACCAGCAACATAAATGAATTTTTGAGAAAGTAAGCAATCATAAAATGTGTATTTTTACTGAAAGTAATATAATATAAAAAAGGTTGACAATGTCCCTTTGGTATTTCTTGTACTTGCATGACCTTGCATGCCTTGACTCAGTCCTCCTTCCATCTCCAGAACCTTCTATCCTGCCTGAGGAAAACTGCCTTTCTAATGATCTGAATGCTACATTGCATCCTGATGTAACTGTGGTTGTACCTCTCACCCCACCTAGATCCCAAATTATGTGACGCTATCACAATAAAGTACATAAAGTGCTCAGCACCTGTTAAGAGCTAGAGAAGGATGACAAAATAACTGGCTGGACCATCCCGTGTATCTGAGGACAGGATTCAATCTGTCTGTCCCATGTGGGGCACTGATGACTTAGTCAGGCAAGGGTGGCTGGGCATGGACATCTACCAGGCCCAGCCTGCTATACGTAAAAACACATGGCATGTCTGGTGCCTCTGCATTCAGTGTCAAGTACTGCAAGCCCTGCTAACATCTGGCAACACTTCCTGAACTGCAAATCTCTGCCAATATGATTCCTCCCCTTTGGTTGCTAGAGAGCATTTGTGCAGTCGTGAGACATCCGGAGCCGATTGTCACTGGGTTTGCCACTTAATATGCAATACTCTGGGCTTTGGCACCAACCTTGTTCAGCACCTTAGTAAGCAGTAACGCTAAGTATGATGTTATCAAGCAGCCCTGCCATGAACCTTTGAAAGTTTTCTCCCTCACATCCCACTGGCTGATGTCAGCAATGCAAATGGTAGTATCAATACTGGCCTATAGTATAGCGGACACTGCAGTGCCAATAGCCCCTCATAAGTAATTATGCTTGATTTCCTCATATTGTCCCAGCATCAGGAAAATTCTACTTCATGAAGAGGGTGGTGGATAACTGGAATAAACTCCTAGAGGAGGTGGTGGTGGGAGCAGGGACTGTGGGGGGATTCAAGGGAGCGTAGGACAGACATGAGGGTCTCTTGGATCAGGGGGGATGGTAGGAAATTGCAAAGTTCCAGCAGCTTGTTAGGCAAACTGGGTGGGCCTGGTGGGCCTTTTCTGCCTACACATTTCTATGTTTCTGTCAAGGATATCAATGTGTATGTGATATTGCATATTCAGTGTGTGACCTCCACAGACAATTCCAAAATACTTTTGTGGAGCAAAGTAGCAGAAATACTGAAAAGCACAGAGTTGGTCTTTTGAGAGTTAAGGAGATGCAGAGCCACATGAGCACAGGCGAAGAGCCACATGCGGCTCCCGAGCCTCACGTTGCAGACCTTTGGTCTAGGAGTAGCTGTTTTTCCCTTTAGAGTGGAAGGATGGAGCAACAAGGGGATTAGCAAGACTGACAGCCAATCGATTTACGGAAAGAAAGGATGCAAATTCAAACTTGGGACAAGGGATTAAATAGCCCGATCGGCAGCTTGTTCAGCAGTCCTTACTGACTGGTGGGTGAAGAAAGGGTGTCGAAAGACTCGACTGTCTGAACAGTTTTACACGAACCAAAAAGGTTTCTGTTGTTTCTTTTGTTATTGCAGGATGCAGAGGAGGTGCTTCAGAGGTCGGAGGAATGGTGGCTCCAGCACCCACTAAATCTGCATTGTTGTTTACAGGGCTTGGTTAATGGCAACAGGACCCAGAGAAGGTGATTCAGAGGTGCGGATAATGGTGACTCCAGCACCTGCTGAAACTGCAGTGTTGTTTACAGGGCTTGGGTAATGGGTAAGAGGTGAACTGTTTTTTTTTTTCCACAGGGGAGTTGTTTTCTTTTGAACCAGAGAGCATCACAGTGCTTGTATTGCAGGCGTACTTTTAGAACCAGGAACGCAACTTATTGGTCTGGGCTTACAGTGAAAGCACAGAGAAGGGACATTCCACAAGTCAGGCCTGAGAGTTTAGAAGACTTGCTTGTTCACCTAGGGGCTTGGAGTGAGAAGCCTGCATCCAACTTAAGTGGGCAGCGGGGAGAGAAGCCACACACAGAGGGGTCCTCGGCTGATTGTTTTTGTACACAGACAAGGCAAGACACTCCACATCCAGAAATTCAACTCCTGGTTGAAGGAATGGTGTGGAAAGGAGGATTTGGTTTCATGGGGGATGGTGGCTCCACCTGGACGGATGTGAGCCTGTTTAAGGATGATGGCCAGCATCCATCCAGGAAGGGGACCTTAGTCATAAGTGAGACATTTGAATGCTGCGGCAGCAAGCATTTAAACTGGCCAAGGAGGAGAGAGCCAGGCAGTTCAGAAAGCTTAGTATCCCCCCCAGGAGCACATGCAGGGAAAGAAATTGAGGACAGGGACAATAGAAGCAAGCAGTAAGGTAGAAGCAGAAGATGCAGGCAAAAAGGGAGAAGCTGAGGAATCGAGACCACATAAGAAAGATAACTGGGTGGGAGGAAGAGGCACGAGAGCAATGACAGGGAAAGAGGGAGGATAGGATGCAGAACAGTGAAGGTCATGGTAACAAATGCCCGCTGCCTGGGAAATAAAATCCTAGGCCTGGAGGCCTTGATAGCGGAGACCTGGACATAGCAGCAATAACAGAGACATGGTACACTGCTAATCATAGGTGGGACATTAATGTGCCAGGTTATGCTCTGTTCAGGAGGGCTAGGGAGGGTAGAAAAGGTGGAGGGGGCTGGCCCTGTACAACAGGGAGGGTATAAAGGTAACAGAGGTACGGGGTAGTTAGGGGGAGGCCAAGGCAGTGCGGGTCACCCTTGAACCAGGCAATGGCACAGCAATATGCACAGGGGTTATCTACAGGCCTCCACTACAGGTGGAGGAAGCAGACAGGGAACTAGTGGATGAAATACACGAGATGGGGCTAAAGTTTTTTATTCTACTGCTGTTAATGTTTCCCGCTCTTTGCACAAGATTGACTGTGTTAATGACAATGTCGGAAGCTCGACTGCTTGCACCATGGCAATAACAAGCTCCTTAGCTGGATCTGTATAGCTACCTAATTGTATAGGCCTCATCCTCCTTATTAATTGTACTGTTCATTGACAATTACAAGCTCCTTAGTCGGACTTGTATAGCTACCCAATTGTATAGGCCCCATCCTCCTTATTGAATGTACTGTTCATACTCAGTTTTTTCCTCTTTTGTCTTATTGTACACTGCCTTGCTTATTGATCTGTATTGTACTCTGACATGGAGCCTTTGTAAATGAGTCTATGAAACATAGAAACATAGAATCTGATGGCAGATAAGGACCGCTTGGCCCACCCAGTCTGCCCGTTTCCCTACCTAATGGGTAAGCTGCAGATCCTAGTTAAAGCAGCAGTGCAACAATCTGGTGAAAATGTTGACCTATACTTTTTTATACTATTTTAGATTGCCACTTACCTCCTAACTTGTGTGATACCCTTCTTTCTACAATCTGAGTCTGCTTTAGTACTTTTTTCCACGTCTGAAATAATAAAAGGGGCGCTTCTTTTAATACAGTGTGAACCAGGTCTTCATCAGTATTTTCAGCTGTTTTTGACCATTTGTTGTTTATATATCACTTCTGTTGTGACTAAAATTAACTATTATGCCACAGACAGTGCTCACTGACCTTACAGAACAATAGTTGTTCATAAACAACTGCAAATACTGATGAAAACTTGGTCCAAGCCATATTAAAAGGAGTGCTCCTTGTATTATTTTAGACATGAGAAAAAGTACTAAAGCAGACTCAAATTGTGGAAAGAAGGGTATCATACTAGTGAGGAGGTAAGTGGCAATCTAAAATGGTATAAAAAAGTATAGGACAAAATTTTCACCAGATTGTTGCACTGCTGCTTTAACCAGCAGCCTACTTCTTCCTACCCCCAACCCCTAGAATTCCCTTATGACTGTCCCATGCATGCGTGAATTGTACCACTGTTTTTGACTCCACAACCTCCTCCGAAAGGCCGTTTCAAGCATCCACAACCCTCTCTGTGAAAAAATACTTCCTTACATTACCTCTGAGACACCCCCCACCCCATCTTCAAATTGTGCCCCTTGTTCTTGCACACCTCTTTTTTTGAAAGATGCTACCCTCTTGGACTTTTTTGATTCCCTTGAGGTACTTGAAAGTTTCTATCATGTCCCCCCTCTTCCTCCTTATCTCGAGGCTATACATATTAAGCTCCTTAGTCTCTCTTCATATGTCTTCCGGTGCAGACCCTGCACCATTTTAGTTGCCCTCCTCTGGACAGCTTCCATCCTATCTATGTCCTTGCCCAGACTGGGTCTCCAAAACTGCATGCAGTACTCCAGATGGGGTCTCACCAGCTGTCTGTACAGAGGGATGACAACTTCCTGTTTTCTACTGGTGATGCCTCTTCCTATGCATCCCAGTATCTCCCCCCAGCCCTCCTTACTGCCCTCCTACATTGCTTGCCCACCTTTAGGTCATCTGATATGACTACCCCCAGGTCCCTTTCCATTTTTGTTGTTGTTAGTATTTTACCCCCCACTGTGTACTCTTCCCCTGGGTTTTTGTTTCCCCGGTGCATTACCTTGCACTTCTTAGCACTGAATCTAAGCTGCCATACATTTGACCATTCCTCTAACCTTGCCAAGTCCCTTCTCATCCTTTCCACCCTAGTGCTAGCATCAACTCTGTTGCAGATCTTTGTGTCATCTGCAAAGAGACATACTTTCCTTCCAATCCTCTGAAATGTCGCTATAAGACATTGAAGAGGACCGGGTCTCATTACTGAACCTCATGGCACCCTCACTAGTAACCCCCTTTCTTTCAGAGTGGACTCCATTTACTATTACTCCTGTGTCCTATTCTCCAGCCAATACTTAACCCAGGCTATCATCTTGGGACCCACTCCCAGGCTGGCTAACTTGTATATTAATCTTTTGTGTGGGACTGAGTCAAATGCCTTGCTAAAGTCTAGGTAGGCCATGTCCACAGCCCCTCCCTGATCTACTACTTTGGTCACCCAGTCAAAGAAATCTATCAGATTCGTCTGGCATGACAGTCCCACTGTGAATCTATGCTGCCTTGGGTCCTGTGCCCCTCTGCCCTCTAGGTACTCGACAATTCTTTCCTTCAGAAGTGATTCCATCGTTTTCCCTATCACTGAGGTTAAACTAACAGGTCTGTAGTTTCCTGCTTCTGCCCTGCTCCCACTTTTGTAAAGGGGAATCACATCTGCTTCCACCAGTCCTCAGGTACCACCCCATCCTCCCATGATTTGTTAAAGAGGGTAGTCAGTGGTGTCACTAGTTCTACCCTTGGTTCTTTTAGAATTCTGGGATGAATCCCATCAGGCCCCATTGCTTTGTCCACCTTCAGTTTTAAGAGTTCTTTCAGGACCCTTTCTGACTCAAAGGTTGTAAATCTGATATGTTCAATAAATAAATAAAGGTGAAGTCTTGCTGCTGGGGGATTTCAATATGCCGGACATGGATTGGACCACCCAGGCAGCTGCTTCAACCAGAAGCAGAGGCATCCTAGATTCCCTACAGAGGTCAGGGCTCAGGCAGTTAGTGCTTGATCCCACCAGAGACAGAGCTATTCTGGACTTGGTATTGACCAATGGGGACAGAGTCAAAGAAGTCTGGGTAGAAGTACAACTGGGATCCAGCGACCACCACATAGCATGGTTTAACGTGGCGACAGAAACTATATCAAGTCACAGAAAGGTGAAGGTTTAAATTTCAGGAGAGCAGACTTCACTGAAATGGGGAGATGTATCAGAGTAGCCCTGGAGAAAGGAGAGGCAAGAGGGGGTTGAGAGCAGTTGGAGCAACAAAAAGGGGGCAACAAAAGGAGCCATAATGGAAGTGATGAACCAATGATCAGCCTGGTGTCCAAAGGAAAGAGAAGGAGGAAGCCACTATAGTTCTAGAAAGAGGTGGCAGACAAAGTAAGGGCTAAAAGGGTGTGTTTCAGGAAATATAAGGGGAATCAAAGAGAGGAAGACAGATAGATGTACCTAGAGTGCCTAAGGGAAGCGGGAAATGCTGTTAGGAGTGCAAAGGTGAGGATTAAGGAGGGATTAGCGCAGACAGTGAAGAAAGGGGACATCAGCAAATGAAGAAAAGACAGGGGACTGTAAGTCTCAAAGAGGATGAAGGAGAGTGTAAGGAGGGAGATCAAGACAAGGCAAAAATTTTAAATAAATACAGTACTTCTGTTCAGTATTCACTGAAGAGGGGGAAGGTCAGGGACCACGGCTGGGCAACAGATGCAAGGAGAGGGGAATGGTGGACACTAGTCCATTCACAGTGGAGAGAGTTCTGGAAGAGCTCACAAAACTGAAGGTGAACAAAGATATGGGGCCAGATGGCATACACCCAAGGATATTAAGGGAGCTGCAAAGGGAACTAGCAGCACCTCTGGCAGCCATGTTCAATGAGTCACTCAACACAGGAATGGTTCCAGAGGACTGGAGGAAGGCACATGTAGTCCCTCTACACAAAAGCCGTAGTAGAGAGGAGGCAGGGAACTATAGGATGGTCAGCCTCGCCTCAGTAGTAGGGAAGATCGTGGATGCACTTCTGAAATAAGAATAGTGGCACCTCTGGAATCCAGTGGTGCCCAGGATCCAAAGCAACATGGATTCACAGCAGGAAGGTCATGTGAAACGAATCTTATAGATTTTTTTGACTGGGTAACAAAGGACATAGATCTGAGGATGGTGGTGGATGTCACCTACCTTGATTTCAGCAAAGCTTTAGACACCATCCCACATAAAAGGCTGGTTAATGCTGGCCAGTGGCGCAACGGTTAGATTTCTGCTTGCGACGCCAGTGACCCGGATTCGGGAATGGGCCCAGGAGCTGGAGGGCTGACTGGGGGGAGAAGGCTTGAGCATCCCAGGGACAGCTCATCTTCTCCAGAGAGGGAGGGGGGTAGCAACTCGGTGCTTGACTGGCTCCAGGTGGAAGTCTGCGGCATAGCAAGCACTGAGGCTGACACAGTGGGGAGGACATCATGGATGTCGGCGCTATGCACCTTAATGTCAGGGCACACGTGACACCCACAGGAAAAGAGGAAAAAATACCCTCCAACCCCAAGGAGACGGAGCCCCGGAGTATGGCCCTGATGTGTTCCCGCCTTCCTGACTGCCAAGAGCGCAACGAGACAAGAATTGTTTGGGGTGTATGGGTCCCACCTCATCCCTGCATGGGGGGAAACCACTGATTGATGAGGGATCTGGTCAGTATGGGTAAGGAGGGTAGCAGAGGTGGACTTCATTGGCACTCCCGGAGAAACAGCTGGAGGGATGAGGGGCAGGATATAAATAAATAAATAAATAAATAAATAAAAGGCTGGTTAACAAGATGAGTAGTCTGGGCATGGGGCACTAGTTGGTAAACTGGATTAGGAACTTGCTAATGGACATGAGGCAGAGGGTGGTGGTAAATGGGATCCAATCCAGGGAGAGGGGGTGACCAGCGATGTACCTCAGGGATCAGTCCTTGGGCCAGTCCTTTTCAATGTCTTCATTAGTGACTTTGCAGAGGGGCAGGAGAGAAAGGTCTGCCTGTTTGCTCATGACACCAACATCTGCAACAGGGTGAATACTCCAGAAGGGGTGGAGAGAATGAAAAGGGACCTGGGGAAGCTTGAAAAATGGTCTGAGGTGTGGCAACTGAGGTTCAATGCAAAGAAGTGCAAAATAATGCACCTAGGAAGAGGGAACCCTGGGGTGAGCTGCAGGATGGGGGAGGAGGTGCTGATGATAACCAAAGAAGAAAGGGACCTGGGAATTATCATTTCAGGTGACCTAAAGGTGTCAGAGCAGGGTACAAAGGCTGCAGAGAGGGCCAGTGGCATGCTGGGGTGCATAGCCAGAGGTATCACTGGCAGAAGGCAAGAGGTGGTGATGCCATTGTATGAAACACTAGTGAGGCCTCACCTAGAGTACTGTGTGCAGTTCTGGAGGCCACACCTTCGGAAAGACATTGACAGGGTGGAGGCGGTCCAGAGAAGGATGACTAAGATGGTACAGGATTTGCACCTGAAAACATATGAGGAAAGATTAAAGGACCTCAATATGTACTCACTGGAGGAGAGCGGGGATCAGGGGGACATAATAGAAACATTCAAGTACCTCAAGGGCATAAACAAGGTGCAGGGGGACATTTTCCAAGTATAAGGAGTACAAGAACAAGGGCAATACAAATTGAATGGGGTGTTGAGAGGAAATGTGAGAATGTTTTTCTTCACAGAGAGGGTGGTGGACTCATGGAATAGTCTACCACAGGAGGTGGTGGGAGTGAACACAGTGGAGGGATTTAAGCATGTCTGGGACAGACATAAGGGAACCTTAAGGGGTTGAGGAGTGATGAAAAGCACTGACCAGATAGGGTCAGAGGCCACAAACAAGTATAGGGCTTACTGGTAGACTGGATGGGCCTAGCGGTCCTCATCTGCTGACGATTTCTATGTTTCTGTCTGGGGAGGGAGAGAGGCTCAGGCAACAACCCAAAACCATGTTACCTACGAAGGGTTAGGCAAGAGAGTTTATTTTTTTTTCATTAAATCCTGTTTGGGGCAGGGGTAATAAAAAAAAATCTCCTTTACTTAACTTGAAGTAGCAAAGCTGTACTGACCTGTTAGGGAAAAATTTCCATTATGGGTGCAGCTACTCGACACAGGCAGTAGTTGCTGTACTACTAGTACTGACCTATTATTAGCCAAATCTCCATGTTTTCACTGCTTAAACTACTTAACCAGACAATAGTGCTGTACTAACCTGTTTGTGAATAAATATCCCTGTTTTCACTACGTAAACTACCGACTCAACACAGCTAGCAGTTGTTTACTGACCTGTTTGGGAATAAATATCCCTATTTTTGGCGCAGCCAGATGTGTACAGACCTGTTAGGGAATACATTTCCCTGTATTTTTTTTCACTACTTAAATGACTTGACGCGATGCAGCCAACAGTGCTGTACTAACCTGTTTGTGAATAAATATCCCTGTATTTTTAAAAACTACTCAACTCAACGCAGCTAGCAGTTGTTTAATGACCTGTTTGGGATTGGGAATAAATCTCCCTGTTTATGGCACAGCTACTTAATGCAGCCAGCAGTATACTGACCTGTTAGGGGAATAAATGTCCCTTTTTTTCACTGCTTAAACTACTTGACTCGATGCAGCCAGCAGTTCTGTACTGACTTGTTTGTGAAAAAAATATCCCTGTGTTCTCACTATTTCAGCTACTTGACTTGACACAGACGGCAGTTGCCTGTTTGGGAATAAATCTCCCTGTTTTTGGTGCAGCTACTTGACGCAGACAGCAGTGCTGTACTGATCTGTTAGGGAATAAATAATTTACCTGTATTTTCACTACTTAAACTATTCAACTCAATGCAGCCAGCAGTTGTTTACTGACCTGTTTGGGAATAAATACTTTACCTGTGTTTTCACTACTTAAACTACTTAACTCGATGAAGCCAGCAGTTGCTTACTGACCTGTTTGGTAATAAATCTCTTTGTTTTTGATGCAGCTACAGTACTTGATGCAGCCACCAGTACTTTACTGACCTGTTTGGGAATAAATCTCTCTATGTTTTCACTACTTAAACTACTTGACTTGATTCAGTCTGCGGTTGTTTACTGACCTGTTAGGGAATAAATAGTTTGCCTGTATTTTTACTTCTTAGAAACGTAGACTTTGATGGCAGATAAGGACCTCTTGGCCCACCCAGTCTGCCCATTTCCCTAACTATTGGATAAGCTGCAGATTCTAGTTAACCAACAGCCTACTTCCTCCTACCCCCTACTAGGATTGCCTTATGTCTGTCCCATGCATTCTTGAATTCCCCCACTCTTTTTGACCCTATGACCTCCTTAGGAAGGCCATTCCATGCATCCACCACCCTCTCTGTGAAAAAATACTTCCTCACATTGCCCCTGAGATATCTCCTGTCTACTTAAACTATTTAACTCAACACAGCCAGCAGTTGTTTACTGACCTGTTTGGGAATAAATAATTTACCTGTGTTTTCACTATTTAAATTACCTAACTTGACACTGCCGGCACTTGTTTACTGATCTGTTTCGGAATAAATTTCCCTATTTATTTTGGCGCAGCTACTTGATGCAGGTGGCAGTGCTGTACTGACTTGTTTGTGAATAAATATCCCTGTGTTTTCACTACTTAAACTACCTGACTCGACACAGCTAGCAGTTGTTTACTGACCTGTTTGGGAGTACATTTCCCTGTTTTTGGCACAGCTACTTGATGCAGCCAGCAGTGTACTGACTTGTTTGTGAAAAAAATATCCCTGTGTTTTCACTATTTCAGCTACCTGACTTGACGCAGACAGCAGTTGCCTGTTTGGAAATAAATCTCCCTGTTTTTGGTGCAGCTACTAGACACAGACAACAGTGTTGTACTGATCTGTTAGGGAATAAATAATTTACCTGTATTTAAATGTCTTAAACTATTTAACTTGTCACAGCCAGCAATTGTTTACTGACCTGTTTGGGAATAAATCTCTCCATTTTTGATGCAGCTACTTGACGCAGACAGCAGTGCTGTACTGATCTGTTAGGGAATAAATAATTTACCTGTATTTTCACTACTTAAACTATTTAACTCGATGCAGCCAGCAGTTGTTTACTGACCTGTTTGGGAATAAATCTCTCCATTTTTGATGCAGCTACTTGATGCAGACAGCAGTGCTGTACTGATCTGTTAGGGAATAAATAATTTACCTGTATTGTCACTACTTAAACTATTTAACTCGACGCAGCCAGCAATTGTTTACTGACCTGTTTGGGAATCAATCTCTCCATTTTTTGATGCAGCTACTTGACCCAGACAGCAGTGCTGTACTGATCTGTTAGGGAATAAATACGAACATGCGAACATACGAACATACGAAATTTGCCAGCAGATAAAGGCCTAGAGGTCTATCAAGTCTGCTCGAATGTGCAGCTAGCACCCCTTATTCTGCAGCTGCCCCTCCCTTCCACCCTTCCCCTTCATTAACCCTCCCCCTCGTCCTGTCCCATCCTCATTTGAAGCTGTCCACTGTTCTACTGCATACCACTTCAGCAGGTAACGCATTCCACCCAGCCACCACCCTCTCTGTAAAAAAGTGTCTCCTCATCTCCCTCCTGAACCTTCCTCACTCCAGTCTCATCATGGCCTCTGGTGGCCCTCCCTCCCTTACTTTGAACAGCCCTCTGTACCCATCTTGTTTATTCCTTTCATGTATTAAAGGTTTCAATCATGTCACCCTGTCTCTCTCTCCTCCAGTGAGTACATGTTCAACTCCTTCAACCTCCTCTCGTATAGATAAGTCCCCAGCCCCTTGATCATCTTTGTCACTCTGTGCTGCACCCTCCAGTAACTTAATATCCCTCTTCAGATACTGGACGCCAGTACTGCATGCAGTACTCTAGGTGTGGTCTAACTAATGACCTATACAGTGGCAGAATCTCTCCCTCCCCCGAGGATATACCCTGCAATACAACCTCCATCATTTTGTTGGCCTTGCAGCTGCCTTCCCACATTGTGCCGAGTTGGTCATTGACCCTGTAATGAGCACACCCAGATCCTTCTCCTCCTCCTCCTCTGTCTGGGCTAGCTGCTCCCCCTAGCTGGTAACTCCTCCTTGGGTTCTTCATCCCAAAATGCAGCACCTTGCACTTTTTGGCATTAAAGCCAGTTGCCAGGTGTCTGACCAGGTTTCAAGCTTTGCCAGATCATCCTGAAACCCTGCCATCCCCTAGGTCATCCACCACCGTGCCTACCTTGGTATCATCAGCAAACAGACTGATCTTGCTCTTGATGTCCCATGATATGTCTGCAATGAATATCCCAAACAACACTGGTCCCAACACCGAGCCCTGTGGACACCGCTCATCACTGCCCTTGGGTGTGAGCTCCCACCCACCAACACCCTCTGTTGCCTTCCCTGCAGCCAGTTTCTACCCATCTCACCAGCTTTGCACCTGCCCCTGTGCCTACTAACTTCCTTCCCAGGCTTCCATGTGGCACTGAGTCGAATGCCTTACTGAAGTCCAGATACAGGACATCCACTGCATGGCCCCTGTCCAGCTTGCCTAGTTACCCAGTCAAGAACTCGACCAGGCTTGGTTTGGCAGGATCTGCCACGCATGAAGCCATGCTGTCTGCTGTCCTGTAGTCCTTTGGCCTCTAGGAGGGCCACCAGCCTCTCCTTCAGGATAGTCTCCATTAGCTTACCCATGATGGATGTGAGGCTCACTGGTCTGTAGTTTCCCGGTTCATCCTTGGGCCACTCTTGTGGAGGGGCACCACATGAGCCATCCTCCAGTCCTGAGGTACGCAACCCAAATGTAGTGAGGCATTAAATAGGTCTGCCAAAGGTCCTGCAAGGACCTCTGCCAGCTCTTTCAGTACCCTGGGGTGGATGCCATCTGGGCCTGGCGCCTTGTCCACCCTCAGTGCCTTCAAACCCTCTCGAACTCTGCTCTCCATGATTTCCCCATCTCTCACCACTTCCCACCCTGCTTCTGCCATTTCTCCCACCTTGGGTGTCACCCCCCTCTTCTCTTTAGTAAATACTGAGCAGAAGTACTCATTTAGTGCTTCCTCCTTCTTGCACCCTGCTTCCACCCAACCCCCCTCCTTCCTAAGCCTTACTATGTGGTCCTTACAGCTCCTTCTCTCCCTGATGTACTTAAAGAAGTCTTTCTCCCCCTTCTTAATGCCTTGTGCCAGCCTGAGTTCCGTAGATGCTTTGGCTCCCTTACTGCCCTTGTCACCGCCTTCAATTCTGTCAAGTACTCCTCCTGTCATCCCCCCTCCCTGTTTTCTTGTACTTCCTAAAGGCAGCTCTTTTTCTCCTTACCTTTTCCATGACCTCCTTGCTTAACCAGATCGGTTTCTTAGCCCTAGTCTTCTTGCTCTGGGCTTTGCAGCAGGTTTTGGTTGCCTCCACTATCCCCAGCTTTATGAGCTCCCACCTCTGGTTAGTGTCCATCCTAGACTGAATTCTGGCCAGGTACCCTTTTACCACTTCCCCCATCCTCCCAAAGTCGGCTCTCCTGAAGTCCAGCACTATTGTGCCAGATTCTACTCCTTCCTTGCCCATATCCAATGTGAGCCATACTGAGTGGTGGTCACTCCCTGACAGCGGTTCCTCCACTGTAAGTTCTCTCACAAAGTCCCCATTTGCCAGCACAAGGTCAAGGGTATTCCCTAACCTGATTGGTTCACTGACCATTTGCAGCAAGAAGCTGTCCTGGAAGGCATCCAGCAGTACCAGCTCCCTTCTGTTCCTGGTTGTTTGGGTGCTCCAGTCCACTCCTGGCATGTTGAAGTCCCCCACAATCACCACACCACCCTTCTCGCTGGTCCTCCTGATCTGTCCCGCTAGTTCCCTGTCTAACTCCTCCATCTGAGATGGTGGCCTGTACACCACTCCCATTCTAAGAATCCTATTCTTGGAATCCTGGATTTGCATCCAAAGTGACTCCATACTACCCTCCTCCCCTTCCTCCCTTACACACTTCAGTCCTTCCTTCAAATATAGTGCCACCCCTCCTTTCCCAATCACCCTGTCCCTACGAAATAACCTGTACCCTGGTACAGACAGGTCCCAGTCATTGTATTGGGTGGCCCATGTTTCCGTGATGGCTGCAATGTCCACCTCTCCCTCTGCCATGAGAACCTGTAACTCTGCAGTTTTCCTCCCAAGGCTCCTAGCATTAAGGGTAACCACCTTCCACCCTTTCCCCCCTCCCATCCTGCCCTCCTTTCCTAGCATCACCAACAGTACTTGCCATTTGTCCTTTGTCACTGTTACGGGTAAGCTCACATGGTTTCCCAATCTGTGGTCTCTGCATATCTCTTCCCAACTGCCACCCCCACTCCTAGTTTAAATTCCCAACTTCCTATGTACTCCTCCATCCTCTGTTTCAACACTTTCTTTCCTCCTCACTCAAGTGTAGTCTGTCCTTGGCATAGAGACTACTGTCCTCCCAGGCCCTCCCACCCCCCAACAGCCCATACCCTTTAGCACAACACCAGGTTCTTAGCCATCCACTAAATTCCTCTATTCTCAGCCTTTGGCACTGGAAGTATCTCTGAAAAAGTTACTGATCTTCCTGCTCCCTCACATAATTGTGCTAGTTCCTCAAACCTCCTCTGGACTGTATCTACTGTCTTGTCAGCCAGGTTGTTTGTCCCAAAATGTATAATTAAATGAGGCTTGTCCCTACCCCTTCTAGCATATTTCAGAACAGACTGTCCCACCCTTTCCGCTGTCATTCCTGGCATGGCCTCCACCCAAATGCCACTATGCCTCTCCCCCTTGCTACCCCATCTAACTCCTCTTAGTATTGAGTCCCCCAGCACCAGGATTCCACCCTTCGTACTCCCTGCTTGCTTCCATTCATCTCCTTCTCTCATTTCCAGCTCCTCTTCTTCCTCCTGCACATTATTTCCCTTTACCCTGTTGCAATTCTCCCAGCAGAACTTCCCCACTCCAGTTTGGTCCAGGCATTTATCAATTACTCCTCTAATTTCATCATTTCCCTCCTCCACCTTCTTCCTCTCTAGCAGTGCACAACTATTTTCTGAAGACCCTTCACAAATGCCCGCTTCCTCTCTCTTCATAGTAATCTGTTCTCTCCTTTCCACTCCATGACTTTTGCCACTTCCTCGCCTCCCCTCACAAGTCCCTATCTCCTCCTTCCATTTGTTTTTTGTCTCCTGACCTGGTTTCCCCAGTTATTGTTCTTCCTGGCCTGGACCCCTTTGTCTCTGCTTCCCTTCTTCTGACCCTCTCCTCACCACTGTTGGCTTAAATCGCCCTCCCTCATCTCATATTCTTCCTCCCTCCAGTATTGGGCTAAACCCACCCCCAGTCTGCCTTGCCTGTCTTAGTTCCTCCTGCAGACCCTCAATCTCCTTTATAAGTTTTTCTATGTGGTTGCACACTAAACATCCTCCCACACTCTAGGCAATTTTTAGAAAGATTGTTGCACCACAGTTGTTGCAGCCTACCACCCTACCCATTGCTGTCATTGCCCACCAGCGACCCCCCCACCCTTCCAGATGCAGGATACCAAACACTCCCCCAAGTCTCCCCTGTCCCTCCTCTATCAGTGCAAAACATTTCTTTATTGCCCTTACCTCCTTTGTTGCACATGTTTAGATATATTGAGCAACTGATTTTTATATTCCTATCCTTCCTATCCACACTCAAAAACAGACTTTAAGTATCCATTGCACAACCTTCTTCAAACTCCTACTCCTCCTTTCCCCATTGCAATATCAATGCGAAGAAGTAATAATGAAAGCTCCTAGATTTGCATTTACTTCCCTTCCACTGAGAGAGCAGTCACCTCTTCACTTGCTGCTGTTACTTTCCTGGTATGCCCCTCCTACTCCACACCCCCAGTACAGTACTGACCTGTTTGTGAATAAATATCCTTGTGTTTTCACTACTTCAACTACTTGACTCGACACAGCCAGAAGTTGTTTACTGACCTGTTTGGGAGTAAATCTCCCTGTGTTTTATCTACTTAAACTACTTAAGACAGCCAGCAGTGCTGTACTTACTGATCTGTTTGGGAATAAGAGACGCAACCACCATTTGGTATAATTTCTTTTCAGTTAGGAACATTTATAAAATCCACAATGGAGAGATAGGAAGCATATGTGTTGGACCCTTTATGCAAAACCATGGGTGATAAAGAAACCAGTAGCAGCACTTGCCAGGCAATCCAGGGAATACCGACAATGGTACAGAAAATTCAGGACATTGCAGGAATAACCCATCATGGCACTCTGAGAATGAGCACAAGGGCCAACATAGTGCAGCAGCCAGTGATAAACAGAGTAATGGATGATGAGGATGAGGAGGAGACAGAGGAGACTGAGGGGGAGATCAGTGGAACAGATCCTGAGTTTGTCAAAGATAAAGCAGTAGGTTGGCCCCATGGCATGGAGGGCTCAGGCATTCATGCCTTACCTCCTGCCATGTCAGCGACCTGTGTTCATGGTGTGAGCGGACGGCCAGGGGCCGGCCAGAGAGGGAAAGGATCAAGCATCCGGAGGACAGCTCTACTCTCCCGGGGAGGGGTGGGAATGGAGTCCACTGCCTGCCTGTCCCCTAGCGGTGGATGGGGGATGGTGCAATGGACGCACAGATCAAGGGGTAGATGTGGGGCAGACACCTGGCATGCCACACATGGAAGCATGCGTGGCTCAGCCATTGGCATCACTGCACCCCATCGCACTGCACTTGGGGGACAGGAATGAAAAGATGAAAAACATCCCCACCAGTGAGATGATGCCAGCCACTTGCAGATGCCACACATGGTCAGCTGGCACCTCAAGAAAGAGCCAGAGGTGAGTTTCATGTACGCTGGGGTGACAGGGCTGAGGTGGGCCAGTTGGGAGGGGCAAGAAAGACAAGTAAAAAAAATAGATAAAGCAGCAGTCAGTCAAGTAGCAGTAGTTCTGGGGAGTGGGATGAAGAGGAGGAATAGGGCCAGAAAAAGAACAAAAAAGACTTCTAGGAAGGATGGTGGTGGTGGTGGTAGCTGTAAAAAAAAAAAAGAATCTAGTTGTGTATAAGTAGACACCCACACAGGCAGAGGAAAAACAGAGGAGAAACAATGGACAGGCTTCCAAAGGAGTAGAAACAGAAGCAGTCTAGCCAGTCAAAGATGCTCTGTATCAAAATTTGCAGATGGACATTGACAGACCTCAAAGATTTACTGGCACTGGCAGTACTAGTGGCTGTTGTGGTGGCATTGGTGGTGGTGAACACCTCCCCATAAGCAGCAGTGCAACAACATCTGTGAAATCCATAGTGTGGGACTTTTTCACACAAGATAAACCAACTGGCAGCAATGTGGTTTGCAAATTATGCAAAACAAAGTGAAGTTGCGGTAAAGTGGGTACTTCGATGGGAACATCACAATGATAAGCCATATGACAAAGTCTCACATTTATCAGTTTCAAAAAGCATAAAAGGAGCACACACAAGTTGTTGCAGTGTTGCACTCAACTGAGAAGGATGAGGATGTGGATGTTAACCAATGTGAGGCAGTAACTGGTGAGGAGGGAGAGGGTGAAAGTCTATCTTCCAGTCAAAGCACATCTTCAATTTCTCATTTCTTTACCCCTTTGACTCCTCCACCACCACCACCACCACAGCCTGTTAGGAGTTGTACATCATCCATTATCATCACCCCAATATCTGGCAGTAAAGGTCCAGGGAAGCAGACCCAAAGTATCAGATGATATCAGGTGTAGTGATCATCAAATTTCTTTGAAAGACTATTTCGAGTGGTCACAGGAATATAAGCCCAACAGGCCTGAGGCAAGTCAACTACGAAAAGCAATTGGGGAGATGATAGCCACTGACTTGCTTTCATTTTCCTTTGTGGCTAACAAGGTTTTAAGACACTAATGGAAATCGCAGTGCCAAAGTACCAACTCTCCAGCAGGACCTATTTCTCAACTGTTGCCATCCCAGACTTGTATGAGGCTGTTTGGAAAAGTGTATCTGATGCTCTGAAAGGTTCAGTGTACAAAACAGTTGGTGTCACCACAGATATGTGGACCAGTGGCCACACGACTGACTATATGGCTGTGACTGCCCACTGCGTAAGCTTTCCTTCCTCCTCCTCCTCCTTCTCCTCCTCCTCATCATAATCATCATGAAATGTCACTATTGGCAGCAGCAGTAGCAGAAAAATGCAACTGACTTTCACTGTTTGAAGGCAGGCAGCATTATGCATTTGTAGTTTTGAAAAAGACCACAAAGCGTAACATCTGTAAGGCCTTCAAGAAAAGTTTGCTGAGTGTCTGACTCCAAAGTCCTTGCAACCTGGGTTTATAGTGTCTGACAATGCTTCAAATATTCTGAAAGCAGTAAGGCTTGGTAACTTTACACATGTAACATGCTTTGAACACACTATAAACTTGGTGGTAAAAAACTGCATTGATTAAGACAGAAATGTTCAGAACTTGACTGCAGCTGCCCACACTATGTAAACCCACTTTAGCCATTCTGTTAAAGCCCAAAAGTTGTGGCAGATTCGAAATGAAAATATCCTCCATCTCCACCAGATGATACAAGAAGTTCCAACCCAGTGAAATTCCATTTAATACATGCTGCAGAGAATGTTTGAACAGCAGAAAGTCATCCATCAGTATGCAGTCCAATATGGCATTGGGAAAGGAGATGTGAATATCAGCCCCAATCAGTGGTATCTGATGGAGAATCTTTGTTGTGTCCTTAAACCCTTTGAGGAGGCTACCCGAGTGGTACGCACCAATGATGCTGGTCTAAGCCAGATATTACCCTTAACTTCACTTCTAAAGCAACACTAGAGCATCTTGAGTCACAGTGTCTCAAGTAAGATAACATCAATGCTGCATCACTTGCCAGAAAAATGATGACTTCCGGTTCCACCTCGGAGATATATGGCCACATAGAAGACTTGCTCCGCTTAACCTCCCAATATTTCTCCCTCCATCAAGCGATCTATACAACCTACAACATATTTTACAATGAATAGGAGGGGAAACAAAGGGATTGAGACCCCAGGGGCCCCAAAACTGGAAGAATGTCCCGTGGATGAAGAGCGATCCGACTTGGATGTTACAGATACGGACGCGCGGTCTCTCGCTCGGCCTCAGCCTATCTCAAATCAGTTACAGCTACTCCAAAACTCCTAAGGCAAGGAAAAGAGTTTAAATTGGACACAATTTACAATGAACTCTGCGCATTTTGAGCTGATATTAAACAACTCTACAGCGAAATGCACAGAGATATGACTCAATTAGAACAGAGAGCAGATGACACCGAGAGGCAGGTTACAGCAACCGAGAATCTAGTTGATGATCTCAAGGGCCTAGTCCAACAACTGCAGGACCAACAGGAAATGTTAGAGGCTTGGCAAGAAGGTGCTGAGAAAAGAGCAAGATGCAAGAATATTCATCTCTACTGTATTGCAGAAGGTGCGGAGGGAACAAATATAAAATAATTTATTATCGCCCTGTTAAAAACCTCCTTAGATCTGCCATCTGACATGGTGCTTGCTTTTGAGTGAGTTCACCGAGCCTTGGCGCCTAAACCCACCTCCCCTGTAGCTAGCCCTTGCTCCATCATAGCTCGCTTTAGCAGTTATGCCATTAAAGAACAAATATTATTATTGGCGTGGCGCAAAAAACAAATCTTCCATGGTCAGAGATGCTTTTACTTAGACCATGACTATGCACCTAAGACGATGCAGCTTCACAGGGCGTACCTCCCACTGCTACCTACATTGACAGCTCAGGGGATAAAATTTGTTACTCTATATCCTGCAAGATTAATCGTTCATTCACCGAATGGGAAACAGGAATTTGATATGGCAGAGGAGGCACATGAGGCCTTTGTCAAGCATGGCCTGTTTTTTCCAGAATGCACAGCCGTGCTGCAGTCCAGAATGCTCAACCCCCGCGATGGCAGATCCAGGAGAGAAAGCGGCACAACCACGATGGTAGCAGTACTACTACTAAAGATCTGAAGCAGCGCTTGGCTGAATTTCATAGAACATAGAAAAACAAGCAAAGCACCTGAAGAAGAAAAAGTATTATATTTGCAACTTTTTACCTGAGGTACCCTTTTTTTGGGGGGGGGAATCAGGGCTGGGAGGGTGGAGATGATCAGGTTAAGGCTTGTTCCTGCCTGGGCCATGGAGGTGGGCCCAACTCTAGGCCACAGATCTTAATATGGAATACCCTCTATCTAATTGGGTAGTTTATGTCCACTTGTTGCGGCAATACCTTGTGGCCATTCCTTTATTTATCAAGTCTAGGATTACAAATACCTTTGAGCCTTGGCTCTTTTACAAAGTTTCCACATCAGAGAAATACAAATTATAGGGAACATCAAGACAGACAATACAACAATCTGGACATTGCAAACAGAGTACAGATTAATTCAATTCAAGGGTAGCATTGTAAGCAAGGCAGCCAGCGGCATTTGTCAAAGAGCATAGACAACAGATAAGAAGTGCCAGAGTCATAGGGAGAGGGAAGAGGGGAGGAGGGGGAGAAGGAATGTAGGAAGGGTGGGGAGAGGGTCCTTTCTCCACGTTCCTCCTTTCCCGATCATACTGCAGTGGCTCAGACCTTCTTAAAGCAGTAACTCACTTTTCTACTCAGGCAACTGTCAGAATGGAAATTTTATGATGGGATCCTACTTGCAAGATATGTTGGGGGCCAAGTGATTTACCGGCTGATTGAAACTAATGCTACTGATAATCTGGGACATTGTTTTATACACGTCTAAGGATGGAGCTATATAACATTATTCTTTTTCGGACTGAGAAGTATGTCATGCCACAAGACAATTTCATATTTACTTTAGATGATTTTGTATACCTGGACCAAGGGGTCTCATCCATGCTGGTCATTTAAGAGAGAGTCTCTAAATTGGGGGGGGAGACGAGTACCTATGGCTGAGTTCTCAGGCATATTTCCTGGGATACCTCTTTGGACTACCCTTTCCATGCCTCCCTTTTTTTGTTTACTATCCCTATACTGCATATTGTTTTGTTTGGACCTGAGTAGTCCACAGGGGCCCGAAGCCAGGTGAGTGCCGGATCTATCCCCTTTTCTGGTTTGAAACATAATTCCACTCAAATGTTCCCAGAAACATTAGGGACATTTAATGTAATTTCCCCCACCTTGGAAGTCTATTTTTCTTAGTCTGTTATGGCAGAATGCAAGCAGTTGGCTGTTCATAGTGTAATTTAATGTTAATTTTTCTAAGTTAGCCAGGTTGGCAACCAGTCATGTATTTGGTTTTATGCGACTGGTACTACAAAAAGAAAGTATACAGAAGTTTATGGTTAGAGTGGGTAAAATGAAAGATTTGAAGGCAAATTTTTTTTTTTTTAAATGCTGGATCACATTATATGGAGAGAAGGGCATATGGTTCTACTTATACACGGGGCAACTATCAAGGGAAAATGGGGGGGCATACAGATTACATAGGCTGCTTGGGAGAGGCCCCATATGATGGTTAGGCAGGCTTTAATAATGTCTTTCAACACAAATGATATACACAACCCGGTTAAGAGGCAAAGGTTATTTAATTTATTTAGGCAAGAAAAAACAGATGTAATTCTCCCGCAGGAAGCACACCTTCCTCAAACTGAACACTCTAAATTTAAGTCATGGGGTTTTCAGCTGGTGGTGGCCTCCTCACATGCCTCTGGCAGACGAAGGGATACTGCAATATTGATACCCCGAGGAACTCAATTCCAACTTGAACGGGAGATTATAGACAGAGAGGGGCAGTACGCCATAGCGGTGGGCACACTATATGATACACAGGTTACCTTGTCTTCTATATACCTTCCACCAGGTTGCCAAATACAAGTAATAAATACATTTCTGGATGATCTTCCGCCTCATACGCAGGGCGTGTGCATTGTTGGAGGTGACCTAAATGTTACATTGAATCCTAAGCTGGATACCACCTCTCCCTCCCAACATAGGTTTACACCATTACAAAAATATCTTAATGTATCCTTCCCCAAGCTGGGTATGGCAGATATTTGGCATCATTATTTTCCCCTCTGTAAAAGCATATACTTTTCACTCCCCAAAACACACATGTCCTCTACATTAGATTATTTTTTCACTTCGGTGGAACACCTAGACTCAATCCGAGATATGACGGTAGGTCACTCAGTTTTGTCAGACCACTCCCCCCTACACTTAAAAATAGATGTGGCCTCCCCGAGGACAGGCTCCTTTTGGTGCCTAAACTTAATGCACCTACAAGACCCAGAATTCATTAAGCTAATTAAGGCAGCTATACCGAAAATTTTAACAGATAATAATTCTGCAGAAATCTCTTATAGCGTAAGATGGGATACTCTCAAAACAGTACTACAGGGGGAAGATCATTAGATACTCCACCAATAAGATAAAAACTAGGGAGAGGTTGCAGGGGAGCTACAGAGAGAGATGCTTCATCTGCAGAATAGGCAATTTCAAGGAGATCACACACTCAGAAAACAGATAAGTAAGGTTAAACAACAAATACAGAAGTTGGTGGATCAACAAACAGAGCAGTAATTGCTTTATTTGAAACTTCGCCATCAAGAGGGAGGACCCCGAGCGGCTAGGAACCTGGCTAGATGATTGAGAGGAATGAAAGCCCAAACAATGTTGACAAAGCTGAGGGACCCTATATCTGGCTGCATGCTACTCCATCCAGGGGAAATAAGGCAGGTGATGGCTACATATTACCAGAACCTATACTCTGAGGAGACCCACCCTACCCCTCAGTAGTTGCCCAACTACCTACAATGCTTCCCTCTACTTCGACTCTCCCAGGCTCAAGCAAAAGAATTGCTTCACCCTATTACACCCACTGAAATATGGAAGATCCTCAAGCTAACTAAATACCAGAAAGCCCTGGGCCCTGATGGATACACTATGGAGTTTTACAGAGTCTTTAGTAGATTATTGATACCACCCCTCCTTACCACTAATGTTGATATCCAGAACGAACAACTCCCTCTGCCCTCATGGAAATATACTGAAATGGTAGCCATCCCCAAACCTAGAAAAGACCCTTCTTTGGTGGCCACCTATAGACCTATTTCAAAACTTAATTGCAACTATAAAATATTCATGTCTATACTAGCCCACAGGACGGCTGCCTTGCTCCCTACTTTAATTGATGGTGATCAGGTGGGTTTCATTATGAAACGCCAAACCCATGATGCAGTTCGGAGGGTATTATTATTACTTACGGAGTATGCATCTCAGAGTCAGATTCCCCTAGTCCTTCTCGGCCTTGACACCGAGAAGGTGTTTGACAGGGTCTCTTGGCCCTATATGTGGGCCACTTTAGAACGCTTTGCATTTCCGGATAGATTTATATCTCAAATTAAAGCTATGTATCAGATGCCCTGGGCCTATCTCAAACTAGATGGCATGCTTTCCCCACCTCTCCCTTAACCAGGGGCACATGACAGGGATGCCCATTATCCCCGTTATTGTTTGCTCTCTACTTAGAGCCACTAGCTGCTAACATTAGGGCCCAGGGTCGAATAGAAGGAGTCCTAGTGGGAGAACGGTCACATAAGCTGACATTGTTTGCAGATGATATTTTGTTGACCTTCACCTCACTGGAGACCTCAATCCCAGTGTTTTGGGAACAATTGGATATGTTTAGTGAGCTGGCAGGATATAGGGTCAATGGTACTAAGACGGAAGTCTTAGCATACTCATTTCAACCTTCCAAGCCCCTTAAAGCAGATTTTTCTGTTCCGTTGGAATAGAGCAGAGATGCGATATTTGGGCATTAAAATACCATATGCGTTGATACATTTGGAACTGATGAACTTCAAACCTATCACCCAACAAATTATCTTAGACCTATCCTGTTGGACCTTACTTCCAATGGGGATTATATCCCGGGTAGAAACTATACAACAAAATGTGCTACCTCGTTTACTCTTCTTTTTGCAGACTCTCCCTATACTAACATCAAACACTTATTTTCAAACATGGGATAAATTATTTTCTAGGTTTATCTGGGGAGGTAAGATGCCCGGAATAAAGTTCTCCATTCTACAGCTATCCAGGCCACAAGGAGGCCTTAATCTTCCAAATATGAAACGATATGCTCAAGCGGCCCAAATCCGCATATCCTTACTCCATGCAGCTGCCCAATATAAGACATATTGGAAAGAGCTTGAGGTTATGCTTAATGGTATGGAAAATGTTTCCTCTTTTATTTTGGGGGATCCACTACACTGTATACTCCTTACAAGGTTTATGAAATTTACCTCAGAGTTTTTCAGGAGTTGGCAGCAAATGTGGAGATACACCTTGCCCCCTCAGAACACAGGTATCTTTCTAAGATTTCGAATCAACAAAGGGAAGATTTTGATCTTCACAACATCTTTCAATTAGTGGGCCCTATGGGTATCTACTCCTTCTCTAGATTGCAATTACAATATAAGCTCCCCCATAACCAATATGGGCTATATCTGAATGTCAGACGTAGTGTGGCATCCTTTGAAGAGATGCTTTCAAAAGTAGCGGAGTCCTCCTCCACTTTAATTCAGATGGTGATTTATCATTTACGGGGACAGATACGGGCTCACATAATTGGGGCCCTCTAGTCAGCGCGCTCAGATCATATAGTACTGACTCCCTAGATTATCTTAGAATTTGGTGGTCCAAGGAATTGGGCCTGGATTTGGAGGGTGACCAATGGCAGACCTTGACAGTACTGTATTCCAGAATTTCCTCCAATTTGTATTGGTGGGAATACGCATGGAAGGCCAGAATACGGTTCCTTAGAATGCCCAATATAACAACACACTTTCGTGGATGGGAGTATAATACATGCTGGAGGGAATGTGGGCAAGAAAAAGTGGGATTGGGACATATTATATGGTCTTGCCCATATATATCGGGTTATTGGCAGGAAATCATACAAGAATTAAATGCTATGTAAGAGAGGCCAGAAATACTTACCCAGACCTTTATATTGACGGCAATGCCCCCTACTGGACTTCGGGTCCAAGGGATGCTTTATAGAATGCTGGTACTTTTGGTCCTTGCAGCCAAAAAAAAAAATAACAAAACTCTGGCTTTCCACAAGGATCCCGACTAAGGAATCGTGGAGAAAATTAACATATGAAATATATAATTTGGAGAGGATTTTGGCTAGAATAAATAATAAGACCCACAGCTTTGATAACCGCTGGAGGAAATGGACCCTTTATCAATTAGAACAACTATCCAGATTTTGTACCCTGAATTTACAATATAGGAATCTGAGTATTTTGAGACCTCACAGGGGAGGGGTCGTGGGGGGGCAAGCTAAATTAATTCTCATATTAGAGGACTGAGTTCAATCCAAACAGTTGACAAGTTATATTATTAATGCCACTCCATATAAAGGTGTATTAAGTGCTTTATACTTATTTTTCAGATGGAATTTAATGTACCATGTAACCCTTTATTTGCTATGGACTCTGAATCTAATTAACTGCTATCACTCTAACCTATTTGTTCTATTTGTTATTGTATCTCTGTACTGTATACGATTCTATACAACTTTATTAAAATCAATAAAAAATAATTGAAAAAAAAAAAGATGAACACTTTCCTGGGTGACAAGCGCATTATCAATATGTGCAAAGCTGAGCATTACATTTTGGACCCACTTTTGCATCCTCGGTTTAAGGACACAATTGAATCATTCTTCACACCCTATGACTTTAAGGACCTGGAATATTACTGTGACCTATTAATTGAGAAAGTGTCAGCATGTATAGTTGAGAAAAGTAGTTCATCATCAGTGCCCTTTAAGCCACCTTCGAATTCTACACAAAATCTAGTTGAGAGGGAGGGAGCACACTCTGCCATTGCTGCTACTGCTTGTACCACCACTACTACTGATGCTTTTGGCCATCAAACACCAACCAGAACTGCTGCTACTACCAGGGTAACTGCTGCTACACCACAAGAAGAGAAACCACTGTGGGACATGCTGTTAGACTTTAGTCTGATAAAGACAGCTGGAAAGGTTCAGTTGGCTATTGTGTTACCAGACATTCCTGCTGCAAAAATGGTGAATGATTATATGGCAGAAACTGCATGTCACCACCAGGGATGAACCATTACTCTAATGGCAACAGAAGAAATCAGCGTGGCCTTCTTTAACTGAGATTGCAGTTGAATACCTCACTTGCCCACGACCACTAAACCACCAGGGAAATATACCTATTTTCAGTGCTACCGGGTGTCTGAGATCGTGATGGGGGGGACCACTAAACTACCAGAGAAATATACCTATTTTCAGTGCTACTAGGGGTCTGAGATCACTAAACCACCAGGGAAATATACTTATTTACCTTGCTACTGGCTGTCTGGGATTGCGATGGGGGGTGGGGGCACCACTACACCACCAGGGAAATATACATATTTTCCTTGCTACCGGGTGTCTGGGATCATGATGGGGGTGGGGGGACCACTAGACCACCAGAGAAACAATGCATTTCTAGAGGCACCAGGGGTCGGTTAACATGCTGGGGGAAGGGGGCACTGGACTACCAGGGAGTGGAGCACACATGTGGGACCAGAGACCATGACGGCTGAGCAGGGCTGCCTGGCCCAGCCTGTCTGCCCAGGTCCCTATATATTGGCTGAATGTGCTGCACAACCCACTGGACCTACAGCTGATGTCCCCCCCCAACCAGGTTTGCCTTATGCCTGCCCCATACATACTTGTGTTCCCCCACTGAGTTCCACTCACACCTGCTGTGGGCCGCCTCTGTTGATGTGGGGTGGGAGAGCATCATCTAGGGCATGTGGCCACAGGTAGTGTGTGTGAGTGTGTGTGTGTGTGTGTGTGTATAGCTATCTATCCATATATATATATATATATATATATATATATATATATATGAATCTCTGTATCTATCTCTATTTATAGATAGATAGATATGGAGATATATATATATACACACACACACACAGCATTATGTACTGCTTGCAGTGCTGCATTTGTATGTTGTATGCACTGCTTGTGCCTGCCAGCACACAGTTCCTGCTGCTTCCAGCTTGTACTTCCATTCCGACCAACAGGGGATGCTGTGGACATGCCTTGGCCTGCAGCATCCAGCCTGTACTGCCATTCCAACCAAAAGGTGGAGCTGTGTGCTCCATGCAGTAGCACTGGGCAAACTGCATGGTAATTTATGCTGAGCAGCACATAATGAGATGCAAATATGCCTGTTTGCCCATGGATTAGCAAAGTAGGCTTGTTTACATGGGAGCTTTGAATATAGCTCCCATTTGCCCCGGGCTAACCAGTTTGCACCAGACTATTGTGTTAGCACTGTGCTATTGGGTTAGCCCCGGGCAAACAACACTTCAGCATAGCACAGTTCTGCAGAATGTGGCTTACATTGTTGTTTGCAGTAGATGTGAGACATCTCTGTGCAATGTTCTCCACCTGCAACACTGGGTTGCTCCAGAGTCTAATGAGCTGCAGTTGCATTGTGCACTTCCCTGTTGCTATATTCAGTGCTGTCTTATTCCTGGGCTATTTTTGCCCTGCACTCCTGGACCTGTTTGCCTGGCTTCCTTTGCTTGCTATATTCAGCTGATTTTGCACTGGGCTATTCCTTTTGAATATGGCTTGCTTTTTGCTCCAGGCTAAGTTTGCCTGCCAGGAAGTGCTAATTTAGCCCCAGGGCACAGTTTTGAATATCTGGCCCTCAGTCTGCTGCAGTCCCAGTGCACCAATGATATGGCACATGGGGCTTGCGGCGATCTAACAGGATTTTTTTATCCCGTGCAGCAATTGCCACAAGTTAGACCAACTTTTTCTGGTCTAGTTTGTGGCAATCCAAGGGGTTTGTGCTATGGAGCTTGCGCTAGATAGGTAGCATGGTTATAATGGTGACTCAAACTGAGCAAATCAGTTTTGAGCAACTCAGTTTGAGCAGCTGTGACATGAGCTACCCTGAAAGGGTAGCAAAGCATGGTTAGAGCATCAAGTTAGGGCAAAAAATGGTGAAGTGGTGGGAGGGTGAAGGAATGGAAGAGGAAGGTTCAGGAAGGAGAAGGAATGTGGGCTGTAGTTTGGTGGTGTGCTGCCGAGCTGGCATTCTGGTGTGGTGGTGAGGGTGGCGGGCTGCAGAGAGAGAGGTCCAGGCTTTGGGGCTGGGTAGGGTTACTATTTTGTTTTTTCACATGTGGGTCTTCATTTTTTTTAGTTCCCAAGTTTCTTCTCCTCCTCGACATGCACCCCCCCCCCCCGGAGTTCAGAATCATCATTTAGGGGGAAGCGGTGGGCACAGCCCCCCGCATAGATATATTGTTGTTTACCATCACTGTTCTCAGGTTTGGTGGGGAGTGTATATCACCGTTTTGCTTTTTGGTGACGTACACTTGCTGTTTTGACATGGAACCCGCTAGATATGTGGCACAAGCTCCTGTAACTTGTGAAAACTGTCACAACTGCACCCGAGATTGGAAAATCGAGTGCATTTGTGGCAACAGGATTAGCGCACTGCTAAAAGAAAAGTATCATGGCACAGGGCTGGACACAAGCCCTGCACCATTCTTCGTAAAACCTGCCCCATGGCTTTTAGAAATTGTATGCAACTTTTCTTCCCCATTTAATGAATGCTACAAAAAAAGTGAAACATCAGTTTGGCTCCCTTTTTCCTCCTCCATCTGTTGAATTTCTCCTTCCACTTTACTGGACACTCTCCCACCTTTCTTGGTTGCACTACCCGATCAGTCTGTCAGAAACTGCTTCTCTTCTCTGTCTCATATATGGAAGTAGAACTTGCTGATTGTCACTACTATAATATATGATATACAGAGAGAGAGAGAGAGAGAGAGAGAGAGAGAGAGAGAGAGAGAGAGAGAGAGAGAGAGAGAGATACCAGCCCGATGGCACTGAGGGTTGAGGCGCTGGACACCACACCTTGCACCATGCTGGTGACCCAGGTTCAGGAACGAGCCCGGGCCATCGGGGGTTGGCAGGGAGGGAGAGGATTGAGCATCCAGAAGACAGCTCTCGTCTCCCGGGAGGGGATGAGTTGCTCTCCCACCGAATGACTGCTCCAGGTGGAGGCCTGGGGGAAGACAGGTCTGTGGGTGCACAGGAAGGGTGGGTGCTGCAGAACTTCCATGGATATGTGCGTTCCTCCATATATGCATGTCAGGTGTGTACACCCCAGCAATGGGGATAGGGGAGAAAATGGAGGAAAAATAAATCCTCTGGCCACAGGATGAAGCCTGACTCTCCGAGGGCTTCGCTCCTGGGCCAGACAGAAAGGTAAGCCCAGTTTTTCCAGGAAGTTGGGGCTGGTAGGGTCGGTCTCAAGGGAGCACAGGGGACAAAGGAGCATAAATAGAACATAGAAAAAAAGAGAGCAAGAGAGAGGTGTGGAAGGGGTGTTAGGGAGAGTGAGACAAATGGGGGTAATAGTTAACTTACGAAGCATATGGGGAGCAGGGCAGGAGAGTGTACTAGAAGGACAGAAGAGAACAGGGAGGTAATTTTGATATTTAATCAAAATAACAGAAAACCCAACTCAGCAGATGTCAGCTGTCCGATTCCATGCATTTCTTTATGGCCCATGGCCACAGCCACTGGGGGCTATCTGTACCTTGGTCCAACAATGGGGAAGAATTTAAATTATTGTAACAGGGAGTAGTTCAGGGGGTTAACCCTTTGGACAGTAACCGGATTTAGAAAGAGATAGATGTCAGGGATGATACATGAGTCATATATCTTCCTTGACCTTTATTGCTTTCTAAATCTGTTTCAACACTATTTTATAACATCTACTGGGACTGGCTATGGTTCCACAATATTATGCATCACCAAGTTCTGCCTGGTTCTGCTTGAATAAAAAATTGATATATTTGCATGTTTGAGAAAGTACATGTAGTACTAAGATTCTAAGGGTCAGATATTCAAAACTTTGCCCCAGGGCTAAATTAGCACTGCCCGGCAGGCAAACTTAGCCTGGAGCACAAAGCAGGCTATATTCAAAAGGAATAGCCTAGGGCAAACAGCTTCTGAATACAGCATCAGGGGCATAGCTACAAGGGTGCAGGGGGTGCAGTGGCACCCGGGCCCATGAGGTTTGGGGGGCCCAAATCAAAATTGTGATGTTTATTTAAAAATTGGGAGGGGCCCTGTAACATCACCTTGCACCCAGGCCCTTTGGAAATTTGCTACGCTACTGTATAGCATGGGAATGAGGCCATGCAAACTGTGCTGGGAGTGCAGGGCAAATGTAGCCCTGGAATAAGACAGCACTGAATATAGCAACCAGGAAGTGCAAACCACAACAACAACACAGTGCACAGCGACATGAGGGTAGGTAGAGGTGAAACATGTGGCTAATGTGTGTGCCAGCAAATGTGTGGATCCAGTACAGCTACAGGTAGCAGTGGATGTGAAAGAACAGCGTTCAAAACTGTATAATACGGTGCACCCCTTTTGGTCGACACCCTGATGGTGAAACAGGAAAAAAGAACATTACGGCGACATTCGCAGTAATGGTCCTTCCATGTTCTGCCTTCCCCCAGTGTTCCCCGCCGCTTCTCCTGACCAACTCTGACCTGGAGTTGGAATCCTAAAGTCTGGAGGTGTGGGGGCAGAAAATACCTTTAAAACAGGTGGCACAATATCTGCGTTGGTATTGTGCCATCGCTGTGGGGAGGTTGGCATTGTCACTGTCGACCAAGCTTGGTGCTTCCTTATAATATTCCCTGAACCATTAGAGTCACGCTAACACATTAGCACGGCTTTAGCATGGAGCTAAGCCATTGCCCGGCACTAAGATTTGCTGTATTCGAAAGTGACATGCAAATGTGCCTACTTAGGTAGTCACTGGGCAAACATCCAGATTAGCATTTCATTATGCCCTGATTTGCATGCAGTTTGCCCAGCATTACTGCAGGGTCCCACAGCTCCACCTGTAGGTCAGTCTGACAGTGCATGATGGTTACTGCAGGCTACATGTATGCAGTACAGCATAGCACTGTGTACCCCAGGGGACAACACAGCATAGGCATAGGCAGTGGTGGTGGTGCTGCATGCAACTGTCACACTGTAGGGCATGTTACAGTACACAGTAGACACCACAGTAGAAAGGGGGCCAGTAGTGTGAGGGACACAGCAATGCCTATGGTGTATAGGGAAGTGAAGACCACTGCACTGTACACAGTGACAAGCCCACCTTGCAAGTGTGTACTGCCAGTGGACATTACTGGCACACTGTTGTGTGACACACAGATGCTGCATCTCTGACATGGGATGCTCATAGTGACATAGACATGGCTGGCTGTGTGTACTGTGGTGTATGTACAGTTGTGCGGTATGTGACTGGGGGGACATGTACGATTGGACAGGCACACTGGTACTGGGGTATTCCCAATACTGGCCCATGTGCACTGCATGCTGTGTCCCAGCCTTGTGGCCGCACCCGGTCTGTGGTGAGACCTGGCCACCCGTACACCCTCCCCTCAGCACTCACCATGCCCACAGTGCTGCATGAGTCTGCTGGCATCTGTTGGACAGCACAGACATATGGTCTGCAGGTTTGTGCTGTGTGGCCACACTACCGTGGTGGCCCCTGGGGGCCAGGCCATCACATACTGCCTGGCATGGCTGGGACTGGTGGCAGCAGTTGGCATCATTGTTGTGCCATCAGTGAGCAGCATGTTTCCTCCATGTCTGGCATTTTCTCTGTGTCATAGTCATATGATAGGTTCGCACAAGGCCACGTTAGAGCCACGTTAGTGCTGCGCAAGGCCACAATGTTGCGCAAAGCGGTTTGCCCAGAGTTAAGACCAGCTTTTCCTGGGCAGTAATTTGTACCACGCAAAGGGTCATGCTAAGTCGTGCTAAACACCTTAGCGTGGTGCTAGTCACTGAATATCCCATAGCACCTGTATTCATGTTCAGTTTGCTCCTTGCATATAATTATGGTTTGCCCGGTGCTAATGTGGTTTGCACGCGCTATTTTGCCTTTCGAATATAGCAGACCCGCGCTAATCCCACTCTAAACCCATGCAAAGCTTTGAATATCTGTGCCTAAGAATAGTAAGTTTTGCAAAGTTTTTGTGCACTGAGACAGAACCCTATGCACCAACACTTTGCAAAACACACCATTCTTAGTACTACTGTACTACGTCCCAAACATATAAAAAATATATACGTCTGTGGATTTCTTAAGTAGAACCAGGTAGAACTTAGTTATATATTGTAGAACCTGGTTATACGCAGTAGAAAATGTGGTTTTACTTGGTAGAACCTGGTTATATTTGGTAGAACCTGGTTACAGCTAGAATAAACTTGTTTTACCTGGAAGAACCCAATTCTACCTGGTTCTACCTGGTAGAAACAGGTAGAACCTGGTAGAACCAGATAGAAAAAAGTTCAGGAGATAGCTGGCGTTCATGGCTGGTGTACAAGTATCCAGCAGACAGATCAGAAAAGAAATCACACACAGTCAAAACGCAAAATTCTGTGCAAAACTCAATAAATCAAATACAGGACACAGTTGTAGATTGCAAAAGTGCTGAGTGCTCTTTATTCCCGAAACAGCCATGGAGCCAAGGTAAGTACTCAAAATTATTCACTGGTGCTTCGAATCTTATTGATTCTTCCTCAGTGATCAGTGTGCTTGAGTGTCCGTACATTTTAAATAGTGATAGGTGCCGCTGCTTTCTGTTAATCATTAGACTGACCTCCAGCAGACACTATCAACCTCCATCAGACAGACTAGAATTTCTGCTGTACATCTTTAAATTCATTTTAGTGCTTCATTACCAACATATACATATAAACCCCACAGTGAATCCCAATATATAAAGTGCTAAAAAATTTAAATTAACTTCTTTTTGATGGCATTTAGAAAGCAGGTAAGGCACATATTTTAAATTCTGTTTTTACTTGCAGTAGGAGTGAGTGAAGTTGGGGTCAAGTGACCTGGAATTGTCTTCTGGGTTCAGTTGCTATAAATTCGAACTCTATCTGAGCGGGGTGAGCATGAGTGGGGTGCACACGCATTCGCCATGTGCAGAGACCAGCGAGGAATGCAGGAACAGGACACAGAACTCTGCCAACTAGAACATAAGTAAATATAAGACCTACGTTTTTCTTATAACCGAGGGGCAAGAAAGATCATTAAAATTAGATTAAATTAGTTAAAATTGGGAGGCAGTATAGAGCAGTGGGTTAAGGCTCTGAGCTGCAGATCTAGAGACTTGGGTTTGAATCACACAGCTGCCTAGTTGCATATTGTGTGATCCTAAGCAAGTCACTTAACTTCCTTGCGCTCCCAGGTCACATCTGGAAACAAGCTTCGGCTTAGTGTGCTACTCCTGGTTAAACAACATTCCCTAGTTGAGTCTACCTGGGGATGGGACCACATTTTGGACAAAAGGAAAGGCTTGTTGAGATATTGTCAGCATAAATTAGGACCAGGTAAGAACCCTTTACAAGAGTGTGTGAGCGACCCCAGATTAGTTAATGATGGAAATCAATGTTGTAACATTAGTAACAGGAGAAATGGGAATCAGATGCTCTGTGTGCAGGATGGTAAGCACAAACTCAGAGTCATCTTATGAAACCTATACGTGTGCTAATTGTTTAGAGTTAAATGAATTAAGAATGAAATTGGCACCGAGCAGTTCTGAAATAAACCTATTAAAAGCCTCAGTGGAGGATATGAGATGAAATATTATAAATGAAACAATCACAAATGAAAGCAAGGCACCAAAAGGCAGAGACTGTATGAAGGGAAAGGGAAAAATGGGTAGGAATGTGATAATTGGACCTCAGTTGAAAATAGAAAAATAATAAAAAAGGGTTGCAGAGCTTTGGGAAACACTATTGAGCTACCCAACATGTATGCACTGTTAGTGGACCATATGGACAATACTGAAAATCAAGCACAGGAACATTTAGAGATAGCAAGTAGTGAGAACTTGAATATCGATAAAGCAATGTGGCCAGATGGGGTGCACCCCAGGGTCCTTAAAGGACTAAGAGAGGTGGTGGCTGAACCTCTGGCTATCCTGTTTAGCCAATCACTGGAAACAGGGGGAGGTACCCAAAGACTGGAGGACAGCAGATGTAGTCCCCTTATACAAATGCGGGAACAAAGAGGAAGCAGGGAACTACAGACCAGTCAGCCCTCACCTCGGTAGTGGGAAGATCATGGAAGCACCACTGAAGGAGAGATTGGTGGAACATCTGTTGTCACTGGACTACAGGACCCAAGGCAGCATGGTTTCACCCAGGGGAGGTCACGTCAGACCAACCTCATTGAATTTTGACTGGGTGACTAGGGAGGTAGATCAGGGAGGGCAGTGGACATGGCCTATCTGGACTTCAGCAAGGCCTTTGACACTGTGACACATAGAAGACTATTACAAACTGGGGAATATGGGTGTGGGCAGGATAGTAGTGTGGTGGGTAGGTAACTGGCTGGGTGGCAGGACACAGTGGGTGGTGGTAAATGGCTGTCACTCCACAGAGGGAAGATAGACCAGTGGGGTACCACAGGGATCAGTGCTGGGACCGGTCCTATTCAACATCTTCATCAGTGACATTGCACAGAACCTAGAAGGCAGAATTTCACTGTTCACTGATTACACAAAGCTCTGTAACAGAGTAGACACACCAGAGGGTGTAGACAGAATGAGAAGGGACCTGCAGAAACTTGAAGAATGGTCAAGGGTTTGGCAGTTGAAATTCAATGCAGAGAAGTGCAAGATAATGCATATGGGGCACAAAAACCCTGGCACAATATATCAGTTGGGGGGTGAGGATATAGCATGCACCAAGCAGGAAAGGGATCTTGGGGTTATCATCTCTGATGACCTCAAGGTAGGGAAACAGTGTGACAAGGCAGCAGGTAAAGCAAATAGGATGCTGGGATGTACAGGCAGGGGCATCTCCAGCAGGAAAAGGGAGGTCATAATTCCGCTATACAAGACACTAGTGAGGCCCCACCTGAGTACAGTGTACAGTTCTGGAGACCATACCCACGTAAGGACATAGACAGGGTAGAGAAGGTTCAGAGGAGGGCAACAAAGATGGTGCATGGATTGCATCACAAGCCCCTATGAAGACAGGTTGAAGGAACTGAATATGTACTCCCTGGAGGAGAGGAGGAGAGAGGGATATGATAGAGACATACAAGTATCTCACAGGAGGAACAGGGTGCAGGAATGCACTATTTTTAAGCGAAAAAGATGTTCTAGGACTAGAGGGCATGGGATGAAGTTGGAGGGAGGACGATTCAGAGGAAACATGAGGAAGAATTTCTTCACAGAATGGGTGGTGGAGAAGTGGAACATCCTGCCAGAGGAAGTGGTGGGGGCTGAAACAATCACGGGATTTAAGAATGCATGGGATAGACATAAAGGAATTCTGGAGGTCAGGGGTAAGGGGCAACAGACTTCTAGGAAAACACCAACTGAACTTACAAGCTCAAATGGGCAGACTGGGTGGGCCATAGGCCCTTATCTGCTGACACTGTCTATGTATCTATGTATCCATTCGGCAAAGCCCTCAATAAACAGCCCATCCCACGAAAACCTTATGGACAATAGAAAGAATCACTCACAGGTACATCCAGTTGCATGGCTTCGGTCATCCTTTTGATAAACTCATCACTAATTAGCCCACCTCATGAAAACCCAGAGGGACAGGAGGCCAGAAAAGGGCCATCACCCCCTGTTGTACCTGAGTAGTGCCAGGGAGTAATTTTGTTTGAGTACTGCCTTTGGCTCCGTTGCTGTTACTGAAGTTAAGAGCACTCAGCACTTTTGAAATCTACAACTGTGTCTTGGATTTGATCGATCGAGTTTTGTGCAGAATTTAATGTTTTTTTTTTTGTGTGTGTGTTATTTGTTTATCTCCCCTGCACCCCCAACTACCACTCCTTCAGGCCAATTGCCAAGGACACTCTCCCCCACGGCTCCATCGCTGATCCCCAACCTCACATTGCAGCCATGTCAGGGTAACCCGACGTGACCCTTCATCGGATGGGCCCTGCTCTTCCAAGGAGGAATGGCCTAATGACCTAGGCATTGGCCCTGGGTGCTGCTGAGGCCGGGTCAGCTTCTCGGAGTTCTGAGGAGGCACTGGTCCAGGCGGACACCTTGTAGAACTTTTTGGGTCACTCAGAAAGTTCACTAGGTAGAACTTTTAAAGATTTGCACAGCCCTATTTACAATACTCTGTGTCAACTTCATTCATGATGAAGACTGTGCTATAATAAACTAAAAGAATATCTTAATTCATGGACCTGATATCCCATCCTAGTCTAATATCATGTTTTTAGAAAGGATTCCATGCTTCATATCTAATGTTAGCATAGCTCTGACACTGTCATCCTCTGCTACACCATACACATAATTTAATTCCCTAGGCATAATAAGTAGTGATAAAGTCCCCAAATTCTTAGTATTAAGGTCATCAATTACAATTCCAGTAAATGTATTTCATTCAGTGTTCACATGTCTTTTAGCCTTACTCACTCAGTAGCTTTTGGCTCCCTTCCCTTGGCTTCCTAGAATTGGAAGCCCACTATTTACTATACATTTTTGGGGAAAAATAGCTTTTGTTAGCTGTCAAGTCATGGTCAGTAGAGTTGTTTCATGTACACTCACCAGAAGCTATAAGCAGCAGACGGGATCGGGGGGGTCAGAAAACTCCTCACTTTTGTAGCTGAAGTTCAGACATTGAACTGAACAGTGTCCCAGGCTGAAGTGTTCTATACAATTCTGACCCCTCACTTTTTGGTACACTCCTCCGCCACTGCCAGAAGCTCTCTGTGGCCTTCCTTCAGCAGCCCTAAGTGCACCGACTGCATCACAATTAGAGCGTTTACTATATATGCTGCTGAAAAGGGCAATGTTTTTGTAGGTAACCAGTCTGGATTCACATTGCTAATGAATTCGACAGCTACCCATGCTCACACTGTTACTAGGCAAAGGCCGAGCAGTTCCAGCAGTGTGCTTATCAGTGAGCACTCTGAACAGTACAAAAAAATGTTGGATCACTACTAACCCCCAACAACAGCAGCCTAAATTAGATTTTTTAAAGGTGCAATCGGTCGGGAAACCTTTTGGACAATAGATGAGTGAAACAGTTTACTAGTTTAGACATACCATACTGGTTATTCATCTGCTTAAACTTACTTAGTTGCTTTGTTCAGTACTAGCATGGTCTTTTCAAATTTACAGGGAGTCCCTGTTGGTATTATATGTGATGCTCTGTCCCTGCTTCTGGTTACCTATCTGATATTTATATTATAAATAACTGGTCTGTGTTTGAAATTGTCTCACACAAGTTAGCAGACTTGGGGCCAGATATTTAAAACTTTGCCGCGGGGCTAAATTAGCACTGCCCTGCGGGCAAACGTAGCCCGGAGCACAAAGCAAGCTATATTCAAAAGGAAATAGCCCGGTGCTAATTCTGCTGAATATAGCAGTCTAAGGAAGCTGGGCAAACTGGTCTGGGAGTGCAGGGCAAAAATAGCCCGCGAATAAGACAGCACTGAATATAGCAACAGGGAAGTGCAAACTGCAACTGCAGCTCATTAGACTCTGTAGCAAGCCAGTGTTGCAGGTGGAGAACATTGTGTGTGATTGCACAGAGATGTCACACATCTACTGTAAACACACCACTCAACCCCTGCCTCATAAATCAGGGACAAGACTTAAAAACATCAGGGACAAAGGTTTAAAATCAGGGACACATCTTAGAAATTGGTGGTATCCACTCAGGAAGCTGGTAGGATGTGGTGTAGTATAAAATACATTTTCTAAGGAAGAACACGACTGTAACATTAATGTTTGACATTATTTTATGCTTACAACCCCCACTGTTTGGTCATGGAAACACAGGTTTTAGGTGGGACAGAGTAAAACATTGAGCTAAAATCAGGGACGTCTGAAAATCAGGAACAGTTGAGAGGTATAACTGCAAACAACAATGTAAGCCACACACTGCAGAACTGTGCTATGCAGAAGTGAGGTTTGCCCGGGGCTAACCTGATTGCACAGTGCTAACACATTAGCCCGGTGCAAACTGGTTAGCCTGGGTCAAACGGGAGCTATAGTCAAAGCTCCCATGCAAATGAGCCTACTTAGGTAATCCGTGGGCAAACTAGTACATTTGCATCTCATTAAGTGCTGCTTAGCATACATTACCATGCAGTTTGCCCGGTGCTACTGCATGGAGCACAAAGCTCCCCCTTTTGGTCAGAATGCAAGTACAGACTGGAGGCTGCAGGCCAAGGCATACCCACAGCATCCCATGTTGGTTGGAATAGAAGTACAGGCCGGAAGCAGCAGAAACTGACTGCTGGCAGGTACAAGCAGTACATACATACCTCACAACCCGTTGCCTCTTGAATCAGGGACAAGGCTTAATGAACAAATCAGGGACAAAGAACCAAAATCAGGGACACATCTTCAAAAGTAAAGATATCCACCCAGACAGCTGGTAGAATATGGGGCTTAGTGCAAAATGCATTTGCTAAAGAAGCAAGTCTATAACTGTAATGCTTGACATTATTCTGTGCTTACAATTGCCACTGTTTAGCCATGGAAACACAACTGTGAGGAGGGATGAAGTACTATATTGAGGCAGATTTAGGGACCTCCCTGAATATTAGGGACAGTTGAGAGATATGCTCCTGACCCATACACAATAGAATGAGTAAAGTAATTTTCCTGGTAGTCTAGTGGTCCCTCCACCCCCCTGCACTAATGCCAACCCATTTTCTTTAATATTATCTGTAATTTCCCTGGTAGTCTAGTGGTCTCCCCACCCCCCCACACTAATGCTGACCCGTTTTCTTTAATATTATCTGTAATTTCCCTGGTAGACTAGTGGTCCTGAATACCGCAGTCGGCGGCCGGCCGTGGTGGAGCGAGGAAGGCTGAGCCAGTCGCTGGCTCCAGAGAGATGCTTTGTTCGGGGTACTAGGAGGTGCATAGCTGGGTGGGGGACCACTAGACTACAGAAATTATAATATTAAAAACAAACAGGTCAGTATTAGTGCGATGGGGGTGGGGGAATTAATTAGACTAGGGAAATTACAGGATAATATTAAAGCAAATGGGTCGGCATTATTGCAGGGGTGGGGGACCACTAGACTACCAGGAAATTACTGATAATATTAGAGAAAACAGTTTCGCATTAAATGGGGGATGGGGGACCACTAGACTACCAGAGAAATTACAGATAATATTAAAGAAAATGGGTCAGCATTCGTGCAGGGGGGTTGGGGGACCAATAGACTACCAGCGCTACACTACTCTTTTGCCTGGAAGGGGGGTCGGGAATCATGGTGAGGGCACTGCTGCATTACCGCCAGCTTTTTCCCAGCGGTATCTAGTGCCGCACTACAGGTTTCACTAATGACTGTAGCACAGCACTATACATTTGAATATGCCATGCTGCTGGCATTCATGGGGGCCATCCTATCCACACCCCTGCATACCGATTGCCTATTAGCGTCAGCGCTATCATACAGCGTCAGCTCTAATAGGGCTTTTCAATATTGCAGCCTCGTGCAAAACCAGCACTATTCCAGCGCTATGGATTTGCACCAGGCACAAAGGTTTGAATATCTGGCCCTTGGCCTGTAACTTTAAAGGTCAGTAACTGGAACTACAGGATGTAATTAAACTGACAAGGGGAACCCGTTAATTAACTGACTTCCTTACAGAAGGGCATTTTATTACCTTTTTATGACCTGCCCAGACTTTTGAAGTTGAAACCAAACATAAAGTTTATGATGTAACAGGATGAAGAGTAGTTTGGCAGGTTCCTCTCAAAATTTAAAATGCAGCTGAGAAATAGTGACAAATGGTAGGATTGTTAAGTTCAAAGAGAAATGTTTGATTAAAGGATGTCATATTTAGGAATTTTTTTTTTCTGATATTAACATTATAAATACCTCCTGGTAGAAATTATACTAGAATTAATTCTAAAAGGAGGAGCTAGCTGACTCGCCAAAAGGGGGTGGGAAGATAGGGTTTGAAATGTAATATTGTATCTGGGGAATGTGTCATCTCATCTAGGGCTCTGAGACAGAAAGTTTTCTCTAACTTAAATGCACTGAGAAAGGTAATACTTAGAAAGAAATTAAGTATTTGTGGTAGGAGTATTTTGTCTGTAACTTCCTGTTTATTTTACATGATTGTACGCTGCTTGATATATTGTTCTGTGTTTAATTTGACCTTTTTATCATATTTTTAGTAAACAACCATTTCTTTCAAATACTGCCTGGGTGTCTTCTCAGTTTCTTTTTGCATGTGATGTATAGGCGGTTAAGTCTGACAGCTGTTAAAAAGCTTGATTGTCTACTGAGCTTGCATAATAAGGTAAGAATATACCTAAGGTCTCTTATAGAGTTTTAAGGGTTCATTTTGGATACCTAGTTAGCTGCCTCTAACGAAAGACTGTTCTGCAGTCCCGAAGAGGGTACATATCTGAGTCTGTACATTGGGTATACTAGCATAAGGTTCATAGTTTTAATCCCCCCAGAACTCAAGGCTAAAGGTGATTCAGACCCAAAGCAGACAGGAGGGTTACCCTGTCTGTTATCTGTTCACACTATTGCACTCTGAAGTTGGCACTGTGAGAGCAGAGGGCCTGACCTCTGGAGTGCGTTTATGACACTATATAATCCAACAGCACACTGGTTTTGTGTCCTATTATGCCCAGGAACCATCTCTACATCCCTCTGCTTCTATTTGATATTACAGATTTTTTGTTGGTTCCATGGCAATTAGTAAAAAGACATTCAACCTAACGACATCTTGCCTAATCAAGTCAGCCAAATGGCATTTTGCCTAATGCAACAACTGGTTAAAACAACCTCAACACCAGCCAGCAGTGGGACGGTGAGCATGCTACAAGGCAGTAGAAAGATAAATGAGGCTACCTTGTAGTCATTAGCTGCCACGTTAAAGCAAATGTCTTTTAAGCCAAACAAGTATTAGGCTAAATGTTGTAGGCAAAATTTTTTTAGGGTAAATGTCTTCCTACCAACTGTCATGCTACCCTTTTTGTCATAACAGATGTTTTTCTACTTGAGGCCAAAAAGGGGGGTTATGAGACTGGGGGGGTTGATGTGCACCACATGATTAGTTTGCATTTTGCTTCTTTTCAGAAGCAATCCACTTGGGGGAATGATGGTGTTGCAATCCAGGGGGAAGGAGTGTGTGTGTGTGTGTGTGTGTGTGTGTGTGTGTGTTTTGTCAACATTGGTGGGGAAAGCAGGGAAAACTCTGATTTACTGGAATTGAACACAGGAGAGACAAGCTGCAAGAAAGTTAGCAGGTCCAGGTATATACACACTATCGATTCTAAACTGTACAATAAAGAAATTCATGTTAATCTTCTCAGGAAGTTCAGTATGGAGATCTTTACAAAACATGAATATGAATACATTGTTTTCCTCCGCTTTAGTTTGTCTATAGTTATCGTTTAGACCACAATACCCCCCCACCCCATTTTACATATGAGGGGCCTGTTTTTACACAGGACAGGCCAGATGGGGTGGGCAGTGTCACACTGCTTAGACAGAGACCAATCAGTCCTCTGTCAGACCTCTTTCCTTTGTGGGAGCTCAGTCTTTTCAATTTAAAAAATACATTTTCTCAAAAAAATGAGAGTGCAGTTGTATCTATATTATTAATAAACGGCATACTACTAATTCACCTGGTTTGTGGACTGAGAGCACCCACAGGACGTCTGTAATGCATCAAAAATTGATCGTGTTTCTCAGTTGAATCATTCACATTTAAAAACATAGTTGTTCACATAGAAAGCCAGGTTGCTTAGTAACAAACAACTGGAAAGGATGTCAGATCTGGCATGAAGTTACCCATGAGAGGATGTCATCAAGTCGGTGTGAGCTACCGCAGTGTTACTTTATGGTGGCCTGTAGGTTTCTAACAATCAGAGCATTCACTTCCATAATAACAGAAAAACTGCATTTACAAGACTTGTTAGACTGAAAAAATTCTCATACGTCCAATTTGAGGTACTGCGAAACTCCTCCCACCTACTGATATGCGGTGGGTGCACTCAGAAAGGGCAGCCAGCCCCAAAGTAAATAACCAGTCCAAATTAGACTGCACTCCTGTAACTTCAAAAAAGAGTACAAACTTCAAATAGATTCAAAGCATTTATTTTGCTAATAATGAATCGTGCTCAAAGTGACCATGCAGCCACTCGTCCCAGCACTTCAGGATACAACCTTTCTCAGGATGCTTCCTGCTGTGTTTACAGTGTGATCCTGTCTAAATAAATTAATACATTCAGAAAGGAATAGCTGACTACAAAGACAGACTTGTCTCATTGCAACTAACAACTAGAACCAATATCTGAATGTGCATGACATCATTAATGTGACAATATCATCACGTCAACACCAGCTTGCTGGATTTTGCCTTCTGGTGCTTAGGAACATATTTCAACAGTCAGAGCACACCAGAAAATTGCGTAACGGAGTTTGGCCTGCTGAATGCGAGGTAGAGCATATGTCTCCCTTTGACGAGTATAGCAGTAACTCATACTTCTCTCTTTTCAAAAGCAAATGTAAGCACTTTACAAAGAATTGTATCCTGGCATTCTTTAATGTACTTACAGGACCACCTCAGATGGTCAGGAAAGCCAAAGAATGTATGTGAAAAAAAAACAAATTAGGGTAGCAGCCTTTTTTGTAATCTTGTGATCCTTAACACACCAGGTCAGTCTGTGTCATTTAGTCTAAAGGTTTTATAACACAGGAGAATAAACAGATCTGAGAAATATAAATCTGGAGCCTATTATTCAAAACCTTGCCCATTAGGCAAAGTGTTTGCATCCCACGTGGCCTGGATTTGCTCCGGAGCGCAATATTCAAAAAGGTCAGTTGCATGCACTCAAAGGATTAGCGTGCATGCAAAACATAATGTACGCAGGTGGACAAAGGGAGGGGCATGGACGTGAATACTGGTGCAGTGGGATAGCGCATTTGAAAGGGGTTAGCACAGGCCACTTTGCGCTGCACTAATACTACCGAGCAAAACACTGACTTACTGCAGGCAGCCCGAGTGGCTGCCAGAGCAACTGCAGCCAACAACCAAGTTGGCAGTGGGGATGCACACCTGCACCTTGATGTCCAGTGGTCCCCCGGCTTCCTCACACCACCTCTGCCAGCTGCCATATGACACTGCTAGGCTCACACCGCCTATGTAAAGCATAGTGTGCACGTCCACTGTACTATACTCAGTATACAACATTTTTCAAATTGATTTTACACTCACTGTTCCTAAATACCCACTGCTACTGTAGTACATTCTTCTTTCAAAAAGTGTGTATTTCATGAATTACCTGTCTTAACGTTACCATTAGATTCAGATTACATACCAACATCAGATAAGGAATGGGAGTCATATGACTTTGATGAAATTTTAGACAATCACAATGGCATTTCTTGTCCTTCTATGGAAAAAAGTTTAGAGTTTACAAATGTTGTATTATGGAATTTTGCAAAAACGTTTAGATTTCTAGGTCACCAGGTGTTTTTTAACCCTATCCATGCCTTAGGGCCATCAAAAATTCTCCTTAAGAGCTCACTGGGTGTGGGCATTAAAGAGGTACTGCATGGACAAAGGTAAACTGAGTTACTGTAGGTCACCAGTTATTGATTTCAACAAGGTAATCACTGGTACTCTACTTACAATACTTATGACTTGCACCCAAGATCATGAAGTAACTTGGAGATCCCAGCCACTGATACATAGAATAGCACCACAGAATTTACTTACAGCAGAAATATTGTACAGGGGAACAACATATATGGATAATCAAGCATTTCTCAGAATTGTTTAATCTGCAAATGATTGCTGAAAAGATTTTTATTCAATTCAGATAAAAAAATGTAAAGTTTCTTTATCAATATTGCTCCTGATATGTCCATCCCTCTCTCTCTCTCTCTCTCTCTCTCTATATATATATATATATTTAAATATATGTATATAAAAAAGTAACTTGTAAGTGTGGTATACAAGGATGTATACACATCGAGGGGTCTAGTTAAGACAATAAGGCTACAAGTCAGTGTCAGTGGCTCAGTAGGTAGCACACTCACTTCTGAGGCTGGGAGCTCAGAGGGCTGTGGGTTCAGTTCCCACATCTGGCACTTCAGTTAATATCCCAATACTGACACTGTAGTGCAGTATGAGGGGGTGTTGCACTTCTGAGGTGCTGTCTTTCTGATGAGATGTTAAACTGAGGTCCCATCTGCCTAGATTGGTGGTAGATCAGGTGGATGTTAAAGATCCCATGGCACTTATCGAAAAGAGTAGGGGAATTTTTTATTTCAAAAGAAAGACAGTACATCATTACAAAATATACATGATTACAGAAAAGAACAAAGGAACAAGTGAACACATAAATAGCAGTTTTCTCACCTTCCCATTCTGTGCACCCACCCCATTTGTCAAATGAATAAAGACAATAAATCACTCATATTTAACAGAAAGGTGGAAAGTAAATCTAATTCCAGAAACGTTATCTCGTTACTGACCCTGGGCTTGAAATGGTTTCCTATCACAACCAATATATATGTTTCCATAAACTCCAGAATTTCTGTGTGTCTTATTGTGATTTCTCTATTTCTTTCTGTTTGCAAACTGCTGCTGCAACCTGTTTTATTAAAACCATAGTTGGCATATTTATATGTTGCAAAGAATATTGGCACCTAGCTTTCCACATGTAAAATTTTAAACAAGCAAATATTAAATTTAAAGTGCTCGGGTGATAATGAGACAATACCCCAGTATAATCTCCCAGCACCAAACTTTCATATATAAAATGTTTTGCCAGTCCCCACTGCAATCTAGTGGCTAGATCTGTCCAAAATTATTTAGCATAAACATAATTGAAATAAAAATGTTCCATAGTTTCTTCCAGACCATTGCACTCTATTCTGATACACTGCCATTCTGCTATAGGTTTATGTTTAAGATTACCTTTCACCCCCAGTCTCCCACGGCTACTGAGCCACTGTACATCCCACATTTTAATTGGAAATCTTTTATCTGTAAGTGTTCTTAAAGCACTCCTCAATTTTGTGGGTACACATTTGGGAAAATCTACCTGAGTAGTGAAGTTTCTCCCTATTATATCAGTATATAGGGCCTTTCTTTGTAGATCCTATATATGTCCTTTTCTGACCTCCCCCCCAGTTTAAGTTTTCTAATTGCAGCTACTGCAAAATCTATTACCTCCAAAGATGCATGAAGTTTAGGGATGTCTTCCCCCCATTTCTGCAGGGAAGGTCTAAACAATAATTCTGACCATTTGTCCCATTGATGTATATTTCTCACACTTTCTTTAAACATATTCTTGAAAAAAAGGAAAAATAAAACACTAATGGGTGTAACATTCTTAAACCCCCTTGCTTAACTGATAAATAAGTAAAATCCCTCTTGACCAATTTGAGGCGACTCCCCCAAAGCATTTGAAAAAGAAAATACTGAATAGTCTCATTTCCAGGGTCCTAGTATAGGGAATACAGCACTAATATATAAAAATATTGGAAGCAATTTTTTTTTTATAATCATTACTCTTTTTGGTTTTGACAGAGCCCATGCTTTCCAAACTTGAACTTTCATCTCCCCCATTCTTATTTTTTCTTCCCAGTTCAAATATGTCAGATCTCCATTTCCAAAATGGCAGCCAAGAATCTTAATTGTGGTATCTAAGATATTTATTTGCCCAATTTTAGGTTCATGCACCCTGCTCCTATGTACATCCCTGTACTCTTTTTATTATTTATTTCTGTCCTTGCTATGTGTGCATACCTTTCTAAGGCCCATAATGCATTAATTCCTGACTCTTTATTTTGTACTGTTACTACTATGTCATCTTCATATACTGCCAATTTGGAGGGTTCTAATTCTGGTGATGGTGTCCAGCCACATACAGTATGGTCTCATCACTGAAGATTTCCCTAACTATGGGATCCAGTATAAATGTGTACAATAAGGGACTTATTGGAAAGCCCTGCCTTACTCCCCTTTTCAGGAATAATCCATCCCCTATCATCCCATTAACTGTGGGAATTATTGTAGCCCCTTTATATAAAGTTTGGATCCAAGATCTGAATCTAAGTGGTATACCATACTTCTCAAGTACCTGTAAAAGGAATTAATGAGAGACTCTATCAAAAGCTTTGGTTTGATCCAATGCTAATAAATACTGTTTCCCGAACTCACATACATTTCTTAAAAAGGCAAGATTTTGTTGTATGTTCCTTTCTGGGATAGAGCATGTTTGAACTGTATGTATTAATGAAGAAGCAATCTTTTGCAACCTATGACACAATATGGCTGATAATATTTTGTAATCTGTATTTAGTAAGCTGATTGGCCTCCAGTTACCCAAGTCCTTCTTGTCCCCCTTTTTTATGTAAGTATAATATTATTGCAGCCGAAAATTTTTTTGCATCTCTCCAGTTACTAAAATCTTATTATATGCATTCTGTAGGATGTCTCACATATCCTGTACTGAGAATTTATAAAACTCATTTGTGAGACCATCTTCCCCCTGGTGATACACCTAATTTTAGTTTAGTTGTTTCTGTTCTTAATTTCCTCTTTAGAAATGGGTTTTTCTAACTCATGTCTTTCCTCCTCTGATGGTTTTGGCAGGTCACATTTAAGAATTTCCCCCAACTCTGCTGATGCTGTAAAAGCTTTCCCTTGGTGTTCCTGCAAAGTGTCTTGTAAGATTTCTAGCATTTCTATGTTTGTATGTTTCAGCTGCCCAGTCTTACTTATGAGACCTTCCATTAACTTATTGTCCAGCCTCTGTTTACATGCAGAAAACGGGTCTGCAGATGGTGTTTTCTCTATCCCATACTTCATTTCTGCTTGTAGAGAAGACGCTCAGTCACAGTGATACTATCTCATGTGACATTTAATCCTCTCAATTTGTTCTTTTACCCTTTTATCCAAAACATTTATTTGCGATATTAATTTATAGTACTGATTACAGTACTCTAGATAAGTTAAATAATCATTATTACTTTTTCTGGTCCAGAATTTCCTCAAAGAAATAAGCAAATTCCTTACATCTATCCTAGTGTCTGCCCACCACTGTGCCCAAGAGTCACGCATTACTGCTGCTGACTTCCTAGCAGTGAATAGAATGTTTAATTTATTCTTTATATCTTGATTTTCTAAAAGGGAAGAATTCAATTTCCACCTTGTTACAAAGGCAGGAAAACTAGTGGGAAAGTTTGAAAAGCTTATAGTGCATTTTATTACCAAATGGTCTGAGAATTCACACGGTTGTAATTTAAAACCAGTCGTGAAAAGATTTTTGGATAAAAAAACATAATCTATCCTGGAAAAAATGCACTTCTTCTATAAGTAGCACCTATATCTTTATAGAGCTCCCTATAGGCATCTTTAAGGGAAGTTTGTTTTAAAACATCTTGCAGTGCATGGGTATTGCAAAAGACGTTTTTTGTACTTGGTCCTTAACTTTTAAATCTATATTACAGTTCATACCCCCCCCCATATGACTTGTTTTTGAGTAAAAAGACAAGGTTGTATGCTATTGTAACCCCTAGGTGGCACTATCCCTTGGGCTACCTGCTTGGCTACTAACAGGTTAAGGGGCCTGAGTTATAAAATGGGTACCTCCACCCAAAGGTCTGGGTTGGTTTGGGTTACGTTAACCAGATCACAGCCCTTTGGGACTCTGTGACCCCCCTTGATTCCCACTAGTGGCCCACACCGTACACCACAGTGACTTTCTCAATACCCTTGATCTGCAAACTTATTACACATAAAGTTATCACTTACCTTCAAGACTGATTCCTGCAGCACATCTCTGAGTACCCCCTGTAAAATAAGGTGTTGCAATACAAAAGCCACAATACAATACTTTCAACATAAACTAACACCACAGTCAATGCAAATTTGTAGAAACAAACAGATCTGATTTATTTAGGGATCTGTAAAAAGGAAGGGGGAAAATCAGGTTAATTAGCTTAAACACATTAATAATCACAGTACTGTGCATGCACTTAGAGTCCCAATAGTCACGGTCTCTGGGTACCCAGGATGGGAAAGGGGCTGGCCAGGTCCGTTGCAGCTGGTTGGGGCCCTGTGATGGAAAAAAGAACATGCACACACAATTTGTAATCCGGAGCCAGATGGCTCAGTTCATGAAAAGAAAAACACAAACAATCAGACGACACACTTTGATTAAACAACAGTTGCAGGGAGCTACCCTGGTAATTACTCATGATACCCAGGCTAAGCACAGGAGGGCTGATGGATGATCTCTCTGCATTGCCAGAGGAAGCTTGCCCATCGACGTTGGATCTCTCTGTGCAGTAAGGTAGTGAGACAGGACCCTCATGGCAGGGCCTATCTGCGTCAGGCAGCACAGATGCAGTCCGATTTGGGCTGGGAAAACTACTTCCAGCACCAGCACAAAGTTCACAGCAATTGGGGGAACCAGAACATGATCCACTTCCAGCACATAGCACATTTATATGTAAAAGAAAGTACTGTAGCAGACCACTCAGTCCTAACAGGCCGTTCGCCTTTAGCACAATCTTCGGTCTTCTACAGGGTGAGCCTGGTAATAAAACAGCAGCAGCTTGCTTTTCTCACAAATTTCGGATTCAGTCTGAAAACACCTTTTTCCTGGCTCTCTCACTATCCACAGCAGCAAACAGGCTGAGATTCGGGCCTCACATGCATCTCCCGCGTGAACTACCATGTAGCTCGAGCAGAGCAGAGCTGAGCTCCTTCACTCTTCACCACCAACTGAAGTCTGGCTCCCCAACAGGCAGCCCAGGGTCTTTCATTTAGATCCAAAAGGTTTGGTTGATCAGTTCAGTTGACAATCACAGCAGGGCTCCCTCTATAGGTGCAAAAAGGCTCCAAAGATCCCAAACTACATTACCTAGAGGCACCTTCCATACAGTTCCCTTTCAACAGGCTCTAACTGAGAGTCCCAGTTCCGATTGACCCAAAGCAGGCTCCATTTTAGAGTCCTAACATATTGATTGGTCCAATGTAACAGTCCCGGACCAAAATGGTGGGCACAACAGAAACAGTTCGTGCTGCAGGAGAAACAGGTTAGAACAAACTGTATTTTCATTATTACTCTAAACAATTTCCAGCAATTGTTTACATCCTTCAAAAGAGCTCCTTCTGCACATTTAGCTATGGCAGAAACGGAGAAACTTGCCAGCAGCACAAGCAGGACTCAAGAAAGGAAACACACAAACCCCCATTCCAGATTAATTATGACTGCAAAGAGGCAGCCCTTAAAGGGACAGTACTTGGAGGCTTTTAAAAGCGCTCACTGGGAATCACATTTAAACGGCTTAGACGCCAAACACCTCCAGGCTCTGAGCAATTAGGCACGCTTTTGGAAGATTCTTGGGAACCTGCATTTGCAGGTGGGTTACACCCTTCCTGGCCTGGAAAAACTTGGCATCTACATCAAGTAAGTATCCCCATAAGCTCTAATACAAAACATCATATTTACACTCCAGCACATTACCTTTGTTATAAACACATTGCAGATATTTCACAGCACATTACTTCCTACGCAGTATTATACATACATAGTACTTTGAACTCAGGTGTTTACTTCCTGCACATGGAACTTGGAGAGAGGGGGCCCTTTCCTATCAGCTATCTTGGGGCTAGATGGGACAGGGCCCCCTCATGGGACCATATCTGGAGGGCAGAACAATTAACCTGGAGTAAGCATTTATGATCAGTTTGGGCAGAGAGCTCTGGGATACATATACATCCTTTATGGACCACATTGAGAGGCAAATCCACAGGCCTCCCAGGAGAATCATAACTGAGGTGCTCTACAGGCTTTACAGCTTGACCAGTCTTTCTAGGGGGAACTGTTACAGTCGGTGCGATGTTGGCCTCACTTTCTGTGCTTTCTTTACTTGCCAGGGGAGTTTCCATCAGGGCAGGACGGTTTGAGCTTAGGGCACTGTCAGCTCCAGGATCTGCAATTTCTGAGTCCACAATACTTGGCTCACATGGAGAGCATTCTGGCACTGGCAGGGAACTATCAGGATACTCAAAGTACTCTTCCTGCTCTGGTATGTCACCGGTTGAACCCAGCTCATCTGTTTCTTCCTCAGGTGATTCAAACAGTTCTACCATACATAGGAATTCAAGATCATCAGACTTAACACTCAGCACTTCACTCTCAGGGAGCATTGGCTCCAAGGATGAAGCTGGGGGCTTAGGCAGTCCAGAGGGCCCAGCTTCATCCCCATAATTGACATGGGGGTTACCTTGAAACAACTGAATTAGTTTGTACGAAGGGTAGTAACCATAGTTGCACTCACTTTCATCTGAAACAGACTGACAGTCATTCTCAACTTGTATTGGCTTTGGAGGAACCCTGGGGTCAGTATCGGCAGTTGCAAACTTTCTCTGTTTTTGCTTTGCAGCAGCCCTTGTCACTGGTCCAGGGGGAGCAACTTCTGAGGGCTCAGATTCAATCAGTATCCAATGGATGGCAACAAGTGATTGCGATGCATTGTCTTGACATCCTTCAAGTTGTTTTCAGGCCTTACTTTATACACGGGCAGATCATCCAGTTTGCCCACTACAATGTGAGGGAGATGGTGCCACCTGTCGGCAATTCTGTGTTTGCCATGTAGTCCCAGATTTCTCAACAGTACATGGTCTCCCGCTTGGAGTTCTTGGGCCTTTACCTTTTTGTCATATCTTTCTTTATTAGCCAAATTTCTTTTTTCAGCCATGGTCTGAGCCAGTTGGTATGCATAATTCAATTGAGCTTTTAACTTTTGCACATATTGCAGGTAGTTGTCAGCTCAAACCCCATCAGGAGAAACACCAAAATAAACATCCACAGGCAATCGGGCTTCTCTTCCAAACATAAAGTGGTAAGGGGAGAACCCAATGGCATCACTTCTGGTGAAGTTGTAAGCATGTACCAAGGTGCTAATTTGCTGGCTCCATCTGGGCTTGTCTTTCGGGTGGAGAGTGCCTAGCATGTCCAGCAGAGTGCGGTTAAACCATTCAGGCTGTGGATCCTCCTGGGGGTGGTAAGGGGTGGTTCTGGATTTCCACACTCCCCACAGAGAGAGAGCATCTCCTTGATTAATCTGCTTTCGAAATCTCAGCCTTGATCTGAATGGATTATCTGAGGAGCTCCTTAATGTACAAAGAAATTCTCCAGCAGCACTTTAGCCACAGTTGATGCTTTGTGATCCTTGGTGGGGAAGGTCTGAGCATATCTCGTAAAATGGTCAGTGACCACCAGCACATTGCTAATATTTCACTGATCAGGCTCCAAACTCAAAAGGTCAATACAAACCAACTCCATCTGGGCACTGGTGGTGATGTTAACAAGGGGGGCAGCCCTCTGAGGTAAAGCCTTTCTCTGCAGGCAGTGACTGCAAGTTCGTATATGATGTTCAACATCAGCCCCCACTTTTGGCCAGTAGAATCTGGACCGCACTAGATCAAGTTTTCTGTCTATACTGAGGTCCCCCATGTGGTGGTGTAGGGACCTCAGTACCAAGTCTCTGAAAGTGGTAGGCAGAACCAGCTGTTGCTTGTCTACATGTCCCCCTCTGTCCACTGTTTTTCTATACAGTAAGCAGTTAATCAGTTTCAGTTTGGGGCCTTCTTTGTACAACAATGCAGTTCTCAAATTGGAGGATTGCAACTTGGATACATCTTTCCCTACGTAGAGGGCTTCAAGTGCTGATCTGATCATAGGATTTCGGGATTAAGCCCGCTGAAGACTGTCATTGTCTAACTGATGCAATGCACCAATATCTAATGCAGAAAAGTGGCAGTAAGCAGCAGGTATACAATTGTCAGAGGGCCCCAAGTAATCTACTAGACAGTCCACTGAGTCTGGGGATGCTGGTTCCTCTTTGTCAGACTTCTGGCATAGCACTCAAATATCAGGTTCTGACAGTCTGACCCAGTCATTTCTGGAAACAGGCCTCTGAGAGAGGGCATCAGCATCTGTGTGATTTAGGCCTGCCCTGTACTCTACTGCGTAATCATAGGTGGACAATGCAGAAAGCCACCTTTGGCCAGTGGCATCCAATTTGGCTGAAGCCTGCACATAGCTCAAATGATTATTATTTGTCTACCAGTATTTTTGCTCCATACAAATAGTCGTAAAATTGATCCACAATAGCCCATTTCAATGCCAGAAACTCCAATTTATGCACAGGATAATTCTTCTCAGATGGGATCAGACTTTTGCTTGCAAAGGCCACTGGTCTCAGGCCATTCTCGTGCTCTTGATATAACACAGTCCCCAAGCCTTGTAGGCTAGCATCAGTATGTAACACATGTGGTTTTGCAGGATCAGCATTGGCGAGGACAGGAGCATGAGTGAGTTGATACTGTATATGATCTCATGAAAAGCAGTTTCACAATCAGGTGTCCAGCATGACCCAAAAGATTCACTAGGGTGGAAATATGCTCTCTCAGTCTCAGTGGCTGCCCCTCTTTTGTATTTCTTGTTTGTGGGAGGGTAATGTTGTGTAAGATTCAGGAGTGGGCGAATCACCCTTGAGTAGTCTTTAATGAACCACCTGTAATAACCACAGACGCCTAGAAATCTTTGCAACTCTTTGAGGTTGTGGGGCTGGGGTCAGGAGGTCAAAGCCTCAGCTTTGCTAGGATTAGTCTCTATCCCCTTGGTGGATACTATATGCCCCACATATTTCACTGAGGTTTTAAAGAATTGGCATTTGTCGATGGATAGCTTGAGACCAAAATCTTCCAGGCAGTCCAATACTTTGAAAAGTCTGCTTTCATGTTCCTCCAACAAATTCCCAAACACTATAACATTGTCGAGGTATAGTAGGCACTCTAACAAGTTCATGTCCCTCACTGCACACTCCATCAGCCATTGAAAGGTGACAGGGGCACCAGAGATCCCTTGGGGCATTCTCATAAACTCATAGAACCCAAGTGGACATATGAAGGCTGTCTTCTCACGGTCTTCTGGGGCCATGGGGATCTGGTAGTACCCACTGTGAAGATCCAACACTGAAAACCACTTGTTACCATTCAGACAGTCTAGCACATCTTGAATGCGGGTCATGGTGTATTGGTCAGGGATGGTCCTCCTGTTGAGGGTCCGATAATCCACACACATCCATACTGTTCCATTCTTCTTTTTCATCACTACAACAGGTGAAGCATAAGGGCTTCTGGATTCTTGAATTACACCTGCTGCAAGCATCTCCTGTAGGTGGCGTCTTACATCATCTATGTCAGCCGGTGCCAGGCATCGGGACCTCTAACGAAATGACCTCTCATCATGCAGCCAGATATGATGCTCAGCTCCTTGCACACATCCCACATCTCATTCCTTTAGGGAAAATATCTGGTCCCTCTGGGCACGCTTCCTACTGATTCTCATCTTCCATTCGGCTGGCAACGGGGAGTCACCAAAATCAAACAAGTCGGGCATCGCTCTGTCATTCTCCCCTGAATACTTGTTACTAAGTAGCACTGCCATGTCTGCACAGTGTACATTAGCCAGGGTGCAACCTCTATTCACCCTAATTTCTCTGTCTGACACATTATGGACCTGGACCATTACCCATTGGGCATAGGCATGAGCCCGAGCAGGTAAGATACTAGGTTTAACCAGCAATCCTTCTGGCAATTTTCCATTGCCTGGGGCATCCAGCATGAGTATTTTATTCTTAACATCTTTTCTTAGGCGGACCTCTCCTTGTAAGGTACACTGAGTGTTAGGTGCCAGAATTATGGACTCAGGGTCCTTCTTCCATACGACCCCAACCGGTTCATCTGGATCCATCTCTTCGGTATCCTTCCGTGACTCATAAGCCTTCTTGATCAAGGCAGGAACCTTCAAAGCTTTACCCTTCCTGTACCCCTGTTTTTCATAGCAGAGCTGTGCCAGCCTTCCAAACATATGAGTGTTCGTACCAATCAATAGAGGAACTCCATCATACAAACCAGTAGGGGGACACATTAATGCCGAGGTTTCCACTTGCTCTGCCACTCCAGCTGTCGAGGTGGGGAAAAACAGCCAAATTCTAATGTAGCCAGAGTAGGGGTATGCCTTTTCACTTAACCCCCAGACATGCAGTCCTTCCAAAGGGTGTAAAGGCACATCAGACAAATGCTTTTGATACCAGTCTTGGAACATGATGGTTACTTGGGAGCCACTGTCCAGCACGGCCCTGGTAGACACTCCATTTACTTTCACTTTCACTGTCATCTCCATGAAGGGACCTAACACTTCAAACCATTCAGGTGGCACTGGCCTGGGTGTCGATCTGGCATTGGCCCTGCTAGCATGACTTTTTTGGCCAGCTCACCCCAGTGGCCGGTTGTTGCTTTGTCGAACTTTAGTCACTAACCGGGCAGTAACCCTCCTCAGATTTTCTGGTGAATGTCAGGCGGACTGGATGTGGCCTGGGGAATGCAGGGGCATGTGGTCACCTGAGAGGTCTAACACCTTTATCAGTTCCTGAGCAGTTCTCCCCTCAGATGCTAACAGTTTGAGTAATTTCTCTTTGAACCCATCTATACGAGGAGACCCCCCTTGGGGTGGCTGGACCACTATGCAAATTAATGACCCTCCACCCGTTCGGGGTACCTTCAGGAAAAATAACAGGGGATAAAATTACTTTCTCAGGATCTGTTTGGGAGCTACATGAGAGCAGTACTATCATAGTTTGTTCAAATAAATCTGCATCTCGTCCCCTTACTTCCACTGTGCCCATGCCCTTAATCTGCTCTGCAGTCGATACAATATCAGCATTACTGGTCCCTAGGGGGACATCCAATAACAGAATAGTCTTTTGGGGGTCTACCACCTCAGCTTCACTCCACCCCATCATTTTGTGCACCATCAGCTTATAGAGGGCAATTTTTAGCTTAGGCGTAGTAAGCTCCTCCATTTTCTCTCCTAAACTGAACATATTGGGGTAATTTCTTCACATGGCCTCTAGAGGATGCTAATCCCTACGGTGCCTCCAAGATGTAACCCCTAGGTGGCGCGATCCCTTGGGCTACTACCCCGGCCTGCTTGGCTACTAACAGGTTAAGGGGCCTGAGTTCTAAAATGGGTGCCTCCACCCAAAGGTCTGGGTTGGTTTGGGTTATGTTAACCAGATCACAGCCCTCTGGGACACTGTGACACACACCCCCCCTTGATTCCCACTAGTGGCCCACACCATACACCACAGTGACTTTCCCAATACCCCTGATCTGCAAACTTATTACACATACAGCTACCACTTACCCTCAGGACTGATTCTTGCAGCACATCTCTGAGGACCCCCTGTAAAATAAGGTGATGCAGTACAACAGCCACAATACAATATTTTCAGCATAAACTGACACCACAGTCAATGTAAATTGGCAGAAACAAACAGATTATTTAGGGAGTTGTAACAAGGAAGGGGCAAAATCAGGTTAATTAGCTTAAACACATTAATAATCACAGTACTATGCATGCACTTAGAGTCCCAGTAGTCATGATCTATGGGTACCCAGGATGGGAAAGGGGCTGGCCAGATCCTTTGCAGCTGGTTGGGGCCCTGTGTTGGAAAAAAGAACATGCACACACGATTTGTAATCCGGAGCACGATGGCTCAATTCATGAAAAGAAAAACACAAACAATCAGATGACACACTTTGATTAAATAACAGTTGCAGGGAGCTACACTGGTAATTACTCACGATACCCAGGCTAAACACAGAAGGGCTGATGGATGATCTCTCTGGATTGCCAGAGGAAGCTTGCCCATCGACGATGGATCTCTATGTACAACAAGGTAGTGAGACAGGACCCTCGTGAGAGGGCCTATCTGCATCAGGCAGCACAGATGCAGTCCGATTTGGGCTGGGAAAACTACTTCCAGCAAAGTTCACAGCAATAAGGGGAACCAGAACGCGATCCCCTTCCAGCACATAGCACATTTATATGTAAAAGAAAGTACTGTACCTGACCTCTCAGTCCTGACAAGCCGATCGCCTTTAGCACAATCTTCGGTCTTCTATAGGGTGTGCCTGGTAATAAAACAGCAGCAGCTTGCTTTTCTCACAAACTTCAGATTCAGTCCGAAAACACCTTTTTCTCTGGCTCTCCCACTCTCCACAGCAGCAAATAGGTCAAGATTCGGGCCTCACATGTGTCTCCCGTGCGAACTACCATGTAGACCGAGCAGAGCAGAACTGAGCTCCTTCACTCTTCACCACCAACTGAAGTCTGGCTCCCCAACAGACAACCCAGGGTCTTTCACTTAGATCCAAAAGGTTCGGTTGGTCAGTTCAGTTGTCAATCACAGCAGGGCTTCCTCTATAGGTGCAAAAAGGCACCAAGGATCCAAAACTACATTACCCAGAGGCACCTTCTACACAGTTCCCTTTCAACAGGCTCTAACCGAGAGTCCCAGTTCCGATTGGCCCAAAGCAGGCTCCATTTTAGAGTCCTAACATCTTGACTGGTCCAATGTAACAGTCCCGGACCAAAAGGGTGGGCACAACAGAAACAGTTTGTGCTGCAGGAGAAACAGGTTAGAACAAACTGCATTTTCATTATTACTCTAAACAATTTCCAACAATTGTTTACATCTTTCAAAAGAGCTCCTTCTGCACATTTAGCGACGGCAGAAACGGGACTCGAGCAAGGAAACACACAGACCCCCCCTTCCAGATTAATTATGACTGCAAACAGGTAGCCTGGGAATTACATTTAAACGGCTTAGACGCTGAACACCTCCAGGCTCTGAGCAATTAGGCACACTTTTGGAAGATTCTTGGGAACCCCCATTTGCAGGGGGGTTACACCATGAAAAGGTCTACTCGAGCTGATTTTACCTGAGGAGAAAAAGTATTTATGATTCTAAGTGAAAACCCTTTATACACACAATCTACCATAAGGGCCCTCCCTGGGAGTATTTCTACCAACCTCGTAACTTGTACGTTAGTGTGATTAAATAGGATACCCAGACCATCAGCCGCATCTTCCCCATAGGACCAAAATGTTGGTCCACTAGTCCACAGTTTTTTTGCCTGTCCTATGTCTTGCAAACAGTTAAACCTTGTTTCCTGTAATAAAATGATGTCCGCATCTAAGATTTGGCAAAAATGTAAGCACGCCATCCTTTTTTATATCATTCTTGATGCTGCAAGCATTTAAGGAAACAAGTTTAATTGTTGCCATAGTTTCTGTTTTTTTAATTTTTTAGGGTTTCTGAGTATCTTTTTTCCGGTTTTTTTTTGTTTCTTTTCTTAGTCTCTAGTACACCCCCACACTCCATTTCAGAGATAAATCCAGATTTAGAGAATACATCCATTCTGATCCTCCCTCCTGGTCCTGCAGGATTTTAAAAGAATTTCCAGTGGGGATTTCCAAACTCTGCCTATCATGCTTGCTAGAGGCCCTAGTCACCCTTCTAGGATGGGGGGGGGTTGAAACTCTGATATGGGAGGGGGTGGTGGCATGTTGCTGGGCCTGCTTTGGGTTCTGGAAGTAGTAGATACATTGTTCTGCATATTTGAGGGCCCATGATGTTACTCACTTTGTGTAGTGTCTTGAGGTGCTTCCCCTGGTTCATGCCTAGGGGCCTGTGCATGCTCTGAAGTTGTGGGGCCTGCACTGGGTGTAGGTGATGAAGTTGTGGGGCCTGCACTGGGTGTAGGTGATGAAGTTGTGGGGCCTGCACTGGGTGTAGGTGATGAAGTTGTGGGGCCTGCACTGGGTGTAGGTGATGAAGTTGTGGGGCCTGCACTGGGTGTAGCTGATGAAGTTGTGGGGCCTGCACTGGGTGTGTCTTTACTCTGATGCCTATTTTGTGCTGTGTTTATCAAATCTTCTTTATTCATGCCACACTGCCTATTTTGTCCAGCCCAGGGGCACTGGTGGTAGGCACGACCCTGTTCCTCACATAAACTGCAATGAAATGCATTTCTACATGTCCCACTGTTGTGGTCTAGTTCTCCACAAAGGGCACACATAGCCTTATCACAGGCACTACTGAGGTGCCTTCTACTGCTACATTTGTAACAGGCCTTTGATTGCCCTGGGTAAAAACAACACCCCCCCCCCATCCTTTCCCAGTAAAAAACTGTTTGGTATATGATTTATTTCATTCCTTGTTATGTGTAGCTTTATTTTGAACTTCCAGCTTCCTGCCCAGATACCTTCCCCATCAATAATTGCTTCAGGTGGCCCTAAAACTGTACACTTCTGTTTCAACCAAAATAAAATGTCCCCCACATTTACCCCTTCATTTCGAAACATGATGTCAATTGTTTTGAAGAGCGGTTTTGTAATAGGTATAGCCCAAAAAGGTAACTATAAAGGCTGCATTTTACAGTTTCATTATGTTGCCAAAACTGATCTAAACCAGTAAAGGTTTTGAAACTGATGTCAAATGTGTCCTCCCCCTCGTACATTTATTAGTGCATAAATGTCATTTGCCTGAAAGTTCATCGATTCTTTTAGTAGTTTTCTGGCCACAAAAAGTCTGTCCGGATGCTCCTCGAGCCTGCCTCAATATCTGAGACAGACCGCATTTCCTCTAGGCGCTTGCTCTAACCTATTATTTCGCGTGGCCCAGATCTTTGTTGCTCTCTGCGTGGTGATAAAGGAGGGGAAAGTTGTGGTGAATCCACCAGCGCCTCAGCTCTTAGTGCAGTAGCAGACTTATCAGTGTTTCCCCTCTCCCTTTTTATCATTAGTTTTATCAGTTGTAGCATTTTCCTGACCTTGATTTAAGTCCATGGGGGCCCCCAATTCTGACTGTGTGTCCTGCGAAAATGTCTCGCAGGTAGAATCCGGGATCCATTTGCCATTCTGTTGAGTCTGCCCGGCATTTCTTAGAGCGTTCTCTTTTGACCACTCTGTATTAGGGAAGCTGTCGTTTTGTGCATTTCCCTTCCACATTGCTCCAGCGCTCGCGTCATCTGAATGATTCATTCCAGCTGTGCCTGTCACTTCCTGCTCCTGACAGACAGCTGTTTCATCCTGCGTTGCTGAAAGAAGATCTGCGGTCTGTGGTGAGTCATTCTGAGCTGCAGTTTTTTCTGAAATAGAGGCAGTGCTCTCTTGTGTGGCAGGCAGAAAAATCCTGGACCAGTCCTCCGAGTCCATGTCTCCCACCACATGGTAATTACCATGCGAATCACTACTAAGCTGTAAGCATAGGGGTTCACCCAAATTTCTCACTTCTTTCCCTGCATTGTCGGCAACCGGGGAAGAAAGCCCAGACTGCACATTCTCTCCGATCTGTGGCTCCATCGCTGACCTGGTGCCGTCTGCCATTCCAGACTCAGAACAGCTGCAGCTCCCCCTACTGCAGAGTAGGGGAATCTCCCTAGTGTCCTGGCCAAATTTCCCTCATTCACTAAAAATACCATCAACTGCTCAATCTGGTTCGATCTCAGTTGCTTACCATCTGTATCCCCCGGTTACCCCTGAAAAGGGACTTCTAGGCCTAGTGGGCTTACCGGGTCAACAAATCTCAACAAACAAACCTGAAGGGTGAGTGGCTTTATTGCTCTAATTAGCACCTGATATGGATATACTTCCAACTATATACCACAATTACCCATCATTTATTTTATATAATACATTGGGATGGTTACTATTTTTGTACCTGCAGGTCAATCATTTTGCTGTGTAGAGTACTTCCTTGTTTTATGTTCTAGGGCTTTCTATAGCATAACAGGTTTTTGCTTTGAGTGTTTTTTTATTTGTTTGTATTTCTGTAGTGTATGGCTCCTTACATAAAGGGGGTGTCTGCTGGTGCTCCTTTCCTTAGCTCGGTGGTGGTGTGTGAATTCTGGTTCCACGGTTCTAGTGTGCACCACTGTGAGTGCAGTACATTTTGGTTGGGGCAGCTGGAGTGGCATGTGGAGGTTTGCATCAGGAGCACCTTGAGCTGCATATGAAGAATGGCATCTGTGGAGCAGGAGCGGCATCGGAACAGTGTGGTCTACAACATGGAAGGACAAGCTGCCTGATACAGCATCTAGTAAGTTGAGCTTTGAGGGATAGTTATTTTGCAGGCTGTTCTTCTCCCTTGTTTTGTACTGTTTCTCATGGCTCTACCATGCCGGTTTGACATTCTTTGTGTCGACCGGAATTTCACTGACAGGAATCATGTAGACCGCATGTTGTGTTCTACATGATTCCTGTGTGTCTCCCAATCCTGTTTCTTTTATTGGGGGGGGCTTTTCCCTCCAAACCTCCCATGCAGGGGGCTCTGCGCCTGCCCCCCCATCTTTTGGATTCTCAACTCCAGTCGGAGTTGATTCAGGGTTGGGGTGCAGGACCAAGAGACAGCATGCCCCTGCCTTGGGCACACCAACACAGCGACCTTTTAACGAAGTGTTGATTTTGCAAACATGAATGTATTTCACTGTGTTGGTATTACCCTAAGGGTGGCATACCATTTCTCACAGGTGGAGTGGGGCAGGATGTTTTTTCTCCCAAAGATCTTACTGTTATTTTATTGTGCTCTAGTTTTTTTTTTTATTTAAAGGTTTGAATAAGGGGCTTTCTAGATGTGTAGATGAGTGTGATAATTGGTTAATAAGTTTGGTAACTGGCTGGTAATTAGTGCTGTTCCATGGGGTTTAATGTACTGTGGTTTATACTTTTAACTGGTTTAGTTTACACTTTTAATTGGTGTGATTTATATTTTTAATTAGTGTAATTTATACTTTTAATTGATAGGTTTATAGAAAAATAAATAATGGCATTTGATAGGTTTATAGAAAAATAAACAGCATTTCAATGAAGAAAAAGATCCATCTGAGTATTATATTCTATGCAAAAAACTACACTAATGCATCTATTTAGGTTAAACAAAAGTCAGAAATGAGACCTTTAGGTTGCTCCCTCAGTACCTCATCTCAAATTGACAGATGCCAGGGTGTGTCATTGGGGTTGTGAGGCCTAAATGTCACCCCATTCCATGTGTAATCATATTCACAAGCCACAGTAAAGAAGAATGGGGTGACATTTAGGCCTCACAACCCCAATGACACACCCCGGCGTCTGTCAATCTCGGGAGGATGGGGGGTACACGGGGGGGGCAACCCTAAAGGTCTCATTTCCTGACTTTTGTGTTTTAACCCTAAATGATGCATTAACGCAGTTTTTTGCATAGAATTTCCTAACTTTTTGAGAAAGCATAGAAAAGTACAAAGTTGCGCAAGTTGGTGGGAGCACAGGGCCCTCTGCCTAACATAACAGTACAAGTACTAAATAGCATAGCTATTGGTGGGAGCGTGGGGCCCACCAGATTGAAACAAAGCAAAGTTTCATTCATCAGAGTGCCATAATTCTGCACCTGTTTACATTGCAGACACCTTACCACTGAAAATTACCTCCATGGCAGTAAGGCTAGCTACCCTATAAATGTTTAGCCAGTACCACAATGCAAAATGCTATACACAAAATGTAAAGTGCATCACACAATATCTCTGCAGCAAATTAATTTTCCAACACCTAAATACCATAATTCACATGTACAGGACATCCCCTCAACATCCTCCAAATTTCAAGTTAAAAGACCAAACTGTTTCAAAGATATTACATTTTAAAGTTTGAGATTTTCATTCGTCAGAGTGACATAATTCTGTACCTGTTTACATTTTACAGACCTAACCACTGAAAAGCACATCCATGGCAGTAAGACTAGCTACCCTATAAATTTCAAGCCAGTACCACAATGCAAAACGCTCTCCGCAAAACGTAAATTGAGCCACACCATATCTCTGCAACAAATGTATTTTCAGACACCTAAACAGCATAATTCACAACTACGGGACATCCCCTCAACAACCTCCAAATTTCAAGTTAAAAGACCAAACCGTTTCTGAGATATATAATTTTAAAAGTTGTGAAAATTGGGCTATCTGGTCCCTCCAAATCTGGCCATCTAGTCCCTCCCTCGTGAACAAAGATCAAGATCAAAGAATCTCGTGAACAAAGAATTTTCAGGTTCATGACCAAAGAATTTGCAGGCTCATGATGAAAAAATTTAAACGTTTTAAAACTCTATTTTTTCAGAGAAATATATGAAACCACAGGCATGACTTGATAGAACAAAGCACCCTGAGCAAAACCCATCCTAGTTTGACTTCATAAGTCACCCATGGGCTGAGATATTTGATTTTTAAATCTGGCCATCTAGTCCTCCCCTCGTGATCTAAGATCACGGTCAAAGAATCTTGTGATCAAAGAATATGTAGGCTCGCAATCAAAGATCGTTAGCGAGCTGTGATCAAAGAATTTAAAACTTTTAAACTCTATTTTTTGACAGAATTACAAGAAACCACAGGCATGGCTCGATGGGGGAAGACCCCTGAGCAAAACCCATCATAGTTTTTCTTCAGAAGTCACCCCTGAGCCAAGAAATTTGTGTTTTTCTGACTGCAAAATGAAAACAAGATGGCGGTCATCGCAATCAAAGAATTCCTTGCCATCAAAGATTCTTTGATCATGAGTCTGCAAATTCTTTGATCATGAGGAGGGACCAAATGGCCAAAATTCCATTCTTCCTTTGCAAAATAACCATATAAATTTTCCCATAGACTTATAATAGGAACTTAAAAGTTTAATAACGTTTGAATTGATTAATATTTTTTCACCAAACAAAAAGTGGCAAACTACTTGAGAAGGCTATCCATCATCAGTTTGCTGAGCACATGGGCAAATATAATGTCTTGTGTAGCCAACAGCATGGCTTCCACAAGAACCATTCCACCACCACTGCCTCACACTACTGACTGATCACATCCTCATAAACTTGGACCATGGTAGCACCACTGGTGCAGTCTTCATAGACCTCTCCAAAGCTTTTGACATGGTCAACCATACCCTCCTCCTCTACAAACTATATTGCCTTGGCTGTTCCCAGGCGGTTACTTCCTGGTTCAGGAGCTACCTCACTGATCATTCCCAATTCGTGAGTATTGGCTCTGCCTGCTCCGCCACCCTGCCCATCTTGACAGATGTCCCCAGGGCTCCATTCTTGACCCCCTTCTAGTCTCTTTATTTATTAACTCCCTTCCCTTGGACAGTCTCAGATGCCACTCTCTCCTCTATGCTGATGACCTCATACTTTTCTACAGTGAAAAATCCCCTGCCCACATTTCCTCTGTTCTAGCTCAAGACTATGCTGCAGCCCACAGTTGGTTTGCTGATAACCTCCTCCTAGTTAATACTAAACAAAAAAATCTGTGCTGTTCAGTTCCAAGCCCTTGTCCAAATCCAAAACTCACCTCCCTCTCCACATCATCTCCCCTGATGGCCAAGCCCTTGAAGATGTCAATACTTTCAGATACCTAGGTGTTCTACTCAACCCGTACCTCTCTTTCTCCGAGCACATCAAGTCATTAGTTCGTAGGTTTCATTAAAAATTAGGTGCTGCCTTCAGATTCTGGCAATACCTGACCCTGGAGGCACGACTTGCCATTGTCCAGGGGAATCTACTCCCAATCTTGGACTACTGGTCTCCCATCTATGCTAGGACATCCACAACCCATATGGCCAAGCTCTCTTCTGCCTACAACAGTGCCTGTCATTTCGCCTTGCTGGCCCCTTTCACTGCACACCACTGTGTCCTTTACAATTTGCTACGATGGCTTCCACTGTAAGGCCACTTCCATCTTGCCCTTTGCTGCATGGTTGATTCTGCCATCTGTACCAGCCAGGAATCTCCCCTTGCAGCCCTCCTCAAGGTCTGAACTTTACACTGTGGCATCCACTCAAACAGCATTCCTCCTCTGATTATTCCCAAGGTATCCACCAATATGGGTGGTAGAGCCTTGTCAGTGGCAACCCCTATGCTGTGGAATAAACTGCCTGCCAAGCTCTGCTCCATTCACATACACTGTCAGTTCACATCTTGCCTCAAAGACTGGCTCCTGGAGACTTCCCACTGCCACTGCTTTCCTGGGTAGTTCTTCATTTCCCATCTACCCTTACCACAAGAGTTTCTTGCCTATGCAACTCCCTTTGTAAATCCTCCAATTCCCCTTCCTCTCACACGCCTTCCCCCCTCCTTCCCTCTACTAGCTCCACTTTATCCTTTTCATGCTGTTCCTGAGGACCATTGATTATCTCCTATGCAACTTGCTGTACATCAATTTCATGTATATATTTATAGATAGATAGATAGATAGATAGATAGATAGATAGATAGATAGATAGATAGATAGATCTTTATGTATATGCACATTGGATTTATGTAGTATATCACCTCGAATCATGTGGATTTATGTATTTTGCTACCTTGTATCTTGTACTATTGTAACCCTTTATCATTTGTCAGACTGTCTACTGTTCTATGCATTGTTGTTTGTGCTTAACTCTATACCACTGTATGCGGTCCACACTGTGTCTGAAAATGGTCCGTGGGATCAGCGGACCTACCCAGTTACCAAAGTCATAAACAAATAAATAAATACATGTAATGAACTGTTCTGGTTATTTGCTGTCATCCTGCCACACCATGAGAACATCATCAATAAAGTGTTTACAGAGGGATATCTTGGATAGAAAAGGATTTGCTGACCTGTCCCAGATCACAACCTCTTCCCAAAACCCCATGTATAGACCTGCGTAGTTGGGGACAAAGCTTGCTGCCATCACTGTACCCTTCTTTTGTTGATATGTGTTATCCAGAAAGTTGAAGAAATTCCCCTCCAGGACTATTCCTGTTAAATCCAAAAGTACCTCTGTCTCCAATCTCACTCTGTCCACCCATTTGTCTAGATAGTATCTAATGGCTCTAAGTCCCTCATGATGCTGTATATCTGTATATAATGATTCCATGTCTAAAGTTACCAGTATACTGTTTTCTTGCCACTCTAGATCTGTAAGGCATCTAAGGGTATCTCCTGTGTCCTTAAGAAAAGAATGTAATGATGTCACCATGTCTTTTATATTATATTCAACATACCTTACCAATGGTTCTATAACAGACACAATGCTAGAAATTATTGGTCTGTCTGGTGGATCTATCAGGATCTTGTGAATCTTGGGAAGAATATAAAACTGTGATATAAGAGGGGTGTCTACTGTTAAGAACGTTACTTCCATCTCATTCAATTAACCCTCACTACTTGCCCAACATAGATAATCATCTACCTTTCTCTTTAAAATATTAACAGAGTCAGCTTTAGCAGTGGCGTAAAAGTCAGTATTACTCAGTTGTCTCCTTGCTTCTTTTACATAATCAGAAGTGTTTTGAACCACCATGCTCCCACCCTTATCTGTTGGTTTCATTACGATATTTTTATTTTTATTTTTTTTTTTACTCTTAAGGGCATCTCCTTCTCCTAAATGATTTCAACATCTTGGTACATAATCTTTCTTTCTCAGTTCTTCTATTTCTTTCTCACACAACTTTTGAAATGTGGTGACAGCAAAAGGCTGGGGGGGGACAAAAGGGATTGGCTTCTTGCGCCCTGTCTGGTATAGTTCTGCACTGCTACTCCTTATGTCTGGTTCCCACTTTCCCCTATTTTCCTCAAAGTCATTTAGAGCTGCCACAACCTCTTGTGTAGTTACTATAACACTTTCATCAACATTTCCTGTAACATTAAATTGGTTTAGACTTGGTGAATTTTCTACATTTGTTAGTCACCCCATGTCCGCACTTTTACTATAGAAGCACCGAAGGCTGAGCGCTCTACATAAATGACTCAAACCAATAACAGTTTCCAAAAAGTTCAGCTCTGTAGTCAGGACAAAAGATAAACCCTTATTTAGGACACTTACTTCACTGTCTGGCAGAGTTCCATCAGAGAGATTTATAATATTGTCTACATGTTCAATTTTTCCTTCTGTTATTCCTGATAACGTTTCTTCTGCTGATATGAACTTCCTGATCTACCAGTACTTTGTCATCCTCTTTGTGTTCTTCTGGGTCTACCTGATACTGGCCCTTCTTTTTCCCCTCATCTGAACTGTCTCTTCCTCTCTTAAAAAGGCTTCAAATGTTCAGAATCGCTTATTTCTGAGGTGATTGTCCCATTCATCTTGCTGGTTTCAAACGCACTCTGGGTAGGTTTCAAAATTGAGACCGGGTTGAAGTGCACTCTATTTTTTGTAGTATTTGAACCCTGGTTTTGGTCCCCTTTGTTCTTGACAGCATTACATTTAGGCCAACTAAAGATATGCCCTCTCTGATAATCGCTTATATCTCTTGTAAATCTTCATTTTTCAGTTGCACAAATCCCATTTTCCTGAAATTGCAACTCCTTTTGTAACTTTCTAAAATCTTGAAAAATTTGAATATTCTGAAAATGACTGTAAAAATGCTTCTTACTTTTCAATTCTTTATCCACTTTCTTTTGATCCTTCTTCAATTTCTCTACGATAAGTTCCATCCACTTGTCCATGGCGTCACTGGCTATTTTTCTCCATTTTGTAACAAAATCCAAATCATCCAGACCAAACGTTGGATCTTTTATGATTCTTAATCTACGTGGTGCTCTACCTGCTCCCAAATATGCTTCTGTTGTTTTTGTTTGCCAATGTGTTCTTCTTGATTTCAACGCTATGCGCTCGTACGCAAAACGGCCCCTCTAATGTTACCTGGCGCTCCATCAGTAACCTCAACTCCTCTCACAGTGTTCTCTGGTGTTGCTGTCGTAGCATCTCCTCTGAAAGGGTTTGTGTCCTTTAAACTTTAAAAAATGCCCCCTGTACTTCCAAATGCTGGAGAATCTCTGTTTCCAGCTCCACTACTGCTCACACCCGAAACTGAAGAATCTTCATTCTGCATTCCTCAGCGTTACTTGGTACAAGTCAGTTTAAGCACTTCTATGTTGTGGCTTATTTACTCTGGTGCTAGCCTCCTGTGTGTTTCTAACAAAAGTATCAACTTAATAATGATAAAAGCCGCACAAGGAGATGGGTGCTCAGTGACACTTAAGTATAACTAAGCAGACAGTCACAGCACACCTTTATAAACACCAAATAAAGCAAGTAGGCTGGTACTTATCCAAAACAAAAAGCCCATTGATTTATTTTCTGGCCGCCACAGCAGTGCATGATGCCTGTTCAGGCCCCCTTCCAGAGATAGCAGCAAAAAACATTTGATGTTTCAACCAACCTTGGTCTTTAATGAAGAATAGTGCCCCCTAGTGAATACTTTATTTTTATAGCCAGGTGGCCCAAATCACATGTCCAAACATTTTTAAAGTGCAAACAGTGCATTTAAAAAAAATGATTTTAAATTTCATAAATACGTGTCTCAAAAGTAAATAAATATCTAACACCACGTGCAAATTTAGAGGTTAAAAACAAAGTAGCAGCAAAACATTCTCCCTACTTCTATTTATTTCCCTATTTCTATATTCTTTAAAGAATAACAAATTCTAAAGTTTTAAATGTACATCCTATTTTAATTTTACTTGATAGTAGTTAGTAAACATGGTCTCAGGATGCTGATTCTTCCTTCCCTTGGAAAAATATTTTTTTCCTTACAGTCTATTCATATTTCATACTTGAGGCACGTGTTTCTGACACTAAAACACCCTCCAGTGAGTTGTGAAAAAAGAGGAAGAATTAAAGAATAGGAGAATGTAGAGAGCATTTTAGGCATTATTTGTTTATAAATTTTACATCCTTAGATTCCCCTTTTTTATTTAATTTAAACCCTCCTGATCAGGGACATTTTTTGATGGAGTCAAGAAAAATATATCTGTATGGAGCAGACCATATTCTGGATTCACCAGAGGCCACACTGGGGGATGGGAGGGGGGAAGGAATGGGTGGGGTTGTTTTGTGTTGGTGGCTATTGAAAAAAGTTTTAAACCCATTTTTCAAAAAGGTTTTTAGGAACCAAATGTACGGAGCACCATATGTACTATTATTAAGTTTGTTTTGAGAAAGATACAAATATTTGATTGTATATACTTGTGAAATGGTGGAATAAAACCTGTTTCAGTTTTAAAGTCCACTCTGAAGAAGGTGTTGAATAACTCCGGACAAAGAGATGCTACTTGTTATACTATATCTTAATCTTTGATGGCCTAGAAGAGAAAGAAAGAGGAACACAAACTGCTTATTAATGTCTTTACTTTAAAAAAATGTTTCAACTCGATATGGTCATTAGACCCCTTTCCCATGTATGCACCCATCATGTATATACAATAATTCTCTCTTTCACTAAGAACATCATCTCTCCTTCCACCTCTTGGACCCAACATTATATTTTCAATGCCTATAAACTTCAGTTTGTGTTCTGTTTGGTTTTCAGCATTTTTCATATGTGTTGCCCATACATATTCTTGGTTCTCATTTCTTATTGCCTTTAGATGATCTTTCATTTTAATCTTTGTTTTGCCTATGCAGTAGGCTGTACAGGTGCAGAATGACAGGTACACCACATGAGCAGTGTTACAACTTATATGTTGGTTTATCGCATTCATCTTGTTATCATATGGAGTCCTGAATATGCTAGATTCGTGTACATATTCACAACATTTGCAATTCCTGCATTTTCTGCACTTTTTGTGGAGGGTGGCATCCAATGTCTCATTTTTTCTGGACTTTGAGAGGAGCTAACTAGAATGTCCTTTAGATTAATTGCTCTTCTATATGGCATCCTGGGTGGTACCTGGAAAGTTTCTAATAGTCTGTTGTCTGCCCCTAAGACATGCCAGTTTTTATATAAAATATCTTTCACCCTTGATGATCTCATACTTTATGCTGTTACAAAAGTTATCCTGTCATGGATGTCCATCCTTCTTTCTTTGTTACTGGTTATCAGGGTTTCCCTATCTGTCATATTACATATTTCTCTGGCTTTCTCCAAGGTTGTGGCAACATAACCCCTTTCAATTAATCTTTGTTTCTATATGTCAAGTTCCTTTTCTAAGTCAAATTCACTACTGCAATTTCTATATATTCTGAAATATTGACTTTTTGGGATGATCTCTATGTTGTGGTGAGGGTGACAGCTGCTAGCCAGCACGATGGTGTTCCTATCTGTAGCTTTTCTGACAAGGCTTGTTTCTATTTTGCCCTGTAAATTCACTTTGATGAGAATATCCAGAAAGAATATTTCAATTCTACTCTCACTGTGTACAAATCTTAGATTAGGATTAGTTACATGTAACTATGCAATGAACTGTTCCAGTTCTTAGCTGTCACCCTGCCACACCATGAGAACATCGTCAATAAAGCATTTCCAGAGGGATATTTTGGATAGAAAAGGATTTGCTGACCTGCCCCAGATCACACCCTCTTCCCAAAACCCCATATGTATAGACCTGCGTAGTTGGTGGCAAAGCTTGATACCATCACTGTACCCTTCTTTTGTTGATATGTGTTATCCAGAAAGTTGAAGAAATTCCCCTCCAGGACTATTCCTGTTAAATCCACAAGTGCCTCTGTCTCCGATCTGACTCTGTCCACCCGTTTGTCTAGATAGTATCTAATAGCTCTAAGTCCCTCATGACGCTGTATATTTGTATATAAGGATTCCACATCTGAAGTTAGCAGCATTCTTTTTTATTGCCACTCTAGATCGTTAAGGCATCTAAGGGCATCTCCTGTGTCCTTAAGAAAAGAATGTAATGATGTCACCATGTCTTTTATATTATTGTCAACAAACCTGGCCAATGGTTCTGTAACGGACCCAATGCTAGAAATTATTGGTCTCTCTGGTGGATCTAGCAGGGTCTTGTGAATCTTGGAAAGACTATAAAACTGCAATTTAAGCAGTTTACTTCCTTCTCATTCAATAAACCCTCACTGCTTGCCCAATGCAGATAATCATCTACTTGTCTCTTTAAAATATTAACAGAGTCAGCTTTAGCAGTGGCGCAAAAATCAATATTACTCAGTTGTCTCCATGCTTCTTTTACATAATCAGAAGTGTTTTGAACCGCCATGCTCCCACCCTCATCAGCTAGTTTTATTATGATGTTTTTATCAGTTTTTGGACTCTTAAGGGCATCTCCTTCTTCCCCTAAAAGATTACAATATCTGGATACATAGTCTTCCTTTCTCAACTCTTCTATTTCTTTTTCAAACAACTTTTGACATGTGGTGACAGCAAAACGTTGAGGGGGGACAAATGGTGCTTTGCTTCCTGTATGCTGTCTGGTATAGTTCTGCACTGCCACTCCCTATGTCTGGTTCCCTTCTCCTATTTTCCTCAAAGTCATTTAGAGCTGCTGCCATGACCTCTTGTGTAATTATAACACTTTCATCAACATTTCCTGTGACATTAAATTAGTTTACACTTGGTGCATTTTCTACATTTGTTAGTCCCCTCATGTCTACACTTTTACTATAGAAGCACCAAAGGCTGAGCGCTCTACATAAACAATTCAAATAAATAATAGTTTCCTAAAAAGTTCAGAAGATGACCCCCCCCACTCACCCAGATATTATAATGCCGACATCAGGGTGCCCAATCCCCATGTTGCATGCCCCCCCACACACACACACACACACACACACACACACTATAGTGGCACACTGGGAGCCCACCCCAGTGTGCCTAAATATTTTTGGTAACCTGTAAAATAAAGAAAACCATCCCCAAAGTCTTTTTTTTCCCTTTAAAAAGAAAACGGTCCCTCGTTGTCTCCCCATTCCTTGCTCCCCACTCACACCATCCCTCTGTGGACCCACCTCCCACACATGCCCCTTACCCCACACTTACCTCTGGATGTTGGGAGCAGCAATCTTCTATGGACTGGGACATGCCTGCACTCTTCAAAGCTGACTGGCAAACTGAAGAAATGACAGTAAGCTGTATAATGGGAGTCAATAGGGAGAGTTACAACTTAGGTTGATATCTTAGCCATTTTTAGGAATTTTGGCCCCAACATTTCAACATGAGGTTCTTGGGACCCCGCCTCATGAACCTTGCACCGTCATTTGGTTACTCAGTCCCGAAAGGTGATTTTGCAGTTGCTGCATGGAATCACCTTTTGGGACTGATTAATGAAATGATAGTGCCACTGTTCATGAGCTGGGGTCTCAAAAAACCCATGTTGCAAATTTGGTGAAAACATTCCAGAAAATGACTTTGTTACAATTGTGCATTGCACAATTTCTACGCACACTCCTAACTTCACCAATTTTTCATATTTTCATTCCAGATTTTCAGCATTGCCATTTTTTCACACCTCCTCATGAACAATATAGCTGTCATTTTTCACATCCTGCCCAAAATGTGTTTTCACTCCTGTGGCGCTGAATGGTGCAGTCACTGTGCGAAATCACCTTTTTGGATTGAGTAACGAAATGGTAGTGCCACTGTTCATGAGGTGGGGTAACAAAAAGCCCATGTTGAAAGTTGGAGTGAAAATACCAAAAAACACCTCACCCTGTAGAGACTGACAGGCGTCGGAGCTATGGCTTGGGGTCGTCAGCCATAATGCTCACACTATTCCACCCTGATACTGCTGCCAGTGACATGCATTGAGGTGTGCCTTGGGGTCTTCAGCCATAACATTCATCCCATTCTTCTCTACTGCACCCATAGCAGCTTATTTCCTTATGGAATGGGGTGAGCATAAGGACTGAAGACCCCAAGGCACATTGTAACACCTGTCGATGTCTGCAGGGTGGAGTGAGGTGGAATGACATGAGCATTATGGATGATGACCCAAAGGCACACTCCCAAATGCCTGTCAGTCTCTGCAGGGTGGGGGTGTGGGTTGGCATTAGTTTAATACTTCACTGCCATTCCTATTATGCATCTCTCTAATTCCTGCACTATCAATGCCAATACCAGTAAGCAAACATTCGACATTGACAAAGGCTTGTTTTTTTATGTTTCATCAGCACTTTGTCTTCCAGTTTTCTGTGTGTGGCCATGCCCCTATAATGATGTCATACCAGGGAGCTGTAAATGTTTTACGTACAGCAACAAGGAAGTCTGGGTAATTTATCACATTGACTTTAATGTGCCTTACTCAGAAGTACAGTCCCATACTCAGAAGTACAATCCTGTATGTTGGTACTGGTGAGCAGCTAATATGTAAATGTTCATTGCAAGGCACTGTGGCTAAAATATGAAGCTGTTTTCCAATTTGCTTTCTGTGAGATGCTGTCTCATATTTCTGTAGTGGTGTCAACAATATAAGCTGCTGTATGTTTATTTTCACAGCAATGCATTGTGCATACTGTATCTAGCTACAAGACATCTATACTGAGAGATGTAGTCTCCTATTTCTGCAGCAAGCACAGAAATATAATTGCCTGCATACTAATTTACATAGTAAGGCATTGTGGATACAGTACATAGCTGATTTTTCTATCTAAAACTAAAAACTGGCAGTGTCCCTTTAATAACTTTGTTTTCCTGGCATAATATCACAGTTGGGGGTTGCAGCACTGAGGAAAAAAAGGGACGGGTTATGCCAATGAAGTAGAGCACCAAAATAAAAGGATTTTTTCCATGGAAAACAGCACTATTTGGCAGTTTGAATGGTAGGAGACTGATTTACAACACTTATAGGTTACTACTTCCATTTGCTATGGCAATCTTGCAACTTTACTTTAAAGTCTGGATCTCTTACTACTTTTGTGACCTCTTGTGCATCTCAGAATCTTGGTTCTCTTCTAGGGTACCTGACTTCAGCTTGGCTCTCTCTGACTATCACCTTTTCCAACAGGACCATGGCAAGCACGGTGGTGGTGTTGCCTTGTATGATCATCAGATCCTATCCTGCTCCATCACACTCAGAGCATCAATCCCTTCCTCTCACAAGATCCTTCTAGCAACACTTCCACTCTCACTATACTGCTTAGTGTCTTCAATGCCTTACCTAAAATCTCTCCTTCTTACCTGGTTGACTCCCTCTTATCTTTCATTTCCCTTGTTGCCTCCATGAGCTCATCCTCCTTGGGGGCTTCAGTATAAACTGTCTCACTCCTTCCTCCAGGCCCACCCTCCACTGGACTGAGTCTCTGAATCTTTCTCAACTGGTCACCAAACCCACCCAGCTCAGTCTTCTCTCCCCTAACCACTCGCTCCTGGACTGAATGCTCTCCCCCTACCCCCACTGAGTCATTGCAGGAGGCACTCTACCAGACACCTTCAATGACCACTGCATGGTCTACTGCATCGGGAAAGTGAGGCCCACTAAATTTGCCCCTAAATACATTTGGACCAGGTAATACAAGTCGCTTGACACAAATGCCCTCCTAAATGACCTTGCTGCCACTAAATGGTCCCCTGTCTATTCTGCCCCAGACATTGACATAGCCATCTCCCTCTTCCACGCCATTTGTAGTTGTACCTGGGACAATCACCCCCCCTTTAGAAAGTCCATGGTTAAAAGCTCCCACCACCCCTGAATAACATCTGACCCTATCAATTTTTGCAAGTCCTTGAACCAAGCTTCAGCATGTTTCAAATCCTCCCTCTCCCTCTCTAACCTCTTATCCTATGGGTTATGCAGAAACTCCTGCACAAAGGCTGCCCACACTGCTAAGGCCCACTACTTTAAATCAAACCCTTAGTCTAACCTTAGCATCCCATCAAAATTCTGGTAAGTTACCCACTCCCTCTTTGATCTCCCAGCCCAGTCTGCACCCCTCTCCTTCTTGTGCATGGCTCACTGGTCTCCGATGCTCCTTTGGTTGTTGCTCATTTTAATAAATTCTTTACCACCTGTTCTCTCCCCCTCTCCTCCATCTCCTGGTCACTCTATCCTTCTGTTCTCTACTGCCTTTCCCCTGTCCCACTCACCTGAGGGATTCCAGTTCCCTCTTGTTTCCCTACAGGAAGTCTTTCTTGCCCTTACTACACTTAACCTTTCTAATTCTAGCCCTGATGGGCCAGACCCCAAACTATTACGCATCTTGGCTCCGGCCATTGCCTCTTCACTGTCTCACTTTCTGAACCTGTCATTCTCCCTCAGTGCTGTACCTCAGGCTGGAAGGTTGCAAAAGTTCTGCCTCTGCACAAAGGGGGTGGCCCAGCGACTTCCAGCTGATCTCACACCTTCCCTCCCTTGCAAAGCTGAAAGAGACCATTGTCTGCTCCAGACTTGTTGACTTTCTTCACTCCTCCAATTTCCGCTCCCCCTTCCAGTCTGGTTTTAGGAAGCACTACTAGACCACCTCCTCCTTGCTGTGAGTAATTGATGCTATTCTCATACCATTGCAGCTATATTGATCAATCTGACCAAAGCCTTTGACTCACATGAACATACGAATCTGCCAGAAGAAACAGGCCTCGTGGTCTATCAAGACTGCTCAAATGTCCAGCTAGCACTCTTACATTGCAACTGCCCCACCCTTCCTTCCCCCATCACTCTGTCCCATCCCCTTTTAAAACTGCCCACCGTCTTACAGGATATCACCTCCTGGAGCAGAGTATTCCATTTAGCAACAATCCTCTCTGTGAAAAAATGTCTCATCTCTTTCCTATATCTTCCCCCTCCAATCTGAGACCATGCCCTGTCATGTCCCTTCTCCTCCTCAACTTAAAGACCCCTTCTGTACTTGTCTTGTTTATCCCCTTCAAGTATTTAAAGGTCTTGATCATATCCCCCCGATCCCTCCTCTTCTCCAGGATGTACATATTTAACTCACTCAGCTTGTCCTCACAGAATTTATCCTCCAATGCCTGGATCATCCTAGTTGCCCTGCACTGTACCCCCTCCAGTAATCTGATATCTCTCATCAGGAACAGACATCAGTACTGCGCACAGTACTCCAGGTGTGGCCTGACTAGTGAACTGTACAGAGGCAGAATCACCTCCCTTCTTCTGGATGAGATTCCTCTCGCAATATACCCCAGCATCTTGTTGACTTTAGGTGCTGCCTTCCTGCACTGAGCTGAGTTGTTCATATTCCCTGTTATAACCACTCCTTTTTCCTCCTCAGTGGTACCTAACTGAACACCTCCCAACTGGTAGCTCCTCCCAGAGTTCCTTGTTCCAAAGTGCAGAACCTTGCACTTCTTAGTGAAACCCAACTGCTACATTTCTAATCACTACTACAGTTTAATCAGGTCATCCTGTAGCCCCTGCCGTCCTACTATGTTGTCCACCACTATCCCCATCTTGGTATCATCAGCAAACAGACTGATTTTTCTCCTGATACCATGTGAGATATCTGCTATGAATATCCCAAACAGCACCGGGCCCAGTACCAAGCCCTGTGGAACCTCTCTTGTCACAGCCCTTGGGGATGACAGCTCTCCACCATCACCACCTCCGTTGTTGCCTCCCTTTCAGTCAGTTCATGATCCAGTTTACCATCTTTGTCCCCACCCCCACATATTCCAACTTTCCCCCCAACCACCCGTGAGGCACAGAATCAAAGGCCTTGCTGAAGTCTAAATACAGGACATCCACCGCACAGCCCTTGTCCAGTTTCCTTATCACCCAGTCATATTATTTAACTAGATTGGTCTGGCAGGATCTTCTTGAGATGAAACCATGTTGGTGACCGTCCTGGAGTCCATTGTCTTCCAAAAAGGTCACTAGCCTCTCTTTCAGGATTGTCTCCATAAGTTTTCCTATGATGGATTTGAGGCTTACTGGTCTGTAATTGCCTGGTTCATCTTTTGAGCCACTTTAGTGGATGGGCACCACGTGAGCCATCCTCCAATCTTGTGGTACACATCCTGTGTCCAGGGAAGTATTGAATAGGTCTGTCAGTGGTCCCACCAAGATTCTGCCAGCTTTTTCAGCACCCTGGAGTGAATGCCATCTGGCCCCGGTGCCTTATCCACCCTCAGTGCCTTTAGACCCTTCAGCACCCGGCCGTCTGTAATTACCCCATCTGTCATCCCCCTCCCCCCTTGACCACCTTCCCCATTCCCTGAGGTAGCTGTCTGCCCTTCTCCTTCAAGAACACAGAACAGAAGTACTCATTTAGTGCTTCTGCCTGCTCTGCCCCTTTCTCCACCCACCCACTCCCGTCCTTCCTAATCTTCACTATCTGGTCATTGCAGCTCCTTCACTCCCTTATGTACCTTGGTGTCCCACCCACTCCTCCTGGACAAGCTGAGCTCTGTTATCCTCTCAGCTCCCACTGTTAAGTGGTTCTGTTCATACCTCACAGAACATCACCAGTCAGTACAGGTGGGAGGTGTCCTATCTTCTCCTCTCCCCATCCTAGCAGGGGTCCCACAGAGCTCCATCTGGGTTGTATCCTTTTCTCGGTTTTCCTAAATGACCTTCTCTAGGCTTGTGTCTCTTTGTATATCAATATGTATGCAGATGACATGGTCATTTACACGTCTGGCCCATTGAGTTCGGCAGTGAAAGGTCCTCTCCAGCATGGCTTCCACAATGTACTGCGCTGGTTCCATACCAACCAATTCAGGGTCAACACCAAGAATACAGTGTCTCTGACCTTTGGCACCAGCTAGAAACTGGCCAGGCTCTTGCCCTCACCTGTTTTTTCCATGCCTGATGGTACCGCTCTGGAAGTTGTCCCTACCTTCAAGCACCTTAGTGTGTATTTTACTCAAAAAGAATGGCTGCACTGGGACTGGTGGTGCTCCTTCCAAAAAAGATAAACTAACAGGGCACACTCACAACACAGGTCTCAGTCTGCAATTCTCTCCAATTTTTCACGAATACGGTACGCTGATTATTTCGACCGTGGTCCTTTGACAGCGACCACAGTCCCAAAACACGCTGTGCATTTGGTATTCATTGGAATAAATTTGGAGTAAGATTTGCAAACTCTTGGAGCCCTGTGTTTTTTGCTTGGTGAATGCCCACCTGTTTTGAAGTTTACCTTAGTGTGTAGTTTGATAGTAAGCTGAACTTCTCTGCCCACATCGATGCCATCCATGCCAAACAGCACCCTAAGTTCGGTGTCCTGTACTGCAATAAAGACTGCCTTTCCCTCCAGGTCCACCAGGAGCTGGCCACCAAAATGGTTTTCCCAGTCTTTGACTATGCGGATGTAGTCTATGACACCATCCCTTTGTCTCCCCTTGCCAGACTGGATACCCTCTTTAATGCCCTCTGTCACTTCGCTACAGACTTTCTCCTCTGTATTCTTCACTGCTCCCTCCACTACTCCCTCTCAATCCTCCCACTACCCTCAGGTCACCAGTCCCATTGTGCCGCCTTCATTTCTAAATGCTGGTTTGTATCTCTTTCTTCTTATCTCTCCTGACTCCTCTTCCCCCTCCCTCCTCTTTTTACTCTCTCAACTCCAGGGATTCCCATACCTTCTCCATTCACTACCCTCACTCCTCTGCTGGCAAGATGCCTTCTCTTATCACTCCCTTCCATCTGGAACCTGCTCCTCTCTCCACTCCACCACTCCCCTTCACTCCCAGCCCTTACAGTCCAGCAAATGCACCTTTCTGCTCCCCCTTTCTCTGTCAACCCACCTCTTAACTTTTCTTACCATCTCTTCAGACCCCTTTCCTGCTTAGGACCCCCTAACTTAGGCTAATTACGTCTATACTCCATCTTATTTTGTATCCATAGCACTGTCGCCATCCCCAACAGCCACTTTGGGATTACCGCATTTGGAAAAGGCAAAAGTCGGACCCTAACTCAGCCCCTAGCCTTCCACTTTTTCATGACTGATCATGCATTGCTGCTCCTCCAAACCCATTTTTTTCCCAATTGTTTAACCAGGAGTAGCACACTACGCTGAAAGTTTGTTTGCAGGTGCGACCTGGGAGCACAGAGAAGTTAAGTGACTTGCTCAGGGTCACACAGTATGCCAGTGGGGGCTGTGAAATTCAAACCCAGGTCTGCAGATTTGCAGATCAGAGCCTTAAACCACTGCGCTATACTGCCTCATTTGTTATGTCAGTAAAGACTTTAATGGAACAGTAAAAGACACTACTTAAAGCAGCAGTTCACAAAAATGTTAACAAGATGTACCTGTTAAATTTGATTTTCTAGGTTCTTCCTAGTTATTAATTCATTTAGTTATTTATTGAACTTGTTTTACTAGGTAAACATACAGAGATAAAGGAAACCTCAATTACAGATATAATCTGGGGGGACATGGGAAATATTGTAAATAGTATACAAGCATATATAATAAACAAATTGCTTATTTCCTATACTGTGTACTTCATATATGGATTCAGTTCCTTTTCATGTTCACAATATTATTTATTCTGAAGCCCAAAGAAGTGAGCATATTTTTTTCTAGAGAAATAAAAAAAAGCTAATTTAAAACATTTAAACATGCTTAAATTCTATTAGAGATATAAATGTTTACCAGCAAATTAAAGTGGAAGATAACTGAAACTTTTACTGTTAAAAAAGGCTGAGTTGGACATTTTGCCCTGTTTTTATGTTTGCTTGCACGCATGTGCAAGAGACATAGTGCCACCATACGAGAATTCGTAGGTATGCCTCCCCCACTTCTAAAGCCCTGCTGCCTTTTGCAGGCGCAGCCGCACCCTGCCAATGAATGTCGGAGCTGTCTATGACAGCTCTTCAGATGCAGTGGCATACAGTTGAAGGCAAACCACTGCAATCAGTAGGTAACGCAGTCAATCTTGCATACCGCCGCATCGGGTGAGTATGCAAAGTGCCTACACGTCAGCACTACACTGGAATCAGCTGTCATAGACAGCTCCATCCTCTGTAACAAGTAGACACACTGGGAGCCCACCCCAGCATGCTCATGCACTTCCACACACACACTGTATGGCCAACAGGGGTGCCTAATCTCCCGTCGGCTCTGCTACGCTCTCCCCAACAAACTTCCAGGTGCCACGCTGGGAGCCCACCCCCAGCATGGCAACAGTCCGTATGGCCAATGGGGTGCCCAATCCTCTGTCAGCTCCACTGCCCCCACAAACAGCTTTCCAGCTGCCACGCTGGGAGCCCACCCCAGCGTGGCAAAAGTCCTGCATTGTCTTTAAAAAAAACATGCCCTGTAAGAAAAACGGTCCCTCACTGACGGTCTTGACCCTCCACCCACACTCACCCTCTGTGCACCCTGCCTCCCCACACCCCCACCTCACCCCATACTTACCTCCGGAGGCCAGCGCAACGATCTTCGGTGGACCGGGAACACGTCTGCACTCTTTAAAGCCAACCACAAACTGAAGAAATGCCAGTAAGCTGTATAATGGAATAAATAGGGGTTTCTCAACTTTGATGCATATCTCAGGCATTTTGGGGAATTTCTTTCACCAAATTTTCAACATGGGGTTCTTGGGACCCCACCTCATGAATTCTGGCACAGTCACTGCACGGAACCACCTTTTGGGATCGATTTATAAAATGACAGTGTCTCAGTTCATGAGTTAGGCCCCCAGAAACCCTATATTGAAAATTTGGTGAAAAAATTCCTAAGAATGACTGTTTTACAAGCGTGCATTGCGCAGTTCCTACGCACGCTTGTAAGTTCATGAATTTTTAATATTTTCACTCCAGATTTTCAACATTGCCATTTTACCACACCTCCTTATGAGCAGTACAGCTGCAATTTTTCACATCTTGCCCAAAATGTGTTTCCGCTCATGTAGCGCACAATGGTGCAGTCGGTGTGCAAAATCAATGTTCGGGACAGATTAAGAAAATCACTGTGATGCTGTTCATTGCCAGAGGTCTTAAAATGGCTATGCTAAACATTTGGTGACAAAAGTCCTTAAAATGTCTGTTACAAGCGAGCATTGCGCAGTTGTCACGCACCCTCGTAAGTTCATGAATTTATAATATTTTTCAGTCCAGATTTTCACCATTGGCATTTTCCCACACTTCCTTATGAACAGTACAGTGGTCATTTTTTACACCCTGGCTGAAATGTGTTTTCACACTTCCAGCACAGAAATGCGTGGTCGCTGTGAGAAATCACTGTTCGGGACAGATTAAGAAAATTACAGTGACACTGTTCATGAGCAGAGGTCCCAAAATGCCTGTGTTGACAGTCTGCTGTAAAAAATCCTCAAACTAATTACATTACGGGTGTGCATTGCGTAGTTTCTACGCACGCCCGTGACTTCACCAGTTTTTTTAATATTTTCACTGCAGATTTTCAACATTGCCATTTTTTACACCTCCCTATGAACAGTACAGCTGTCATTTTTCACATCCTGTTCGAAATGTGTTTTTGCACCTGTGGTGCCAAATGGCATAGTCGCTGAGCAAAATGAGCTTTCAGCTAACAAACTAATATTGCCACTGTTCATAAGGTGGGGGTCACAAAAAACCCATCTGGAAAATTGGGAGTGAAAATACCAACCCAGTAGAGACTGACAGGCATCAGGGGTGTGACTTGGGATTGCCGCCTGTAATGCTCATACTATTCCACCCCCACCCACACCTTGCAGCCAGTGAGAGGCATCGAGGTGTGCCTTGGACTCTTCGGCCCCAAAGTTCACCCCATTCTCCTATACTGTGCCCATCTCACCATATTTCCTGATGGAATGGGGTGAACATAAGGGCCAAAGACCCCAAGGCACACCGTGACACTTGTCGGTGTATGCAGGGTAGGGTGTGGTGAAATGGCATGGCTGTTATGCCTGACAACCCAAAGGCACACCCCAATGCCTGTCAGTCTCTGCAGGGTGGTGGTGGGGTTGGCTTCAGTTCAATACTTCACTGCCATGCCTATTATGGAGCTCTGTAACTCCTACACTACCAATGCCAATGCCAGCAAGCAAACATTCGGCATTGACAAATGCTTGTTCTGTAGTGCTGCTTTAAGATGCAGAGTGGAAAAGATTAGGTTAAGTAATTGCTAATGGTCTTAATGGCCATACTGTACACCTCCTAGGTTGACTGTTTTTACAAAGAAAAGGCTATATTGACAACAGAGGTTGTTTGTATCCTGGACATGTAGCTGCAACAATGAATGATATAACAAAATTTGTTTTAGATGTATGTGAGCACTCTAAATAACTCAAAAACCTAACTATCACTGAGCAAAATGAAATTACTGGATAGGGACCCTGAAAAATGGACATCCAAGTAAAAAATCTGAAAGGTGGCAATCCTAAGCCACTTGTGCGCTTTGCTATATTCTTCTTGCATGTTCATCCACTTATCAATGCATTGAACCATGTCGCTATTTACCTACCTAGTCACAACATTGCTCTTGCACCTGCTATGATTGTCTATGTAACTACATGCTGATGTTTTGTAATTTTTTTTACTCTTTCTGCATGCCCCTCCCCTGGAGTTGCACCTGGAAATGAGCCTTGGTTCAGTGTGCCTCTCCTGGTTAACAATTTTAAATTAATAAATACATTTCCCAACTTTGTGTGCTTTTCATGGGATATTCAGAAATGCTCCAGAGGCAGGCGCAACAGCTGCGCAGCACAAGTACACTGCGCCAGTGCGCACCCAACGTGATAGTCAAAGGTTGTGCACAATGGCAAGTGACAGCACAACATGGCTGAATATCGCAGCGATGCACCATAGCGCAACAAGGGCTGCGCAAGGGAGCAAGTCAGCAAGCGCAATAGCGCAACCTGGGCTGTGCAAGGGTCAGAGGTGCATGGGCCAGGACACAGGGCAACAGACACAGTGGGGATCATGCCACAAGAGCAGGACAGACCACCACCAGGGTGCAGAGGATGCCAGCAGGGAGGCATGGCAGGCGCATGGCCATAGGCCCCGACCATGCGCACCACAGCAGTGCATGGAGGTGGTGTGGCACCAATGTCCACCAGCAATCAGCCACAGGCAACACCCACAGGACAGCACAGGACACACCATCTGGACCATAGCTGACAACACACATGACAACAGCACACAATACACAGGCCACACAACCTAAGCAGGGTGCACATGTACACTCCAGGAACACACACTGGCCACTGGGTACAGACCACCAGGCACAAACCCCAGTCAACCACAGACATACTACTCAGCCACCATTCACACCACTACAGCATGGCTCCATATGCCAGCTGCAGAGCAGACACAGACACAGACGGCTAACAAAGTAAATGTGTATTAAAATAAACCATCAACAACTATATACAGATGTACAGGGACAGGGAGCAGGCCACAAACAAGACGGTAGGCTGGGGAAGAGAGGGAGGGAGGCAGGAGGACAGGGGACATGGCTGGGTGAGGGTACAAGGGAGCAAAGGAGGTCAGGGGAAGGGAAGGGAAGGGAAGATGGTGCAGGCCAATGGGCCCCCCATGCATCCATGCCCTACAGGTGCCTGTTCCTCTGTCTCCTCTGCAGCCTGCACAGGGCCTACCTAATGATACACACCACCTTCAGTGTGGCCGTGGTGACCCTCAGTATCCACTCCAGGAGCCTAGTGTTCACATCCACCTGCCGGATACCTAGGACAAAGGAGGGGACATGGATGAGTGCATACCCATATGACCATAGCCCATCCACTGTGCGCAGCGGACAGCGGTGACATGTGCCCTGTACATGGCACACAGCCAGCCGCAGTGTGCATGCCCACATGAGCCACAATCCCAACCGTCCACAGCCATGCACAGCACTGCACACCAACACCATCTATGTGCAGCACACCACAACCATGGTGACCAGGCAACAGGGCTATGCAGCAGGACGGCAGTGGCATGGCTGGAGCCTGGGTGCACCCACAGCCCACCTGCAGCAGGCACACACACGTGCAAAAGCCACAGCATGGTGCAATGGACTCCGCTGGCATTGCACAGCTGTAATGGCTATGTGCACAGGGAGCTGTGGCCCACCTCCACCCTGCACAACAACAATTCCTGACAGAGTGCCTACCTGCATGCTGTGGTACAACCGGCACCTGACTGGAGCACCTCCCACATCCAGCATCCCATGCCTGTGCACCAACATTGGCCTGCCCATGTCTGGCAGCGGCACCTGCCATCCTGGCTCTTCGCCTATCCTCAGGGCCTAGTAGGGAGACAGTGAGAGGCAAACATCAGCATTTGGCAAAAAGTCCACGTGCCCCACCCCATTCCAGCAGGTATACCCCATGGCCCTGTGCAGTGGTGGTGCGGTGGCAGAGCACACCCATGGTGTGCTGCCATGGCCAGCTGAGCGTGCAGCCACAGCCCCCCCTACAGCATGGTGTGACATCCCACTGCCCCCCCACAGAACACCAACATGGCACAGATGTGGAAAAGTGCACTCACCTGGCCGTGGCATGGCGCCCCTCCGGAAGTGTTCCAGCAATGACCTCAGCCAGTCAGGATCCCTCCACTGCAGGTCCCCATATCGGTGGTGGCACTGTTCCCTGCTTCGCTGGGCCCCAGTGGCCTCCTCCAACCCCTTGGCCACCTCCTGCCACACCTCGGTGCAAGGCTGGTCCAGGGGGTACCTGCCCATACAGTGAGCCAACATGTGTCTCCACCAGTGTCACCAGGTTCACCAGCTCAACCTGGCTCCAATTTAGTGCACTTGCTGTGCTTCTGCACAGCATGCTCCTATCTGAACTGGTAATCCAAAATGGCAACAGGTTGTGCATGAGCCACACGTGCTGTGGGTGCGTGTGACTCGCTTGGCGATGCACTGCCATCCCCAATCATGCATGGCTCAGTGCTGCACGATACAGCTGTGGTAGTACTGGCATGTGCCGCAGGCACTCAGAGGGTCAAAGGACACTTGTAGGGTCAAAGGTCATCATGCACACCATGCATGACAGCACAATAGGGCACTTCATGCATGGTGCGCAATAGGGGCTCATGTGCCCCACGGTCCATGTGCCAATGGTGCATGGGCACCATAGGGCATACAGCGCATGAGCACCACATGCCCAATAGCAGCAGAGCACTTTACCACATATGGTGCACTGTGCGTTAGGATGCACCATCGACGTACGCCATGTCAGTGCACACTTGTGCACTGTCAGGCCTACTGCACACGTCATACAGTTGCACCATGGCTTGTGCATGCACAACTCCAATGTGCCATGCGCAATTCTGTGATATTCAGCAGGAATATGCAGCTAGGCTGATCAGCATAGCTGCGGTGCATCAGAGGCATTTGCATCCCATTACAGTTGTGCATTCCCTAATTTGTATCTGTTGCATTATAAAGGTGCCATGGGACTGCACAGGCACCAAACCGGTATTGCATCCTTCAGAGGTAAGACACCAGACAGTGGGCATGTCAGGAAAGTAGATTGGGGGGCATTGTGTGTGGCAGCCATCACTAACCACATGTCCATACCCACAGGAATGAGCATGTCAGAACATGAGGAGGTTGAGGAGCCAGGGCCTGCATGGAAGTGCAGGCCCAACTTCACGAGGGTAGAGAGAAATGCCCTCTTCAATGCATACCTGGACCTGGAGCCCCTCCTGAGTGGCTCAACAGGCACCCCACAGGCCAGGGCGGCTGCATGGTAGGGAATGACCAGGGCTGTGAACCAGCAGGGCAGCCATCAAAGGTCAGCACAGGAGTGCAGAGAGAAGTTGGGCATGGACTGGAGGATGATAAAAGATAAGGTGGCTACCATCTGAGCCGCACATGCCACCATGGGCGGTGGACAGCCCAAAGTGCCACAGCTGACACTGCAGGAGGAGCTGGTGGCAGCGTCCATGTGGCACAGTGCTGTTGAGGGTGTTGCCAGCAGAGGTTTCCAGATAGAGGGCAACCCATCACTGCATGGTAGGAACAGCAGCACCTGGGGAAGGGGGCAAGGGGGCAGGGGTGCCAGGGGGGCAGGGGTGTGTGGCAGCAGCACTAACGTGTATGTGTTCCTTTACAGGTCTGGAGCACCTGCATGCAGCAGCAGGGGTGGGGGTAACCACCATGGGGGCAGTCCTGGACCTGGAGGACCATCCATCCATCCACCTCCACCGGTGTCCGGGGTCCAGACCACTGCCAGCCCATCCCCACTGTCCAACCGGATGCCTGTGGTGTGGTTGCAGAAGAGGCCCTAGCAGTGTTTCAGCAGGATGCCAGCCATGGCATCCAGTATGCTAAGACACAGATCAGGACAGGGTCCGGGACTGATGACGACGTGACTGTTATCCTGGACAGTGGTGATGCCGATCAGGAGGAGGCACCCATACCACGCACTCAATATGGCAGCACAGATGATGCCATGGTGGCGGTTGTCCACCCACCAGCTGCAATGCCCAGTGAGGTGGTGGGCGACATCGGTGTGGCGCAGTCCATAGTGTGTGGCAGTGGTGGTGCAGCCACCCTGGCACCAATATGCACACAGTGGCCAGAGGGGCAGCAGCGGCAGCAGGACTGGGCCGAGGGGGGGCCGGGTGCAGTGGCCACTGCCGTAGCACTGCAGACTGTTCATGCCCAAGGATGCCCTGCTGTGCAGTCCCCACCTGCATGGGGATCCATGCTGTGGGGTCACGCAACTCCCATGGGTCGGCACAATGCCCATGCCCCCCAGGGCGCCGAACCTCTGACCTAGCACACCCGTCTGCTCCGGGCTTCCATGGAGCAACAGATGCTGGTTGTGGCAGGGGTGCATGCACTCTGCACAGAGCTGCGCCAGTCCACAGGGAGGCATGACCAGGACTATGAGCAGCTCCTGGCCGAGGCCACATGCATGCGGGAGGACACGACCGCAGCCCTGGATCGGCTTACTGCTGCAGTTATGGCTCGCCTAGCACCAATGGCCACCATGATGCATGGCCGTCCGCCGCAGTCACTGCAGAGTGCATTCTCCACCCCTCGGTCCCAGCGTGGTGAGACCCCATCATTTTTGATGCTGGGATCTGCTGTGGGCATTCTGGGCATGCCTGGAGCGGGCCTGTTCAGGGGCCTGCAGACCCCTGCGAGGGACCGGTCGTGTTGCCACAGTAACACACCTGGGGGACTGTCTGTGATGCCCCCTGTGGCTGTCGCATAGCCTGCATTTGCTGGGTGGTCTCAGTGGGGTCATCCACATGTCCGTGGTGGCCGTGCAACTGCACAGCGGTCATGATCCACCACCCACCCTGTCCACTGCCTGCCGCAGCCCTGTGTGCATATTGGTGTGGTGTGTGCATGTGCATACCAGGGTCATGCCGTCCATGGTCCACTCAACATGCCCACCTTGTGCACACCCACCTGGCTGCTGGCCACTGTGGCATGTGCATGATGATGCCAACACAACACCGGATGTCCCTGTGCACTGGTGTTCCGCGTCTGACACATTCCCATTGGCGGCATCTGAGTGTTGGCGTGTGGGTGCCTGTGTGCACGTGCATGTGTGTGTGGGTGTGTGTGAGGGTGTGTGGGTGGGGTCTACAGTGCTGTACAGGGTGCTTCCATGGAGTCCTGTCCCATGCCTGTCCACACTGCCCTCAGGCCATGTCTGTTGTGGGGTCCAGATATGCATGCCTGTACACTGTACTCTGTTCCCTGGGACATGTGTGTGGTCATGTTCACCTACCTGCATGCACCATAGTGCTCCTCTGCAATCAGGTCCCGGTGCTGCTGAGCCATCCTGTGCAGCTGGGGTTCCTGTCGCACAGGGGGGGCTGCCCACCACCGCCTGGCCCGGCATCCATGTCGTCCCCGCTGCTGTTCCCCTCTTTGACCTCGACAGCTGTTCCACAGTCAGTGGGACAGCTGTGGGACACAGCAGGCCAGGAATAGGTCACAGGCCTTCAAGGGGCTGTACTGTAGAGCACCGCCAGACCTGTGCAGGCAACAGAACCATGCCTTCAGCAGCCCAAACACATGCTCAATGATTTTCCGTGTGCTGGCGTGTGCCTCATTGAATCTCTCCTGTGCTGGTGTTGACAAGCACCAATATGGAGTGAGCAGCCAGGGCCTGAGTGGGTATCCGCTGTTACCTGTGTGGAGACATGTGGGGTTAGCATGGTAGTCTGTGTGCCTGCCCCCCCACCTACCCAGCCAGACCCTCTGATGCCCCCAGCCTAGCATCCCCCCACACCCTGCCCTGTTGTGCCAGGCTGCTCATTCCAGCTGCATACTCACCTACTAGGTGGCCGGTGGGGATGTCCCCACTCTCAAACCTGTGGCACAGTGCTGACTGGTGCCAAATGAAGGCATCATGTGCTCCACCAGGGTGTGTGGCACAGACATTGCTTATGCGCCTCTTGGCAATGCACACCACCTGGCAGTTGACACTGGGGTGGCCCTTCCTGTTGATGTGGGCCAACCCCTCCGGCTCCGGTGGTGTGCGGATGCCTACATAGGTGCAGTCGATGGCACACCAGGCATCCATGCAACCCTGTGGAACTCCTGCATGTTCACTGTATGCTCCGCCTGTGTGCTGAGGAAATGGATGTATTCCACAGCATGTGGCAGCAGTGCATTGAGGAACTGTGTGATCAGCCGTGACGCAGCTGACTGGGTTATGACTGTGGTGTCCCCTCTTGGTCTCTGGAAGGTACTCGTGGCGAGCAGGTACATAACGGCCGTGACCTTGGTCTCCACCAACAGGGCGAGACTCCATCTTGTGGGTGCCTGCATCTCATCACTGCACAGCTCACAGAGCTGCCTCAGAATTGCCCGGTTCTGGCGGTACTGGCCCACAATCTCAGTGTCACTGTACTGTTCAAAGGTGGTGCAGGCACAGTACCACCTGTTCCAGGCATACCACCACCTGGCCCTTCCACAACCGTGCTGCTCTGCCTCCTGCCTCCTCACACCCCTCATTACTGCCTCCATCTGGAAGATTGCACTGGCCATGGCCTGGCCTGTCCTGCCCCCCCCATGCAGATGACTCCCTTGGCTACCCCGGCTGTGTGCTGCTGCTTGTGCCCCTGCACTGGGCATACTCCTGTGATGGGGACCCTGCTGGCGGTGGATATCACCTCCCGCTTGTCCGGGTTCTCCCACAGCCACTCCTCAGTCCAGGCTCACAGGTTCACGCTGCCATCGCTGCCCCCACAAGTATCTCACACACACACACACACACACACACACACACACACACTGGGCTGCTCACGCACACAGAAACAGTCAGGGTCACACTCCCTGTCCCACTACCTGTTGCACCTCCTGCCTGTGTGCCTGTCTTGCAGCCCTGCTGCTGTCCTGCCTGGTCACTGGCTCTCTCTCTCATTGTCTTTCTCTGTCTCTCTCTCTCTCTCTCTCTCTGTCTCTCTCCTGCTCCCCAAGGTGCAAGCCACCGTCCCTTGCTTGCTCTGTCTTTTCATGGGCTCAACTTTGCTCTGCACATGTCCCTGTTGCTCTGCGCTGGTACCATCAGCTTGCTGTTGAATATTGCACGCGCAGCTTATTCATGGCTACGCCCCTGCACTTGTGCATGCATTCATTAGGGTTGCACATTGGTGCACTGCGATTTGCGCCTTGCATTGTCTCCCGATGAATATCGCTCTTTGGTGCATTTCCGCTATTGCGCTGACGCATCTCAGTTGTGCCATGTGCAACTGCTTTGAATATCCCACCCTTTGTTTTCTTCTACCCTAATGTCTGTATTAATGTAGCTTTTTGCGGTTTATATAGCTATATTTACTGTGCCTGTATTTTAGGGTTCATTTAATGTTTCTGTCAAAAATGGGGGTCTTGAGAGTTTAGAGCTTGATGATCTTACAAAACTGACTGCAAAATGTGGTGTGCACCTTTTCAGCCATAAGGGATAGTTATTAGGCAATTTGGTTTACATCTGTTTGGTGGTTCAAAAATTATTAATTAGTGAAATTATGTAAACTTCACCTTTTTAAGACTTTTTCTGTGTTGCTCCACATTGACAATGGGAATATTCACACATTGGTATAAATGCACCATGACTAGGTGTCATTGGTACTCTGTCAACCCCCTTAGGCCTGAAATTGTACTAGTTTATAAAAACATATTTTATGATTGCTTAAATTCTGTAAAGATTGCTGATGTGGTGGCTGTTTGATTCTGTTTCCTTTTTTCTTTTTAAAACTGAAAAACAGACTGTCCAACATACTGATGTTACTGCACAAAAATGTGTTTGTTTACATTCCTTGATCAACTGCTACTGCATCCTTCCTGGACTTGGGAACACCTTCACCACAGTCTAGCCACTTATGCTGCAGTGGAAGGAGAGGAGAGAACTGCATCATGAGAGACTGCACTGTTTGGGGGTGTTCCTAATGTTCAGAAACTATGCAATAAAAGTTGATCATGGATTTGAAACAAAATAATATTGAGTATGGTTACACCGTTGCCATGCATTTCAGTTCTAGTAAGAATGGAAGTAGATAAAACAACCAGAAACATAAGTGAATTTTAGAGAGGTTAAGCAATCATAAAATGTAGGTTTTCGCATAGAAATAACATAATGTAAAAAGGACTGACAGTGTCTTTTTCAAGAAACTGTGCCTGCCTTTTGGAATGTTGGTGTCATCAGTGCTCCAAGGCTCCAAGTTCCTCAGTCTTTCTGTTCCATTGACAGGGCAGTAGGCTTGTGTCAGAGCTCCTCACAGCTAGTACTTTCTATGTCATGTTTGTTATTTTTAGAACAGTTTAGAGTACATCTAGCAGGGAGGAGCAGTGTGTGTCTACATGCAGCCTCCTTTTAAATTAAGACTACCTCTTTTAAAAACACATTAAATTGGCAAGCCTGAGGCGCATTCAAGCTTCATTCTTGAAGGTCTGAATCTCATTACCACTGCCAGGTGTTTAAACAAAATTTAGGTGGTTTTCTTTCCTAAATCTGACCTTTCCCACAGTGCCAGGTGCATCAGATAACTAGTTATTTTATTAGTTATTAGTTTATTATATAGTGCTAGTTTCCTTCCCCTGCAGCATTGTTCTTGTTGCAGCTCTGGTTATCTGGCATCCTGTCTCTATTTGTCTCTGTTTAGGCTGCCATTGGTCATGGTTTGGGGCTGGATTCTAGTTTCTGTGTCACTTAAATCTTTGATTTTTGAGGCAGCCTGCCATGGGGAACTCAAGTGCAGTTTTGCACAGTTTCCAATGGCCAGGCTCAAGTCTCGGCACATGCATAGTTGTGCTGAGATAATGTGAGGGTTTTGTGCATGTTCCCGATCCTTCAGGCATTCGTATATGCATCTGCACATGCATGGAAACTGACTGAGCAACCAATGGTCATGTCTAATGTATGGTAGCAACTTAAGTTAGTGGAAGCATTCCAGATCCAAACTGAATCTTATGTGTCCAGTTCAGCCTACTCCTGTGTGGGGGACTTGCATTATTGTTTTTTGGTGTATTATTACTAGTACTTGTCAGGTCTTGCTCACTCCTGTTTAATTATCTTCTTTTTCATGGGGGTTATTTAGTTTTTCTCTGCATCTTCCCTGATTAAAAAAAAATGAAAAGGAGAAAAGAACTAAGGGAGAGAACGTTTGCATATTTAGGCAGCACAATAGAGATACACGGAAAAGAAAGTTGTTTGGTTTCTTTTTGTTTCCATAAATCTGACACCATGGCATTTAAAAGGCCAGTTTCATATAGAAAGTGTAGGACCTGCAAGAGTACAATGAGACAATCTCCACATGGCTCACTGCGCCCATTCTGTACCACACAGTAGATTACAGCTCTCCAGCCCCAGGCATCTGGTATCTTGGGGGAAGGCACGACCAGTGACAAAAAAGGCAGGGGCAAACTAGGATTACATACAGTAGATTGCCATAGCAAATAGGAGTAGTAAACTGTAAGTGTTGTGAATCAGTCTCCTACCATTCAAACTGTCAAAAAGTGCTGTTTTCCATGAAAAACATCCTTTTATTTTGGTGCTCTGCTTCATTTGCATAACTTGCCCCTTTTTTCTCAGTGATGCAACCCCCAACTGTGACATCATACCAGGGGAACAAAGTTATTAAAGGGACACTGTCAGTTTTTAGTTTCAGATAGACAAATCAGCTATGTACTGTACCTATAATGCCTCACTATGTACATTAGTATACAGGGTGTTATATTTCTTTGTGACATGGGTTGCCTGAGGAAGACGATTCATTGGTCAGGAAGCAGCACTTGACTGCTGATTAAATGCCTGTACCTGCACAGTTAGGGTGATGGGTCCCACAGCTGTATCAGTGAGCCATGTGGATCTTGTTAGTTATGGAGCACATTGGAATGCAGCGGCAGCCATTTAAAGAGATTGCTATGTGAGTGGGAGGTGCTGTAGCAGAAGCGGCCGTGAGAACCATGAAGTTGGCGCTTGCTGTCCTGTGGGGTTGGCTCAGTATACTGTGGGAGAGCAACAGCAGAGTTTTCTCATTGGAAGAAGGGTGCAGAGGGGACAACCACAAGATGGTGCCGGCTATGTTCAGGTACTGTAGTGTGGTCACTGTGTGCCTTCCTCAAGAGAGTCAGTAGTCCTGATGTTCAGTTCCATGTCTCACAGTGACAGTCATCTGTCGATGTATTCCAGTGCTCGTCGTCACCACTGGCATGAGAGAGAGAGAGAGACACACACACACACAGACATACAACAAAACAGCATTGCTTGTCTCCCTGTCTGTCTCTCTCTGTCGGTGTCTGTGTGTGTGGGGGGATGGAAAGTGCAGCGCATCTGTTGGTGGCAAGAGGAAAGAACGAGACACAGCAGCTGCACATCTAGAAACAGGGCGGTTGTAGTAGTCACTGTCAACAGTGCATCACGATCCTTAGTTCGGCATGGGCAGCATTGGAGAGACAGCAAGCGAGAGAAAGAAAGTGAGAGACAGAGACAATGTACAAAAGAGCATTGCTTCTCTGTCTCTCCGTCTGTTTCTGTACATTAGCTGACAGCGGTGTTTGTGGAGTGCTAAGTACAGACTGCCATCAGGTGGGGAGTGTGGAACATAGAGCCCCCCATGTTGCCAGATGATGGTGCCCTCTCCTCGTGTTTCACTCACTGAGAGCAGGTAACGTACATAAGCAGTGTGCTGGGCATCCCTGTAGTGCACTGCTATGCTTCAGACACAGAGAGACCATGTTGATGTGCATGGTTCAGTCAGGGGAAGCATTCCATGAAGCAATAGCAGCAGCAGCATGGTTGCGTGACAGACAGTGAAACGTCACCGGGAGAGAGCGGTACAGCGGCAGCAGTGGTGACTGACTGTCTTGCGATGCCGAGTGCCACACTGAGAAGAGGGGAGAGAGAGAGGCAAACTGCATTTCATTTAGGAAAGCAGTTCTGTTTTGTCTCTCTCGCTCTCTCTGTCTCTCTCACACACACACACACACACACATCTCCATTCCTGACTTTTCCCTGTGTCAGAGTCAGAGCACGCAAGCAGTGCAGCATGGTGGGGATCGAGAGACAGAGAGCCAGATGCTGTAAAGTCAGGGACAAGACATACCTGCACAGCAGTAAGGTTTACAATGATTTTTTTTCCCATATCTGTGAGGAATGGATGGTCTGGGACACCCCTCCCCCCCCCACACACACAGTGTGAGTTTTGAATGGCAGATCATCGCTGGTGACAGTGAGACAGACAGAGTGAGGTACAGAGTCAGAAGTAGGAGACAGAGAGAGAGAGAACCGCAGTGTTGACAGAGAGAGACACACAGTGACAAACACATCAGGAGTGTTAGTGTAGAATTGCAGCAGTCTCATGTGTGTGTGTGTGTGTGTCTCTCTCTGTATGTCCCTGTGTGCTCAGAGTTGCTGTGCAGTTATTTGGGAGGAAGGAAGTATCCTTCACACACAGTACCACAGCATATTATGCACAAGAAATGTCACACATCATGTGAGCAGTGTATGTGTGACATTTCTATGTTCATAAGAGCAGTGAAATGTGCATTTTTGAGGGACTACTTTGCACGGTGGTTGGATACAGTATCTGTTTTTGTGTTTAAACAGGAGAAAAATCCTTTTTTTGTGGGCTTTCTCTTGTTTCTTACATAACCCATGTTATAAATGCAATAACCCACTTCAGGGTGTGGGGTTATAGGCATTTCATCCACACCTGGGGTGCTATGAGGATACTTGGCCTGTGGCATTGTGCCTCACAATGCACACCAGGTGTGTATTAAATGCCTATAACCCCACACCCTGTTGTGGGTTATTGCTAACGTGCTTACTGCAGAAATAGGAGACTACATTTCTCAGTATAGAAGTATTGTAGTTAGATACAGTATGTACAATGAATTGTTGTGAAAATAAACATGCAAAAGCTTTTATTGTTGACACCACTACAGAAATATGAGACAGCATCTCACAGTAAGGTAATTGGAAACCGAGTTCTTATTTTACATATTAGTGCTCACCACTACCAACATATGGGACTGTACTTCTGAGTAAGGCATATTAAAGTCAATGTTATAAATTACCCAGAATTCCTTGTTGCTGTATGTAAAACACTGCTGGCTCCCTGTAATGACATCATTCTGGGGGTGTGGCCACACACAGAAAACTGAAGGACAAAATGCTGATAAAAAATGAAAAAAAATGACTATAACAAGTTTTTTTACAAACAAATCGCAGCTTCAACATCTGAAGCATGTCTGGCAATGGCACACTATGTGTAAAATGGTATTTGGGAAACCTTCAGCATTTATTTTACAAAATTTCCCAAGCTGAAGAATCACTGGCTCCTCCTGCAAAGACGCCTGAGGTTGACCTCAGACAAGGGTGAAAACCACAGGCATGTCCTGATGTACCAGAGCATGGGAAGGATGCCCTGTCCAAATAGTAGGTAGATGAACACCCTGATGAGTCTGATCCTGAGTCAAAGAAACAGAAACTAAATGATAAGGAAAATCCCAGCCCAGGTAAATCTGCAGAGCTGTCGGATGAAGTTGAGATTTTTACCGATGAGAAGGAGAGTAAACGGTCAGGTCACCAGCAAGCAGTGTCCATACCTTTCTTGTCCGATCCCCAGTTTGCTTCCTACCTAGTTACCAAGAGGTACAGAGCACTTGCCCAGACAGTGGTTCAATATATGGCCCCTTTGCCAGTAATATCTATTCTCTCAACTACAGGCAACATCCCAAACTGTTTTCCAAGTTTTCAGCATTGTAACCAGCAGATCAACCAGGAATGGGCAGATGCAGCTAAGAAGAAGCTGTTCCGCATGGCAAGGTCAAGACGTTATCCTTGTCAGGAGGATATGCCAAAAAAATGGTAGTCTCTACTGAACCCTGACACTTCGGTGGCTAGCATGGCTATACACACTACTATTCTGCTTGTGGAATCTTCTTCACTCTCTAACATGAATGATAAGAGGATAAATGTCACCTGGCACTGTACCTTCATGTCAGCTGGGTCAGGCATAAGGTTAAATTATGCCTCCATTCTGGTGTCCAGACCACTACATGAGTGGGTGTTGGCACTCTCTAAGGGTATGCCTTGGAGGAATAAAATATAAACAAAGACAAATTGATCCATTCCCTAATATCAGAACAATATTTTTTTTATTGTAACGACCATTAACATTAAGTTGACATTTCATGGCCCTTCTGACCACTTCTTCAGAACAATGATGGTACTAAAAGTTAAATACAATGAAGTTGCCCACAGATACTCCAATTCTGGTCACAAATCAGCAGAGATTTACAAACTATGAACCCAAAATTCCCCACCTTGACATTTAAAATAGCAATGCTGTTAGACTACCCTCCTAAGATTTTAGACAAACACCAGATGTACCTGTTTAATATATTGATTACAACAGCTAAGAAAGCTATAACTCAGCGATGGTTAATGCAGATCCCTGCAGATATAGAGCAATGGAGGGATTTAGTTGTCCAAGTTTACCGTATGGAGAAATGAACAGCAAGGATCAGACAAAGGTTGGATTTGTTTAATAATCATTGGCAGGATGGATTATTCATATACTGGCCCATAGACCTGACTTTATTCCATAGTGAACTTATAACAAAAAAGGCAATTGTTTGTATATTGTGATAAGACTGCATCAATACTAAGGAGGGTGAGATAAGCAGAATCAAATTAAGTAATGGGAATTTCTTCTTTAATTATTGGCACATGCTGACACCTAGATATTTATTGTAACCCATCTTTATTTAACACATAGGTTTTCTTGGTAAATTGGCACACAGCCTTCAAAGGTATTAAGTGAATAATATTTACAGCAGATAACTGTAGGTTAAATGCCTGGTGTCCTTCTTGGAATGTTTTACAATATAGAAATTCAGCTGTAAAGGCATCAACCTTATGATGTGATATTTGCTGTGGAAAAACAGTTAATGCACAATAGCAGTATAAAAATAAAATAAAAAATATAGAAAGAAATAACTACAAAAATCTCTGATTAAAATGTAAAAATAAAACTATAAATCCTTAAATGCTTTGGTGCATATATATACCATACTAATTTATGTGCAAATGTATCACAGTGGAAGGCCACAAGGTAGGTAACTGCAGAATCAGGGGCCCCATTTATATGTCTAGTTTTGCAGGTTGTTACTTATTCAATACATATATAATAACCGACCAGCAATTTTTCAATGTACTCAGCCAGTTGATATTTGCCATAATAACCCACTGGTTATTATTGCAAACATGCGATTCATCACTCAGCCTACAGTGCTCTGCTATTGGTTCTACTCCTCTGTGTGGGCAGGTTAAACAGTTATGAAATTATGGTGGCTCCATACCTCTGCTAGCGAGGATCCACCACACCGTATTAAAGCCAAATTGATCTGGTCAATCCTGCCTTTACTTTTTTAATAAAAACAAAATAAAACACAAAAATCTGGTTGATCCTTTTGATCGTTGTGTTCAGTGACACTACGAGAGGAAAAAGAATGGCACTGAGTGACAGGGCTGCTAAGCGGGATAAAACTGCAGATGGGCCAAAATCTGAATGGCAAGTATTGAATTAAACTAAGAAAAACAAAAAATCCTCATCCTCAGGAACAAGGGACAGAAGCACTAGGGCTGGAAAAAAATTGCTCACCAGTATATTACATAAAATAAAAGATTAGGAAGTGTGTGATATGAGAATTTAATGCACACCCTCAGTGTGGGATACTTTGATAAACCCCTTGGGCTTCACCCTCAGGGTTTATATGGCAGCCTACACCTCGGGTGTGCATTAAATTCTCATATCACTCACTTCCCCATCCATTATTCTATATGTAATCTAACATCAGTATCCATGGCTTGTCACACTTTCACATTGTGTATTCTGCTATCCACTGAGCATGTAAATCACTCAGTAGCAATATTGGGAGACTTGTTATAAATTTGAGAAACATGTTGTAATCAGTATCTGTAAACACTTTAATGAAATAGCAATTTACCTGTGTTTGCGATCCTTGCCAAGGCAGTCTGGCAGAGCTAGGTTTCATAATCTGGAATGTTAAAAACACATTATAGGCACTGGACAATTGTATATCAAACTGGCATATACTTCTTTTAGTACATTATACACCATGGTCAAAATGAAAAACTCAGAAACTTCGTATACTATAGCTCATAGCTGCACCACTTAGTGTACATCTATCTGGTTATCATTTACTGTTATGTTAAAAACCTCTAGCTGCTTTATACATGACTTTCACTCATTCACAGCTGCTGCTCTGGAATCCACAATTGTACTTTCATTATTTCACATAAATGCAAATCAGCAGCTTGCTTGCTGAATATGTTTTTAAATTCTGTGCTATGTGCTGGCTAGCAGATGTCAACAAAGCTATCAGATTACAACATGGTCGATTAAGCTGCCCTAATTCTTATGAAGAGAGGTTTTTACTATGGGAATGCTTCTAAACAAATTTAATTCTGCTGTAAAACTGCTTGCATGCAATAGACTTACTTTTAGCTGAAATCATAAGCACCTGGAGTGTCCACCCCACACAACTGCAGGTGAACTCTTTTTATTTCCCTCGTGTGTCTTTAATTATTTATTTATTAGAATTTTGATAACCAGGTAAGTCCACTGAGACCATGCAGTCCCTTTTTCAGTGACGGCCCAGGTGACAATGGTGAACACAGTACAATAGATAAATACAATAATATACAGGATACAGAGAGATTTAAAAATGTTGCAAAAATTAGTTCAGTGGAAAGCCAGGTAAGTAACTTAAAACAGATCAGGCATTAAGCATATATAAATAAACAGAATAACTAATATTATACTATATATACATAGAAGGAACATGAGAGCAGGTGGATTACAAGATACATCTATCAGAGTAACATAGACTAGGCATTAATGATGCTACAAGGGTTATTTAAGGCAATTGCAGAGGAGTGGGGTTAATATGAAAGAGGTAAACTCATTTTAGAAGGAGGATAGGGTGGGGCAGGAGAGTAAGTTAGGGGGGATGGAATTCCAAGCAGAGGGAGCTGTGAAGGCAAATGAGTGCTTACCCAATAGACGGTGCACATTCTGGATTGCTGATAAGGCTAAGGAAGTAGATCTAAGCGTGCGTGTGGGTGCTGTTTGGTAAACGATTCCCTTTAGGCAAGGGGGATTAAAGAGCTTGGTAAGTTTGAATACAAGGTATAAGGTGTGAAACTGTAACCTTGAGTCATAGGTAGGTCATTGAAGAGAATACAGTGCCTTGCAGTGGTGTTTTCTGGAGTCCGCTCCGAAGTCAAAACGTCCAATCCTATAATACAGTTGATGCCCCTGTGCAAGGGAAGAGGACTGGGTGGGGGGGAGTAGTAGAGGGGCACCATAGAACAAAATAGGGAGAAGGGATGTTGACGCAATCTTTTTACAGGCGGTGTTGGATAAAAGAGGGCTGAGGCGGTATAATAACCAGAGCTTCTAGTTAACCATTTTGGTAAGCTGAGTTGCATGATGCTACATTGAGAAGGAGGCATCTAAATGAACCTCAAGGTATTTAAATGTACTAACCACCTCTATGGGGTCTCCTGACTATGTACTGATCTGAAGCTGTTTGGTAGGTTTGGGGGACAGGTTATGGAAAAGCATAGCTTTTGTTTTTTTTGTATTTATAATTAGGTGATTGTCAGAGAACCAGGTCTTGAGCACAATGAAATCAGAGTTAAGGCTTTGGTTAAGCCAGTCTATATTGTTAGATGAGTGGTATAAGATTGCATCATCAGCGTATAATTGCACAGATGTACCCCCACAGAAGTTGGGGAGCTCACTGATAAAAAGCAAGAATAGTCTCAGGCCAAGACTAGAACCTTGGTGTACTCCATGTGAGATAGGCCTTGAAGAGGAGAGTGAACCAGCCCATTTTACCCTTTGCGATCTTCCAGTGAAGTAGTCATGGAACCATGTGAATGCTAAGCAATCTTGACCTAATTGATGCAATTTACCCAGAAGAAGGTGGTGGCAGACTAGATCAAAGGCCTTAGTCAAGTTGACGAATACTCCACTGGTTAGAAGACCAGCATCACTTGCATTAAGAATGTCAGTTGAGACTTTTACAAGGGCTGTGGTAGTACTATAGCCCTTCCTGAAGCCATGCTAGCAGTCTGTGAGAAGATGATATAAGTCTAGGTAGGACTGTAGCTGAATGTGCAAGATCAGCTCCAGAATCTTAGCCAGTGGGTAGAGAATTGAAATAGGCCTATAAATTTCCACAGCGTGGGTCCCACCTTGTGGAGGGGGACCACCACAGCCACTTTCCAAAGACTTGGCACTTCACCAGATAGGATGGATCTATTTAGAAGATTACAAACAGGTGCAATGAGTGCTGCTGCCCCTAGTTTGAGAAACCTGGGTTCTAATGTGTTATGGCCATGGGAGCTCTCTGACTTGAGATTTGATAACAGCCTGAGGACTTCTCTTCTAGTGGCTATTTTTAAGTGGAAAGGGGTTCGGGAGCCAAGAGCGGCGTGATGCTGAGTAGGTATAGAGAAATCTGAGACTGGTGGTAGGTGAGCTGTGTACCTATCAAGGTCAGTGAGGAACTGATTAATTCCTTCTGCAATGGTCGGGGGGTCTTGATGGAGGTGTCCACCAGACGATATTGAGCTTGGACATTGGGTTGATTTAACTTTGATCAAAGAATTGATATGTTTCCAGAATTATTTGGGCTTGCTGAGATTCTCAGTCTGAAGTGAGCGGAGATAGGTATGTTTAGCACCCTGTGTCCTATTTGTACACTTATTTCTCAGCTGTCGATAATATAGCCAATCAGAATGAAGGAGGCTGTGTTTATAGGTCTTCCAGGCTGCATCACAACTCTTCATGAGGGTCTTGATTTCAGTAGAGAGCCAGGGTGCCTTAATACCCTTAGATCTATGTCTAGTAAGTGGAGCATGTCTGTTGATATGTTTTTAAAGGTAAGGATAAAATAATTGAGTGCCTTGTCTATTGAGGGGAGGCGAGTAATGGGTGTCCAATCAGCATTTCTAATAGACACTGAGAAATGGTCTACATTAAACTGAGACATTTTCCTGGATTCATGTATTATGGGTGGTGGGGCATCAAAATTATTATGCCCCACACAGTAGGTAGGAGAGTGGTCATCAATACAATCTGGTAAAACACTGACTGTTTTGATCCTATGTGGGCAATTAGATAGCAACCAATCCAACAGCGTTGCGATACCTGTTTTGGAGTTATGTCTTGTGGGCAAGGAGATAAGTTGGGTGAACTTTGTGTCAGAAACTAGTGTATGGGCCTTGTTTTTGTGGGGGGACAGCCAATCAACGGTGAGCTCTCCACAGATTATTGTGTCAAGAGGGTGGAGGGCTGACAATGCTGACATAAGGGAAGGCAGTTCATTGGAGGTGTCCTGCGGAGGTAGATAAATACATCCAATAAGTAGTTTCTTAACATTGCCTAAAGTTAGTGAGATAAATAAAGATTCTGCATTGGGAGGCATGCCAGGGGGAGAAGAGATCAAAGTGACATGAAATTTAGACTTAACATATATTAAGACACCTCCCCCCCTTCTGCCTAAATGGTCATGCCTGTGGCAGGACTAGCCAGGGAGATCAATTTCATGTTGTTTTATACTGGGCTTCAACCAAGTTTCTGTTATGCCAAGGATGTCCGGGTTGAGATTTGTTGCCCATGCCTGAATCTCAGCAATTTTAGGCTTTGAGCATTTAAATGAGCAATTTTGATGCCTTCTTCCCTCGACATGTAAGGGGCAGACACAGGTAGAGGACTCTGAGGGCCAGGGTTAACTTCTACGTCACTAGTTTGAAGAAGGAGTAGGGACAAGTGTACGGCCTGAGTTAACTTTAAGAAGTGTAGGCCTACGGTATTTATGCTAATCCTACATAACAAGTGCAGGGAGGTTCGGGTACATACCCCAAGGTAGAAGGCATCCTTTTTTCACATGAGATGAGTGAGTTGAATTGGAGGTGAATTGTTGACGAAGGTTTGGCTAGAATAGAGGGGTGAGGATTCTTGAGGCAGGGGGGCTAGGCACTGTGCAATAATTCTATCGAGCAGAGAAAAGGATAAGATAAATAATAATGCAATAGCACTGCCCAGCTTGGCCATGCTGTAACCTGACACAGGACAATGATGACGGGCAATCTTCTAGAGGCCAAGCCTCCCGGAATTATTTGTAGACCTCAAGTAAAGTTGACAGAGTAACCGACGGGGTATAGAGATTGTTAGCAAAGTATAAATACCTTGACACCAGGGGTAGTCTTGTCTCTTGACAAAGCACAGGTTGTGTGAAATGTTGAAGCTTTCAGTTTATGCCTGCCGCCTGCTACTGTCTGCTGCACTTTGTAGGATAAAGTAGTTGTCGTACTGATCATCTGTCTACTGCTTTGGCATGTAAGGGTGAAGCTTTTCTCTTCTGCAGTGATCTATTGCCATGTTGGGTACCTTGTAATGCATATTGAACCAATTAGATGTCAACTTTCATTATACTCATAACATCACAATAGCCATGTGCAGCACTGAAGCTAGCAATTGAAATCAAGGAGAAACAGATACATCTTCATAAAAACAGAAGATATAAAAGCTACAGTGTTGTATACTTGGTAAACTGTTGCTATACATTAAATACACAATGGTCTGACTCAAAATGCAAGTTTATCATGACTTGTGAAGGAGCTGGGCTTTTTTAACTCACTTGTGACTCTACCTTAGGCTTTCTTAATTCACTCATTTAAACAGTATTTGATGGCAGATAAGGCCACCTGGTCCACCTAGTCTGCACATTTCCCTACCTACATAAGCTCCATATCCTAAAATGATCTGCAGCTTACCTTCTCTTTCCTACAACTATGGTTGCCTTCTGTCTATCCCATGCATTCTTGAATTCACCTATTGTTTTTGCCCCTACAACCACTGCAGGGAGGCTCTTCTGTGCATCCACCACCCTTTCTGTGAAAAAATACTTCCTCATGTTACCCATATCCCCCCCAATCTCATACTGTGACCCCTTGTTCTTGCACTTCTCTTTTTCTAAAAGACAATTCCCTCCTGAACTCTGTTTATCTCCTTGAGGTACTTTAATGTCTCTATCATATCCCCTCCATCCTTTCCTCAAGGATATACATATTGAGGTCTTTCAGTCTTTCTTCATATGTTTTCTGATGCATTCCTTTCACATTTTTGTTGCCCTTCTCAGTATCACTTCCATTCTGTCTATGTCCTTCTGGAGATGTGGTCTCCAGAACTGAACACAGTATTCCAGATGTGGCCTTACCAATTGTCTGTACAGTGGCATTGCCACCTCCTGTTTTTTACTGGTGATGCCTCTCTCTATGCACCCTAGCATACCTCCAGCCCTCCCCACTGCCTTCTCACATTGCTTGGCTACTTTCAAGTTGTCCATTATGATTACCCCAGGTCTCTTTCCAGTTTTGTTGTTGTTAGTATCTCCTCCACCATCTTGTATTCCTCACCAGGTTTCCTGTGCATGCAGTGCATGACTTTGCACTGTTTTGCATTAAATTTAAGCTGCCACACACTTGACCACTCCTCCAATGTGCCTAGGTCGCTTCTCATTTTTTTCACCCCGTCTGGCATGCCCACCTTATTACAGATCTTGGTGTCATCTGCAAAGAGGCTTACCTTTCTTCTAGCCCCTCTGTAATGTCACTAATGAAGATATTGAAGAGGTCCAGCCCCAGTACCGAGCCCTATGGCACCCCGCTGGTCACCCTCCTGTCCTGAGACTGAATCCATTAACAACCACCCTCTGTATCCTGCTGCTCAGCCAATTTCTGACCCAATTCACTACCGTGGGACCAACTTCCAGACTTCCCAACTTGTTTAACAGCCTCCTGTGTGGGACAGTGTCAAATCCCTTACTAAAATCTAGGTAGGTCATGTCCATGCCACCCCGATCAAACACCCTGGTTACATTGTCAAAGAAATCTGCTCAGAAATTTATCTCATTCATTTTGGTCACACTGAGCATTCTAAGAAATTTATTCTTACATGTGAAGATAAATTTCAGCCCCAGCAACATCAGCGAGACCAAGAATGAAATGATGGGGTGGGGGGGATAAGAAGGGAAGTTTTCAAGCAAGTATTACAATATTTGGTATGATAAAAAGTTTGAAATTAATATTCACATTTATGAATGATTATTTCAGAAATTATCAAGAGATACACTTACTCAGCAAAGCTGAGGTAGGAACAAGTGAGCATAAACCTTTGTTAGTTTCTTTTTTTGCATTTAGATTTTTGGTTTATGCTTCTCAAAATGGATAATTTGGAAGGATATTTTTTTGTGTATATGGATTTTCCATTCAAAAGATGTTTACTAATATTTATTAAAAAAAAGGTGCTTCCTACTAGAAAGTTGCTGCACTTCTGAATACTGTAGGTTGTATTTTTGGGGGATGTATATTGTCATATAAAGGTTGTCATGGGGTGGGGTGCAGGAGGAGCGGGGGATTTTAATTTCTTTTCTCTAGTTAAACTAACACATTTATCCAGTTGGAATTGTGAGGCAAGTGTTATTAGATATTTTCCCCCTAGGGTTATTTGGTTTGAGGCAAAAAATTGTATTGAATGGAGTAAGTCTATTCTTAACATTAATCAAAAATTATCAAGATGACACAACTACTTAAAATAATCACTTGGAATTCTAATGGTACACAATGTAGAATTAAAGCCAGAAAAATATTTAGCTATGTGGATAGATTAGGTGCCAACTGTATTTTTATGCAGCAATCTCATTTAGACAATAAGGAATTTGAGTTTCATGCTACAAAATGGGGAGAGAGTTTGAATGCGGCATTTTCCAGCTCCTTTTGAGGTGTAGCAATCTTTTTCAAGAAAACTCTGTAGGTCAAAATAATGAAGCACGTTATTGACCCAAATGGTCGATATAATATTTGTCAAATTTTATTAGCAGGACAAAAATGTACCATCTGTAACATTTATGGTCCCAATCAAAATTCTCCTCAGTTTTTCTCCCATATATTTTTGGAACTGACTAATTTTCCTGCCCTCTTTATGATGGGGGGGGACTTTAATATAGTTGTAAACCCAGGACTTGATAAATCTGGGATTCGACCTGATAGGCCTATGTCAGCAGCCATTAAAATTCTACAATTTATGGAGGATTATAACCTTATTGAACCGTGGTGATTTAAAAACCCTAATCTATGCCAGTTTTCAATCTTCTGTATTACACATCATACTTATTCTCACATTGACTTCATTTTTGACTTCTAAGTCTATAGAGTACCAAATTCAAAACATTAAGTATTATAATATCTTAATTTCTGATCACTCACCAACTTATAACTTTACAAATTTCTAATTATAATAAAACCCCTAGGTTTAAGCTAGATCCCATATTGTTTAAAGATTCCCAGTTTATAGATTATAAATAAATAATATAATAAAGAGATAGATTTATTTTTTGTAGAAAATACTATAAAGGACATGAATATGGTAAACATATGGGAATCATTTAAGGCATTTATATGGGGTTATATTACATCATTTAAAATTACCCATAATAGGACGAGGGGAGCAAAATCAAAAATTCTAGAGAACAAAATTGCGGAATTGGAACTTTTACATATGTAAACATAAGATAACCAGATTTACCAAAAACGTATGTCCTATAAAGAAAAATATAAGGGGTTAATAGCTGAATCCATGGAAAAATAAGTGCTTTACGCCAAAAGCAATTATTATGCAAATGGTGAGAGAACTGATAAAAGTATGGCTTGACAACTTAAATCTGCACAACAGAAAAATATTATTAAATAAATTAAAGATCAATAAGGGCAAATTGTTTCAGCTCCATAGAATATAAATAAGGTTTTCTTAGACTTTTATCAAGATTTATATACCTCTGAATATAGTGGTCCCTCTAGTCAACATAATGAATTTTTTTCAGGGGTTACATTCCCCACCATTACCTCCAAAGTAACCAGAATTTTAGACCTCAAATTATCAATAGAGAAAATCACTGCTGCCACTAAAAATCTATCCTCAGGTCCAGATGGCCTGTCTGTGGATTTTTATAAAATTTTTGCAACAAAGATTGCTCCGCAACTGAAATGCCTTTTTGACACTATCTATGATACACAGATATTACCCACGTCGCTAAAAGAAGCTAATATTTCTTTATTTCTTAAAAAGGATAAAGACCTCTGTAATCTGGCTTCATATCAGCCCATCTCCCTTATTAATGCTGATTCAAAAATATTGGCAAAGACTCTGGTCACCAGACTCGAGTTAGTATTACCGTACCTAACTCATCCAGACCAAAATGGCTTTATAAAAGGTAGATCCTTGAGAACTAACATCCGCCGTACCATAAATATTATGAATTATTATCAAGACCAGGATCTCTCCATGGTCTTGATTGATGCAGAAAAAGCTTTCAATCAGCTAGAATGGCCACACATTAAATTTATCATGAACAAATATGGCTTTGCTCCGGGGTTTTCAAAAAGGATTACTATACTTTACTCAGGTCTTTTGGCCAGGGTCAGAACTAATTCTGATTTATCTCCCTTTATACATTTACAGTGTGGCACCCGGCAAGGATGCCCGCTGTCACCCTTGATTTTTGCCTTGGCAATTGAACCCATGGCAATTGCCGTTAGAACATCAACAAAAATATTTGGACCAGTCATTAACGGACAAGTACATTGGTTCAGTTTATACATTGATGATACCCTTATTTTTGTTAATGACCTTAATCAGAGTTTCCCAGGTATATTAGAAACATTGACCAAATTTGGAGACGCCTCAGGGTATAAAGTTAACTGGCCTAAAACCGAGGTGCTGGAAAGTGCTTTGCACTCAAATCCCCCCCACACACACAAACACACACACAATACAGTTTAATATTAGGAAGGCCTCTCAGATTATATATATGGGGGTCAAATTAGATAATGAGTTGAAGGAATTGAAGGGTTTGACTTTTGACCCCTTGCTGGAAGAGGTAAAAAAATTACTAAATCACTGGGAATCACTACCCTATATATTAATGGGTAGAGTGACTGTTATTAAAATGTCTATTCTCCCTAAATTTATGTTTTTATTTCAAATTATTCCAATTATAATTACAGATACATTTTTCAAAGAGCTAGACAAGGTTGCCAGAATGTTTTGTGGAAAGGGAGAAAACCAAGACTAAAGATGGAAAAGTTAACATCACCATATTCAAAGGCAGGGTTGGCCTATCCTAATTTCAAATATTATTACTTTGCAGCCAGTCTTGTGGTTATACTGAACTGGTTTAGGGAGAATAGACAAGATCCTTCATATCTGATAGAATCCTCCTGAACACCATTTGTTAACATAAAACATGTGTTATCAACAGATCCATTAAAACTGAAGCTTAATCTCACCAGTACAACCAAAACGACTAGGCACATTTGGAAAAATATATTGGGTTCTAAATTTCTTAAGGGGATGATGTCATTAGCAGCCCCTATATTTCTAAATTTATTTATTTATTTGTTTATTTATTTATTTATTTATGTTTTAGAGTTACAACCTTTGAGCCTAGCTGGCTCTTTTGCAAAAGTTCCACTTCATTAAAACACAAACAGTACAATACAGAGAACAAACTACAAGACAATTTTGTCAAGGTAGGCAGCCATGATAATACAGATTGCAAAAGGTTGTATCAGCATAATGCTGAGACAACTGACAATAGAGATAAAATGAATAAAAGAAAAGTCAGGTAATCAAAAGTAAAAGCAAGTAGACAAAAATCAATAAGTGGCAACTGTCTAGTAATCCCATGACTAAGTGTGGTAAATGAGGGGAGTGGCAGCCAGAATGGCTTTGTGAGAGAAGGAAGAGAAAGGTAGGAGGGGAGTTGGTGGAGGGTGGCGGGTAGCAGCCTGCATGGCATTGTCATCAAATGCAATATGTGTATTATTAGAAATGCTATTGAAACACCTACAATAGAAAATGTAGTAACACTATCCCTGTTCAAATATTGTCATTTATTTTAGGGTACATGTGATTTAGTATTTATATTGATTCTTTGAAGGAATATGGGAGATAAAAGAGAGCACATCCTCAAGGTGGATGCCAACATATTTAAAAGTAGAGACTTGTTCCAGGGCGTCACTTTTATGGCTAGGGAGGATCAGAGGATCAGTATTCCTTTTACAGCGTTGAAAAGTGAAGTGCTTAGACTTGGTTTTCTTGTAGATTAAGAGGAGCCTGTTACGCGAGAACCAAGACTCGAGTTTGGAAAAGCTATCTTGAAGTGCTGAAGTTATTTCAGGCAGATGGTTCCCAGAAATGGAGATCACTGCCTCATCTGTGTATAGCAACATTTTTGCAGGACAAGTGCTAGGGAGTGAGTTGATAAACAAGCTGAAAAGTAGGGACCCTAAAATTGATCCTTGGGGGTCCCCCAGAGTTACGTTTCATGGTTCAGAGGATTCTCCTGTTACCCTAACACACTGATTCCTATGTGTGAGGTAGCTAAAGAACCAGGAGACTGAACTGAGGGATAGGCCTAGAGTCAATAGTTTGTCAAGCAGAATCTGGTGATTGACAGTGTTGAATGCTTTAGTTAAGTTTATAAAAATAAACCTCACCATCTTTCCAGAGTACAGGGCATCATAAATGTGGGTTGTGAAGTCAGTGAGTGCAGTGACAGTGCTGTGTGACTTTCAGAACCCATGCTGGTGGGGGTAGAGTAGATTATATTTGTTCAGGCATTCCATGAGTTGGTTTGACACAATTCACTCTAGGAGTTTAATGAGAGGTGGTAAGATGGAGATCAGGCAGTAATTACCCAGACTGGTTCTGTTGCCACTTTTGAAAACTGGAGTGACAATGGCAGAATTCCACTTATCAGGAAATATACCAGTTCTAAGTGATAAATTAAACAACTTTGTAAAGAGATTAGCTAGTTAGTCCAATGCAAGCATGACTAGCTTCATGTCGCCCATGTCACTGCCCACTCTGGTTTTGCCTAAGACCCTGTTGATATGCTTAATAGCTTGGGACTGGGTGATCTGCTTGAAGTAGAAGAGCTAAGGTCAGCCAATCACGGTAGCTGAATCTCACTGGTGTCCAGTAAGGAGACAGCCATGAGGATTGGTGTACCTTGCACCTTGAAGCCGGCAGTGGAGGCATGAGCAGTGGCTACAGGTGGCAAGCTGCACCATAGGAGGATGTCTGGAGTGTGCAGGCACCCTGTCAAGGGTGAGTTCCTTGCACCTTGAAGCTGGCAGGAGAGGCTTAGGTGGTGGTCACAGATGGCAAGCGACACCATGGGGGATGTCTGGAGTGTGCAGGCACCCTATCAAGGGTGAGTTCCTTGCACCTTGAAGCCAGCAGTGGAGATGTGGGCAGCAGCCATAGGTGGCAAGCTGCACCATAGGAGGATGTCTGGAATGTGCAGGTGCCCTGTCAAGGGTGAGTTCCTTGCATCTTGATGCCAGTAGTGGAGTCATGGGCAGCAGCTACAGGTGGCAAGCTGCACTGTAGGAGGATGTCTGGAGTGTGCAGGTGCCCTGTTAAGGGTGAGTTCCTATGGAGGAATTTCTAAATACTTCTTTTTTACCATCTGTGATGGATTCTTTATTTAAAATAGGGTATAACAATGACCTTCAACAAATTGGGCAATTTGTAGAAGAAGGACAAATTTTGGATTTTGAATTTCTTAAAAATAGGTTCAACATCACTAATCCCCAATTCTTTGGGTGTTTGCAGATTAGGGATTATATTCAGAAAAACTTGAATTGTGAACAGGATGAAAACCTTATGGCTTTGGAGAACCATTTTAAATAAATGTCCATGTAAGATCCATTTCACAAATTTATAAAATTACTGTACCTAAACCTCAGGTCTCAATAAACCAACTAAAGACAAAATGGGAGAGAAAACTGGGGGGTAACATTTCTCCAACTTGTTGGAAAAACTCTTTAAATATCAAGCACTGGGGATTAAAATCAATAAGGATGCAACAGATTCTGTTTAATATTTTGCATCACACTTATTACACTCCAGAATTTTTACACAAAATAAATTCAGGGATTTCCCCAATGTGTCCTAGATGTGAGACTTAAGAAGGTAATCTGGAACATATGTTAATTATCTGCCCTAAACTGGATCAATGATGGGAATCCATACTAGACTTTATTTAAGAATCAATTAATCTTTCATTACTAAAAAACATAGTATGGATGCTACTAAGAATTAGTGCTGTATGTGACACTTAGTCAATCTGCTTGTTATTATTGGCATTATATTTGTAATATAAAGATATGTTCCTTTGAATTTCTGCTTGAGAAGTATAGCAGTCAGCACAGGCCATCATGGGATACTGGATTTTTTAAAGAAGAAAAAAAGCGCTGGCCTTGTTGTTGTTACCTCTGGCTTGTAAAAGCTGACTTCCTGGGACTATAATAAAACCAGGTTGTATAGGTTGTAAACCAGCCACTTCTATAAAGTATTGCATTTTATGACCTATTAGGAGGAAAGCAACTTCTGACACGAGATTCCCAGATGGCAATTAAAATGTTGCCCCAGTTAACCCCGGACCAGATCTAGGAAGTACGGGAGGATTTAGCAGACTTTGTCCCATTGTTTAGTGCAAAGCTTTGACTAACCCCCTTAGCGACGCATGATATAGAGATGGGGACACAAGCGCCCATACAACAGACAGCATATCGGGTGTCGGGGCCATCCAAAAGGACATTAGGAGGAAGGTGGAGGAAATGCTGGATTTAGGGGTAATCCAGAAATCCCACAGCCCCTGGGCTTTACCTGTAGTCCTTGTTCCCAAGCCAGATGACTCTACTTATTTTTGCATGGACTTAGTGCAGTCACAAAGTTGGATGCCCACCCAATGCCACAGATGGATGAACTACTGGACAATTTGGGAGGGGTGATATACCTTACCACTATTGACCTGACAAAAGGATATTGGCAGGTGGAGCTAATTGTCAGAGCTAGGGAGAGGTTGGCTTTCATCACTCTGATAGGGTTATTTGAGTTTAAAGTAATGCCTTTCAGAATGAAGAACGCCCCTGCCACCTTCCAAAGGTTGGTGAACCAGATGTTAAATGGTACTGAAGAGTACACCGTGATGTACCTGGATGATATTGTCATCTTCAGCACCAGTGGGGAGGAACACCTGTCCAACCCTAGGGAAGTGCTGGGCAGGATACAGAGGGCCAGGCTCACTGTAAAAGCTGAAAAGTGCCAGTTGGTCATGCTTGAGGTGGCATACCTCGGGCATGTAGTAGGCTGGGGACAGATCCATCCTAATCAAATAAAAATTGAGGCAATCAAGGCATGATCCAGACCTAAAACACAGAAGCAAGTTCAGAGTTTTCTAGGGACTGCAGGATAGTAAAGAAAATTTATGTCAAACTACAGTGCCTTGGCAGCTCCCCATCTGGCTTGTTAAAGAAAAGAATGCCTAAAATGGTTAACTGGGAACCAGCCTGTCAACAAGCCTTTACATGGCTAAAAGAGGCACTGTGTGGTGCTCCTATATTAGCCAGTCCAGACTATAGTTAATCTTTTGTAGTCCAGGCAGATGCCTCAGATGTGGATACTGGGGCAGTACTTAGCCAGACTTCTAACCAAGGGAAAGATCACCCAATAGTGTACCTCAGTAAGAAGTTACTTCCCAGGGAGCAGATTTATTCTACAGTGGAGAATGAACACCTTGCAATGGTGTAGGCACTGAAGAAATTAGAGCCATACCTATACGGGCGGCATTTTGAGGTACAAACAGATCATAACCCCCTGGTTTGGCTGGCACAAATGGTAGGCTTTTAAGATGGAGCCTTGCCTTGCAAGGTTATGACATGACTGTCACTCACAGGGTAGGGGCAGCAAACATGAATGCAGATGGGCATTTACATCAGTTAGAGCAGTGAACTCAATTTGGGAAACTCATCTCATGCCTAGGAATAGATTCCCCCAAATTTAGTCTAGGAGGGAGGACTATGATGCTTAGCCAATCTGCTTGTTATTAATGGTATTATATTTGTAATACAAAGATATGTTCCTTTGAATTTCTGCTTGAGAAGTATAGCAGGCCATCATGGGATATTGGATTTTTTAAGAGAAAAAAAGTGCTTGTCTTGTTGTTGTTACCTCTGGATTGTAAAAGCTGACTTCCTAGAACTATAATAAAACCAGGTTGTATAGGTTGTAAACCAGCCACTTGTATAAAGTATTGCATTTTATGACCTACTAGGAGGAAAGCAACTTCTGACAAATACCTGTTAGATTTCACATAAATAGGAAAAATAGCTGTCAGGAAGCTCCTCTGAACATCAAAGGGGTAATTCTGACCTGCCATAAAGCAGGCTCACAAACTAAATAAAAAAAGTGTGTATATATATATATATATATATATATATTTATATATATATAGTGGGATGCTTAGCAACATGCAGATGCCTGAGACTACCATTTGGTATACAGGAAATGTGAGTGACCTCACAGCCAGCATCAACACTGAGCTGTGACCTTACAAGCTAGGTGGGCCCCTTGTTCTCCTCAGATATTGCCATGGCTGAGAGGACATAGTGCTTTTGATTTCTGCATTTCTGAAAGAACACACTCTCAAGAAACACTTCTATGTTAGGCAATTCAACCTCCACTACTTGCTACTTGAAACTAGGGTAGTATTAGATGTCACAAACCCACTCAGCAGGTCAGCCCTCTACTCCCAAAGTGCCAACCTCTGAGCGCACTCTTGTGAACAGTTTACAGAAACGGGATAACCCTCCTGTCTGTTTTGTGGATTCAAATCAACCTTTGGTCTCAAGTCTTGGAGGGATTCAAACTGTGAACATCTTGCTAGCATGCACAATGCACAGGCTCAGATAATTCTGTCTTTGGGGGTCCAAATATCTTTGCCTATGGGCATCTAACCAGGTGTACAGAAATGAACCCTTAAAAACTGTAATAAAAGACCTCGGATTAAAAACGCTTACCTTTTTCCAGTTTGGTATCACCATTCAAGCTTATGTACAGTGTCTGCTTTTACCATATATACTCCACTTATAAAGGAAAGAAATCAAAGACAGACCAAGCAGGCTCTAAAAATAGAGTTTTACTAAAGTAGAAAAAAATATGTAAAACAGAAAATACAGAACCAATATCACAAGAACCATGCAAATCTTTTAAAAGAACAAGGTTTAAACAGTGCAATTCCTACTACAGTACTTAGATTTGTTCTCTCTAAATACCTTCTTGAAGTGCTCATAGATGTTTCTCTGTCAAAGTCTAGATAGAAGTGTCTCTCTGAAGTAAAACAGACTATTCCTTAAAGAAAACTGTATTTGCCAACCCCTTTGTGTGAGGTCACCTAGCTCCTCCTCTGTCAGAATATATAAAAAATATATATATATACAACAACAGGATGTATTTTCAAAGTATTAAATTCTGTAATCCTCAGCACAACTCATTTTCTCTTTCAAATGACATTTCTTTGATCTGTGAGCAGTACCTCCTCTCACACAGACACCAAAGCATTTATGATTTCGTACCAGTGTACTAAACCTGGTTTCCCCCTCAAAACATCATAAATGGGATACTGACTTCCCTCTTAGCAGTCAAAGCTAAAATTAACTTAGAAAAGTCTGCAATTAGCTTCTGGCCTTCCTGGTAACACCTTGCATCTAAAACATGTGTGTGTGTGTGTGTGTGTGTGTGTGTGTGTGTGTGTGTGTGTGATCTCACAAGCTGTTTCAGCATTTCTCAAGACAGACAGTCCATCACACATTTTTATATTACAAAAAAATGATACAGTGATCAGAACCAGCTGTCCAAGTGTCACATTAGATACTCAATAATAAGGTGGTTTTGTGTATAATTGTCCGTTTATTTGTATGACTGTAAACTAAATGTTATATGTTCTGTGTTTTGTATTTCATTTACAATTTTTTATTTTAGTAAACTTTTCCTCACTTTGAGTGTGAATTCTCGGGCAGTGTTGATAATTCTGTCAGAACTGTTAAGCGCTGGGGGTGCTATAGAGCAGCTTTCTGGCAAGATGCACTACCAGTTAGCTCTGCAGTTTTGTAATATTAAAAACATTTAAAAGTGATTTTGGAGTGAGAATTTTGGAAAAACTTCGACACACTGAACTGTCTACACCACTCGGTGCTACAGGATACCAAACTTTAATATGGGTCGCAACCAGAAACCAAGTGGGAGCGGTGTTAAGTGTGTGGCGGTTCCTCCAGACCAGGCCACATCCTCATAGACAACCACTGCCAAGACAGACCCTCCGTGGAAGGCACTGCAGACCTCTATGCAGGCAATAGATTTGAAAATGGAGTCAATTTTGTAGCGATTTACAGAACAAAATTCCCAACTAGCTACCACGTCGCAGATTACTGAATTGGCTAAGAAGACCACTCATCGAGCTATGACAACTACATCAAAAGTTGTGCAAGAGAATGCACAACTTAGGTACAAACTGGAAGCCCTAGAAAATGTTAGCCAAGCCTCCCATGTTCACATTGTTGGTCTCCCGGAGGGGACTGAAGAGGCACATCTTTTATCTTTTCTGCAATCCTGGCTACCCGACGTCCTGAACCTGCCTAAAGACACTATTCAAGATCATCTTACCAGGGCCTTCCAAATAACACCACGAGCAGCAGGGCCACGTGAAGACTCTCTTCAAGTGCTTCTGATGGTCACAACCAACTCTAGCATCAGAGGTATTATTCTACAGGCCGCTCAGGTGGCAGAATGACTTTTATTTAATGGGGCTACAATCCATCTTTTCCCTGACTTGTTTTTTTGCCACACGCACCCAGCACAAGAAATTTGATGCCGTTTGTGCTAGACTGCGATGTCTGGGGGTGAGTCATTCACTCCTGATGCCAGCATGACTCCGAAATTCATTACAGAGGCTGTACTTATCAATACAGTGATCCTCTAGAAGTGGGGAAGAAGGCAGAGGCCATCACTCAAGAGTTTCAATCTGCTGAGATGCCACACAATTCTGAATCCAAAGAACAGGACAATTGACATTTGACTATGAACTCCCGTGCAATGTGATATTTAAGTAGGGTTATTCCACTTACCAGTTTCTATTCTTAAAATTCATACTGTTATATGTATTTACTTAATCTTGCTTAATTACTTAGTGTAAATCTGCACGCTGTCTAGTAGTGCTAAGTAGTTTTTTAAGAGTTCCTTTTTTCTGGATTTGGGGGCATATTAACACTGGATCCTGAGTCACATTTTTTTTAGGGTCCACATTCTGGAATCATTCCCCAAAAGCCTTAGTAGGCTGTAGCCTTTCTGGACATGCTTCTTGTTTCCTTTTAAAGGATATTCCCCCCACCTCCTTATAAGGTCTGCATAGACTCTCTATCCTTAATACATTGGATGTATCCTTTTTCTGACGAAGTGTATGATGTCTTGCAGGAGTGTAAACTGTATATATTGCTTTATTATTAATGCAATAAACATAAAGTAAAAAAAAATAGAACTGTTAAGTGCTTACAGTGTGCTACCATATGCATCAAGGTAAGAAAAGTACCAAGGTCTCAATGGAGTCAAAAGGGGACTGTGAACCAGGTTGTGTGCCTGCTGGGTTAAGTATTGCATTGCATTTCACCAAAGAGGGTATGATATTTGATCCTGTTAACTGGGCATGCTAGTGAAAAAGGATTCATATTTGACCCTAGGACCCTAGACTGATAGTTGTTCAGACCCAAAACAAACAGGAGGGTTACTCTGTTTGTTTCCTTTTCACATATTGCACTTCAAGGTTGGGCGCTGTGGGAGCAGAGGGCCTGACCCCCGGAGTGCGTTCATGACTCTCCATATAATAGGCTATCATCTCATAATCAAGGCTTGATTAACATATGTTTAGCCCAGGCTTTTAAACAAATATTATTAAAATGGAAGGATCCAGACCCTCCTCATTTTAATGAATTGATAAATTCAATGGTAGGGATTCATGCATTGGAGCATATACACTGTGTGTCAGTGAAACTTATGAAGAAATATGATCTGCTTTGGAAACCATTCTGAGAAAAACTGGAATTGTACAGGAATTCTTAGGGAGATTGTTCTGAGTGGTTAATTAGGAATTACTGTATATGAAGTATATCAATAGAAAAAAAAACAATTGAATATTGCCACAATGTTTAACTGGGTCATCTGTAACCACCCTAGATGGAAATATTTTGTTATGAAATGTGTCTTACATGTAATGTCTAAATCATAATATTTATTTATGTTTTTGGATGAATTCTTTCACAATGCTATGCGTAAGAATGCAAACTGTAATAAAAAAAAGTGAAGATAAACTTCTGAGCAAGCTCAGTGACCAACTTCATACTGAGATAGAGATGACAGATGGGCTTTTATAGCTCAGAAGGTCTTTCCTGGTAAAACTCTTTCAACATATTAAAAAACATTGAAATAGAAACATAGAAACACAATTTCTCAAAAGAAAAGGACCACTTGGCCAACCCAGTCTGCCCAGATGGTTCTTTCCTAGTCTGTCTCCACAGACTATAACTGGTCTCCTGCAACCTCCCTCCTCCCTGCCTATTTGCTAATATTCTCCTATGTCTATCCCATGCATGCTAGAAGCCCCCTACTGTTTTTGCCACCATCACTTCTGCTGGCAGTTTATTCCAAACGTTTACCACTCTTTCAGTGAAGTAGTACTTCCTCACATCCCTCTTAAAGAGCTAGTGTATTAAAATCAAGTTATCGCCCCTGGACATACCTTTAGAGTTTACCAGCTCCGACATTTAATGATGCAATCTCTTAGGAAACATGTTGGGTCTCAGGCATCCAAAGGCTTTTTTGAAACCCTCACCAGGACTGTATGGGAGCCGCATGTAGTTTCCAGATTTTATAACTGTTTATTTGATCAAGCATATCAACATCTTGATGGCATCCCCCACTACTGGAATACTGTTTTCAGAGACCCGGGGAGGGATTGGGACACAATTTGGCAACATACCTATAGGTATATAACTCAGGATAGACTGAGAATTATGCAATTTCAGTTCCTAAATAACATGTTTTGGACTCCATCAAAATTGCATAGGATTGGTCGCATTCCCAAGTCAGATTGTTACTATTGCCACCAGCAGGAGCGGACACTACTCCATATCTTTTGGGAATGTCCCAGAGTTAAATCCCTGTGGGACATGATCAGGGAATGAGCAGATCCTCTGCTGGGACTTGATCCCCTTTTCAGTCCTGAGGTTTGCCTATTGGGGTTTATTCCGGAATTAAGGTTAAAGCCAGAAGGTATTATATGGCCATTATATCAGCGTCACTTAAAAAGGTAGTATTGAAACATTGGGTGGATGGTGCTGTAATGACTTATACAGAGTGGTTACAGGAGCTGCTTTTTAACTGAATATGGAAAAATTCAGTGCGAATCGAAGAAATTCTTTGTCAAGGTATCGCAAGGTTTGGGAAAAATTACATGAGTTGTACTTACTCCAGATGGGTGCTTATTACCCATGACTATCCAGTTTCAAACGGAGGGTGTTTAATGATTTGGTACACTATTACATGGTCTTGTCTGCTTGGGGAGGAGTGGAAAGAGGGAGGGAGGGAGGGGAGGAGGGCATGATGCTTCTGACAATGTACCTGGATGTTTATACTGATATAAAAATGTATTGTTGGTTGTAATATCCTGTATACTTGCATCTTGCTCTGTTTTGGGAGAAAACTTCAATAAACTTGAATTAAAAAAAAAATCAAGTTAGCAAAATCCTCCAACCCTCACTGGCTTAACAGTCACTAAATGAGAGTTGTTGTTTAATTACTTTGTATCTCAAAATAGTTGTTACGAACATATGAAATTGCCAGCAGAAACAGGCCATGATGGTCTATCTATCAATTTTTAGGTTGGCTCTCCTTGCAAGGTCACTTCAATTTTACCTTTGGATGCATCATCGACTCTACCATAAGATGCGATCCTACTTCCCCCCTCTCTACCCTCTGCAGGCACTGATCCATGCTGAGGTGCCTCAGATCCTCGGCTGTCCCTCCCCTCGAGACCTCCAAAACCTCTAAGATGGGCGGCAATGCCCTATCAGTAGCTGTCCCCTCCCTCTGGAATGGGCTTCCAGCAACACTCCGATCTTCAATTACACACCTCTCCTTCAAACTTAACTTCAAATTCTGGCTCTTCCCCCATGACAGTTGCAACTGCCTGGCTAGGTAGCACAACCTCCCTCCTCCTGCAGTGACCTGTCCCTTCCTCCTTTTAACCTGCTTCTCTATGTTACCTGACTGGTTAGGCATGATATCAACTATATGTGTGTGTGGGGGTGTTCCATGGGGTTCTTTGGTGTTGCTCCTTGTTCACTGGGTTATGAAATTCTTCTCTGTTAGCTACTAGCAAATGTATTTATTTATGTCACTGTCTGCTGATTGTATGTACCATGTGCTATTTGTAATGTTGTTAATAGCACTGCCCTGTAATTGTATGTACCACTTACTCATTGTAATTTTCTTCACTCGTGCTTTATGGCCTGGGTCGTGCCTGAAAACGGTCCCTCAGATCAGTGCACTTACCCGGTAAACAAAGTCATAAATAAATAAGTCTGCTCGAGAGTGCAGCTCAGTTTAGTTCCCTGGAGCTGCCTCCCCCCCCCGGAGTCATCCACCTCCACCCCATTACCACATTACTCTCCCCCTTTCACTTCCCAGTACTGATTCATCCCTTTCTAATGTTCTTTTTCACCCTGTCCCACACACCCCTGAAACTGGCCACCATATTAGTCACAGCTACTTTCTCCAACAACTCATTCCACCCAGTCACCACCCTTTCAGTGCAAAAGTGCCTCCTCATTTCCTTCTTAAATCTACCCCCCACTAGTTTCAGGCTATACCCCCTTGTTGTACCCTCCTTTCTTAAATTGAAGATGCCCTCCAATCCAACCCAGTTTATGTCCTTAAGGTACTTGAAGGTTTTTATCATGTCCCCCTTTTCTCTGCTGTCCACTAGGGAGTACATGTTGAGCTCCCTCACCGTCTCCTCATATGTTCTGTCTCCCATACCCTGGATCATTTTGGTTGCCCTCTGCTGCACCCCCTCCAGTAGTTTGATATCCTTCTTCAGATAAGGGCACCAGAACTAAACACAGCATTCCAGGTGTGGTCTCCCCAGTGACCTGTACAGTGGCAGAATAACTTCCTCCTAGAGGTGATTCCTCTAGCAATGCAGCCCAGCATTTTATTTGCTTTGGCTGCTGCCCTACAGCACTTTGCAGAGTGTTTCATGTCACCCCTGACAAACAATCCAAGGTCTTTTTCCTCCTCCAAGATGGTCACCTGTACTCCCTCCAGCCAGTAGCTGGTCCCTCGGTTCCTGGCTCCCAGGTGCATTATCTTGCATTTCTTAGCATTGAATTCCAACTGCCAGATGCCCAACCATTTCTCCAACCTAGCCAGATCCTCCCTTAAATCTTGTCTCCCTTCCACTGTGCCCACCCTCCCAAAGAGCTCAATATCATCTGCAGAGAAGCAGATCTTGCTTTTGACACCCTCTGCTATGCACCAATAAAGATGTTGAACAGCACAGATCCTAATACTACTGAGCCCTGTGGGTCCCCACTGGCCACAGGTCTAGGTTTGGATAGTTCTCCCCCCTACCACCACTCTCTGGTTCCTGTCCTGCAGCCAACTCTTGACCCACCCCAGCAGTTTGTCCTCTATTCCCAGGTCCCTCAGCTTGCTGATCAGCCTGCTATGTGACATTGAATTTAATGCCATGCTGACATCCAGGTACAGGACATCCGCCACCTGCCCCCATCCAATGACCTTGTAACCCAGTCGAAGAAGTCTATCATATTTGTTTGACAAGGTCTTCCCCTGACAAACCAGTGCTGCCTGTCATCCTGGAGACCATTTACCCTAAGGAAGGACACCAGCCTTTCCTTTAGAATGGTCTCCATTAACTTACCCACTATAGAGGTTAGGCTGACCGGCCTGTAGTTACCCAGCTCATCCCTGGGACCACTCTTGTGGAGTGGTACCACATGTGCTGTCCTCCAGTCCTGTGGCACACACACCTTATCCAGCAAGGTGTTAAACAGATCCATCTGGGGGGCTGCTAGTACCTCCACTGGCTCTCTCAGGGCCCTCAGGTGTACACCATCTGAGCCAGGTGCCTTGTCCACCCACAGTTCCCTTAGTCTACTTAACAACCTGTCGACCCCAATCTCCCCATCACATTCCTTCCTACTACCAAGGCTCCACCAGTCACCCCCTGTGGCATAGACCCGTCCACTTCTTTAGTGAAGACAGAGCAAAAGTACTCATTTAGTGCCTCCACTTGATCTTCACTATTTTCTTCCCATCCTCCCTCCCTCTTTATCCTTACAATCCCATCCCTTCTGCTTCTTCTCTCCTTAATGTACCAGAAGTCCTTTTCCCCTTCCTTAATCCCCTGCACCAGTCTTAGTTCTTTCACAGCCTTGGCTGCCCAGACCTCTCTCCCTGCCTCTCAGGTTTGCACTGCATATACCTCTCTGTCCTCCTCCCTCAAGTTATGCTTGTACCTCAGGAAGGGAGACCACTTTTCCTTTACTTTTTCTGTCACCTTCCTGCTAACCAGCTAGGTCTCGTGGTCCTGGAGTTCATTTTATGAGCCTTTGTGCATGTGTCAGTGGCCTCAATTAACCCCATCTTAAAGACGGACCATTTCTGATCTGCATCCATCTCCAAACAGAGCATTGTCAGGTGCCCTTCTAGTATATTACCCCTCCTATCAAAGTCCACCTTCTTGAAGTCCACCACTCTCATTTTGATCTTGTCTGCTTTTTTCCTCATGCTGATGTAAAACCACACTGTGCAGTGATCACTGCCTGCAAGAGGATCCCTCAGTTCTACCTCCTGGACATGTTCCCCATCCAATAACACTAGGCCTAGCATGGCCTCTTCCCTTGTTGGCTCTGTGACTCCCTGTGTCAGGAAACACTCCTGGATAGCATCCAGAAGGACCTGTTCCCTGCAACAGAAGGTAGCTAGGGTGCCCCAATTTACTCCAGATAGATTGAAGTCTCCTATTATTACAGTGTTCCCTCATTCTTATCATCCTGATCTGGGGGGAATGGGGGGAATTGTTTAACCAGGAAAGGCACGCTAAGCTGAAGCTTGTTTCCGGGTGTGACCTGGGAGCACAAGGAAGTTAAGTGACTTGCTCAGGGTCACACAGTACACAAGTGGGGATCTGGTCCCCTTGCTCCCTGTCCAAACCTATGCCCTGTGAAGATCATCTGTACATCCCCACCAAAGAATCCTTCTCTCAGTGGTGTTCTGCAGCATTACCCATAGGGCTTCTGCCGTGCCCTCCTCCCCCTGCTCCCTGGTGCACATTATCCCCTCACTTATGTACAATGCCACTCCACCTCCTCTCCCCTTTCCTCTGTCCTTCTTGTGCAATTGGTACCCTGGGATCGCAAGGTCCTAGTCATGGTGCTGGGTTGCCCCATGGTACTGGGATGACTTTTTATTTTTGCGAGGAAGTGGTTACTGTGTCCCATGCCACTCATGGCCTAGAGCACCGGAAGTGACATTGTGGGGGGGAACATCAATCAGCTCTCTTTATTTCAAATGGTGAAGATGGTTTGACTAGCTGCTAGTGCACAAATCCTGTAAGGTGAAAGCAATTTTTATGAGTTTTAAGTTAAATGTAACAGTGTGATCTCATTGTCTGGTGGCTTAGTTTCAGAAAAAATACTCAGAAATCTGTCTATACTATCACTTGAGTTATTCCCTATTTGGCTCAAAGATACAAATTGTACTTTCCTGTCTGCACTGGATTTCCCTGTCAACAAGCATTAACGTGACATACATACGTCATAAATTGTAGTCTTGTTCTGTGCAAGTCTGCTCATCCATTCTGTTTTTGTAATAAGTCTCCTCTTCACAGAAAGAGTAGTGGATGCTTGAAACAGCTTCCCTGCAGAGGTGGAGGTGGCAAAAACAGTAGGGGAATTCAAAAGTGCATGGGATAGACATAAGAGTACTATTGCAGTAGGGAAGAGAGGATAAGCCACAGATAAACTAGGGTCTGCAGTATTGTATTAGGTAGCGAAAAGGGGCAAACTAGGTGAGCCACATGGCCCTTATCTGCCATCACCTATATGTTTCTATGCTGAAACACTAGGGGGCCGATTCCAGGATGACTGTTGCAACTCACAGGCGTATGCGAGTTGAGACAGTCGCCACTATGCCGGGGACCCTGCACCATATTCTGAGAGTGGCAGGGTCCTGGCACTTACGACCTGCAACTTGCGGTATGCGTCAGCTACCACCACTGGCATGGCGTAATAGCCTTGCATGCTGCAAGTCACAGACCACTGCACACTGCCTCCCCCGGAACCCCTCTGCCCCAGAATACCATGAAAGGCACCAGGGAGCACTGTGGAGGCTGGACAGGGGGCCCAGGAGTCCAGGGGGGCACATTACACAACGGACCCCCAGGGGTCCCCAACAGTCAGGGGTGTGGAGGGGGCATGGACATGTTCGTGGGGGCATGGGGAGTACATCAGGGTCTTTGCTGTGGTGCTGTGGAGTGGGCATCCATTAGATGGCACTGATGGATGCCTCTTAGAGCATCTCTGAGATGTCCTAACTCCGCTGTGTCAATGTAGCTCCTGTAATCGCGTAGGTGGGTTACGGCAGCCACCCTTGTGGAATAGGGAGTAGTTGCTGCTGTAACCCACCCTTGCACCATGGCACTGCAGGTTGCAACATAGTGGGTGGTGTAACCCACAGTCGGCGCAACCCACATACACCATGGTGCAGGTCACCTTTGGGAATCGCACATGGTGTATCGCATGGCGCAAGTTGCAAGTTACGCCATGGGGTTTGATGTAACTCGGCTTGCACCGGTGTACACCATCCTGGAATTGGCCCCCATGTCATGGATGGTTTCAGCAATGCAACTGCTGATACAGTTTTGCATTTTTTTTCCACGTCTGAAAAAGCTATGAATTGCTGTTAAAAATGTAAAATACAAAAATTGCACATTTTCAAGGTACTCAATCATTTGACTTCTCTTTCCATGAATGATGAATTTAAGTAGACTTTCAGTTTGAAATCTTTTTTATGCAGATTATCACCATGTAAGAATATGTACAGAATGTAAATCTGTGAAACATTTTTTAAAGTTTGTTAGTGTGTTAGCAATGAAGTTGATAAACTGCCAATTAATGCTTTTTTCAGTGCTCTTTTTATTGAAATCTTATGTCTCTCATTCCTTATGTATGAACTGAGGGTTGTAGAGGAGAAGGAATAGCAGGCAAGAGGTCAGCAAGCCATTAGGAGTACTATCCTAAGACTGGTGAAGACACCCTATGGTGGAAGCTCCAAAACCAGTTCCTGCCACACTCCATTGTTCTTGGTCCCAGTATCAGTGCCTGGTTCCAATCCCCAGCTCATGACTTTCGAACTTTAACTGTGCTCTGAATTTATTGTTATTCTCAGGTTACTGGAATATGCTGTGATTGCCTTGCTTCCCACTCCTTACATGCTCCCCGTTTGGGCTGCATTGCTCTCCCTAGCCCAACACATTTGTGAAGCAGACCTGCCCACTATGTGGGCAGTTAACTGGAAGGCAGAGGGCCATGGAGCTGGGGGGGGAGTGAAAGTAGCAGGCACAGGGTAGAGTGGGAGATTCTTTAAGGAGAGAAGCCCACTCTGTGGGCAGTTACTCAGGGCCAGGAAGGGGGTGGTAGAAGAAGCATGCAGACAGAGGGAGGGAAGCAGACTGCAAAATGCAAATGCCACCCCCTCCCAAAAAAAAGCTTTCATTTTTAGTTTAATAAATTGAATTTATTGAACTGTAAAAATTAACTTTTTTAAGAGTATCTGTGTGTGTGTGTGTGTGTGTGTGTGTGTGTCATGGAAGGGAAGGCTAGCATGTGGATAAAGGATGGTTTGTGTGTTTAAATAACAAAGAAATGAATCCTGTATCTTTGCAGAACTGCAAAAAGGAAAACAAATTTGCCGCTATTATGGTCAACTGTAATCTGTCACAAACTGTTCATCCCAGCTGGAAAGGAATAAATATTTATCCAGTGTTTCACCTTTATAGAAAATGAAGTACGAGATATGTGCTTCTTTAACATTTGACAATCTTGCTGCAAAAAAAAGGAGAAAGATATTGATGCGTTTACATCTGACAAGAAAACTGCATTGCATTCACCTGTCCTGCCAAAGAATGCAGGCAAAGAGGCGCGATGCAGCTTTCCTCCCACAGCGTTACTTCATTTTGCAGCCAGCTGTTCACATGATCACTAGTTTGTAACAGTTTGTTCCAGAGGTACCTCATAGACATTTGTTTAAATGGTTGTCTAAAATAAATTAGGTGCTTAAACACATTGGGCTCAATTTTCAAAGCCTGGAAGATGACATAAGGTACCTGCATCAGACATAAATGACACACCTTGCATCAAAAGATGTGGCAATCCCAATTTTGAAATGTGGTCTGCACTGAAAAGGGAAGCCGCTACACAGAAGTGGCACTGCGCCAGCCTTGTGACCTAAATCGGGGTGTGCCAGATCACATGGGGGCTTGCACCACAGTGGGGCTGCAGCAAAGGGCTCCACTTAGACCAGCTAGGAGGTGGTCTAAGGGACATGCGCCAGTGCCGCACACTGTGGCGAAGGGGAACGGGGTCTGAAACCGGGCTGCCAGGTGCAGAAGGGGCATGGGAGGTAGCATAGTGGGAGTCAGGGAGACAGCTGGGCACGGGAGGGACTGATTTTTGCACCCGGCCAGGTGTGCTTGCTTTTAATTTATTTTGTATTGTCTATCAGTTTGTGTGACAGAAATGGGAAGGAAAGAGTTAATGGTTTGGATTCTGTAGATGCCTTATTTTTTTAGCAGTGTGGAAAAAATACACTGAGGCTGAAATCCTCCAGCAGCAACCAGCTTGTGGAATTCCTAGCTGCTAGATAAGAGCTGGGTCATAAATCTCGAGTGGACATCTCCAGACACACCCAGACCTTGCAGACACGGACACAGGGCAGTTTTAATGGATTGGATCATTCAAATATAAACTTAAGGTGAAAAGGGAATATAATTGGTCACAGATAGGTGTTCACTCTGATTGGGACAATCAAATACATACATGCTAGTTGGTTGGTACATTTAAGGGGAGAATAGGAATGACCTAGACTCCATAGACTATATAAGCTTCTGTAAGACAGAGAACTCTCTCTTGCCCTGGAAGCTGTGAGGGGAAACATAAGCTTGGAGCCTACCTGGTATGTCCGTGGGAGCTGGCAGTTAGAACAGGGTCCAGTGTCTCTTGTAAGGACAGGGAAGGGTAAGTTTAGTGATAGTATATTTCAGTAATAGCCTTCTTCTTTTGCCATCTGTTGTTTAAAAACATTTGTTTACTTTTCCTGTATAAGTGTTATTCTCTTGTGTTGTAAATACATTTCCTGTAAATGCTCATTGCACTTTCTGTTAAGTAAAAGCTATTTATTTGCTCAACAGTTGTGACTCTGATGTCATTTTCTAAGGTAAGATTTGGTTTTCCACTGGCTAAGGTAAACTCTGCGTAGCATCCGACACCTGAAAGAGACACACTACCAGACTTTAACTTGTGCAATTGCACGTGTGATTATTCAAGTTTGTACACTTGAAAGAGGTGCCGGAAGGAAAGTCCGGCTGGTGGCAGCGAATACCCGAGGACACACACCTCTCTAAAAGCTGTTTCAGCCCAGAGGGAGAGGTGGGTTGTCACAGTTTGTACTACAAAGTATTGTTCCAATGCATTATACTCTAAATAAATAAACAGATCAAGTCCAACCTACCCAAGGAGGGGCCAGTGATATGTCCGAATAACAACTTCATCATATTTAGAAATAACTCAGCAGACTTCAAAACTTTAAAGTTATACAGACCGTAACACTCATCTACTATATACCTCTTATTGGGGCGCTGTTTGCATACTTTCACAGCCAATGGGATGGGAGTGCCAAGGGGGGGGTCCAGGGACAAAAAGTGGCATGGTACAAGGTAGCCACCTGTGGGGCAGCTGCAGGGCTGTTCCCCCTGGTGCCATGTCATTTTCTGTCCCTGGAACCCCCCCTTCCTTTGGCAGTCCCATCCATTGTCTGTGAGGCTATGCAAATGGCTTCCCCAATAATAGTCATATAGTAGATGAGCATTACAACTGTATAACTTAAAAGTTTAGGGGTCTGCTGAGTTACGTCTCAATATGATGAAGTCGTTATTCAGGCAGATCACTAGCCCCTCCTTGGATATGTTGGACTTGATCTGTTTATGTATTTAGAGTACAGTATAATGCATTGGTACAGTACTTTGTAGTACATTAATACAAACTGATACACAATACAAAATCACTCCCTCCCATGCCCAACTGTCTCCCCAACTCCCCCTATGCCACCTTCTGCACCCCTTCTTCCCCCTGCCCCCTTCTGCCCAGAAGATTCACCACCCCCCCAATCTTCATAGTGTTGTGCTGGGAGTGGGGGGCAAATTCTGAGTCAATTTCTGCAGATTCGCCATATGTTTGGCATTATACTGTGGCTGTGGCGACTCCTAGGTTTTTGACACAGGGACCACTTGTTTATCAAACTGGGCACAGGGTTCTTAATGCAACTGGAGCTCACCAGAGCCCTAGAGTGATGCATCTTGTGTCACTCTGAGGACTTTTTGAAAATCAAGCCCATTACATTTTGTGGAAGTAAGCTCCAACCCATCATTCCAGTCAGCATGTCAGAGTCAAATAGGCTCATTATTCTAGCTCTTTAAACACCCCTCCCCCAGCTTCATCACATGCCCTCTGGTCCTGTTGCTCTTCCTCATTCAAGAGAGACTCCCCTCCTACATCCTGTTCACCCCCATGAGATACTTGTAAGTTGCCATAATGTGCCCTCTCGCTCTACTCTCCGCCAGAGTGTTTGTGTTGAGATCCCTCGGTCTCTCCTAGTAGAGCTTTTAGTGCAACCCCTGCACCATCCAAGTTGCCCTCCTCTGGACTGCCTCCACCCTGTCTATGTCATTTCTGAGAAGTGACCTCCAGTACTGGACTTAAAACTCCAGGCTGGGTCTCACCATTGAGCCATGCAGTGGCAACACCTCCTCCCCCCATCTGCAAGAGATATCGCTTCCAGTGCGTCCCCACCATTGTACTGGACCTACCCACTCCTTTATCACACTGCTCTGCCATTCTGAGATCATTAGATATAAAAATCCCAAGGTCCCTTTCCTACTTAATGACTGACAGTACCTCCCCTCCATCCTATACTCAGTTCCTGGGTTCCTAAGCCCTAGGTGCATGATTTTGCACTTTTTGGCATTAAACCCCAACTGCCGGGTTATTGACTACTCCTCAAGTTTCCCAAGATGCTAATTATTTTTTGGTCGAATAGACAGCCATATTTGTAGTTTACATTTTTTTCTTTTACTTGTGTAGTGTTTTTATCATTTATATCACACATTACCTAAACACCTGTTGCATAAATCAAATGTCGTATGACCTGGGTTGACTTAAGATATTTATCTTCATTTGAGGGTACTGATCTAATCCTATCTCATATGTGGCTTTGTCACTCATTAGGTATCAACAGACCAGTACCCACTCATGAAGATAAAAAGGATATCTTAAGTCAGCCCATTTCATATCCCCTATATATTCAATGAGGAATTTGGAGTTCACATAACCTATTACTCATGTACAGTTTATGCACCACATATCTGTAGGGGGAGATACTGTATTGTACAGTAATGTTCAGATCCAAGTATAGAGGAGAGGCAGAACTGCCAGCAGATGAAAAACCAGAAAAGCTTCCAAAACTCCAAAAGTGTCAAATGCCAAGATAATGAAGTGGAGAACAGTGCTTAAAGAATATTTAAATAGCCTAAGTTTTCCTTATTTTTATATAAATGTCTTAATATACCTTTAGAGTAAATGCTGTTTTTTAATTAATGTCAAAACTCTGTGTATTTAGTTAATTTGATTGTCTTTTGAAATGTAAAAAGCCCTGCTGTTCTAAATAACCATTCTTAGAAGCATACAATAAAATGACTGCCAACGTGACAGCAGCTGTATGGTAACCTAAGCATCATTAGCTGTGTTACTGTTATGGCTGGATCAAAGGGATGGCAAAAGAGACAATGTCCCAGGGCCCAGGTCTCCAACCACAAGTAAGCTCAGGAAAGACAAAGTGATGCATCACAATTTTTCATTTCATTTTATTTCATTGTTTACCCTGGAAAAGCACATTGAACAACATTGCCTTTTTCAAGTGTGACCAGCATTTACAAAACTATAATACAAAATAAAAAAACACAGAACAATAAAAATTGTTTGCAACAATAGGAGAACTGACTATCTAAAAGCCTTCAAAAATGTTTCCTAAAACTTTTTTTTTAAACTCGTCTGCAATGCCCTCTTACAGCACTAAAACCACTTAATATGTCTCTTGGCAGAGTACTCTATTATGCAACTCTTAGTCATGAAACATTGTAATTTTAGTCCTGGCTAAATTGCGCATTAATGATGAATGAAGAGCCACTTCCAGGTAGTCAATGACTGATTGCAGGAATGGGCAGCCTGGCTAATTATAAATCATCAGTGTAGGGTCAGGTTTTCTGTCTGGATGGATTACATGTTTTCATTAACACTTTTTCCTGTGTTTGAAGATTTCCGCATGAACTTCTGGCTAAGAACATGTGATCTGTTTATCAGAAGTTACTACTAGTGAGTAATTGTTGGCATAGTATTAGTCACTGATCAAGGGTGTAGGCAGACATACTCGCTGTACACATTTGTGTACATTTTTTTTGAGTACCTGTCCCAAACCATATACCTTTTCGTTACCACCATCAGTATAATCTGTAGTATTTGAATTAGTGTAAGCCACTTAGTGTTTGTATCTGTTTAAACTTCAATTGTTTAGGACATATATCTGTGTACAACCTGTTTAGAGATTAGTTAAGTTATCTAATAATCTGATTTGCTTTGAAATTGAGGGCAGCAGTTTGAAAGGATGTGTACATTTTTTTTAAATGGGTGGGGAGCAGCAGTTGGAGAAAGTGTGCACAAAATGGTAATATCTGGCTACACCCCTGCCACTGATAAGCATTTACAGATCATAATTAGAAAGAAATGCTGCATAACTCCTTTTCAAAGAGGATGGGTGTTACCCTTTTGTCTCCCTTCCAAAGCACTGCTTCCAACTCCCCCAGAGGCACCCCTTTATCCCCCTGGGTACCAGAATGGACTGCAGTTGTAAGATCAGGAGAGGCCTAGACTGGACATCCACCTGCACAACTTCTCCAGCGTGGGAGTACCTCTCACTGTGGCTGGTAAATTCCCCAATTTTCTTGCTCCGCTGCCACTATGCAGGGGGGTTCAAATCAAAATTTTTAGGACTTGCCCAGCCATGACTGTGGACGAATTTTCACTTGCCCCCATTCATTACAGTGAACTTAGCTTTCCTTTTGTACTTGCCATTCAAGGAAATTTACTTACCCTGGACAGGGGGCAATAGGATTTGCATACCCCTGCCACTATGGATAGTAGCAGTAGGGCTTGGGAGTCCATGAATCATCTGCTGCTTCTTTTCTTTGGCACAGCCATGCCTAGGACATCAGCAGTCTCAGCCATACTCTAAGGCTCTGAGCTGCAAATCTGGTGACATCCAGCAGACCAGACCTGGGTTTGAATCCAACAGCTTCCACTTGCATACTGTGTGACCTTGAGCAAGTCACTTAACCTCCTTGTGCTCCCAGGTCGCTCCTGTAAAAAAGCTTTCAGCTTAGTGTGCTATACCTGGTTAAACAACTAAATAAAATAAATACCAAGACACTGCTCCCCAACCCCCAGATTGGCACTGGGTCTGGAGCACACAGAAGTGACAGTATCATTCTTTCTTTGTTCTCAAAGCCACAAACCACTGCAACTCAATCACATCACAAAACAGCTCCATCTATGAAGCCCAAACTTTAAGAGCACCCAGAAGGTACTGAACTTGATGATCAGAAGCTACACTGAGGGATGGAAATATGTTTTTAAAATAAAGCAATCAAAAGACTACATGCAGACAGCCTTGTTTGTTGCGCTTCTGGTCCCAGGACTTCTGGGTAGGGGTCAGTGGACAGCATATGCTGATACACTGCCTGTAAGAAAAAGCCTATCTTGAGCTCAGCTCTGCAGAGCTGCAGGCTGCCTCAGGTTACAGTGGACTTTATGTGCTTGCTTTCCCTATAACACTTACACCCACTAAAAGAACAGAGTTTGGCTTAATTAAATATATAAGCTGTGTAGCCAACCAGAATTGATCCCCAGATTCACACAGATGAAGAAACTTGTGAGCTGGAGCTCGGATTTACCTTGGAGAGAGAAGTCAGATGTCTGAGTGATTTAACTTTCAGTTTTCTGGTTGAGCAAACTGTTTAAAATCAAAGCACTGTGATTTTTTTCTGATGTAGAACATCACAAAAGTACCTTTGCATGGCTTTGGCTTATTGGCAGAAGTGTTGCCTTGCTTCAGCTCCAGACTGGAGCACAGGGATTGCCTTGATGGAGAACAGTAAGCTGCTGTTTTTCGAGACATTGTCTGGACATTTTCTTGTAATGGATCTATTTAACCCAAGGCCCAGACTGCCTGCCTCTTGGGGTAGGTGAAAGCAAGTCCACTTGCAGGGTAAAGAGGACACTGAAACCATCAGAGACCAGCACAGCCTGCACCCCTTAACACCCAGAATTACTTTGAGTCTGTCACACCATTAGCAAAGCCCACACTTGCCACCCAGAGGGAAATGTCCTGATGAAGCCAGCTACCACAGAGACTGCCAGAGGTTGCAAGTATGAGGTCCATACCCCACCCCTTCTATACTGTAGTGAAAACCAGTTAGTTAAATTTGAGCAAGCTTGCACAATTATAGAACAATGCCCACAAAGAGACTGTAAAACCAGGAGCAAATTAAGGAAAAAAGACAAGACATTCACTCAGCCTCTAAAAGAGGATATGCGTTCACTGTGTATAGTGTACAAATTTACTGCCATACTTCTTTCAAAATAAAAAACAACTATTATAAAAGGAGTCTCAGACACACTGCAATCTGATTGGCTGTCAGCATTCTGTCAGCCCTGGCAGCAGTCCACAGGGCCATGCCCACACGGGGCATTGGCACTGTGTGTCACTATACCCCCCATTCTCCGTGTAGAGTTCATGCCAGTATTGTGCTATAAGAGGAACCCCTGCCAGGTCCAACCACAATTACATGCTCACCTATCCCTTCCCCAAATGTCACAGTGCCATCCCATGCTCATGCCACCCCCGCACCCCCTCTTACCAGCCATGCATGTGCTCCCTACCCCCGGCCATCCTGGCACCTATACTGTTGTGCCAATGGGAGAGCAACTGGATCCCTGCGGCATGACCTACAGGTGTACCACTTTCTTTGCTGCATGCCTGCACGTGCGGCAAAGCCTGTATTTCTGGTGCAGGGACCATGCTCTTTCTGCATGCACTGCAGGGTCCCTGACACAATCAGGATGTGGCTAAGCCCCTAGATCGCTGCAACCTGTGACAACCTAGCAAGTCTTTGAAAATCTGGTCCACTGTTTGCCCAGATCTACAACACTGACTACTTTACCAGTTAACGGATGGACTTGGTGGCGGTATGCATTTAATAATATGTAAATGAATAAAGTAAACAATGTCTTTGAAGAAACTTGAATCAAGCTTATAATTAAAAAAAAAAACTGAGATCATTGTAATGCTGACCTTTGGACAGCCGCTGTGCAGTTGTGTTTCTACAATGTTGAATTACAGTATATCAAAGCTGTGTTATAGGCACTCCACAAAGGGTCCCAAGTGGACCTGTATGGAACATAAAATTCTGCCAGCTAAATTCTCGTGGAATTGCCATTCTGATTCCAAATAATTTTGTAGAATGTGTTTGCCAAAATTTAATTTCAGTCAGGGTTCATTCTAGAAAATTCTGTGAATCAGGACAATGTCCCACAGGTACTAAAAAACAAGGGACAAATTGAGAAAAATGGGACAGACTCCAAAATGCTGGAGACTCCCACTGACTCCCACTGGCAGGTAAAGAATTAGGAGTTATGTGCCTGCCGCCAATAGTTTTTTAACAATGATATGCAATCTCTTCAAGAAAAGTGGTCTAATGGTGTCTGCCTCCTTAAACATCTGGCACTGCATTGAACAGATCCTTCTACTTGTGCATGCATTTTGGCAAGGCAGTGTACCACATGTGTTACAGAACTACACACATTGTCTGCCAGTGCTGTGCAAGTAGGCAGGCTGGCTTGACTGACTCAGCTTCTGCGTCACTAGCAGACCCCCCTTCCCACCCTCCTTCACTGCCCTGTCATGGTTGTGCCACCTCCTCTGTTCATTCCATTTGTCACTGGCGGGGGCACCAATCACTTATTAAGACCCTCCTCCTGTTTTCTGCCTCCTCCATTGAATCATCTAGTCACAGCACAGACACTGTTAGGCTCAGGTGGAATCTGCTGCATAATGTCATCTTTCAGATTCTGCCCCAGCCTGTTGATTCTCACCAAACTCAGTTGAGACGGCCATGTTTAACTTGTCCATCTCTGATGAGTTCAGTGAGAATCAAGTGCACACGGCTGACTGGGGCAGGATCACAAAGGTAGTACATCAGACAGCATGTTAAGTGTCCCAGTACAGAAACAAGCATTTGCCAATGCCGAATGTTTTCTCGCTGTTATTGGCATTTGTAGTGCAGGAGTTAGAGATGCATAATAGGAATGGCAATGAAGTATGGAACTGACACCAACCCCACCCCCACCCTGCAGTGACTGACAGGCGCTGGGGTGTGCCTTTGGGGTGTCAGCTATAACGCTCATGCCATTTTACCTCACCCTACCCTGTAGACACTGACAGGTGTTGTGGTGTGCTTTGGGGTCTTTGAGCCTTATACTTACTCCATTCCATAAGGAAATATGCTGAGACGGGTGCAGAATAGGAGAATGGGGTGAACGTTAGGGCCAAACACTCCAAGGCACACCTCGATGCCTGTCACTGGCTGCAGGGTGGGGGTTGGGGTGGAATGGCATGAGCATTACGGTCAATGATCCTAAGTCACACCCCTGATACCTGGCAGTCTCTACAGGGTGGGGTGTTACAGTTGGAAACCCTAACGTTGTAGGCGTTTGTTGGTATTTTCACTCCAAATTTTCAACATAGGCTTTTTGTGACCCCACCTCATGAAGAGCAGCACAATCAGTTTGTTAGCTGAAAGGTGGCTTTGCACAGCGGCTACGCCATTTGGTGACACAGGGACAAAAACACATTTTGGGCAGGATGTGGAAAATGACAACTGTATTGTTCATGAGGAGGTGTAAAAAAATGACAACATTGAAAATCTGGAGTGAAAATATGCAAAATTGGTGAAGTCATGAGTATGCATAGAAACTGCACAACACATGTCCGCAACCCAATTGTTTTTGGGAGTTTTTTAGCCACATTTTCAACATAGGCATTTGGGACCTCCCCTCATGAACAGTGGTGCTGTAATTTTGTTAATCTGTCCCAAAAGTTGATTTCCCATAGAGACCACGCTATTGTGCGCCACAGGTGCAGAAACACATTTTGGACAGGCTGTGAAAAATTACAGCTGTACTTTTTTTTTTTTTCACAATTGTTTAACCAGGAGAGACACACTAAGTTGAAAGCTTGTTTACAGGTGTGACCTGGGAGCACAGAGAAGTTAAGTGACTTGCTCAGGGTTACGCAGTATGCAAGTGGGGACTGTGGGATTCAAACCCAGGTCTCCAGATTTGCAGCTGAGAGCCTTAAGCCCCTGTGCTACACTACCTCCCAAACTGTTAGGTACTGTTGATATGGAGGTGTGAAAAAATGCCAGTGTTGAAAATCTGGCATGAAAATATTGCAAATTTGCAGTTACAAGGGTGCCTGGAAACTGTGCAACGCACTCTTGTAACATGGTCATTTTATGGACTTTCGGCACCAAATTTTCAACATAGGCATTTTAGGACCTCTGCTCATGAACAGTGTCACCTTCATTTTCTCAAGCTGTCCCAAAAACTGATTTCGCACAGCGACTGCTCTATTCTGTGCTGGACGTGCAAAAACACATTTCAGCCAGGATATGTAAAATGACAGCTGTACTATTCATAAGGAGGTGTGGAAAATGCCAATTTTGAAAATCTGGAGTGAAAATATTACAAATTCACAAAGTTACAAGCATGCGTGGAAACAGTGCAATGTACGCTCATAAAACAGTCATTTTCTGGATTTTTTCCACCAGATTTGCAGCATAGACTTTTTGAGAGGCCCCCCCCCCCCGATGAACGGTGGCACTGTTATTTTGTTACTCGGTTCTGAAAGGTGATTCCATGCAGTGACCACAGAATCACCTTTGTGGACAGAATAACGCCATGACAGTGACAGAATTCATGAGGAGGGGCTCCAATGACCCCATGTTGAAAATTTGGTGCAAATATTCCCAAAAATGCCCGAGATATGCACCAAAGTTGAAAAAAAAACTATTTTTTGCCATTATACAGCTTACCGGCATTTCTTCAGTTTGCGGTCAGCTTTGAAGAGTGCAGACATGTTCCCGGTCCACTGAAGATCGTCCCGCCGGACTCCGGAGGTAAGTATGGGGTGAGGGGGTGTGGGGAGGCAGGGTGCACAGGGGGGTGGGTGCGAGTTGGAGCAGGGAGCTGGACAGACTGCAAGGGACCGTTTTCGTCTTTTACAGGTAAAAAAAAACCAGAACATTGTGGGACTTTTTTTTTTTTTCTACAAAAGAATTTGGCACGCTGGGGTGGGCTCTCAGCATGCCACCTGAGTGTTTGGGAGGGGCTAACCCGATGGGGTTTGGCACTCCTATCGGCACATACCAAAGGGGGGCAAGAGCTAGGGGGACTGGGCACCCCCCCCTCGGCACATAACAAATGGGGTGCATTATGCCAATGGGGAGTGGGCTCCCACATCAGCACATAAATTGGGTCAGGGCATGCCAACAGGGGGATTGGGCACTCCTGAAGTCGGCATTGTGGCAGGCAGTGTGCCGCCATGTTTAATGTAATTTTTCACGAGGGAAAGCACATTGGGAGGTGCCGCTGCGTATGACAAATTTTGCTCGCATTGCAGTGGACCTTTCCTTAGATGTGCTCATCACAATATGTATTCCTGGTGTGGCGTCGGCATGCAGGCTTATTGGGGAATGAGGGATGCACCTACTGATGCATTCCCTGCATTCGCCCAACAGTGACTGCGCCTCCAAATCTGCTACTAATGTAATATGTTGGCTGGCGCGCAAGCATGAGCCAACATAAAAAGGGGACACATTTTGAAACAGCATGCCATTTCCATGACCCTGTGCTCAAAAATGAATCCTGTTCAAAAACACTCATCCAAATGTTACCACGCTTATCAAGAAAAGAGGTCCCTACCACATGTAAAGGTGTATTAGGGTGCAGATTCCTAGCTCCAAAGGAAGCTAAAGTAAGTTACAGGTGGCCAAACAGTTCATCAACTTTTAATTTTCAGCTACTTCCATTTAGTTTTAAAATTTCTTATCCAGCTTTCTTCACAGTGTCAAGATTTAAGTAAGCAATAAGATAAGAAGGAGCAGGTATTATGCAGATATAACTACACACCAAGGGGTGTTGTTAGGCATGATGCCAATAATGGAGTGCCTTCAGCCTGAGGAAGTGTGGTTAGATCAGCATAATGCAAAGCCCCGAAGTGGCCCCGAAGTGTCTTATTGTGCTTATAAAATGGGTAAACTAAAAAGAAATGTTTAAAGACAGACAATCTTTTTAACCCTTTAACTGCAGGTCACTGGTATTAATGTTAACCCCTTGCTGCTGGCGATTTGGTGGAATTTAGACCTTATATGTACAGCATTATCTCTATTTTTGTATATGAGACATCTTAATGAAATTTCTGAATATGATGTTAGGGCCACTAGCTACAACCAGTATTAAATTTTTTTCTTACTGTTAAAGGATAGCAAACTACTTTCGATAATGTTTTTTTTTTTTCTGTCCTATCCATTTGTCATGCACTAAACGTTGAGGAAAAAGCTAACTGAAGGTCAGGTGAAGGTTTTATTAATAGTCTGGTTATTGTTTTAAGAAATTAGAGCTCTATTTTCCTGATGTTTCTTTTTTTTCATCTTACTACATCAAGGTATCGTGTGCATTTTTGGAAAAAGCATACACATTTGGGGAAATTACTTTAATGCAAATGTGTGCAGTAGGTGTAGACTACTGTAAGGGTAATAAAAGCACTAAATTTGAAAATTATTTCAGTAAAATGTATTTTTCTCTTTCATGAACTGAATTTTTATGCTAACCCTGGAGACGAAGATGATGGTTTGTTTAGATGTCCATAATCCTTCACAGTGTGAAATATCTTGTAGCATCTGCCCACACAAAGTGGAACAATGCAGTCAGAGCAGTAGTAGTGTCTTTCAGAAGCTCTACCATGTGTTCCTCTCTTATGTTTAGAGCCACTTGCTGTCCGGAACCATGATACCTTAGCAGGGCAAACCATGCAAAGTCTGAGAGGGTTCTTCTTTTTTGGTGTAGGAGGGATTTTTGTGGGAAAGTGCCTACTAGAAAGGCATACTTCTGTGTCTGCACTTGATACATAACTGTACTTTGCAGCAGCATTGCACAGGTAAGCTTCTGCAAGCTCTTCTATGAGCTTTGTAACATATTGTTAGTGAGTGCCTTTATCACCCTTTCTCTTGTAGATAACACAAGAATTGAACACCAAAATATCCACTAGGTGGAAGAACAATTGCTTGTACCACTCTCTGGTTTTTCGAATGCATTGATAATTCTTCAGCATTTGATCACTGACATCTACTCCTCCTATCTTCCTATTGTACTGTAGTAGCGCATCAGGTTTGATCTTGGGGGTTCCATCATGTTTGTTACCACACGACGCCATGTCACCTGTATGCGCAGTACTCAGCATGTATATGGTGTGTGTTTTTATGGGCCTTGTGTGCCACATGATGGCTCTCATTTTAGGACAATCCTCTACAATAAGAGAAAAACTTTCCCAAACATCCAGCTGGGCTTCATGAGACTGTTGTGGTAGTCCTAACCATGACTTATTTACAGTTCCACAGAGCTCTGTTTTCAGCTCCTGCAAGTGGCAAACAAGTTTGGGGCTAGGGTAGAAGTGATCCGTGAAAAGAATGTACCCCTGATCTGCAAATGTACCCAACAACTGTATTACAAGGTCATGAGTTGTTTGCCCAGTCATTGACGCTGAGGCATCATTCATAACCTCTGCTGTTACTTCAAGATTATTGGCTGTTTGTGGATGAGCATTCTGTTCCATATTCTCTTCCACAGGTGTGCGGTGGGCTGTTCCACTGTTGCATTTGGAACACTGTTTTTACTGGTGTACGCCATATAATTCCACACATACCCTCCCATCCCACCATTATCTGAAAAGCTTTCACATAGCTCATAGATTTTTAAGCCAAATCTTGAACATTTCAAGGACATGTATTGTTTAAATCCAAGCCTGTCCTTGATTAGTAAAGCGATTCATCTATGCTGATATATCTGCCAGGGGTATATGCTGTCATGAACTTGTTCTGCAGCAAATCTAAAACACTTATTTTCCTCAGTTTGTCAGGTGATTCCATAACAATGTCATTATTCACAAAATGCAGTTTAGAATATTCATGAGCCTGTCCCTGCTCATAAGTGAATGCACAATAGGTGTGGAGAGGAATGGGTTTTAGACCAGTAATCTGACAGTTGTGTTTTTTTAACAACCCAGTCAACAAGAAAATACCAAGGAAGACATACATTTCAGAGAAACACACTGATTTCCAGGAAGAAGTATAAAGATTCTGATTGAGTTACACTAGACAGAAATTGTTTGGCGTATCTGTTAGTTTCTGTACAGATGACTTTCATAATGCTGTCAGTATCATCAAGCTCTATCTCTGAAAATAATCTTTTTAAATACCGAAGTGGTGTTGGGAGGTCACTCAAAGGCACATTAATTCCAGGGGTTCCTGTGAACTCGAATGGTTCTACTTGCTGCTCACTTTCATGCCACAGAATCTCAGACTCATTTCCTGTTTTTTTCCCAGTACTATCTGTAGCTAGATTTCACATGAATTGTCTATTGACTCTGCCTCTTCCTTGACCTCTTCCTCTCCCTCACGTACTTATTATACCCCTAGATGTGTTGCATCCTGTGCCTTGACCCCTGCTCTCTTCTGAGAATGAGTCTCCATCACTTGAGGATTCCTGTACCCTTTCACTTCCTGAGCTTTTTTCCTTTTCACTGTCCATGCTTTCTTCCCTTACAGCTTGCATTTCAATATCTGATTCTGTTGATTGTATTGTTTCACTTGTTGTCATTCACTCTACCTGGGTAGATGTGGATGGACTACTCTCAAATGCCATTTTCTGATCCATGCCACATGCAGTGCCTCACCCTCTTTCATTATTTTGCCTGCCTCTGCCTGTGCCACTTCCGTCATCTCTATTTGCACCACCTTAACCTATTCCACCTTCAGTGCCTTCATCCTTTTTATTTCCACTGCATCACCCCCTTACACTAATTGTGATTCTGTAATTTTTATTTGTCTTGCCTTCACCCATGTCACTTTCCGTGATCTCATCATTATTTGCCCTGACTTGCCCCCATTCACTCATGACGACTGTATCATTTTTATTTGTGTTGCCTTGTCCCGTTAACCTTGGGGTGCCTTCATTTGACCTATCTCTACCCCTTACACTTCTGGGGAGTGTGTTATTGTTGTTTAAAAAATGGGCGCCGCAAAAGCTGAAATCTGACTGGCTGAAACAGCCTGACACCAATGTTGTTATTTTTTAACAATGCTCACTAAATAACAAGTTCCACTTTGGGGTGCCTCATTACTTAGGGTATCCAGGGGCCACCCAGTTTTTAAACTTGATTGCCACCATTGTTTCCAACACGGTAAGTGAGCCCTAAAGTAGCGGTCCACCCAATTTACTTTTTTGTCTTTGGTTGTCCCATTTAATAAACCAAAATAAAAACAATGTAAAAGAATTCACCACATTGTTCTGAAATTGTAGCCATGCTCCAAATGTGAAGCAAAGTTCCATGAGGGACAGACACAGCATTATCCTCAGCACTGGCATGATGTATGAGAACAGCAGTACATTCTTTGGTTTCCATACTGCAGATGGATGTCCATCTGCGGTACAGAAACCTAAGAAAGAACCACTCCTCTCACTAACCACCCCACCTTCAGTCCTTCGTGACAGAGAGCTTACCCGGTCGGGCGTACTGCCCTTCTTTCTTCATTCTGTCACCTGCTAACAAGAGACCACAAGTCCTAATTCTAAAATGTAACAACAAAGCAACACAATGCTGCTAATCAGTGGCATGGGAGAACAGACTGTTACCCATTTCTCACATCTTGCAGTCTGTCAGAGAAGCGGTCAAAACTGCACTGGTCATGTTACCTTAACTACGGAGGGTGTAGTAGGATCAAAGTAAAAAAAATAAAAACAGCATTGCAATATAGGCTCAGGAACTATTTTATAACAAAATAAATGAAACAGCCTGAGAGTTTAATATTAAAACATAAAAATTACTTTTTTACAAATCTATATATCAGTTGCCCATTTTATAAGTGCGATAATACCCTCCAGGGTGGTGTTATGAGATATAATGGACCTTCCAGGGGCTATAAGGCCCTCCTCCTGTGATGTCAGGCCACATTATGCCCCTGGGTAGTCTGTTATGTCCCAATAATGTGGCCACCCTGTCGGGTATTATTACTTACTTGCCCTGCCCCACCCAGTTATGATTGTGCTTCTTGTATTATATTCAGAAAATAGGCTATGGTCTGGTAACCCAACTTAAATGTCAGAGTCTGATAAGTATGAGTTGGAATCACTACCGATGTCCCCAGTTGAGTTGCTGTCCGCAAATATTTCATTGAGAGCATGATTCACAGTGAATCTTTTTTTGGACATGGTACAGTAAATTTCACAATTTGTTGCATACTAAACAAGCAGCAGGAAGCGAAAGTGATGAAACTAATAAAAGTGGCCAATCCTTTTTTTGTAAGGTGATAAGAACTGTAATTTTTCCCTGGTGTCTACTGCCCACACCACCCCAAAATACACTACCTCAAAAAAAGCTGCTCCTGATTTGCTTTATTTCCAGTTTAAAGCTATGCAGGGTGTAATACCAGTGACCAGCAGAGAGAAGTGCATCCCCCCTTTTTTTTAATACAGCTCCTCTCTGATATCACAAACTCTGAAACAAAACTTTTTTACATATCTCTTTTTTTCCCCAAGGATCTGAGCTGAATTGCTGTGTTTTTATTAATAAGTACTGCAAAGAAAACACTAAAACAATCAGGGACAAAGGACTGCTGATTCTTATGGTACTGCTTGCTGATGGCTGACAAAAAAAAAAACAAATGGAACATTTGTCCTTTTGATTTTGTTGGTTTGTAATTATTCATTTAAATAAATGCAAACTGCAACAGTAAAGCAGAGCTGCCGACACCTCGTGGTACAGATTGCACTCTGCACAAAACACCAAAGATCTTTTTTTTCTTCTTTTGTCCCATTTTCTGTGGCCAATAGCAATTATGAATTATATTGCTGCCCAGAAACTGTGTGCTTCTGGTGGTATACTAAAAAAGTAACTTGGAACTGCAGCAGTTTGGATCAGAAGTCAACAGTAAATAGCAGAGATTTTTACACCTCGTGGTACGGACAGCCATCTGCACAAAACAGCAAAGATTTATTTTTTTTTTGGCCCCTTTTCTGTGGCTAATAAAAATTATTCTTTATCTTGCTGTATCACCAGATAACTTTTTTCTTTTTTTAGTGTTTGTTTGACCTATTTAAACTCAATGTATGCCTTTATATTTATGTTGCCACTGTACCTGCTGAAAATGAATCAATTTGCAATGAATACAATGATCGGGGCTGAAGCACAGAGCACCAGCTGAAAGCTCCTCTCAGATCAAAATCCTGCCATCAACTAAAATGACAGCTTGAGACCAACGCCTTTTGCAGACGTCCCTGCAAAGGCTACGTCTCATGACGCATGGCCACATATCATGCTTTTTACAGATCACATGTGGCCATGTGTTACACTACAGCTACCACTGTGGAAACAAGCTGATTTAGGGTGCTAATTAATGCTCCAGTGAAAGCTGAGCATACTCGGCACCCGTGGTAGTGCTAAAGCGGGAGCTCCACGAGTATACTCAACACCCAACCCTAAAGGGTTAATTAAAAACATACATTTTCTTTTGCTAAAAGTAACTAGTAAAAAGTAGCCCTCCCCAGCTGTCAAGCATCTGTCTACCCATACATTCAATAGATGGAATGTTTGTTTATCATGAAATATAGGAATTCAAACTTCTGCAGAATTCTACTGGCTGAAGGTTCAGTTCTCCCCACACAAGCACACACAACAGAAGGCCTCAATAAAGCCAGGGATTCAGGTTTATCTGGTCAGGATAGGCAGCAAAGATTTCTCAGGTAGGCAGGTAAGGATGGGAGAGGGAGGCTCCATGGTCAGTAAAAAGGCTCCAAAAAATAATAAGGTGAGTAGTACTTCATTTCTTTAATTTATGTATGTGCATAAGGAGGATAATACAATATAAAAGATAGAACAGTTTATCAAATGTGTGTGTGTGTGTGTGTGTATGTATGTGTGTGTGTGTTTGAGGAAGTTATATTTTTATGGCCTTGATGATTTTCTGTGGTGAATGAAGGTGTCAGCCATGTCTGTGACAGCAATCCTGAATTTGTGAAAGAGGCAGTGATGTTGTTAGTGTGCTGTGTCCTGACTGTTAGCCCTTTTTTAACCTGTGAATGGACAGATCTAAGACATCCTGGAGATGCCAGACAATCAGGATGCAGGAATTTCCCTACCCATTTTATAAAGAACCATAAAACATGGGGATGTGCACTGACCTTTAGGTCCCAAGTTTTAAAGAAGACTAAGTTATAGACAGCTAACAATTTTGCAAAAATGTAAATTTCGGTTATTTCCATCTAATTTAATCTAAAGGCTCAGTTTTATTTGAAGGCAGAGCATACACATACTTGTTTACAGGTGCATATTTTTTGCTTGTTTTAAATGAAATTCAGTACAGTGTACATTGTGCCGTGAAGCTTGAATTTCAACACTTCAGGCATGCCTTACTTCTGTGCAACTAGAGCTGGGAATATGAGCCAAGTTTTATTGCCTGGGACATCTATTGCTGTGTCTAGTTAAGAAGAAAGAAATCCATGAAAAGTATTAAATAGTGAGTCAACTGCAGTGCTGAACTGCCCCAGAATAAACTATCCCTCATTCCTGCCTCTCTGTATAACCGTTGTTCTCAATATAGTTTGTAGGGTTGGTGGATGCCAGCGGGGATCAGATGTCAGTCTGGGAATCCCTTCTCTTCACAATATCTCTGCAGTGTAAAACTCCCATCTCTGCCAGAGGGCTGTATGCTTGTCGAGAGTTAAATGTATCATAGTCATTATCCTCTCCATCCTGCATAGCTCTCCCACCCTATTCTTCCAGGTCTCCACACAAGGAACAGTTGCATGCAGCCATAGGAAAGTTAGGGCTACTGTGCAAAGTGCCCAGAATAGGCATTGCTGAGATTGACTTCCTGTTCTGGGGATAGGAAATCCCAGAATCAGATGTAAAAAGTGAAGGGGGTAGATGCCACCCACATTAGCTGTAAAATTCCATATATTTGTGTCTAAAAGGGCTGTATGGCCTGGCAGACCTCAACGATGTGACAATGGGAGTTCACCCCCCATCACCTGCAACACAGATTAGTGGACCCCTCATTGAAATGACATGTGATGGTTGGTGTATGAAAGAAGCGGACCATGCATTTGCAGTGGAAGTACCACCACCCTGGTGAAGCTGTAATCTTCCAGCCCACCCCCAGCATAGCTTCCAGTCCACCTCTGGGATGGTAACCCCAGAGTCCCCCTCCCATTATATTCTTTATTTTTTTGTCACATATAGTTTATTGAAAGACTTTTGCAACAGTACTCATGTACAGAACGCATCGTTCATACCATGCCATTTATATATCCTATGAGTACCTTTTCTAGAATAACAGATGACAATTAACATTACGTCGACAGCAAACAGTACAACAAAAATACTCAGACATATTCAACTGTGGAATATTCCATTTTCACCAAATAAAGGTTAGGCAGCTTCCATACATTTATAATGCATTAACTATCTCATGTCTTGTGTGGAGGTGGGGGAAGGGAGATAGAGAGAAAGCCAGGAGCCAGTCTTTTGTGAGAATTACATCATAGGGGGACCCTTCAGACACATTAACCTTCCCCTGGCTCTGTAGGAAATCTATCCTCATATTGCTCACAGGGTGCCCAAATATTCTTATAAATAAGCAATTTGTCCTTTGCTTTATGAACAAGTTTCTGCATAACCATATTTTCATGTATAACTCCCCTCCAATAACTAAATGTTAGGGGTTGTGACTGCTTCCAGTTGAAGAGTATTCCCTTTTTCACAGCTGAGATTGCCAAAAAGATTAGTTTCTGCTAGTTGGGTATGTATGTCCTCAACTTCTACTATATCTCCCAGTAAGACCATCTTGGGCATTACTGTGATCTGTTTACTTAAAATCTGTTCCAGAGCGGCTTTGATTCCCTGCCAATATACAAAAGCCCGGGACCAAAATACATCTTGTGGGAAAGACCGGCCTCACTCTGCTTGCACCTAGAACAAGTACTATCATATTGAGGTGCAAATTTCACTAGTCTGGTATGTGAGTAACATGCCCTATTTGTGGTCATAAAATGTATTACCTTATACTTAGCCTGCATAGGAAAATGCCATCCCATCTCCAATATGTCTTGCCAGCATTCTTCACTAATAACTATGTCCAAATCCTCTTCAAATTTTTGGTAGAGGGCATCACTATCACTGGGAACTGAAGACAATAAGGTACTATATAACTGTTACTAAACCTTTAGTACTCTCTGCACTAACTAATATGTTTGCAATCCCTGAAGGGTCTGGTAATAGGTAATTAGGTAATATAGTCCCCCCCCCAACCCCCGGAAGTGTCTTAATTGTAAGAATCTAAAACAAGCATTTGTCAATGCCGAATGTTGCTTGCTTGTATGTGCTGTTTAGGTATTTGGAAGTGATAGTTCCATGCCTTCCTCCCAAGACATCCACAGTGTCTTTCTGTTCAGTTTTCAGAGAACAGTGGGAAGGGCAAGGGCCACAGCAGTGCAGCAGTTGCCAAGGGGGTGAAGAGGTGGACAATAGTCCACTCAAAGGCAAAAGAGTCCTGCAGGAGCTCACTAAATTGAAGGTGGACAAAGCGATGGAACCAGATGGCATACGCCTAAGGATATTAAGAGAACTGCGAAGGGAGATAACAGCACCTCTGGCAGCCATGTTCACTGAGTCATTCAACATGAGTGAATTGGAGGAGGGCACATGTGGTCCCTCTACACAAATGCAGCAGCAGGGAGGAGGCAGGGAACAATAGGCCGTTCAGCCTCACCTCAGTAGTGAGGAAGATCATGGAGGCATTGCTTAAAGAAAGGATAGTGGGGCATCTAGAAGCCATCGGAGCCCAGGACCATAGACAACATGGATTCACAGTGGGGACATCATGTCAGACAAATCTGGTTGATTTCTTTGATTGGGTGACAAAGGAAGTGAATCAAGGTGGGCAGTGGACAACGCTTACCTTGATTTCAGCAAAGCCTTTGACGCCATCCCACATAGGAGGCTGATAAACTAGCTGGGTAGGCTGAGCATGGGGGAAAGGGTGGTAAACTGGGTTAGAAACTGGCTAACAGACAGGAGGCAGAGAGTGGTGGTAAATGGGGTGCAGTCTAGGGAGAGGGGGTGACCAGTGGGGTGCTGCAGGGTCTTCATTCGTAACATTGCAGAACGGCTGAAGGGAATTTTTTCACCAAATTTTCAACATAGCCATTTTAAGACCTCTGCTCATGAACAGCGTCACTGTGATTTTCTTAATCTGTCCCAAACATTGATTGCGCACACTGATTGCGCCATTGTGTGCTACATCCACAGAAACACATTTTGGGTGACATGTGAAAAATGACAGCTGTACTGCTCATAAGGAGGTGTGGAAAAATGGCAAAATGGCAATGTTGAAAATCTGGAGTGCAAATATTAAAAATTTGTGAACTTACTAGTGTGGGTAGGAACTGCGTAACGCACACTCATAAAACAGTAATTTTTAGTAATTTTTCCACCAAACTTTCAACATAGCCATTTTAAGACCTCTGCTCATGAACAGTGTCACTGTGATTTTCTTAATGTGTCCCATACATTGATTTTGCACACCGACTGCACCATAGAAACATAGAAACATAGACTTTGATGGCAGATAAGGACCACTTGGCTCACCCAGTTCGCCCATTTCCCTACCTATTGGATAAGCTGCAGATTCTAGTTAACCAACAGCCTACTTCCTGCAACCCCCCACTATAATTGCCTTATGTCTGTCCCATGCATGTTTGAATTCCCCCACTGTTTTAGACCCCACAACCTCTCCAGGAAGGCAGTTCCATGAGTCCACCACTCTCTCCGTGAAAAAGAATTTCCTCACATTACCCCTGAGCTGTCCCCCCTCTAACTTTAAATTGTGCCCCCTTGTTCTTACGCATCTCTTTTTCTGAAAGATGCTACCCTCCTGGACTTTGTTGATTCCCTTGAGGTACTTAAAAGTTTCTATCATGTCCCCCCTGTCCCTCCTTTCATCAAGGGTATACATATTAAGCTCTCTCAGTCTCTCTTCATATGGTTTCTGATGCAGACCCTGCACCAATTTAGTTGCCCTCCTCCGGACTGCTTCCGTCCTGTCTATGTCCTTGTGTAGATAAGGTCTCCAAAACTGCATGCAGTACTCCAGATGGGGTCTCACCAACTGTCTGTATAGAGGGATAACCACTTCCCTTTTTCTACTTGTGATGCCCCTCCCTATGCATCCCAGTATCCCCCTGGCTCTCCTTACTGACTTCTCACATTGCTTACCCACCTTTAGGTCATCTGATATGACTACACCCAGATCCCTTTCCATTATTGTTGTCGTTAGTACCTCCCCTGCTATTGTGTACTCTTCTCCTGGATTTTTATTTCCCAGGTGCATTACTTTGCACTTCTTTGCATTGAATCTAAGTTGCCATATGTCTGACCATTCCTTCAACCTTGCCAAGTCCCTTCTCATCCTTTCTACCCCCCCTTGTGTATCAACTCTGTTACAGATCTTTGTGTCATCCGCAAAGAGGCATACCTTTCTTTCCAGACCCTCCACAATGTCAACTATAAAGATGTTAAAGAGGACTGGACCCAGTACTGAGCCCTGAGGTACTCCACTAGTAACCCCCTTTCTTCAGAATGTGTTCCATTCACTATTACCTTCTGTGTCCTGTTGTGCAGCCAGTTTGTTACCCAGGCAACCACCCTGGGACCCACTCCCAGGCTGGCTAACTTGATTATTAATCTTTGTGCGGACTGTGTCAAATGCCTTTAAAGTCTAGGTAGGCCATAACCACAGCCCCTCCCTGGTCTATTACTTTGGTCACCCAGTCAAAGAAATTGATTAGATTCATCTGACATGACCTTCCTGCTGTGAATCCATGCTGCTTTGGGCCCTGGCCCGCTGGCCTCTAGGTACTCAACAATTCTTTCTTTCTGAAGTGATTCCATCATTTTCCCACCACTGAGGTCAAACTAACAGGTCTGTAGTTTTCTGCTTCTGCCTTGCTCCACTTTTGTGAAGGGGAATCACATCTGCCCTCCTACAGTCCTCAGTGTACCACCCCATCTTCCCATGATTTGTTAAAAGTGTGGTTAGTGGTGTCACTAGGTCCTCCCTTAGCTCTTTTAGGATTCTAGGTGAATTCTGGCAGGCCCCATTGCTTTGTCCACCTTGAGTTTTAGGAGTTCTTTTCAGTACTCTTTCTTCTGTAAATGGACTGGTGTCAACCCACTATCCAGAGTGCTTCTACTGTTTGGTTTAGGTAACTCCTCCTCTTCTTCTTTTGTGAATACTGAGCAAAAGTATTCATTCAGTATCTCTGCCTTTTCACTGTCTCCTCTGCCCACCTCCCTCTCCTTTATTAATCTTCACTATCCCTCCTTAAAATTTCTATGCTCCTAATGTACCTATAAAAGGTTTTATCCCCTTCTTAACTGAGTTGGCTATCTTTTCCTTGGTTTGGGCCTTTGCTTTTCTGACTGCCTTCCCACTTCTTTCTGCTTTAATTGATACAGTTCCCTGTCGGTACTCCGTCTGTGATTCCTTATACTTTTTGAATGCAGCCTTTTTCTCCTTAACCTTCCCTGACACCTCTTTTATGCGCTTACATGGCGGAAACACGTTTTAGGTGAGATGTGAAAATGACAGCTGTACTGCTCAAAAGGAGGTGTGGTAAAATGGTAATGTTGAAAATCTGGATTGAAAATATTGAAAATTTGCGAACTTACAAGCGTGCATAGGAACTGCGCAACGCACGCTCGAAAAACAGTCATTTTTAGGAATTTTTTCATCAAATTTTCAACATAGATTTTTTTACAGCCCACCTTATGAACACTGGCAGTGTCGTTTCATTAATTGGTCCCAAAAGGTGATTTCACGCAGTGACCGTGAAATCACTCTTCAGGCCCGATTAACGCCATGACAGTGCAATAATTCATGAGCAGGGGTCCTAAAAACCCCATGTTGAAAATTTGGGCCCAAAATTTCCAAAAATGCCTGAGATATGCAACAAAGTTGAAAAAACCCTATTTATTCCATTATACAGCTTACCGGCATTTCCTCAGTTCGCAGTCAGCTTTGAAGAGTGCAGACGTGTTCCCGGTCCACGAAAGATACGTTGCGCTGGACGCGGGTAAGTATGGGGTGAGGGGGAGTGAGAGGGAGGCAGGGTGCGAGTGGGTGGGTGGGTTGTGGGGGGCAGGGAGACTACGAGGGACCTTTTTGTTTACAGGTTGTTGTTTTTTTATTAAGACGACGCGGGACGTTTGCCACGCTGGGGTGGGCTCCCAGCATGGCAGCTGGAAAGGCTGTTTGGGGAGGCTAGAGCCGATGGGGGATTGGGCACCCCCGTCAGCTATAACAAGCTTTGCCACGCTGGGGTGGGCTCCCAGCGTGGCACCTAAACTTTGGGGGCGTGCAGCTGTGGAGCCGGGGGGATTGGGCACCCCCGTCAGCCATACAGTGTGTGCATGGGGGGGCACATCAGCACGCAGTATGCATGCTTGCATGTGTGTGGGGGGAGAGCTCTGCTCACTGAAGCGGAACTCTCCCTTTCAACTGTACGACCACTGCATTTTCAACTGCTGTCATAGACAGCTGCAGCAGTGATTGGGGAACTGGGGCCGCGCCTGCAAGCACACTGACTGAATTGGAAGATGGGTGCCACACCTCCGAAAACTCAGATGATGGCACTATGTTTCTTGCACATAGATACATAGATACATTGACAGTGTCAGCAGATAAGGGCCTATGGCCCACCCAGTCTGCCCATTTGAGCTTGTAAGTTCAGTTTATGTTTTCCAAGAAGTCTGTTGCCCCTTACCCCTGACCTCCAGAATTCCTTTATGTCTATCCCATGCATTCTTAAATCCTGTGATTGTTTCAGCCCCCACCACTTCCTCTGGCAGGGTGTTCCACTTGTCCACCACCCGTTCTGTGAAGAAATTCTTCCTCACGTTGAGGTGCTCATCCCCTCCTGTGCCCAGTCCCTGCATTAGCTGGTCGAGATTTACCCCTTGAGTATTATTGTGTCATGACCATGTCGAGGCATAGGCTCTTAATTTGTAAATGATCCATACTGCCCAGATCCCTGCATCTGGCCCATAGACCCCTCATCTATGGTTCCCACTCCTAGACTCACTAGTCTGTTATATTTCATTGCTAGTCTGTTATATTTCATTAGTTGTCTGTTCTCCAGCTTTGACAATAGGCTATACTAGTCCTGAGATACTCTTCCCATACAATTGTTCTTTCAGTGTGTCTACTCTGTTACAGAGCTTTGTGTCATCAGCGAACAGTGAAATTCTGCCTTCTAGGTCCTGCGCAATGTCACTGATGAAGATATTGAATAGGACCGGTCCCAGCACTGATCCCTGTGGTACCCCACTGGTCACTCTTCCCTCTGTGGAGTGACAGCCATTTACCACCACCCTCTGTGTCCTGCCGCCCAGCCAGTTACCTACCCACCACACTACTGTCCTGCCCACACCCATATTCCCCAGTTTGTGCAATAGTCTTCTATGTGGCACAGTGTCAAAGGCCTTGCTGAAGTCCAGATAGGCCATGTCCACTGCCCTCCACTGATCCACCTCCCAGTCACCCAGTCAAAAATCCAATGAGGTTGGTCTGACATGACCTCCCCATGCTGCCTTGGGTCCTGTAGTCCATTGACAACCAGATGTTCCACCAATCTCTCCTTCAGTAGTGCTTCCATGATCTTCCCCACTACCAAGGTGAGGCTCACTGGTCTGTAGTTCCCCGCCTCCTCTTTGTTCCCACTTTTGTATAAAGGGACTACATCTGCTATCCTCCAACAACATAAAAATGCAAGCAACATAAAAATATAAAAATATAAAACATATATAAATATAAATATTTATATATATAAATATAAAAACTATAATATAAAACATAAAAATGAGTGGTAGCAAGATGATACTTGGCTGACAACTCCCCAAAGGACATCAGCTTCCCACCCATGTATAAATGTCCCAGGAGGGCCTTACCCTTAGTTTGACAGGCTTTGAAACCCAACTCTTTGAGAAAGTCTGGGAAGAGAGGGGTGTCCCACAATGGAGTACGAGCTGTATATTAATTGGAATGTTGTTTAAATTGATACATTGTGTGCCACACCCTAAGCAAGTATCCCACAACTGGATGGTCCTTCACCTTCCCTAAGCTCTGAGATCCATCAGTCTACTGTTTTTGACCCACTCTGGTTCCATTAAAATATCTGCATTTGTACACTGGCTATCATGCCATGGTTTTAAACTGGACAGCTGTGCCACGCAGTAGTAATTCTGAAAGTGATGGGTGCTCATCCCCTCCTGTGCCCAGTCCCTGCATTAGCTGGTCGAGATTTACCCCTGGAGTTTTATTGTGTCATGACCATGTCGAGGCATAGGCTCTTAATTTCTAAATGATCCATACTGCCCAGATCCCTGCATCTGGCCCATAGACCCCTCATCTATGGTTCCCACTCCTAGACTCACTAGTCTGTTATATTTCATCGCTAGGCTGTTATATTTCATTAGTTGTCTGTTCTCCAGTTTTGACGATAGGCTATACTAGTCCTGAGATACTCTTCCCATACAATTGTTCTTTCAGTACCACTAGGGTCCATTTTGAAAGGCTTCTTGCAACGTTTCAAATGGGCTCCAGTGTTGTTGGAGCCACTTTTTTATAGAAATCTATCGTAAGCATGTCCGGTCCTGGGGTTTTCTCTGACATTAATTGCCCCTCCCATTGCATTCTTAATATCTCCAGTTCTAGATGTGTGTCCTCCATGAGGACCTGATATTCCTTACGTATTGTGCCTCCCTTTCCTATTAACATTGCTGCACATTATAGAAATTTCTCCAATGCAATCAGGTCTCTGCCCACCTAAGCCAGTAAGTCATTTGAGGCCAAGCAGTGCCTAACCTGTAGGCATTTATCACAATCTTGTTTTGTCAGCTCATATCCTTGTTGTAGGTCCAAAAGGTAGATGCAGTGGGTGCCTTTTATCAGATGTCAGAACCATGATAGGATTAGGTAGTTGCATCCATGAAAACCTTGGTCTATACTCGGTAGAAGGAATTGCAGGTTTCCTATTATACAAGATATAGGACCTAGGGCATTGGGTGTCTTCATAAGCTTTTTGGTTTTCATGAGCACCTCAGAGTATGACTGGTCCATGGGTTTCAGAGATCTGATTTCACTCAGGACATTAGGGGGATATGTGGTAATGCAAATAGTGGTGCCACCAAGGATGGGACAATCACCTCATAAGGGGAGATCTTCTGCTCTTGACCACCACCTCACCCCAATTCTAAGTTCCTTTTGGCAGACCACTGCCAACAGCCACACAATGCACATGATGAACAGCAGTGGTGACAGCAGGCAGCCTTGTCTTGTGCCACCTCCTGACGAAGGGGTGGCATAGCCCCGAAGTGCTGAAGCTGGTTAGAGGGATGTGAAGCTAAAATTTTCACCTAAATTTAATTAATTGTATCTTACATTAGTAAATATTGCATTTTTTTAGTAATAAAAGATATTCTCACTGAATGTTTTGGTATCTGGAGTGCTGGATTCTTTTTTCATGGTTTTCTACCTCTCATTTTTTAGCACTAGCTGGTTTGCTGGAGCACAGCCTTCTTTACCTGCATAGCCTTGTCTTGTGTCCCTCGCCAAACCAAACTGCTCCGAAAGGAGCTCATTCAACTTGACCATTGCTAAGGAGCAGCATGTAGGGATCTGATACTGGAGTGAAAGAGTGGCCCCATACCCTTCTCTCCAGTATTCTGTGCAGGAATTCCCAGTTTACCATCAAATACTGTCACGGCATCCATAAAATGGTCATCATGAATTCTGGAAGTTGCTGTTATGCTGACATGACATATAAACGTCTCCTGATGTTATCATCAGCTAGCTGTTAATAAAACCATCTGAACAGAGAGAACTAAGGGCCCTATCCAGCTCTGTAGTCTGAGGGTCACCTTGATGAGAGGAAAGAGAGGGCAATATGAGCTGCAAAGGGCTGTATCCTTCCCTGATTTTGGGAGGACCATTCTTTGCATGTGTTTCCAAGATGGAGGTATTCCCTTCCCTCCTGTACCTCTCTGAAAATCTCCCTCAGGCACCTCTCTGCAAATGTCCCTCAGCAATGATGGCAGAGTTTCCCTGAACGTTTTATAGAACTCAGTGGCCATGCCATCAGAGCCCAAAGATTTTGCTGATTTAAGGCACCTTATACTTCTTGAACTTCTTGCAGAGAAATTGGTGTATCCAGAGCATCCTTGGCCTCCTTTGTGAGCTTCTTAACCTTACTCTATGTAGTAATTTATTAAGTTTGCTTGAGTAATCATCCACATTTTCCCCAGAGTATAGTTCCCTATAAAATTGTCCAAACCAATTAGCAATCCTTCTGGAGTCAGTCTCAAACTGCTGGTTAGGGCCTTGCCTATGGAGTCACAGCACTTCCCTGCTGGCTGCCTTCTTGCGCAGTTGCCATGCCAAGAGGCATCCCGCCCTGTTCCCTGATTCAAAGAAATGCTGATGGGAGAACGGCAGCGCCCCTGTCACCTTGGCCTCTAGAAGTCTATTTAGTTTTGCCCTGCACATCTCTAGCAGCCTTTTATTTTATTTATTTATTTATTTGTACATCGGTTTACAACCTTTGAGCCAGAGGCTCATTTCCAAAGGTACCTCATCACATTGAGGACAAACAGACAGTAAATTTTGGTTACAGCAAAGTGTTACATACGTACATAGAAAGACAATACATTTTTGGTTACAGCATAAGTGTTACATACTTAGGGTTACATAGAGTGGTTGCGTACATTTTAAACAATTTGGTAGATATTACAATGATACAGCTGATAACATGCTGGTAATAGCAGAGGCATTAGACTATGGTGGGGAGAGTTGGGGAGGGTGAGTTTGAGTGCTGCCTAAGTGGCATTGTCAAGTGTGTTTAGGTCAAGGCGCTGTTTACAGACAGGCACAGCTGCAAGTGCTAAACAGTTGGCTCCGAAGGGCATTTTTGAAGGTGGAGATTGTGGGAGCTTTGGAGATGGATGCAGGGGGAGAGTTAAACCAAGATGGGCCTCTGTAGCAGAAGGATCTTTGTCCATGGGTGGTCCTGGATCTGGGGACCAGAAGACAGGACTTGCTAGAGGTTTGGGTTGGGATGGAGGGCTGGGAATGGCGGATGGAGGCTGTCACCCCAGGGGGGTCAGCCCGAGTAGGGTTTTCTTTGTGAGGAGGCAGATTTGATAGTGTAGTCTTTCATCAAGGTTTAGTAATTTTGCTTCATCATAGAGAAGACAAGTATGTGTGAGCCTGGGGGCACCAGTAATCAGTCTGCAGGCCTTATTTAGGGTGAGTCGAATTTTGCTGAGGGCGGTGGTATCAGCCGCACCATATACTGGCAGGCCATAGTCAATGAGTGACAGCACTGAAGATGTAACTGCTAGTCAGAGAGCATCAGGTGGGAGGCAGTTTTTATGGCAGTAGAGGATGCCAAGCCGTGTGTTGGTGGCGGAGGCAAGGGCATCAGTGTGGGTGTGGTAGGTGAGGGCTGAGTTGAAAGTGACCCCAAGGTATTTGTAGGAGATGACTTACTCAAGCAGTTGACTGGTACTAGGGAGGATATGGAGTGGGAAGTTGAGGGCTTTGTTTTGGGGGTGGGCTAAAAACATAGTTTTGTTTTTTTTAAGATTAATGACTAGTCTGTGCTCTTTAAACCATGCCTCAGCATCATCGTAGGATTTTTGCAGAGTGTCCTGTAGTGAGATGGGATTGCGGTAGGTGGCAAAAATGACAGCATCGTCGGCATACATAAGAATATTGCCAGAGCAGGCATTGGGTAGGGTGTTTAGATAGACAGAGAAGAGTAGGGGCCCCAGGATGGAGCCCTGAGGTACCCCTGAGTGGATGGGTTGGGTTCCAGAGAGTGTTCCATTGATTTTTACACATTGGGAGTGAGCGGATAGATAGCTTGCGCACCAGGCGAGGGGGCCAGTGAAGAAACCAGTGTGGCCTAGGGCATTCAGCAGAAGGGGGTGGGAGACAGTGTCGAAGGCCTTTGAGAGGTCAATGAACACTGCACCAGCTAGTGAACTAGCACCCAGGGAGGTGCGTAGGAAATTGGAGAACTCAACTAGCGCAGTGCCGGTACTGTGACCAGCATGGAAGCCCTGCTGCTCTGGGCATAGGACGTTATGTTTAGTAAGATATTCTGTAATTTGTATGGACACGATTTTTTCCAGGGCTTTGGAGAGGGGAGGAAGGATGGAGATAGGTCAGTAGTTCCCGGTGGAGGACCTGTCACCCCCTTTATGGATGGGTGTGACAGTGGCTGTTTTCCATGCAGTGGCGAATTGCCCCAGGCAGAGAGATCGGTTGAGTAAACTGGTGAGTGGGTCAAGGACTTCATTCAGCACCAGTCGGAGAATGCTGGGGTCCAAGGAATCGCTGCCGAGACTATTGCCTTTTAAAGCTTTAATTAGGAGTGATCTGTCTTCCTGGGCATATACCCTATGTAGATGGAAACTGGGGCATTGGAGGTCAGGGGGAGGTAGGGTAGGGGGAGGGTCAAAGAAATTACTAGGGAGGTCAGAGCTAAGGTCGGTGAACGCGGTATTTAGGTGGTTAGCTATGCAAGCAGGGTCGGTGAAGGTGGTGCCATCAATTGTGAGCTGGGATGGGGGGGTGGTTTCCCATTTAATTGTTTAACATTGCCCCAGAAAGTCCGGGCACACCCCCAGGAGGAGGTGAGGGTGGCCTGGTAATGGTCGGACTTGGCTTTACGGATGGCCCATGTGCATTTGTTCTGGGCAGCATTGTAGGCCTGTCTATCCGTCAACTATCCCATTTCAGTGGCAAGGTATTTATTTATTTATTAAATTTTGGTGACCGGGTAGGCCCACTGAGCCCCAAAGGTCCCTTTTTCAGGGGCGACCCGGGATAACAATACAAGTTATAAGAATGAACAAGGACATAAGGAACATTTGAGGCATTGTGAGTTACATCATGAGGTGGTTACAGTAAAGAAAAATAGTGGATACAGGCATGGTTACAGGCATGGTAAAAGAAAAGCAGTGGATGCAGGCATGGGTACAGGCATGGTTATCATCATGACATGTAAGCAATTGGTAGTACTTTGCATATAGTTTATTCAGGGGTTACACGTGTCTGGTGCCAGAGGTTATCTCTATTTCTGAGCATTTGTAGTAGGGCAGGGGTAACCCAGGGTGCAGTGCGTTTTTTGGGTCGACCTCCTGTGAGGGGTGCGTAGAGGTCACAGGCCTTGTTAAAGGTGTGGGAGAAAAAGGCGAGGGCAGTGTCTATGTTGGGTGCGAGGCGAATGGGGGACCAATTGATCTGGGCGAGAAAATGCTTGAGTTTCATCAGGCCACCAGGGTGGAGGTGCCTGTGGGATGTGGTCAGGACTGTGGGTTTGGGAGTGGGGGCCGTCCAAAGGAATAGGATAGGGGAGTGGTCACTTAGCGAGTCTGGGAGGACCTGGATGTTATGAATTTTATTGGGGCGGTTGGTGATAATGACGTCCAGAAGGGTACTGGTACCTCTCTTTGGGTTTGCTCTGGTGGGTTGGGAAATGAGTTGTGTCAGATCTAGGGTGATGAAAGAATCTCGGGTAGTAGATGAGGAGGTGCTGAGCCAGTTCACATTTAGGTCCCCCACTAGGATTTGTTCTGCCTTGTGGTGGTGGGTCGCAAGATATTCTGTTAAAGATATCAGTGCCGGGCTCTGGTTCTTTGGGGAATGTAGGTGGTGGTGAGATATAGAGGGCCCCTGGAGGGGTCAGGAGCAAGTTTGAGGGTGAGGGCCTGGGCCCCATTTACAAGAGCAGGGGCAGGGAGTGCTTGTCCGATGATTGTGTCCCTGGTATAGATTGCACAGCCACCCCCTTGCTTGCCTACTCGGTCCTCGCGGTATAAGGTATAGGCTGGGAAGGAGACAAAGGATTCAGGGGTGGATTTGGACAGCCAGGTTTCAACCAGGGTTATGATGTCTGGTTGATGCAGCATCACCCAGCACTGGAGGGCATTACATTTTTTCATTAGGCTGCTTATGTTCATGGAGGCTATGCGGAGACCATTGTGCCCGGCTGGTGGGTTGGAGGAGACTGGGCCCGGGTTTGGATGTATATTACCCGATAGGAGCAGTAGGAAGACCAAGGCCCTAATCAGGGGGTGGTAGTGTGTAAGCTTATGGTGGGTATGCAGGGATGGGAGGGAGGCCAGGGGGGAACAAGGAGTGGACAAGGTTCGAAGGGTAGGGAGGGCAAGGACAAGTAACAGCCATGTGGAGGTAGGGTAGGCAGTGGAAAGGTTTCCAGGGGGTGGGTGCCGTGGGCCAGGGTACATGGACAGTGTCGAGTGGGATCAGCCAAAGTCAGGGAGAGTAGAGGGTGCTGGTACATGTGGGCCAGGTGAGATGTTTGGCTGATGGGATGTGGGTACTAGCATGAAAAAGAGGGGGAGACATTTGAGGAGGAGGTGCTCAAACATAGTGCCTGGGTAGTAGCAGGGTGGGGAGTTTCAAATCTCTTGGCTGCCCCTCAGAAAGTGTAGATGCCACTTTGGAGTAGTGGTACTGTCACAGACTCTGGTGTATAGGGTACAAGGTTCGAGACCCTGGCAGGGCAGTTGAGATATGACCTGGCTGAGAGCAGGGATCCAGGTTCTGGGTGACTTAATTGGGCTGGATTTGGGCCAGAAATTGGGGTTGAAACAGTGACTCCTAGTGGTCACTGGGGGTTAGTAGTAGGCAGGGTGTGGGTCAAGTGGTAGGGCAGGGTCAGTGAGTAGGGCTAGCTGGATGAGGTGAGGTGTGGGCAAAGGCAGAGATAGGAGTAGGGAGAGAAGTGGCTTAGCAGGTAGAGAGGTTCCAGGAAGTAGGACGGGAGGGATTCTGGTGGGGAGATTGAGGTGGAATGGTCAGAGGGTCCCTCTAGTGGCTAGCAGAGACTGAGTCGCAGGCCTGGTCATTTTTTCATTCCGGTTGGGAGCATGTGGTTGAAAAGAATCAATGCTTGAAAATGAGTTCTCAATCTTCATGTAAACTCAAAGGTTGAATGGATCGATGCTGAATGTTGTGCACATTAGTGAGTTATTCTAATGCGCTCATTGAGGACTATCTTATTTTCCAATTCTAGTTCATATAGTTTGACTTCAAGTTCAAGTTGCTCCCTCATTCTTTCCTTTTTGAGGCCACAGGAGAAGCTAATAGTGCAGCCTATAAGTACTGCCTTCATGCTCCCCCACCAAGCTGCCTCAGAGAACCTGACCTTTGGGATTTAGTGCCTGATATTCCACCACCCCCTGCCTCCGCCATTGCTATGTAGTCCATATTTATTAACAGGGACACATGAAGACACCAGCTGGGTGTTTTCATAACTGAGGCAATCGCTAGGTCCAGTAATATTGGTGCATGGTCTGACTGGGTATGTGATTTTATATCTGAGGATTCCACGGCATGCACCTTGGTTGACAAGAGCAGGAGAAAACCTAAACAGGAGTATGACTAATGTGGTAAGGACCAGCTAGTATAATCCCTTACACCAGGGTGGTGGAACCCACATATCTCCATCAAGTCCAACTCAATGGTTAGGTGTCAGATGCAGTCTCCTACTTTACACCCTGGTCACCTCCTGCTCCCCATGCTTCTCTATCCATAGCTGGTTTCAAGACCAAATTGAGGTCTCTCCCTATCATGTACATGTCTCACGGGATTGGATCATATGCTAAGATTTGATTTTTCAAGAAGAGCACTGTTTCTTTTTTCTGTGTTGGGGACATAAATGTTAAGCAGCATGCAAAGCACTGATCTCCAGAGTCTTTTAATGCAAACATAGTGGCGCTTAGTGTCCATCATCAAGGAGGTGACCTCAAGGGGCATGACTTATGTACCATGGTTGCCACCCCCCAGTGGTATGGATGTGCCTTGTTGGTGGAGGCGTAAACTGTGCTGACCCAGAAGTGCTTTAATTTGGCATGCTCCACCACAGAGAGATGAGTCTCCTGCATCATAGCTATGGCTGTCTTGTTGCATTGAAGTTCTTGAAGAACTCTTGACCTCTTGACTGGGCTATTCATCCCCTTACATTGTATGCTATTACCCTATTCTGCATCTTGGTTTACTGCTGCCCCTCCTTTGAACAGCTCCCCCATCCCACCCCAGTTGTCAGTGTCAGTGGCTCAGTAGGTAGCACACTCACCTCTGAGGCCGGGAGATCAGAGGGCTGTAGGTTCAGTTCCCACATCTGGCACTTGGGTTAATATCCCAATACTGACACTGTAGTGCAGCATGAGGGGGTGCTGCACTTCTGAGGTGCCATCTTTCGGATGCGACGTTAAACCGAGGTCCCAAATGCCTGGATTGGTGGTAGTTCAGGTGGATGTTAAAGATCCCATGGCACTTATTGAAAAAGAATAGGGGAATTTTTTATTGAAACAATAAGTACAAAGCAGTATTATATCATACAACTCATAACAAAGAAAATCAGCAAAAAAAGAAAGTAAAACAAATATAATATCATGCAAACACCCGAGACATAACAGAAACCCCCCACCACCACCAAAAGGGTGGGAGAAATTTTCAAAAACAATAAAAAAAATGGCATTATATCATACAACTCTGTAAAGGAAAAATCAATCAAGGGGAGAGAAAAAAAGGAAAACAGATTCTGGTAATTGGTGCATTCGTGGTCGTAATCCAAGGGAGGCTGTTCCACAATGAGAGCAGTTTATCCCTCAGAAAGATGTTTCTTTCCTTCAAAAAGGAGCTACTTCAAATCCAGCTCAACCTTTCTCAAAATTTCCGTATGTGACCTCACTTTTTCATGTAATGTAAAACCACATCTAGCCAACCAGATCTGCCACTTTAAACTTGTGATCAGTACTCATAAGGTACTGATATGCCAGATCTGCCAAGCGGGCAGAAAGGCACCATACATGAGGATATCATAAGACATTGTGGAAAGTATTGATACACCCCATTCCTGAGCTACAAAATCCCAAAAATCAAAGATGAAAGAACAATCAAAAAATAAATGTGCAGTAGTTTCTTCTTTGTTAATACACGGGATCTATTTATTTATTAAAATATTCAGAAAGACCTTTGAGTCAGCGACACATTTACAAAGGTTCCATGTCATACATAAAAGGATACATGGACAGAACTTGGAATACAGATTACAGTACAATTACAAATAACAGTCCATGAGGTTACATAGTTGTGCAGTTGTTGAATAACAGCAAGTTTCGTTTCTTAGTAAGCCATAATAGTTACAGAGGTTCTGTAGAGGCTGAGGGTCATAGGGTTTCATAGTTACAATTTGGTATGGGGAGTCCAACAATAGTTAGTTTGATAGCTGCATATGTAATGACAAAGTCTGTCTGACAGTTGCTTATGTTTATGGTTAGCACCGATATTAATTCTCTCATGACAAGCCAACCAGTGTACATCCCACATGACAACTGGAATTCTCCGATTAATCAGTAATTTCTGCAAAGTAGACAATTTATTAGTGGGACATTTATCAAAAACCTGATCTGCAAAAAGAGAATGTAAAAGATGGGCATAAAGTTGCTTTCTGTGGAAAGCTTCAACTTGATCTACTGTAAGATGCCTTTGTTTCAATCTCAGAAAAGATTCTCTAAGATAGCTCGGAATGGTAGAAGATTTTCGAAGCACACCCAGGCATCCTGCAGTCCATTGGTCAAACCAAACCTGGCATCTTTTATACAGTAAAATTTCCCAACCCGAAGATTTAAAAAGCAAAACAGGTTTAATATTAGAGTGAAAAAAAATGCTATTAAAAAACAAAATCGGGTTAACCATATTTAAACCTCCACGATTGATAGGTAAATAAGTAATATTTTGTTTAATAGGGTTAAGGTGACTTCCCCATAGAGCTTGAAAAACAAATACTCCATAAAACAGTTTCATACTTTTTTGGCAATAGAAAAACATAACTAGCGTATAAAAAAAACGGGATCAAAACAGTTTTAATTAAATACACCCCTTTTTTTCTTGTTCGGCTTCCATTTATTCCATTGAGCAACTTTCTGTTTACCCAACTCCTACTTAGGATCCCAATTCAACTCATCCAAATTCCCTAGTCCAAAATGATTCCCCAAAATAACAATAGAATCTGGAAGAATAGTGATACCAGGCAAAGAAGCAATGGGCGTAAGGGTAAAACCCAGCTTATATCCAGAGCATTTAGGAATATTCAGAGATGCACCAGAACAGAGACCAAAATCTGTACAGACAGAAACAGCAAGTCGGACAGAGTCCTCATCTACCACTAATAAATTCATATCATCTATATAAGCAACTATAGAGGTTTGGATACTATAGGTGTTAACAAGCAAAGGCTTAATATTCACATGAGCCGCAATTTTCCGAAGAAGGGGGTCTAGGAAAAAGGCATGCAGAATGGGGCTGAGAGGACAGCCCTGTCTAACCCCCTCTGCACATGAATCATTGGGCCTTTCCTACCATGAACCAAAGGAATAACTGTAGCCGTCTTATAGATAGCACTAAGCCACTGTACAAAGGTTCAAGGGACTCCATAGTAAACCAGAACAGACCACAAAAAATCATGGGAGACCAGGTCAAAAGCTTTTGTTTGGTCCAGGGAAATTAAATAGCCCTCTACCGCCCCAACCTTGCTATAGTCAACAATTTCCCTAATCAATAACAATGGATCCTCAATACACTTCCCAGGTACAGAGCAAAATTGAAAAGGAGAAATAACCTTAGTAGCAAAAAAAAATAAATGATTTGCCAAGATCTTCATCAAAATTTGAAAATCAGAATTCAGGAGACTAATTGGTCTCCAATTACGGATGTCAGTCTTATCCCCTTTTTTAAAGATATAAGTTGAAATTCCCATATTCATACTAAGCGGGATCTGCACCGTGCGTAGGATCTCATTAAACATCATGGTCAATTCCTCCTCAAGAACAGGCCCAATAAGTTTATATAATTCATTAGATAGCCCGTCAGGACCAGGTGTTTTCCCAGTACAAAGAGAAGACAATACATCTAAGAATTCCTGTACAGTAATTGGACTAGAGATATTCCGCAGTGAGATAGGGTCCAAAGCTGGAATATCTAAACCAGGCAAGACAGTACGTGACACGTCCGCCTGGGCATCCAAAGGCCCATGCATTGTGGTCGTATAAGAAGTAACTACATCCATAATCTCAACATAAGACTTGCACAAATGTCCATCAGGGGAAAGGAGACAGGTCATCTCAGTTTTTGCTAGTTTTTGAGCACAGCTATCAAAGGGGCAAATCGTTGCAGAAGAGCCCTGAACACCATATTTTTGATGATAAGATAAAGCCTTAAACTTATGATCATGATAAGCTAGCAATTCTGACTTAATTTGGGAAATTTGTGAGGTCATATCTTGTTTAGTTTCATGCGCCAATGTTAGCAAATACTGAAAACGAGACCTATTATGTAAGTAAGAAAGATACTGATTATGACAGAGAGCCTTACTAAGACATTTATACAATATCTGTAAATCACATTTTGTAGATTCCCACCACTGGGTGGGGTCAACAAAAAGAAAAGAAAATGGTCTTCCGAGCTGCAGTGAAATCTTGGATAGCCGTCACCATAAATTCCTTGTGCAGCAAGGAGACATTCATTTTCCATATACCTGGGCCTTTAATGATATGCGGAGTATGACACAAAGAAAAGGAAACCATGACATGATCTGTAAATTCTGCTGGGTGTGAGGCAGCTAGTTGTACAGAGAGGAAGCTTGAAATTAAAAAATAATCAATGCGAGTAGCCAGACTACCTTTATGAAAGGTAGGAGTGAGCAATTTGGTCTTACTGATATAGGCATTCATGAGTTTAGCTCTGGAGATAGTATCCCATGAGAAATTTGTATCACAGTATATTTTATTTTGAGAAGGCTTATGTAACAATTTAGCTGTAATACTGTAGTTAAAATCACCGGCCAAAACAACAGAAGCCAAAGTATACAAAAAGGGCTGAATGGTTTTCAGGATAGCTATACGGTTGGCCTTAGTTTGTGGGGCATAGAGATTGATCAACCTATATGTGGTGTGCTGAATAATCACATCAAGGATCAAAACACAGCCTGGTACCAGATCAATCAATTTAAGCAAACGAATAGAAGGAATTGCGAAAAGGATATCCACCCCAGATGCCACATCCTGACCAATGGACCAAAAGGAAGGGCCATACATCCAGGAGGATTGTGCAGCTGTAATTTCACAACTCGTGTGGAAATGAACATCCTGTAGAAAGACAACACCAAGATGAAAATCAGCCAGATAAGAAAACACTGCGTTCTGCTTTACTGGCCTTTTAATACTACTCGTATTGACTGTGTAAAAGGATAAATCCATTAGAAAGCATGTAAAGGAAGGTATCATTTAAACCTACCCTTTCTCAAATAGTACTCCCTATCTTTGGACTTCTGTGTGACTTTTCTCTTCTGTTGTTTAGAAGGTTGATTCAGGGCACACTGATGGGAGAAAGTCTCAGGGAGAGAGGACTCTAAGGAAGAGGTGTCAGACTCATCCTCAGAATGCTCAGAAAGAAGAACATTGTACTTATTTGCCAGAGTAACAGGTTGTGGGTTAATCGAGACCTGTGGTGGAGTTCTAGGAGGTCTATGATGAGTCACCCACTTTAGTAGCACAGAATCCACCTGCGCTGGGGGGGGGGAGGCATGGTAGAGACTAAAGGAACTGGTACGTCCACAACCTTTGGGGTTGATGCCTGCAAACCTTCCCTACTAGTCATTACAGGAACACTAGAGGGTGTAGACTGTTCAGAAACTGGAGAGGAGGGCAAGGGTATTTGCAAAAAGGGACGGTAGATGGGGGGGTTCTGGGCATGGAGAGTTCACAGGAGGATGAAGGTTAAGCTACTGATCCTATTTGTTTGGACTAGGGTAATAAGAAGCCATTGTTCTTCACCATCTGCCTGATCAGAAACATTATGAGCAGCTAATGTACAGTTCTGAAAAGTGTGACCAGTGTCCCTGCATAAATTACACAAACAGTCATTCAAGCACTGGGAACCCACATGCCCCAATTCCCCACAGACTGCACACCTCAATTGATCACAAACACTGCTCAAATGCCCTTCTGAACCACATTTATAGCATGTTTTAGGCTGTCCTGGATAAAAGAAGACACCTCTGTCTCAGCCTAGAAAAAAAGAGTTGTGTAAATGCAATACTCCACGGTCATTCTTATTTAACAAAACCTTTACTCTCCAACCCCCAGTCCAAATATTCTCTGTGTCGAAAATAGCCTCGGGGTCTTCCAAAACAGTACATTTCTGCTTCAGCCAGTGTGTCAAGTCATGGACACTCACACCCTCGTTAAGAAAGAGAACTGTAATAATCTTATGTTCAGGTTTTGAAAGGGGTGTAGCCATAAAAGGTGACTATAAAGGTGATTTCTTGAGGGAATGATATTGAGTCCAAAATGTTGCAGTCCCCCAGCCGTCTTAAAGCTGATATCAAAGGTAGATTCACCAGAAACATGAATTAAAGCATGACGTTCATGGGTAAAAAAACTTCACAGAGTTTTTGAGAAGTTGTCGTGCAACAAAGACTCTATCAGGAAACTCCTGTAATCCTTCAGTATATAATAAGCACACAGCATTATGATGCTTAGCAGGTAAAATAGGAGTCTTAAAGAGAGAAGCATAAGGTTTTATACCAGATCGATTCATCTCATTCAAAGGCCTGTCAAGCACCTCCTCAGCCACAGGTGTAGAAGCGCTAGGAGTCCATAAAACGTCTGTAGGTAGTTTCAGAATAGGGTTTTGCATCAAGTTTAATTGAGAAGGTAGGTCAAGTGCAAGATCAAAACTAGGGGGCAAAGACAAGCAGAAACATCTGGGGAAGGCGATATGGGAGAAGGACCAGATTCCCAGCATTTAGTCTCCGAATTAAACACACACACGCTGCATCTTGCAAAACTTTAGGTACAGACCAGTCTTAGAATGTGAGATAGTTGCCAAGGCAGGATGAGTCGAGGAAGTTTCCTCAGGACAAACAGTAACCTTAGTCGACAAGTCTCTTGTCTCAGCCTGAACAGTAATAACAGAATTACCTGAAGAGTGCGTCTCACTCAGTTTCACACGGTCCGCCCAGCTGATTTCCACCACTTTTGAAGGAACCACATCCGAAGTGTCAGTCTGGTTGTCAGTGACAGCTCAGTTAGGAACAGCAAGCCTAAGATTCCAAATCTGCTGCTGAAGTCAGGATTTTGTAAAAAAAATATTGGCGTTCTGCAGCCAGGAGCTGCACCGATAAAGCCTGTTCCTGAGGAGACGATGCTACAGGCACCACTTTGTCACTACCTCCTCTTCATCTGCAGGAATTTCCTCAGCAACAACAGATGATATCGGTGTTTCAAGGTTCTCCATCTCCACCACATCGGAGTCCATAGTAAGTAGAACATTTCCAATAGCCGGATCCACTGTACACAAATCTGACACAGCCTGTGGTTTATTCAAGATAGAAACATGTTCCTCAACAATCATCTGCTGCTCCTCACCAGCCATGGAGGCGGCCATCTTGGAGTCACCGACTAAAGGGTCCCCCCTGCTCACAGGAAACAGAGTAAGGGAATTTCCCCGGTGTCCTGGCTAAATTTCTCCCACTCACTAAAAATACCACCAACATCTTAATCTGCTCAATTTCAGTTGCTTACCATCTGTATTTCCCCTCCCCCGGTCGCCCCTGAAAAAGGGACTTCTAGGCCCAGTGGGCTTACCGGGTCAACAAAATTCAATAAATAAATAAATAAAAGCACTGCAGGAATGGTAAACACATGTAACAGTATGGACATAGAACAGTACAAACTATTAATCTGAATGCAGTAAACTTCAAAAGGTTTGTAAACCTTTCAGATTGCCTTGTAGTTGACATTTGGGCATCTGGAAGATACCGTTGAATAGTCAGCAGGGCACATGCCTGGCACCTCAGAGTTATCCTGCTGCCTCTCTCTCTCTCTCTCTCTCTCTCTCTCTCTGTCTCCTGGTGGCTTATTAATGAAACCTCCTATCCTGTGTGGTGTATAAGTCCCACAAACTTAGGTGAGACAGTAAAATCTCCATGGGCATCTAGTAGCCAAGGAACCAAGGAAGACCGCGTCCTACCAGCCCATTTGTACACCCCTTTCTTGGCTATGGGAGCATCCATGCACTATTCATTATCCTCACTTCTTGGAACAAGAAGGAAGGAAAAAGTATGTGGAGTTGTAAGACCCCTACGTCTAGTCTTCCATGCTTTGTGTCCTTAGGCCTGTACTTGGGGAGCAGGCCCCGCTCAGCACCCCAATCACCCCAACCATAGAAGGAAGTATATTTTGCTGCACCTTTATGCTCCGTCATTCATGTCTGAGTAGGCAACAGGTCTCCCACCAACAGCAGCAATGCATCCCTTGAGCACCTCAGCTGTTAAACCAACCATTGATCTCAATCACATTTGCTGTGCCCTCCCTAGATATACTGGGGTTTTGTTGCTATTGAGGTCATTTTCCTGCAGGTCTTGAGAGAGGCTACAACCACCATGTCAGACCCTTGCCTGGTTCTGATTGGTCTAGCCCCTCAGGGATTCATATGGAATGTGTAGCCACAGCTGTAATAAAAAGAGAAGCATTATATGCTGACCTGTGCATGCTCAATGCCGTCACATGAGGGAGATCCCCTTATTCATTATAGCAGTGGCTATTACCAATGAATCTTGCATTATTAATGGACTGGTGGAGTCCAACCCAGTATGTAATTCTCTGTACATCATTTGTAGCTGGGAGTGATGGCCAGCATCCAGGCAGCACCCCCATGGGACCATTCCCCCACATAGCCTACAAACTATCTATACCCCCCACCCCTCAGCAAAACAGATGGTCTGTCATCCCCTGACTGCCAGTGGCAGGAAATCTAGACTTTACAGAGATGTCCTTTAACCGTGTATTACCTATGGGAATTTCCTGTTAAACAGCCCACTCCACCCCCTCATACACATTTTAAAATCAAATAGTTTTACCCATAACAAATAAGGATATGTTTTATCTGTATTTCAGGATCTTTTGCTAGCAAGTGCAACAAAAAAAAAAAAATGTTCACCGTGTTGTGGCCTCCTGCCACGTGCCGCAAAGTCCGAGTGTCAGTCACAATTGACAGTAGCCCGGATGTAAGCTAGGGAATTGATACTGCCAAGTCCCACAGCCCTTGATTGAAAGGCAAAACAGTACCTGACCTGCAAGAAATGTAAGTAATTTGAACTTAGGGGGCTTTTGGTACTACTGCTTTCCCCTCCCTACAAGGTGTCCTCTGGGTGTCGGGTCAGCTTTTTTCTCCCTGTTGGTGGCTGGTGAATGGGATCTGCAGAATTTTCTGCTGGTGGCTTCATTTTCTGGGCCTTGTAATTGTTTTCCATGTATAGAAGTCAGGTAGTGTAGAGAACCCCGGGTTTGGTGTAGAAATAAGCTCAGCTGCCACCCCCCCAAGGTTTTTATTTAGCAACTGGAGAGCTTCTCACAGCATAAGTAAGAAGTCTGGCCTCTCTGCTGTTTCCCCAAATTGAAAAGGAGCAAATAGCTGCATTTTAATGTTTGTAGAGGCTAGATCTTTCCTAATTGCCAACAGAGTATGCCTTTTCAACAGAGTTGAGGAGGTGAAGTCATGCTTGAAATAAAGTCAAGTGTCCACAAAGTACAATTCTTTCTTTATTTTATTTATTAATTTATTGAAATGTTTCACCAGGAAGGCACACTGAGCAACAGGTTGCTCGTCTCCTGGTGTGACCTGGGGGGAAGGGGTACAATAGGGATGAGACATTTTACATTCAAGTTACAAAGATCAACACAGCATACAATTAATAAAGGCAGTTGTTACAAACAGTGTTGCATGCATATGTAATTTGTGAGAACAATTAATAAGTACAGTGGTAATTAGTAAACAAGTGCTACGTGAAATAAGGGGTGAAGGAGAGAGAGAGGATGAGATAATATATAGTGCAGAGTCATGTCCCGGAGAGACCCCTTCAGGATGCAGGGAACCCTGCAAGAGGACAAGGGACTGGAGTAGGGATTAGAGGGGGACAGAGAGAGGGAGTAAGTGTGATTAACACCTAGGAGGGTAAATAAGGCCTGACCAAAAAAGAGAACCCTTCAAGATGCGATGAACTCTGCAAGGGGGAAGGGAAGTTCCGGCGATTGTAAACCCTCCTGCGATTAGGTGTTGTAGTTATAGAGGGATAGTGAGAGGGGAGGAATGAGAAATAACACCTGGGAGGGGATGAGGCCTGATCAAAGGAACCCTCCAGGATGCTGGGGACCCTGCAAGGGGACCTGGAAGGTGAAGGATAGGTAGATAGGGGAAGAAAAGGTGGCAAGCCTAGGCACTATAGGACCCCTTCAGGATGCTGACAACCCTGTAAGGGGAGTGTGAAGGCTAGGGGAAAAAGGGGGAGCGAGTAGGGGAAGGGATAAAGGTATGAGAACTAGCACCTAGAAGGGGCTAGGGTCAGTAGAGTCGATAGGGGCATTAGGTAAATTCCGAAGGGGGACAAACTGTAAGAAGCAAAATGAAGGAAATTAAGGAGGGTCATAACAAGAACAGTTAAGTGCAAGATAGTTGGAGAGGACAGTGTTGATTGAATAGAGGGAGGAGGAGTGTTGGATTTGGGGAGGTAGAGACTGGCCAGAGAGGGTGGAGCTGCGAGGGACAGTTAGTGTGTGAGTGTCAGTAGATCTTAGGGAGTGGGAAGGAGGAGGGGGTGTTATAAATGAAGGGGAGAGGTAGGAAAGGAGTTCACACAACCAGTGTTTAGCGGTGAACTTGGTGCAGTGTGAGAGGTGCCTATTTGTAAGGGAGGGGAAGGAAAGGGCTCGAGAGAGGTCACACTTATTTCTTCACCCAGGCCATCTCCAGAATTTTTGTTTTAATTTGATAGTCCAAAAATGTAAGCACTACAGACCTTGGGCAGGCTTTTGGATAGGATTTTGGTCCCAGTGCTCTATGGGTATGCATACTGTTGCTGGGGTCATCAGCCAGGCAGCTAAGCAGTTCTTCTAGTAAGGACTCTAGGAAGGGCTCCATTTGTCCCTACTCCATTCCCTCTGGGAGGCCATGAATTCAAACATTATCTTTCCGCGCAATTAGTTCCATATCATCCATTTTCTCAGTTAATTTCCTCTCCTTGTGGGTGAGGCACCACAGGACAGTGCTGTGATTTGCCAGTGTGCTGAAGGCCTCAGTCAGCCCAGTCTCCAACTCTGGAGTGTGTTGCTGCACCTCGGGGGGAGGGGCTTTCTTCTTGTCCCTCAATGCCTTCATGGGGCACTCCATGGCCAAGCCTAGCTTTCAGAGCTCATAAAATAGCTTGTCAGAGGGATCTCCCTCAGAAATGATTGGACATGGACCACTTCCTTGGGTTCTCAACTGGCAGCAGTTTATTGATGCATCAAATCATACCATCATAATACATTTCATTGAATCATTCCTTATATACATTTTTATTGCCACTCTTATTCTTAGTCAGAACATTCACTACACCAACATTCCAGTTCATTTGTTCTTTAATTGTCCATCTTGTTTCACCAATTCTTCATTCCTCCAGGTTCACCATTAATTCTTCTCGGGGCACGGATGCATGACCTGACACCCCATTCCATCTCCGAAAGCCCTACCTACTTCCTATGGTCAGATGCCCAGAACCCGACCCCTAGTTACTCTTTGCTCAAACTCTCCCCCACCCCGTCTGACTCCACAGCCAGGTGTTACTGACCCCAGCCCATACTAACCTATCCCTCCCTGAACCTGCCCCCAGTTGTGTCCCTCGACCTACCCCCTTTTTATCCCTCCTTCCACTAGCCCATCTCCAGCCTTGCAATGGATGATGGGCTTCCCCCCTCTAACTTATCCTAGCCCCATTCCATCTCCCTATTATATCAATTATCAGCATAAAAAAATACATGCCAACTTCTGACAAGTGAACACTGTCCCACCTGTTGTACCCTGCAAGGTTATACAATATGTCCTTGTGTGGGATGTATATGACCCCAATTTCTGCTATCACTCTGGCCACCTTCTATTAAGTCTTTTCCTAGCTTTCTCCACTGACTTAATATCACTAGCATATTGCCACACACCCCTGGAGATAATCTCAGACCACCCTACCTTAAACCACGGTGGTAGCATGTAAAGACAGTGACTACAAATGGAGAACTTCAAAAGGGCCAATGGATAATGCCAAATGAGAAATTCGTGATGTCTCTGTATCCTCCCTGAGGTCCCTCCGGAGTTAGTATATTTAGTAGAGGCGGGGGCACAGCCCCCCAAAAATAGAGACTTCACCAAATTTGTCATTCAGCATTATCCATTGGCCCTTTTGACGTTTGCCATTTTGTAGTCACCATTCTGACATAGAACCACCGAGGGCCACCATCCTTTCAATACTTTCAGGTCTGCCTTAATTATTTGAAACAGTGCTCCCCGTGGTCTGTCCCCCAAGTCATCACCCCCCCCCACATGTAGAATCAACAAATTGAGCCTGGGCCGTTGTAACTTCAATTCTTCCAGTAACGGTAATAACTGGGGCCACCTCATGCCCCAGACCCCTTTCCAATGGATATGAGTGTTCTCAAATTTCCTCGCAGCTGTCTCCCTACCAGCATTCTTGCTACATACTTCTCTGCCCAATACACTAATGAATGCCTCACAATCCATACATGTCTCTGCCACCTCATGCCTGTTAATACAAAATACATGTGGGTTACATGAGCTCCCTGACATATCTCATATAGCAGTTTGACGTTCACCTGCCCACTTGCTTGACATCCTCTTTGGAACTCCCCTGTGCTGTCATTTTGGATACCACATCTATCTTGAAGGAGTGCAGGAAAAATTGCCTAGGGTCCTCCCCCAAAAATGCTACCCCTTTTCTTAGGCCCCCCGCTACTTGGTAGCATGTGCGGGGATGCATCCCCATGCTTGAAAAATATTCCCCCCCCCCAACGCTTAGGTGAATATCTCTGTATTTCTCCATTGCTGCTACTGCGCACCAATCTCTGCCTAGCTGTTTGAGGATTACCACTTCTGTCCGTACACCTGCCTGATCTGTTTTTGGCTTTCTCAGCCAAATTACAATTCTGTCAGTGCCCCAGTGGATTTCTCCCACCAGTATTATCCTGTCCCACTCTGCCTTATTCTTGGCTACCACCTCCCAACTCTAAATGCCTCCCCCAGCCATGACTGCAAAAATTGCCCAAAATAGGCACGCTTCATACGCTGATGTGCATACTTGCCCTAACACCTTCAACAGACTCACCAACCTCTGCCCTGCTATGGGTCTCCTGGTATCCCCCGGTCTTCCTTGCTTCTTCTGCCACCCTATCAGCATCCGCCGGACTATCTTGGATTTGTTCGGTTCTGGCCAACCCCTAGAACTGCATGCCCATCTGATGCCTGCCATCTGTACCCCTATGGTAGTGCCCCCCTCCCATCTCTGTACCATGTACTGTAACAGCTGCTCCTCAGTTATGGGTTTACTTACCTCAAACCCCTCCTGCTGCTAAAACTCCTGAAACGCACTCTACACCTCTTTGTAAGCCTTTAGCATATTTGACAACCAGGAGCTCTGGTATAAAATTCTGGCTGGATGGGGAGGAGGTAAGTACATTTTACCATGCTCTCCTATATAGCCTCCATAGCCAAATACCCAATTTCCGACCTCCCTGTCCCTTCATTTTTTTTCCCTTCTTCTGTTTTCCTGTTTCCCCCTCTATATTTTCTTTTATATATCCCTCACCTCTCTGCTCACCCTTTGGCATCAGCCCCTAATTGGTTATCACGTGTAATCGTCGAATCACTTGTTATTTAAAGCAATATATTTAAGCAATAAGGCATGACAGGGTGTGTGTTATTGTGTAATAATGTCACTCCTGGGGTGGGTTGAAGCACGAGGTGAAGCCGAGTGCTTCCACCACCCCAGGAGTGACGTTATTACATAATAACACACACCCTGGAGTGCTTTATTGCTATTATACAATGGCTCACTGTGATACAAAATTTAAAAAAAAATGTTTTTAAATGTTTTTAGTAGATTTTTAGTGAGTTTCTTAAGAGAAGAGGACAAAAAAGGTAAAGGTGATCTATGGTAATGGCAAGCAAAGCTAATGCTAATCAGTGACAGTGATGTTATACTGTAATATCCTCACTGTCTCAGGCACACACTGACCAATCAGAATCCGGGATTCTTTCTTGCCATTGTATAATGTCATATAAACACCTCTTTTCATACTAAGTGTAGCAGCTAATGAATGCCTTTGATCCAGCTCCCATTGCTTACCTGACACACTCTACACAGCACCAACGCGGCCCCCTACGCCTATTGGCTGCCCCTGCTTTATTATTATTTTTTTTTATTCTCATATATTTTTGTGTGTGTGTAACCTGTCTGCCATAAGGAAAACTTGACTCATTCAGTAATTCCTTAAAATCTGTTTAGCTACACCACTTTCCAGAACCTGCCTCTTAATTGGAGAAGCATGCATTCCTCCAGATCGGCCCTCACCCAGCCGAGTGATCACATATCCACTCATTCTATCCAAAATTCACAACTGTGCTCCCATCATGGCCCCAGTCCTACCTCCCCTGGATATTTAATACCCTGATGCTATGCGACCCGCTCCCAAGATAGCAGTTGCCATGCAGCTGCATTGCTAAAATGACGGCTACCACATGGTCCGACTGACTCCCGCATCCTTCTGATCCCAATATGGTGTCTGCCACGAGGTCCATCTGAACGCTCCCCACCCAAGCCACAATGCCTCCATGACCCATCTGTTCTGCTACCGCTCCTCTCGGTATTCAGCCTGCATGACCAAACATGCCTCTCTTAGCCATACATAAACCTCCTATGTGAAAACAGCCCCCCCCCAACCGACATGCACCTGCTTTCACCATCATGCCTTCCTTGCTTTCACTTTTTTTTTGTACAAGTCGCTAAATCTGCAATTCTACGCCGGCAGTTGTAACCCCCCAGCACACCGGCAGTAAGGATCACTAGCACGCTCGTCCCCCTTTTGGAGCTCCCTTACCCACAACTGACTGCAGCACTGCCGGCCATACTCTCCGCTGCTACCCCATGTCCTCCACTTGCCTTGCTGGATGCAGGCTGCTTCTCCTTCTCAACACCACCCCTTGCCAGCCCTACCTCCCCTGTTGCTCCCATGCATTCCCGTTCCACTCTTGCATGCCTTTTTTTTTTTTGAGTCCAAAAACACTTCTGCCTGACAATCTCTGTTCCACCAATCAGTTTCTGCAATCACTGTCCTGACTGCCATCAGGCCCCTGTATCTCCCAGTCCCCCTTCAAACACTTACCCAGCTCTCTGACAATAACCCCTGTGCTCCCCTGAACCCCAGGCCCACCCCCGCTTGTCTCTGCTTAGGCTTGTGTTTCTTTTTTTTTGAAACTATGAACTCACTTCCCATTCGCACTCTCCCTACCCATTACTCTTTTTTTTAACATCCTCCCAAGTGCCTGGGCTGAGCACAATAACCCTCAGCCTCCACGCCCGTACCTGCCACGTGGTCCTGAGCAAATGGATCTCATCGCCTGCCAGGATGTACCTAGCAACCTAAAACCGAGAAAATGGGTTGCAAAAACAAAATTGCCAAGCAGATGGGTGGCTGGTGAACCTCCCTAGTCCAAGCCATATGAGGCAGTAAAACAAAACCATACCCCACAGAATCTACAATCAAAGTGGGCCAAGTGTCCTAACCTTAATCTATGCTTGGCCTAGAGTCACCTCATACCACAAAACTGCCAGCGTTCCAACCATTTAACAACGAACCAGCAAATGCTATAGAGTCCTAGTATCAGATCTCTGTATTTCAATTCATACATACATAGGTACATAGTTGCCAGCAGATTAGGCCTAACGATCTATCACATCTGCCTGAACACAGCTCACTGGTAAGGTACAGTAGCTGCTCTGCCTCTCTTTCTTAACCCATCATTCCCACACTCCCTTCCGGATTCAAATAAAATCACAGCATTAATCAAATAAAAGAGTAGGCCTGAAAATGCACATGTACCTTGAGATGGTCAGCTGGCCAGCTGTGCACAGGCCTTCCTGTAAAACCAGCCTAGCTAGCCTCACCTTATCTTGAACCAATAAACTTGCACTGCCAATCAATGCGCTAAGATGTATTCAGGTGAAGATCTTAGCAAAAAGATGGAGAATCTCTCCCTTGCTTCACCTTGTAAACCGCTCTAGGACCCCTAAGACCCCATACCTTTGCTCCACCCCTTGGTCAATCACCTTACGCATTCCCCACCTGCATCATTTGACCCCTCTCCTGATGTCACCTGGCCCCTTCCCCCCCCCACACTTCCCACTGGCCAGCCTACCTTCCCCCAACCCTCTGCTCAGCCCTTGCCATTTATTCAGGAAACCCCTGACAATTCAGGTTACCTTGACATGGCAACCCTATTTCTTTATAGTTACTGTAAAGTGTTCCTCGGGCTCCTCATCACTGCAGCAGCTCATGCGTGGAGGTGACAGAGGCCGAGTGGCTGTGGCTGTGGCTGCAGGCCCGAGTGTCTGGCTGATCAGGCTGGTAAGTTGCTTTTTCTAATGGCAGCTGCACATCCTTCAGTTTTTGTTGCACTGGCATGCTGTATGATGATCATTGTCTCCCATTTTAAAATGTCTGTGGCAAGGTTGTGTGTGTAGGTTTTAATGGATTAGACCTCCAAGGAGCAGGAACCGATGGAGCTTACAACCGCATGTGTGGAAGGTGGAACCAGACATCTATTTCCATCTATTATTAAAACAACATACCCAAATTACACCAACTTTGAAATGTTTAAACTAATATATCACGTGGATACGTGTGCCATATTTCACATTTGTAGCTTCAATGAGGATCGAGTTATAAGTATCCAAACTTTCAGAAAATTTTCCGAAAAGGAAAAATGTCTAGAGGAACCTTCTCCAAGGCCCTCGTGGTTCTGGGGCCTGTGATGATTCACAGGGACATCAATTAGACAATTAGTTTTTCAGATTCTGTTGAAAGAGGTAGGGTCTTCATTTTCTGGCAAGTTAGAGGGCATTCTAGAGCAAAGAATGCCTGCATACTCAGAATGTGCTGCAGTTGAGCCAGGGAGGAGGGGGATACTGGTCTTGTCAAGGGACAGAAAGGTTGGGGGATTTTAATTATAGGTTAAGGTTGGGGAGGCAGCTACATTAGTGTAGAGGTCACCAGATGCAGATGTTAGCTGCATGAGTTCACCAAGAAATAGACAGCTGAGCTGGGTAGCACAAGAAGAATAAAACCGCAGCTGGAACAAGAAGGCACAGAGGGACAGCAATGTCAACTTGAATTCAGGTTTTACGAGAATAACATCCAGTAACATTAACTATCCTGAAATAAAGCTACCAGCAGTCCCTATTTTCTCAGGACAGTCCCTATTTTAGGCAACATGTCCCAGTGTCCCCACAAGTTTTGCAAAATGTCACTTTTGTCCTGGTTTTTGCTTACTTGTCTCGGTTTTGTCCCTGTTTTTTTTGCTGGCTGCTAATCCGTGAGTGACAGTTATTTCTGCACCACTGTGGTACTGCTCGGGCTGGACAGCAGTTTGCAACTTCAATCCCTGTGCCTGTGTTGCACCGCAAGTATGTCAGTGGGAGCACAGTAACGCATGTTCCTTACTGTTAGAGTAGACTGGGTAGTAGTGCAAACAAGCTCATGTGGACATCTGCCTGCCAGCAGCTGACAGGGACTACGGACAAAGAAGAGTCCGGCAGCAGTGAACCAAGGTACCTGAACCTAATCAGCTGTAGCGAAGTGCGTGAAAACAATCTGGTGTGGTAGTGGGAGTCACTGAAGTGACGTTTGCTCTAGGGTTGCCACCTATCTGGTTTTTGACTGGATAATCCGTTTTTTGGGGTCCTTATCCGGTCATCCGGTTTTGATTAAATGCAGTCCGGTTTTGGGGTCATTTTGAGTGCTCATATACTCTTAAAACTGATATATTAAATCATTCACTGTTTTGGCTGCATTGTATGTCCAGGTTACAAAGAAGTTCTGATGTCACAGTCATTCAGACTTGCCTTTGTTTGTAAAATCTGTCTGTCTGGGAGGTGTAAAGTATAGCCATTAAGATCAATAGCAGTAAATTAACCTAATCTTTTCCACTCTGAATTTTAAGCATGATCTTTTACTGCTATGACAGGAAACAGCTTTTATACCTTTATGTGCTGTCATGTGTTTCTTTTTGTTTGTCCTGTATTCTGGTATGTTTTAGACCCATTTTTGTTAAAATTAATAATTTAACTTTTATTGTTTTTATCACTACATTTGCTCTCATTTTTTTTGTATTACCTGAACATTCCATGATATTAACTACAATTGTACATGTCATTCAGGTAAACAGCATGGAATGGTGTATCTGGAACTGTGGAATGTCTTAAAGAGGCAGTATAGCGCAGTGGTTTAAGGCTCTGAGCTGCAAATCTGGTGACATCCAGCAGACTAAACCTGGGTTTGAATCCCACAGCTTCCACATGCATACTGTGTGACCCTGAGCAAGTCACTTAACTTCCTTGTGCTCCCAGGTCGCTCCTGTAAAAAAGCTTTCAGCTTAGTGTGCTACTCCTGGTTAAACAACTAAATAAATAAAAAAAAAAAATATGAAACGAAACAGCAGTAGCTGCTGAGGTAAAGAGGAACACAGTGCAGTATTAAGGATACCACAAGCATCGATAATTAAGTTATCGAAAATTGGTCAAAGCATCAGAATACATGACATGGAAAGGAAAATGGGAGAGTGTTTAACAGAGGGCTGGGTCACTCCTGTAAAATGGGCTATGTGCCCTACGGGAGTTAACCTGGTTGCCAACGAATAAAAATAAATAACCGAATAAATCAAATAAATAACAGTATAAAAATGATTTCTATCACTAGTAGTGTCTATTCCAAAATTACAAATGGCTTTGAAGGAGGAGCGATATACTCACCAGTCATAAAAAGGGGCTGGAGCCAGAGGGAGAGTTCGGGGTGTGGTTTAGCATCTGTTTTTTTACCTCATCCAAAGGTGGTGACCCTAGTTTGCTCAGCAAATGAGGTGAGTGTAAGTGGGATGGATGGGACTATCAGGAGGTGCAATACATGCAACTCGAATGTCTAATCACAATTTAATGCAAGTTTGCTTCTATTTATTTATTTATTAAATTTTGGTGACCGGGTAGGCCCACTGAGCCCCGAAGGTCCCTTTTTCAGGGGCGACCCAGGATGACAATACAATACGATATCTGATACAGAGGAGACAACATTTTATTGCATAGGTTGTGGAAGCATAAGGTAGTTATAGACATTGGTTTTACTTTCTGTACATCATGATTTGGAATTTGCTGTAGCAGAATAAGGTATTGTTTTAATCTGGATGTTTGCTGCTGATGTTACTATGGGGCAGTATGGCCAGAGCAAGCAGCAAAATTTAACTGTGTGCTGCATCATCTGCAGTGGTGCCCGTGGGAGTGGCATGGGGGGGGGTTATGGTCAGGATGGACCGTCCCAGTTTTAGGCCTTGGAAAGTTGGTAGCTTTATCCTGAAAGTATGTGTAACCAACCAGTTCCTGGGGTTACTAGAATCTCATAAGTTTAGATCAGGCAGAAAACTTGGGCAGTGTCAGAGGGTTTAAAAACTCTCTGTAAAACATTACATCACCATCTGCTCAGCTCTGCTGGGCAGGGGATGATGTAATGTTGTTTGGAACTCTCACAGCAGCATAAGCCACACTTGGCCAGCAGCTGTTCTTCAGCAGTCAGTAGTCTGAGGTCAGAGTTTGAGCTGAGAGTTCTACAGCAAATGGTGCTCTGCCCAGAGATCACTTGCTGAGAGGGAAGGACCCTTAATTGTTGTTTTCTGCCTTAGTAAAGTAACCAACGGCTGGTTTCCTGGGAAGTGGTGGCTACCAGGGCCTGTGAAGCCCCGAGGGGGTGAAGATTTTACACAGAAAAGAAGAAGAATGAGACTGAAGGTTCAGTGAGTACTTTGGGGCAACTCACAAAAGACTGTAAGAGCTATCAGCACTGCCTAAAATGTACAGACTGTGTGTGTCTACAATTTAAAGATATGGATTTTGTGTGAGATCTGCAGATTTCAAGTTTCTTTACAAGTGTTCTGAGGGATACAAAATGCATGAAAGTAAAATGTTCAAGCAGGGTTGGCTGGTGCCTTGCCAGATACAGGAACTCAGGACCCTGGCACAAAAATGTGTGCAGTAGGATGTCTCTTGTAGCCCCTGTGTGGCCACAGAATTCAGTTTCGTAAAGTAATGGCAGAGAAAGTCTAGCGTGGCCGGAGTGAGCTATTCCCTCATTCCAGGGCTCGGGTAGGCCTACTGTAACTGCTTACCCAGAGGAATTGTTTTAGGTGTTAACTTCAGTCACCTAGTGGTACTCGTAAGTCCATGACTCCTGAAATAGGGCTGGACATGCGTGGGAAATGTCTGTAGAAGAAAGTCAGTTTGCCTGCAAGAGGTTGGAAAAGTTTGTGCCTGCTACAAAAAGTGTCATCCGTAATTTACAGTTCCAAGCTCCGGGTCACCTCCAATTCTTGTTAACATTGTCAGGAATAAAAAGCCATGCAGTAACATCCCAAATTTCTGGTTGCAGACAATCCCTCTTTGAGTGACTTGTGTGATGATTTTGGGGCCCCACAGATAGGAGACACAACATAGCCCTGGCACCTCTCTCCCCAACCTGAGTTACAATAGAAATGTTGTTTTGTGCTCCACCCCCCCCCCGACCTCTGAGATGCCTGCGCTAGGTGTTTGCCCTAATGTCAGGGGTGATGCCTACTTTCTGCCAACTTGTGGTTTGTTACCTTGTCTGAGTAACTGGTAGGGGGGTCAGTTTTACATATGATGTACTTGTAAGTCTAGGACTTAGAGGCACTCAGAAAGATATAGTGGGCGAATAAATGTCTGGGGCACCAAGAAAGAGGAATTATGACTATTCCAGTTAGATAGATCTGATACAAAAATGAGTAGGTGCCTCTTTTTTAAGGGAGTGTGTCACTGTGAAGAATAAGGAGATATCAGAGGGACAAGCAGTTCCACTGAGTCAATCGGTTTAACTCATTACCTACAATAGCTCGGCAGCCTGTGACATCGTCGCCTGAATTAAGGCGCCGTCCGAAATGGCGACACGATGTGGGCGAAGCCTGAATGGTGATGGGAGTGGTGGGACCAAATGTGGTGGTGGGATGGATTGCAGTGACAGGATGTCACTAAGCATGTATATGCTGCGGGGGGGCGAGCATGGTGAGTGTGGCCTGGGAGGGACGGAGGGATGTAGGGGTGGTGCTGAGGTCAGCTGCCAAGCTGCACCGTGGCATTGCGGTGGGCCCACAGTTGCAGTGCGCAGATTCTCTGGGTTTGGGTTCAACCAGGCGCTTACTGCATTTTTTGTTGCGCCTGGCCCAAAACTTGTGTTTTCTTTTGTTTCCGCAGAACATGCACCCCCCTGGAGTTGAGAATCCTTTAGTAGAGGGATGGGACAGGTGTGGGGGCACAGCCCCCACAGAAAGCAAAAGAACCAAGTCCCCAACACTGCCTCCGCAAGGCCGAGGATGTCAGGGTGGTGAAATTGTTTTGCCACACCCTGACGCCACGATAACGCTGAGTTTATCGCAAGGCCGCTAACCATTATCACATAGAACCAATAGCTCCATATGAAGTCCGAACTATCCATTGTTTACCTGACACAAAATGGTGGCCCAGGAGGTAAGGTGCAAAACGGGAGCCAGACAAAACTGTCAAAAAGGAAGGAAATACAAATAGCTCAGTAGTGATTCGTGCTTCGTGAATGATACATGCTGCAAGTTGCACCTATTGAAAATAACTCAGACACTGTGAATAATGAAGCTGATTTATAAAATAAAAAAAATGTGTCTGCTGAGTGTGATACAGTGGCACGTTTTTTTCTGTGAAGAAGTGGAATTGGATTTTAGATGGAGGAACCCCTCGCTTGAGTGCTACAAGTGATTTTCTGGTCTACGGTGAGTAATTTTTCCTCAGGTTTTTCACTAAGCACCACAGTAACGTAACAGGGTCGGGAACCAAGAGGGAGAAGTCACACAAATGAGTTGATTGAAGGAATTTAAAAGTGCTGAGACGTTAAGTGCAGCAGCCAGCTATTGCTTTTTTATATGTACTTTATTGTCAGTTCACAAGATATCAGTGGTACAGCTTTGACACAGCATGTTATTTCTTTATGTTTTTATGTGCAGCTAAACAAACTTGTAGCACCTTATGTTAGCAAGTTAATTAACTAAACATAAAAGAAAAGATTAAAAGCTAACTTAGGTGATTAGACATGTTCAGTATATTCTTAATCTAAATTGTCTAATTCTCATTTAAATATCTCTATCAAACAATCAATTTATTCTGATGGTGCGCTTTCAGGGGGGCTGCAATATTCAGTTCATTCCTATTCTCTCATATCATATGTCTAATTAAGCTAATCTGTAAAATATTTTTTAAGTCAGGTGTTTCTCCTCCCTTATGGCATTATTCAGCTCAGGAGGGCCCATCTAGTCCATCTTCTCAGGCCTTTCTCCTGAGCATCTTTTAACTGGTAGGTTAGCTCTTCCATGTGCTGTATGTCCTTTATGATCTGTGCCCGCTCCGTTACAGCAGGTGGAGTAGGTTGTAGCCAGTTTCTTGTAATGGATTTATTGTATGCTAATACACATATATACCACAAATATAATAAATCTGTCCCTCTCATCCCTTCAGGAGGAAGTCCCAGAGTCAGATTTTGTATCAGGAGAGGGGAAGGAATCTGAAATAATCTGTGAATCTTGTCTCCTACCCCTTTCTAAACCCTTCTAATTTGGGACAGGCATAAAATATGTGTGTGGGGGTGGCTTTCTGTTCCCCACAATGTCTCCAGCAGCTGGCTGAGCCAGTGGAAGACCATTTAACTACTTTGTCTAGAGTAAAAAAAAATGCACTCTGACTTTCCACAGATATTCCTGCCAGAGGGGGGACATGGTGGCCTTTGATGTGGATTCCCATATCTTGTATCAAAGGGAGACAGGTATATGAAAACCAGCCTCTCTTTCCCATTTGGTCTGTAGGGTCTAGGCCATTCCCTCGCTAAGTGAATTTAGGTATTGATATAGCTTAGTAATGGCTTGTTTTGAGCTTGTTAAGGAAAAAAGATCGTTGAGGGTTAGTCCTGGTTCCATGGCAATAACCTCTTCCCTTCGGTGAAGCATTTGTTGTATGTAGGCATATATCTGTAAATAATATATTTTATCTTTAGGGGTCCATCCCCATATTTGTATACATTCTGGAAAGGAAAGTACTGTATCCTCTCGCAGTATCTGCATTGGTGTGCAGAACCCCCTAGTGGCCTGTTTCTTATACCAGGGGTCTCTCTGTCCCAGAATGAAATTATTTTCAGATATGAACCATTTCACTCCCCACATATCTCTCTTAGGTCTGGGATAGGTTTGGAATATATCCCATGCCCCAAGGGCTACTTGAATGGGAGTATTGTCAGCTAAACAGTGTGGCCTATCTGACCTAAAGAGACAGGTGTGTATATGAAATTCTGGGCATAGGGCCTTCTCTATCTCTTGCCAATGTGTTTTGACTGGAGCTTGTGTCCGGGAATCGCACCCATCTAACTTGTGTTGCTACGCAGTATTCCTTAAGATTCGGGACCACTCATCCTCCTTTTTGTTTTGTGGTGTAAAGTAAGGTTCTACGAACTCAAGGTCTACGATTATTCCATATAAAATGGAAAATCCTAATCTGCTACACTTGAAACCACCTCTGAGATGGTATAACTGGGATGCACTAGAACAAGTACAAGAGTCGTGGGAGGAGGTTCATTTTCACAGCCTAAATTTTTGCATACATGGGGAGGGGGGAGCAATGACTAGCATCTGATATCTAGTTGGAGGTGCTGGTCTATTGGTTTGCAATTATCTTAAAATAGGTGGGTGTTAGTTGCTCTCAGAGTCACTCCCAGATATTTTAATGTAGTGAAGTCCCATCTCATATTATATTTTGTCTTCAGTTGATATGATGGGTGATAATTAAATGTAAGCACTTCCGTTTTTGTAGTGTTGAGGGAGTAACCCGACAAGGCTGAAAAAGTTTTTATTTTATCCATTACCTGTGTTAGAGAGATCTCTGGGGCGGTCAGGTAGAGCAGCACATCATCAGTGTACAACACCACTTTATGTATGCTTGCTCCTAGGGGAGCTCCTCTTATTTTTGGGTCATTTTGAATCCACTGGTTCAGGGGTTCGATATATAGGGCAAATAAAAGGGGGGATAAGAGGCAGCCTTGTCGGGTGCCTCTGTTTAGGTTAATTTTCTGGGAGATTATACCATTAGTGCGTATGTAAGCTTGTGGTTCTCTGTCTAGATACCTTATTAGGTTTATAAATTTATCTAGGAAAGCAAACCCGGCAAGGACCCCATATAAAAAGTTCCAGCTTACTCAATCAAAAGCTTTTTTGGCATCAAGACTCATTAGGATAGCTGGTGTTTTTTGTTGGTTAAGTTGGTCAATAATATGTATTGTAGGGTGGACACTATCAACTGCCTGTCTTTCTGTGACAAATCCCATTTGGTCTTTATGTACTAAGATCGGGATTAGGAATTGTAATCTTTTTGCCAAAATAGAGGTTAGAATCTTGTAGTCAACATTTAGGATCAAAAAAGGCCTGTACGATGTGCAAAGGGTGGGGTTCTTGCCAGGTTTGGGGATGACCAAGATAATGGCCTGTCTACAGGAGGGGGGAAGGATGGAGCCTTCCGTCATTATTTCCAGATTGGTGACTTTCACAATAGGATTCAATGTTGTCTGAAATTTTTTATAAAATTCCATGGGAAGTCCATCATTCCCTTGAGATTTCCCTGTTTTCCCGTCCCTTATTACATTATTAATTTCTGCTTCTGATATTGGACGTAGAAGTTGGTCCTTCCAGGACTCTGATACTCGAGGAAGGTGTAGTCCTCCCAAAAATGTTTGTATCTCCTCTTGTGTGGGGTCATCAGGTTAGGCATACAGTTGTTTATAATAGGTCTGGAATGCTTCTGAGATGTGCTCTAATTTAGGGCTTTTTATTTTGGTTTGGGGATGTAGAATTCAGTCTATATGGGCTTTAGCTGTCTTGGCCCCTAAGCAGATTGCAAGTCTCCTTATGGCCTTGGGACCTCCCTCACAATAGCTTTGCCTTAGGTATTGGAGGCTGAACGACACATTAGCATCTAATAAGCTATTTAATTCCTTTCTATGTTTTGTCAGTTCTTTTTCTCTGTGTCTCAAAAATTTCTCCTGTTGTTGTGCCTCTAGTGTCTGTATCTTCTGTTCTAGTGTTTCTTGTTTCTGTTTTCTCGGTTTCTTTCTGGACGAAGCTACTGCCACCAGTTTCCCTCTAATGACAGCTTTGAGGGTATCCCAGACCATACCTCTACTGACTTCTCCATTCTCATTATCTTGTAGGGCCTGGGTTATCAGTTAAGGTATTTGTTTCTGTACTTCTTTATCCCTAAGTAGAGATAGATTAAGCCTCCAAAACATATTGCGGGGGCAGATCCAAGTAAAGTATCAAAGGGGCATGGTCTGAAGGAGCAATCAGGCCTAATTTACATTTCTGTATCATACAGACTGCATCTCTATTTTAAAAAAATAGTCTAGTCGTGAATATATATGGTAGGTTGCTGAGTAGTGGGTATAGCCTTTCGTGGTACCTTCAGCAAAGGTCCAGGCATCTTGTAAACCCAGTTTCTGAAGCAGGACCTTAATTTGCTTCTGGGGTTTATTGGTCCTCCTAGGGATTTTAGAGGCGGTGTCCATATTCTGGTCTAGAATCATATTCCAATCCCCCCCAATAATCAATGTCTCCTCTGCTTTTTCTGCAATCAAGGTTAATATTTGTCTATACGTTTCATACGGGGAGCCCAGCGGAACATACTGTATATTGATACCACTGTCAATCTAGTTCCATTTAAGTAAGACAAACCTACCCTCTTTATCGCTAACCTTATCAAGCACTTCAAATGGAGTGCTATGAGGGATCAATACTGCTATGCCTCTGCATCTACCCCTTGGTAAGATGAATAGCAAATATCAGTGAACCCAACATTTTTTAACTTTAGGTGCTCATTGTCCGATAAATGAGTCTCCTGCATTAGAAATAGGTCGGCCTTATATTTCTTGATATGAGAAATTATTTTTTTCTGCCGAATTGGGTTTGTTAATTCACTGGCGTTAAATGATAGAATCTTAATCCCCATTATGTAAGGGAGGCGGATCTAACTGACAGTGGACCAACTGCCCTCCCCCACACTCCTCCTGTCCTCAGCACACCACATCTGGAGTATTGTTTACAGTTCTGTGCTCCATATACCGTAGAAGGAAAACACAAAATTGAGAAAGTGCAGAGAAAAATTACTAAAAGAATCGATAATATGAAAAATAAAACATATAGTGACAGATTATCTTCACTAAAGTTATTTTCCATGAATTACAGAAGGATAAGAGGAGACCTATATCTGGCTTTTAGAGCTTCTTCAGATGAAATTCTAGAATGTACACTAGGACTACATAAACAAAGTATGTGCAATCTGAATACAAGATCGCATAAGTATAAATTCAAAGGTGAGGTGAACAGAACTTCAAAAAGAAACCATTGGTATTCACAAAGAGTTACTGAACTTTGGAACAAACTTCCTAGTCACATTGTTGAAAGTGATAATTTCTAGATATTTAAAGTAAGGTTAGATACCTACATGGCAGACAAACATTATTATTACCACGATTGGAAAATAAAATGGTGGCAAGTTCTCTATTGGGCTTTGTTCTACTTGAACTTGTATAAATTATGTGATTCTGTGATTCTGTGTGTGATCATTTCAGTTATATTAGCTGTCTCACCTAAGAACAGTAAACAACAAATTTGGGCTACTATTACAACTAAGGAAGTAGCCAAACCTTGCAACAAAAACTGCCAACTATTTACAATTCTTCCAAGGTAGGGGAACATTTTAGTTCCCTGACTCTGCAAAGTAAATCTCTACAGAGATGTAGTGTTGTTTTTATCCCCAGAGCAGGGGATCACTACGGGGGCAGTTGCAAGTGGGTAGTATTCCAGCTATTTTTCTGTCCCAACTGTATATATCGCCACAAATATGGGTGTAATTAAACTGCCTTAATTCCCCCCTTCCCCACTCCCTCCGAAGGGCACTCTTCAGCTTGGTTGACTGACAAGCGAGGGATAGCAGCTCTAGTCTGCTTAATGCCATTATGTAGGCCCCAAAATTGACAGATGTGCTCCCTCTCGCTGAGAAGCCCCACCCCCCCATTTTGTAAATTAGACACAGGTTCGCTATATTGTCTACAGTACAGCGTGTGGGAGAACAACATTGAAAAAGAAAGGGAAATAATGCACCTTCTAGTGCCTGAAAGGAAAAAAACTGATCAGGAGATAGTTTTTGCCCTTCTGTCTCCCCACCCCAACGAGTCCCAATGTTCCTGTTCAGTTGCATATTTCTACCGAGAGTTCAAAAACAACTTCTGTCCCTTTGTTTATGACTTACCGACCTTTTCAGTCATTGCCATCACTGGGAATCCACATGGGCTGAGGGTGAATAGTAAGGTGTAGTCCAGTTATGTCTGCAAAAAGCCTTCAGGTGCCCAGGTCTTGTTGTTCACGCTGGATCTGGTTAGCTCGGGCCTACTGTAGCCTGCCATGGATGTGCACAAGGGTTTTTTGTGTGGAAAGCATGTCCAACACTCTGTCCGGTCCCATCTGCAGATGATCCCCCAAGCGCCTGAGGTTCCTTTCTTCAGCTCGAGTAGTGGTCCACTGGAGATCCTCCACTGTAATTCCTCGTTGCTTAAGGGCTTCAGCGACATCCTCGGGGATGGAATACAAATGGGTCCCCTCCTCCCAGAACACCCTCAATTTTGCTGGTTAGGGGGTTGGAAATCAAATCTTCTTGGAGCGCGGTATTTTCATTGCAGGTCTGTATTGTAGCCTCATTTTTTGAATCTCCGACAGGTAGTCTTGGTCTAGATACAAGCGATTGCCATTATATTTTATTTCCCCCATTTGCCAGGCCTGGCATAATACTTCCTCTTTAGTGGCATAGCTCGAGAATTTCATGAGGATCTGGTGGGGTCTGGCCGACAGGTCCATGGGTTAAGTCCTAAGGGTCCTATGGGCCCGCTCAATTTGGACTTGCATTGTGGCTGGTAAAGTAAATCTTGCAGAAGATCCTGCATAAAATGGGCCGTGTTGCCCACTTCAGTCCCCTCAGGCAGCCCCGACAGTCTTAGGTTGTCCCTATGGAACCTAACCTCCAAGTCGACACATTTTGCTTGTAGCTGGTCTACGTAGTCAAGAACCATTACCAGGGCATCTGTGTGGAGTGAGGAATTGGATTCTAGATGGGACACTCGGGTCTCTACCTCTTTGAGTGCTACATCCATATCCACTAGTATGTGGTGTAGTTTCTGGAATTCGACCTTGTTCTCTCTCTGCATCTCAAGTATTTCAGTGAGTATGGTATCCAATTGTGCCTTTTCCTTCATCCCACTATTGGGTGATTGTATTGCAGCCTGGGGTGTGTGGCCTGTCGGCAAGAGACACTCGTCCCAGTCTTCCTGCAGCAAGCAATATCAGGAGCCATCTATCGTCATTTGCCCTCGCTCATGTGGATTTTTGAATTGCTTCGAGTCCCTTTTCCCTTTTGTCGGCATTCTGGCTGATGTGTTTGAGTTTGCAGCAGGGAAAATTGAAGTTTTTTATCCCTCGAGGGGAGAGCTCCGATTCTGAGCTGGTTAGCTAGCCGTCGCGGAACCAGAAGTCCGCAGCAGTGAGCTATGTACAGTAAATTTAAGGCACTATATATTTATGCAAAGAAAATGGGGGATTCAGAAAATCCATCTACAGGAAGGGTTGTCCATGGTCTCAGCACTTTGCAATGAATGATAATTCACAGGTTTAAAACTTTGAACTTCGCTTTGAAGCGTTTTTGATTGCAGTCTACAGCATAAATAGAAGCAGAAGTGGTAAGACCAACAACAATCAAACTGAATCAAGTTGATGGCTAAGGACTTTGCAAGCTAAATAGCCAAACAGCTGAACTGCATGAACACTGAAGTGCTTTATTGCTGTACTGCTTTATTTGCACATGTTCATTTGTGCCCGAAGTTTGTATTCACTTCATTGTTATCAGTGGTGCAATATCTGTGAATACCTGCTCTTTCCATCTGAACTGCTGCACTTCTGTATTTTTGCACCAACTTTGTGCCTATTGAAAACAACTCTGACACTGTGAATAACGAAGCTGGTTTATAAAATAAAAAAAAATTTGTGTCTGCTCAGTGTGATTCAGTGCCACGTTTTTTCTGTGAAGAAGTACAGTAGATGCTGCAAGTAACCTTCAGGAGGCATGACCTAGTATGTTACCATAAATATTTGAGGAAAAATGTGGCAATAATAATTTGTGGTTATTTCACTGTAAATTTAAAAATTACTCAACCACTTTTTTTCCAGGTTTGTTATATACTAGGATACACTGACAGTGGGTTTGACAACCATCAGCTCTTCACCTGCAAGAGCAGAGAAGTTACTAACATCCACATTTTTGAAAATTTTCATTAACTTTCACAACTAATTACATACTGTAGTAAACTTTGAAATCCTTGCAATGTAAACATTTCTAAACAAAATCTCTCCATATTTGGTCAATTCTATGACTTTTACAAAAAGGCTATGTATGCCAATTTTTACATATCTAGCACCAAGGTGGCTGATATATAAGCAGATAAATATTTTTACAAACTTTCCCCAGAAATTAAATGCCAGACTTTGAGCCCCTCTATGTTTTAAATGACTCATCCAAATGCTGTGATGTTTGGCACATCTTTAGGGCAACTTTCAGTAAGTGAACATGTGAAAATTCAGGTCTCTAGCCCAATAGTCACCTGACCTATGACCAAACAATGTTTACAAATTCCACAAAATATCAGAATTTAATTCAGAATTTTCTAATTCTCTACAGCTCTAATCCCAAATTGAAAATTAGTGTATCATCTGCCTACATGATAGTACTGACTGATTTATTTAATTCTGGCAAGCTATTAAGGAAAATAAAAAAAAGAATGGTGCCTCATACTGCCCCATGAGGTACTCCAAACCCATTGAGACTGAATACCAACATAATATTCTCTATTTTAACTGTTTCTTGTCACTGGTCCAAGTAATCTGTAAACCACTCCACAAGGCTCACTGATGAATCCTGAGTAGGACAAAACATGTGTCTGTGTCTTCTACTTGCACCCTTTGCAGATTGTATGAAAGGCCCTTTGGCACCATGCATTCCTGCTTAAACCTGAACCAGCCTAAAATTTCATGTTGATTTGCATATGCATCCCACGATGCTTTGCATTATGGGGGTATATAGGATTTTGTAATTCTTGTAAACAACTCCAGTGTGTAATCTGCTATCCCAATACCAGACAACCTATGGAGCAATATTACTTTATCTACCATATCAAAGGACTTGATCAGATCAGTGAAAACTGAGCCCAAAAGATTACCTTTGTCAAAAACATTGAAAATGTCACTGGTCAGTCTGACCAGGCTGTGGTAGTACTATTGTACATACCCTGTCCATCTCATTTCATCTGAGTTGCCCACTCTTGAACTAGATGACAGGCAGTCCTGAGAGCCCCCTCAACTAAAGAAATGTTGAACATCCTTCCTCTTCCTCTCAGGCAATGGATAACCCTCTTTGAGTGCCAGGCAGAATCCAGGCTGTGGGGCATGGACCCAGGGGTACTCTCTGTGTCTATGGGTACATTGATGGTGGCTGCTCAGTGGAGGCCTCCTCTGTACAGTCACTCCAATTTTCCCAAACTATCAACATGGCATCACTTTTCTTTGCTATTCACACTGCAAAGACTTTTACTCGGATCAGTCCAGTGGGTGCAGAAAGAAAAAGTCCAAAGGTAATCAGATCTGTTGTTACATTGATTAAAAGATTTATAGTTACACTCTGGGAACATGGTACCCTTAATTCCCTCTTGCTCAGCACTATTAAGGCAGGCTAGATTCTGACCCTTGACATGTCAGAACCTCACGGTCCCTTTTGTGAAAGGTAATAGCCTTTTTCACACACTTTCATAGAGTCCAATACTCGGGTGATTCACCAGTGGGTGAAATTATACCTCAGGTCACAGCCTCTCTACTCTACAGTCTGAATGTGCTGGACCTCCCATCTTGTTATTCTTTTTGGGTTACGCACATGTTCGCACATACAGTGGCACCATGGCATCAAGTCAGCTGTTGTGCAAGCAGGGATGTAGCAAGCAAATTCAGTTTTGTACACAGTATCCCAAAAAGCTACCCCCATGCTAGTTTTCTTATTTGCCCCTATCCTCCCTCACCCATGATGCCATACACAGTAGGGTTGTTTGTAATTGCAAACTGGCATTGGATTCATCAGAGTCCGAGCTTTTTTTCAGAATTCAGAATTTCAGCATTCAAGACCAAAAACCAAAATTCCAAAACCCCTTTTAGGATGCAAAATCAGAATCAGATTATGACTTTCCTTCAGAATCTGAGTGTAGTAAAAAGCCTTCCCTCCCTCCCTCCCTTACCTGCTGCTGCCGGGCCCCTTCCTGTCTTCTTTCTAACATGGAGGAGGTTCAGGTGACTATAATAAGGTGGCAGTACGGGATGGTCTGGTGGCGACTACCTGGTAGCTTCATTATTGTTAGTTCTTCTCTTACCACATTAATGCATCCATAACATTGGACAAACATTCCCTCACTGAGTCCCACAGCAAGCCTCCAGTAGTCTAATGGCATAGAACACCCCCATACCTGGGTCCCCCAGCCACCCGAGGGTTGACTCCACCTGGCCCCTTAGACCCCTCTTCCTGATCAGTCCCAAAGCCTACACACGTTGTGTTGTTTATTTTCTAAAAAGTACTTTAAGCACACTAGTCCAGTAATACTATGTCCCCAGACTCCAGATGCTCTACCCGCTCCGTGCCTGCCATTATTTGAAACAGAATACCTCTTTTCTCCCAGAATTACCCAGGAGGTGGCTGAACTGAACAAAGTCCTGGGAGCAGGCTCTGCCAGATGTCTTTTACTATATGAGTGTGGCAGAACCTGCTTTCAGGGCTTTACTTAGGTTAGCTACCTCCCAGCTAACTCTGGGAGAAAGATGGGATTCTGTATCAAATAATGGTAGGTCACGGAGTGGGGAGAGAGCTCTGAGTCCATGGGACACAGTATTGCTACTGACTAGTGCGCTAAGAAAACGGGAAACATTTGTCCTCCTCCAGCCACTGCAAACATGTACAGAAACCAAATGTAAACCAGATTACCTGCAGTTTCTTGTGTTTCTCAACCAAACACTCCAACCAGTGATGAAATATTTGCAGACTAACCGTGCCAAAAATGCTTAGAGCCCCCACTGCAGCACTAGATGGTGACTTGCTGAAGGGCAGGGGCCTTACATTTACAGCACTCCCATGCGCCAGACATACTTCCAGATTCAGCTCCAAATTACCAGCAGTTTACATTCCCCACCAAATACTCCATTGGAAACTGAGAGTGGTTTGGCATGTATCAAGTGCAAAGCACATCAGAAATTATACAAGACAGCAAATATGTACATTCCATTAGTCAAGGCAGGCAGTATATGAACACGTTAAAAAATATAAATACAGTAAGTAACTAATGAAGTTCCTAGGCATTTCTTTTTGTTACTACTCAAGATTTTTAAGGTTGCTATTAGAGTTGTTATTGAAGATGCAGTCATTTGGAAAACTTGGCAATTTGTCATGGACAGACAATGTGCCACCAAATAAGGCATTTTCCAAATAAACTTTGTGAAGTTTTGATTATTTCCTAAACTCTCCTAGCACCCAACCTACTTTCCTCCTTCCCTCCCTCCCTCCCTTGAGTGCGCCCACAGTCCCCTCCAACAAGGAAATACTACTAGTGAGACTGTGAAGTGTTGGCAACTAGGTGTCATGCCATCTCAGTCCTTTGTCAAATAACTCATGGAAGAGAGATGCCAACTAGGGCTCACACCATCTCAGCCATTTAACCTATAATATACAAATACCATATCTATATATCAGAGGCTATATTGATATAGTAGTTGAAAACTTGAGAGGCAACTCACAGAAATCATACAAAAAGCTATATTGATATACCTTCATGTGTAATAGTACAGGCTCTCACCAAGGGACAGACCACCCACTAGATGGCAGCACGTGGGTCTAAAACCAAGAACAATGAGCTACCAAAAAACCCTCGCACAAGTCCTACCCCAAAAACACATACAGACTCAGATGAATATTGCAGTAGAACTTTTATTTACTCACAAGTGCTGGGCATATCACCCATGCTACAGCTCCCACATCTCTACCATGGGTGATATGCCCAGCATTTAACCTTTTGCACTGTCAGTAAGTAAAGGTGATGCTGAAATATTTATCTAAGTCTGTATGTGTTTTTCTGGTAGGGTGTGTTCAAGGCTTTTTTGGTACCTCTTAATTGTACAGGACTGATGGTATGACTGGACAAGAGAGATGTGGGTTGGATGGAGAGAAGGTTTACTTGTAATTTCTTTTCTTTTCTTGCCAGTACTTTGCATAGCCCACTTCACTGACAAAGTGCTGGCAAGGTGGAGTTGGCCCTTCCATAAGGACATAACCTACATAGTTTTAAGAGCAAGGAGTGGGGCACTCACCAAAGCAGGAACAGACGCACTGCAAGTTTTCTGTGTCTCCTGTCAGCGCGGTGACACGAGAGTGATTGGGGTGATTTCTATTTTAGATTGCCATGCACTCATACCATGTTGGGCACCAACATGATTTCTGTGCCCTTCGTGGCATGCCTGACCTGAAGGAGGTTATATATATTTTGGGGGCACGTGAGGTGCAAAGCCCCTGTATTGGGGGTATGGGAAGCAAAGCCCCCGAAAAAGCTGACTGTATCCTGGGATGGTGATTTGGCGCTGTAACTCCTGGGGTGTAATGCCTGGAGCTATAATGCAGGCAGCATGTTTCCTGCACCATAATCAGCGTCAACAACATGCCTGTCACTGTGGCATGGGTGAAACTGGCTTTCTGCACTTGTTGTGCGCTGAATTCTTTACTAAAGTGTGCTGTGTGCCATCAGCACCTTTTAATAAATAATTCGCCAGACAGCAAGTATGGAAAGCCTATAGTGTGTCTGTTCCTGCTTTGGTGAGTGCCTCAAGCTTTGTTCTTAAAACTATACAAACTATAGTGTAAGCCCCCACTCAAGAGGTGGGCTTACTGTCCTTGCTTAGGCTGGGTCCTCCCCTCTCTGGTAGGGTGCTTTTCTTAGTTGACTGTGCAGGGATTCCAGCTTTCTGCCACCAGGGGCAGTGCTTTGCCACTATTTAAGCCCTGGTATTCCCCAGGGTGGGGGAAAGAGACGGGGAGACAGCCATATTGAGGAGGGCCTAGTGGCCAGGGGGTAAGCCCCTCTAGCCAAAAAGAAGTCAACTGGCAGTGTCAGTGCAATGTGGGGAGGTTTCTGAGAGAGGGCTGACAAGAGTCTGGTGGCCGTGGGGCCCGGGTTTATGGTTCCATCAGCTGCAAGGAGGAGAGGAAGGCTGGAAGTAGGAGGACAGAGGGAAAAGGGTTGGAATCCCTCCATGGTGCAGTGATCCTGGTAATCAGATCATAAAAGAAGCATCCTGGCAGTGGGGTTGTTGCAGTGGTGGCAGGACTGCAGCAGTGCCCATCAGAGGTGGCAGTTCCAGTGTTTTTTTTCCTGGGTGGCACCGCTGCCAGTAAGACAAGGCCAAGAAGGGCAGCTGCATCCTGGGATTTGCTTCAGGGCCTGCCGTGCCTGTGTCTAGGGCAGGCCCATTAGACCCATTAAGGGATGTAACTCTGGAAACCAGTATTTTGGAAGGAGGGAGCCATCACTGCTTGCTTTGGTTCAGGTCTAGGTGGGCTCAGAGGAAAAGAGGAATTTGGCATTGTTTGGCTCAGTGGATGAGTTGGGTAACTGGTTTGGGAGCAGACATGGAGGCTTTATGCTGTGTTCACCCTGGGTTCCATTTTTGGTTCAGCTGGCATGGGAGGAGTAAGGCACTCCCTGTTAGGAGGAAAAAGGGTACATTGGAAGGAAAAGCAAGTTCAAAAGGTAGATAAAATCTCTGCCAAAAGGAAAATTCAGAATGGAGCCAGAGTGGCTTATGTTCTAGGCCTTAAAGAAAATCTGTGGTGGCTGTGGCTGTTTTCCTCATGCTCTTTGAATGCCATTTTGTGCTCATTGCCATTCTTTCAGCCCCAAGAAACTGCTCAAGTTTAATTTAACAATTTTGAACGCAATCATTTCCCATCCAAAATAAAGAGTTTTATAGTTGTTATGATTCTGCCTGTGTTGTGTGGTCATTGCAATGAATTAACATAACTGCACAACCTCTATTCTTACTTTTGAGTAAAGTATCAGCCCTCCTCCCTGATGTGAGATCAGTGGGATACTGTTTGGCATTAAGATCTGCCTTAAGGGTAAGGTAAGGCCAGTGTGTGTGAAGACATCTGCCAGGTAAGGACTTATTTTTTACCTCTAAAATGCCGATAGTTCCAGGAAGGCTTCAGGTCTTTGCTCCCCCTCGCTAACATTAGGGGTGGGTGACAGATTTGAGGGCTCATCCAAGATTTCTTTTGCAGCTTATTCTGAAAAGGAAAATTTATGGCACCGCTGACTGTGGAGGAGATGGAGCTGAGATGGGGTCCAACTGCAGCTGTGAGGCCTGCTCGGTAATGGCTCAGTTTGGTGGGCCACGGTGGTGTAGCAGCAAGCTCCTTGTGGATGTATCACTCGCTGGTGCCTCCTGCATCCAAGGATGGGTCAGGTAAGGCAGAAGAACTACTGTGATTGGTCCGCTCTGAGGGGTAAGCTGGAAGGGAGTGAAGTTGGAGGCGCCATTTTGTTAAGTGTGGATAAAAGGAGAGGGATGCATGTGAAGAGGTGTTAAGTAAAATGAAAACAGCAAAACTGGAGATGATGGCAGATTGATTTTCATCCAAGGAGGAGCCCCGTGCTACTGTTCCAACCTCCCTGCTGATGTGACTTTGAAATTCTGCGGGCAGGGGAAAGGCTATGGAAAAATGTGTCTGGAGAGGGGGTAGTGAAGCTGCCGTTTTGTTCTATTGATTCCAGAGCTACAGTGGGGAGACTATTTGAAGGCAAGTCGTTTGATTGCCCCTGGCACTACCCCACCAGTGCATTGGTGGGCACATCCTCCTTACTCTCCCAGGGGAGTCTGGATCTGGGAGCAGTGGCAAAGCTGGAACTGCCTGCAGTAGAACCAAAGTGGGAGTCACCAGATATAATGATAGAAGTTGTGGAGGAGCCCTCTGAGGGTGGCGAGGGGGAGCATAGCCATCTGTCTAGCTCCAACCCGCTGGCCGTTGACTATCCCCATGGCAAAGAGAGAGAGGCAGGGGTCTGCAGATGTCATCTGGGGACCTCCCCAGAGCCCAAGGGGTAATCCGTGGGATCCCTGTCTGGTAACAGCAGTTCAAATGGTATGACTCTTAATCTGAGATTCCTCCACCATATACTCCACACCCTGTTGTGAAGGAAGAACCTGATTGATGAGATGGCTTGGAAAGAAACTGCTCTGTAGCCCCTGGAAGGACCGTTGACAAGATACCAGTTTGCTGACCATGAGATCCAAAGAACTATTCCACGGTCTTACCATCAGCTTGCCACAATGAGAGAGCAGCAAGAGGAAGGAGGCAGCTGCTAGAACTCTTCTACTGGGAATAAAGAACTAGAACTCTACTAATGGGACATTCAATTAGGGTAAAAAACAAATAAAAAAAACGAGACTTGGTGTGCTTGTCTGAGTTGGGGGAAGGAAACTGTTAGCTGTGCTGTTAGCTAGGTGAAGAGAAGAGTTGTAAATTAGGGTGCGTGGCTTAGGCAACAGAAAGCCAGGTGTTTGTATTTAAAACTTCCCTAGTTAGCTTTTGGCAGAGAGCAGGAAGAGGAAGGAGGCAGCTGCTAGAACTCCTCTACTGGAACTATATAGCCCTCCCTCCTCTCCATCCACAGCCCCGACCCTTAGCCAGTTCCACTTTTATAGGCACTGGACTTGACTGACAACAGGAACTTCCTGTTTGGGAGAAGGAAGGGAGTGATCACAGAGGCACAAAAGACTCACCATCCTAGAAGGAAAAGAATATCTCTTCCTCACCCCCTAGCTGCTTGAGGTCTGTCTCTGAGCAAGTAAGAAGGAGACTACTGAGGAATACAGGAACTTCTGGTCCTAGAACAGGAACGGCAGGAGCTGTAAAAGCATGGAGGCAATAGGAAAGTGGGGAGAGGGGAAAAAAAAAGTAAACAGAGAGAGGAAAGAGTAAGCATGCAAAACAACAGTCAAGGGGCTACAAATAAGACATGATGGGAGTGGTGCAGTGCAGTGGCTGTGGAGCAGCAGTCTTCCGGGAGACTTTCTGGAGGATGCTGTGTTGTCCCATCTGCAGGTACCTTTCTGGGTTGAGGGAGGAGGTTGCTTGTCTCCAGGCTGAGTTGACCAAGATTCGGGGAACCTCCTCTCCCACCCAGGGACCACCAGGGCTGACACCGCCGCTGCCTCAGAGGTTGCCATGAAAGAGGAGTGGTTGGACCACGATGGACCCAGGGAGGGTGAGGATGGAGGAACAGAGGCACATCACTCCAGTTGTACCTCTCCACAATTTATATGCCATTCTGGCAGAGTGTGGTTCCTCTATGGAGGCACCCACAGTGGAGACCCAAGGAGAATGCTGCTAACCTCCACAAAGGAGACCCACAGGAAGGTGACATGGGACCCCACAGTGGAAGGAAACAACTCCTAGTGGGGGACTCAATTGTTAGGGGGGAGAACTGCGGGAGAGAGGGGAGAAGGAGGTAAGGTGCCTTCCCAGCACCATGACTTGGAGGGACATGGAGCGAATCTTCAGGATCACTGGAGCAGCTGCACGGGGATGGAGTTGGACGTCATTGTCCACCTAGGGATAAATGACCTGAATGGGAATGGAATCAGAGCAGTGCAGGAGGAGTTTGTGGAGTAGGGGAGGGGCTTTAGACTAATAGCACACACATTAACCTTCTTGGAGGTGCTGCCTGTCTATGGCATGGGTGAGGCTAGGGTGCTCAGCACCATGGGATTCAATCAATGGTTGAAAAACTGGTGCAGAGCTCAGGGTCTTGGCTTTACTGGGGACTGGGTGTCCACCTGAAGGGATACAGGCCTATACTGGTGTGATGGTCTTCATCTGTCCAAGAGGAGAACCAGGATCCTAGGTGATAGGTTTAACTGCTTCATTGGCAAGCATTTAAACTGGTCAAGGGGGTAGGTACTGAAAAGGAGCAGGGAAATCCCAGCCCCCTCAAAAAACAGGGTAGTTAGTGAGGTAAACACCAAGATAGAGAAGTTGATAGGGAAATGGGCAAGGGTAAATGAAGAAATAGGCAAATGCAGTAAGGAAGTTGATAGGTAAATGGGCAAGGGTAAATGGAGAAATAGGCAAAGGCAGTAAGGACAGGGATGGGGCTAAAAGAGGTAAGGCCATCAAAAAATGAAGGGCAATGTGTACCAATGCCCATAGTCTGGGTAACAAGCTCCCTGAACTAGTGGCCTTGATGGAAGAGGGATGCCTGAATATTCTGGCAGTCACAGAAACATGGTACACAGAGAACTATGACTGGGATGTCAACATACCAGGTTGCACAGTCTACAGGAGGGACAGGGAGGGTAGAAGAGGAGGAGGAGGAGTTGCTCTCTATGAAAGGGAAGGGATCAAAGCAATGGAACTAAAGGGTGAACAGGGAGGAAAGGATGCACTGTGAGTCACCCTGGAGACAGGAAATGGCACTACAATCTGCACAGGTGTTGTATACAGACCCCCGTCTCAAGAGGAGGAAATAGACAAGGAAATAATAGAAGGCATCTCTAGGATGGCAGAAAAGGGGAGATATTGTTGATGGGAGACCTGAATATGCCAGATGTTAACTGGAGCACCTTTGCTGCAGCCACATCCAAGAGCAGGGTCATTCTCGATGCATGCCTCAGACAGCTAGTGTTGGAACCCCCTTGGAAGGGAGCAATCTTAGACCTGGTACTCTCAAATGGGGACAGAGAGAGGATCTCAAATTAAGAAGTGGGTAGCCTTCTGGAAACAAGTGACCACCAAACTAGGAGGCAGTATAGCGCAGTGGTTAAAGGCTCTGAGCTGCAAACCTGCAGACCTGGGTTTGAATCCCACAGCCCCCACTTGCTAACTGTGTGACCCTGAGCAAGTCACTTAACTTCCCTGTGTTCCCAGGTCACACCTGTAAACAAGTTTTCAGCTCCGTGTGTCTCTCCTGGTTAAAAAAAAAAGTGTGGTTCACGATAAACACAGCCGAAGAGTCAAGCCATACAAAAGCGAGGGTACTGGACTTTAGGAGGGCAGACTTTGTCAAAATGGGAGAGTGTCTCAGAAAAGCACTAGTAAATGGGCAAGAAGGAGGGGTGGAGGAACAATGGGGAACATCAAAACTGCCATCACAGACACAACAAGCCTTTGTTTGAAGCAAATAAACAAATCAAAACTACGGAAAAAAACAGTATGGTTTTTATAAGAGGTGGCTGGGAAGGTTAAGGAGAAAAATATAGCATTCAGGAAGTGTAAGGAGATACAGAAAGGGCAGGACAGAGAACTGTACCAGTAAAAGCAGAAGGAAGCGGGGAAGGCAATCAGAATAGCAGCGGTCCAAACCAAGGAAAAGATAGCCAACTCAGATAAGAAGGGGGATAAAACCTTTTATAGGTACATTAGGGAACGAAGAAAGACCAAGGGAGGAATAGTGAGGCTTAATAAAAGAGAAGTAGGTGGGCAGAGGGTGACAGTGAAAAGGCAAGGATACTGAACGAATACCTCTGCTCAGTATTCACAAAAGAAGAGGAGGGGGAGGTACCTAATCCAATCAATAGAAGCACTCTGGATAGAGGGGTTGATTCCAGTCCATTCACAGAAGAAAGGGTTCTGAAAGAACTCTTCAAATGACAGGCTATCGCCTGAAGCTATGTGGGGGGAAGACCTCCTCCCCCACATCCTATTTAAGTTAGCAGGCTACTTCCACTCTGCTTTGAGCGAGTCGCACTCGCTGTCATGTCGTCACTGGTCCGTGGCTGTTCTCTCCGCCCCGCTGTTCGTTTGTCCTAGCTATTGTTGTCTTTCCCCTCCCTTCTCCCTTCTCCTCCCGCTCCCTGTGTCTCCTTTTGTCCATTTATTTTCATCTTTTTTTTGGGGGGGGGGTTTGTAGCTCGCTTTTCAGTGCTGTGCTGTTTTCTGGCCTATTGTTCACTATTTCTGTCCACTTGCCTTGTGTTTCTGTTTCCGCTTCTGAGCAGCCCGGTTCCGGCCCCATTCCTCCGCCACTTCTCCATTCTCCTCCAGGTTTGTTTGCTCATGGACTGCTTTTCCAGCCCCGCCATTACTACCGACTGTGTTCCATGCCTCCCTGCTGCCACTATGCATCGACCACCTACTTGGCGTCATCACAACTGCCTGCACTATCCGCTCACTGCATTGAGCTTGTCACCAGTCTGGCTGCTGCTCCTGGACCTTCCAGCCGAGGAATGACTTCTTCTACTCCTGACTCATGGCAGCTGGCCCTTTCTTTTCCTGCCATGCTACGACCACTGCTTACTTTCTTCAGCAGTGGCATGCTCCCTTCAGCCAGTGTGTCTACTGATATGCCGATACCGGCATTCCTGCTTTAAGCCTGTGCTTATGTTCCTATGCTCCTCCCAGCTGTTCAGCATTTCCTCATGCCAGGACTGCTGGATGTTCCTTACAGCGAGCCGCTGCTCCTCGGCTGGCCGGCAGCATTTCCTGGGATTGCCATCTAGTAATTAGCATTCATATACTTTCAAATTACTTGCCTTACTCGTACTGACTTGGGCTCTCTGCATACAATTACTCGGTTTGCGTGTCTATTGCCAGTGCTAGTGACTTCAGCTAACCATCAGGATCGGGGCACCTCTAATTAGGGGGCTTGTATTAAATGCTGTACTCCTCCTCAATAATGCCCACCTTGTTTGTGCTTGCTGCCCTTGTGGGTCTGCTCACCGCTCACCTTATACCTGTAGCTTCTGCGTAGTTTTACAGAAGCTACACTAGCATCCTCCTGTGCCATGCAATCCATAGCGTACGTTTGGAAATTTATTTGCTTCCTGAAGACTCTGCAGTTGTTTTGGCCACTTCTCAATGAAGTGATGTTACCATTCCCATAAATCCACGCCTTGGGTACTTGCAACACCACCGAAACTCCTCTGTGCTATGACTTGCTAATTACCATACTGTATTTGACCAATTGCTCCTAGTCCGCTACGCAGTACCACTTCTCTGCTCGGTATAGGTTTGGAGTTCTGCTTGCCTTCGTGGGGCTTAACTGCCACCTCCTGCACCTTCCTTCAGCTAACCTCCATGGGGTTTCAGCTGCATGTCGTACCTGCCTTCCTCATTTTCCAGCTGACCTACATGTGGTCCGGCCATCCTGGCTTACCTTGTTGGGACTCCATCGCCTCTTTACTTACCTCATCAGTTAACCTACAGTACATGTGGTCCAGCTGTGCATGCTAACTTACATGGGGCTAGCTGCTGCTCTACTTACTTTTCTGGTTGACCTTCGAGGGGTCCACTGTGCATGCTAGCTTACATGAGGCTAGCTGCTACTCTACTTACCTTACCGATGGACCTACGAGGGGTCCAACTATGCATGCTAGTTTATGTGGGTCTAACTGCCACCTTGCTCACATTACCAGATGACTTTGTGGGGTCCAGCTGCACCACCTTTGCCTACTTTTATGACCTGCTTCGCCCTTCGGGCCAAGGGTACACTATTTCTACTCCTGCCTCATCAACTCAGGTCCTAAAGATTCGCTTATCCTACTATACGCCTACCTGCTGCCGTGGCAGCAAGCTGAGGAACTCCTTCCTATGGATTCACATTTTGATGTTTCAACATTCATCATCTATTCTTTGGATGCTTTTGCCCTGCTTCCCTGCTACTACATCTGCATCATGCAGCTTGCTTACTACTACAACTTATGTACAGGTTCGTTTCCTTACCTTACCTTACTTGCTCATATTATGTGCTTCACCCTTACAGGGCTTAGCGGTCATCATGACTAACCTGCCATTACAATCTACTGCGCTCCTCATGAGCTGGTATCCATCTAACCTGTTTTACATATTTACTGCGATCTCTACCTACCAGGACATGATCCTGTGCATTGCACGCAGTTTGACATTTCCATTCCATTATCTACCACTGCTCTGCAACCTGCCTCGCCCTGCGGGGCCGGAGGTTAGCCATCGCATTTAGTCAGACTTGTGCCCCTACAGGCCCTGAGGTCCTTTGTTCCTATATTTTACTGCACCGATGTCGCCTACTTCTATGACCTGCCTTCGCCCATCAGGCTGGGAGGTTTCCCTACTTCTACTCTATATCTGCCTCGCCCAGCCTGGGGCCTGGAGATTCACACATTCTACTATACACCTACCTGCTGCCATGTCAGCCAGCCAGAAGCTTCTTTACTATGGATTCGCATCTGGATGTTTCTTCATTCATCATCTATTCTTGGATGCTTTTCCCTGCTGCTTCAGCCATATGGATTTACTACTGCTTCACTCCTTCCAGGACACTTAGTTGAGCTTCTCCTGAAATCATCACTATCCTGATTCATGCTTTACCGCTTCTCGGACCCTGTGACAGCACTATTTCATTGACTCAGCCTCTTCAGTTATCACCATCTAGGACTCCTAAGCTCAACTATTCAGGACTCATCAGGATATTCTTCACAAGTCGATTCTAGCCAAGGTATCATTCTGGCTTGAAAGGTAGATGTCAACATAGTTACACACCCATTTGGATCCACGAAGCTCTCTGATTCCCTTACTTGTACCATTCTTCATGCCCCTTGCTTATAATGTACTGTACTTCCCTGCTACTACGTCTGCCCATGCAGCTTTACTTACTACATCAACTGACCTACGTACAGGTCCACTTATTTACACTGCTTGCTTATACTACCTGCTTTGCCCTTACTAGGCCTAGAGGTCATTCCGGCTAACTCGTAATTACAACCTGCGCTCCTTGTGAGCTGGAAATACATCTGACCTACTTCTACGTATTCCCTACATTCTCTTCCTACTTAATGCTTGTTTCCGCTCTCTGGGTTGAAGATTCTTACTGCTCCATCCTCCCTATTATGTAGCATCTGCCAGTTCTTGTGCTTCATTGCCACGGCATACATTTGCTACCCTTGCCATGCAGAACTTGACTCATCAGTTCTCCTTCTTAACATGGATGCGGCGCCTTGAATCCTGGATCTTCTCTGCAGTCATCCTCACCTGCTGGAGCGCTTCACCACCTGCGATGCTTCACTTCAACTTCATCTCAACCACGGATGCCACTCTGTTTCATTCCAGCCTGCTCATGGATTCTCGAACTTAGGGTTTACTAGATGGATGCTTGCTCTACGAACATACGAACATATGAAATTTGCCAGCAGATAAAGGCCTAGAGGTCTATCAAGTCTGCTCGAATGTGCAGCTAGCACCCCTTATTCTGCAGCTGCCCCTTCCTTCCACCCTTCCCCTTCATTAACCCTCCCCCTTGTCCTGTCCCATCCTCGTTTGAAGCAGTCCACTGTTCTACTGCATACCACTTCAGCAGGTAACGCATTCCACCCACCACCACTCTCTCTGTAAAAAGTGTCTCCTCATCTCCCTCCTGAACCTTCCTCGCTCCAGTCTCATATCATGGCCCTGGTGGCCCTCCCCTTCCTTACTTTGAACAGCCCCTCTGTACCCGTCTTGTTTATTCCTTTCATATATTTAAAGGTTTCAATCATGTCACCCCTGTCTCTCCTCTCCTCCAGTGAGTACATGTTCAACTCCTTCAACCTCCTCTTGTATGATAAGTCCCCCAGCCCCTTGATCATCTTTGTCGCTCTGCGCTGCACCCCCTCCAGTAACAATGTCCCTCTTCAGATACGGATGCCAGTACTGCACGCAGTACTCCAGGTGTGGTCTAACTAATGACCTATACAGTGGCAGAATCACCTCCTCCCTCCTCGAGGATATACCCTTTGCAATACAACCCAGCATTTTGTTGGCCTTTGCAGCTGCCTTCCTACATTGTGCCGAGTTGTTCATTGACCCTGTAATGAGCACACCCAGATCCTTCTCCTCCTCTGTCTGGGCTAGCTGCACTCCCCCTAGCTGGTAACTCCTCCTTGGGTTCTTCATCCCAAAATGCAGCACCTTGCACTTTTTGGCATTAAAGTGCAAGGTGCTGCATTTTGGGATGAAGAACCCAAGGAGTAGTCACCTGACATGTCACAATTCAGAACGTCTTCAGTTCTCCGTTTCTCTGGATTGGGTTCTACATCTTTGGGGTTCAGATTAGCCGATTAGATTATTTGGGATTACTTTCCTTTAGTATGCCCAGAAGGATGGGCAGGTCAGTAGCCATGGGTCCTCAGAGGTTCCCCCCAAAGGGGTTTTCCTCTCCTGCGTGCTACTGGTCACACTCTCTGGAGTTGGAGGAGGTATCATACTGCTACTCAATTTCTTGGGGTATCTTCCTACTCGATTCCTTCATCAGTCAGATACAGAACAATTGTTAATAACATAATTCTTTTGGGGGTTCTCATAATACTGGACTAAGCATTCTTTACCTTTATGGTGGGCTACAGAGTAAGGCCAAAACTAAACTAAGTTATAACAACGTTACTCATCAGCTCAAGCATCAAAGCACTTGCACAAGACTATCTAGCTCACTCCTACTATAAGCACTGACTGTATAACTATGTTCAAAGTACCTAAGCACAGATCAACTCAAACTGCTATATATCTAAAGAGCATGTCCTACTTACCTATCTGGCCTCTGTATCCAAGCACAAACCTTCATTATCCAATTACAGTACATAGCACAAGCACTGAGCTATGAACCACACAAGAATGACAGGTTATTGCCTGAAGTTATGTGGGGGAAGAGCTCCTCCTCCACATCCTATTTAAGTTGGCAGGCTACTTCCGCTCTGCTTAGAGCGAGTTGCACTCACCCTCCATCCTCCCCTGACACCTCCTCCTTCTCCGGCACTCTTATCCCACCGGGAGGGGGTCTCATAATACTGGACTAAGCATTCTTTACCTTTACGGTAGGATACAGAGTAAGGCCAAAACCAAATTAAGTTATAACAACGTTACTCATCAGCTCAAGCATCTAAGCACTTGCACAAGACTATCTAGCTCACTCCTACTATAAGCACTGACTGTATAACTACATTCAGAGTACCTAAGCACAGATCAACTCAAACTGCTACATATCTGAAAAGCATGTCCTACTTACCTATCTGGCCACTGTATCCAAGCACAAACCTTCATTATCCAAATACAGTACGTAGCACAAGCACTGAGCTATGAACCACACATTAACTGAAGGTGGACAAAGCAATGAGCCCTGATGGCATTCACCCCAGAATTCTAAAAGAATGGAAGGGCTTTAAGCCCAAGGCTCAATGGGTGGAGCAACTACATCACTCCCCCATCAGGCTTATAAGGTCACTCATCCTGGACCTCTACAGGATTCATTTATTGTTGCAGCCAGAGGCTCTGTGGGCTGCTCCTTCTCTCTGTTCTGTTATCTCATTTATTCTGCCTGTCATTTCCTTCTCTTGCCTCCCGGTGCCCTGCATTTCTCCCTCACTCTACAGTCTCCTTATTCTGCTTCTGCCCCTCCTGTCTGTCTATACCTCCCCCACTCTTCGTTCATTTCTCTGCTTATTGTCTCCCACCCCCCATCATGCTCTTTCTTCCTGGTTTCCTTCATTTCATCTAGCCCTTTCTTTTCCTGGCTCCTCGGAGCTCAGGTTTCTCACTCCTTTTCCTCGCATCATTCTGTTCCTGCCTCTGGGTGCCCCTTTACTGTGAGTTTAGTGGCTCACCACTGTGCACCGCCACTACCTTCCCTTCCCTCCCTCTGCCGTCTGGGTCTTCCCGTCGCTCGCCCTCGTTTCTGTGCTCTGCTTGTTGGCGTTCATCTCCTGCATGGCTCTCCTTCTTGTTTCTGCTCTCCTGTATTTTATTTTTACCAGCTTGCTGCTCTGCACTGCACTGCCTCTGATTTTCTGTGCCACAACGGAACTCTATGTTTGAAAACCCTACGCAACCCACAGACCGCGTCTTCACGATGGTCGTTCTTCAACTCCCCGACTTTCTGGTTGCAGCACATAGGGAGCCTACCTTGCAACTGCTTTGTCAGTGGTTGGTTTTCAGCTGTGCCGTTCATTCTCTGGAATCTGGGAACTATTGGGTTGTGTGCACTTTAATTTTTACTACATACCCCTTGCTCACTCCAAGCCTGAGCTCCAGCTCACTTCCCTGTTGCCACAGCTGCCTTCTTTCCCAAACCTGTCTTTTCCAATCTCATCTGCAGTTCCCACTTGTTTCCATCATGTAAGATCAGTTCTTCCGTATGTGTGGACAGATGACATGTGGGGCTCCTGTGTGTAGTAAGTATCCATTTCCTGTATACTGCAATTGTAAATTGTACTACTACCTGGCTCTTTCTACCTTGTAGCACAAGTATTAGCCCTTTGGGGATGAAGCCCTCATAATCAGCACTATGCAAGGTTTTGATTCTCACTAACCTGATGTTGTACACCTGTCTTATTCTGACTCATGGGTCATTTACTCCGTTCCTACTGCCGTTGTATTTCCGTGTGTACTGGTCTAAATCTGCACCTGCCATTTCTGAAGTAGGAGTTCGCTGTGTGTGACCTCGCTCATCAGATGCCCCCCCCCCGCAGTAGCTCAGTTCCTGTCTTCCTTCTTTCCTCCCCCTTGCTGGGGGTCGGCTGGCTCCTATCATGTCTGGGCTCCATTCCCTGTCGCATCTTGCATCCGTTCCTGCTGGCCCTGCCTGTGGCTGCTTTCCAGCTGCTTGACTTCTCCTGCTTGTCTTCGGTTGTCCGACCACTTCTAGGACTCATTCTGTTCAACCTGGGCCCTCCTTCATCTGGACTTGGCCCCCTCATTTGCCTATAATCCATTCCCCTCCTTTGGCTGTCGCTGGTGGGCTCCGTCTGCCCCGTAGCCTGCATTTGTTGCGGATCTCGCTTGCTCTGCCAACCACATCATTTGGCTGTCTCTGGCCACCTCCATCTGGCCTGTAATTAACATTTCTTTTGGGCATACCTATCATGATCTATCATGAATCATATGCTGCCTCATCGACCCACGGCCCTCTTGCCGCATGTATCAGGTTCCTGACCCCGGTCATCATTCACTGATCCTTGCCTTATCATCATACTTCCTGTCACTTTCGAGCATCTAGTTCCTGACACAGGCCTCATCATTCACATGCCTTATTTCATACCAGTCATCAGGATCCGCCCCAGTCGTGGCTTCACTTCCTCATTGTCTATCGTCCGTTTGCTTACGTCGATCGATCGACCCGTTATGTAGGTCTGTTCCATCACATTGACTACTCGAGCATACCCCTCTCGTGTCCCTGCTACCTTGAATCAACTCAATATCCAATCAAGGACATGCTTTCCTGTCAATTACCCTTTGCTAAGGGCTGACTGGCTGCTCTCCACCATCGTTCGAGTTGACTTTCATGTTCATTTCATGTCCCCTCTTCAACCTTTCAAGCCTTCACGGCTTCTCTCTCTCATCGTTAGTGCTTCCTCAGTCTTCTCATGCGTGCCTCTGGATATCCCTCACTCATCTGGCCTCCACATCCCTTGCTCCTCTGACTTCAACATGGATCTGACTGCTACATGGATCTACTCCTGCCCATCGCTTACTCGAGCATACCCCTCTAGGGTCCCTGCTGCCTCGTGTTCCTTCTTCGATCCGTGCTTTCTTTTTGGGGGTTTTCCCCTATCCCGTCATCATCTTCCCTACTCATATCCTTCTCTTTAATTAATCCTTCTCTTTAACGACATACATCCTCAAATCAAACATCGTCAGCCTGGAGGGAAGGTGACCTAGGCCTTGGATCCCTAGAGATTCCCTCCTCAAAAGGGGTTTTTTTCCTCTCCTCCGTGCCAATGGTCATAATATTAGACAGTGTTAGTGCTTTCTTAGGCTAATTAGTTAGGTTCCACTGATGGATGGAGGCAGATGGTGGCTACGGCTTTCTCCTCTCTCCTTAAGAAGTCCGCCCTTATCATCTTCTCAGAATTCATTCATTCATCATCCTCACCTCTTTGATGCTCAACACCCAATTAGGTATTCTTTTTGAGCTTCTTTCCAAACTACCTTTAGGCGACACAATCATTCCCATGGCACCTGTAGGGGGAGAACCCTCCCTAGGGTTCCTTGTGTCGTACCCCTACAGGGTGATATATCCCACAGATAGAGAGGCGGAAAGCCACAAAGTAAATCAAGTCACACAAGCATCCTCTCATCTAGTTGCGTAAGCACAATTGAATGGGAGGGCTTTAAGCCTGAGGTTCAATGGGCAGAGCAACTGTGTCACTCCCCCATCAGGCTTATAAGGTCACTCATTCTCGACCTCTCCAGGATTTGTTTCTTGTTGCCCACCATCCACCCCTCCTTCTCCAGTGGCTCATCTCTCTTACCCATGGACTTCTTCCTAACCTACCTTTAGCTGACGCAGTCATTCCCGCGGCACCTGTAGGGGGGAACCCTTCTCTAAGGTTCCTTGCGTCGTACTCCTACAGGGTGGTATATCCCACGGATAGAGAGGTGGAAAGCCACAAAGTAAATCAAGTCACACAAGCATCACCTCATCTAGTTGCGTAAGCACAATTGAACTAAGGGGGAAAACTAATGATACCACTGACTACCCTTTTTAGCAAATCATGAGAGGATGGTGTGGTACCTAAGGACTGGAGGAGGGTGGATGTGATTCCCCTTCACAAAAGTCTGAACAAAGCAGAGGCAGGAAACTACAGACCTGTTAGTTTGACCTCAGTGGCAGGGAAAATGATGGAATCACTTCTGAAAGAAAGAATTGTTGAGTACCTGGAGGCCATCAGGACACAGGACCCAAGGCAGCATGGATTTACAGTGAGAGGGTCATGTCAGACAAATCTAATGGATTTCTTTGACTGGGTGACCAAAGTAGTAGACCAGGGAGGGGCTGTGGACATGACCTATCTTGACTTTAGCAAGGCATTTGACACAGTCCTACACAAGAGGTTAATAAACAAATAAGCCAGCCTGAGAATGGGCCCCAGGGTGGTAGCCTGGGTAAAAAATTGGCTGGACAAAAGGACACAGAGGGTAATAGTAAATGGAGTCTACTTCAAAGAAAGGGGGGTTACTAGCAGGGTACCCCAGGGTTCAGTATTGTGTCAGGTCCTTTTTAATGTCATTATAAGTGATATTGCGGAGGGACTGGAAGGAAAAGTATGCCTCTTTGCAGACGACACAAAGATCTGCAACAGGGTTGATACACAGGAGGTGTGGAAAGGATGAGAAGGGACTTGGCAAGGTTGGAGGAATGGTTAAAAGTATGGCAGCTTAGATTCAATGCAAAGAAGTGCAAAATAATGCACCTGGGAAACAAAAACCCAGGGGAAGAGTGCACAGTGGTGGGGGGGTATTAACAACAACAAATATGGAAAGGGACATGGGGGTAATCATATCAGAGAACCTAAAAGTAAGCAAGCAATGTGAGAAGGCAGTAAGGAGATCTGGGGGGATGCTGGGATGTATAGGAAGAGGCATTACTAGTAGAAAACAGGAACTTGTTATCCCTCTGTACAGATAGTTAGTGAGACCCCATCTGGAGTACTGTGTGCAGTTCTGGAGACCCCATCTCCGCAAGAACATAGACGGGATGGAGGCAGTCCAGAGGAGGACAACTAAAATGGTGCAGGGTCTGCACCACAAGCCATATGGAGAGAGGCCAAAGGAGCTTAATATGTATACCCTCAAGGAAAAGAGAGAGAGAGAGGGGACATGGTAGAAATTTTCAAGTACCTCAAGGGAATCAAAAAAGTCCAGGAGGGTAGCATCTTTCAGTAAAAGAGATGTGTAAGAACAAGAGGACACAATCTGAAGATAGAGGGGGGACAGCTTAAGAGCAACATGAGGAAATATTTTTCACAGAGAGGGTGGTGGACACATGGAACAGCCTTCCTGAGGAGGTCATGAGGTCAAAAACAGTGTGGGAATTCAAGAATGCATGGGACAGACACAAGGCAATTCTGGCGGGGGGGTAGGAAGAAGTAGGCTATTGGTTAACTAGGATCTGCAGCTTATTCAGTAAGTAGAGAAATGGGCAGACTGGGTGGGCCTAGCGGTCCTTATCTGCCGTCAAAGTCTATGTTTCTATGTACTGCCCACTAATATCCCACACCAGACAGTGCAGAGCAAAACCCTGCAGGAAAGGATGGATGGCCTAATTAGGAGTGACCCTGCAAATATCATGTACCGGACCCAGGTGTGGTTGGAGCCAGGGACTGCTCAGCACACTAGTGTGAGAGAACTGCCAGAGTGGTCACAGGTTGAGAGGTAGGTGAGCAGATGCATTTATATGGAGTACCCCACTGCAGAGTATTCCTACATACCAGAAAGGCTCTGGGATGTAATAAAAGAGAAAAGTGTAGATTGGGTTTTTAGGTCTATGCTCCAAAAGTTACAGCAGCGGCTGGGAGTTCCCACAAAAGCTGATCAGATGCTTATTCAGAAGGCCCATTCTCTGTGCTTCTCCACACCCTGGACTGACTTGACCCTCTTTAAAAACTTTGCTCTGGTGCAGGATTTAGCAAGCTGCGGCATAAAATATTATGTGATGTCCAAGGGCATTTTTTTTTTTTTTGTACCTTTTTTTACCAGGAGAGACACACTAAGCTGAAAACTTGTTAACAGGTGCGACTTGGGAGCACAATTAAGTTAAGTGACTTGCTCAGAGTCACACAGTATGCAAGTGGGGGCTGTGGGATTCAAACCCAGGTCTCCAGGTTTACAGCTCAGAGCTCTAAACCACTGCGCTATACTGCCCCCTAAACGCTTTTGGGGAAGAAACAACAAAGCCAGATCCTGATTACTACTTTCTCCACGGCAGTGGGAATGCTATTTCAAGGGAAGAATCACTGTGTGCTATTTTATTTATTTATTTATTGAAATCTTGGATAACACCAGTGAGTGGATGAGCGTTAACTGGTTCCACATCAGTTAACAAGTACAGAGTGACCATAAACATTCAAATACAGAGTGGTTCGATGGCAAATATACAAATACGTGTTACGGTACAACAATACAGATAAGGTACATGATTACACTATACTGAAGCAATGTACAATGTATGTCCACATCAAGGAGAGACAAAAATCAGTAGAGGAGACAGAGAGAGGAGAAGAGGGGTGAAGATGGTGAGGTAATGGTAAGAGGAATGGGTTGGTAGGGTAGGAGGTGAAGGGGTAAGGAAGAGAGGTGGGTTGGGGCATGGCAGCACCATGGGAGAGTACGAGGGGTCAGTGAAGTGCAAGATCGGGGCTACCCACTGGAACAGTGACAGGGTTAAGAAGTGCTAGTGGATAAGTACAGACTACAGCAATAGGATTACTGACTTGAGGCAGAATTTAGTGGTGAGCAGGCACAGGTACCCATGGCGAGAAGGTGTTGGTGCAGTTTGTGTTTAAAAGAGCCATTCATTGCTGCATCATGGATGTCCTGAAGTAGCGCATTTGCCCAGAGGGGGGCCCAGTATGAGAAACCCCGCTGAGCCAAGGTAGTGCAGCACCTTAGCACACGGAATACCTGAGAGACAGTGCTTCTGGTTTGCTTTGTGTTCTGGGTAGGGGTCAGTAGATCCGTACTCCTGGTGGTAGAAGGTTTAAGGTGGCTTTATCGTTGAGGAGGCAGCTGTGGTATCTGATTCTTCCACTGAGCTGTAGCCAGCCAGCCATAGTATAGCGATCACATGTGTGCGTGAGTCTAGCAGCACCTGTGAGGAGATGGCAGGCTTTATTTAGTGCAGTTGAGATGCGGTGCAGAGTTGTGTCTGTTGCAGATCTGTAGATCACCAGCCCATAATCGATGAGTGAGATGATTGAGCTATTGATGGCAGTGCTCAGGGCCTCGTGTGTGAGATAGTGCCTGTGCCAATACAGGATCCCAATTCTGATATTGATGGCCCTTGCAGTAATGTCGATGTGCTTGGCATATGATAGGGTGGAATCGATAGTGATGCCTAGGTGTTTGAAATGCCAAAAAAGTTCAAGAGTGACATCCCCAACGTTCATAATCGCAAGGGGGAAGGCTCTGTGTTTGCTTTGTGGGGAGGAGAACATCATGGTCTTTTTACAATTCAAGATCAGTCTATTGTCCTTAAACCTTTGTTCCGCAGACGCAAAGCCATTTTGTAGATCCACCTCCAGATGCTCAGAGTGTTGGCTGCTGGTGAAGAAGACCGCATCATCTGTGTAAAGGAGCATTTGACATGAGCTAGAGGCAGTGAGGTTGTTTAAGAATAAGCTGAACAGCAGCTGTCCTAATGTGAATCCTTGCGATGCACCAGATCTGACAGAGATCACATCCCCAGTCCTAACCTGCTGATAGAGGTTGCTCAGGTAGCTAGTGAACCAGCCCAAAGTTTCTGAGGAGAGCCCAATGTCAGCCAGTTGTTTGATGAGGAGCCCATGATGCACTGTACGGCAATCACCATATTTTGGTTATTGCCAGGACTGTCCAGTTTGTTTGGGAGGATGAAAGAAAGGTAGTTCAAGAGAATAAGTTGTTATAGACTTAAAAGTATTGTGACCAGGGGAGGAGCCAGCACTACCTTGAAGATTCAGGACTGTGGTCATGTCTCCTCCTTCCCCCTGAGACTCTAAAGTTTTCATGTCTTAAATCAGAAAAAAAAAGAAGAAAAGGACTTTTATATGTGTACTTTTCCAGTTCATTATTATTGTTACTCCCGTTTGGAGTAACTAAGAAAATTCTTGCATCCTATACAAGCCTTACCTCTGTATAAGTGGTGAGTGAATGGGTGTGAGAGTGATGCGTGGGTGTGTGTGGGGCTGGCAAGCTTAGATTGTAAAATTTATAGATTTAATCTGCATTCTAAATAGTTTCCAATTGTTTAGGTAATGAGATACAAAGACAGCCTGGCTAGAGTAAGAAACAGCTTACCCTTTTAAAAGTTTATGAAATGTTATCATATATGAAAGAATAAGAATTTTTCAATGATCAAAGTGTTTTGACCAAACTTGTTCCACTGGGTGGTAGGTATGGAGTCAAGAGGGTGGGGGTTTAGGTGTGCCCAAGAGAGCTTCGGGCTGGGTGGGGAGTGCGGATACCCACCTCGCCCATAAGGGCTTCTTGGGGACATCTTTCTGTTTCTTTTCCAGGAGGAAATGTTTTTTAAGGGAGGAGGAGAGTGTAAGCCCCCCTCGAGTTGTGGGCTTACTATCCTTGCCTAGGTTGGGTCCTCTTCTCTCTGATAGGGCCATTTTCTTAGCTGGATGTGCAGCAATTTCAGCTTTCTGCCACCAGGGGGGCAGTGTTTTGCCACTATTTAAGCCCTGGTATTCCCTGGGGTGAGGGAGATATGGGGAGATGGCAGTATTGAGGAGGGCAAGGGGGGCAGGGGGGTAACCTCCTCTGGCCCAAAGAAGTTGGCAGGCAGCATTGGTGTGACGCAGGGAGGTCTCCGAGGGAGGGCTGATAGGAGCTTGGCTGCCATGGGGCCTGGGAGTAAGGTTCCATCAGCTGCAGGGAGGAGAAGAAGGCTGGAAGTAGGAGGACAGAGGGAAAAGGGTTGGAATCCCTCCATGGTGCAGTGCTCAATGTAACCAAATCATAAAAGAGGCATCCTGGCAGTGGGGCTGTTGCGGTGGTGGCAGGACTGCAGCAGGGCCCACTGGAGGTGGCAGCTCTGGTGTTTTTTTTCCTGAGTGGCACGCTGCCAGTAAGGTAAGGCCAAGAAGAGGAGCTGCATCCTGGGATTCGCTTTGCAACCTGCCGTGCCCATGTCTGGGGCAGGCCCATCAGACCCGTTAAGGGATGTGACTCCGGAAACCAGTATTTTGGAAGGAGGGAGCCATCGCTGCAGGCTTTGGTTCAGTTCTGGGTGGGCTCGCAGGAAAAGAGGAATTTGGCATTGTTTGGCTCAGTGGATGAGCTGGGTAACTGATTTAGGAGCAGCCACGGAGGCTTTAGGCTGCATTTTACCCAGGTTCCATTTTTGGATCAGCTGGCATGGGAGGAGTAAAGCACAACCCTATTTGGAGGAAAAAAGGTACATTGGAAGGAAAAGCAAGTTCAAGAGGCAGATAAAATCTCTGCCGAGTGGTCTGTTCTAGGCCTTAAAGGAAATCTGTGGTTGCTCTGGCCATTTCCTCAAGCTCTCTGAATGCCATGTGTGCTTATGTTAGCCCAGTCTCTCAACCTCAAGGATGTACTCCTATTTAATTTAACATTTTTAGATGCAATCATTTCCTGTCCAAAATAGAGTTTCATGGTTCTTGTGATTCTGCCTGTGTTGTGTGGTCAACGCAATGAATTAACATATCTTCACAACAATTATTCTTGCTTTTGAGTAAAGTACCAGCCCTCCTCCCTGGTTCAAGATCAGCGGGATGCTGTTTGGCATTGAGATCTGCCTTAAGGGTAAGGGAAGGCCTGTGTGTGTGAAGACATCTGCCAGGTAAAGCCTTCTTTTTTTCCTCTAAGATGCCGATATCGCTAGGAAAGATTCAGGTCTGTGCCCCCTCCCCTTGCTATAACATCAGGATCCCGAGACAGAAGTGGAGGACCAGGGGTGGGTGACAATAGTTTGATACATATGGTTCTCTTGGGTGGTGGTGGGGAGGGGAGTTATGGTGCTTAAAGGGTGGGTGGAAGGGTGTGTCACTCTTTCTTTAACCAAGGCTGGGGGGTGGGGGAGAAGGGTAGCATTGGACACTACTGAGTGAAGGTGGAAAGGGGACTGTCATCAGTGATCACTGGTCAAAATTAGGGAGAAGGGGATAAGGTACTACAAGAGTGTAGAGCCTAGAGATCACAGCACCTCACTGTGAACGTGAGTGCCAGCAGACCTGAGTTTGATTCCTACAGTCTCCACTTGCGTACTGTGTGACTCTGACCAAGTCACTTAATCTCATTGTGCTCCTAGTACACACTGAAAAATGAGCTCTAGCTCATTCTTAAAAAAAAAACCTTCATGTTAATGCATTAGCCACCATTTCAGTTCTGAACAGTTTGTTTGCTTGAGAGAAACCACTACTACCACTATCACAGCACTTCCCGTACCAGGAGCGGAGAGGAGATTAATTTGCAGAACCCGCAGGATGAAATCCTGCTAATTTTCAGCACACCAATTTAAAGGTGATGGTTCTTACCCACATCATAGAAGAGAAAAACCAAAGATTAAATTTCAGTCTGAACGCCGACACAATGCTGCTGCTATCTCTACCACTGCAATCCACAAACAGAAAGAGCTTCTCTAGAGACTTCCGTTTCCGCTTGCGAGGTTGATGGCCACTTAGTCGAACCACTCTTGCTCCCCCCAAGCAAAACCCTTCCTTCAGCTACACAGAATTCAACTTAAATCGCTCCCAAAACATGAACAAGAGGGGTATTAGAAGTGCTGAACCTGTATCCACTCGTAAGATGGAGGATTTTATAGAGAATGCTGCAGGATCAGAAACCGAGGCCTCAGACACTGAAGTACTGCAGTCACGGCCTACCCCAATCTCAGCGAAGTCTGCAAACCTTTCTCAGCTCACCTCAAAAGCTAAAAACCAAAAAAAATAAAATTCGACACCATCTACCATGAACTATGTGCCTTTCATGCAGATATTAAACAATTGTATGGGGAAATGCATCAGGAGGATACCTTACTTGAGCAAAGGGCTGATGATACAGAACACCAGGTCACCGCAACAGAAAACCAGGTAGATGACCTGGACGGCCTGGCACAACACTTACAGGAGCAACAAGAAATACTTGAAGTGCATCGAGAAGACATGGAAAATCGAGCAAGACGTAAGAACATCCATTTGTATTGCATACCTGAGGGCACCGAAGGAGCTAACATCAAGGACTTTATCACTTCTTTGTTCAGGTCCATGCTTGATTTACCTCAGGACATGATGCTGGATCTTGAATGTGTCCACCGGGCTGTTGCCCCAAAGCCAGCCACAACGACACCCAGTCCTCGTTCAATCATTGCACGCTTTAATAGCTATTCAGTCAAGGAGCAGGTTTTACTAACCACCTGGCAAAAAACAAAAAATCTTCTACCAACAAAAATGCTTCTATATTGACCATGACTATGCGCCACACTCAATGAAACTATGCTGAGCTTACCTTCCACTCCTGCCCACTTTGAAAGTGCCAGGTTTCAAGTTTATTACACCTTACCCTGCAAAGCTGGTTGTCCACCTTCCCCCAGGCAAGAAAGAGTATTCCACCACCTTGGAGGCATGAGAGGATCTGTTGCAGCAAGGCATGGTTTTTCTGGAACTCCCTCAGGTTTCTTCACAGCCTCTGTCCCAACCGCCACACTGGCAAACAGTCCCTACATCCAGTCACGGCAAGGAGAAGGACAACAATGACGAAGGCAAGAACATGGCACCGAAACAACGTTTGGCGGAAATCCGAAGAGTGGAGAATAATTCTGCAGCCACTTGAAACCTAGGACTGCTTTTCTAGCTGTGCCTTCTCCTTAATTACCTCAGTAGGGCTCGCTGAGGCTCAGGTACGGGAATGCAGGTTAGGATGGAGAGGGAAGTGATTTGGTAGGGGTTCCCTCTGCCAGGGCCCCAGAGACAGGCCTAACTCTAGATCGCTATGAAGTATTCATAGTCCCCTTAATTTTACAGGGAACTACGCAGTCACTTGTTGGGACATGTCCTGAGGACCTTATTTCCTGCTTAGACCCCTCATCCCCCAGTACCCCAGTACAAATTACTCCTTCAGCAAGACTATACTTGGCACCTTTATTTACCTGTATTTTGCAACCCTCTCCCTCACTGCCCACCTACAAACAGGAGCTTGTCTTCTGGCCAGGACAGCTGATCCTTTGATGTTAACGCACTCTCCGCCCCACCCCACTCCAGGAACAGAAGCTCGCCGAATACCTAGCCGTAACATAACAGCTTGGCTCCAGCAACTCTCCTGAGGTGAAATAAAAGCTGACACTCGGCAGAGAGACATGAAAAACTCAGGGCAGGCTGGTGATTATGCTGCTGCTGTCTAACCACTCCAATACTCTAGGGGCATACCAAGGAGCAAAACATATTGCTCAAATTCCAAGACAGGCTTGCACTTCACGGACTACCCACATGATTGCATCCAACTGCCATTCAGAAAAAAACATTCTAAATAACAAAAGGCTCACTCTGCAGCTAAGCTTTTTTAGAGCTTTGTAAACTTTGAAATGTCTGCTGTTTTGTCCCATCTACAAGACATTTTCTTCACGTATCCCAAATGCTCACTAGTCATGCTACTGCCCTCCCCTTCTGTCAGACATAGCACATTAATGCCAGAACAGCGTGCAGGGCACAGTGTGTGTAACAAAGTCAGGATGTGGCTTAAGGGGGAGCAGCAAAGAACTAGGAGGACCTCACAAATGCTATCCCAGGTACAAATTAAATGTACACATTAGTGTACACTGCATACACCTGCTGACGTCCATGTGTGCAAGAGGGAAAACTGCTATAAAAACATTCACTCCAAACTGAATGGCTAAGAGCCATCCAATCTCTATGAACCTCATCCTTAACCAGACTCTTACTCTCACTGGATGATGTGCTGGGCAGCAGCGTCTCCTCAGTCTGAACCGTGGTAGCACTGGCAATCTCCCTAGGCCCTTTGCCAGAGCCAGCTTTTCAGATCCACATCTCAGCATGTGATTCCCCCAAATAATAGCAGGTATATTTCCTTCCTGCATCAGCAGCTCAATATCTGACACCAGAGCTCTCGTCATCTTCACCATCACTGGCAGCTTCTTTTTCTCAAAAAAGTAGGAGAAGTAACATTACCACCCCCCCCAATAGGGTAACAGCAGCTTTGGTGAACTCCGATAAGTGCCACAAAGCCACCAGGAATTTCTCTTTGAGGGGCAGCACCTTAAGATATTCCCTTCTGTGATCTCTTACACTTTCACACAATTAATGGTCATCTACACTCAATGGCCTCACACTCCAGAATCCACTGAATCTTCACTGCTGTCCTGGTGTCTATCCCTGGAGGCTACCAGACAGTGAGTTCTTTTGTTCTCATGTATTCTGGATCCACAGGCAGTTGCTACTAGTGAAGGGTGCCTGGCTCCTCCGGTGGCCTGGGAAGAGAACTGAAACAGGGACGTCCCGGAGGCACACTTGTACCCTTCTATCACTATGCCATCCTGACATACATCTGCCAGCCCCCAACTACTGGCACTCTAACTCCACCCACTGGCAGTCAGCGATTCCACCAATCAGTAGGTCCCATGGTCTGACATTCTAGCAAACAAGCCATTTGCTGTACTGGCTGGAGGGAGCAGTACTTGTTACGATATAATCAGTTCTAAATCCATGCAAGTGTTGGGATAACAGACTATTTTTGTTTAGGTAATCTTTCAATTGATTATACAGTATACAATCCTTTCAAGTAGTTTCACCAATATACAGAGAACTAAAAGTGGTCAGTAGTTGGTGAGACCACTGTAGTTTCTCTAGTTTTGTGAATTAGGGATACAGTCGCTTATTTCCAAGTTGTGGTTATTTTATGAGTTCATAATGACAAGACTAAATATTTAAATTACTGGTTGAACGATAAGGTCATCTGAGATTTTTAAAATATTGGGATGAAGGTGATTTGAGCCTGGTCCCTTACTTTCATCTGTACTTTTTAACATTAGTAGTGCATATTCAAAAACTATTAAAAAATTAATTTAGGGCATTTCAAATTACTGTCAGGTCATGTCATTTATACAATTCTGAGTTACTTTGAATGTAAAGTGCTTACTGTTCAACCAACACTGTCCTATGTTAGTAAACAAATATATAAAATTGGTTTGCAATATCGAAGTCACTGTGAAGTGTATAATCTCCATTTTTATAAAATCGATGTTAGTTCTATTAGTTGGGTACCAGAGATCTTTTAAAAAAATTCATAATGATTTCGGATTTTTAAGATTAGCTAGTTGCCTCTCCTGGAAAAATAGATGACTTTTGTTTTTTAATATTCTTGTTACATTTGTTGCAGAATTGCCGATAAAGCACTGCAGAATCTGTATTTTTAGTAGTATGGTATTTTTTTTCAACATTTTTCAAGTTATCTCATTTATTTTTCCATCTGTGGTGTTAGCCATGGAGTCTTACTGGCCCTCACTCTTCTTCTAATCACAGAAGTATGTTTTTCATATACTGCGTTAAGAGTAGAGGTCAGGAAGTTAGCTGTATTGACAACAGCTTCCAACTATTCTATTAAAAGGGACAGGAATGGACTACTTATGTGCAGCTGTTTGAAATGTCTCTGTTTTCATGAATTATATTCATACCTCTAAAGGATTCCTATTTAACTGTACCTGACTAAAAGCTAAAGCTGTCAGTAGTGTTTTGAATTGTTTTCTTTGTATTTACAACATTCTGTTCAGTTCCTTTCATGGAACCAATAATTTGGAGTTTTGAGCTGTACTGTACGCAGTCAGTTGGCGGGCTGGGCAGCTTGCAGGTGGGGAGCTGACCAGGGAGGCGGGGTGGAGGGCTCGGTGGGAGGGTGGGAGGGGTACCGCTGTACCACCAGGGATGGGATCTAATCTTGTTTTAACATCTGTCCACGATCGGGCTGTGAGCGGTTCACTGGACCACCAGGGATATAGGAGTTTCATATATCTATACTTATGCCCACGATTGGGCTGCGAGCGGTCCACTGGACCACCAGGGATATGGGAGTTACATATTTCTATACTTATGCCCGCGATCGGGCTGTAGGGCACTTTGCAGCTCCTGCAGGGGGCATCGGTCCCCGACAGCTGCAGCCTGGCAGGGCGCCAGGCATAAGTCACCAGGGATGGGTGCACCTGTATGCAAATGGGGCCATAATGACATGCAAATGGCCCCATTTGCACCTTGCATGCATTATGGCCCCATTTGCATGTGCACCTTTGAATATCGCGGTTGATGCGTCAAGCGCAATGGCACTTGCACTAGCGCATCCTCCTGCCCCTCTCTGACCACTTGCGCTGGTGCAGTGCCACTGTGCCATGCACAATGCGGGTGGCCACAGAGCAATATTCAATGGTGCTGAGCCATGGCATAGCACTGTTGAATATCACCCTGTCAGCGCCCTGGCACATCCCAGTTGTGCTGCGCCCAGGCTTGCACCACAGCCTGGTGCAGTCTGAATATCCCACCCAAGATGTTTCAGCTGTTACAATTTACTAGAAAATATTTTTTTTCAGTGTTCCTTTCCAAGACTTACAGCACATCTTGGTAGTTCATCTAAAAAGTCTGTATAGAAAACATTTGAAAACATGTGACACTCCCGTTAGCCTCATAGTGCCTTTGTGTACGACATCATAGTGCTCACCATGACAACAGACGTCACAAACAGCAAATGTGTAGTTAGCAGAGGGGAAGTCAGATACATTTTGAAAGACTCAGTGAAATTTATTTATTTATTTATTTAGCTTTTGTTTACCGGGTAAGTACACTAGACAAGTATTATGCCTATTTTCAGGAACGACCCGGGAGAATACAACAAGAGGAACAACAGTCAATGAGACATGGCAAAGAGAGTACAGTTTTTTGTCACAGTAAACAAACATGTGGGAAATACATCATTTGACGCTAGGGGAAACATATAGTAGTAAGCACATTTCAGATTGTACACTCTAGACTAGCTAGTTCAACTGACAGATATATACAGGTCATCATACATAGAAGTGGAGCATAGCTCAAGGACTGGATTGGTCATAATATAACTTATAACATTGTCGTATACACCCCCTAGGCTAGTTGGATCACAGACAGGTATATACAGCTCATCACATTTTTCTAAATATGCACATGTTAGATAGAAACAGAAACACTTAGTAGTACAAGTTTCTACCAAGTGACCAAGGTGCAATATGTCATGGTTAGCCTATGACCGTGGAGCAATAATGGGTGTAAAAATGCCCAAGGCTTTTTAGGCAGGAGTAGTCAGAAGTCATTGATACAGTGAGGAAAATATCTCCAGGAATTCAATGGAGACACCCTGGGGAGGTTCAGACAAAACAATTTGACACTTTACTCTAGAGAGGTTTGGGGCAGTCATACTCTGATGCTAGTTCTTAGGAAACCCCACAGGGAATTTCGAAAACTCAGATAGGAGGGGACAGCTCGGATATCCACAGACAGCAAATTCCAGAGTCTGGGCGCACTTATGGCAAAGTCCCGATCCCCCATGAGGGTCCGGGTAGGAGGGACTTTGAGCATCCCTGATGTGAGAGACCTAAGTTGGTAGGGGGTGGGATTCAGTTTAGGCAGAACTAGCCCCTGGGAGGTGCTAGTTCTGATCACTTTCCCAGAGAGGCATCCCAAACCAAAATCAAGGTATCTAGCTGGTGAGAGCCAGCAGAGTTTCTCATACAGCTCACAACGGTGGGTGAGTCGGGGGGGGGCAGCCAAGGCAAAACGACAAATGTTATTGTAAGCAGTGTACCACCGGGTGAGATGTGTCTTTGGAGAGTGAGAAAATTGGTGCAGTCCATCGCTAAGGGAGGGAAGGAGCACACCCTTCGCTAGGGCAAGCCTGGCTGCCGGTGTAAGGTTATACTTGGCCCTATAGGCCAGACCCAGTTTGCAGTTTTCTGCCCTGCAGATGTTAAGGATATGATTACCCATGTCAAATTGGGGGTCAAGTGTTACCTCCAGATATTTGATGGAGCTCACTATAGGTAGTGAGGATCCATCTGCACTGATGATGTGTAAGCAGGCCGATGAGGCTTTGATTTTAGCCATTTAGCCAAAGAGCATAGCCTGTGTCTTTTTCAGGTTCAGGACCAGTTTGTGACTAGTAACCCATGACAATACCCTGTTAAAGTCATTGATCAGGTTCTGGTTTAGGGTAGTGGCATTCTGGGAGTGAGCCAGGATTACCAGATAATCTGCATACATGGTGGTGCTACAGCTGGTAGTAACCATGGGTAGTTGATTGATGAAGAGGGAGAAGAGGAGGGGACCCAGTACCGAGCCTTGAGGCACTCAGAGGTCACGGTAGGGGCTCGGAGGGACTTTATTGAAGCAGGTACACTGCTTTCTGCCATGTAGATAACCATTAGCCATTTCATGGCATGGGGGGAGAGGCCAAGTGACCACAACTGTGCACCAAGCAGTTTGTGGTCAATGAGGTCAAAGGCTTTGGACAGGTCGATAAATATTGCACCATAGAGTTTGCCCTGGTCCATGGCTGTCCGGATACTAGATGTAACCGAGATTAAGGCTGTGGTGGTGCTGTGTCCTTTATGAAAGCTGTGCTGGGCTGGGGACAGAAGTTCAAGAGAGTGGATATATTCCGGAAGCTGCTCAGCCACTACCTTTTCAAGGAGCTTGCTAAGGGTTGGGTGAATGGCAATCGGACGATAATTGTCAGGCAGTTTGGAATTTCCTTGCTTCAGTACAGGGACAATTCTCACCTCTTTCCAGATGTCTGGGATGGTCCCCAGACCAAGGGATAGGTTGAAGATAAAGGCTACTGGTGAGGCAATGTGTGCAGCACCAAGCTTAATCTTTGCATTATCTACAATATTTAGTAGACCAACAGAAGGGGAAAGTAAAAAAAATTAATAACTAGAAAACAAGACAGTTGAAACATAATTGTTGTAAATCTAGTGTTGTTAAGCTTTTTTTATAATAGAGAGTTGCACTTTAAGCAAAGCACTGAGCTGTGATTGCTTATTAAATCAAACAGCACTTCACAATATTATATAGCACTTGGTTGATTAGTAAGCATTCAATCTAACAATGCATGTTTTCCTGTTTTATTATTAATTCTAGTGGGGAACAATGCCAGCTAATTAAGAAGTAATGCATGACAGAGGAGTGTGTTGTACAGGGATAGCATCACTTCTCAGCTGGTTGGGCAAGAGGCAGCAGGCTGAGTGCATCCAACACCCAAGAAGTGACACTATCCCGATGACACACACCCAGTAGTGCATTATTACTATTACACATTGGCTCATTTTTATACAGAATTAAAAGAAATAAAATAATTCATATTTGAAATAGTTCTTTAGATGATTTGTTAGTGTAAGTGCTCGTAATAATCAATCAAGACCTTCATACCGTGATATTGTACTGAGTTAACATCACTGTTGAAGGTGGCCCCTGACCAGTCAGGATGCAGAATTTTTTCTTGCCATTGCACAATATTCATTTCAAGCTGACAATTTATTGTGAAGCTTGTTTTGCAATTTAGTATCTACCACTTAATATTTAAATCCCATCTTCAGAACGTGTTCACTAGTAATCCAATCAAAGCTCAGAACATGACATAACATTTCCAACTCCACTGTGCCCTGTTTTGGCGGACCATACATACAGAACACTAGTAACTGTTTTCTATTGTCATTACCAACAGTAGTGTTACTTTTAATGTTAACAATTCAATTTTGTTGGTCAATTTACCTAAGTTTCTGACCTTCCCTATCGAGTCTTGTCTTGCATTAATAATACCCATCCACCTCTCTTTTGATAACCCTGCCTTTCTTTTCTAAAGATGTTAAAACCAACAGTTTCTACATGTTTGTTAGGCATAGTTTCTCAATTTTCAGTTAAGGATCCCTGTCACTGAGGGTGGGAGTTGCAGTTATTTCCTGTGGGTCAGCACCCAAGCGGCTACCTGTCAAAAGGATCCCCATGGCACGCCATACTCCAGTTACCTACAAACCAACCAAATCCAGGCATTACTTACCCAAAGGCCTAATAGACTGTGCTTAGAGAGCATCATACAGGTTGAGTCTCCCACCTCACAGATGGAGGTTGTCACCAGTGGGAGGGACCACTGGAATTGTTCTACAACATTGTGCAACACCACACCTTGGGGCAGAAGCTGGGTTTGGTATCCCCCACCACATGTTTTAGTTTTGATATGAATCGCAGTGTGTGGTATCCCACCACCACCACCACATTTTTCCGTTTTGATATGGATCACAGTGTGTGGTATCCCTGCCACCACCACATTTTTCAGTTTTGATATGGATCACAATGTGTGGTATCCCCACCACCACCACATTTTTCAGTTTTGATATGGATCGCAGTGTGTGATATCTTCACCACCACCACATTTTTCAGTTTTGATATGGACCGCAGTGTGTGGTATCCCCACCACCACCACATTTTTCAGTTTTGATATGGATCGCAGTGTGTGGTATCCCCACCACCGCCACATTTTTCAGTTTTGATATGGATCACAGTGTGTGGTATCCCTGCCACCACCACATTTTTCAGTTTTGTTATGGATCGCAATGTCTGGTATCTTCACCACCACCACATTTTTCAGTTTTGATATGGACCGCAGTGTGTGGTATCCCCATCACCACCACATTTTTCAGTTTTGATATGGATCGCAGTGTGTGGTATCCCCACCACTGCCACATTTTTCAGTTTTGATATGGATCACAGGGTGTGGTATCCCCACCACTGCCACATTTTTCAGTTTTGATATGGATCGCAGTGGGTGGTATCCCTGCCACCACCACATTTTTCAGTTTTGATATGGACCGCAGTGTGTGGTATCCCCACCACCGCCACATTTTTCAGTTTTGATATGGATCGCAGTGTGTGGTATCCCCACCACTGCCACATTTTTCAGTTTTGATATGGATCGCAGTGTGTGGTATCCCCACCACCACCACATTTTTCAGCTTTGATATGGATCGCTGTGTTTGGTATCTCCCCGCCCCCGCCCCCAATTTTTCAGTTTTGACATGGATCGCAGAAGGTTGCTTGACTGGTGCAAGGATGAAGACCTGGACCCAGCCAAAGGCATCCTGGTCCAGGGGAATCCCTGAATGGACCACTAGAAAAGCAGTATAGTGCAGTGGTTTAAGGCTCTGAGCTGCAAATCTGGAGACCTGTCTTTGAATCTCACAGCCCCCCTAGCATATAATGTGTGACCCTGAGCAAGTCACTTAACTTCCCTGTGCTCCCAGATTGCACATGTAAACAAGCTTTCAGCTTAGTGTGTCTCACCTGGTTAAACAATTGGAAAAAAAAAGAAAATGCATAGACAGTGTTACTGTTATTCTAGTGTTTGGGAAAAGTTACCATATGGGAGAGAGTGCACAATTCTGCCTGTCTTACACTGACTATGCTAGTTGAATGCCATGAGAGAATAGACCCCTCCAAAGTACCTGACCAAGTAACTCTGGAAGGGAAAGCTCTTCATTGTCTATAGTGATCCAGGAGAGTATGGACCTTCCCCCAAGGTCTCCAAAGAGGAAAATGAGTTTGGAAAGAAGTTGAAGTTATTATTATCAGCTGAAGGGAGGACTGTGAGTGACATGAAATACTTGTTTCATGCTGGTGATCAGGCACCAAATGTGCCATTCACAAGTACCCATACTGGTAGAAAGAGGCTGGCCTCAGACCCACCTTTGGCTTTTGAATCTAGTCAGCAGAGGAGACTATGTACTTTCTCTGGCACCACACCACTTCTTCTGAGGAAGATGACAACAAGAGTTGGATGAGCCAGGCCACACAGATGGTGCAGTTATGGAAATGTTTGGAGGATGAAAAGTGCATAATAAGTGATACAGAGCCTACTGGGCATGGCCTTAGACATCATCAGATTCTTGTGTGCCAGCCAGCCCAGTTGTACAGTTCATGACCACTTGACAATACGTAAGGGTTTTTTGGAGTCATTGAGAGTGGAGGGGATCTGATGTTCCTATTGGAAGCCACCACTCAAAACAACGGAGAGAAGTAGTCTCATGACATTACTAGAACAGAGACAATGACACACAACTTGTGGCAGTTGGGGAGTCACTCCTGTGCAAGCTGCATAACTGAGAATGGACCAGATCATGAGAGCAGCCGCATACTCCTGACTGATGTTGACTTCAAACAGGTGGAAAGAATGCAGAAAGGACCCTACACCTTTCTCTCAGCTTCTGGATGAGGTGCAGTAGAAAGACTCACAAGAGGCTGTGTATAATTCATTATGAGTGACTACAGGAAAAGCCATTCCCCTGCAGCCCCACATCACCAAAACCCAAAAGAAGCCTGCCACCCCTGATGTAGGGTCACAGCTGGAAGAACAGAGTGTGTGAAAGCAACACAGATGGCACAGGCATCTCAGCTATAGGCTAAATCCATGCCACCTGGACAAGGATACCTGTTGGCACCAGGGATCAGGTCCTAGCCCTTGATTCTGCCATAGGACATAATTTTCTATTACCATTGTGAAGGGATTGATATTTCACCAGATGATGTCACAACCCAGAGAACCAGCAGTTGATAGCTCAGAAGTGGGAAAAGCAGTACCAGCCACAGGGAAGCAACAGCAGAATCCAGTAAGGGAGCCCACTGGGACCCCAAGAATGGACAGCACTGTCAAGTGGAACAAGTCAGAATTGTCAAATCCCCTGAATTACTGGTCCACCAGTGTACATACCTATTGCTATTGAAGGAAATACCTATCAAGTTTTGTGGGATAGTTGATCATAAGTGACCATCATTTACCATTCTTTCTACCAGAACATCTTGTTCACTTGCCTCCGTGACCATTGGAAGGACTTGCCATACTGAGTCTGAGTAAAGCCAACTACCCATATGATGGACACATTAAGGTGCAGATTGAATTTCCTGAGACTTATGTTGGAATCCCTCAGAAGATTGACACTAAAGCTCACATCCTCTCTGATGCCAGATTCTGGGCATGAATCAAATGCTGATTAGAACCAATGCAAACATGTCTGGGAACCTGTTTCAAAGCATGCCCCCAGATGATTAGAGAGAGGAATTACCAGACATTGCCAATTCACACAATAGTGCACGATGCCCATGAAGGGAATGAGACCCCTGTCTGCAGTGTTCTTGAGAGAATAACGGTAGTGGTGAGAAAAACTAGTAAATAGCCTCTAATTGTTCCTCCGCATACAAAAAGTTTACTGGAGGGAACAGTGGAGTGCCATTCCTCTTTGACAATTTAGACAATCATTGTGGAGTCCCTAGAAAAACCCCTTGATTGGAGGATGAAGCCTTATAGTTTGGATCATCTCCCATTCCTCTCCACTGGAAGAAGCATATGAAATGACAACTGGTGGACCAATAGGACACCTTGTCATACCATGAGTGAGATGTGGGATTAGCCCATGGAGAACTAGATTAGTGTACACGATGAGCACCTTTTCAGACAATGGTCTTGAAGGAACTTCAGACTAAAGCAAAACAGATATGGACAAGCTGGAGATGGTGCAGTGAAAGGTGACTAAGATGATTCAGGGCCAAAAGGGCAGGTCTTACGAGAAGCGTTGGTCAAGGCGCTGAACATGTACTCACTTGAGACCAGAATGGGGAGATATGATAGAGACCTTCAAGTTCCTTAAAGGAATAAACAAGGTAGACTACTGGGAATTATTTAGCATGAGTAACAGTTTGCGGTCATGAGGGCACGAGTAAAACCCGATAGGAAGAAGGTTCTGGAAAGACATGAGGAAGTATCATTTATCAGAAAGGATGGTGGAACCATAGAAGAGTTTACCAGCTGAGGTGGTGGGTGCTACAACCATTAATGGTTTCAAGTATGACTGGGACAGAGTGAAGGTATAGCGGTTGCTTGGGATGACAGAAACTGAAGAGGTCATGGGGTGGATGGGGAGGTCTAGAACCCTGGATGGCCAATAGGTCCCAGAGTTAGATAGGGTACCACTGGTAAACTGGATGGACCATTGGTCTTTTTCTGCTATCATTGTCTGTGTTTCTATGTTTCATTTCAGCACAAGTCATAATGGTAAAATTGCAGTTGAATCTGCACACCACCTCAGTTTATTTTAAAGCACCCAAAAAACAGTGGCAAATTGCAACATTCAACTATTATGGTGGTTAACAGCATTCATTCTAAAGAAGGGAGTGTGACAAGTGTGGTACCACAGGGCTCGGTACTGGGATCAGTCTTCAATATCTTTATTGGGGACTTTGCTTAAGAGCTGGAAGAGAAAGTATGCCTTTTTGCAAATGACACCAAAATCTGCAATAGGTTGGAGATTCAGGAAGGAGTGGAAAAAAGGGGAACAGGGATCTTGGGAAACTTGAAGAATGGTCAAAAACATGGCAGCTGTGGTTCAATGCCAAAAAGTGCAAAACAATTCACCTAGGGTATAGAAACATCAGCATCTAGTATAGGATGTGAGGGAGGTACTAAGAGTCACTAGACAGGAAAGGACCTTGGGGTTATCATATCTGAGGACCTTAAAGAGCTGCTGACACAGACAGCTGTACCTTGCCACATTTGATCAGTTATGAGGCATATACCAGTATATAAATGAAGAAGTTGCTAACCTCTGAGTTATTTTCTGCATTTTTAATCATTTTCTCTTTCTTCTGCACTCTCGCACTTGCTTTGCAGCCGCTGTGTGCTCGCTCCTGCTAGGCATGCATTATGACATCAAATTAAGAACAAATGTTTGCCAGCAGGAGTGATCTGTCATTCCTCTCTACAGTGGTGTGTGTGTGAATATCGCTACTGCTTCTCATTTCTTTATATGTGTCCAAAGTGCATACATAAAGCACACAAAGACAATTTGATTTTGAAGTTGAAACGGAGCCCAACTGCACTTCGGACACTAAGAAAAAACAAATTATAATAAAGAAAATAACACAGAGGTTAGCAAATTCTTCATATCAGTAGCTTTAAAGGGACACTGTCAACCTATTTTGCATCCTATTATTTCTAATTAAAACTCCATGTTTTATGATTGCTTATCTTCTCCAAAATCCATTGATGTTGCTGTTTGTTTTGTCTGCCTGCTTGTTTGGTAGAACTGAAATGCATGGTAATGTGTAAGCAATAATACCCGACAGGGTGGGCAGTATTGGGCAATACAGGGCTTCCCAGGGGCATAATGAGGCCTGACGACACAGGCAGAGAGCCTTATAGCCCCTGGAAGGTCCGGTATTGACCATACCACCCACCCTGGAGGGTATTATTGCACTTAGAAAATGGGCATCAGCTTAGATTTTTTTCCAGTATTTAACAAATAGGTACAACATTGAAAAATAACCTTAAAATACAAAAAAAAAGTTTAATGGTAAAATAGTCTCTGCTTAACACAGTTGCCTTCCCTGCCTAGTACAGTTGCCAGTAGAGGGCGCTGCTACAGGAGGCTAGCACTTTGGGAAAAGTCTTTGAGGAATTTCTTGTGATTGCAGTATTTGGCAGTTTATTGTTGTTCCCTCTGTGGTACTTCTATTCAGTTCTCAACCCTCACATTTAGTTTAAAGTAAGGTCTGAGCACCAATATTGGCTTTTAGTGATGTGCGTCTTGTCTTCCTGGGCCACCTCCCCTCTCCACCAACAGCCGCCCTTGTCAACTGATGAAGGTTTTCAGCGGTTTATGTTGACATCGCAATCCTGCCTGCCCGCCGTGATCCATCCTGCCCTCATGCCGAAAGAAGAGACTGATGTACCCTGACTGAGACTGGGAGATCAGGGACAAAATAAGTGACTTTTAACTCACCACTTATCTTCATAAGTGATCACGGTAGTGTGGGGCCAGGAGCGAGCGAGCAGGAGGGCAGGTGGAGGAAGTCGTGTCATCGGAGCAGCAGACTAGGATTTTTCAGTTGTGGGGCTGATTCTTTGTTCACTGACAGGGCAGACTGAGAGAGCGGTGGCAGACAAGTAAAAAAAAAAAAGAGACTGTTTTAAAACCGGAAAAGAGGTACACATTTTTTATGGTACTGGCTGTTGTCTAACGAGTGAGTGTGTGTGGGTGGGGGCTCACACTCTCTTGCTAAGCGATGAAAAAAAAAATCTTAGCCATTTGAAATTATGTGCCCAGTGCTTAAGCTAACAATGAAGCAGGCTAGGCACAAGAATATTTGGTTGGCCATGAGGCAGGTTTGGACTGGGGCTTTTTATTTGGTGGGCATCTATTGAAAGTTAATGTATCCCTCTGGAAGGGGTGCCAGCCAATCAGATGCCTCCAAACAAAAAGCCCATTTTCTAAATATTTATAAACAACTTTGTATTGTTTCCAATCCTGTAACTATTCTTATTGAATACTTCATGAACATCAGAAACTCCTCTAAACAGTGTAGTCACTCATGATGCAATAGCCTCCTAAACTTCCACTGCATAACGAGTGGCTAAATTATGTTGGGGATGTTCCCAAGCCCAGGAAGAATACAGTGGGAGTTGATCAAGGAATGTAAACAAACCTGTTTTTGTGTGGTAGCACCAGTATGGTGGGCAGTCTGTTTTTCACTTTTTAAAGAAAAAAAAAGAATCCCAATCAAACTACCAACTATATCAGCAGTCTTTACAGAATGTTGGCAATCATAAAATGTGTTTTTTAATCTAGTGACACTATGAGGCCTAAGGGAGTGTCCCTTTAAAGGACTGATGACACGAACAGCAATTCCTTGCCACATCCGATCACTTGTAAGGCATATACAATTATCTGTATATTACATTAATAAAGAAAATGATGCATTTTACATTTCCCTCGTGCCTGCCCTCTAAACAATATAGCCTAAGTCTCCTCTTGCAATTTTTAATCCTGCCAGACCCATCTGCATGGCTAAGACTTAACTGTGTACTGCAACCCACTTCTCATCTTTAGCACTTTGCACTAGGTCTTAAGAGAATAGCACAGATGTCTTAAGCTTTAGACTTTCATGTCATTAACACCACACATGTAACACAAAAAGATTATCACAGTGTCAGCATTATGTATACTCTAAGTAATACAATGTTTTTCTCACATACTGACATTGCCGTACTTCATTGGTTATGAAGCACATTTATAGTACAGCCAGAGCATTGTTATTCAGATATCCCCCCCCCCTTCCGGAGCATGCTTAAACCCAAAGGCATCAGTTTCTGCTTATGGCATGGTAATAATTTCCAGTGCAACAGTTTCTAATGTCAAGTGCAAAGAAGTTAGGTGTAGTAGCAGTAGGGAGAGAGGAAGAGGACAGAAGATGAGAGATCACAAAAACTCCACGCTGCGTGCAGAGAGTGCTACAGGTAGTGCTGGTGAACTGAGACAGAAAAGCACAAACATAAAATGCTGCACTTGTTCTGAAGAAATAAAGGCTAAATTACCAAGGTGTGGAAAACTCATGGTTTAATATTTCCACAAAAATGTAGCACAAAATGCCCCAAGCAGGAGATGGAAGATGCATCTTGCTTTCAGACATGTTCTTATTACATGTTCTTACTAAAGAACAAGGGTGGAAACAAATACAGAAAATAGACAAAATGTTAGTTGAATTGTACTCTAATTACTAAACGTCTCCACATCCTGAAATTATCTTTTAATAAAATAAATGGGCATCCAGTGCTGTCAGTAATACATTACTGGAGGTCGTGCTCAGAGATTCCTAACTTGATGTCACTGAGGCACGCCGCATCAGATGTGTGGCTTTTGGAGGCAACGGGAATCCGTGTTCATGTGCGGTCTAGTTTTTTACTACAAAAAACAGAAGCCTGACTTCAAAACATGTTGTTTAAGTTGCGATTCTGCTAGTTGGGATACAGAGATGCTACAGCTAACAGGAAAATAAGATAGTAGGAAAGTGTCAGCGGCTCTTTAAGGAGGCAGAGCAGTATGACAAGCAGTGAGTAAGGCCATTGGAATGCTGGGTTGCATAGGGAGGGAACAGAAGGAGGGAGGTGGTGTTGCCATTATATTGCTCACTGGTGCAGCCACACCGGGAGTACTGCATACAATTTTGGAGACCACACCTCAAAAACGGCATAGGCAGGGTAGAGGTAGTCCAGAAGAGGTCAATTAAAATGATGCATGGTTTGCACGAGAAGCCCTATGAGGAGAGATTGCAAGATCTCAACATGTACATCACGGAAGAGAGGAGACAGAGTTGAAATGATAAAGACCTATAAGTACCTGAAAGGGGTGAACAGAGTACAGGATGGGAGACTCCTTCAAATGAGAATAAACACCAGGACCAGGGGTCATGCAATGAAGCTTGGGGGGAGAATTCAAGAGTGATGTGAGGAAATATTTCTTTGGTGAAAGGGTAGTGGATGCCTAGAATAGACTACAAGTGGAAGTGGTGGAGGCTAGAACAGTAGGGGCTTCAAGCATGCATGGAATAGACATAAGGGTATATTAGATATGAGGCAGGGTGGTAGGAGGGTCGATGGAGACCAAATAGGGACTGTGGAGACAGAATTGGTAGAGAATATCTGGGCAGACCAGATGGACCAAGCAGTCCTTTTCTGCCATCAAATTCTATATTTCTATGTTTCTACTGTGCTGTAAGAATGTGTATCGATTATAAGACATTTGTTCAGTTATGCCTGGGCCACCATTTTGCATTAAGGTTAAGCAATGGAAAACTCAGACTTCAGAAAGTATCTCCAGGTAATAATGAGTTAAACCAGAAGACTGCCTGGCCAATACACCATGCCTCGGGTACAGAATGCCTTCGACAGCCTTATTGGAAGCAAGAACAGGATAAAGAGGCTACCATTGTCAGCTCTTTGAGGTTTGCCAATTTGAGAGGCTGCCAAAGGGAATCTCTGGTGCCCCTGCAATGTTCCAGTGGCTCATATAGAAGGTAGCTGGAGACATGAATCTCCTAAAAGTGATGGTTTACCTGGATGACCTCATAGAGTTTGGACAGACACTTTGAAGAACATATGAAGGTTTTGGACTGGCTGGCAGAGTATGGCCTGACGTTATCACTAGACAAGTGCCAGTATGGCAAATAGTTGTGAAGAATGGTACATAGTTTCGGATAAGGAATTCAACACAGACCTAGCTAAAATGGAAGCTCTCATCATCTGGCAAAGACCAATCAACCTGAAAGCCCTCCTATTTTTCCTAAATGTTTGCAGTTACTATTAACAATTTGTGAAATTCCTTTCCTATATGGTGAATCCTTAGTCAGTCTGACCTGATGCACCCCCCCCACACACACACACACACACACACCTGGAAGAACAAGAAGTTAGCTTCCACAGACAAGCCTTCAGTTGAATATTCCAAGATCAATGAACCATTTGGAGACTACTGGACTGAGCAGTGCAAAGAATATCTCAGAGAGATCATTCAACATCTGATTGAGGCCTCTGTATTGGTTTTTGCTGACATAATCAGGCCATACACCCTCCATACTGATGACAGCATGAATCTTCTGGGAGCTGTGCATAAGGCAAAGTCACGTATGAACCTTGACAAGATGGCCACTTAGCTGTTTTGCTTTCTGAGGCTTTCCTTAGCATCCACCTCCATCCATAGAGTAAAAGAGCAAGATTGGCTGCTGGAATGAAGACTCAGTGAGCGAAGGTAATGCTAATTAACTGGGCTGAATTTGCCACTCCAAAGACCCTCCAGAAGTGAAAAAAGGATATTGCTCGCTCACCACAGAAGCAAGGTGGGGCTCAGAAATAGGGAGACCACCTATGCACTGCTTTATCTTGCTGCTGTCTCTGTAACATCTGAAGGAAAGAAATTTCAATTTGTCCCTCCAGCTGAGGCAGGTGCTTTTTTTTCCAGCAGGCCTTGGGACCAGCCAGTGTTTCTCACCCCACTGTAGATCAATTGAGTGAGTGAAGGGATGGAGATTCCCCAGCCCAACATATGAAGGAACCAGCAACCCAGTGATTCATGAGTACAACCAGTTTATCGATCACCTCTTTTGGAACTAAGATGGCTTGCCACATGAGAAAAGATCCCTACCAGTTTTGGCCCCGACTTTTTCTTACTTATTATGGTTACTAGAGACCAGGGTGGGCATGGGCCTGCTTTCATCACTTTGACGTAATTACCACCTTGCAGGGTCATCACCACCCTCCCCCATGTCTGCCTAACTGCTAACTGTACATTCCATGTTCTGGGTAAGCATGTGAATTTTAGACATAAAGGGTTAGCCCTGGCAAGAGGCCCCCAACCCCATGACAGTCAGCAAGGGGACTCTGTGTGATGTGGCAGCAACATACAACCTTTACTCTGGATGTCATACTGTCATGTTCCAGCCTGCTTCCAGACTGAGGACTCCTTGTTTCTCCAGACCTTGTGGGACACAGAAGTAGACACTGGTCTCTGGCTGTTTTTCTACCATTTTGAATAGACTGAATGTTATTCTTGTTGTTATGGAATCTTAGTTACATAACTGTTTCAAATTTGTATTCCTGTTTATTTTTTCAAGGGTGGGAGTAACAAGGCTCACTAAATCCTGAGCTCCACATACTAGAAGGGGAGATACAAACATCCCTGGGCTGTATTGGGGGGAGGTCTCCAAATTTCCCTCCTCAGCCTGCTCACACAGCATAGAAACATAGAATTTGATGGCAGATAAGGACCGCTTGGCCCACCCAGTCTGCCCATTTCCCTACCTACCTACTGGATAAGCTGCAGATCCTAGTTAACCAGCAGCCTACTTCTTCCTACCCCCAACCCCCAGAACTGCCTTATGACTATCCCATGCATGCTTGAATTCCACCACTGATTTTGACTCCACAACCTCCTTCGGGAGGCCGTTCCATGCATCCACAACCCTCTCTGTAAAAATACTTCCTTAAATTACCTCTGAGCCGCCCCCTATTTTCAAATTGTGCCCTCTTGTTCTTGCACACCTCTTTTTGAAAGATGCTATCCTCTTGGACTTTGTTGATTCCTTGAGGTACTTGAGCGTTTCTATCATACCCCCTCTCCCTTCTTTCCTCGAGGCTATACATATTAAGCTCTTTAAGTCTCTCTTCATATGTCTTCCGGTGCAGACCCTGCCATTTTAGATGCCCTCCTCTGGACAGCTTCCATCCTGTCTATGTCTTTTGGAGATTGGGTCTCCAGAACTGCACACAATACTCCAGATGGGGTCTCACCAGCTGTCTGTACAGAGGGATAATAACTTCCTGTTTTCTACTGGTGATGCCTCTCCCTATGCATCCCAGTATCCCCCAACCCTCCTTGCTGCCCTCTCACATTGCTTGCCCGTCTTTAGGTCATCTGATATGACTACCCCAGGTCCCTTTCCATTTTTGTTGTTGTTAGTATCTCACCCCCATTGTGTACTCTTCCCTGGGTTTTGTTTCCCAGGTGCATTACCTGCACTTCTTAGCATTGAATCTAAGCTGCCATACATTTGACCATTCCTCTAACCTTGCCAAGTCCTTCTCATCCTTTCCACCCCACCCTGTGCATCAACTCTGTTGCAGATCTTAGTGTCATCTGCAAAGAGACATACTTTCCTTCCAGTCCTTCTGCAATGCAAGCATAAGACATTGAAGAGGACCGTCCTAATACTGAACCCTGCGGTACCCCACTAGTAACCCTCCTTTCTTCTGAGTGGACTCCATTTACTATTACTCTCTGTGTCCTATTCTCCAGCCAATTCTTTACCCAGGCTGTCATCTTGGGACCCACTCCCAGGCTCAGCTAACTTGCATATTAATCTTTTGGCGTGGGACTGTGTCAAATGCCTTGCTAAAGTCTAGGTAGGCCATGTCCACAGCCCCTCCCTGATCTACTACTTTGGTCACCCAGTCAAAGAAATCTATCAGATTCATCTGGCATGACCTTCCGCTGTGAATCCATGCTGCCTAGGGTCTGTGCCCTCTGGCCTCTAGATACTCGACAATTCTTTCCTTTAGAAGTGATTCCATCATTTCCCTATCACTGAGGTTAAACTAACAGGTCTATAGTTTCCTGCTTCTGCCTTGCTCCCACTTTTGTGAAGGGAATCACAGCTGCCCTCCTCCAGTCCTTGGGTACCACCCCATCCTCCCATGATTTGTTAAAAAGGGTAGTCAGTGGTGTCACTAGTTCTACCCTTAGTTCTTTTAGAATTCTGGGATGAATCCCATCAGGCCCCATTGCTTTGTCCACCTTCAGTTTTAAGAGTTCTTTCAGAACCCTTTCTTCTGTAAATGGGCCGGTATCAACTTCTATATCCAGAGTGTTACTACTGTTTGTTTTATGTACCTCCCCCTCTTCCTTTGTAAATACTGAGCAAAAATATTTGTTTAGTATCTCTGCCTTTTCACAGTCTCCCTCTGCCCACCCTCCCTCCACTTTATTAAGCCTTGCTATCCCTCCCTTGGTCTTCCTTCGCTCCCTGATGTACCTATAAAAGGTTTTATCCCCCTTCTTAACTGAGTTGGCTATCTTTTCCTCGGTTTGGGCCTTTGCTGTTCTGACTGCCTTCCCAGCTTCCTTTTGCTTTAACTGATACAGTTCTCGACTGCTCCTTCTCGATTCCTTGTACTTCCTGAATGCTTTCTTTTCTCTTGAACCTTCACTGCCACTTCCTTTGAGAACCATAGTGGTTTCTTACATCGTCTTGTTTTGTTTATTTGCTTCACACAAGGCTCGTTACCTCTGTGATGGCAGTTTTTATTATTCCCCATTGTTCTTCCACCCCTCCTTCCTGCCCATTTGCTAGTGCGTTCCTTAGGCACTCACCCATTTTGGCAAAGTCAGCCCTCCTAAAGTCCAGTACTTTTGTCTTTGTATGGCTTGACTCTATTGCTGTGTTTATTGTGAACCATACTGTTCGATGGTCGCTAGTTCCCAGATGGAGCAGTACAGCTACTGCTCGTGATGCCAATGACCTGGGTTCAGGAACAAGCTTGACCTGTCAGAGGGACTGCTGGGGGGAGAAGGATCGAGTGGCCCGTGGACCACTCTCCTTCTCTGAGGGGGGGGCCTGCCATTCCCACTGCAGTGCTCTTCCTTCCTCTCCCCTGTAACCTTTTCTTATGTTATCAATAACACTGGGTTCTCTATCATCCTAAGATTTTTGGTTTTGATCCCCCCCCGTATGTTTTATAGTTTAATTATAATCATAATCTAATGCTTTATCCTTGAATGTATATACCTGCCATTGTTTGACTTCTACTGTATCTTGACGTAGAGCCTTTGCAAAAGAGTCTTTGACTCAGGGGTTTGTAATTCCAATTGTTAAATAAATAAATAAATACTGCCACCTGGATGACCACAGGTGGCAGTGCAGCTGAGAATGCCAAGAATGGAAAGGGGTGATGTCGGCTGAGAGACCCACGCTCTGGGTCTGCTCAACATGTGGTGGTGCATTGGTCCCCCTGTGTGCATGCTGACATCGCCTGGGGATTCCACACATCAGGGAGTACCAGAAAAGCTCGACCCTGGTAGCAGCTTTGGGTGAGGACCCTGGAATATCTAGGGCAGTTCTCACTGCCACCGCAATTCACCCGATGAGGTGCACGATCTGGGGTGTAACTGGCCAACCACTACCCCTGCCCCGAGAGTAAACAGAGGCTCTGTGTGGACAGGCTACAGTGAGTTAGGTGGGAAATAATGATGGCCTGGTGGCTCCTAGCCAGAGGACTGGCCCAGTGACTCAGGGGCATAAATAGTAAATTAAAAAACGAATTTCCCTCCTGCCATTTCAGTTCCTTCCTACTACTACTTAGGGCCTCACCTCTGGACTGTATTGAGTGGGAGGGGAAGCTGCTGGGCTCCTTATGGGAGTGCTTGGGTTCCATGTGAGTGTTTGAATACTGGCATCCCTTATTCACTTTTAGAGGGAATATCTGACCTTCCTAGGTCAGCTGGGACTACTCGTGGTACATTGTTTCTTCAGTTTAAATCTCTGTTTTTTCAGTACTTATCCTCTAAAAGGGATTCATGCTTGTAGGACCTTTGAGTGTGTGTACGTAATGTGGGCTGTTTGTGGGCTGTATATTGGTGGGGGTGTTGGGTGGGAGGAAGAGACCGGAAGCTTGATTCAGGACATGAAGCCTGGCATCAGGAGACTTACAGACAATCCCCTTGATTCTGAGCTCTTCTCCATGGCATCCTTTGACAACCAGAAGGCAATCTCCTGGAATACCAATGGCCTAAATAACTATTGGTTTTCATTTTGTTTATTTAAAATCTGGTTAGACCATGAGCCAAAGACCCATTTTCATGGACAACCCAAACATTTGACAAATGTACAATACAAGAATGTAACAATTAAAATAAATAATATAAATATACAGAACCGGTGAAATAAATCTAACTAGAAAGGCATTTACACTGGCAATTGGAAAATAGCCCTGCTAAAAAACATAAAGTGTTAATTTAACCTAAGGACATCTTTTGATATAGCTGTACTCCAGTAGATGCACCTTCTGGCACAGGAAGCAGAGCGACTTCATTGTATGTGGGTGGGGTCAGTCTTCCATAGCTCCTTTATCACTAAACAAAGGTGGATGCCCATCCTCCTCAGGAAAGAACTTCTGTTTGGAGCTCACCACACAACTGTCGACAAAGAGGTAGGATGGGTGATTGTTGAAGGCACCTATCAGGGTCTTCCACTAGTATTAGGTATTCTCTATGCTCCTAATGCTCTCTGGATTTGGGCTTTTACCCCTCACTTTTCAGTTCCCTCCCTGGAGCCCATACTGGTGTTATCTTAGGAGAAAATGTGAATTTGGCCCTTCAGCCTGCCTTAGAATGAACTGGTTTGGGACCTTGTGCAGAGCTGCATGTTGTTCCACAAGTCCTCCAGGCCTGCCATCACCTTTGCTTGTGAGATATATGGTGGTCCCTCTATCATGGAGAGAAAGAGTACACTTTTTATTCCTTGGCACATAGCACCTGTATCCGTATAGATGTCATCTTTACCTCACAGGGAATAGTTGCTTGAACATGGGGGGTGGCTTCCCATGGAAACTCTTGATCTCTGACCACTCTCCTATCATTCTCTCGCTAGCATGTGGGAGAATGTCAGGACCTCACAATAAGGGACACCTAAATACTGCTTTACTGCAGCACCACAACTGTTGTGCCTGGTTTGGGCAAGAGATTCAAACATATTTCCACCGTAATGAGAAGCCTGACACTACAGTAAGAACACAGTTGGAAGCTCTCTAGGCAGTTCCCTGGGGCAATTAATAGCCTATTGTTCTAAGCTATGTACAGAACATGACCAGACTCTCAGACCACAGGAAGGGGTTCTAAAATCCTGAGACCAAAATCTCATGCAACATTCTGACAGGGCTGTGGCACTCAGACCACCAGGTAGACTGAACTAGAGCCACCAGTGAACTACCCCCCAAACCCGAAGAAATATAGTCTCTTTTGATTAAACCAGTCATACTGGGTGGCAGGGGAGCAGCTGGGCAAATCCCCCAAGTCATCAATCAGGCATTTTTGGAGTACTACTCTAATCTCTTTGCTTCCGAGGTTGCTCCTGCTTCCTCCCAGTATGACTCTTTCCACTCTGATATTTCTCTCCCACAGGTTACACTGCAAATGAATGCTTCCCTGGTTGCCCCATTCACAGTGCAAGAGTTATCTGATATCATGTAGACCATGCCCCAGGTTGAAATGGGTTTCCATCTGATTTTTATCAGCAGTTCATCTCATTACTTGCTCCCAGGCTGGCAAATGTATTTAATGAAGCCTGGACCCTGGGATGATTGCCTGCATCCTTTAATGAAGCCCTGCTTACTTTGATTCCTAATAAGGGCAAGGATAGTATCCAGTGTTCTCAGTTTTGCTCCATTTCTCTGATAAATGTTTGTTTGTTTGTTTATACTTTGTTTACTGGGTAGGTGCACTGGTTCAATACGCCTTTTTCAGGTATGACCCAGGCACTACAGGTATATAGCAAAAACAGCAAAAGAATATAGATAAATGTACAGAAGGCAGGCAAAGATGAGAAATGTGTTACAAAATATATACAGTGACAGTTAAATAAACTGCATACATTAGATATACATATCAAGCAAAAAGTCAACAAGACACAAAAGCATTTCATGGTAGTACAAATATAAAGCAACACAACATGGCTGTGCAAGAGAATTTTGTTATGGTACCCAGAAAAAAGTGGCAAGCTAGCTATGTATGTTACTGTGTACAGGTGCAAGCATTAAGGTTTACCAGGCTGTCCTTCATTTTGAGTGCAAAGGCTTTTTACGGAGGATGACAAACCGATGTGCAAGCACAGAATAACAAATTCTGGCCATAGCCAATAGGGCTGCAGGAGAGGAATCTGAGTTAAAAATATTGAAAATTGAAAAAAAATGTATTTTTACACCAAATTTTCAACACAGCCTTGTTATGGTCCTGCCTCATAAAGAAGGGCAGAGAAAATGTTCAACTCCTGGCCTAAATGTGATGTCATGCAGGGACTGCAAAATCAGCTTTCAGGCTGCAAATACACATTTTGGGCAGGAGCTGAAAACTTTCACCTGTCACATTCATGGGCTGCTGTACCGAAATGGCTATATTGAAAATATGCGGTAAAATATTGAATATTACCAAAGGTATGAGCCTGCATTTGTAAAATTCAAAATAGCCTCATAACTTAATAGGTGAACATATTAGAATCATAAAATACAAGAATGTACACAGTGTACTATTCCATATTAAATTCATTCAAGGCCAGGAAATGCATTGCTAGTCTTTTTTTGGCATTGAAAAAGGTTCACTTAGAAACATAGAACTATAGAAACTGTCAGCAGATAAGGGCCTTCGGCCCACCTAGTCTGCCCCCATTAGATACATAGATACTGTCAGCAGGTAAGGGCCTATGGCCCACCCAGTCTGCCCATTTGAGCTTGTAAGTTCCCTCCCTTCCTTTACCTTTCTTTTTTCACTTATGTACCTGTAAAATGTTTTGTCCCCTCTACCCACTGATTTCGCGATGCGCTCTTCTGTCAGAGTTTTGGCTTCCCTTACTGACCTCCCTGCTTCCCTTTGCTTCTCCTGGTATTTTTCCCTATCCACTTCTGCCTGTGTCTTTTTGTATTGCCGGAATGCGATCTTTTTGGCATTCACTTTCTCCGCTACCTCCTTGGAAAACCATAATGGTTTCCTTTTCCTTTTCCCCTTGCTAACCTGCTTAATGTATAATTGTGTTGCTCTTGTAATCCCTGTTTAAATATTGCCCACTGTTCCTCAACCCCTGATTCCCTCCCCATTCCCAATAGTGCCTCTTTCAAGCATGTCCTCTTTTTCCCAAAGTCTGCTATCCAAAAATCCAGGATACGTGTTTTTGTGCAGTTTGGTTCTGTTCCTTCTGTGATTTCAAACCACAGCGACCAGTTGTCACTGTTCCCCAAGTGCTCCTCCACTGTTATCCTTATCACACTGTCCCTGTTTGTGAGCATGAGGTCCAGTATTGCCCTCTGCCGAGTTGGTTCCATAACCAGTTGCTTAAGGAAGGCACCTTGAAGGAAGTCCAAGATAAGTTTGATCCTGGTTGATGCTGCTGCTGGGAGGCTCCAGTCCACGTCTGGAATATTGAAGTTTCCAACAGCACCACTTCCCCCCTTGTCTGCTATTCTTTGGATGGCTAGCATCAACTCCCCATCTGTTTCCTCCTCCTGGTCTGGTGGTCTGTAGACCACTCCTGTGCGGATGGCTGAAACCATTTTACTTTTCAGCTTAACCCACAGTATCTCTCCCCCATTTTGTTCCTTCTGGATCTCTGTGGCCTTTATACCATCTTTCACATAAAGTGCCACTCCTCCTCCTTTCCTGCCTGCCCTGTCTCTTCTGAATATGTTGTAGCTGGGTATGGCTATCTCCCAGTTGTGGTTATCATTGCACTAAGTCTCTATGATGGCCACAATGTCCAGATCCGACTGCACCATGGCAACCTCAAGACCCTGTATCTTGTTGCTAAGGCACCTGGCAATGGCACACGTGGCTTTCCATGATGTAAACTCCCTGGACTATTTAGCTGTTCTACTCCAGACCCCTCCCTGGCTGTCCTTTATCCCTGGTTCACCCTGCTGTATGCCCTTCTGTTGAATTTTGCCCCCTTTCTGCCTATTCCCTTGGGTGTTTATCTCCATCTTTTATACACTGCTTTGTAGAGATAATCCCTTCCTCATGTTCACTGGTTCCACTGCTAGCTGTGAGGGGTGGGCAATTAGGTACCATCCTTGCAGGCCTGCCATCCCCTTGGCTAGTTTAAATGTTTGTCCGTGTAGCATTTAAACTTATCATTGAGTACTTGGATTCCCCTCCAGGATGGATGCAGGCTGTCAGGCTTGAACAAGCCCCCATCCCTCCAGGTGGGTTCCCAGTCATCAATGAATCCAAACCCTTCCTCACAGCACCAGTTCTTCAACCATGTGTTAAAGTTCCTGGTGCGTGCGCCCCTACACTCTCCCATGCCTCTCACAGGTAGTACTTCTGAGAAGTGACAGATGTAGCTACTTGCTTGAGACCCCTCCACAATTTCCCAGACTCTTCCTGAACTTCCTTAGGCTCTTCATTTGCTGAGTCATTAGTACCTAGGTGGATAATGACATCCAGCTCACCCTACCGTCTTGCCTTCCTGGCAATCACCAGGATCTTCATCCCATCCCTTCATGCCATGGCACCAGGTAGGCACCTCGCCTCCCTGTCCTCCCCCTCGTGTGTTCCTAGCTGTATCCCTCTAATGATAGTCTCCCTCCAGGATTTACTTCCTCCTCCTTGGTTGACATCCACGTCCTTCCTGTCCACTTCTCTGGGTACCTCTGTTTGGTTGTCCCCATTTGCCAGTGTGGCATATGAGTTCTGCAGTAGAATAGGATTTGGAATGTGCCTCTGCCTGATTGCCCTAACCCTCCTCATGCCCACTTGTCATCCAAGTGCTCCTCATTCTTGGCAACCTTTGAGGCAGTGGCGTTGGACTGGGTGGTCTCTGGATAGGGGTGAAGGTACTCCTGACCTAGTTTACTTCCGCTCTTAGTCTGGCTACCTCATCCCACAGTCCAGAGAGATGCCTGCAGATAGGGCAGCACCTCAGCATCCAGAAGGTCTGCCTGAATATGGCTGCCCCACACTCACTGCATTGCACCACTCCCCAAATTATACTGCACTTATACTTCTATTCCAGTAGTTGTCTGTTACTGAAGCTGTCCTTGTAGTTCACTCTTTATTAATTTACTGTCCTGAAAATCCTGCCACCGATCCTCAGATTTTTTTTTTTAAAGAAACAAACTACAAACTAAAATAAAAAATGAGTCCAACCACTTGTGCCAAGGGTGGGCTTCCTCCCCCTTATGCCCCCCCACTCCACAACCCCTGCTACTCCTGTGCTTGGCTACTGTTAATGAGATTTAACAGGGCATATAATTAAGAGTGAGGGCGGGGAGGGGGGGAAGTGAAAATGTGCAGCAAGCAAAGACAGCAAAGAAAAACAGCACCACTAAAAGCACACCAAACTAGGTTTTAAATTTTCACCAGCCCCAAAACAATTCCAAGTAAAGACAGCAAAGGAAAACAGTACCACTAAAGTACACCAAACTAGGTTTCAAATTTTCAACAGCCCCAAAACAATTTCGAGTAAAGACAGCAAAGGAAAACAGCACTAATAAAAGCACACAGATCTAGGTTTAAAACAGAAACAGCAATGAGCAGTTACTGCACTGCACTAAAATGAATCTGGATCCTTCCCCTTATGGCCTCTTCTGAGAAATCAGATCTCAACCTGCTACCTCAAATCTGACTTAGCCCCACCTCCAGTTATCACATAGCTGATGTCAGAGGTCAGACAATTAGCACCCCTCCCCCAAACTACAAGGCAAGACAGACAAGACAAGACAAGACAAAATTTGCAGCAAGTAGAGACAGCAAAGGAAAACAGCACCACTAAAAGCACACCAAACTAGGTTTAAAATTTTTAACAGCCCCAAAATGAGTCCAAGTAAAGACAGCAAAAGAAAACAGTACTACTAAAGCACACCAAACTAGGTTTTAAATTTTCAACAGCTCCAAAACAATTCCAAGTAAAGACAGCAAAGGAAAACAGCAACACTACAAGGACACAAATCTAGGTTTAAAACAAAAACAGCAATGAGCAGTTACTGCACTGTACTGCACTGAAATGAATCTGGATCCTTCCCCTTCTGGCCTTTTCTGAGAAACCCACTGGGAGGAAATTTGGATATAGCTTTACTTAAACAAGATCTAAATATCATGATATCAGGATAGAAAGGGGGTTAGGGTGTACTTGGATGGAAGTGAGGATAAGGTCAAGAAAATTTATTGTGGTACTGTACTCTATAAAGACCCTGATGAAAGAATGCAACATGTATGTCAAGCAGAGAAACACCAGCTTGACACAGATGCTGAATTCCTTGATGCGGTCTAACACTGCAGCAAGTTAAATTGCCAGGGTCTAACACTGCAGCAAGTTAAATTGTGTCGGTATTCATTTTTTTTTGGGGGGGTAGTGAGAAATGTTAAATGGTTGTCAATTCCAACACACCTTTTTTCTTCCTTGATGACAAAACTGCTGCTTTTAAGAAAGTTGGTTCTGTAGACCATTATGATCCACCATATTTTCAATAACCCCAACTTTTTACACCCTGTGGGTCACTGTCCCACATAGAAAAACTGACCTTCTCACTCCTGTCTGAGTGCAGACCAAGCTCCCTTTTTGTGTTGACAAATTGTTTCCCCCTGTCTGCCACTCGCTTAATGGCAGTGAATTTATGTAGCATTTTTTAATTCTGCATATCTATGGAGTCACATAAAATGCCTACTGACATCCTTTGTAAGCTTCCCTCTCTCAGTTTCTTCATATTTCCTACAAATATATGAACATACGAAGCTGCCCCCCTCCCATTAACTCTTTCCTCCCTCAACTGTCCCCCCGGTATGTACTTTCCCCTTGAATTTGTCCCACCCACTCTTGAAGCACCCCACAGTCTGCACTAATACAAGTTGCTCAGGCAGTGCATTCCACCCTGTTACCACTCTTTCAGTGAAGTAGTGCCTCCTCCTTTCCCTCTTGAATCTGCTCCCCTTTAACTTCAGGGAGTGCCCTCTGGTATCTCTTCCATTCTGGAGAGTGAACCCACCCTGGAAGCCTACTCCATTCATCCCCTTCAGGTACCTGAAGGTCTCAACCATGTCCCCTCTCTCTCTTCTATCCTCCAGGGTATACATGCTGAGCTCTTTTAGTCTTTCCTCATAAATTCTATCCCCTGGATCATCTTTGTTGCTCTTCACTGCACTGCCTCCAGTAGTTTGATATCCCTTTTCAAGTACGCAGTACTCCAAGTGTCATCTCACCAGGGACCTGTACATGGGTAATATGATTTCACTACATCTGGATGTAATCCCCCTTGCTATGCACCCTAGCATCCTGTTAGCCTTAGCCACTGCCTTCATACACTGGACTGAGTGGTTTAATTCCCCAGTCACCAGCACCCCCAGAGCCTTCACCTCATTGGATGTGGACAGTTTGATACCATCCATCCAGTAGCTGTAGCCTGGGTTTTTGGCTCCAAAATGCATCACCTTGCATTTCTTGGCATTGAACCCAAGCTGCCAGGTGTGCGACCACTCCTTGAGTCTGGCCAAGTCCTCCTGCAGTAATCTGCCACCTTCCTCCCCATCCACCTTTTATTTTTATTTTATTTATTTAGTTTTTGTTAACCGGGTAGGTGCACTAGCCATAAAATGACTATTTTCAGGCACGACCCGGGAGAGTACAACAAAAGAAGAACAGTTGAACAACAGCAACATGGGTACAATAGTACAAATAGAGAAACAGTACAGCAGTGCTACAAAAATACAATAGGTAGAAACAACAAAAAATAATGGCAAGCATTATACAGATAATGGCAGTAAGATATATAATAAGTGCAGAAACCATGGACCCGACCTGTGGAGTGAAAGGGTTACTAAGATAGTAAGGTTATATAGAGAGAAATGTGAGGAATGTTCAAATATAACAAGAAAGACTGACAGAAGGAAGGTCAAGGGTGGTAATTGGCAAAACAATAGTGGATGGTCAGCAACAAGGTTCAAGAAGGAAGAGAGCTAGTAGTCAAGAAGTTATTTACAAAGAGAAGTAAAAATATGGGGAGCGGAAGAGGAGACAGTCTTGGAGCTGGATTAGAGCAGGGGTGACATTACTGGTAAGTCTCAGGAGCTTCAGGTTGGGTCAAAGCATGTACAAGCATCAGCTAAGGCTAGATAACGACGATATTCACTTTTAAATCCAAAGTGAGACTGAGACAGCCGGAGGTTGAGTGGAAGGCATTCCATAGCCTGGGAGCAGAGAATTGGAAGGCCTCTGTGCCTTTAGTCGTCCGACATCTCGGAACATAGAGCAAGGATTTGTCAGCTGATCGCTGGCCATGGGAGGATGGTTGAGGGACCAGCAATGCCGCCAGCTGGGACGGGTTTTTTTCCTGGATGATCGAGTCCATTAGTGATCCAAAGTAGTATTGTCTACTGGCAGAGGATGAGAGACAATTCAGATCTTTATAAAGAAGGCAGTGATGTTTGAGTCGAGGTGACGAAGAGGCAAATCGGCATATATTGTTATAAGTTACGTCCCATTTTAGTAGGGAGGTTTTATGGGCACAGGTAAGAATAGAGGCACCATAGGTAAGGGTTGGGAGCAGAATATCTCAGGCAATTGCTAATTTGGCCGAGGGTGTAAGCATGTAGCTCGTTTTGTAAGCTACTCCTAGTTTCAAGTTTACAGCTTTGCACGAGGACTGAATGTGAAGATTAAAATCCAGGGACTGGTCCAGGAGGATCCCAAGGTACTTGAAGGAAGTAACATTTTCAAGTGGAAATCCTCCTGGGTGAAGAACCTCCAGCAAACTAGAACAGGTCTTAATCTTCCGGTGCAGAACCTAGGAGCATGGCTTTCATTTTCTTTTCATTTAGTACAAGCTTACGGTCTAGTAGCCAGTCTAAGACCTTATTGAAGTCTGAAGTAAGTGATGTGTTTATGCAGGCAATACTGGAAGAACTAGTGTAGATGATCAGGTCATCAGTGTAGAGAATAGCTGAGCAGGATTCCAGGACCTCAGCTGCATTGTTGATAAAAATTGAGAACAGAAGGGGCCCAAGAATAGAGCCCTGGGGGACCCCAAGGTTAATAGTAGACGTGTTGGACAGGGAGGAGTTAAATTTGACAGCTTGTGACCTGTTTGACAGGTAGCTACAGAACCAGTCCACAACAGGGGTAGAGAAATGGAATTTATGGAGAGTGGAGAGAAGCATGGGATGGTCAACAAGGTCAAAAGCCATAGTGAGGTCAATGAAGATGGCATCTGTGAGTTTTCCAGAGTCCATGTTGGACAGAATATCGGTAGTTAGTTGAAGAAGAGCCGTGGTGGTGCTATGACCTTTTCTGAAACCATGCTGAGTGTCTGAGAGGAGATTGTAGCGTGTAAGGTAGTCAATGGTCTGTGATGCAATTATTTTCTCTAGGATCTTGTTAAGGACAGAGAGAATTGCTATAGGTCTGTAATTGGCAATGTCCTTTGGGTCACCTTTTTTAAAGACAGGCGTTACTCTTGCAGATTTCCATAGGTCTGGCACAGTGCTATGGATAAGGGATAAAGTGTAGATTCTGGCAATCGGAGAGGCAATGAGTGGAGCAGCCAGCTTAAGAAGATGAGGTTCCAGTGAGTTAGAACCAGAGCTGGTATTGGCAGATATGGATCTCAGTAATTTCAGAACTTCCGCTCTTGATATAGCCTTGAAATAGAATGGTGGCGCTGGAGGAGCATCATACGATAGGGCAGTATGGTTGTCTGATGGTAGTGTGGTAGGTAGATTGGAGTGCGATCCTCTAGGTTGTAAAGCCAAGGTATAATATGAAAGATCAGAGAAAAGATTGTTAAAACTATTTGAGATGGTCCTAGGGTCATTACAATGTGCACTATTTATGATCGTTTCATCAGGAGTGACCGACTGCAAGGTACCGAGAAATGTTTTGACATGGGCCCAAAATTTCCTTGGGTCACAGGCTGAGCTTTGTAGAAGGTCCTTGCAGTATTTGCTTTTAGCAACTCTAACTTGTCTCTTACATCTGTTCCTTAGTTCATGATAGACAATAAGATCTGACTGTAGGCCAGTTTGTTTGTAGCGAATCTAAAGCTTGTCCTCTGGCGCAGATTAGCAAGGAGGTCTTTATGCAGCCACCTCGTCTGTTTTCCTCTGACCCTCCTAGTAGTCTTGGGGGCATGTTTACATTGAATGGTAAGAAATTCATTTATGAATATCTGTAGAGCAACCTCCACATCCTTCGTTTGATAGATACCTGCCCAGTCGATATTGGAGACATCATAGAGAAATGCATCCTGGTCAATATGAGCTAGATTTGTAAACATGATTAGTCTTGATGGAAGAGATGGAGGCGCAACCATAGATAGGATACAAAAAGTGGGTGAGTGGTCTGTTAGTGCATCTGCAAGGATTCCTGCTTTTGACACATGTTCCATACGGTTAACCATCACCCAGTCTAGGAGTGTACCCGTTTGATGGGATGGCGTGGCTCTAGTTGCTTCAGAGATCAACTGGTGAAAATTATAACTAAGCGTGAGTGATTGCAAGGATATTTGAGCTGACCTAACCAATTGAGGTTAAGATCACCTAGAATGACAGCCTCATTATGATTTACAGTCTGGGAGGTGATGTCAAGGAGTTCTTGAAGACCTACTATTCCCCAGCAGGTGGATTATAGGCACAGATAATATGAAGTTTCTTTTCCCCAATACAATAGTTGCCTGTATGAATTGTACACTGCGGAGAGGCAGATGCTGGGACAATAGAGATGTTGAGGTGGTTTTGAAGAATAGGGCAACTCCACCTCCACGCTTGGATGAGGATCTATCCGCCCGGAACAGAGAGTAGTTAGGCAAGGCATACTTCATCAGGTATTCGGGTTTTAGCCAAGTTTCTGTGAGACAGAGTACATCAGGACTGTAGAGTTTCACCCAGGCCTCGAGTTCCATGGTGACAGGTAAGACTTCTGATATTGATATGGGCAATTAATCCTTTCTTGGACATGCCAGATAACTCATTTAGGGAAAAGAAACAGGTAGGTGGACCTGGATTTAGTTTGACATCCCCAGATAGCAGAATAATGATCATGGCTAGGAACCAAAGCCTTGCACAGTGGCAGGTTAGGGTGAAAGCACATCTCCATGGCAGCTTCCTCCTGGCATGTAGAGGATAGATGCTGCCTCTAACAAGGAGGATAGGGTTGGTTGCAGATCAGGCTTTGTCTCTACAATCAAGTTAGAGAAAATATAGTTGCGGTAAGCCTCTGAGGAGTCTTTTGCCATTTGGTTACATGGGAGAGCCCATGTGGCAGTGTCCAGGCTGAGTAAAAGGACAAATGACAAGAGTGCCCACAGCAGACTATACTTCGCCATAGTGTTACTATTTCACTTGGGTAGGAAGGCTAGTGGTATACTGAGACAGAGGATTAGCTCTTAGGGATAAAGAGATAGTGTGTGTAAAATTAAGACAGCAAAGGGTGACCGTGTTCCACCGTTTTAACCCTTGGCCGAAATTAGAGATAGAGCAAAAACAACGAAGTGTTTCCTGCTAGCGTAGCAATTATTTAGAAGAAGTGGATCAGAAAAGCAGAAAGTAAAGCCCCACAAAGGTTAATTGGGAAAGCAGACCAGCCGGAGGCTCTACTTGTGGTAAAGATTACAGTGAGGAAATGAAGACCTATTCAAGATATGTTAGACGGCACCCCTAGTAGGAATTTTATAAGGAACCAATGGAGACTAGACAGATAGTAGTAGTATTTGGCAAGAGTCAATACAAAGCAGAGGGTGCCAAAGCCCAGAGACTGATAATACGACAGAGAAAGGCAGCGAAACAGTGGCTGAGCAAAGAGCAGCAGTCCAATTAGAGGAGGTGGTAGTAGGTGACGCCTATCAAACCCGAACAGTGCTAGCCGGACACTTAACGGTTGAAGGTGTCCTGTTAGTCCAGGACAATGAGTGCGAGGCAGCTGGCAGGATTAGCCGTCGCTCACTGGGAGCACGATCAGGCACAATGGATCTATTTTAAGATATAAAATGTAGGTTAAGATAGGAAGTTATTAGCTAGGGCAGGGGGTACCAAGGCAACTTGAAAAATACTCGGGGTAGCAAGAGAATAAGCCCAGGTATGGAACTGCACAGTAGATAGCAGAGCAGGAACTAAACAATGCTGATAGGCAAGCAGATGGTGAAAATATGAAGATGTCTTTAAAGGCAAGACAGAACAAGTGTTAGGCCTAATAGCTGCACTCTGTATCTTTAAGAGGAGTTGCAATATTAGAGAGAGGGGAGGATGAACATTGCTAGGGGTGGTGCCGAGGGGGGAGGGAGAGTATTTAATAAAGGCTGGAGGTGGGAGATGGCAGGGTGGGCGTAAAAATTGAAGCAGCAAGGAGACAGAAGGACAGAAAGTGAAAGAGAAATTGAATTATTTGCAGGGCAAAGCTTACAACTGTGACCCAAATGGAATCTGGTCTAAACAGAAAAAACTGTACCACTTTAAACTTACTTTCTGATCCAGGGTAGCTTACCACTGGACCTTAAAACAAAGAGAGCTGTAATATTTTACAATCTACAAACCTGCAGCCTAAATGAACTTGCACTTCAAACTACCCTTAGAGTGCAAAATTGCTGTAAACAGGCTTAGGTTCGCATTTAAGTTAGGATTTACAAGACCTCAGCACAAATCTTGGTATCATCGGCAAAGAAGCTGATCTTATTCTTGATCCCAACTGCTATGTCTGCGATGAAAATGTTAAACAGGACTGGTCCCAGTACTGATCCCTGTGGGACATCACTTGTCACCGCCCTGGGCTCTGATGCTTCTCCCCCCACAACTACCCTCTGTTGCCTGCCCCTCAGCCAGTTTACTACCCATCGGGCTAGCTTCCACCCTATATTAAGACTCCTCAACTTGCGGGTCAACCTTCTGTGTGGCACTGAATCGAAGGCCTTGCTGAAATCCAGGAAGACTACATCTACTGCATGGCCCTTGTCCAGTGCCCTCGTGACCCAGTCAAGAAAATCAACTAAGTTTGTCTGACAGGATCTGCCAGCGATGAACCCGTGCTGTCTGTCGTCTTGCAGATCATTATCCACAAGAAACTGCACCAGACTTTCTTTGAGGATAGATTCCATCAGTTTCCCCACAACTGCGGTGAGGCTCACCAGTCTATAGTTCCCTGGTCCATCCTTGGGCCCACTTTTCTGGAGAGGTACCATGTGTGCCTCCCTCCAATCTCTGGGCACACATCCCATATTTAGAGAAGTTTTGAACAGATCCACCAGTAGCTCTTCCAGGACCTCTGCCAGCTCCCTCAGCACCCTGGGATGTACCCCATCTGGCCCAGGTGCCTTGTCTACCCTCAGGGACCTGAGGCCCTCCAGCACCCTTTCCACCATGATGACCCCATGTGTGATTGTTACACCCCCCCATGCCTGCACCCCCTTTCCCGGCAGGAATGGGTCCATCCCTTTCCCTTGTGAACACTGAACAGAAGTACTCATTAAGTACTTCTGCCTTCTCGGACCCCTTGTCTACCCACCCACTGCCTTTCCTGATTCTTGATCCTTGCACTTCCTCTTTTCCCTGATATACCTGAAGAAATCCTTTTCTCCTTCCTTAATCCCCTGTGCTAATTCCCTTTCCCTGGCTGCCTTTACAGTCCTGACCACTCTGCTCACTTCCCTGGATTTCCAAACATAGTTCTCCCTATCTTCTGCCCTGTTGGTTCTCTTGTAGGTTCGGAAGGCCCTTCTCTTATCCCTCACCTTCTCTGTTACCTCTCTGGTCATCCAGCTTGGATGTTTGGTCCTTGATTTCTTTTGCTGGCTCTTGACACAAGCCTTAGTGGATTCAATCAGCCCTAGTTTTATGATCACCCATTTCTGCTCTGTGTCCATGTCAGGGTGGATGCCATCTATGTGTGATCTCATTAATTGCCCCATCCTACCAAAGTCTACCTTTCTGAAGTCCAGGACCTTTATTTTTGTTTTGTGGATCTCTCTACCCAAACTGATAGAGAACCACACTGTGTGGTGATCGCTACCAGCCAGTGGTTCCTCCATCCTTACATCTGTGACCTGTTCTCCATCCTCCAGCACCAGGTCTAGAATATTTTCTTCCCTTGTTGTCACTGTCACCCTTTGGGTCAGGAAGCCATCCTGGATTGCTTCCAGGAGGATCTGCTCCATGGCGCATGTGGTGGCTGGGATGCTCCAGTCCACCCCTGATAAATTGAAGTCTCCCACTAACATAATGCTCCCTTTGCCACAGAGTCTCCTTAGCTGCCCCACCCAGCTCCCTATCCACGCCCTCTTTCTGGGTTCGGGGCCTAGTGTTTACATTTACTGCAGCAGTAAAGAGAATGTGTTCAGCACTAAAAATAAAAACAAATTTGCTGGTGGGCTTTCTGTTTAGATATCACTGTTAAGGAGAAGCAGCATTTTCAACACAAGAATACCTGGAAGGATCTAACAAATAATATCCACATATAAGTTTACTAGTAGTCATTACCGTCTTCTCCCTGTAGAACAGCAAGCTGAGTTGGAGCATGATCTCAGTCTTCCAATTTTCTGGGGCATTGACAGGACTGAACAAATGGATATGTTCTCCAGCAGGACACAGAGACATGCTCTGAAGGTGACAGATGGCAAGTTTAGGGGTAACATTAGGAATCATATTTTGTCCCAAAGGGTGGTGGCCTTCTAAAATGACTTGCCAATAGAGACTATGGATATGAAGACAATAGAGTGGTCCCCAGTGTTGCCCATCCCTTAGTTTTTGCCAGCACTGAAACAATCAATGTAAGAACCCTTCACTGTCCCTGCCCCATGCTGTACCTACCCATGTGGATAAACAGAGTGCTTCAGCCTCTAGTGCAGTCAACCTACCACATTCCATCAGCACTATATCTATCACAGTGCAGAAACCCTGGACTGTCTGTTCTACACAGCATTTGCCCCTGTGGATTTATAGAGGGCTTCAGTCTCCAGTGGTGCCAGTCCCTTACTGTTCACCAGTCACCCACTGTACCTGTCACTGTAGATAAACAAAATGTTTTAGTCCCAGTTCTGGCAGTCCCTCACCATTCACCAGGACTAATGCAGACAGTGTGGAAACCAAGCACTGTCCCTGCTCCCAAACTGTAGCTGTCTCTGTGGATTACCAGAGGGTTTAAAGCTCAAGTGGTGTCAGTCCCGCGCCTCTTACTAGCACTATATCATCACAGTGTGGGTAAGTTTGCACTGAACCTGCCCCATGTGGTACCTGTGGACAAGTGGAGGGCTTTATCCCCACTTTTACCAGCACTAAATTCATCACAGTGGGTGGGGGGAGCCTGCACTGTACTTGTCCCTGTGGATAAACAAAGAGCTTTAGTTTACTGTCTAGTGCTGTCTGAGCTGTACTTTTTGTGAGCATTAAATACATCAGAGTGGAAAAGTCAACAGTGCACTGAATTCTGTGGACAAACAGAAGTATTTTTAAGCCCCCACCTTTCACTGGCATAGGATAGCAAATATACAAAGCTTGAATAGAAAAAAATAGAAAAAACAGAAGAAAATGGTCTTGGATCCCAATAGATGCCCACAGGAACAAGGGTAAAAAACGTAGTTTTATTGCGGGAGGGAGTGGTTAAGCATTTGCAGGAGAATGTTGTCAGCAGCTTCTGATAGAGTTCTGCAAAGACACACACACACACACACGCACACACACACAGTCTTCAGTTCCAATTTGCACATATTTATTTTATACTTTATTTGTTCTCCCCAATCTCCAAAATGATTTAAACAGGGTTCAGTCCTAGTTTCTTTCAAATCAACTAAAGCTCAATGCGAAAAAGACAGTTACCATGATTTTTGGATCAAGACAGAAGCTGTCCTCCCACCCTGTCCCTCCAGCGGTCACAACCCTTGATGGCTCACCTCTTGAATTGGTCCGGCCTTCAAGTATCTGGGTGTCTGGCTGGACAGTCACCTAGATTTCTCTACACACATCAATGCCATCTGCACAAAACTTCGGCCAAAACTCATTGTCCTCTATCGCCACAAAGCCAGCCTCCCTCTCCAAACTCATTGTGAACTTGTACTTAAAACGATTCTGCCAGTATTGGATTATGCTGATGTAGTCTATGGCACTGCCCCAGCTTCTTCCCTCATCAAACTAGACACCCTTCTCAATTCCTTCTGCCACTTTGCCACTGCCTCTCCCCCTTGTACTCACCACTGTCTTCTATGTGCTTCTGTCTCTCTTTCGCTGCTATCCCAAAAGAGGAAAATTCACTGTGCTTCTCTCATTGCTAAATATTGACTTGGTTCCCTTTCCTCCTACCTCTTATCCTACCTCACACCAGCCAAGTCCACAACCTACTCTCTTCACCATAGGAACTCACAATCCTTCTCCATCCCTCCTCCTCACTTTTCTCCTGGCCAGTCAGCCTTCTCGTACTGCCTCCCTCTAATCTGGAACAACCTACCCCCTGACCTGCTCCTAGCCTCCCCTCTCTCAGCAGTCAAAAGGCTCCTCTAACTCCTCTCCTCCCCTCTGTGCCCACAATGCTCTTAACCACCCCCCCACCCATTCTTCCCCTCCCTACCTCTCAGTCCTCTTCCCCTCATTGCCTTCTGCTCAGTTCCCCCTGCCTTTGCATCATAATATTTAACCACTGCTTTGCTGTGGCATATTTTTTTCTATTTCAGCCCTTGTGTTCTTTGTTTCACCTTGTTTACACAGTGCCTCATCAATTTTTTTTATAATATTTTTTAAATGTTTTGTTATCTCCATTGTAACTCCTATGTTCTTAACTGTATTGTAACAAATGTTTTACCCCTGTTGTAATTCTTTGAACCCGGGTCACACCTGAAAATGAACCTTGGCTCAGTGTGCCTTTCCCAGTCACCAATTTTAAATAAATAAATAAAAACAAATATATACTGCAATGAGTTTCCAGTTTACAGTTTGCAAATGCATTCTTTTTTATTACAATATTAAAAAATACACAGCATTCCTCCACAGTACTGAGAGTCTTGGTTTTGAGTTACAGGGACAAAGCTGGATCTGGACTGTCTGTAATTTGACACTGTTGTCTGCTTAATGAGACATTGACTTCTTCAGAGCTTCAACAAGGGACATTCCAGTACAGTATACAGTACTTGCATGCTTCTTCTTTTCAGCCGTTAAAAAAGTAATTTTGCAACTCCTCTGGAGTTCCTCCAGAAGCTTGCTGTGTCCTATGTTGGAAAGTAAGACAAAGAGAGACAAACAAGCCTACTCAATGGAGAGAACGGAGTACTGTATTTCAACTGGTGTAGTGATTTGCTATTATGGCAGGATACACTGAAAACTCCAATAATTTAGGGAACAAATAGCATTTATAGCAAGCAACTGATAACATCTCACTTGCTGACCCTGTTTGGGGGGGGAGGCCTGGAAAGGACAGCCAGATAATGAGTTAACCCCTAGGTTGCTTAAAGAACTAGAATGAATCTATTTGACTGAGCTGGACAGATCCTCAGCCTGCAGCCCTGCAAGGGTTAAATTGAGGGGCACAAAAAAACAACAGCTTCAAAAGTTTTTTTGGGTTGTTGTTTATGTCCTGAGAAGTTGGGAGGCACAATAGCATCCCCCCTCCCTTCAGATGCCTTTAAGACAGAGCAGCAAGCAGAAAAAAATCAGAGAGGGAGTGCACTATTTTGTAGTTGTGGATGGATACTTCCAAAAGTCCAAAAAGGATGTTCCACATAAGCTTGTTTTTAGAGCTAATGCAAGAGGGCTGCAGGCTCCACCAACCTGCAGCCCTAAAAACTGCTGCTCTCCCAGAGAGAGTAATAACTTAGTCCACACACAAAAGTCCTATGCTGCTTAGTCAGCTTATTTAAACACTAGTACAAATTAGCATTGCAGCATACAGAACATGGACATACAAAATACAGACAATCTGATGTGAGAAGGTATGGATGTTGATGCAAAAAATGTATGCTACGGTGCTGATAGGGCACTTGAGTGACTGCATGAGGGCACTAATTCATGAAGACCAAGTAGGTTTCATCCCTGGAAGGCTAGGATCAGACAATACCCGCATGATACTTTTTTTTTATATTGTCTGTTTATGCCCCCTTCTCTCTGCAGAAGCCGCTGTCTTCCAGGTATCCTATGCTCTCTCTGCCCAACCCGGTACCTCTTGGTGGGCCCCAGACCTTACCCCCATGCTGTCTCAGCCTACCCCCCAGGTGGGGAGGAGGGGGATCCCTGGTCTTCCCCCTCCAGTCCATTGTAGTGAGTGTCAGGTGGTCTGAACAACTCCCCACGAGAGCTGGGTTATGGTGTCTGGGAGCAGGGTCCCTTCTACACTGGCATCCACAGGGAATTTTTCCTTTGTCCTGGTGCCACCCCTCAGAACGTCAGCATGCTAGGGGAGCCAAGGGGTGGAGCATGTCACAACGTGCAAGCACACCAGCTCCCGGACGATGTCCTCCCACCCTGCTTCATGCTGTCCCACTGCACCTCCACCCGTGGTGACCCAGGTGGTGGTAAAGTGGCAGAATATGCATCCCACCCTCCCTGGAGGAGGAGAGCAGCCTGTGGGCACTTAATTCTCCTCCCCCCAGCTGGCTCTCCAGCCACTCGAGTCTGTTCCCGAACCCAGGTCGCTGGTGCCACAAGCAGTAACCCTACTGCTGCGCTGGCAGACCAGCACCCGCATGATACTTGATTTTTTTCTGGACTGTCAGCACCACCCAAGAGCCCACTGCACCCTGTCATTAGATGCAGAAAATGTTTTTGGCAAGGTGGAATAAGATGTGGGTTTGCCATAAAATTTATAGATTGTGTAAAACTGTTATATGCAGCCCCAACAGCTAAGATTCTGACCAGCTCAATGATTTCTGCCAGCTTTGTACTGCAGTGGGGAATGAGGCATTGTGCTTATTGACCATTGAGCCACTTGCCCAGAAAGTGAGGGCTTCCCCCTGTATCCCGGGGGGGTTCACTTTAGGTGGAGTTTCCCATAAACTGGTACTTTTGGCAGATGATAGCTCCCTGTTCCTCACAGACCTCCCTGTCTTGCTCTCCATGCTACATACCATGCTCACAAATATCTGCTTACAAACTTAACAGGGCCCAATCCCAAATTCTCCCCCTGAAGTCCTACTGCACTCACCAAATATTTCAATATTATGCTTATCAGTGGTCACCAGAGGGGGTTAATTGCCTGGGGGTCAAGCTAAAACCTACTGTGAAAGGCATCATATCTGCCAATGAGCGGATCCGGACAAAGTGCATGCTAATCTACACAGGTGGGGTAGTGTGGGGTAGGATCAATGCAGGGAAGCTTATAACCATTCCCAAGATACACTACATCCTATACAACTTACTGGTCTCCATCCCCAATACTTTCTTCCAAAGTTTAAGGAAGATTACAGCCAGGGGGGTGCCAAAAATTAAATGGCAAACCCTACAAAGACACTGGTCAGAAGGAGGTTTGGACTCCCAGATATCCGTGTTTTTCACCAGGGAGTGGTACTCTGCCATGCTATACTTTGTTGCAGACCTAACCTTCTTTCCCCATAGTCTCTATGGCTGTCACTTGAACTCATTCAAGGGGATGTGCCATGCCCACCAGCCCTGATTCTCCCTGACTGGCTTCTACCCAAAACTGCCTTTCTCTTGTACAGAACATTAAATGCCAGGTGAGTGTGGACTAGGTTTCTTCTTTCTTCAACTGTTGCATTCGACCAATACTGCCTCCCACCTGCATCCAGTCTGGCATAACCCACATTTGAAGATAGTTCATGAGATGCTCAATTGGGGACACTGGAAGTTTACTGGCGTACAGACCTTAGGCAATCTTTATGACTCCACCACAGGGGTCTTTCATAGTGGAAGTAACATCTAAGCCACAGCACAGAGTGAAACCCTCCTCTTTTGGTAATACTTGCAACTGAGAGACTTTCTTAGAGTGCAAGTTACCCCATCTTTGAAACTCCCTCTGGCTAACTCCTTGGACACATGGCTTACAGCCCTCCCTAGCCTGAGAAACGTGACTGTACACCTGACTCAATTGCAAGATAAGCACTCACCTACACAGCACTCCTCAGGACCAAAGGAAGAGTGGTAGAACTGGACACCCTCATCCTCCAAGTGGAGTGGGGCACAGTCTGAGCATCAGCACACAGAGTCATTAGGGAGCTGCAAGCCCGTACCTTACAATATAAGATGCTGCATAGAACATATAGAACTCCACATGCACTATACAGTATGGGTGTACTGGGCCATAGTGACTGCTGGTGCTGCTCCTCCCTTCAGGCCACACTGACACATGTCCTCTGGTCATGTTCAAGTTTAAAATCCTATTGGAATGCTGTGTGGAACTACTGCTGCTCCTTGCCACCACTTCCCCCGGGTAGGGGACCCCAAACTTCCACTAGAGAATTCTCCACTTACCTGAAAACAGTTGGCCTAGGCTAATGGAGCCTTCTCCGTGGCCAAGTGCATCATCCTGCAAAAGTGGAGAAACCCAGAGCCCCCAGTACACAAGGAGTGGTTCAATCTACTCCATCTCACATCTAGGTATGAGAGAGTAGTCCATGCTGCAGTCCACAAACTGGAAACCTATAATAGCATTTGGGGACTATACCTAGCACTTCAACAGCCTCAACAGATCCTACCACACAAGTGAACCTGCCTCCTAATCTTGCCTTCTCTGCTTAAGTGGGCTGAGGACCTACATCCTCGAGTCAACAGTCGCCCTCCTCTGTAGAACTGCTTTCAACTAGGGAACTTTGTTACACTCCCATGCATTGATTAGCCATGACATAGTTCACAGCTCTGGCTGCACTGATGCCCCTGCCATGTTTTCTTAGCTTGTGTTCCCCTTCTCCCCTCCCTCCCCCAATGTGGTAAACACAGTGCAGGCTCTGATGCAGCTTATAGGGCAAGTTAGCCCCAACAACACTTAGGCTTACGTGATTCATACTCATCCTTTATCGGTGACTAATGCAAACTACCACTAACTGAGGCCTGTCCTACTTTCAGAAAGGTTTTCCATCCACCTTATACATCTTTCGGCTCCTAGCTGCTTCTGATGGGTCACCATTAAAGATGACACAGGAAACTGAGTGAAATAGCATTGGTTACTCACCTGACTAATAATTATTTGGATTATTCTGAGCTGGCATGCATTATTACCTCTTTATAAAATGGGTAGACATTTTCCATGATTCTGATTGGCTGACCCAGTAATTTTGTTATGTCCTTATCGAGCCATAATCTCACAGCTGGCACTATTTACATGTGATCAACCAGGGCTACATGAATATCCCTAAGCCACCTGACTGACCAGTGTCCAGTAGCAGCCATCTTGTTTTCTGCCTGCTAAACTGAAACACCTCAGAAACTTGACAGCTCAGACCTGAAAAGACTTTGAACTTGTAAATGTCAGACATACCTGCCACCCAGTTCCAGCTTGATTTTTTTTTAATTTTTTAATTAATTTAAACTTTGTTAACCAGGTAAATGCAATGAGCTAAGGTCCTTTTTCATGCATGACCCGGGGTGATATTACAACAGCCTAGATAGTAATACAAAAAAATACAAAACTACATGAAAATGCAATGCAGACTTATCACAATAGACTAAACTTTCACAGAAACATTTACACTGGTGCTGACTATGGTAATGTTTCTTCAATAACAGGTTAAAAGCTTTGTAGGCAAGGTCGCCATGTAAAGAACCATGTAACATATTCCAACTTTTTGCTGCGCAAACAGTATATGCACATTCACCCATACTGGTAGAAATTTTAGGGATTGCAAGTTTGTTAATACATTAGATCTTAATAACCTTTCTTCCTTTTTTATGCCTAACAAGGCAAAAAGGGGGGAATCAGCCTGCTGCCATACTACATTATCAGTTAAACTGTTAAAATTATATAAACTGATAAATTTGGGTGGTAACCAACCTGTTCACTCATATAAGATACAATTATGTGTTTGAAAAGGTCATCTTAGCACAAATCTGCATTCCCATGAAAGGTGGCATTTAACAGTGACAGATCAGCTTTTGCAAGATTGGAAAAAAGAAAAGAATTGTAGTTCAGTATAAATAAAAGTACATTGTTAGCAACTGAGAATCTGAAACATAGAAACATAGAATTTGATGGCAGATAAGGACCACTTGGCCCATTTAGTCTACCCATTTGCCTACCTAACGGATAAGCTGCAGATCCTAGTTAACCAACAGCCTACTTCCTCCTACCCCCCACTAGAATTGCCTTATGTCTGCCCATGCATTCTTGAATTCCCCCACTGTTTTTGACTCTACAACCTCCTCAGGAAGGCTGTTCCATGTATCCACAACCCTCTCTGTGAAGAAATACTCCCTCACATTACCTCTGAGCCGTCCCCCCTCTATCTTCAAATTGTGCCCTTGTTTTTGCACATCTCTTTTTCTGAAAGATGCTACCCTCTTGGACTTTGTTGATTCCTTTGAGGTATTTGAAAGTTTCTACCATGCCCCCTTTCCTCGAGGCTATACATCTTTAGTTCCTTTAGTCTTTCTTCATATGTCTTCTGATGCAGACCCTGCATCATTTTGGTTGCCCTCCTCTGGACAGCCTCCACCCTGTTTATGTCTTTGCGAAGATGGGGTCTCCAGAACTGTACACAATACTCCAGATGTGGTCTTACCAACTGTCTGTACAGAGGGCCAACAGCCTCCTGTTTTCTACTGGTGATGCCTCTCCCTATGCATCCCAGTATCCCCCCAGCCCTCCTTACTGCCTTCTCACATTGCTGGCCCACCTTTAGGTCATCTGATATGACTACCCCCTTTCCATTTTTGTTGTTGTCAGTATCTCACCCCCAAATGTGTACTCTTCCCCTGGGTTATTGTTTCCCAGGTGCATTACTTTCACTTATTTGCATTGAATCTAAGCTGTCATACATTTCACCATTCCTCCAACCTTGCCAAGTCCCTTTTCACCCTTTCCACCCCACCTTGTGTATCAACCCTGTTGTAGATCTTTGTGTCACCTGCAAAGAGACATACTTTCCCTTCCAGTCCCTCTGAAATGTCACTTATAAAGACATTAAAAAGGACCGGCCCCAGTACTGAACCCTGCGGTACCCCACTGGTAACCCTCCTTTCTTCACTGTGGTCTCCATTTACTATTACCCGCTGTGTCCTGTTGTCCAACCAGTGTTTTACCCAGGCTACCACCCTGGGACCCACTCCCAGGCCGGCTAATTTGTTTATTAATGTTTTGTGTGGGGCTGTGTCAAATGCCTTGCTAAAGTCTAGGTAGGCCATGTCCACAGCCCATCCCTGGTCTACTGCTTTGGTCACCCAGTCAAAGAAATCAATTAGATTTGTCTGACATGACCTTCCTGCTGTGAATCCAAGCTGCCTTGTGTCCTGTACCCCACTAGCCTCTAGGTACTCAACAATTCTTTCCTTCAGAAGTGATTCCATCATTTTCCCTACCACTGAGGTCAAACTGACAGGTCTGTATTTTTCTGCCTCTGTCTTGCTTCCACATTTGTGAAGGGGAATCACATCCACCACCCTCCAGTCCTCAGGTACCACACCATCCTCCCATGATTTATTAAAAAGGGTGGTCAGTGTTGTTATTAGTTCTTCCCTTAGTTCTTTTAGAATTCTGGGGTGAATCCCATCAGTCCCCATTGCTTTATCCACCTTCAGTTTTAAGAGTTCTTTCAGAACCCTTTCTTCTGTGAAAGGACTAATATCAACTCCCCATCCAGAGTGCTTCTATTGACCGGATTAGGTATTTCCTGCTTTTCCATTGTGAATACTAAGCAGAAGTATTCATTCAGTATCCGTGTTTTTCCACTGTCGCCTCTGCCCAATCACCTTCTCTTTGTTCAGCCTCAGTATCCTGCTTAGTCTTTGTTTGTTGCTCCTAATCTACCTATAAAAGGTTTTTCCCCCTTCTTAACTGAGTTGGCTATCTTTTCCTCGGTTTGGGCCTTTGCTATTCTGACTGCCTTACCGCTTCCTTCTGTTTTAACTGGTACAGTTCTCTGTCCTGCTCCTTCTGTGTTTCCTTATACTTCTTGAATGCTATCTTTTCTCCTTACCTTCCCCGCCACTTCTTTTGAGAACCATAGTGGTTTTTTTTCTTTAATTTTGATTTGTTTATTTGCTTCACACAAAGGTTTGTTGCCTCTGTGATGGCGGTTTTGATGTTTCCCCATTGTTGCTCCACCTCACCTTCTTGCCTGTTTGCTAGTGCTTTTCTGAGGCACTCTCCCATTTTGACAAAATCAGCCCTCCTGAAGTCCAGTACCTTCACTTTTGTGTGGCTTGACTCTACAGCTAAGTTTATCGTGAGTCACACTGTTTGGTGGTCGCTTGTTCCCAGATGGCTACCCACTTCAAGATCAGAGATCCTCTCTCCGTCCCCATTTGAGAGTACCAGGTCTAAGATTGCTCTCTCCCGAGTGGGTTCCAAAACTAGCTGTCTGAGGCATGCCCCCTGTAGGGCACCAAGAATGGCCCTGCTCTTGGATGTGGCTGCAGCAAAGGTGCTCCAGTCAACATCTGGCATATTCAAGTCCCCCATCAGCAATATCTCCCCTTTCTCTGCCATCCCAAGGATGCCTTCTATCATTTCCTTGTCCATTTCCTCCCCGGAGATGGGGGTCTGTATACAACCCCTGTGCAGATTGTGGAGCCATTTCCAGTCTCCAGGGTGACCCACAGAGCCTCCTTTCCTCTCTGTTTACCCTTTAGCTCTGTTGCTTTGATCCCTTCCCTTACATAGAGAGCTACTCCTCCTCCTCCTCCTCTTCTTCCCTCCCTGTCCCTCCTGTAGATTGTGTACCCTGGTATGTTGACATCCCAGTCATGGTTCTCTGTGTACCATGTTTCTGTGACTGCCACAATATCCAGGCCTCCCTGTTCCATTAAAGCCACCATTTCAGGGAGCTTTTTACCTAGACTACGGGCATTGGTACTCATTACCTTCCATTTTTTATGTCTTTATTTCTTTTTGCCCCATCCCTGTCCCTACTGCCTTTGTCTTTTTCTCCATTTACACCTGCCCTTCTCCCTATTTACTGCTCTATCTTGGTGTTTACCTCACTAATTACCCTGATTTTTGGGGGCTAGGATTTCCCTTCTCCTTTTCAGTGCCCCCCCTGGCTAGTTTAAATGCTTGCCATTGAAGCATTTAAACCTATCACCTAGGATCCTGGTTCCCCTCCAGGATAGATGCAGACCATTGCGCCTGTTGTCAAAGTCTATGTTTCTATGTATAGGCCTGCATCCCTCCAGGTGGAGCCCCAGTCCCCAATGAAGCCAAATCCCTGAGCTCTGCACCAGCTTTTCAACCAGTCATTGAATCCCACGGTGCAGAGTGCCCTAGCCTCATCCATGCCATAGACAGGTAGCACTTCCAAGAAAGTTGCCATGTGTGCTACTTGTCTAAGGCCCCTCCCCAACTCCACAAACTCCTGTTGCACTACTCTGATCCCATTCTCAGCCAGATCATTCATCCCTAGGTGGATAATGACATCCAGCACCCTACCCCTTACCACTGCTCCCACGATCCTGAGGATTCATTTCCTGTCCCTCCAAGCCTTGGCACCAGGCAGGCACCTTACCGCCCTTCCCCTCCTTCCCCCAGTTCTACCCTCCTAACAATTGAGTCTCCCACTAGAAGTTGTTTCCTTCCCCTGTGGGGTCCTGGGCCACCCTCCTGTGGGTCTCCATTGTGGAGGTTCCCAGCATCCTCCTTGGTCTCCACTGCAGGTACCTCCATAGAGGAACCATGCTTCACCAAAGTGGTGAATGAATTGTGTAGAGGCACAACTGGAGGGATGCACCTCTGTTCCACCACCCTTACCCTCCCTGAGACCACCGTGGTCCAACCACTCCTCTTTCTTTGCAACCTCTGAGGTAGTGGCAGTGGCCTGGGTGGTCCCTGGGTGGGGGAGCAGGTTTCCTGAATCCTTGCCAGGTCAGCATGGAGACGGACAACCTCCTCCCTCAGACCAGAGAGGTGCCTGCAAATAGGGCAGCAGCGCAGTCTCCAGAATGTCTCCCGGAAGACTGCTGCTCCACAGCCAGTGCATTGCACGACTCCCCACATGTCTGTGTCACTTCCAGTTATAGATGCTTTTTTGTTCTTGTTTTAGTGTGTGCAAGCTTGTGAGTGTCTCTACCCCCTATTCAGTGTGCTGTGCCTTTAAGGATATGAACAGGTGTATGTTGTTAGCAGTTTTGGGGAAGTGATGTCAGAGCCCCTGCTATAAAGGAAGTTATGCGCTTGGGGTGGGTGGGGTGACAGGAAGGGTGAGTGGGAGTAAACCTATGCTGTCTAGAAACAATCACCTACAACTCTTACCCTCCACCCCGGGAGTGCCTTCCTCCCTTTCAGACACATATTTCACAAAGGCTAAGTAACCGGTCTACTCACAACTGACTGCAAATATCTCCCAGCTACAGTTCCTCCCTGGCAAATTAAAGTTAAAACTTAAAACTAAGAAAAGTCCACCCCCAAAACAGAATCAATACTAGTTACTTACACAGGTCCAACAAGTAATAATTCAGTTCAGTGTAGTCTAGAAAATAACCTCCTTGATTTAAGGAAGCTATGGTTGCTTTCTCACTCTCTCTGTCTCAGGCTCAGGCCTGAAAAGTCAAGCAATTTTGAAGCTTGAACTTAGTTTCTGATTGACCTGTCTACAAGTTGATTTTACATGTAAAGGAAAATTAAGATTTGGGTCCAATACCATCCCCAAGTATTTAAAGCACTCAACTTGTTCAATCTGAAAGGCAGAGATGTTTGATATACCAAGATTAGTACATTTTGCAAGTTTTGATTTTGAGCCAAACAGCATGCACTTTTTTTTTTTTGCCATTCAGCAAAAGTCTCTGATCTTTCAACCAAACATCAAGTAGTGAAAAATCAGTACTTAGTGAATGGTTCAGCACTTCCAGTAAGGATGAGCTACTGTACAGAATTATGTCATCTGCGTACATTAATGTCCTCGTATTTACTAGTATCAAAGTACTGTATTAATCCTCTGTTGTATTATCTGTTACTGTACTTTTATTATCCGTTACTGTTCTTTTATTTCCTTGACGTGGAGCATTTGCAAAGGAGTCTCTGACTCAAAGGTTCATTCCGATATGATCAAATAAATAAATAAATAAAGTATTTGTAAGTAGTGAAAGTCAGACATCAGTAAACAAAGAAAACAGTAGAGGACCCAGGATAGACCCCTGAGGCACTCTCTGTTCCATCAATTTGATGCTAGACAATACTCATCCTCAGTGGACATTCAAACAAATAGCTGCCAAACCAATCACATGGGTAGTCAGCCAACCTGATACACCTCAGTCTCCCAAGCAGCAATTGATGACTGACCTATTGAAAGGTCTTGGACAGATCCACAAACACAGCAGCAGTAAGCTTCCCTCCATCCATAGCATTCCTGATATGGTCTGAGAACACTGACAAGGTCTACCAGTACAATGGTACTTATGGAAACCATGTTGGCCAGGAGACTGGAGACCACCAGAGTGGAGATATTCAATCAGTTGATCACTTACTATTTTTTCTAACATCTAGCTTAATGTGGGTAGTAATGATATGGGTTGATAGTTGTCAATATCCTTCAATTGCCCACTCTTGAAGATAGGTTTCATTATGGTATACTTCCACTGAGTCGGAAATTGACCAGAAATCAAAGATAAATTGAAAATGTTGGGTAATAAATATGTATAGCAACTAATTTTAAGAATCCAGGCTCCAGGCTGTCCCCACCTGAATTTTTATATGCGGACATTGAGTTTAGCACTTTTAACACCTGTTTGTACTTTTTTTTTTAAATATATCTTTATTTCCATTTTTGTTCCACACTTTACAGAGGAGTTATAAAACCAGTTTTCACAATAAATATTAGACATACTTTATAAACTTAAAGTTCATAAAGAGAAGTTGACATTTCTGATGTATTCTAATTGTCAATAGTTGACTGTCAGAGTTTATTAGCGGTCTAGGTCCATCTCCACTTAATGTAGGTATTTAGTTTAGTTTGGTACTTTAATTTCAGATCACCCCATCCCTTCCCATTTTTTGGGGGGGCATAACCAATAGTTATAGTACACCCAGGTCCACCACAGGAGGTAGCCATTCCATGCTCGCTCAAGGGCAGAAGGTGGGGTCACACTTAGCAAAATAACTAACCCATCCCTGCCATTTCTGCATTGGAGATGAACCTCTACCCTGTAATTCAGATTAAATCTTTCAGCTATATAAATTTCAAACATTAATTTCCTCCAATCTTGTATTGTTGGAGTTTGGTCAGACATCCAGCATCGGGTGATTGCTTTTTTGGCTGCCAGGAGGCAAACTGGTAATATCAAATCTTTCCAGTGAGGAGCATGGTCCTGATAAATCCCCAGTAGAAATTGTTTGGTAGTGAGTTCGATGGAGTTATTGAACAGGACTGAGAGCTCATTTTGAAGGGAGAGTATAAAGGGCATAAGGTAGGGGCATAACCAAAAAACATGTCCCAGAGTGGCAATCCTGCATCCACACCATCTCCAACAACAACCATAATTTGGAGGAAGGAATTTGGCAAGGGCTGCTGGCACTTTAAAATAACAAGATCTACACCTCCAGGCAAATTCCCTCCAATGGGGGGACTGGGTGGACTTAATCTCAGTCAGAGCCAAACCAGTCCATAAGTCAATTGGAATTGTTAAATCTAGATCCTTGTTCCATTCATTGAGGATGGATCCAGTTGAATCCAGACCTAGGTTCCTCATCTCTTTTTATATTATACCTATGACTTGTAGACTCAAATTACCTTTCATTGATTCAATGAATAATTTTAATAGGTTTTGAGTGGGAAGAGGAAGTATGGGTAAGATAGTTTTATTATGTAGGATGTGATTGAGAATTTGAAAATATTGAAATAGGTCAGAGGATCGGAGTGAGAATTGAGATTGTAATCTTTCAAAAGGGATGATACCCATTGGTGAAAGAAATTGGTAAATATGAGAAAGGCCAAGATTTCTCCATTGGATAAAGGTCTGATCTTGGAAGTTAGGAACAAACATTTCATCTTGAGATATAAGTTTACAATATTCATACATTTTTAAGATTGGGTTCCTCTTCCTCAGCCTTCTCCATAGCCTATAAGGTTGGGATGTTTTGTTTGCTGAATCCGAGAATGGAATAGAGCTCTCATCCGAGCAGAAGAGGATCTTTTTGATGTCATAAAGGTCGTTTAAATGGAATTCTATTGTCTTCCAGGGAGAACAGTAGGACTCTGTTAACTATAGTATCAGAGTTCTTAGGAAAGCCGCTTGGGCGTACAGAGATAGATCTGGTAGGTTCAGGCCCTCCTGTGTTAGTGATAGTTTTAGGATGGAAAGTCTGTTTCTTGGATGATTTTTACCCCACAGGAAGCTAGAAATCAATCTATCCCATGATTTAAAGTAAAATTTAGAGGGGTAAATAGGGATTGTCTGTAATAAGTACAGTATTTGAGGAAGAATATTTGTACGATTGATATCAACCCTTCGATGGAAGGGGAAAATTCCTGTTGCCCATCGGTTGAGGTCAGACTGGATCTGGGTTGACAAGGGTTTGTAATTGACTGTTTCTAGCAGTCTGGGATCCATGGGAAGTTGGAGGCCCAGATATGAAATCTTAATGGATAACCATTTAAAAGGAAGTGTTTTTTTAAGTTGCTAGGAAGGGGTAAAATTGAGCGTGATGATCTCTGTCTTAGCTAGGTTAAGTTTAAAGCCAGATATTTTTTCAAATTGGACTAGGATTTTCCAAGTTTCCAGGATAGATCAAGAAGGGGATGTCAAAGTCAGTAGAACATCATCCGCAAACATGCAGACTTTGTATTCCTGATGTCCAATTTGTATCCCCTCGACCTCGGGGGTGTTCCGAAGAACAGCCGCCAGGGGTTCAAGAAAGAGAGCAAAAGAATAGGGGGATAGGGGACATCCCTGCTGTGTACCTCTGCCTAGGGGGATAGAAGAGGACATCAATCCATTGGAGTGGATGTAGGCCCTTGGGGCTTTATAAAGGTTGACTAAATCTGTAATAAATTGAGGGGGAATTGGAAAGCTCTCAGGGTATCCCAGAGAAAGGGCCATGAAACACAATCGAAGGCTTTCTCTGCATCAAGGTTGATAAAAACAGAAGGGATTTGCTGAGTAGTAACATATTCCTGAAGTAGTAGGGCACGTCATATATTGTCCGATGTATTTCTTTTTTTGATAAAGCCAGATTGGTCAGGATGTATTATTTGGGGAATTATTGATTCTAGTCTGGTTGCCAATATGGCCATATAAATTTTATAGTCAACATTAAGGATTGAGATCGGATGATAAGATCCCAGGTCCAAGGGGTCTTTATGTGGTTTGGGGATGGGGGCTATGTGGCGAAATCCCAAGAAGGGGGAGGCTGCCCACCCTTGAAGATGTGGTTAAATAAAGAATGCATTTTAGTGATTAATTCTTTAAGAAATCTTCTGTACCACTCTGAGGTGTAGCCATCGGGACCAGGACATCTTCCCGATTTGAGGCATTTGATAGTTTCTTCTATCTCTAATTTAGAAATGGGGGCAGTTAATGTTTTAGTTTGGAGGGATGATAGGGTTGGAAGTCGTGTACCCATCAGGAACTGTTGTGCTGGGGCTTGTGCATAATGGGGTTCTGCTGAATATAGGTTAGAGTAGTAATCAGAAAAAGCCTTCTGAATATGTGCTTCAGAATGATGTGTTTTACCTGTCGAAAGATTTTTAAGTTTCAAGATAGTTGCAGACCTCTTTCGTTCACGTAGTCTATGCGTTAAGTTCTTAGTGCCTCTAGAGCCCCTCTCATGAGCGGATAGACAAAGAAAGTATAAAGATTGTTGTACTTTGTTGTCAATTATTTTTTGTAGGGCTGCCTTGGTATCTTTTATTAGTTTCAGGTGGTCCCCATCTCCCTTCCAATATAACAACTGATAATTAGTTAGTAGGTCTGATAACCTATGACCTACCTGCTTCTCTTTCTTTATGTTGACTGGCTGAATATGCTATAATTTCCCCTCAGATGGTGGCTTTCATAGCATCCCACTATATTGATTCAGGGACCTTTGGGTCCGCATTCTCTTGAAAAAATAGGGGAAGTCAACGCTGAGTAGTCTCCTGAAATTCCTTGTCTCGAAAAAAGATGGATCAAGTCTCCAAAGAGATTTCTTCACTTCCCTTCCCATATCAAGTTTTAAGGTCAGGGGGTGATGGTCTGATAGGAATTTTGGGCCCAAAGCAATATCCTGAACAGTTGACAAATGTTCACATGTTGTCAAAAAATAATCTAACCTAGAATAGGATTGAAATCTTGGGGAATAGTATGTGAAACCCGATGAGGATGGGAATATGCATTTCCACACATCGACCAACCCCAAGTGTTCCATAGAGTGTCTAAATTGTTTGGTTGTCGAATTAGTACGGTGTTTTTGAGGGTTCAAGCAGTCTATTTGTGGAGATAGTGTTAAATTTAGATCCTCACTCAAGATCAACTGACCCTGGAGGAGGTCGAGGAGGGTGCATAAAAAACCTCTGAATGTGGGAAATTTAGTTTGTGGAGGAAAGTATACATTGGCCAATGTGACCTGTTTGCTGTATAGGAGGCCCTTAACTATAACGTAGCGCCCCTGAGCATCTATATGTGTTTGTTGTATCTCAACTGGTGTGGTCTGCGGGATCAGGATTGCCACCCCTCTCTGTCTACCCCTGGGATGTGAAGATGCCACCACCCTATACCAACTACCCCAGCTTAGTTTAGAATGTTCTGAATCCGTAAGATGGGTCTCTTGAAGGTAAATCAGGTCAGAAGGGTGTTTCTTTAAAAATTGCATTAATCAAGCTCATTTTATGGGGTTGTGAAGACCATTTATATTACGTGACATAATTTTGACTGGATTTATTAATGTCATTTCTTTTGATTTTGAAGTACTGATTGTTTTTTAATCTCTTCTTTCCCTCCCAGGATGAACTTTGTGAAGAATGTTCGGAACATGCTCCCCCTGGCAGACCAGCCCACCTCCTGAGAATAAAAGCTTTTCTGGTCAACATAGCACAATTGGTTAAATAAAGTATATCCTGAAGTACTCATTCCTCTGTGTGTGTGGTTATTCCCCCCCCAAACTTTTCAAACTTCTAACTTGTAAACTACCATGAATAACCTTTTCATGGAATGAAATTAAAATTAACTAGGTGACCTGAAGCCTGGTCATTAGGCTTGTCAAGCCTTGTAATGTTTGTAATAGTAAGAGTAAATACAGAAACATATAATGACCTTGTATGCAGATTTAAACTTTTATAAGTAGTAGTCAAATACATAAAAACTATGTACAGGTTGACTCCCATTTGGGAGGTGCTCTGTAGAGCTTCCCCTGAAACACCCCATCTACAGTCCCAAATAGGATAGTAGCGGGATGCATGGCTCTTGAAATTGGTCCTCGAGAAATTAATCCCAGGGACAGAAACAGGGCCATAAGAGAAGTGATTAAAAAACCACTTCATGGTGGAACCGGATGTGCCGAGATGATGGTAGAGTTCACTTAGCTCTCGAGACACTCCACCGGAAAATGGTGTTTTAACATCAGCTTTGTGAAGTGTGGGGAAAACATTATATATGGCTGAGGACCAGTGGAAGCAGCTAGGGTCAGGTCAGGATAACTTTCCCTTTGTACACTGCAGTTTCTTTTTCTGGTTTTGCTTTCTATTTCTCCCTCCTTACTCAGTGGGTCAGTCCTGCTTTAGCCTGTCAACAAACCCTGGATCCTACATCTGCAGAAGTGGTCACAAATGCAACCAGATTCACAGTGGGTAACACGTGACAGCCAGCCAGACCTTTCCAGAGTGGGGGAAGGGGGGGCAGAAGAACACAACCGCCAAGCTGCAAGGAAAGCACAGCCAGCTGCATTTTCCAGTGCCACCACCACTGCTGTGTTTATATTTACATATTATTCTGGGCGCAGCCCCAGAAAAGAGACCTTTCTGACCTATGGGAAGCAAACTGCGACAAGGTCCACCTACTATCCTTCAATGGACATTTGTTGGCACAGGACTGGGCATGAGATCCCACTGTGTTATATGGGAGAATATTAATCAGATGCCAGGAGCAAAATCCCTTCCCCATGCCAGAAGCCGTGAAATCCTGCCCACACAACCTGCCACCAGAGGGCAACTGTGTAATGCAAGAGCCCCTTCCCCTCCCCGGGGTGGGAGACCTACAAGATGAACATTCAGCACTGCCTCCGATACCTGAGTGACAACCACAGGCACGGGACTCAAACCTGGATCGTCAGCATGGTAGATGACCCAACTTACCTTTAGACAATTCAGCAGCCTGTGTACTGCACTACACTCCCCATGGCAGTCCTTTGCCCCAGCACCCTACAACAGGGGCTAAAAGATGCATGGATGTGCAAAGATTTTGCTCCAAGCTGCACCACCTGTTAACACCAGTAACCGATACACTGGCTGCAAGGATCACCCACTGCATAGAAAAAAAAATCACATCCTTGTAGAAAAAGGTATGTATCCCAGTTCTGACTGACAAATAATCGGTAGATAAATAAGAAAAACAAATGACATGCTTCTAAGGTGAAGTGATTTGAGAGCTTTCTACAGGGACCACAGCTTGTATGTAACTGTAACAACAAAAAAAAAAAAAGGGGCTTGCCAACAGAATAACAAACGCCTTTGTAAAAGCAATGTGGCAGCTTTGGTCTTGGCTTGCATCCAGGCGCTGCACAAAGCAGATCTAATAAGGTCACAGATTTAGGAACCAGAGTAACCTCAAAAGGGGTAAGTTAGAGATTATGGGATCCAATATGTATTACAAGTGAGAGGTCGGGGGAACTCATTGGCAGGGTTCCCTAGTGAAGTGGAGGGTCCCAGTTCTCTTCCCCTCTTTTTCTTTTCCCCGCTTCTCTAAATTCCTTTCCCCCTCTTCTCCTTCATTCTTTCTTTAATATTCTTCCCAAGTAGGGGGCTCAAATAGGCTTTCGAGAGGGAGTCAGGATGGTGTACCAGACTGTTAATGATTAATATCATATAGTAGATTGATTATAGCTCCTCTCCCTCTCCCCTCTCTCAAATCAGGTGAAAAAGATTCCCAACTAGGCAGTTTGTTTTCAATTCCATGTTTTGACATGGAAATATATATAGGGTTGTTATTCTGGTATGGTACCAATCCAGTAAGATCTAGGATGGAGAATAGCATTCTCATCTGTATAATTCGAGAAACACATCATCGTACCTTCTGGAGATAAGGCCCAGGATCAGAGTGTCAGACTCAGTGTCCAAGAGAGCTCAGGGAAACCCACCATAGGGCATGGGTCTAGATGGGGGAACAAGTCAGAGGGTGGGACTACAATCCCAGGAAAAGGAGGGCGGACAGGTCATGATCTTCAATAAATGGCACCCCCCAGTTTGGGAAATTCCCTACCATCTGGGAGTGCGCTGTGGCCCTTGTGGCAACTCATGGCCTAATTAGTGTGAAAAACTTTACAGTTAGTTGCTCGAGCCATTTGAAGATGGCAGCTACCCTCTCTCCCTAGGCACCCCCCCGCTCCCTCACCCCCACCCCCCATGCCCCAAGGCAGGGAACCCAAGTCAATCCCAACTTGAAAATATGGAAGGTACCTCAGGAGTGATCAAGGAGGCATGGTAGGGTTGCAATATTGTTGGAGGTGCTTCAGAATGTCTGTTATCAACCTTTCTGCGGCAGGAGGCAAATTAGGCCACTCTGTGGAGTAGAATTGCTTCTGGCGTGATCTCACGGTTTCGGCAGTCTTCTCTGTAAGGATTCCTTTTAGCAATAGATCAGAGGTTGCTTCTGCTGCTGAGGAGTATGTCTGAGGCCCAGTCAGCAAGGATACCATCAATTTGGCTGGATAAGGGGTACTGAATCGTATTTTCTGAGCCCTGAGGACAGGAAACAAAGGACTATATTCTCTGCGCTGCCTCTGTGTGCAGGGGGCATAATCATTGTCAAATAAGATTCTCTGTTGACCCCACATAATTTTACTCTTCTGCCAGGCTTTGGTGAGTAAATGTTCTTTTGTTTGGTAACTTAGGAAGCGGACCACGAAAGATCTGGGTCTGGCTTCAGGGTGGGTGGGCTTTGGGCCCAGAGCTCAATGCGCCCTCTCCAGGTCAGGTAGGTAGTCGGGTTCAAGCTCTAACGAAAGATGGAGAAAATAATCAATGAAGGCCCTGGGGTCATTACCCTCCTCGCCCTCCGGAAGGCCAAAGAGACATTTATTTTGGCTTCTTCCTCTATTCTCAGAGTCTTCTTGTCGGATTGTAATGGCTAGTTGCTCCGATGCTAAGGTACGAACTGTTTCCTCGATTTCTTCTATTTTGGAGGTGTTCAGTGAGATTTGGTGATCAGCCTCTGCTACTTTATTTTGTAGGCTTTGTATTTCTTGTCTGATATCTTTGAGCGATTCTCACACTTCGCCACGAAAATCTGTAATTGCAAGTAGAATCGTTTTGGTGGCAGGTTCTATGGTTTTCTTGTGACCTTTATTTTTGGTTTGGTTCACTCTCTTCTCCAATCCTGGAGTTAGCTTTAGCTGGGCCTCCCTCTCGTCTGATTCTGGTTCATCCACTTCTGCAGTTTTGGCGATGGGCTGAAATCTGTTCCTGTGCTGCTTAGCCATTTTACCGATGATAAGAGTGATATTGGGTAATGAGCGCAGAACAGATCTAAGTCTTCAGTTGTTTTAGATGCTGAGTTTTTTACTTTTTAGTTAATTTTGTTAAATCTCCAGCAGGAGCCTCTTGCAATGCGTCTTCACACGGACATAACCGGAACCAGAAGTCACACCTGTTTATACTTAACTACACAAAAGTAAAATGGAGATCTTGATCCACTCTCAAATTTCTTATCAATACAATCATTCCCATCAAAAACTTTTGTAAATTCAACAAAATCTGTGAACTTGCTAAGAAATGTTTCATTAATCTCCAGAGGATCTGTTAATATTTTATTATTATTATTATTATGCAATGACGCAACTGACTGTTTAACGACAAGATCTGTGAGGGAGTTTGAAGACATAATTCAAAAACTGCAGCAGGAGGATGAGAATGACTGACAGCAACCAGAACCACCTTTAAAAATCTAAAAGAAAAATACAGAAACTGTAAGTAAACACATTGAGCTGTCATCACAGAAACTGTCAAAATTAGAGGAAGAAAAGGACGAACTGAACAAAAAGACCCAATGGGTGATAAATGTCTTAAACATCTGGGCACAAGTCAGGCAAATACAGATTAATTATGAATTAATGAAAACAAAAGAGTTGTGTCAGATTCTAAGATGTTTTTATGCGGAAGTTCGTCAGGCAGATGGTACCCAATATAGCCTCTCCAGTCTCCTGTCACTGCAAGCAGGCATTAACAGACATTTAAACAGTACATAGTTAAACCACTGTATAAACATACTAAATTACCCGAACCTGCTTTCAGCAAACAATATTCTAACAGCTGCCAGTAAAAAATATCAGCAGGAACACAAGTACACTGCCATCCACCACCCCCTGATTACTGCTGCTGACCTCTCAAGGCTAAAACACTCGACCGCCCTGTCTACCAAAACTCCCAGTGGCCTTCTTCAGAAAGTATGGCTCAACGTCCAGCTCTTTATGGCAAGAAGGGGATGAGAAGGACTCAGGCAAGTAAAGCTGGAACATTTTACCATTAAAAAGAACCAAACAGGGACAGAGTACATCAAACTAACTTTTAATAAAAGTACAAAAAAATGACAAAGATTGTGGGCCTAATAGAGAATGATACAGAGGATTCATATACGAGCTCCTGAACAATCCAATGTGTCCAGTAGTCTCTTTCAAAAAGTACTTTTCTAAACTGCCACCACAGAGGCCTGCTTTTTACTTGCACCCCAGAAGATTTAAGAGCCAAACTTATGCAACTGCTGACATCTGGTACTCGAGAGAGACACTCAAGATTAATTATCTAGCTAACCTAATGCCCCAACTCAGCACAGAAGCCTGCTTAAGCTGCTGTTACACTAACCATCATGTCTGAACCACAGTGGTCCAACTCCTGTCCGAGGCTGGACTCGATGCCAGTGAGATCATGTCAGTAACGTGACACCGATCAGAGTCCAGCCTCAGAAGCTACTGGGCAACAAGTAAACAAGATCATCAAAAACCCAGCACCATTTTATCCAGTGTAGCACTTCCAACAACCAGCAGTTTGAACACTGTCCTCCACAATCAGTACCCATCTACATTGAATGCAACTGACTGTTCTCAACATCCATGCACCAGTTACTCCTTGTTTCAAGCAAACCCCAAACAAAATAAAAAAGTACCGAACAAATCCATGGTTCGACGCAGTTCCAGCCTCACTGCACCGAAGAACCGGGATCAGCACAGGAATTGCAGTGTCAATGGCTCAGCAGGTTGCACACTTGCCTCTGAGGCTCAAAGATCAGAAGGCTGTGGGTTCTATCCCAACACCAGGCACTTGGGTTAAATCCCAATACTGACACTGTAGTGCAGCATGAGGGGGGTGCTGCACTCTTGAGGTGCCATCTTTTGGATGAGACATTAAACTGAGGTTCCATCTGCCTGTTCTGGTGGTTGTTCAGGTGGACGTTAAAAATCCCATGGCACTTCTCGAAAAGAGTAGGGGGATTGTTTATTGAAGAAAAGGAATGAATAATGTAATAAAGCAAAAACAGACAATCCCAATGGTGTAAAAGAAACAACAGGTGAAGAAAAAAAAATCAAGTAAACCTTACCACTCCAAGCCCAGGAACAAAGTCTCACTAGGGGGTAAAGGGGGCATCAAAGGAAAAAGAAAAAGGAAAGGAAATAAGACTTGCAAAGCCAAATTCACATCATCCCATCTAGGAATACTATGAGTACCTCAAGGCCTTGCAAAAGTCTTTCAAAAAAGAGCCCACAGGAATGTTTTCTACAGCAGATCCACGCCATTGGTGAAAGATGAGTTCATTCTGCTGCACACTGTCCGGAAAGGTCAAAGTCTACCATCCCTAAAAGGTTGGGGTGATACAACACCTGTTGTTGTAACACATATTTACATTGAACCATCCAAATCATGATTTTGAGGCAGAAAAACAGCAGGAACAACACGGAATGAACATGTACCAAGGAGGGGCCCGACAATGAACTGTAAATCAAAGAGTCATAAGAAAGAGAACCCAAAAAGGAACCAGCCAAGATTTATCCAAAAATGGAAGAAAGGGTTGTTATATATGGACAATCAAAGAACAGATGTGGATGGATTCCATGGCCATCAGGCAGGTCTCCCTTGGGCATATTCTTTCCATGACACTTTTATGCTTGTTATTGCCCTCGACATTTAATCGGCCATGGCAACACAGCCAGGCTACATCCCAATAGTGGGGAGGAAAACATTTATTATTCAAATATGATAAGGCTGCAGTCTGGAGGGGCGGCAATAGTTCTAGCATAACAGGGACATCCTCCAGAATTAACCCTTTATAAAAAAGCCTTCCTATGTTGAGTATGTATGAAGTCCCAGGATAACCAGCATCATTTAATAAACGTCAATCAAGGCACTAAAAACTCTGGAAACTGGTGTCCCTGTCTGTAAAATGGTTTTGGTCTACCCCATTCTAAAATGAGAAGTAACATCCACTGTTTCACCCATTCTTTTCAGGGGGGCGAAGGGCCTGCCACCATGGAAATATGTTAAACTGAAAATAAATATTATAAAAGATAGATAGATAGATAGATAGATAGATAGATAGATAGATAGATAGATAGATAGATAGATATTTTATTTGTAAAAGTACCATTTCCAGGGACTCTGGGTGCTGTACAATAAAAACAAACAACAATATAATATAAAATAGTGTACAGAAAATGAACATAACAGTTCAACTGGGAAAGAATTTAAAATTCATCTATCTATCACTAAAACAAACCACTAATCAGTCAGTAAAAGCTTGCTGGAACAGATAAGTTTTTAGACCCTTTTTAAAGGCTTCTACCGAGGGAGCCTCCCTGAAATAAATAGGAAGGGAGTTCCACAGGGTAGGCGCGGCCACTGAGAATAGTCTGTCTCCCGAATGCAGTAACCTAGCCCTGGGAACTCCAAGAAGGCCTCCCCCAGCAGAACAAAGTGCCCGGGGTGGATGGTAGGGGTCAAGGAGATCTTGCTAATAGACAGGTCCCTTTTGTGCAGGGTCGGGTAGGTCAAAAGCCCTACCTGGAAGATAATCCTCCACCGGACCGTCAGCCAGTGCAGTCCGCGGAGGACCACCTGATTCACCATATGTAGCCCGCCCTTGTCGTAGGGTAGCTAGAGCACCTCCTGTTTAATTGGGTTATGCTGACCCCCCCAAACCATTGCAAAAAACAAGCTATATAATTGGGTTTCCAACTCCACAGGGAACGGAAATATGGTGCTGACATATGAGAAGATGGGGATCAAAACGTCTTTATAACCCCAACTCTCTTCTTCTTTTACATCTGCCAGGATTTCCAAAGAGCCACGGGGCTGCTCCGGTATTCAAAGCACGTGTCCAATTGAGGGCCAGCAAATTCATCTAATAAAGTAAATGCCAAGAATTTTCATCGGTTCCAGACTGACAGGAATAGCCTTAATGGTTAAAGGTAGAGCCCTATGCTTCCCTATTGGAAGCATTTGACATTTGGAGCAATTAATGGCTGCACCCCTAATCAAAACAATATCATTAATCGGATCCGTAGCATGTTTACCAGAAGCCACATCATAAACAAATAAACAAACATCATCTGCATAAGCCAATACCTTCACTGAGTCCCTGGAGAGAGGTCAGGGGATGCCAACAATCTGTGGTGCGGCAGTTACAGCTCTCAGCAAGGGATCCAAAGTCACTATATACAATAGAGGGCCTAATGGGCAGCCCTGTCAGATTCTCCAGTGGACTCGAATGCCAGGGCCCCATCATCCATTTATAACTGGCAGAATGGAGGAGTGGGAATACAGAAGCCGGATCTAACGTATAAAAACCTCAGAGAATCTGTATCCCTAGAGGACCAGGAACAGGTACTCGTGGGAAACCTTATCAAAGGCTTTTGCTTGGTCCAACATGAGGATAAAGTGTCCGATCTGTCCTGATTGATAAGGGGCAATCAAATTCCTGATTAATAATAGGGAGTCCTGTATCTTCCATCCGGGAATGGAGCAGGACTACAAAGGATGTATAATGACTGGGAAGATCCAAGTCAATCGCTTACCAAAAATATGAGCTAATATTTTTGCGTCAGTGTTTAGGAGACTGATAGGTCTCCAATTTGACAGAAGTCTATGATCACCTGATTTAAATAAAAATATCTGAATAGCCTCTGTAATGATTCCCTTGACGGACCAGTGTGTTAATATATAATTAAATACAAAAATGAGTAGGAGACTAAAAACAGAGGAACACAACTGATATAATTCAGATGTAAGTCTGTCTGTTCCTGGAGAGTTTCATTTCCAAAGGGACTGAATTGCCAAAAGGACTTCAAATACCCGAAATAAGCAGACTGAGTAGGGCATTTTCTTACAGGGGGACCTGTGGCAATGTAAGGGAGTCCAAAAAGACTGGCACTTAATCCCCTATTGCAAACTCTGTGCCGACCATCTGAAGTAAATAGTCTTGTACCACCTGTTGCATTCCCACATGGGTGGAAAATTCCCTCCCTCTCTGGTCGCACAAAGACGTCATCTGTCAGTGCTGTTCCCTGTGAAAGCAAATAATGAACAAGTCTCCCATCAAGTGTTTGCGTTGCATATATTGTCACTCAAGAGTCAGGGAATTTACCCTGTTGTATTAAATAGTTTTCATTCGTTTAGTCACAGAGTGAATCTGGGCTATAAGGGACACTCTCCTATCTGCTTGCATAGAAGGCAGCTGCTGGCGTGTATAACATAATTCTAAATATGTCAAGTAGGAGGATCTGCCCAGAAACTTTGCATGGCTCCATGCCAAGTCTCCAGTGGACCATTTGGTTTGATCCCACCAATGTAGGACATCTTGGTACAATTCCAAGACCAACATGCAAGCCCACAATAGCAAGCTCAAACTATTGGGAAAAAGGGATCCTGTCAGGATGGTATTGTTCAACCTCTAGCAGGGTTTCCATGGTTGAAGGGTTGAATCAATCATTAAGTCACAAGTGAATAAGAAATTATCTGCCAGTCCCACAAGATAAACCATGGATGATAGGACAGTACACCTATGGGACACAAATGATAGTCAATACGAGTGGCCAATTTCACCCTATCGAAGGTAACACCCCCAGAGGGGTAAAGAGCTCGATAAGAGTCCACCAGGTGGGACTCTCTACAAATGACCTGCAAACGTAAAGAATCACAAAACAACTTAGACATCTGAGTACCCCATCATGAAGGTGAAGAGGGCAATTAAAATCACCACCAAATATAATCACCCTGGAGGAGCATAAATAAGGTTGAAAGGATTTAAACAGTGATACCCTGTCAAATCTAGTTTGGGGTGTGCAAACAACTATCAGCCAGTAAACCACTTCATTTAAAGCACAATCAAGCAAGAGAGCCCAACCTGGTTGAATCTCCACCACTCTTGTCACTATGGGAGAAAGGTGATTAAACAAAATTGCTACTCCCGAATATTTATCAGTGCCTAGGGAAAAATAAGAAAGACCAGGAGTCCAAAGCCGCTGTGTAGTAGCAATATCGGCCAAAGACTGCAATCTTGTGTCATGCAGGAACAGTAAATCTGTTCCATTATCCTGCAGGAGCTGCAAGAGTACCTTCCTTCATACAGGATTCTGCAGGCTGTTTACATTCAATGTGGCAACTTTCATACAAAGGAAGGAAAAAGGGAGGAAACCAACAAAATGCCAGACACCCTGCACTAAGGGGATTATGTTTTTTCTTGAATTTAGCCTTTTTCCCCCCAAGAGACAAACCAACCTTGCAAATCACAATCCACTTCAGGATGTTGTCATCAGTGTCCTGGGATCCATCAAAACCCAATGATGCATCCAAGTCAACTTCAACATCAGTATCACCCCATGCTTTGGGCACAGCCAAGGGATGATATCTATTCTGGAGTGGAAGTGACAAAGGTGTCATTGATGGGAAAGCAGGGAGAAGGGGTTTATTCCAGAGGGACCTCCATCTGGGTACTTTCATGAAGGGAGTAGGTGGTGGCATAGTCAAATCCTCCATGGCTTATCCAGGGGGCAATGGTTGCCCTTCTGTAGCTGTAACTGGGGGAGTGACTAATGACTCTGGGGGCGATGAACAAGTCTCTGTGGAAGGTGCAGATGTAACCTTGGGCAGGATCAGCAAGGGATGACCCCAGTGGATATAGAGGGAAGAACTTCTGATGCTGGCTGACTTGACAAAGAAACCAGACAGGAAGTCACCTCAGGTTGAAAAGGATCAGGCAGTGGAATAGTGGGTTGGCCGCCTGAAGTCTTATTGTGGGCCACCCATGGGCAATCATGGAAAGAATGCCCTTTCACCCGGCAGAGATTACATCTCATATGATTCTGACATTGCAAAGCAATATGTCCATGTTCTAAACAAAGGCTGCACAGGCGCTGATCACAAACATTATTGAGGTGATTGAGTGAACCGCATTTAAAGCAGGCTTTTGGTTGTCCTGAATAGAAACAAGACTCCCTTATCACAACCTAAGAAGAAGCTATTTGGAAGAAGTATAAGTCCAGTATCAGAAGCACAAAGCTGAATCTTATATTCCCCGTCCAAATCCCATATTTGTCCAAAATCTTGTCTGGGCACCCTAACACTTCACAGCATTGTTGAAGCCAATAAGACACATTCTGCACATCCACCCCTTCATTACAGAACATCACTGACACTGTACAAGTAGTCGGCCTGGTGAGAGGAATCGCCTGGAAAGGTAACCAAAGTTTGGAATACCATAAGAAATTATACTTTGTATAAAATCTGTCCAAACAGGAATGTACCTGGAAAATGACATCATACATCACAAAGCCAGAAACATAAATAATTGGAAAAATGTAATCAGGCAAAAAGCCAAGGGACTCCATCAAGAGCCTGTAACTGAGTAATAAAATTACCTTTCTCTGGTTCTTGTTGGAACAGCACAAAGGAAGAGACAACAGACAAGTGGTGCACAAGTAATAAATGTAATTTATTACTGGTAAATAATGATACATGCTTACTACCAACAGCAACAATACTGGGACAGCTTCCAGTTTCCTTACCTACGTAGGTGCAGTCTCTAGTCTCAGAGAAGCTACGTGCTACAAGGGGTCTTATACCCCAATAATTACCATGACAACTATAAAAGAAGATACATAAAACGTATGCAATTGGACAGTAGCAGGTGGTATGAGTAACCATCCTAACTAGCATGAGAAGTTGCTTAGCTAGCAGAAGATAAAGTGAACAATAAGGTTCTGTATGTCCAAGGTTACTTGCAGTTACAGTGATGCACAAGCAGTAAAGGTGGCATTGTTACCTAACTTGTGATTTTACAATTAAGCAATAAGGCACGACAAGGTGTGTGTTATGGTGTAATAACGTCACTCCTGGGGTGTGTTGAAGCACGAGGTGAAGCCGAGTGCTAACACCACTCCAGGAGTGACGTTATTACACGTTAACACACACCTTGGAGTGCCTTATTGCAATTATACAATGGCTTGATGTTATAGAAAACAAAAAATTAAAATGTTTTTAGTAGATTTTTAGTGAGGCAGTGTATCTTTGTTTCTGAAAAAAAAATCCATATAATCCTCCAAAAAATCAACACAGTGATGTTATGGTGTAATATCATCACTGTCTCAGGCACACACTGACCAATCAGAGTCCAGGACATTTTCTTGCCATAGTATAATAAAATATAATGGAAAGCATCTCCCAGGACTGAGATACATTAGTGAAACATAATAAATCATAATGAAGCATAATATGCCTTAGTAAAATACAGTAGAACACAGATTCTGACACTTATGCTTATGCGATAAGTGTCCTCGCCCTAAGTTTAGTATATGTACCTACATATGTGCTGCTGTCCGAGAGTTGGGGGTACAATCAGGGGTGCTGGACCGTGGATAACAAGCCTTTCTACCAAAAAGGCACAGTCTGGAAGCAGATCATCAGCCCCAATATACTTCAGGCGAACTGCATTTCGCCGAGGTGCCGGCATTGGTTGCACTGCAAAAATGTCCAGGAGTTTAAATGGAGTGTCTTGGGGGTAAAATTCAGAACTGGCCAAAGAGGGACTATGGTGAGGTCAGCGGGCACCAGAGCCTTTGGCAGGGCAGGATCCACCAGCTCTGTTTGTTGTATGGGGAGCGGCTGTGAGGGTCCAGTAACTGGGGTACTGCCAGCCACATTTCAGGAGGGCTCAGTGGGTAACAAAGTTGAAGTCTGTGGGCGAACCCTAGACAATAATTCACACATGTATACTGGAGCACCAGGACTGGCCCAGAGATCCAGGAACGACCATCAGGACCGATAATCCAGCCTGCCAGTGTCAGTGCCCATTCTGGACTCCATCCAGATGTGGCCGTATCTGGCAACCAGACTGCAGAATGATCAGGCAAGCTTGGGTGCCCTCCTGACTTAGGAGGCAGGGGTTCTTGATCTGTGGAATCTGGCTGTGCCATTCTTGACTTCATACCAGTAGGTGCTGAAATGCAGGATAAACCAGTAAGTGCCCAGCGTCAGCCAGAGGAGGGCCAAGTTGGTGGAGCAGATGAACACTGCACAGAAAGGGTTCCAGGAAGTTCTGGCACAGGTCCTGTGCCAGAGACAACAGCAAGAGGAACAGCAATCAGTTGAAGGAGATGGGAAGTAGGCTGTGGGTCCCCAGTACTGACCATCACAGCCTGTGTTGCCCCAGGGGGGGATTCTCGGTGATGTTCAACAAAGCAGCCTCTTCAGGTAGTCGGCTCACTGGCAGAGAAACAAGAGGGGCCAACAAAGTCTGTGGGAGCAGGTCTGAATGCTCCCCATGCCTCCCAATTGCTGTAGCAATACCCCCTGGGGCTTTGTCCCTAGAGTCCTCCAGGTGCGGCAGAGCAGCATTCAAAAAAACAGTACTGGCATCAGCCACAAGCAACGATGAAAGAGTAGCAGAAATATAAATGTCATTGGGGCTTTCCAGAGCTAGGATGAAAGAATCATCCTCTGAGTCCGTCCATCAAGGCTGGCTGTGGTGAATGGTGCTGATCCCGTGTCTGTAAATCCAGCATCTTGATTTCCAGCTGCTGCCAGGTAACCTGGCTTGGAAATCCTTGCCTCATTATGAGGTCAGGCCATTCCACCGCATGGTCCCAATCGTACCACCTCAAGGCCACAATCCAACAATAGAACTCCCCTACCCACTGGAATGCACCAATGTGGTAACTGCAAATTCTGCAGCTCTGTTTTGAAATGCCAGACATTCACTAGTTGCAATAGTGAGAAAGGGTATGAAATCAAGGATTTCATCAACTGCATGACTGAGAATGTTGTGTATTTGGCAACTTGCCAATGTGGGGCCTTCTATGGTATTCAGTCTAACTGGATCTTTTTATCCATATTTGAAATAATATACATCTTGTAAAGAAATCTGTGACTGCTGCTGCTAACATAGAATTCTATTTTCTGTCTGTTTTTTTTTGGCCTTAGATATTAGATAGTTAACTTAAGTGATTTTTTTAGATTTACACTTTTTCATGGTATATGGTCTTATTGAGCACTGGTACACTTTCTACATTTATGAATTGAAAAAGAGCACTGTCACTTTAAGAATGACCATTATATTGCCTTGCAAGCAACAGGAAATGTAATCCTCCTGATGACGTACTAAGGTGTACAAAATTAGTCGACGTTCTTGTAGGAACGTTTCTTGTAAGTGCCTCATGCCTCACTATGCACCTGGGGCGTGCTCTTATCAGCCCATAAACCCACACCTCATCATGTCTCATTCCTTACGTATTCATTTTAAAAGAGTATTGATTACAAATCTTGGTAATGTATGGTTCCTCTGAAGAGGCCACAGTGTGGTGATACATATGGGTGGGTAGTCGTGGTTTCCTCCCCTGTGCACCAATACATATTTAATCCTTTGGAGTATATCATGTGTGCACTGTTCATCTGCCTCTCTCCATTTATAATTTGTACAGCTGTACTTTCATGAGTCAGGTGTGCTCTTTGCCTTTTTCTGAACTCTTGGAAAGGAAGCTGAGGTCCCACTGCAACAGTATCTCACTTTTACTTGATGGAAACCACTCTCTGACTGCATCTTGGATTGCCACACTGTCACCCAACGACTTCCAACTTCAGTACCACCCCAAAAGGAACTCCCTTTCTTGACAGGCAGAGCGCCTCAGCTCTCTTGGCTAACAGATTAGCTATCATCCCCAGTTGTTAATAACTGTTTACCGAAAATTTCTACAGATCATTTCATCTTTACGCTACCAATATCCAAAAGTGACAGAATCAACAGAGGAGTTCATGTATCATATTTTGCTACAAACTCAACCTGGTGTCCTATGCAAATATTCAATGTTCTGCACTCCTCAGACAGACATCCTTAGTTCCTCTTCTTCTGCACACTGAGTCCTGCTCCATTATGAGTACGTCCTGGTCCATCCTCCATGTCGGAACACTACTGCCTCACCAGGGGCTTGATGCTTCTTCCTTCTTTAGCCATTCATTTAGAATAGGAATAGTCACTTCAGCATTCCAAAAGAACATTCTGCCTCACATAATTAAAGTTACAATTCAATGGACATCATCCTGCTTTAGAACATATATCAGAGAACCAGATTCAGAACTCCGCATAGCCTATCAACAGCTAGCCTCATAATTCTAAGCCTGGAGGGAAGGCTAACCCAATAACCTTGGTTTCCCAGAGGTTTCCTCCACATGAGGGATTTTCCTCTCCTCCATGTTATTGTGATTATTCCATGAATAGGAGGAGGTGTGTTCCACTACATCACACTTTGTACTTTTGGCTCTTAGCTATAAGCTTTCCTTTAGCCTGAAGACTATTCTTCTGGCAGCTCTACTAAGGGTGGAAAACCAAAGAAAGAGACAAGTCAAAGTTTCACAACAGTTGCACAAGCACAACACACACTGGCGGCCTTCCATTGAATTGAACAGTTTACCCTGCAGTTCAGTGGGAGCTGCCAGACTCCTTTCTCCGTCCCAACTATTTAAACTCCCACAGTCATCAGCTCCCTGCCTAGTGAGAGTTCATATTCCACCTCCTTCCCCTCCTCCTTCTCTGGCGCTCTGCCTCTGGTATGACTCTTGGCTATAATTTTTCCTTTAGCCTCAAGACTATTCTCCTGGCACCTGTACCAAGGGTGGAAAACCAGAGAAAGAGACAAATCAAAGTTCCACAACAGTTGCACAAGCACAACATACACTGGCAGCCTTTTATAGAATTATGGGTATACCACTTTGAGAAGACAGTAAATTCATATGCTGCTGGTTCAGTAAAGCAAGAATCAATAAATTCATATGCATGTCCTACGTCCCATGTGCAGTGTTATACCATCGCTTAAATAGGATGCAGGTGTACTAAACAGACTGTCCTACTTCTGTTCTGCATGCTTTTGTATGTTTTTCAGGCGTTGAAGAGGATACCAAGGATTTCAGGGAAGAGAGTAAGTAGCCACCTCCTAAAGAGGACTTAACTTTTGGCTCCCTCCTGAAGACTGCTTCCATCGCCCTCAGAGAGACACTCTTCCTCTTTCGATCCTGGTCTGGACTACAGCTGCAGAACTGTGGAGCTGGACAGGACAACTATCCCCACCATTTCTACAGCATGGGAGCACCTCTCTTACCACAGCTGGCAAGTCCCCTGGTTTCCCCAATCCCCCATTCCCATGGACACTGGCAACATGGCCAGGTTGCCCATGAACCATCTGCTACTGTTCTTCTTCATAGCAGCCATATCTGGGATATTGGGGCCACATCCTGACATTGCTCCCCTGATGCCCACAGAGAGATTGTAAAATCTTTTGTTTGGGATCACCAATGCCATTGCCAGCCTACTACCATAGGAGTTGGCTGAAGCACTGGAGCTATCCCTGACCTCCAGGCAAGCAAGCAGCTGTGGTTCCATGTGTTAACATCACGGGACATATCATCACAGAACAAAATATCGCAGTCAGTACATCACGAACAATAATAAAGCCTAGTAATAGCACTGCAGGGCAGATCTGTGTGGGCAGGGATCAGGTGGTACAAGCCCTGTGCTGTGCCCCTCCGTTACCGCTGAATGGGTGCAATGGACAGGGGAGATTCCATGCATGCCCCCCTGTTGCCCCGCTTGCAGTCCGTCACATCAGCAGGGTGAATAACTCCTGTGCAGCCTCAGGTACATGTGTCAGTTGCTTCACCCTGTAAAGTAAGCATGCTAACTAAACTGGGGGGGTGGTGAGCCATGTGTGATGTGGCACATGTGTCCATACATTTGCAGTGTGATTGTCAGTCCTGTCTGTCTTACTGGGTCCTGGCTGTGCATGCGATGCCCTCTTTGTATGCGGAGTGCGGTGCTTCTGTAATTGTCATGGCCAACCCCCCCATACCTGTGCCTCTGCTGTCCATACCCATCGATTGATGATCATTGTTGCAGGAGAAATGGAGGATTGAGAGTCACCAGCTTACTTTACTGCCACTGGGTGGAGCTGGGCTTTGGTCATTGGGCCGTGTTTCGGCTAAACCGTTGCTGCCACTGTTCAAATGAATTGTTTTTTATCTCCTGAAAGCTGGGGTGAGGAGCCTTAAGTTTTTGTCCCATCAGCAGTGTTCATTGACTCTGCCTGAATCTGACTTCTCAGAGAGGACGCCACCCGTATTCTGCTGAATCGACTGCTGAGACCTTGGGGGAAGGCCTACGGTCACCTGCTTGGGGACCGCTGCTCCTAGCTGTGCCCAGGTCCAGAGCAGGAATGCCCATATCTGGTCACCAAAGAGTTGGCAGGGGAGTGCGGTGCTGCCCTAAGTTGTCTGAGGGTCAGCTTGAAGCCTGACTCTCTGGACGCCTGTAGCCGCTGGTCGCAGTTTCGGAGGGGAGTGGTGGGTCTTCTAGTGGAGTGGCCAGAGGTGCTTACTCTCCTTCTATTCGGTTCTTTTTAGACTAGTGTTTACCTACTCTCCCTTGCAGGCCAGGGTGCCAACCTGTGGGGAGTTTGGTCAGGACATCGGCTCTTGGATCAAGAAAGAGCTTGTGCTGCAGTTTTGAACTTTCTGTTGGTGGCTGGAGTGCTGCCGAAGACTGCGGAAGTCTGGACTTGTTTTCTATCATATGGACCTCAGATTTGTGGCTGTGACTGTGGATTTCCTCACCCCTACACCTTCTTTTACGGGACGTTTTGTCTATGACTTGTGCCTAAGGATTATACTGCTCAGCTCCTTTTTCAATGCAGCAGACTTCGGAGGGTTGGTGAGAGTACCCTGCACATTTTTTTTTCCAAACATTTAAATTGCTGTTGACTTTTCTACCCACTATGTGAGAGGCAGTGGTGGGATCAAAGACATTTGGTTTTACCCAGATTGGTGAGAACTCTCCGGGTGTTGTTTTCACTTTACCTGCAGTTGTATCTGGTAACTGGTTGCTTTTTCTCGATCCATTTCTGTTAGTTTTCTGTAATATATGGACTGGCTTTATATTTTTATTTTATTTGTTTGTTTTCTTTCTCTTTAGTTGTTTGGGGAGGGGGGTTGGGGTTGTTTTTGATTTTATGTCTTTTTTTAATTTATTGTTTGTAGTTTCTGGCTTTTACTAGTGTAACCCCCCTACAAATGGGGGTTCCCAAAAAGTCTTCCTTGAGCTTGCCTAAATGCTCACTGCCAGCCCGGTGTCCTGCATTTTAGCAGTTTAAATGTGATTGCCAGAGAGTGCCTGTATAGCCTCTGTGTCCTGTTCTTTAAGAGCTGCCTGGATTGCAATCATAAGTAATCTTAGAGGGAGCTCTGTTGAAAGATGTAACTATTTGCTGAAAATCATTTAGAGTGATAATGGTAATGTAGTTTGTCTAACCTGCCTTCTTTGCGGCAAGGACTGTTTTGTTTATCTCCACTATCTTGGTCCTGGACTGCTGAATTGGACCAATCAGTACTGGTGGGACCTAAAATGGAGCCAGACTATAGGAGCTGTCTGGAGTCAAAATCTGTAGGAATTGTAGTTTGGGGGCTTTTGGTGCCCTTTTGCACCTGAAGGGGGAGCTTTTGTTGTGACTGACAGACAGATCAGCCAACCAAACCTTTTGGATTCTGGGGAAATTCCCAGGCTTGCTGGTAGTTGAGTCAGATCTAAGTTGGGAGCTGAAGAGGCAACTGCTTGAGACAGTCAAGCAGCCGTCTGAGCAGTTTCACACATGGGAGAACTGTGGAAAGGCCTGAGTTGTGGTCTGCATGTCTGCCTGCTGCCCCTGAGAAGAAGAGAAGAGAATTATTTCAGACTAAATCCAAGTTTGTGAGAACGAAGTGAGCCACTGATTTTTTACCAGGCTCATACCTGAAGAAGATCAAACATTTTGCTGAATGCGATAGGCCTGTCAGGATTTCCAGCTGTTTCTGAATCCCCAGTTTGTGCAGAGACTTTGCAATCATGACCAGAGAGAGGTTTGCCTGGTACAGTAGAATTTCCTTACATGTAAATGTGCTGTATATTGAAAGAGGGTCATGATTTGTTTCCCCACTGTGTGAACTATGTTCTGCTTGCTGGTACCGTAGAATCCTTTACGTTTAAATGTTCTGTGTATTGAAAGTGGGTTGTGATTTGGTTCCCCACCATGTGAACTGTGTTCTGCTTGCTGGAAGCTGTATCCAGCCCAAAACGGACAGTATCCAAATTTCTATCCATTTGTCCGGGGCCTTGCCACACTGGCCCAGCCAAACTACCCACTGCACAGAGAAAGCCATCAACGAGAGACCTGCCTGGGGATCAGCCCCCTGCTCCATGCTTGAACAGGAACAATGCCTCAGCTATTCGTGTGGGCCCTGCTTCTCCTGGCACTTCAGATTAACCAGCTGCTGTCTCAATTTTCATCCAGCCTGTGTCCAGTCTTGGGTATCGTGAGTAATCATCAGGGTAACTCCCTGCAACAACAGCCTAATCTAAAAGTGTGTCATCTGATTGTCTTGTTGTTTTCTTTTCACGAACTGAGCTCTCCGGCTCCAGATTACAAATAGTGTGTGTTGTTCATGTTGTTTTCTTCCATCACAGGGTCCCAACCAGCTGCAACGTTCCTGGCTAGCCCACCATTCTCCATCTGGGTACCCGGAGTGTGTGACTGTTTATGGACCCTGAAGTGCATGCATAACTGTTTGATTGATATAGCCTTTTAGCAAATTAACCTGATTACACCCCTCCCTTGTTCAAGTCCCTTAAATAAATCAGATCTAACTCTTTTTTGCAGTTACCCTGACTGTGGTTCCAGTTTGTGCAAGAGTACTGTACTGCTGTTATTTGCTGTGTATAACCTTGTTTTACAGGGGGTCCCCAGGGCCGAGCCAGAGGAAAGCCCTGGTGGTAAGTGCAAACAGTGTGGGTACTTGTGTGGTGTATCAGGGGTATTGTGAAAGTGATTAGTGTGTATTGTTCCAGCCACTAGTAAGAAAAGATGGGGGTTACAGTGTCTCGAAGGGCTGTGCCCAGGTTAGCTTGACCACTACCAACCCTGACCTCGAGGTGGAGGCACCCATTTCAGAACTCAGGCTGCTTAACCTTTAGCAGTGTCAGTGGCTCAGTAGGTAGCACACTCGCCTCTGAGGCCGGGAGATCAGAGGGCTGTGGGTTCAGTTCCCACATCTGGCACTTGGGTTAATATCCCAGTACTGACACTGTAGTGCAGCTTAGAGGGGTGCTGTACTTCTGAGGTGCCGTCTTTTGGATGAGACGTTAAACCAAGGTCTCATCTGCTTGAATTGGTGGCAGTTCAGGTGGATGTTAAAGATCCCATGGCATTTATCGAAAAGAGTAGGGGAAGTTTTATTGAAAATAAACATAACATCACAATAAAATACAAAAACAATCAGAGTACAATATTATACAGGAGAAATGATAAAAAATAATCATGAAACAAAAAAAGAAAAAAGCAGTATTACCATATTTTATACACAAATGAAATTTTGCCAAAAAGAATCAACCGTAGGTTTTAAGAATTTAACATTATCTCTAGATTTTACAGAAGCTAACCCATTCTCAATCTGTAAAAACGTGGTACTAAATAACACTGTTTGCTGCTGGAGAACAAATCGGCAGCGAGCTTGCCATAAATAATATTGAGCGAAAGAAAAAAAAACATTTAAGGTACTTTTATGATATAAATGCCAAATCCCTGTGTAATCTCCTAAAACTATGGTTTGATATGAAATATGAGCGAAAAAGGGTAAATTCCAATGTATAGCAGCGTCCTGCCAACATTTTTGACTAAAGGGACAAGTAACAAAAAAATGCACCATAGTTTCTTCACAGGTTATAAATAGTCCGTAAGCAGAATCTTTCTGTAATGGGTTTATATTTCAAGTTACCTCTGACCCCTAACCTTCCTTGCATAGAGAGCCAGACAATATCCCAAATATGTGGGGGGGGATCCTAAAATCTGTCAACTTTCTGAGAGAGAAAAAAGCATTTTAGATGGTACACATTCTGGAAAGAGAAGAACACTTTTTTGAACATCAAAGACAATGAAATTGTAAAAAGGTTTCCAGGAGAAAGTAAGTAGGTGCGGAAAGGAAATTTTCCACTGCTGTAGTTTTTTCAAAGTAGTAATACCATAAGATGGCAAAGAGTCAGACAATAGAATTTTTGGAGACAAAAGAGACCATTTATCCAAATACCTAGACCATAAAAACTGTGACCAAAACTGCCAGGACATAGTGGCAGGAGACCAAATATAAGAAAAGGATTCAAATAAAAACAAAGAATGGTAGAAAACAATGGGATTAATCATAGCCAACTCTCCTTTAGTAATAGGTAGATAAGTAATATCCCTACGTACAGGGTTCAATCTGTTACCCCATAACATCTGAAAAAAGGGACTAAGGATTCTGGTTTCCAGATGAATAGGGGGCGGGAATACATAACTTAAATAGAAAAAAATAGGTAACAGAAATTGTTTAATAATTGCCACCCTTTTTTTCTTCCCAAATTTCCACCCTTTCCAGCGATGGATCTTAAACTCTCCTATGTATAGTTGTTTCTCCCAATTATAGGAAGCCAAATCTCCCGTCCCAAACCAAATACCTAGAATTTTATGGGGAGAAGAAGCAACCGGAATACCCAAAAGATCAGAAGGAACTGAAACTGTAGGGTGTAAAAAAAAAAAAAAACCTTTTTCCATATTAAGCTGAGCTCCTGATAATACACAAAAATGAGAAAAAATTTGTAGTGCAGTGGTGAAAGAAGGGATATCTTTAAGTAATAAAGTAACATCATCCGCATATGCGGTGACTTTCTCAAGTGGCAAAGTAGAGGAGGGAGCTAAGCCAATAATACTAGCATCCCATAAAAGTTGCCTAATTACAGAGTCCAAAACAAAAGAATAAAGAAGCGGACTTAACGAGCAGCCCTGTCTTACTCCAACAGAAATAGGAATGTCTGTACCAAAAAGGCCATTAACCATGGGGACGATAGTAGCACTCTCATATAAGGTAGGAATCCATTGTACAAAAGATTTTGGGATACCATACTGCAGGAGTAAGGAGAATAAATAAGCATGTCGAACCTTATCAAAGGCTTTAGCCTGATCTAGGGCAATAATATATCTTTAAATTTTACCTGCATGACTGAGCTCAAATAAGTCTCGAAAAAGATATAAGTTGTGCTGAATGCGTCTATTAGGAATAGCGCAAGTTTGAGCCGGGTGTATAAGACAATCTGCTACTAATAATAATCTATTGTTAGGATTTTGGCTAGAATTTTGTAATCACTGTTCAACAAGCTCAAAGGCGCCAATTAGATAATAAAGTTTTATTTCTGATTTATATAAAAAAAAGAGTAAAGAGGTACTAAACCCCGATTGGGAATAGAAGAGAACAACAAAAAATTAAATACTTTCGGCCAAAAATAAATCATGTAAGAAAGAAAAAGTTTATAAAACTCATTAGGGATACCATCCAACCCTGGCGAAGTATCTTTACTTAATTGCGAGATGGCCTTTTCAACTTCCTGGGAAGAAATAGGTTGAAGTAATGAGGTTATGTGAGAGATAGGGACTTGAGGAGTGGAACAATGGAACTAGAAAAATCAGGCAAAGGTTGGTCAGACCTGTCCTGAAAAGAATCGCTAACATATTGTTGAACTATGGCTAACATTTCTAAATCCTTGTTAACCAAATTTCCAGTGGGAGAAACAAGCTGAGTCATAAGGGTGTTCTCTAGCCGTTGCTTACAGGCCTCAAAGGGATCTGAAGCCAGGGTTTTCCTGATTCCAAATTTAAATTCTAATTCTAAGGATTTAGCTCTATCATATTGATAAGATTTCATCTGGTCTTTTCATGTTTGAATTTGAGAAGCAAAATCATGCCTATTGCCAGGAGGGAAGGACATCAATTTATATAACTGGTTTCTTAAAAGAAGGTATCGCAAATAATTAGAGTTAGCCTTAGTTTTACCAAAGGAAAGGAAAAGTTTCTTTAGGTCCCTTTTTGTATCTATTCATCAACTCAATGGAGAGGTGTAAGCACAAAAAACAGACTCTCTATTAGCTAAAAAAACTTCAGTTTGGGAAAAAAGGGAAAGATTCTCAAGAAGCGACATATTTAATCTCCAACGGTTATAGATTAAAAAATCTTGGGAGGAAGAGAATGCAAACTGAAGGCACAAAACAGAATATTATTATCAGAAAATTCTGAAGGTTAAGATTTACAACGAATAGGGTGTAAATGTTGAGAAAAGAAAAACATATCAATTCTCGTGGCATAAATAAATCTGTGATGAGTAGCTCCAGTACCTTTGGGATGTAGTGTACTATAGGCATCTTTCATACTGGTACCAAAAAGAATTTGTGACAAAGCATTAGAGTCACAATATTTTTTTTAGGGCGACTCCAGACAAAGAAGTATCCAAAGAACAATTAAAATCCCCTTCCCAAATCGTATGCATTCTGGTGAAGAGAAATGGCTTAATCTCCCCAAATAATGCAACCCTGGCTGATTTAGTTTGAGGGGCATAGATATTAATGAGACGAAAGGAGAAATCTCCAAGGGAGCCATCCAAAATCAGGGTTCTACCTGGAGTAACATCAAGAAGTCTAAAAATATGAAAGTGGGTGGATTTGAAAAGAATGCCAACACCATCTGCAGGATCCAGCCCAAAAGGCCAAAATGAAGACCCCCAGTGCCACCTCTTTTTGATAAGGTCTATCTCAGCAAGCGAAGAAAGACGACTTTCCTGAACAAAAATAATGTCCACTGAAAGAGTTGCAAAAAAAGCCAAAATAGATATTTGTTTTTTATATGACTTTAGACTGCAGACATTAAAGGACAATAGTTTTAAAGTGGCCATAAAAGACTAGTGTTCAGCAAAGTCCTCCTTTCAGACTGTTACTGGCCTTCCTTTTTTTCCCTTTCTTTCCCTTTTTATCCTTAGCTAATTCTGTAGATTTACTTTCTTCATCCTCAGTGACTATTTCTGATCTATGTGAAGCATCAGATTCTAAATCCGAGTCTCCAAGATCATCCTGCAAGGGAGAAAAAATATTAGTGGTAGGGATAGGACAAGGAGTAGAAATTTTCAGTGAAGATCTAGTAAATCTTCTTCCCTTAACAGTTTCAAAAATGGGGTGGGGGGGGCATAGTGGGCCTGTCAGAAACAACATCCTTTTCTGAATCCTGATCCGGGATATGAGAAGGACCAGAGTCATCCACAAGGGATACTAAGTCCATTACTACCGGAAGGGGAGCATCCAAAACCAATACAGATTCACTAGGGACAGGTTTATGTAGTTTGACTTGAGCCTGCGTCACTAACTCATCATGATCCCACCCTTCAGCTCTATTTCTTTTAGCCCAGGGGCATTGATGAAAGGCATGCCCTTTATCATCACATAAGTTGCATTGAAAAATATTCTCACAGAGGTCCATTGAATGCCCATACCCCCCACAGAGCGAACATTTCATCATATCATATGAGCTACTAATATGCGTGCATGAGCCACATTTATAACAGGCCCTGGGTTGACCACTATAAAAGCACACTCCTCTGTCTTTACCTAAAAAGAAACTGTTGGGGAGATGAATAACATCAGAATTTACCTGAAATAATTTCACTGAATTTCCAGCCTCCAGTCCAAATACCTTCTAAGTCTAATAAAGCCTCAGGGGGTCCAAGTATATCACAGCGGTTTTGCAACCAATGGTAAATGTCACTGACATTTACCCCTTCATTTCTGAACATTATAGTGACATACCGTATTTGGGGTCTAGTCAGAGGAATGGCCAAAAAGGGGAGCCACAAAGATGTATTTTTTAAAAGAGAATATTTCTCCCAAAATTTTTCTAGGCATTGATTAATTTGAAAAATAACATCGAAAGAATCTTCCCCAGAAACATGGATTAGAGCAAACAAATCAGAAGGAACAAATGACATAGATCCTTTAAGCAAGGTATTAACTACATAGTATCTATCAGGATGAGTAGCAAGGCCACCTCTATACCGTAGTCTGACTGCATTCCTCCTGGGAGCTTGTTCAAGTTTATTTTTGAACAAGTCAGCCATAGGAATGCATTTAAAAGGTTCAGGGCCTTTTTCCTTAGGAATTTTATCATGTGAAGTCAAAGTATCCCTTAACCCCCCTTCCCCTGAGGACGTACTGGAGCCAGAAAATGCCTCAGGGTCCTTCAACAATAGGTGCGCACCATCAATATTACAAGTAGCAGAAGAACCAGTGTCAATACCTGAGCTCAGGGTGTTGGCATGCTTAGAAGAAGGCTGTGTAACAGGTGTCCAGGTAGGGTCAGGGACCCAAGTCCCCACCGCATTTCGAATCCATCCAGCTTTGGATAAAAAGTCCTCCGTCGGCCAGTCCCTAAAATTATCTTGAGCCTTTGATGCTAATCCAAATTGTCGTCTCAAAACCTGAGACATAGAAGAGTGTTTAACTGCAGCAGTGTGATCCTCCGAAGCTACCAAACCATCCGACGCCATATCCGGAAGCGCGTTTTGCGAAAACCCGTCCGTCGTAACAGCACTTTCCGAATCAGAAGTTCCCACAGTAGGCAGTGAACAAACAGGACTCGAAGTAGGAGCAGAGGATACCTCCCGAATCGGCAGTGCACCGATCATCTCCGGAACATCGGTCATCATCTCCAGGTCAGAAACCCCATTAACAGAGGCAGGAACAATTGCTTCTAAAACAGTATGCACAGCCATGCTAGCAGGAGCCTCCGTGCTAGCGTCCATCCTCAGACAATACTGCAGAGCCTCTGCCATACAACACAGCTAACACAGCCCTCTACTGGCCACAAAGTGCCAGCAGAATAGGGGAATTTCCCCGGTATCCTGGCCAAATTTCCCTCATTCACTAAAAATACCACCAATAGCTTAATCTGGTTCAAGGTCAGTTGGCATTCATCTGTATCCCCCTCCCCCAGGTCATGCCTGAAAATAGGCAGGATTTGTCTAGTGCACTTACCTGGTCAACAAAAAATAAATTAAAAAATTAAAAAATAACCTGCTACTAGCCAAGCAGGCAGGGGTAGTAGCCCTTGGGATAGCGCCACCTAGTGGTTACACTAGGATGTGCTGGCATGTGGCTCTCCCGGTCAGGCACTACTCTTCCTCCAAGCTTCGGGGCCTCTGGCCCTTTAATTGCCGTCCACTTTCGGCTGTAGTTTGTGGGTGATGTAGGGCCCTTGGGATAGTGAGTAAAAGGAGAAGGAGGGTAAGGTGCTCTGAACCTTGGGGAGGGTGAGCTGGGGGTGGGATTGGGGTAGTTAAGTCCAGGAGACGCCCTGGGGAAAAATGGGTTCCAGAGCATGGTCCTTCATATCTGGTCCCCCATACCCAAGGTCTTCTGTACTTCAGGGCGGTAGTCCGTCCAGCTGCGGAGTCTCGTCCATCTCGAGTGGTGTTGTGCAATGCCAGATCTATAAAGAACAAGACAGCTATTATTGCTGATCTTGTTGGAACAGCTGACCTGGTATGCATCACAGAGACCTGGCTGAATGAAAATGCTGGCCTGATTCTGGAGGCGGCAATTCCTGCCAGGTTCTCGGTGGTACACCACTCGAGATTGGACCTCATGGGTTGGGGTGTAGCTATGTGTTTTAAAATGAAATTGGGCCTTGCAGAAGTCCCAGTTGAGGTTCCCAGATCGTTTGAGTGTACTGTGGCTGCAGATGTGGGGTGCAGGATCATTCTCATCTACCGTCCACCCAGGGGTGAGAAATTGTTCCTGCAGGAAGTCATGGACTTCATTGCTGACATGGTGTTGGAGTCACCCAGGTTGATGGTGCTGGCCGATTTCAGTGCCTGGGTCGAAAATGAACTCTCGCAATTTGGTCAGGACTTCCTCCAACTCATGAACATGTTGGACTTCACACAGGTAGTTGCCTCTGCAACCCATGATCAGGGTCACTCACTCGACCTGGTTTTCCTCCTGGGAATGGAAGCCTCTGACCTGGTGGTGGAACCTGTTGGATGGTCTGACCATCACACTGTAAGGTTCAATTTCTGGGCTCCGCCTTATTGGCCTGTCCCTGTGGACATGGTCAGATACCACCCTTTGAGGGATGTTATTCCCATCAAGCTTTTGGCGGTATTAGACCTATCAGGATTTCCAGATGCTAGCGAGGGTCCAGAGAATCTAGTCCAAGCCTATAATAAGGCTGTGGCGGGCCCTCTGGATTCCATTGCTCCTGTCCGAGTTGGCGAGTTCGCCCCCTCACTCTTCGCCCTCAGTCCCCTTGATTTGATGGGACCTTGAGGTAGTTGAGGTGAGTGGGACGAAGGCTAGAGCTGTGCTGGCAGAGATCTACCCTGGATGCAGACTACCTTAGATTGATGGAACATTACCGGGTCTATCAATCAACAATCTCCCATAAGAAGTCAGAGTTCCTGTCCAGGAAGACTGCTGTGACTCAGAATCGACTGGCTCAGCTCTTTTGAACTGTGGACAGGTTGTGCAATCCAACCTGTCTACACACAGGCGACTCCCCCGAAGTCTGAGAGGTCATGAGGGCTTTGCAATCAGCCCTCCCACACAGCCAGGAGCCGTTTCAAACACTGCCCAGGTACGGACCACCAATCGCCGGATCGCGACCGCCGCAGCTGCTGCTGCTACTGATACTGCTTGCAAACAAAGGCTTTGACTTTGGTGCCTTTTTTTAATTTAAACTCAGCGTACAACTTTATTTCTGAAAGTTGCAGATTTTAGTGGGCTGAACTGTTACCTAAAGTTACTTTAATTAACTCTGCAGGTTTTAGTGGGCTGAACTGTTACCTAAAGTTGCTTTAATTAACTGCTATATATGTGCAGTCTTGGGGCTTCCACCTGGTTTACTGAAGTGCTAGATGCCCGTCAGAGCAGCAAGGGGATAGTGCAATTTCGCTAAGTTACAAGCTGAGGCTAAAAGTGGAATTTGTTTAATTTACCGAACAGCAAATTATCCCGATAAGCCCCCCCTTCATTGTCCCACCCCTCTCCCTACCTTATTTAACCTGTGTGTTTCTCCCTTTCCTTCCTCCACAGCAGACTCCCTCGAAGTCTGAGAGGTCATGAGGGCCTTGCAATCAGCCCTCCCACCCAGCCAGGAGCCGTTTCAAACACTGCCGAGGTACTGACCGCTAATCGCGACCACCGCAGTTGCTGCTGCTGCTGCTACTGATACTGCTTGCAAGCCCCGCCAAACGCTGCGCCTTCTTGCTCAAGTACTGTTTGTTTGAATTTAACCTTTTCCTTTCTAATCCAGATCCTGCTTCTGTCCCCCAAGAAATACCCTCTTTGAGTCTAAATTGTTTTTAATGTGTAAATTTCTACTAATGTGTTTTCTACTTTGTCTGCTAGTTTGTCTGTCTGTCTGTCTGTTTGTTTGTTTCACTTGTTTGTTTGTTTGTTTGCATGCATGCATGGAGTGTTAAGTTGGGGGATGAGCATATCATTAAGTGTCTCTATCACTGACGGTGGCAGTTGTAATTATTTCCTATTGGGCAGAGCCATGGCAGCTACTTAGCAAAGGATCTCCATGTGCTGAGGCTCTGTGTTATATTCCAGTTACCTCCAAATCAAACAAACTCAGGTGCCACTCAATCGAAGGTCTAATAGAGTTTGCCAAGACAGCATCATGCAGGCTTAGTCTCCCAGTTTGTGTGAGGGGTGGTTACAGCTGTGATCTATAGTAGCTGGGAGCTGAACCCAGGCCCACAGAATGCCATCCCAGCAAACCTACCAACTGAGCAAGAAGACCAACTGGATAATCAAGGCTTCCACAGCCCAAGTTGAAAATCCTACAGCTCAGAACAATTTAGATGGTTATGAAGTGTTAGCACAATATTAAAATGAAGCACATTATTTCCCATCACCATTTCTATTTAAACTGCTTACCAGTAACTTACATGGTATTCATGTTCAATTCCCAGTTAGGTCACATTGCTTCTTTCTGATTGCAATATGTCTAGCAGATGTTATTGACAGAAGTAACTTATTAGGGTAAGTCAATAATGCCCTCCCCCCTCCCTTCGGTATTATGTAAGCATGAAGACATAACAAAATGTTGGTTGCTATTCCTGAATGGCACATCCAGGTGCATTGTGAAGCATGAGGCATGTGTGCCAAGTGTCTTCAGCCACTGAAAGCATGGTTCAGGAATAGTAATTAGCACTCTGGAGTGTCTTAGTGTGCTTATAAAATGGGCACCCTGAAAAAAATTAGAAAAAATATAATATTTTAGAAATAAAAATACATTTAAAAGATTTCTTGCTTGCCAAAATAAAAGTACAGTATTCATTTTTGAAGTGTACATCTAGGTGTTGCTTCACTTGTGTACCATTAGTAAGTGCTGTATGCAGCTGTCCGTCTTGTTTTGTTTTTTACTGGCTGGCTTTGTATTTATTTATTCATTTATTTATTTATTTATTTTTATAAATTTGTAAGTAAACAATGTAGGCTGGTTCACAAGACTTACACTCCCATCTGACTGGGATTATAGTGTTGAAACTGCTGGTCTGTATAGCAGTAGAAGTACTGCAGTAGTAGCATCTTTATTTCTAAGGTGCTCTTCCCCATAGGTTCAGGGTGTCACACATAACAGACCATAGCATTAAAATTTACAAAAGAGGAAGAACAGTAATATAATCAGCTTTCAAAAATATATATATATTAAAATAAATGAGATAAATAAAAACAGCAACGTCATCAGGTGAAAATGAAATCACATGAGACTTCACTGGTCTTCGAATGCCTAACTACAGATGTAGGTTTTCAATCCCCTTTTGAATGGCTCTACTGAGAGGGCCTCCCTCAATATCCTGGGTAATGTTCTCCATATCAGAGGGCCGGCCACCTCGAATGCTCAGTCCCCTGAGGATTTAAGCCTGCCTCTTGGAACTAAAAGGTGACGCACTTCAGTTGAGCAGAGAAGGCGTGAGGGCATGTGAGGCTTCAGGACTTATGACAGGTAGCTGGGGCCCAACCCATGTAGGGCCTTGTAGGTTAGCAACCCAACCTGAAGGTAACATGCCACTTCACCAGCAACCACTGCAGATCACATAGGACCATTACATGACATGACCTCAAAAGGCCAGCTAGAAATTTGTCCGCTGTGCTGTGCACTAGCTGCAAGCATCGTAGGGTACCTCCATCGATTCCGAGGTAAAATGCATTACAGTAATCCAGCCTGGATGTCACAAACACATGTACCAGTGTGAGCAGGTACTGAGTGGGATAAGGGACTTAATCGGGACTTCATCTGGCTGATGTTCCTAAGTGGTAAAAGTCACTTCAGATAACAGCTGACACCTGAGCCTCAACTATCAGCCTCTCACCAGTATAGCAATCAAAACCCAGACTTTAATGTCTAATGATCTTTCCTAGAGGCAGCACGTACACTGCAAACAACATAAGTGTGAAGACTGACCCTAGGGGCACGCAACAAATCAGGTGTAATGTAGGTGATGAAAAATTACCCATCACCACCCTCTGCATGCTATTGCTGAGGAAGGACTCAAACCAGCAGATGACTGTGCTGGTGAGTCTTCTGTACTCTCTCAGACAGTCCATCAACAACCCATGGTCTCCAGTGTCAAAAGCTGAGCGAGGACAACAAGAAGTGACCATCACCCCTATAACTTGCCCTGAGAAGATCATTATGCACACTGACCAACCCTGTCTCAGTGCTGTGCCTAGACCTGAAACCAGACTGGAAGGGCTCATAGATGTCATTGACTGTTAGGTGTGCCTCAAGCTTCAGCTCCTCAACCTTCTCAATAATCTTACCTAAAAAAGGTAAGTTAGAGATGGAACAACAATACCCCAGGATGTCTGGATCCATCAATGGTTTCTTCAGAAGGGGCTGAACAAGTGCATTTTTCAATGCTACCGGAACAAACCCCCTTCAATAAGGCACACTGAACAATCCCCACGAACACCACATCTAGTAACCCTACACAACTTACTAGTAGTCATGTCAGGCCTGGCTCTAGTTCACAAAATGTGGGTCACAGCTCCAAGACAATTTGACAAACCTTTTTCCATTGTGACTGACCTACACTCCTCCCAAGACAGTTGAGGGTGCCTTAGAGGTCCAGGCTTGACCCCTCTGGTTTGCAACAGCCCACTTGGTGAGATTCCAACCCAAACAGAGAGCATTGTCTGACAAAAACTGAGTGAACTCCTCACATTTTGCAGATGAACCTGCTCTACCCAGCTGCAGGTGGGTTGGGATTGGTAACCTGTTTGCAGTACAGAAGAGCTGAGCCAGTCGATTTCCTCCCAGCCACAATCTACCTGGACAGGAATGCTGCCTTCTTATAGGAGATTGCCTTTTGACATTCATTGTGATGACTCTTCAAAGTCACTTTGCACTCCTGGGCCCTGATTCTCTTCCAGTAGCACTCTAACCTTTGACTTCTAGTCTTCAACTCCCTGAGCTCCACATCAAACAATGGGGTCCCCATGCATGAGACCTGAGGTCATACACGAGTGGGTGCTATGGAGCTGAAGGCTCTGGTGATTACCCTGTTGTAGGCTACCTCCTCCAAACCCATCTCACAAGCTTCCATCATCTCCTAGATGTCCATCACCACCTGCGGTCTTTTCAGCTGAAGCCATCTTAAAAGGCAATAATGAACCATGTCCATAGGGGTGGACTACAAGGAGGGACCCCAAGGAGAACTTCACCAAGCAGTGATCCGACCTACTGGCCAGGTCAATCTTGACAATGATGATCTTGCTTCTCAGAGAGAAAACCAAATCCAAGGGATGACCATGTTGGTGTGTCACAGAAGTAACCCCGTGCAAGGCCCAGTGAGTCTGTCAACCAGAGGAAAAATTGCCTAAAGTGTGAGAATTCATCATCGACCCAGGCATTAACATTGCCCTGAATAATCCATATGGATGACTCCAACACCATGTCAGTGATGAAATCTGCAGTTTCCTGCAGGAACCCCCTTCAACACCCAGAGACCAGCACAGAAGGAAAATCCTTTAGTCTGCACTTGGGCCCTGTGTATGGCTATGTATTCAAATGACAATATGTCCTCCACTGGGTGCATGGTCAGGTTCAACTTGGACCTAAAACAAATAACTGCCCCCTCCCATGATCCCACCACGGGCAGTGTATCATGGAGAATCCGTCTGGGACTACCACCTCCAAGACTGGACTGGTGTCATCACTCAGCTGGGTCTCCATGATGCAAACCAGATTAACCAAGGAACTAGAAATATAATCTGCCATCTTGGCAGTATTGTTCCTCATCAGTCTTGCATAGCAAAGTACCATCCACAAAGGACAAAGCGAAGTAGCTGGTCTGACTACTACCTGCCCACACTGGTGGGAGCCTTGGGTAAGGGATCCAAATACTTCTGGCCTCACTCTTGGTCCCATGTCACCTCAGGCTGTTTCATGGTCCCCACCATCCTAATAATGCCTACTCACATTAGCCCCTCCCCTGTCCCACCAGCTGCCACTGCACCTTCTCTAGGTACCCACCTCCCTGCACTGATGATATGCTACCTTGGGAAGGGGGTCATGAAAGGGTCATTGGTCTCGAAGCTGGGACAGGGAGCAGCTAAACCTTGGAGGTATGTTGCCTACACATATTCCAATGCTGCTGTACCATATACACTAACTAATATAAAATTCTCATCTACCACAAACCCACCCTTAATAATAAACTTAACAAACCCTCCCAAGCCCTATTTGTCATAGTCTGCTATGTATGATGTTGTTTAAACTGTCTGTGCAGCAGGTCTTTGTGCTAGTTCATTGAAGCGAGAATCAAATATTTAAAATCACCAGTGCAGTAACTTGTGCACTCCCCTCCAAGGGAGGGGAGATGAAATATTTGAAACTGGAAGCTCAGCAGGCTTGTCCGTTCACTTAAGAGTGAGACAAATCGAATGTGCATTTATTTCAAGCCTCTGTTTTAAGCAACATTTGTTAATTTGTTAATGTTCTGCTGGAGCAGGAGAGTTCATGTGAGAAAAAGGCAGTTCAACATTTTTTTTTTTGTTTCAGCAGACAGGGAGACAGAGAGGAGTAATTTACTGCATTGTGATTTCAGGAAAGCAGGAGAACTGGAGACCAGGAGACTGCAGGAGGTTGTGGCAGGGAGGGAACATGTGAGTAACTAGTAGCAAAGGCAGGAGGAAATAGGCACTGCAGTTTATCAAATATTCTGCACAAAGTAAAGCAAAAAGAATCAAACAAGCATTTGTCAATGCCAAATGTTTGCTTACTGGCATTGGCATTGGTAGTGTAGAAGTTACAGAGCTGCATAACAGGAATGGCAGTGAAGTATTGAACTGAAGCCAACCCCACCACCACCCTGCAAAGAGTGACAGGCATTGGGGTGTGCCTTTGGGTCGTCAGACATAACGACCACGCCATTTCACCACACTCTACCCTGCAGACACTGACAAGTGTCACGGTGTGCCTTGGGGTCTTTGGCCTTTATGCGCACCCCATTCCATCAGGAAATACGGTGAGATGGGTGCAGTATAGGAGAATGGGGTGAAGTTTGGGCCCAAAGAGTCCGAGGCGCACCTTGATGCCTCTCACTGGCTGCAGGGTGGGGGTGGAATGGTATGAGCATGACAGGCAAGAATCCCAAGTCACACCCTTGATGCCTGTCATTCTCTACAGGGTGGGGCGTTATGGTCGGAAACCCTAACGCCTCAGGCATTCGTTGGTATTTTCACTCCAAATTTTCAACATGTTTTTTTTTGTGACCCCCACCTCATGAACAGTGGCAATATCAGTTTGTTGGCTGAAAACTGCTTTTGCACAGCGACTATAGCATTTGGCATGAGTACAAAACACATTCAAACAGAATGTGAAAAATGACAGCGGTACTGTTCATGGGAGGTGTAAAAATGGCAATGTTGAAATTCTGCTATGAAAATCTTAAAAACTAGTGAAGTCACGACGTGCGTAGAGAAACTGTGCAACGCACACCGTAATTTAACTAGTTTGGGGATTTTTTTACAGCAGATTGTTAACACAGGCATTTTGGGACCTACGATCATGAACAGTGTCAGTGTGATTTTCTTTATCTGTCCCGAACAATGATTTCCCACAGCGACCACGCATTTCTGTGCTGAAAGTGTGAAAACACATTTCAGCCATGTTGTGGAAAATGGCAGCTGTGCTGTTCATAAGGCGTGGAAAAATGCCACTGGTGAAAATCTGGACTGAAAATATTACAAATTCATGAACTTACGGGTGAGTGGAAACTGCGCAATGCTCACTCTAACACAGTCATTTATGGAGTTTTGTCACCAAATTTTCAACATAGCCATTTAAGACCTCTGCTCATGACCAGTGTCACTGTGATTTTCTTAATCTGTCCCAAACATTGTTTCGCACCGACTGTACCACTATGCGCAGCCAATGGAAACACATTTTGGGCGAGATGTGAAAAATGGTAGCTGTACTGCTCATAAGGAAGTGCGGTAAAATGGCACTGCTGAAAATCTGGTGTGCAAATATTACAAATTCGCAAACTTGCCAGCGTGCGTAGGAACTGTGCAATGTGCGCTCCTAAAACAGTCATTTTTGGGAATTTTTTCACCAAATTTTCAACATAGCCATTTTAACACCTCTGCTCATGACCAGTGTCACTGTGACTTTCTTAACGTGTCCCATACATTGATTTCGCACACCGGCTGCACCATTGTGCGATACATGGGCAGAAACACGTTGTGGGTGAGATGTCAAAAATGACAACTGTACTGCTCATAAGGAGGTGTAGTAAACTGGCAATGTTGAAAATCTGGAGTGAAAATATTGAAAATTTGCAAACTTACGGCGTGCGTAGGAACTCTGCAACGCATGCTCGTAAAACAGTCATTTTTAGGAATTTTTTCACCAAATTTTCAACATAGCCATTTTAAGACCTCTGCTCATGAACAGTGTCACTGTGATTTTCTTAATGTGTCCCATACATTGATTTTGCGCACCGACTGCGCCATTGTGCACTACATGGGCGGAAACACGTTTTGGGTAAGATGTGAAAAATGACAGCTGTACTGCTCATAAGGAGGTGTGGTAAAATGGCAATGTTGAAAATCTGGAGTGAAAATATTGAAATTTCGCAAACTTACGAGCGTGCGTAGTAACTGCGCAATGCATGCTCGTAAAACAGTCATTTTTAGGAATTTTTTCACCAAATTTTCAACATAGCCATTTTAAGACCTCTGCTCATGAATGTGTCACTGTGATTTTCTTAATGTGTCCCGTACATTGATTTCACACACCGACTCGCCGTAAATGCGCTGTAAAACACATTTTAGAGTGAGATGTGAAAAATGACAGCTGTACTGCTCATAAGAAGGTGTGGTAAAATGGCAATGTTGAAAATCTGGAGTGAAAATATTGAAAATTAGTGAACTTACGAGCATGCATAGCAACTGCACAGCGCCGCGTTAAGTAAAACAGTCATTTAGGAATTTTTCACAAATTTTTCAAAATAGGCTTTTGAGAACCCACTTATGAACACTAGCAGTGTCGTTTAGTTAATTGTTCTGGAAAGGTGATTTTGCACAGTGGCTGTGAAATCACCCTTCAGGCCCAAGTAACGCCATGACAGTGCAAGAATTCATGAGGAGGGGTCCCAAAACCCCATGTTGAAAATTTGGTGCAAAAATTCCAAAAAATGCCTAAGATATGCAACAAAGTTGAAAAAACCCTATCTATCCCATTATACAGCTTACCGGCATTTCCTCAGTTCGCGGTCGGCTTTGAAGAGTGCAGACGTGTTCCCGGTCCACCGAAGATCATCGCACCAGACTCCGGAGGTAAGTGGGGTGAGGGCGTGTGGGGAGGCAGGGTGCGCAGTGGGTGGGTGGAGTGCGGGTTGTGGGGGCAGGAGACTGAGAGGGACCGTTTTTTTCTTTACAGGTTTTTAGTTTTAAAAGGCGGCGGGGCGTTTGCCATGCTGGGGTGGGCTCCCAGCGTGGCAGAGATAACCCGGGGGCGTGGAGCTGATGAGGTTGGGCACCCTCGCCGGCCATGGCATCTGTTGCCACACTGGGGTGGGCTCCAGCGTGGCACCCTGTGATGGGGGGGGATACAGTGGAGCGACAGGGGATTGGGCACCTCGTCCTATAAGACATAGCCACGCTTGGGGTGGGCACTCAGCATGGCATATGAAACTGTGTTTCAGGGGGGTGCAGCACAGCCAATGGGATTGGCTACCCCGTTGGCTACACAGTGTTGCATGGGGGGCAGCAGCAGCAGCATGTGTGTGTGTGTGTGTGTGTGTGTGTGGGGGGCGCGCATGAGCAGGCGATATCTGATTGCTGCTCACTGAAGCGTAGCTCCCCCTTTCAACTGTATGCCACTGCATTTTGGAGCTGTCATAGACAGCTCCAGCAGGCATTGGAGAACTGCGCCGCACCTGCAAACATACTGACTGAATTGGAAGAGGGCTGACACACCTCCGAAAACTCCAATGATGGCACTATGTTTCTTGCACATGCGTTCAAGCAAACATAAAAAGCTGGTAAGAGGGATTTAAATATTAAAGTAGCAAATGTGTAGGGTTGTGGGTTGTCACTAGAGTTTACACAAATGTTGGATTGCAATTTCTGGACATTATGGCAAATGGGAGGTGGTGATTTATTTTTAACTTTACCGAGATGACTGCCAGAAATGATTTTTAAACATATCTTGAAGGCATGGCTGTCTCTGTGCACTGTATCCTGGTCTTCAGAAGAAGTGTAAACCAGTGCAGTTCCTATTCCTAAACCACACTAATTCTGAATCTTTTTGACAAATCAGGAGGCAGGACATTCCCAACCCATTGTATGAGTTCACAACTAATGCTGACACATTTTAAAGGGCCAGAACCATAATACCATACAAATATATGGGCATGCAAACTTAGAAAAGAAAGACTACCTGCTCATTAAATTCTCCCTCCCACAATTATTTGGGAATACCCTGTCACCCCTTTTCATTATGGTACTTATCTAGATAGAAACTGTGTTGACTGACACCACTTGTTCTTGAAGCCTATTCCAAGCGTTCAGCGCTTGTTCTGTATAGTAGGCCTACCTGATATTTCCCTTGAATCTTCAAAGACATTCAGTGCCCCCATCTCCTCTCATCCCTGTATATATAAGAGTTGCAGTTGGTCTGATGGTGTTATCTCTTTCAGATAGAAGACAGTCTCAAAGGGATTGCCATGTAAACAATTAAATGTAGGAAGAGAATGGCAGACCCACATCAATAATCAAAGGGATCCTCAGCTGTCTAACCTACAGGCCTGACTGGGTGTTGATGACTCTTGCCTATCAGCCCTTGCAGCCCATTTGGGGGAGTGACAGCCTGTAGAAGTGAGGAGTGAAGAGAGAATAGCCCAACTGAAGACACTGAGGCGAGGAGATGGAGATGGAAGCACTAAGCAGAGAGCAATAGATGGACCATTATCTGAGGTTGGGAGACTGGCAAGACGACTTTGAGGCTGGCGCGTTGGGCCAGGTGTGTCCAATGGCATGGGAGAATAGGAGATTGGGAGTGCTGTACATGGAATATGGAGCACAGAGCATGAAGCAAGTGACAATTGTGTTGTGGGATGTTTCCTCTGTCTGTTATTGATCTGCTGTTGCTGCACAGTCACTGGGGAAAGACAGACATAGGAAATATATTTGATATATCAAGCTGCTGAGAAGCTAACATCGCTCACATAGTTGGTACTTGAGGAAAGCTTTTCTTTGTGCCATTTACTTAGGGTTGCATGCCAGATGTTTTCTTTTTGTTTTCTTTTGTTCTTGGACCAAAGCCAGTCATTAGCAGCCAACATACTGCATTACTTATCTTTTCTCTTAACTCTTTATTTTAAGAGACAATAATATATATTTTTTCTGTTTTCATTTTTCCCGGGCTTTCTAGTCATGTGACCCTTACATGACTTCCTCAGTATAATCTTGTACAATCTCTCAGCAGCAATCTTCAGCAGTCATTTTTTATAGCCCCAACACCAGGAGGATGCCAGCAGACAGCTATAGAAGAAATTATAGTTTTTTCCTTTTTTCATTTTTAAAATTAATAATAGTTAATACAGATGTTTACTGACTACATTGAATAATGTTATTACGTCATTACAAACAGTACTGTAAATGCTGACTGCTGAAAAATAGTGTAGCTTTTAGCACAAAGGAACAAGACAGCTAATCGAATATTGAGCTGACACTCAGAGTAAATAGCTAGTTATTCTGCTTGTGTACTTTTATTTATAGTCTTTTCTTTTATTATGGTCTTAGGGTAGCTAAACTTCTGAGTGAGACCAACGCACAGCAAAAGCAGGAAGTAGAGGACAGAAAATAGCTACTCATTTACTGGAAGAGTGACACAGCAATATTATATTGATTTAACACATAACCATTAAGCACTGTGCTCACTGAATGAGACAGGAAAGGGGGACTATATTTTTAAAACATTTTAAACTGGGACATTAACCATAAGTTGTTTGTATAAGGACTGATTTGTTGAACTGAGAATTGATAGGTCTGAGAATCTGACAGCTCATAGGGCACCCGCCCTTTGAAAGATTTCTGGTTACCCTGATAACCCCGATAATTCCTGGTGTTTGTTTTCTGTTACTTTTAACATACATTTATTATAGTAGATTTTTTTTTTTTATAAAGCTATGCAAGCAGTTTTATTAGGGAAGTGTTGGGGTTTTCTTATCTTTAATATAGATAATTATCCTCTATTAATTTTATAACTAATTATTTGCACTTTATAGATCTCATCTGGTGATTTATCTTTGTATTATGCTTATTTATACTTATTGATATCTGTTTATAGCCAGCTAAACTTTTAACTATTTATAATTATCTGCATTGCTATCTGTAATCATGTACATATCTGCTTAAAACTGGCCAAACCAGCAGATCAATTGAACTCTCAAGTTTCACACCAATAACAATTTGTAGTACTCAAGAGAACGAGAAGCAAGAAAACGGATAGGGAGAATTTTAAACAGAATTCTAAATTAAGTAAAGATGAAATGGGGAAAGAAGAGAGTAATAGGCAACAGGGTAAAAAAAAAATCAGTCAGATAAAAATCACAAACATAATGCCTCCCCAAAATGTAGGACAACAGTTGAAACAAGCATTTGTCAATGCCGAATGTTTGCTTGCTGGCATTGGCATTGGTAGTGTAGGAGTTAGAAAGATGCATAATAGGAATGGCAGTGAAGTATTGAACTGAAGCCAACCCCACCACCACCCAGCAGAGAGGGACAGGCATTGGGGTGTGCCTTTGGGTCATCAGGCATAATAGCCATGCCATTTCACCACACCCTATCCTGCAGACACCTACAAGTGTCACAGTGTGCCTTGGGGTCTTTGGCCCTTATGTTCACCCCATTCCATCAGGAAATATGGTGAGATGGGTGCAGTATAGGAGAATGGGGTGAACTTTGGGACGAAAGAGTCCAAGGCACACCTCGATGCCTGTCACTGGCTGCAGGGTGTGGGTGGGTGTGGAATGGCAGGAGTATTACAGGCGACAATCCCAAGTCACACCTCTGATGGCTGTCAGTCTCTACAGGATGGGACGATATGGTCGGATACCCTAACATCCCAGGCATTTGTTGGTATTTTCACTCCAAATTTTAAACGTGTTTTTTTTTTACCCCCACCTGATGAACAGTAGCAATATCAGTTTGTTAGCAGAAAGCTGATTTTCCATAGCGACTATGCCATTTGGCACCACTGGTGTGAAAGCACATTTCAAACAGGATGCGAAAAATGACAGCTGTACTGTTCATGGGGAGGTGTAAAAAATGGCAATGTTGAAAATCTGAAGTGAAAATCTAAAAAAACTGGTGAAGTCACGAGTGTGCAAACAAACTGCGCAACATACACCCGTAATGTAATCAGTTTCGGAATTTTTTACACCAGATTGTCAACACAGGCATTTTGGGACCTCCGCTCATGAACAGTGACACTGTAATTTTCTTAATCTGTCCTGAACACTGATTTCCCACAGCGACCACGCATTTCTGCGCCAGAAGTGTGAAAACACATTCCAGCCAGGGAGTGTAAAATAACAGCTGTACTGTTCATAAGGAGGTGTGGAAAAATGCCAGTGTGAGGTTTGGAAAAATGCCAGTTTTGAAAATCTGGACTGAAAATATTACAAATTCGTGAACTTACGAGGGTGCGTGGAAACTGCGCAATGCACGTTCGTAGCACAGTCATTTTATGAACTTTTGTCACCAAATTTTCAACATAGCCAGTTTAAGACCTCTGTTCATGAAAAGTGTCACTGTGATTTTCTTAATCTGTCCTGAACATTGATTTCACACACCGACTGCGCCGTTGAGTGCTACATGCGCAAAAATACATTTTGGGCAAGATATGAAAAATGACAGCTATACTGTTCATAAGGAGGTGTGGTAAAATGGCAATGTTGAAAATCTGGAGTGAAAATATTAAACATTTGCGAAGTTACAAGTGTGCGTAGTAACTGCGCAACACATGCTCATAAAACAGTCATTTTTGGGAATTTTTTCACCATATTTTCAACATAGGGTTTTAAGGGCCTACCTCATGAACTGTGGCACTGTCATTTTGTTACTGGGTCCCAAAGGTGGTTCCGGCGCAGTGACGCGAAATCATCTTCGGGACAGAACAACAAAATGACAGTGACTCAGTTCATGAGGTGAAACCAAGAACCCATGTTGAAAATTGAAAAAAATCCCCAAAATGGCCGAGATATGCACCAAAGTTGAAAAAAAACATTTATGCCATTATACAGCTTTCCGGCATTTCTTCAGTTCGCGGTCGGTTTTGAAGAGTGCAGATGTGTTTTCGGTCCACTGAAGATTATCGTGCCAGACTCCGGAGGTAAGTTCGAGGTGTGGGGGTGTGGGGAGGTTGGTGCGCAGAGGGTGAGCAAGACAATCAATGAGGGACCGATTTTTGTTTGTAGGTGTTTTTTTTCTTTTAGGAAGTGTGCAGGACTTTTGCCATGCTGGGGTGGGCTCCCAACGCATGGCAATGAATTTTGGGGGGCAGTGGAGCCCGTGGGGATTAGGCACCTACTCGGCCCATACAGATGTTTGCCACTCTGGGGTGGGCTCCCAGTATGGCAATGGGAAGTCTGTTTTTGTTGGGGGGGGCATTCAGCAGAGCTGACAGGGGATTAGACACCCCCGTTGCTATTCTGACTTTTGGAAGTGTGTTTGGTGGGGCAGCAGATGGACATTTGCCACGCTGGGGTGGGCTCCCAGTGTGACACCTGGAAGTGTGTTTTAGGGGGGCTGCAGAGCTGAAGGGGGATTGGGCTTCCCTGTCGGCCATACGGTGTACAGGGAGCACATGAGCACACTGGGGTGGGCTCCCAGCATGCACGTATGTGTTCGTGGGGGGAGAACTGTCTATGGCAGTTCAGATGCAGTGCCAATGTAGGCAATTTGCATACTGCTGCAGTGTTTTCTTTACAACTGTATGCCACTGCATCTAAAAAGCTGTCATAGACAGCTCAGACATTCATTGGCGCAGTGCAGCCGTGCCTGCAAAATGAAGCAGGGCATTGGAAGTGGGGGAGGTACACCTACGAAAACTTATATGGTGGCACTATGTTTCTTGCACATGCATGCAAACAAACATAAAAAGGGAAAAGTGAAAGCAACAACTTTAGAGGGATCAGACCTGGACAACTGTTAATTGTTGACCACTTAAAGTGGAACAAGAAGAAGACTATAGGGGTGGTCCAAGAAGGCAACATTCTAACATCAACTCTTATTATTGATAAAAAGATATAAAAAATAAAAAAAAATCCAACTGAAATACCTGAAGCCATGAATGTAACAAAATGTCAAAGTAATTTAGATCAAGTTCCTAATAATAGCTCACTGGAAAGATCACCATTAAAAAGATTTGAAAGCCACCAAAGAATAAACAGTACAGAATCAGTACTGAGAGGTGTCCAAAAAAGAAACTGAGCAAGAATTCCTCCAGGACAGCTTTCAGAAGTTACCCATACGAACATCAGAAATGAGCAAAACTCAGGAAAGGTTGGACCCTAATAGGACACATCACCATCAAGCTAAAACTGATATTTTAGAAATAATGCAGGAGCTTCAAGAAATAATTACGGGATTAAGAGAGAGGTTGATGATAAAACAGAAATCCACAAAAGCAAGACTAAAATGGAGAGACAGATCACCCCTTCCTTCCTACATGACAACCTGGCAGAGGTTTTAAAAAATCCCCACATGGCAAGTGCCGCTATCCTAGAGTAGTTAGTAATACTAAACAAGCATTTATCAGTGCCAAACGTTTCCTTGCATGGTGTATGTGTCAGGGGTGTATGGTAAGTGACTTGTTTAGAGTACACAGTATGCGAATCGAGGCTGTGGAAATCAAACCGAGATCTGCTGGACGTACCAAGCTCATTCACAGCTCCTTACTCTAACCACTAGGTTAATGGTTAGAGTAAGGAGCTGTGAATGAGCTTGGTACATCCAGCAGATCTGGGTTTGATTCTCACAGTTTCCACTTGCATACTGTGTGACTTTGAGAAAGTCACTTAATCACCCCATAGCTCCCAGGTTGCCCCTGAAAACAGGAACTTGTGCAGCAGATAGTCTGTGTTTTAAAGTGACTATACCAGAGCTGATGCATGTCAGCAGCAATGTCATGTGAGGAAGATACCAGTCTCCAATGATTTTATTGCTCAGGAGGGGCAATCAGTTGCATACATATTTTGGTGCTGTTATGTGCTGTGCTGACGACCAAGCTGAGGTCTGCGTAGCCCTGTGGAGCCTCCGAAACCTGTGAAGCTGTGACTCAGAGGAGCTTTGGCAGAGGGTTTCTTGCACATGTGCAAGGAAACATAAAAAGGGCACACAATTCATTTCATCATGATTAGTCAAACCATAGGGTGACAGACGTATGGTGGCTGCACGAAACGTAGTGTAGTTAGTTGCAGAGAGCTCTGCTCTTCTGTGTAACCCTTTTGCACTTTTTAGTCTTAATAAACAAGACTTTTTGCATAAATACAGGTACTTGCTCCTCAGGACACTGCATCAGCACATCATTTGACCACAAGAAAAAAGGCTTATGCACTTAACTTAAATCTTGTGAGTTTCATTTTTGTAATGGCAGCATACTGGACAAAAGCAGGCTAAACATGTGGTGAAATAAGTACACATATACCTCACTGAGTCCATATAAAGTTCACTGCCCTCCTTGGAGATTTCCTAGTAACAAGTCAAATGGACACATGCCTCCTGAACATGCAGGCTCAAGCTAACATTTCTGAATGATTACATCACTCCATCAGACAATGTGCTGATGTAGTGTCCTGAGGGACAAGTACCTAAATTTTTATAAGTACGGGGTCATAATGTCGCACGACATTATGCCGCATGGCAAAATCACACTGCCAATACAGAGTGATTTCTGCCATGCGGCATAATTCTTTTTTTTTTCAGGGGGCTCCGCAACCCACACCCCCAGTTCCAAGGGGCTGCTCCTCCCAAACACCCCCAATAAAGATTCTCAACTCCGTGGGTATTTTAACTCGGGGAGCGCACAAAGTGTTAAAAAAAATTAAAGGGAATCAAACCCAGTCCCAGATGCAGCCCCTGGGTTCCTTGCTGCAGTGGCTCAGTCCATTGAGCCACAGCAGCTGCTTGGCAAAACCCATCCCAGCAGAGGTCTTATCCTCCACCTGGGATGTTTTGAGTGATGCAATACTGCGTACAGCATTATTCGTGGTATTGCACCACTCGCTGTAACCTACAGCACTCTGCAGGTTTAGCCATAATGTTGTACACTATTAAGTGTGCGACATTATGACCTGGTAGGGGATTTATGTATATCCCTGGCAGTTTTCATGGTGGAACTAATCACCCTACCTCTACTGCTTTCCAATGTACTGACAGAAACTGAAGGTTCCTCCAGCTGGCTCCAAGGTTAGTAGACTAGGATCAATGATTTTTCCATTTTTTAGACTAAGACCAATGATTTTTCATTTTTAATGGAAAACTCCAGTAAAAAACAGAAGTGGACAATTCTTAAACCAGCACTTGGGAGTCAGTTTTTCATGACAAAACTATTTGCTCCACTTCATCACACACACACAAAAACAACTTTGCACCAGCTTTTTTGGGCAGAGCCTCCATTGTGAGAAATTTTTGTTAAAAACATGCTGATCTAGCCTCAGTGTTGGGGAAAAAAAAAGGAATTTAGATTTTGTCAAACAGAACTGGCCATTGTTGAAAATGGAAAATCATTGTTCTAATAGACACTTCTCCTCTAGGTCAGAGAAGGCCCCTAGCAGGAACAAGACAGCCACTGAGAAGTCAGGTAAGGTGCTTAGTACATCTACTAAGCCAGAGGAGGTCCCTGGCTGGAATGAGTCAACCCCATGGGATGCTGGAGAAACTGGAGGCAGTGCTGGCCCTAGCTATTCCATGGCCCTGTGCGAACCTCCTTGCTGGGGCCCCATATCAGAAGTTGTGAAGCCCCCAAGGAACATCCTCGTCCCTATCATGGCCTCCCTGTAGCTTCAGTTGTAGCTAGTTTTGTGCCATTTGTGCACCTTACTTAAATTAGTACATAGAGGACCAGAAAGAAGGAGGCCAGCTGGACAGCAGAGTTTTGGGGGCCCTCTGCTCTTGGGGCCCTGTGTGAATGCACAGTTCACAACCCCCTGAGGGTGGCTCTGACTGGAGGTCAGACTGGTGCACAATGATAACAGGGAGTGGCATGGCAGGTCAAGCGGTACAGTAGTTGTGAGGCCTGAAGGAGTGGCGTGTCAAGTGGGTAAGTAAGGCAGCAACATAAAAAATAAAATATAAATTAACTGCCTGGCCTGTTGGTGCTAGCAGAGAATATCAGACTCCCATGCAGGAGACCTAGGCTGGCATTTCTGAGTCCAATTCCCATGCCATGGACTGGTGGAGACCAGGGAACACTGCAGAGGTAAAATTTTCAAAGGCTCTGTTAGGAAAGAAGGAGTCACCATACTGCTGGAGCAGACTCCTGCTGGTGGAAGTCCTGGCCATGGATGATGTGTATCTGTTTGAGGAAGGTCGACTTGCTGCTCTCACCGGCCCCAAGTAGAAGATGTCGCTTCATGTACATTTTTCCCAGGAAATGCAGTCTTGGAAGTTTTTTCTTTGCTGATATTGTTTATTTGTACTATTCACTGCCCACATGTAAGATGTGGTGATTTTTTCTATGAGGGTCAGGCAAGGAGTCAGTAAATGCCGACTGGATTCTCTGGCTAAGCAATTAAAAAAAAAAACATATACTGCAGCAGGCAGGCCCTTCTCAGTTACAGATCTGTCTTACTTACTTACAGGTTCTGTGCTGCAAGTGTGAGGTCACCACTCTGGTGGAGATGCTTCTGCTGATCACGACTTGTTGCATCTTAGCTTTATTTTATGTATTTGCAATGCATACTGTTACATACAGCAAAAAATGTTGTTCTTGTGCTAGTGCAAAATATTGCTTCTCGAATGACTTACCCTTGCTCAGTGCTTGGGGGGCTAACTGAAGCTGGCATTCAGAGAATAGTCAGGGTGGGGGTAGGGTAAGTGCTTACACTGGGGTAGTGATGTGGGGATACCTTCTGTTCTTCTAGTCAGGGATGATTTAACTCTGTTTTGTCCCTCCACTCCACTCTAATAGTCAGTCTGATGCCACATCAGGTCATGGGGGGAGTGGGAAGGACTGCACTAGGATTTGCCGGGAGACTCAAGGCTGCAGATTAGTGCCGACTGGCATTATGCAAATGAAAGGAGTGCGAGCACTTCATTTCTTTCAACTACAGGACACTTCCAGCTGTGAAATTCCGATCACCATCACACTTGGCTTTGATGGTCATTGGTGTGTCAGGGACGAACCCACTATAAATTGCTCTGCATTGGGCTGGTCCCTAGCCCTGTTTACACTGTTGATCTTGTAGTGCATCAACCCATGTGCATGGGTTGATGCACTGCAAAGTCGACAGTGTAGACACTTTCCAGAGTGCCTTAAGTGTCCTTTGGATCCTTTTTTTGATCTGACTCAGTTGTGGGGATCAGCAGCGGAGCAAGCATTTTACATGGTGGTGTGGATGCTTTACTGTGCTTGCTCCACTGCAAAGGCTGTCTTCCCTTCATCCTCTGGGGAATTCTCAGCCCCTCCTTGGAGTGACCTGCAGTGCTGCAAGGGTGGGCTGTGTAAATGGTGAATTACTGGAGAAGCAGTGAGCGCAAAGAGAAGGGAGCGGCACAGATGCTGAAGTGCTGCCACCATGTAAACATGGCTCCTTACACACCTCTGAAATGTTGTTCTCTGAAGCAGCCACAAGATGTTGCTTGCACATGCACAAGGAAACATAAAAATGAAGTAGCATCCCTAAGAGAAGATGTGGCAATCAATGGTGCACAACTGGAGAAACTATTAGATTTTCAGAGAAGAACTATAAATTGGGAAAAAGAATCCTCAATCTCCATAATGCAGGAAGAAATAGATAATGACTATAATAAAAATGATAACACTTTAAGTGTCCTTTGTGATGTAGACAGCCAGTTCTAAAGTGCTGTATCATATTTTTTATATAAAAATGTAGTAATGACTGTCTCTGCTGAAAAATCAAATGCTCTAGAAATGACCTCACTTACCCCCCGCCCCCAGATTTCTTATCTGACAGATGCAGGCCAAGAGAAGTGCTCACAGCATGTACACACACATTCAGTTTTTCAAGACAATGGCCCAGATATTCAAAAGGGTTGTGCCATGCGCAATAGGGATATGCCAGCGCAAGTCCAAAAATTCGCCATTCTGCGATGTTCAGTGGGAGGCAGATGTGCCCCCAAATCACACTGCACAAGAGCACAATGATAATGAATGCATGTGCAACTGAAGGGGGAGGAACCATGCATAAATGGCATAGTGCGATATTCATCAACATGCGCCATGCGCAATAGGGGAGCAAGCGGAAGTTGCGCAATAGCGGAAATGAGCCAAAATAAATAGGAACAAGACAGAGGCACAAGAAAGCTACAGAGAAGACACATGTTGCTGAACCATAGCCAGCCACACAGGCAACACACACACACAGGGCAGGACAGAGACAGAGCACCTGGAACCCCCAGGAACAGGGAAGGTGTGGGGAGCCACAGCCACAGTGCAGTGCAAAAGGGGGAAGTGGCACACAGCACTGAGGCCACCACAGGAAGGTGTTCCCGGTGCAGGGGAAGTAGCAGCAAGGACAGCGGGGGGAACACAGAAACAGCTGCTGTGGGGGAACACAAGCCAGGGACATGGCCAGTGCCACCATCCAAATGGAGGCAGTTATGAGGGGGGTGAGAAGGCAGGCAGCAGGGGAGTGCGGCCGTGGAAGAGCCCGTCGGCGGTATACCCCCAACAGGCAGTACCAAGCCCACACCAGCTTCAAGCTGTACACCGATACTGAGATCTTGGGCCAGTACCACCTGAACCAGGCAATTCTGAGGTGGCTCTGTGAGCTGTGCAGTGATGTGATGCAGGCACCCACACGACGGAGCCATGCTCTGTCAGTAGAGACAAAAGTGACAGCTTGCATGTGCCTGCTGGCCACGGGTACCTTCCAGAGACCAACAGGGGACACGACAGGCATAACGCAGTCGGCCGAGTCATGCCACCTCACCTAGTTCCTCAGCTCACTGCTGCCACATGCTGCGGAGTACATTCATTTCCCAAGCACACTGGCGGAGTGCACAGCAAACATACAGGAGTTCCACAGGGTAGCACGTATGCCTGGCATGCTCGGGGCAAGAGACTGCACTCATGCGGCCATCCGCACACCACCTGGCCCTGAAGGGGCCGCATACATGAAGTGGAAGGGGTATGCAAGCATCAACTGCCAAGTGGTGTGCGATGCCAGGGGGTGCATAATCAATGTCTGTGCCACGCACCCTGAGGGAGCACATGATGTCTTCATCTGGCACCAGTCAGCACTGTGCCACAGATTTGAGAGTGGGGACATCCTCACTGGCCACATAGTGGGTGAGTATGCAAACCACGCAGAAAGACATGGCGCTTGACAGGGGCATAGTCAGAGGTGACATGGGTATTGTCCTAGATGGCCCAAGGCAGGGCGACGCTGATCACCAAACTAAGTTCCACCCTCTACACACAGGTGACAGTGGATACCCACTCCGTCCCTGGTTGCTCACACCATACCGGCGGCCTGCAACCACATCGCAGCAACGCTACAATGAGGCACATGCCACCACACGCAATGTCATCGAGCGGGTGTTCGGGATACTGAAGGCACATTTCCATTGCCTGTACATGTCTGGCAGTGCCCTATGGTACAGCCCCTCAAAGGCCTGCGGGCTATTCCTGGCCTGTTGCATCCTGCACAACATGGCCAATGACTGTGGGATAGCCGTACAAGTCAAAGAGGGGGACAGCGATGGGGACGATGAGGACTCTGGTGAAGATGGTGATGGGCAGCCCCCCCTTGACCAAAGGGACTCCCGACTGATCCGGCTGGCACAGCTGCACTGGGACACCATCACAGAGGAGCACTTCAGTCAACCCAAGTAAGTCATGGGGCCATGTGCAACCACCAGTGGCAAAGGCACAACCCACAAACAAGCATGGACAAACACCAGGGGTGCATGTCATTAAGGGAATTGGTCGAGCATGGAAACGCACAAGCCGCTAGGGATGGGCAAGGTCTAACACGGCACGCGGTCACACACACACACACACACACACACACCACAAGACATGCACAAAGGGTAGGAGGCATGCCGACCCTGACCGCCACCCCTAGCCACACACACGTCCACAGACCACCATGCCCAGTGCCTGTCATTGTGCATGTGTCAGACGCTGGGCACCATTGCACAGTGGCAGACAGCGCAATGCAGGCATCATCATGCACATGCCACAGCAGCCGGGAGGGTGTGCAGATGGAACGTGTGCGTGCCAGCAGGGCTGGGTACCCCACCCGTGCATTGCACACTGAACAACACAATGCACACAGGGCAGCATCAGACAGTAGCAGGCAGAAGAAGGCGCAGCCCTCGAGATCCAAAGAGCGGAGGGGCTCCGAGACGCCAGCGGGTCGGCGGCACCTGTGCAGCCGACCAAGGGTTCCAGGAGGCCGGGAGAAGCAGGCAGAAGGTACGGGCAAAGCCGCAAACCAATCGGAAAGCGACCGCAGACTGTGCCTTGCTTCCGATTGGTGCGCCTTCCCCATAGACTTAAACTGGGGTTTGCTGCACTATTCTGGCTGGGATTTCTGCTTTTCTGTAATTTATTTTGAATTTCTCATAAAAAGTGCTGTTTTCTCTTACTTTGTGCCTGGTTTATGGGCTGTTTTTCCCTATGTTAAAATTAAGTGTTACAGTCTTTTGAATTGTTGTGTGGGCTAGACGCTTAGGCGCCTAACCCCCCATTCCCTCCCAGTCTATTGTTGTGCAGATCTCAAGTTTTAGCACCTTGTTGCAGATTACTGCAATAAAGGTACTTTACTGACTGCCTTCTCCTCTGTCCCCCACCTTGTAGAAGGCGCAGCCCTCGAGATCCAAAGAGCGGAGGGGCTCCAAGACGCCGGGGTCGTCGGCACCTGTGCAACCGACCAAGGGTTCCAGGAGGCGGGAGAAGCAGGCAGAAAGTGCAGGCAAAGCCGCAAAATTTTGCCCGCCTCCCCTCTTGGTTGATTCTTTTATACACTTTCTCCGCCATTTCTTAATCCACACCCACATCCCTTCCCTTCCTCCCTTAACCCATACCTAACCTCCACAATGCTACTTTGCTCCCTTTTGCTCCTGAGCCTTATATCTCACCCAATCCCTTATGATATCAATGCTATACCCAGTGTTAAGATAAATAACTCAGTTAATACGACCTGCCCATCTCTACCATCCACAAGGGCCAACCACGGTTCCTTATTCATCCTGAACCACGTTTGCAATGCAACCTCTGGGATATCCCACATAAGGCCACCCTATCAATTCAGCACAGCCCTGGCACCCTACTTGTATCATGGCTTTTTATTAACCCACTATGCCTGTCCATTAAAATATTATGCTATGAAAATTTTGCATCCATATATCAGGACCATCACTCAGCTCACAGCAGGCACCCAGGATTAGGAGAAACGCTCTGACCACTCACTATCCTTGTCCCTTGGTGCCCTCCTCAAATTAATCTTCTACCTTCTGATCTGTTTTGGTACCATTGAAATAAATCCTGGCCCCATTGAAAGTATTTTTCCCCTGCTGATTTATCCTCTATAAATGGCCTAAACTTCCTACATATCAATGCCTGCAGCCTTTTAAAAAAATTCTCCGTAATACAGGCCTGGGTGGCACATACCCTGCCTGACTTTCTGGTCATCTCTGAATCTTGGCTCAGACCATCGACCAAAGACAGTGTTGTAAACCTTACCAACTATCAGCTCTTCAGAGCAGATCGCCCTTCCAGGGGTGGTGGGGTGGCCATATACATTAAGGACACCATCTCTGCTACCTACCTCATCATCACATCCGAACCAAAGGAATTTGAATGTTTATCAATCAAAATATCCCTTCAAACTTGTCTCCATTTAAATTGATTGGCTGCTATGGCCCCCCTCAGCAGGCCTCAAATTACTATCTCACCTGGGGTCAATAACCAATCTAAGCCCTGAAGATACCATCATCCTTGGTGATTTGAATTTAAACTGGCTATCTAATGCATCTGCTCCATTGGTAACCTTCTGCAGACACCTATGGCTTTACACAGCTAATAAAAGACCAACCAGGGTTAACCTAAAAATTCTAGCAACAGCTCACTCCTGGATATTATGTTGGTAAATAAGCCTCCTTATATACTCACCGGAGAGTACTACCGAATGATGTAAGTGACCATTGTCCCATAGCTGGCATAAGATCTTCACCCAAACCATCCAACCCTGCTGAATTTGTCCCCAAAGGTCAAAAGAAGTTCAACATACCAGGTTACCTCCATGACCTGAGTAACACAATATATTGGCAAGATTTCTACCTTACAACCTCAGTGGAAATAGCTCTCCAGATCTTAAAGGACATTATCACTAATGCTCTAAATATTCATGCACCATTCACCAATATCAGAACTAAAGCAAGGTCCTGCCCCTGGTTCACCACTGATCTTAAAACAGCCTTGCTAGCCAGAGACAAACTGTGGAAAAAGGCAAGAAAAACTAAGGACTCCATAGATTGGCTAAATTTCAGAAAAGCAAGAAATTCATGTACAACACAAATAAGATCTGCCAAAGCGGCCTATTATAGAGCTGAATTGGATGCCTCCTATAATAACCCAACCAGGCTCTGGGGAGCTATAAAGGGTATCTTGGGCCAAAACTCTACTCCTGCCTTAACCTGCAAACTGCTACTAAATAACACAGAAATTACGGATAAACAGAAATTCTAAATAACTCAATGACCACTTCACCACAGCTGGACTAGCATTTGACTCTTCACTGCAAATCTCCTGAGATCTTCCTTGAATCTTCAATCCACCGTGGGCCAAAGGCTACATCAACCTTCTCCTTCAACCCAATATCATTGAAAGAGTGGAAGATCTCCTCTCAATTTGGATACTTCAAAAGTGCAGGTACAGACTCCCTGGACCCCTACTTCCTCAAGATTGCATCTCAAGTCTTATCTGCCCCCCTCACTCATCTCTTCAATCTTTCCCTCACCACTGGATCCATTCCCTCCATTTGGAAAACAGCTCAAGTAGTTCCTTTACTCAAATCTGGTGATCCCATGGATCTCAATAATTACAGCCCATTTCCATCCTATCAGTTCTGTCCAAGATGCTCGAAAAGTTAGTAAACTCACAATTAAGGGTCTACCTGGATAACAATAACCTCCTAAACACAGCACAATCAGGATTTAGATCAAGGCACAGCACCATTTCAGCCCTAGCCAAAGTAACCAACGACTGTCAGACTGCTATGGATAAGAAGAATAGTACCTGTGCTGTGTTCCTGAATTTGAGCAAAGCATTTGACACAGTGGATCATGAATCACTGATCACCTCCCTTGGTTCAATAGGGTTGGATTCCCCTTCACTCAATTGGTTCAAGTGCTATCTATCAGACAGATCACAACTGGTAAAAAATGGAAACTACCTATCACTTTAAAACCATTGCTAAGAGGTGTACCCAAGAGCTCTATTCTTGGCCCCATCCTCTTTGCCATCTATATTAATAATATTGATGCTAACCTCACTCAATCAAACATCCATCTGTTTGCTGATGATACTGTGCTATATGTTAGCAATCCTTCATTGTCTAAAAGCCTGTGAACTGCTACAATCTGAATTCTCCATCCTACAACACAACTTACTGGATAAAAACTACTTCTAAATGCCAAAAAACAAAAGCTATGCTCTTTTCCTCACTAAAGTTGCTCTGCCACTACCCATCATCTACCACCTACAACTAACCATCTTACTTGGAGAAGCTGGAATACGTTGATAACTTCAAATATCTTGGTGTCTGGATTGATAACAAACTTGACTTTTCTGTACATATTGAGGAGCTACTAAAGAAACTGAGACAAAGGCTTGGTTTATTTTTAGAATAAAGCACTACCTCAACAGAGACTCAAAAAGATTAATCCAGGCTTCATTCCTATCCCTCATTGACTATGCTGACTTTCTGTTGGACACTGTTCCTCCCCTCTTAAATAAACTGGACACCTATACCACAGGTCCATCAGATTCATTACTGACCTTCCTTCAGCACCCACCATTGTTCCTTTATAAGGCAGTTAACTGGTCATCATTACAACACAGAAGAAACAGGAATGCTGCAATTTGGATATTCAAAGCCTTATCAGGAAGCTACCTACCTACATCTCGGACTGTTTTACTCAAATCACTTCTAGGCCATACAACCTAAGGATCAGCAAAATTATCATTCTTAAGGTCCCCAATGCCTGCACCCAGCTTGGGAGGGCTGCTATCAGCTACTCACTAGCAATTGTTTGGAACTCACTCCAAAAACCATGAAGCTAAATAACCTCCCACCCTTAATATCCTTCAAAAGATTATTCACCACCCTATTCCCAGAACTCTGCAACTGCTTCCACAAGGCCTAATTCACGGCCCTACCCACCCCGCCTTTTCTGCTTGTGTTTCTATATGCTGAAAAACTCCAGTTCCCAGTCCCAAGATTCACCCTCAAAATGCCTGCTAGGTCCTATAATCTACATATTAACTCTGATGTGCCAACTGCCTACTGTCTCCCAGATTAAAAGTGTTAATGCCTTGTACATATGTATATTGTTATATACTAGCACTTATGTCATTGTATTACTGTTTTTTGTTACCCCTGTCATTGTATTACTGTTTATGATACCCTTGTCAATGTAATAACACTTGCACTTCTTGACCACTCAGGTCCATCTTGTAAATGAGCTATGCTCAATGATGTTCGCCTGATTAAATAAAGATTTTGATTGATTGATTGATTGATTGATTGAGTAGCAGTGCTGGGAGACAGGTCAGTCACATGCCACAGTGCCACAGCCACCACGGATGCATGGGTGGCCCCGCTGAGACCCGCCAGCAGTGACAGGCTGACCAATGGACTCATGGGGTGGCACCGACAGTCCCCCAAGGGTTCCACTGTGTGAATGCGACCATCCTCGCACAGGGATCTGCAGCACACTGAACATGTCTGTGCCAGGCGTGCTCGGGATGCCCACAGCTGAACCCGGTGTTGACAAGGAGGGTGTCGCACGACGCCGGGAACGGGCGGTGGACATTGCACTGTGCAGTGTCTGTGACGCATGGGCAAATAACTGTGTGCCCATTGTGGCCATGACAGCTGTGATTGCCTGTGTCTGCCTGTCAATGGCAGCAGTCACATCCTCCCGCAACCGGTCCATCCCTGCCAGGAGCAGAGCAGTGTCTCTGCTGCACTGCTCCTCTGCCTGGTACAGAACTGCACTGAGTGCATCCACCGCCATCACAAGTCGCACCTGCTGATCAACTGATGCTTGGAGTATGTGGGTGTGCTCATCTAAGAGGTCATCTGCCTGATCGGCATGCTGTCCCTCATGGTGTTCATGGCGCTGATGGTCAGCACCCCTTGAGGGTGGGCACTGCACACCAGGGCCAGGCCTGGGCATGTCCACAGGCAGCGCACTGACGCCGCCCCCTGACACTGTATCCCCATGGCCATTGGCCGACTGCTGACACTGCCCCTCCGGCTGCTGCTCTCCAGGACTCAATGGTGCCACTGCAGTGGCCGCAACAGCCCCACTGTCCTGGCCACACACCAGTGCTGCCCCACTGGTGCAGACAGGCACAGGCTGGGACTGTGATGTCACGCAGGCCTCCTCGGTGGCACCACCCACGGTCATGCCTGTGATGTCACCTGCTGTGTGGCCATCCTGTGGCCCACACATATCACTGCCCATGATGATAGCTCCATCATCATCAGTGACGGATCCAGCACCAGCCCAAGTCTCAGCATGCTGGCATCCATGGACGCTGGTATGCTGGGACATGGGCAGGGCCTCCTCCGCACCTGCTCCACCATCAGTCCAGATGTCCAGGTGGGCCCACTGTTGCCCTGACCCTCATATGCCTGTGGGGGTGGATGGGCCCTCCTCTATCTCCATGCTACCACCCTCAGTGGAGAAGCCCACCACCGCTGACCCATGCAGATGCTCAGGAGCTGTAAGGGAAAAACAGTAGCATTAATGTATGTGACCTACCCTGTTCCCCCCATTGACAGACCAGGACCTACCATGCAGTGACGGGCTACCACCCATCTGGAATCCACCACCCAGAACACCCTCGATGGTGCAATGCTTCATGCTGCCAGCAACCCGCTCTTCTTGTGGGGTCAGGCGTTGCACGTCCGGCTGTCCCCAACCAGTCACAGACCATACTGCCTTGATGGCAGCCACCTTCTCCTTAATCCTCTGCCTGTCCATGCCCATCTTCTTTTTGCACTCCTGCACAGACCACTGGTGGCTGCCATGCAGGTTGATGGCACGTGACACCTCTTCCCGTGCAGCAGCACGGGCCTGTGGTGTTCTCTGGCATCTGCTGAGCAGCAGCTCCTGGTTGAGGTAGGCCTCAAACAGGGCATCTGTTTCTGCCTTGGTGAAGTTAGACCTCCTCTTTCGCCCTTGTCTCTGTTCCTCTTCCTCCACCTCACGATCGGTCATTCTTCATCCTGTGTGAATGACAGATGTTACCTGCAACTGTGCAGTCCCATGCATGTCCCAAAACACCACAGTCCACACTCCCAAACAGCATGCAACTCACCACAATAGACTGCAGTAACCGACTGCACCAGCCAGTACACAGCCCAATGTCGCATTTTATAGTGCAATGCATGCAAATGAGGTAGGCGCATTTTAAGTGGATGCAAATGCAGTGTCTGCGCCATTGAATGGCTGATTAGCTGATTTGCATATGCCGGCTGAATATCATGCTTTTGTGCTTTGCGCAATGGTGTTGAACGTGCTCAGCCAGGGGCACAGTTCTGGGACATGCGCAGTACACACCTAACTGCACATGCCCGGGGTGATGACGCAGGTGCCTGCCATGCTGCTGACATGCTATGTGCAGGAGGCAATGCAGGGCATGGCCACCATTCTGCCAGTGACACTACTGTGCTGTTCACATATATGGCGCTGTGGCACTGGGGTGCCATAGGCGCACTGGGACCACAACACTGTAGGCCACTACAGGAGGTGGCACACAGGCACCCAATCACGCTACACGCCTTGGGTTCCAATCACACTACACACATTGGGTTCCAATCACGCTGTGGCTGTCCATGCGTGAGAGACCCTTGACCCTGTGCCCGACCTTTGCCCCCTAGGCGCCATGCATCAGGCATGAGTGCACCATTATCACGCTGTTCAGTGACAGCACAATAGGGAATGGCAGTGCTGTACTGCGCAGCATCAGCACGTGGCGGGACCGCGCTGTCGAGCGCCATTTTGAATCCAACTATCTGCTGAGATGGCTCGGAGAAGGGCAGCTATGTGGAGCCAGGTGGAGTTAGTGAATCTGGTGGCCATTGTAGACCCCATGCTAGGGATCTATATGGTGATGCACCCCTGGACAGGGCCAGGAGTGTAGTTTGGCATGAGGTGGCTGCTGTGCTGGAGGAGGCCATGAGAATCAGGTGCACAGCAGAGCAGTGTCACCACAGGTATGGGGACCTCAGGCACAGGGACCGGGACCTGTTTGCCCACCTGTGGGGACATGCCAGGAGGGGCACAGTGCCACAGCCAGGTAGGTGCCCCATCCATACACTGTTATCGTCCATACGGGTATCACAGTTGCATGTGTCCGGCACATGGGGGGGCCATCCAGTGTTGGCCATGGTGGTGGCATCAGGGTGGGGGGTGGATGGGTATGACTTTGTGGGATTGCACACACATGGGGTGGGGGGACTTTGCTACCAGATTGTACTGATGTTCCTCTCTCCATGTTTGCACCTTAGGCCCAGAAGAGCACAGGCTGGCAAGGGAGAGGAGGCGCTGCCTGGAGGACCAGCAGGCTGGGAGGGGGTGAAGGTCTGCAGAGGGGTAGGGACCAGCCTGATGATGGTGAGTGCCTTACATCCATGATTACTATTGCATGCTGTGTAACTGGGTGGGCAGCAGGGCATGGCCACCATCCATTGACACTACTGCCATGCACGCAACTTGTTACAGTCAGCACTGTCCAGTGGCACTGCATGTCTGGGAGTGCGTCAATGGTGGTCCATGCATGCACCAGGTACATGGCTGTGCCACTGCCGTCACACCGTATAGCCAAGTCACTGTATGGCTACAGTGATCCTGTGCAGGACATGGGTGGTGGGTATGTGCAGTGGTCTGCATGGCTGCGGGTCACTGGGTAGGCAGGTCTTGTGGACACGGTCACTGTGGGTGGTCGCACACCATCACAGGGGTGTGGCACATGGCTGTATGCCATGCACAATGGGTGGGCTGCAGGGGGATGGACTGTCAATTGACTCTGCTCCCTCATCCTAGGTGGACGGTGACTTCAGGCCATCAAAAGGGGACTGCAGGAGCTGCTACAGGTAGTGAGGGTGACCCTGGAGCTCCTCCAACAGATGGACAAACATGGGGTGAGGAGGCATAGAAGACATCTGTGCCACTTGGAGGATGACCGGGGCAGACGATAGCCCATCCATGCCCCTAAATACACCTTCCCCCCCGGACCCACCCTCACACCCCTTCTTCCCTCTCCTATATGTTCACCCCTGCCCCTTACCTGCCCCCACCTGGTATGTGGCCCTTCCTTCCATTGTACATACTTGTATATAGTTTTTTTGATTACCTGTTTTAAATACTCTTGTTTTGTTATGACAGCTGTGGTGGTCTCTGATTTGCAGTGGGCTACAGGTGCTCAGCTGCAGTGGTGTACATGGCATCAGGGGTGGTGCACGCATAGGCATGTGTGTGTGTCCAGAAGGGAACCACCTATGGTGTGGGCAGGGGGGATCAGTCACTGTCTGTGGTTTCTGTGTTGTTCTCTGTGCACTGGATGCCTGTGTGCAGTGGTCCACAGTGCATGCACTGTGTGCATGGCACCCTTTTCAGATGGTCCATGGCCTGTGAAGCTGACACCCTTGCATGTCTGTGATATGCACGGTCTGCTGGCATGTCAGTGGTGGCTGTCCGTGCTGGATAACAACTGTACCCGGCACAATGCCAGGTTGCCTCCCATCACCAGTATGGTGCATGTCTGCCTCCGGTGGCACTGTGGCCTCTGCTGTTGTTGTCCCCCCTCCATGCGGTCACTTGTGTCTGTTGCAGGGGATGTGATCCAGTGTCTGTCACTTGTGCTCCGGCAGTATGCTGGTGGCATACAGCTTCATGGTGCCTGCACAGGGTGGCTGACACACCTGTGCCATGTAGGGGTGCTGGACGTGTGTATACGGCAGCCGTGGCCACACGCCAGTGGCTTGGTTGACCCACCACTGTGTCCCTGTGTTGGCGTGCCCTTGGGTATAGGTGGGTGTTTGTCCATGCACTGTGTTGCATCCTGTGGGGTGCAAGCATCCATGCAACACTGTGTGTGTTTGTGCTGGCTGTTGTGGCCAGTGCTGGGACGGGATGTGTCCTTGGGAGGGTGTGCAGGTTGCTGTACCGCTGGTGGTGGGGTCTGGGGCATGCCCTGTTGCATGTGGGGTACCTCGTGTGGCGACGCATGGTCAGTCTCTCAGCTGTACCTCGGGGGTGTGTGCATGGTGGCACTGTGTATGCTGTTGTTGCATTGCTGTCTGCTGCCGCCTGCTGCAGTGTGCATATGGTGGGGCTTCCTTGCATGGCTATGTAGTGCACAGGGTTGCATTGTCACAGTAGGGGTGGTGGCATGCATGGGGTGTCCTGCACTGTTGGGCACTACTCCTGGGAAGGGTGTATGGTGATCGTGGTGCAGGGTGTGCTCTGCATTGGTGGGATGGTGTGGCACGGGGTGGTCGGCCCTCCTTGTGTGCCAGTCACAGCTTGCCATGGGATGTAGTGGGGCACCATAGCCCGGCTGTGGGTTGGTTGCTGGTATCCATGGGCCGGTGATTATTCCAGCTCTCCCCCGGCTGTGCAGTGCATGGGGTGTGGGGGACGATGTCTGTTCTGCTGTGTGCTCCTCTGCCCATCTGTGGCATGGGTGGTGGGCCCCTGCATCCCTGGTTATGTTGTTGCATTGCTGCCCTGCTCCACAGGGTGCCCCTGGTTGAGCTGTGGCACATCTGGACTGCTCCACTGAGCATCCCTTGTTGCGCTATGGCGCATCAGAAATACACAACTGCACATCCCTGGTTGTGCTATGGCACAGGTGGTGTGATATTCAGTCATGTGCCATAGGCACATCTTGGCCTGCACAGTTTTTGAATATCGAGCTTCTTGCGCATGGGCACAGTGGACTTGCACTTGCTCCTGCTGTTGCGCACTTTTTGGGTGTAGTTTGAATATCTGGGCCAATGTGTTACATGGAAGACTTTAATCAAGGATCCTGATTCTCTGAGCTAATTACAGAGTTGTTTACGTTAACTTTGTTAAGAGGGAAATCATAAAAATGATTTATGATGTTGAAGAGAAAACATAGGTTATTACACAGAAGTGAGAGGTTGTAAATGCTCATATGAAGCCTGTGTGAGGAGGATGCAGCAAGAATCAAAAGAGGTGTCACTGAAATTTAGTTATGCTAAGGTTGCAGATTTAATACTTTGAAATTACATCCTGTGGTTGCATAGAAAAATATATTTTTTTAGATATTTTTGACAGGGAGGAGCTAGATGACCTCATGCAAAAGAGGTGGGTAAAACCAGCTTTTAAAGATTATTCTGTTTCACTACAGACACACTTTTATCTGACACTGACCAAGAAAACATCTGAGCACTGAAAACAGGTATTTAGAAAGCTAGACAAATCTAAATGTTGTTGTAGGAATCACTGTTTTAAACCTTTTTTGTTTAAAGATATGTATGTCTTGTGATATTAGAGTTCTGTATTGTATGTTTGACATATTATTATATATTTTAGTAAAAACTCTAATTTTAGAGCATACCTGGTCTCTCTTGGAATTGCTTTCTTTTACTAAGAAATATTTATGGTTATAGCAGACAGCAGACATAAGCTTGTATGGTGGTACCAAACTGGAAAGAGAAGCATTTTAAATCTGAGGTCTTTATTAAAATTTTAAGGGTTCATCTCTGAATACCTGGTAAGGTGCCCATAGGCAAAGATATCTGGCCTCTGAAGACAGATATATCTGAACCTGTGCATTGGGTATGCTAGCAAGAGGTTAACAGTTTGAATCTCTCCAGAACTTGAGACCGAAGGTTGATCCAAACTCACAAAAACAGACAAGAGGGTTACCTTGTCTGTTACACTGTTCACAAGATTTCACTCAGAGGTTGGCACTTTGGGAGTAGAGGGCCTGACCTGCTGAGTGAATCTGTGACACCTTAAGTACAGTGTAATTACTATATAACTACAATGTATCTATGTAAGGACTGTGTAGTTACATGTAACTACAATGTAGTTGGTAATTAGTTTCACATTTACATATTATCTAGTTAGACACACATTTCTATGAAGTAACTGCGCTGTTATTGCACTGTAAATACTATGTAGTTGTTAATTACTTTCACATTTGACTGGTGTGTAGTTATACAATTTACATGAAGTGGTAGTAACATGTGCAACCACAACCATTTCTCTTTTGGCACAAATTGATTTATGCTGGAAGTGTAACTACACATGTAACAGCTGTTGCAAAGTGCAACATACATCGTTACATTTGCCAGACAGAAATGAGGTAGAATGGAGGCAACAGTAATTGCAGTAACTACCAGTTCATGTAACGTGTAACTGCACCAAACTGCAAATGTGAAACTAGTTAACTACTACATTGTAGTTACATGTAACTACACAGAAGTTACATAGTAGTTACATTGTAGTTATACAGTAGTTTCAGTGTAGTTAAGGACACTTAAAATAAAGTGTTACCAAATTCTATATTACAGCAAGCAAGAAGACCACTGACTTTTTGGACATCAGGATTACAAAAGATGGAACAGCGGAAATGGGTGTAGTCATGGAACTTTTTGGAAAAAAGACTAATAGGAACACTATATTGCACTTGACAAGTTGCCATCCCAGGCATTTGGTTGAGAATATTTCTTTCAGCCAGTATACCAGGTTGAAAAGAAATTGTTCCACAGAATCAGCTTTAAACCCTGGTATGGACTAAATGACTGAAAGATTCAAAGAATGCGGTTATAATGAGACTGTTCTAAGTAATGCAGTACAAAGGTAAATGCAGTATCAAGAGAAACATTGCTGCATCAACTGAGATACCATCGGGTTACACAAAGGAAATGTATGAATTTTATAACCATGTTCTCCCCACAGTCTTATGCTATTCGGGATATTTTATGTAAAAATTGGCATGTCCTGCAAGTGGAGCCTGAATTGAAGGAATGGACAGGAGAACCACCACGAATGATTTACAAAAAAGGAAAAAACATTGGGGATCGGGTGATTAGAAGCCAGTACTGTCAAAAAGAATCTGCACCTGAGAATCTGCTCCCATCTGGGAATTTTAGCTGTAACAACTGCTCTTTCTGCAAACATATAGAATTGAAGAATGTGTTTTATAACCCTCACAGTGGAAACAGATTTTACATTAACTCATTTATAAATTGCAACACAGAAAATGTTATCTATAAAGCCACCTGTATATGTAAAAGTTTTTATGTTGATAAAACAACTAGAAAATTAAAACAGAGAATAGTGGATCACCTCAGGGCAGTAGAGAAGCAGGATGAAATAAATGCCATTGCATTACATGCATCGAGGAAGGGTCCACAGCATGTGTTTACATTTCAGGGACTAGATAAAATGTGCCAACCAGAGAGAGCTGGGGATATAGATAATGCTTTATTACAAAAATAAATCTTTTGGCAGTACATACTTGGTGCAATATGTAGGAATGGATATGGACTAAATGAAAAAATTTCAGCTCACTCATTTTCTAAAAAAAAGTCTTAAATGAGTCTAAAGGTTAAATAAGTTCTTAAGTGTAAAATAATGCCTTAAAATTTAGTTCAAAACAATGTTTTTAATAAAATGAAGTTTAGAAAAGAGTGCAATAAGAACTAGAGGTTTCATCTATTTATGATGATGCTTTACTCAATGAACTATTGGTGCTGAGAATATTTATGTAAGCTGCATTATTAGTGTTTGTCTTTGTAATTTAAGCCCCCCCCCCCCCCCCCATTCCTTATGTGTCTGAATTTTGTTGTGTCTGTAATAGTAAGTTTCTCACGCTTTTATGTACTTGTGAATTCAAATTTAAGGGTTTGCTGACTATGTATATGAAGGGCATTTTTTTAAATGTTGCATATGTACACGTGAAAATGGTACTGTCACTTTAAACTTATGATATTTAATAGTTATCTTGCCCATAATTGTAAGACATGCCTTGAGAAAGAGCACAGTTTGTGCTCAAAAATGTTTGGCGGGTACTGGTGGAGCAGCTCTGTTGTTATCTTTAATAAAAGTGCAAGATTTGAATCAGACGCCCAAGAGTGAGGGGTTCACTTTCTTTGAGTGTTGCCTGAGCTCTTCTGATTTTTGTCTGTTGTTGAGTGCAGGGTGGGTGGGTTGTGTTAGCTTTGAAAACCCTAACCCCATATGTCACTACTTTTGTGGCTTTATCCTTAACTAGAATATTAATGCAGTTTTTTGTAATTTATATAATACAGGGGTGCGGTAGTGCCCCTATAGTTACAGCTGTACAGGCACTTCTATGTTAACATAGAAACATAGAATTTGACAGTAGATAAAGACTGCTTGGCACACCTAGTCTGCCCATTTTCCTACCTAACAGATAAGCTGCAGATCCTAGTTAACCAACAGCTTACTTCCTCCTACCTCCACTAGGACTGCCTTATGTCTGTCCCATGCATTCTTGAATTCCCCACTGTTCTTGACTCCACGACCTCCTCAGGAGGCTGTTCCATCATCACAACCCTCTCTGTGAAAAATACTTCCTCCACATTACCTCTGAGCCGTCCCTCCTCTATCTTCAAATTGTACCCTTTGTTCTTACATCTCTTTTTCTGAAAGATGCTACCCTCTTGGACTTTGTTAATTCCTTGAGGTACTTGAAAGTTTCTATCATGTCCCTCTCTCCCTTCTTTCCTCAAGGGTATACATATTAAGCTCCTTTAGTCTTTCTTCGCATGTCTTCTGGTGCAGACCCTGCACCATTTTGGTTGCCCTCCTCTGGACAGCCTCTACTCTGTCTATGTCTTTGCGGAGATGGGGTCTCCAGAACTGCACACAGTACTCCAGATGGGGTCTCACCAACTGTCTGTACAGAGGGATAACAACTTCCTGTTTTCTACTATTAATGCCTCTTCCTATGAAATTCAAAATTTTGTTCCTTAATAACTTTGGCATTTCTTTTTTATGAAATAGCCCAACATTTGGCATGCACGGTCACTCTGTCAGTGTCTCAAGATGTGAAAAGTTTCATGATGGTATCTTGTATGGTTTTGGAGATATAAAGTGGTAAAAAACTGAAATAAAACACTTTTTTCCATTGGTTAACATGGGATTTTCTTGCCCTCATCTACAGCCCAGACAGAATGAAAGTTTTTCTTGAAATTTTCAGGGATGATGGGGCCTTTGCAAGGGTGGGTTTTTGTATAGTGTGGTGAGACGATATCTCACCATTTTTGAATTATAATGGTTTTGTGACAGCCGCTAGACAGGCAGGTAGATGAAAACCATTCAAACTGTTAATTCCTGAGGATTTACTGTTCATGCTCAGAAAAATACTGCTTGTGCTTCCGCTATCTTTTTTCCCCCTTTTAAAAATGAATTTCTAAAGAAATCCTACTTGATTAGGAATGACCAAGACCTTTATTTAGGTCTCAGTCATATGCCTAGTAACTATACTGTATTATGTAAATATTTTTAGGTCAAGTATGTGCTTTGGGGGTGAGAATCACATCGCTAGTCACTTGCTTAGTTAGGATCAAGTGATCGGAAAATGACTGTTCGAAGTTCTTTACAGTTTGAACTTTACTGTTTGAGCTGTAAACACTTTAAACAATAAAGGTCCATGACAGGTTGAACTGTTATACCTCACTGGTGCTTAGTTGTACCCCCTACCCATCCTTTTCCGACCCTTTAAAGGTGAAGTGTTAAATCATTTTGTGGTTTCAAATGATCGTTTTCGGATCCCAATTGCGAATATTATACATTGCATGAGATAACGTAGTGTAGTACTTACAGTATAGTTTGTTAAAAAACTGAATTCAGCTAGTGCATTCAATGGCTTCTCATCACTGTTTGCTGTTGTCATCTGCTGCTGGCCATACGGAGGTCCGAGCTGTGGTAAGGTGATGTGCTACATCACTACCCTTGTTCACACAGAAGTCTGAGATAGACAAATCGTTAACAGCATGAAAAGGGTGACATCTGTTCTAACAGGTGGCCCTGTCAAGTTAAAATATAAGCATTTTCTTCAGCTCATACTGTTTGCTTCTTAAATTGAAACATTTCTCCTGACATGTCTGAAAATATATTTTAGCAGACAGCTTGAGTGAATACTGTAACCACTACTGATAGAGACTTCTTGGCTGCAATTCCAGTCAGCCTGTTCTTGGATCCCAGCACCCTCAGGTGTGTGTGTGTGTATGTGATTATGCACTACCACATTTATTAAAAGGACTTTAATTATCCATTCTTGGTGAGTCCAAGTCTAATTCCTGCTGGTTGCGGGTGCTGTTCACCTTGCTTGCTTGCATATACTGTACAATTCTAAATTACACTACATTGCACTACACTACATATTCTACATGGTTCCACATCATATCAGCAACAAATAAATTGCACCTAACAAAGACAGACACTACATAAAAACAAAAAGCAAAACAGTGCATAGCACCATAGCATGCTACAAAACAGAGCTCCTACCTCTGTTTTTTCTGCAAGGGGCTCCGCCCCACGCCCCCCCATCCCCATTGCACTATGTGCAACATGCATCTGAAATTAAACCAGCTATGTCAATAACCAACAGTCTGTTGTGAATCCCTTTTAGCAACAGCCAGTTAGTTTTTGTGATAGCTGGTATGATTTTGAGAGCATTTTGCACATAGTTTGCATTTTCTCTTTTGTGTTCATTGCCTATGACTGTGGAAATTTGAGTACAGCAAGCACTGTCTGCTGAATACACCGGTTAAGAATAGCACTTGTGTTTCCAGCCTGGTTTCCTTCTTCCACCTGAGTTTTCGGTAGAGTGTTTTCATGTGCATGGGCTTGCCACCCCTCGTGTTTTGGTTACAATCTCCTCCAGCTGATGTCATCACTGGGCCTAGCACAAGTCATTGCTTCTGTGACTCACCAACACTGTCACTCATTCAATCTGGTGTTACAGCTGGGTCTTGGGGTTGATAGCCTCAGGATTGATCAGGTCCCATGGTGTGATCACTGCACAATGAAGATCATGCTTGAGGCCTCCCCTGGAAGCCCTCCCCCTGTGGAGATGGTCAGCTATTGCCCTTTAAGGGGTTTGTGCCCAGAGGGACTTCTAGCGTTAGCTGACCTATCTAGAGTGGAGGCAGTTTGTGTGATTTACACCAGTGAAGTGGTGGTCACCTACCATAGGGTGGTATCCGAGGCACTGGACATCATCGCTCCAGTTCATATATGACCCAGATCTTCTCACTTGAGATCCCCTTGGTTTGATGGAGATCACAAGGTGATGAAGATCAAGGGTCAGAAGTTGGAGCATTGCTGGCAGAAGAGCCAGTTGGAGGCTGACAAATTGGCCTTGCGTGCTCACTGTGGTGAGTACCAGGAGGCAATTTCCCATAAAAAGGCAAAATTCTTATCCAGGGAAGTTGCTGCAGGGAGAAACAGACCTTCTCAGCTTTTCAGACTGTAGATAGGCTACTCCATCCTGCCTGTATACAGCCAAGAAAGTCCTTTTCATCCTCCTTATGTGAAGAGTTTGCTCTGTTTTTCTCTGACAGAGTGTCATCTATCCAGCCAGGGATTCCATCAGCGAGGTCACTGATGCCTCACAGTGGTCAGACTGGGAGGTACAGAGGCATTCCACCAATCTGGGAGGAGTTTAAGCCAGTGGAGATGATGGAAGTCACTGAAGTGATCTTAGAGCAGAAGCACACTTATTGTGAACTGGACCCAGCCCCGACATGTTTCTTAATATGTGCCAAGACTGCCCAGTGTTCGCCAGGATTGCCAGGTGTTCGATGGCAGAGGGGGGTTTCCTAGTGGCTTCGAATGAAGTGCTTGTGAGACCCCTCCTAAAGAAACAATCTCTTGACCCAGACGTCCTGGCAAATTATCGTCCTATCTCCAACCTGCCTTTTTTGAGCAAGGTTGTTGAGAAACTTGTGGCACAACGACTTGAGGATCACCTCGTGTCTTTCGACATCTATGAGCCATTTCAGTCGAGTTTTTGGGCCAGACACTGCACAGAGACAGCATTAGTTAGGGTACATAATGATCTTATCAAGGCTAGAGATGGAGGAGACAAGTCAATTCTTGTGCTCCTCAATTTCTCTTCTGCTTTTGACACTGTGGATCACTTTGTGCTTCTCGATCTGCTCTGAGTATTGTGGACTCATCGGTGTTGTCATCAAATGGTTTGAGTGCTATTTTTCTGATTGGGTGCAGCGGGTGGTGATGGGGAATTTCTCCTCCTCCCTAATGCCACTATCATGTGGAGTACCACAGGGCTCGATCCTGTTGCCGAAGCTATTCACCGTTTACATGCTGCCCCTGGGTGAGATCATCCAACAGTTCAGCATAGAGTTTTATTGCTATGCAGATGATACCCAGCTGTATCTGTCATTTGTGCCCAGAACATCCGATGTTGTAGACATGCCAAACAACTGTCTGGCTAAAATCAATGACTGGATGTCTTCCAGCTGGCTGCAACTTAACCCGGATAAGACAGAGGTACTAGTGATTGAGCTGGGTCATGAGCTTGATGGGCTGCCATCCAGAGCTAACAGGTCTTTTCCTGGGATCTGCTCCATTGATGGCTTCCCCGAGGGTCCGTGATCTTGGTGTGGTCCTCAACAGCAGACTGACCTTTGAAGATCAGGTATCATCTGTAGTCAAAAGCATTTTTTTACCACTTGAGGAACATTGCCAGGATAAAGCCCCTTGTTCCGCCTGAAGATCTGCTGACTCTGGTACATGCCTTTGTTACCTCTAGCCTTGACTACTCTAACTCTCTATACTTTGGGGTCATGGGAGTGACCTTCCACAGACTTCAGCTGGTGCAGAACACAGCAGCCTGGTTACTGATGGGTCTGTCCAGGTCCAGTCATGTGACCCCAGCCCTGCGTGCTCTGCACTGGCTGCCGATCAGATGGAATGTCTTTTTCAAGATGGGCTTGCTCACCTTCAAGGCCCTATATGGACTGGGTCCCTCACTACCTGACTGAGCTCCTGACACCTGCAACTTCTGTCTGCTCCCTCTGCTCCTCTTTGAGGGCCTCCTGGATGTTCCCAGGGTCCGGCTCAAGACATTGGGTGATCGTGCTTTTAGTGTTGCTGGGCTGACCCTGTGGAACGCTCTACTATCTGCAGTCCGGGAGGCCCCCTTGATCGGGGTATTTCCAATTGAGGCTAAAGGCTGACCTCTTCCACCTGGCTTACCCAGACTAACTGCCCCAGCCCCTCCATTTGAGATCATATGAGATACTGATGACAGATATATTTTAAACTGTTTTCTGAATTTTATTCATAATTTATTTTTTGCTTCTACTGCTTGTATTGTTTTATTGTCAGGGACACAAAGCCTCTGGGATTGGGCACCATACAAATAAAATGTGCCTTGCCTTGCCTTCTACTGAGCACTGGCAGTACTATGGACTCCCAGTCCCCTTGCGGAACCATACAGTATGTGTTAGGTGTCTGATGCTGTCTTATTAATACACATACATTAAAATGGCTAAACAAAGTGTGAGAAGTCTTACAAGAAAAAAAAGATGCATTTAATATCACACAACCACACAAATTATTCCCATATACAAAGAGAGCCACTGCCAGCAAACAGCTGTTCTGACACAGACTGCTGTGCAAATGTGCAACTAATGCCACTCGCTAAGCAAATGGGCAGAAAATGTCTGCACTCAATAGTGAATATGAATCATTTAGCTCAACTCTGCTTTTTGTACACTCATAGACAGTGTGTATGCTCGATGTAAATTCATGGAACTTCATTTTTATAGTAATAGACATGTATTTAACTTGCTTTTAAATTGATCTGGTAAGTTAAATGAGGCGTGGGACTCTGAATGCCAGACACTATACACTGTCAAATGAGAACACTAAAGCAGTGTCAGACAGTCACAGGAGTAGCACCATCATTGCTGTTTGTGCTTCATGGAGGCCCGTTTTGAAAGTGGCAGGCAGCACAGGATAATAATGATGACAAAAGCAGATTAAAAACATAAGAAAATTAACAAATGTCACATAATTATTGCTAGATTTTATATATAATGCATCGGACATCAGAAAAAAAACACTGACACCTGCTACAGCTAGGTTTTTAATCATTTCACCTTTAATAAAATAATACAAATATTCCCCTGGTAGTCTAGTGGTCCCTCCCCCCATTCTCTGATTGCCATCCCCATGTTATATTTAGTTCATTGGTGGTCCAGTGGTCCCTCCACTCTCACCCATTCTCCAATGGCCCTCCCCGTGCTGCCGTTATGTCCCTGGTGTCTAGTGTTCCCCCCTCCCACTGCCTTCTCGCTCCCAGAAAAAAAGAAGACTGTCCTTTTTTTTTGTGCTGTAAGAAAAGATATGCTCCCTCGCTGATCAGCACCCCTCCACCCCTACCTCCCACTCAGCACCACCACTCCACACTCCCCAGTACCTCCACACACACCCTCACTCATCTGAATAAGTCCCAGGTTTGAGATCCACTCTCTGATTGAAGACACGTCTTGCTGCTGGAACCAGCGACTACAATAGGAGAAACTAAGGCAAATGTGATTCAACGCATTTCAGTGGGGGTTCAACTTTGGTGCCTAGCATTCCCATTTCTTGACATTTTGACCCCAAATTTTCAACATGGAATTTTGGGGACCCCACCTCATAAACAATATGACTGTCATTATGCAACACCTGCCGGAAAGATGATCTCGCAGTTGCTTGGTAAATTCACCTTTTGTGTGGGATTTAGAATTTGTTTCTGCCCTTGTTCATGAGGTGGGGGTCATGAGAAAGCTATGTTGAAAATGTGGGGTCAAAATATGTAAAAATGGCAAAGTTATGCACATCCATTGCAATTTTGCTATGCACTCTCGTAACTTTGGAAATTTTAAATATTGCCATCACAGATTTTCTCTTTTTTTATTTAATCAACTTCATTGATTTTTCAGTTACAAACACCAACAGAGTAAATAGAGCATGATAATTAACTGGACAAAACCACACCCCCATCCCCCTCACTCCTCCCCAGTGAAAGCCCTCCTCCCACCCGTGGAGTGTGTCTGTTGACCCATTAATAAGTACTCAGAAAGTAATAGGTCCAAAGGATTTATGTGCAAGGGGGAGCCAGAGAAATCTCAGGAAAATGTTAATTCAGGTATAATGCATACAGCTTGCCCCATTTCTTGTTGAAAAGGTGCAGTCTATGTCATCCCAGATTTTCAGCATAACCTTCTTATTATTATCCCACCTCATGTATATCACAGCTGTTATTTTTCAAATCCTGGTCAAAATGTGTTTTCACTCCTGTGGTGTGGAATGGCATTGCAGTTGCACAGAATTACATTTTGGTGGGAATCCAAAAATTTTCTATACTAGGTATATGAGGTGGGGTAATAAGATGGCTATGCTGACAATTTGGTCACTGTTGTCCTATAAATGGAAGTGCAGGGCCTGAAGGACCATGTGCTTCCACAGCTACATACATATATGCATCTATGGAGGGATAGGAACGCAGGTCCTGGAGGGCCATGTGCTCCCACAAGCAAATAAGAATACAATCATACTATCTCAAAACGTAAGGAAATAAATTACAAAAAATGTTGTTGGTGCTCTACTTAGGGTTAAAGTGACAAAAGTAGGGAAATATAGAGTTAGGCTTTGCAACCCTACCACCACCACCACACCCTGCACACACCAGCTGGTGCCTTGGGGTCATCAGCCTGGCGTCTGTTGGTGTGTGCAGGGTGGGGGTGGTGGTGTGGTAGGGTTGCAAAGCCTAACTCTATATTTCCCTACTTTTGTCACTTTAACCCTAAGTAGAGCACCAACAAAGTTTTTTGTAATTTATTTCCTTAAGTTTTGAGATAGTATGATTGTGTTCTTATTTGCTTGTGGGAGCAAAACTGGACTGTCTTGTACAGTATGGGCTGCATTCCCATTGGCTCTTGCTCTGCACCAATGGGCGTGCAGCCCTACCGGGCAGTCAGTCAGCGGGCGCGGGTGGCAGGCGGGTGGGATGCTGCCGCCGCCCGGCTGCCGGGGAGCGGGTAGTGAGGCTTCATGGGTGGGTGGGGTGGGACACTAGGCACCAGGGATGTGTTCGGGGTGTTTTATTTATACCATCCCACGATCGGGATTTATGGTCCACTGGACCACCAGGGATGTGTTCGGGGTGTTTATTTATACCATCCCACGATCGGGATTTACGGTCCACTGGACCACCAGAAATGTGTTGGGGAGACACATTGCTGCCCGTGATTGGGCTGGTGGTGGGGAATTAAACTATGCCCTGATCGGGCCAGTGGGGGGTGGTCGGGGATTTACGCTGTTTTGCCCACATCGGGCTGCAGGGGGCACAGGGGAGTGGGTTGGGGGCCAGCCACAGGTGGCAGCTGCTGTGTTGCACCCTGCAATGCAGCAGCTCACCTGTGGGTGGCCCTGACTTTTTTTTTTGGCTCAATGTTGTGCAGGCGCAGGTTGGGGGTTGTGCCTGCACAACTCTGCACAGCCTGGCTGAATATCGGGCTGTGCAGTTTATGCATGGTTCCTCCCCCTCCAGTTCAGCATGCATTTATTTGCATTGCGCTGTTGCTCAGCCTGTTTTCAGTGGCGCAACTGCCTCCTGCTGAATATCGCAGAATGGAGCAAGTTTGGACTTGCGCAGGTGCAACCCTATTGCGCATGGCGCAACCCTTTTGAATATCTGGCCCACAATGTAAAATGATAATGTTTCTCTCTCAGAATCATTTCAAAGCACACAGTCTTCTTAAAATGTATCTACAGCTTTGCTTAGAGTCGGTGCAAAAGAATACATGCTTTGTGTGTGTGTGTGTGTGTGTGTGTGTGTGTGTGTGTGTGTGCTATGTTACACTAAATTACTGATTTAAAGGTTGAAGATTTTTTATAAAAAAGACAGAATTTCCATTTTGACTTTTAAAAACATAACTTAAGCTGACACTCAACTGCCATTATTATAAACTGTGCACCTTTGTGTTTTAAGATTGAGAAAAAAGCATCTGTTTTTCATTTACACAGAGACTCATTAGTCTTGCTAGAACCCCTACTGTGTAAAAGAGAAAAACAGGTGATTCTCATGATTAACTTTTTAGAAAAGACAAAATAAGTTTTATCTTATGATTAGTGGTATGTAAGCTGTTTTACTGAATTACTAATTTAAAGGATGCAGCTGTTTAAAAAATGAGAAGACTTTCATTATACATTTTAAAAACTAATTAAGCCATAAGCTTATTTGGACTTAAAGAAGCAGTCTGCATACCTTTTAATTAGACTGTGACCAAAGTTTTAGCAGAAAGGCATTATAGAAATGTCTTCCAGCTGTCACAGAATGTGAAAAACGAAGCTTACATTGAGTAGCCTAGGACTTGTATATTTCACCATGGAGAAGGAGTGGGGAGGGGGTTTTGATGGACAGTACCAGATGTTCAGACATTTTTTCAGGATTAACCATGTACTTGGGGTGTGGTTTCACACATTTTATATAAGCATTTCAAGACACTGACAGCTAAAGACAAAAGAATAGAGCAAGACCGACCAAAATACATCTTGAGCTAAAAGAATTTTTAAAAACATTCAACAAGCAATAATGGAGTCATGGGGTGGAAATGAAGCCCTTTTCCAATCGATTGAAGAGCTGAATAATGCATCGTTTACCACTACAGAAGCTGTGTATTTTTTAATTTTATCTAGGAATAGCAGATGCTGCAGGTTTTGGGGGTGGGGTTAAGGAAAAACACTGCAGGTTTCAGATTTGAAATTTGTTTTACAGTATAATGCTGACAATGGGAGACTGGGGGGGTTAAAAACGCTGTAAGTTTTTAGAGATTAAATTTTGTCTTACAGTATAAAGTTGAAAATACAAAAGTAGTGAGAAGGGTGTATTTTCTGTTTTTACCAGCAGCACTGCGAACCCCTGCAGGAGAGAGAGGGAGAAAGAGACAATTACTTGAATGTGATGCTTTTCAAAGACGCTCAAAAGTTTCTGCTGGTGTGAGTTATGAGTAAAATAGACCTTGTGTGAATCTGAATGATGACATACAGCCATCTACGAGCAGCAGCACAAGGGTTTCTGACAAAGTTATTGCACCCAAGGTTTCAAGAAAGGGACATTGACATGATCAATGCTGGGAAGGTCTGTATTCTTAAAGCATTTGATTGTTTGTTTAATGGCTTGATAATTGAGAGCAGATTATCTAGTGAGGATTACGATCATCAGATGTTTAAATCTGAGTTTTGTAAAGGTACTTTACTGAGCAGTGTATTTTCTGTATTATGTGCAACCAAGTTCTCATACTCAGAGCTGAAACAGTTGGCAAATGTGGCCCACATGTTTGAAAAGTACAGGAGAATGGAAGAAACAGTATCCAAATAACAAAAATAAAATTACAAAGTGAAAGCACAGAAGCTCTTGCAAGCTGAGTACAAAGGGTGGCAGCACTAACAAAATGAAAAAAAATTACAAATGGTGTCAAAAAAGAAAAATCTGGGTAAAAAATAAAACAATCCGAGAAAATTTGAGAAGAAGAGTAAAATGTGCCAGGAAAATATTACAACTTAGGTTATTACTGCATGTTGCTAATGTTCAGCAATCTGGTGAATTAGAAAACCAGGTTGTGGCACATATGCAAGATGATAATGAACTAGCAAACAGGTCGCCCCTACAGTATTTTTAGAATCTGTGCAGCAATATGAACGTGTTTTAAAAAAATTTAATGCTACAGAATTCCATCAACGATATAAGTTTATAAATCTAGATAAAATAAAATCTTTTACAGAGGCCATTGCTGCAATGCACCAGGCTATACAACAATTGCTGGACAGGGTGACAAGACAAACACGCCATGGAGACTTTATACAGTTAAGATTAAATGCTGCTTCTTTAAATCAACCCTTGTCCTCAAGGAAAACACTCCCTAATGAGTTAAATGCTGCCACCTTCTTAGATCAGCTAGCTCAATAGTTCTCAGACTTTGTCACAGTGAGCCTCCCCAAATCCATGGAAAACATTTTGAGCCTCCCCCAAAAAATTGAAATAATCTTGGGCCTCCCCAAAGAAAAACAACATACTGTACTTTGTGCAGTACACCATGAATAAATTGAAACCCCTTTGAGTACTTGGCTCACATTCAGTTCTTTGTCTTATACTGACATGCAACCTATGAAAATGAGCTCCTGTGCTCAAAGGTGTTATCTAAATAACAAAAAAAACAAAAAAAAAACAAATATTATTCAGCTTACTGTAACACCCCCACACACACACAGGCCAACCTACATACTCTATTTTCATCCTTGAACCATTGTTACCCCTTGTTGCAGTACCTCCATGGGTCAGACTACTTTCTCTGTTTCCTCTCTATGTGAAATAATCTTCCTAATACTTTGCCTCTCCCCATCCTTCCCTGCTCTAAGCAACTTCTCAGGGATTACTTTGCTCCTTCCTGCTATTGCTGTTAGCACTTCTTTGCTCAACCCTGGTATTTGGGCTGTTCTACCATCAGGCTACAAATTGATCAATTACCACCACTCATTATTAGTTCATTGTTCATATTTGTTTGCACTATTGTTATTGTGTATTTCTTGATCTGTTTTACAGTTGTCCTTTGAAATGTATTCACTCCCTACCCTACCCTTTCCTGGGTGCACCTGAAATTAGCCTTTCATTCACCTTCCCTTGTCACCTATTAGTAAATAAATACATCAAATTCACCTACTATTATCCTCTTTCAGTTTGCATAATCTCTTCACACAAAATATATAAAACTCAATATTTAAATACAGTACTTTTTCAGACTTGCTTGAGCCTCCCCTGGAACAGGTTGGGGCCTCCCCAGGGAGGCTGGCCTCACCATTTGAGAACCCATGAGCTAGCTGATATGCTACAGAGCAATACAGAAATCATTACTGATGACACTATACATCTTGTAGTAACTACTATCAGGAATCACCAGGGTTTGGGGGTGGGGGGGAGACTGACACTGAGCTCCATCTTGTATAGCAGGATTTTACAAAAAAAAGAGACAATACTTGATTGATTTAAATAACAAAGATAATAGTTTGTGTTTTGGTGGCTCCGTTCTCGCACTTCTAAATCCACATATGAGTGACAGTCAGTTGTTGAATAAGGCTAAAATATTGCAGGCTGAGCTAGGTTTGTCAGGCCAAACCTCTGTCACTTTCAGTGCAGTACCCCAGTTTGAATGTTTTTTAGGAGTCAAAGTTAAGATTTTATATCATAATGAAGGAAACTGGCAAACATTTTCAGCAGGGCCAGAAAGACTTCCTAAAACACTATTTGTATTACTGCATGACAACCATTATTATGGTATAACAAATGTAAAAAAATTCATCGGGGCTAGGTACCTATGCGAATATTGTGATGTAGTCTGTAGCCATAAGGGAAACCATATCTGTGCACAACAATGCAAAGTTTGCTTTGACCCCAATTGTCTTGAACAGAAAACTGACACTGTATCCTGTCCCTACTGTAAAAAGATTTGTAGGTCTTTAGCATGCCTAGAAAGGCATTTAGCTAGAGCTGATGGGAGTACAGGGTCTTGTAAATCCATGAAACTGTGTGAACAATGTTTTGTCTTTTACAAGGGATCTCATACATGTAAATTGATTCAGTGTAACAGATGTGGTTCTTTTATGACCACAGACAAGCATCTGTGTTACATGTCACCACTCACAGATGTAAAAATCTCTGAGAAATATATAGTGTTTGATTTTGAAGCCACACAAGAAACAGGAGAGCACATACCAAATTTTGTGTATGCTGAGCAATTAGATGGGGAGAGGTCGTGGGAATTTGAAGGGAAAGATTGTATAAAAGATTTTGTAGGACATTTTATTGATGCACCATTCAGACACTACACATTTATAGCACACAATGCCAAAGGCTATGACAGTTATTTTATCATTAGCCAGCTAGTCAAGGAAAGAATTGATATTAAATTGCTCACACAAGGAGGAAAATTACTCTCTGTCACAGTGACATCCTTACACATCAGATTTATCGACAGCCATTGTTTTCTTCCTTTTAAACTAGCAAAAATTCCTGCAGCTCTTATATTTGAGAATGAGAATGCTAAAGGTTACTTCCCCATTTTTTTAACACCGAGGCTAATGAAAACTACGTAGGCCCCCTGCCCAATGCTCAGTTTTATGGTTCTGAATATATGCTGCCTGCAGAAAAGCAAGAGTTTTTGCAATGGTACCTAGCTAACCGACATAGAGAATTTGATCTGAAAAGAGAGCTTCACTACTATTGTCAGTTAGATATTGAAATTCTTCGAAAAGCCTGTGCCAAATTAAGGAAAGACGTGATGAACATGACAGCCAAAAGTGTTTTAAAACAGTCAGACAGTGATACAGTAGAGTATGAAACAGTATCCTTAGACTCCTTCCAGTATGTCACGATAGCCTCAGTCTGCATGGCCATGTACAGATTTTTATTTTTGAAAGAATGCACTGTCACTGTTCTCCCCCAGATGACTACCAAAAACAATTAAAGAGATACTCCACACCTGCTGTTCAATGGCTTATGTACATATCTGAGAAAAGAAAACATTTCTATTCAGCATATACTAAGGGGTGGTGAATTTAAGGTGGATCTGTACTTTTTGGATGGCTGTTCTGTCATAAATGGAATACCCACAGCATTTGAATTTAATGGTTGTTTTTTTCACAGCTGCAACATCTGCTACTGTGAGAAAGCTAGAAACCACATGACAGGGACTAGTTTTGTACAGTTATTCAATAGGACCATGCACAAATTTCATTTTCTAAAAAGCAAGGGTTTTGCCATTAGAGTATTGTGGGAACATGAATGGAAAGCAATGCTGGCTACAGATCAGGATTTGAATAATTTCTTGAGGGACAGGCAGCTACCAAAGCCACTCAAACCTAGACAGTCACTGTTTGGAGGGAGAACAAATGCCATTTGTCTGTACTATTAGACACAGCCTGATGAGGAAATACACTATTATGATTTTACCAGCCTCTACCCTTTTGTTAACAAAACAAAACAGTATCCAGTCAGTCATTCTGACATTATTTATGACAATTTTGATGACCTCACTCAGTACTTTGGTTTAGCAAAAGTAAAAGTCTTACCCACTAGAAGCCTTTTTTTTTCCAGTGCTGCCATCCAGGATTGGTAAAAAACCTGTGTTCACATTATGTCGTGCATGCGCTGAAAATAGACTTCAAACAACATCGTACACACATGATGATGGGCAAAGGTCACTTACAGGTACCTACTGTACTGTAGAACTAAACCTGGCACTGGAAAAAGGCTACAAAATCATTAACATTTATGAAGTTTGGCATTTTAAAGAGTCTTGCACAAAGTTTTTTGCAGACCACATCAAGCTGCATCTAAAAGGCAAGCAAGAGGCATCTGGTTCCCCTTCATGGGTAAAAAATGAAACAGATAAAGTCAGGTACATACAGCAGTATTTTGAAAGAGAAAATGCACATTTGAACCCTGCAGCCATAGCTATTAACCTCGCAAGGAGACAGATATCTAAACTGTTTTTAAATTCTCTTTGGGGCAAATTTGGGCAGAGAGCTAATTTGCCGACCACGAGCATAGTAACAGACCCCAACAAGCTCTTTCAGTATGTGTTTGCCCCTTACTACGATATAGCCTCATGCTTTTTCATCGATGATGAAACAGCTTATTTAAGCTAGAAATATACCAGCGATCATTACCCAAATTCTAATAATATCAACATATTTATAGCTAGTTTTACAACAGCATATGCCAGAGTGGAACTCTACAACCTGCTAGATAGGTTACAAGACAGGTGCCTTTACCACAACACCGACTCTGTCATTTTTGTGTCCAGACCGGGGGACTGGACCCCACCTCTAGGTGATTATTTAGGGGAGCTAACCAGTGAAGTTCCTGCAGATGAACACATTACAGAGTTTGTTTCTGCAGGCCCAAAAACATATGGCTACCAGCTGTCTAGTGGAGAGGTGGTTCTTAAAGTGAAAGGGTTTACCCTTAATGTAGCCAGCAGTAAACACATTAATTTTGAAAGTCTGAAGGACCTGGTCTTTGATTATACCGGGTCACAGATCTCTAAAGAAATTACCGTGAGTCAACCCACCATTATTAGGAATAAAAAGCAGTGGTCCCTTGAAACAAAAACGCTGTCCAAGACCCAGAGAGTAGTTTATGACAAGCGAGTTTTACAAGACAATTTTAAAACACTTCCTTACAGATACTGATTGTGAAAAATGGATATCAGGTTACAGCATCCCTTTACTTGTCTGTTGGCTGGCCCCTCTAATAATGGGAAGAGCTTCTTTATGAAACAGTTGTTGGAACATGCTGATGCCACTTTATCACACAAGCCTGAAAATATTGTCTGGTTCTAGAGCTGTTGGCAACCTTTGTATAATGAATTGTTGTTAAAGTTCCCACAGATTAAATTTGTGGAGGGGCTACCGATGTCACTAGCTGACAATGATCTTTTACCCCCTGGGAAGGTAAAGTTTTGTTGATATAGATGATTTAATGGACTCTGCCTGTCAAAATAGTGAAGTAGAGTATGGATTTACCAAGTACAGTCATCACAAACAGTTGACAATATTTTTAATTGTCCAGAATGTGTTCTGTCAAGGTAAAAAAAGCAGGACCATCACACTAAATGCCAAATACATGATTTTGTTTAAAAACCCCAGAGATAAGCTGCAGATCATAACTCTGGCTAGGCAGATGTATCCTGGTCAGACAAAATTTTTCTTAGAAGCTTTTGAAGATGCCACAAGAAAGCCTCATGGCTATTTACTGGTTGATTTAAGATCCAATACACCAGACGAATATAGACTGCATAGTGGGTTGTTTCCCTCTGACTGGCCTGTGGCATATGTCATGAAAAAAACACATTCTGCTTCTAAAAATATTTGATACTGCATTGTCATTATGTCTAAAAGACTGCAAAGAAATCTGTCTGTTTTAAAGTAAAAGGGCATCTGAGCTTAAGAAAAGCTATTTTATGTTCAGCCTCTGATGATCTGATATCAGCTATAGCTGAGATATCCTTAAACACTCTAAAATGAAATATTTCACTGTCAGCAAAACAGTTAGGTTTGCTGAAAAAAAAATGGAGAGTCATTAAAACTTTAAGCGATAAACAACCTTAAAAAGGAAAAAGAAAATAGTTAACCAGACAGGTGGCTTTATAGGGACACTGTTAGGAATCGCCATTCCTTTGATCACTGGCCTGCTGGTTAACAGATAAAGGATTTTACTCAGAAAATGTATTTGGTGCCTCAGCAACAGATGGATCACATTAAAACTAATTACCCTGATCAGGATATGAGAAAAGTTGCAACTAACAGTTTGGACACTGACATGAAAGCTACAGTGTCCCAGACTGATTTATCAGACTATGACAAAGCCAAAATGTACTCTGCTGTTTTACAGCATTATCTGACTTTGGTAAGACAAGGAGAACAAGCTAAAACCAGTTTAACATTATTGATGCCTGAAAATGAATACATTTCTGACCCCTCTGTGGACACGGCAGGGACAGCTTCTGTACCTAGTACTATGGAAAAAGACATTTTAAGTAGTGTTTCTCATCGATCTAAAACCAATGCTGAACTTTTGTTAAAACATATGGCAAAGAACAAGGATATTGTGTTTTGGAGTGATAAGGGGGAATTAATGTATAAAGGTACTGTTGTTTCTGGGTCTCACATGGTCAATTTGGTAAGAGTGGCTACAGCCACTCACACAATCCCTGACCACAGAAAGCCAAAGGACTGGGATGTTTTTGTCAAAGCAATGGCTGAATCTAACATACCTACCTCAGTGTTTGCTCATTCAACAAACAGGAGCTATGTGGAAAGGTTAAAATCAGCTGGTGCAAGACAACCACAGCCATCTGCAGTCAACCAATGGTCAGTGACACCCAAAAGATGAAAGCTCACTGTGTAAAATTTAAATGCAATCTCTATGTATGAATGTTACATACCTCTGTGATTGCTGTGTACAACCTATGTTAACCATTTACCTAATATTGACTATGTAATCCCGTTTTTGCAAAAAAGTGTTTATATTGATGCACATTAGCCTACCTCATATTGACTATGTAATCCTGTTTTTCCAAAAAAAGTGTTTATATTGATGCAAGTTAGCCTACCTCATAGTTAAATATGTTAACATGTTTTTAGAAAGAGGTGCTTATCATAATTCTACCTCAGTGCTATGGTATATATAGTGTGCATGTTTTAACAGGAGATGCTTCTGTTTATTATATCTTATCCATGGTGTTACCACTGATGTATGTTGTATTTTATTGGCATGTTTTTTACAATAAATACCTTCATATTTTCTATATTTTTGTTATTGTTGAAGACATTGCATATCTGAAAATTTTAAACGCAGGTGCCCCCCCCAAGTTTAAACACAGACCCCCAGAAAAACTGACAGAGACACACAATTATGAGTGTTTATTTATGATTTTATAAGTGACTGGTTTTGAATAAAATTACAAGTGGTTGCATATTGTAAATTCATTACAAGACATCAAGTCAGAACATGTTGCCACCTCACTGATACATGTCCTGACATGTGTAGTGTCTGAAAAGGTGACGTACAAAACTAGTTACCATGGCATCATTTTTCAGCAAATCATTAGAGTACATTTTTAAAATTTGATCATAAGAAAGTCCTTTGCATCTGTGGTGTAAGAAAAAGATTCAGTGAAATCCACAGGTGGCAGAAAAGGTATCTTGCAACTATGTGTTTTGGTACAAAATGTTTTTTGCATTTCTGTTTAAAAAAAAACCTAATCGTTTGTGCATGATTGTCAGGATGAAAACCGTAGCTGTCGAAGAACCTCCCAGTTCCATTTTCTGAAATGTATACAGCTAACCAGTGCTGTCCAGGGAGGTCATGGGGTTCAGTATTGATGACTTGTGCTGCGGGAAGGTTTCTCAGTCTCTCCTTGGGTAGCAGATCACAGGGAAACATGCCCAGAAAGCAGTCACGGATGTGGGAGTCATTGGTTACAATTTTTTCCAGCTGCTTTGTGTTCATTTTTATGGTTTATCACATATAATCAAAAATGACATTTCTTCTCTGGTTTATTTCAATGACATTATCAAACACAACATAGATAATGAGATTAACTGTTTGTGGAAGGGCTTCTGCAAATCTGATCTCAGCTCTGAGGTTCCCAGTTTTAATTAAAGAAGAATGATCATCACATTCTTGGTCCTGAGTGAGATCAAAGACAAACAGGGTGTACCCTTGGGTAAATTCCTGACGGTTAACAACTACCGGCTGATCTTTCATAGATTTCCCTGTTACTAGTACTAGATTAAAATATTCTCTCACAGCATTACCATTTTTAAAATCAGGCTGCAGAGGTTTAGCGGGGATTTGTTCACCGTCCAGATACAGAGCCACAAAATTAATGTTATAATGTTTAAAGTTAAAGGGGTTTTTAGTGTAGGAACCGCTAAAAGCATCATTGTCAACAAATCCCATGACCATCATTTTTGGTAACTGTCCCAAAAACAAATTATCTTGGTTGCAGACCCTGCTGCCTGCAGGGAGGCTGAACACTTTCATCCTCACTCTGTCTACAGGGTATTTACTGTTGGAGGTCAGCAGGGCTTCTGCGTGTCCCAGACGAACACCAGGGATCACTTTAACCCTTTTGACAAACAGATAGGCAGCCATGGCTTTTAGATTATAAGGCTCAGCATCTCCACTCATCAGGAAAAAGCTGTCCCTGTTATTTGTCAGTTTAATTTTAATATCCATGCCATTCAGCATCAGTTTCTCTTGAAAAAACAAGTATGTGTGTAAGTGTCCCAGCAGCTCTACCCCTCTACTGAGATGTGTGAAGGAGCATCTTTTATTAAAGCCTACATTGTCACTGTCTCTGTCTGTGATTTCATGTTTCCCAAGGGTGTCTTTGTAAATAACTCTGCGTAAATTGCAGAAAGGGTCTCTTCACTGAAGTTCAGCACAGATTCTATGACAGCCCTGTGGGGGTAACAGTTATTGCTCTGACTGATGAGCTGATCACCGACAGTCACATCCAGCTGACTGAAAATGGTGGCCACTGGGTAGTTTATAAGGCCCACTTTGGCCGCTGCAGGTATATCACTACCATCCTCTTCAGTGATTTTGCAAACTAGGTAAAGAAGCATGTTGTTTAAATCCAAATAGTCTTCACCATTCCCTGCTATATAAAATTCAATAGGTGAGTTTTCTGAAAAGGCAGCCAGAGGGGGTATCTCTACATAAATGCTTTTTTCAATGCTTGTCTGTGTGGGAGAAATGGCAAACAAGTCAAGTTCTGATTTTGTGCATTCTTCAGAACCACAGTGCACGAAAGCCATGTTGTTTTTAGAACAGGTCTCTGCTTTTTTTATGACCCCTTGAAGATCCTTTTGCCTTTGAATGCTTTCTTTTATGTGAAGTTTTGCATTTTGAAACACCTCTTTAAAGTAGCCTGGAGGTCCATGAGAAGCTTAAGGTGTACTCTGCGCCTTTCTTTTACCTCTTCAATACAATCAGCCCTGAACCACCTTAAGTAGGCTTATCACCCTGACATCTTTTGAGTGACAGCACTAGTCACATGCCCCACAACATCCTTTGCAACATTTTTAGCAGCTGTCTGTAGATGTGGTTTTGCAATTTCTATCCCCCTTCTTAAAAATGGAACTGCTGTTCTGAACAGACTACAAAATATCCCTCCTATACCAGAACTATACATAGTAGGAAGTCCATGAAAGCCTGGCAGACCGTATCCTGCCTGTACCTTGTAATAGCTTCTGTACAAGGCAGGGTCCCCATAATGTCGAACGATCACCATCCTTGTTTACATTTTAAAGCACTCTCTGTGGGCAAAAATGCAACTTCACGATCACCTTTCCAAATCGAAATGGTACAGGTTCATTTTGATCATTCTTTATTTCAATAGTGACTGTATTGATCTGATGTTTACTGAATGTTTGATAATGGGGTTTATTGTAGGTCATGGTCACTATCTCTTTGTCTTGGCCCCTGACGGGTATGCATCTCAGCAAAGGCACTAGACTGTCACCCACTATTTAATGCAGATAATGTCAGTGTAGATATATAATGTGTAAAAGCCCCCATTAATATCTGTAGGGTTCTTTGTTAGATTCTTTCCTATACCTACCTCTACTCTGCTAAAACCCAAAAGGTACTGTAACTGCCCATGCATAAACAAAATGCATTTGATGTCACTGTCAATGCTTATTTCTCTCCCGACGGCTTGTTGTTCCAAAACCACTTGCAGTTCATTTACTTCAAATATGCTTCTATTAATCTGAGTAATAACACCAGCCATGTTAGGATAATAGCCCGATGGAATTTTAAATGCTGCTGACTCAGTAAAGGGTCCAGTTGGTGGTGTTTTACTGTGGGCTATGCTTAGAGGCTGATAGAGCATACTGAACCTGTTTTTCTGTGTAGGCACATTGTCCCAGGTATGAAGGTACTGAGTTTCTGCTAAGCCCGCTTCCCATTCACCAGGTAGTTCAACCGTTTGTGGTAACTTTACAGTAAAAGTGGATATAGTATTGTTCGGGAAAATGTCCGATGCGTTGCTGGGCAATGTGATATGAAATCCATTTTTGAGCATTTTAAGCCTTATCTGCTTCTAATGTCCCAAACCTGTGTTGCCTCAACCCAGTTATTAAATTTATCGGGCCACCCTCTCCACTTTACCAGATACCAAGTTTTTCTGCCACGTTTTTTCTCTGCCAGGATTTTCTGCACCCTATACACATGGTCCTCATCTGATTAAATTGTTTGCAACTCCTCAACATAAAAAGTACCTTTGATGTCTTCCCCTGATAGTCTTTTAGCTTATAGGTGGGCCTCTGTGTCTTTAAGACCTCCGTCACAATAAATATCTCATCTGTGTATGTCTGTTCATATCCCTTTTCAAACACCCCTTTCAGCTTAGATAGTCTTGCGTGATCATCTTTCTAAAGGGTACCCTTTTGTTTTTTGCCAAGAACAGTATTACTGTAGAGGATCTTCCATACACCCAGGGCATTGGAAGGGTTAACATCCACAGGCCTGTGTTTAATGCTTCTATGATAAGTATGGTTATAGCTGTGCACCAGGTCTGACAACACATCTGTATATTTCCAAGTATTCTGGGCTGTAAAGTAATGCAACATGCGTGACTTCAGTGTCCTAGTAAATCTTTCTACAATGCTGACCTTAACTTCATTATTCATCACAAAATGGTGTATTTTATTTTGTTTTAATAGGTTCTTAAGGAGGCATTTAGAAACTCTTTACCCTGATCAGACTGCAACTTCTGAGGTGTGAGTCCACTTTTAAAAATAGTTTTAAAGGCTTGCGTCACTGCCTTGCCTGATTTGTCTTTTAAAGTCACTACCCAGCCATACTCAGACAGCACATCAATGCACGTCAGTATGTACTTAAACCCATTATTGTACTTTGCATATTGACTCATATCCACTAAATCAGCTTGCCATTGTCTGTCTATGTCAGAAACAATGACAGGATTTCTCTTAAATCAGACTCTAGCTGCTTTGTGTAATGAATAGGGGTCCTGCTTCGCAAGCCATTCTGCAACACCTTTCCTGGTGACATCTTTATCAAGTTTTTTTGAAGCCTTATACAGCTGAGCCACCCCTGTGAAACTACCCACTTTTTTTGCATTGAAATATATATTCTGGAGCAGGTGATCATTCATGTTGTTTCATCAATCCCTGATACATCTGTTAGCTAGCAAAACTCTTGTCACCAGTAAAATAAAGCATGTGCTCTTTCTATTCTTTTAAAAACACTATGACAACCACAAAATACAATGCATGATTATATTTTATTTATAAATACACACATCATAACAGTATTTGAAGGTTTACTTTATATACTTTATAATACATAAACTAATGCATATAGCTGCTACCTACAAAAGGCATAACACATGGCAAGCATGCAATGATTATATAATATCTTGTTTCTACTCTTCCATTTGTACATGTTTTACAATATCCAGAGACAGTAACTTTTGAGCTGCATGTTTTACACAAGCATGGGTATCGTCCACTTCCCCCTTAGTGATGAGGTGGGCACAATACATACACACATATGCCATACACCACTCAAAATAATTAGCCTGATTTTTAAGAAAATCTGTTACATCTACAATGTCGTTCACCTTACATAATGCTCTACGGTTAATTTTTTCCATTACTTCAATATAGAGTCTCCATATAAAGTGAGACAACGCTTTAATCAGAGTCAGTGTGTTTTCTGTCAGGAAGCAGCAGCATCTTCAGAGCAGACATTTAATGCAGGCTGCTTTCCAAAGTATACAGGTTCCTTTAAAATGTCCTTTATCACACGGTACATTGTAGACATCAAGACTGCCTGAAATATTGGGAGCATGCCAGTACGTTCCATCTGAAAGTACATTATAATACACTATTTAGGAAAAGCATATGCTAAATCTGATTTATGAAACACAACAAAAGTGATAAAAGAAGCAAAATATATGATGACAGACTCAGACCACCGTTCTGCAGATTAAACACTAAAAATTCAACAGCGGTACAGATAAAACCACAAAAGTGTACCACATCATAAGGATTATGCATAAACTCTATAGCAATTTTATACATTGCTTCCTCAAGAGTAGCCCCTCATCCTTAAAATAATCCACAGTTTCCTTTTGGGGTCCCGCTGGGAGACCATCAAAAAGACCTTCACATGTCTCTAAAAGTACAGATGGTGCTTGTCCTGTAGGTAGATTTAAACCAGGTTGTTTAGCTCTGTGTCTGACTAGTTGGTAAATAAGCCTCTGGACGCATTGACAGGGCATTTCCCATTGTGGTATACTCTGGAAAAAAACATACAGCACTATGTTTTAGTGATCTCTCACTGCATGGTGCAGTTTAGCAAGCAGAAAAAGCCAGGGTAACAACATGAACAATATTAAAATGGTAACAAGTAACAGTTTTTTGGGGGGGTAAATGTTTTTTAACAACATAAACAGGGTTCCTGAATTTCCTTATAGAATTTTTTTTAAAGGGCCCTTTTTTGACCAGTGGATCATTTCAGCAAGCAGAGAAGCCAGGTTAACAACACGTACAATATCACAAGTCTTTTTCTGCTTTATAGTACACACACAGGTTCCTTTAAAATGTCCTTTATCACACGGTGATATGTATGGCTTCAGGAACACTTCTGTATGCTTCTTTATGACGATCATGATATAAAGTCCACAAAGATATTCATCGTCTTCCACGAATATATCAGCAAACACTTTAACATTTTCTACAAGCGGCAACACCAATTCATTTATATATTTATCTGTATCCTCCCATACTTCTGAAAGGGCACACATCATCAGTTCAGAGGCTGCATGTATCTCACAAAGGTAAATGTCATATTGAGGTGAACCAAACAGAGATGGATGGCAGTTATGGCTTAGGATCAGATATATAAGTCTTTGGATTCTCTCTGTACTTGCATCCTGCATGATTATCTGTAAAATAAAATATGACACTTTTTGGTACAGAAATGTTTACATGTAGCAATTTGGGGGTGGTGCTGGGTGGGGTAATGTTTTTTTACAATATAAACAGGGTTCCTGAATTTCTTTTTAGAAATTTTTTAAAGGAGCCTTTGCTGACCAGACAGTAGACATCTTTTTTAATCTCAATGTCTGTCTTCTGTAACATTTGTATAACTAACCACATGGATCATGGTCATCGGATTTTCTCACATCATTTAAAATGTGACTTATAGTTTCCAGGGTACAATTGGTCATATTTAACCCCTGATGCTTCATAGCGATTGCCAAGATCATGGGCGTGAGCTGCCCTATATGTATGGCTTCAGAAACACTTCTGTATGCTTCTTTAGACATCAAGTCATCAAGGATACATGAATGTTTTTTCTGACTCGGATCTTCTATATCACACCTGGGACAGGAATCGATCAATTCACAATGTATCACTCTCTGTATCACTGAGGCAATTACGCCATGGATGGTATGATACATAACGTACTTACAATACATATCTTGGTCAGTTTTGGGGGTTTACTACTGAGGCCTGGTTTTTCACATGAGGTCCCCTGTCTAATCTCAATAGAAGAAGAAGAGGGTTGGGTAGTGATCACGGCCTGTTCTGTGACATTTTGAAACATTCTATTGCTCTCTGTATTTCTAACATACTGGTCCTCACACATCTCATTAACAACCACATTTGTATCTTTCACACAGCAAACACAGTCGAGCAGTAGATTTGTGGAAAGTTGTGAATCCATGCTGTCCGAATATGACTGCTGCTCCATCGCAAATCCTTCAGTTTATTAAAGTAAAAACAGAAGACAGCATTTGTCTTGTGACTCATTATAGGTAAGATTTAGTTCTACTGCTAACTCTTCTCCTCAGTTACACCATGTACGCATGTCACCACTCACACATTTTTTTAAATGTTAAAATGCATTTACCTCATCAAGGCAACTCTTTTCTTCTTCTTCTTCTTCTTCTTCTTCTTCTTCTTCTTCTTCTTCTTCTTCATTTTTCTTTCTCTTTCTTAGCCTGGGCTTGACTGCTTCTGGCTGCATTTATCATCATTATCACCCACCTCTTGGTCAGAGGCACCTCTTGGCTATGTCTTGGATTTCTTTTTTCACCACTTTTTCTGATGCTTTTTTTGGCAGTGTCTTGCTGACCATCTTCTCTGACTTCCCCTTCTTGTCACTCTCTGTTTTGGGTTTCATAGTAACTTCTTTTTCTGCATCAGATTCACACTCCAGCAACTCTTCAATGTCTTGCAGTGGTGCCTCTTCAGAAGGACAGTCAGATTTAGAATTTTCTGATTCACCAAATTGTTCACAGAGTTTCTTTTTTATGTCAGACACTCTTCCACTCAACAAGACTTGCGTGGGACATTCTTTTTCTCACCTCGTGTAGTACACATATGTTGGCTTGGGGTGTGGGGCACTGATAGCCATCTTGCTTGGTTTTTCATCTCAAGACTTTTCATTCGGTGGTGTGACAGTCTGGCATGTTGCTGGAAGGTTGAATTGAGAAGCGCTGCACTGTGCCATCTTCTTGCTTGGTTTTTCATCTCCAGACTTTTCATTCGGTAGTGTGACAGTCTGTCCTGTTGCTGGGAGGTTGAATTGAGAAGTGCTGCGTTGTTTCATCTTCTTCTTGATGTTTTTGATAATCTGCTCCAAGTCTATAAAACAGAATCTGAGGAGTCTCTCAAAAAGCTGTGCCTTCTGGCTTCAAATGCAGGGTTTATATAACGCTTTGCAAGATGGACTGCCCCTTGGTAAAACCGTCGCCACACCGCATCATACTATACATGGTAACATGTGTCAGAGGCACATCTGTTGTAGCCCCACCCTCTTTTTTAAAAACATTATAAATATCACTCACATTTCATTCAGCCTTCTCCTTGATACTACACAGAGCTGAGGGGAGAACTATAGGTATGTGTATTCCTTTTTTTTCCGATATATTTTATTCTTTTAATTCATGATGGGGTAAAATGATTAGTCTGTGATTGCTATAGAATAATCACACACACACACGCGCACACACACACACAGCCAGCATGTTGCAATGCTATCCAGAGAAAACTGTTAAACCATCTTATTTACACAGAGGTCTCACACACACACACACACACACACACACACACACACACACACACACACACACAGCCAGCATGTTGCAATGCTATCCAGAGAAAACTGTTGAACCATCTTATTTACATGCAAGTCCCTGTTTTAGAAACATAGAAACATAGAAACATAGAATTTGACGGTAGATAAGGACCGCTTGGCCCACCAAGTCTGCCCATTTTCCTACCTAACCGATAAGCTGCAGATCCTAGTTAACCAACAGCTTACTTCCTCCTACCCCCGCTAGGACTGCCTTTATGCCTGCCCCATGCATTCTTGAAGTCCCCCACTGTTTTAGCTTATAAATGTTACATGCATATACATAAAGGTATCCTTTTGGTACAAGTTTTACACATTTTATAACTTGTTATAAAACAGAAAAAGGGTACTCACACAGGCAGATGAATTTCCCTCGGGGGGTCTCCAAACAGATCTGTGAAACCTCTGCATGGTCAGGTTGCCTCTTTGATACTTCTTTCTGAAAATAACCTAATCAAAAACACACACACACACATGCCCCTGCAGTTATACACCAAATCCGACAGGGGGCACATAACACTACATAAACCGTAACTTATTTTTTTGGGGTGGGTGGGGGCACGGTGGTAAAGAGGGACAGGGGTTCAAGCCAGGATGGTGGGGTACAGGGGAAAGGAGGGGGACAGGACTGTGAGCTAGCATGGTGGGTCTCGGGTTCCAGCCAGGATGGCATGGCAGGGGTTTGAGGAGTGTATGAGAAGGAGTGGCATAGGATGCTTACAAAATGCTGGGTGGCAGGGGTTCAAGGAGTGTACAAAAATGAGGGGCATAGGATGCTTACAAAATGGTGGTGTTATGTCACTTCCAGGGTTTCAGTGTGGGTCATTTTCTGCGCAAGTGAGTGAGACACGGGTTCGAACGTATGCCATTTCCTAGGCATGGGACGGTCACGAGTTTGAGCTTACATCACTTGCGCCAGAAGTGGGTGGGGCTAGCACATTTTAGGGAGGGACTTCTGGTTTAACAAGGGACAGTTCTGATTGGTCCATTTTAGGCCACGCCCACCTGTCAAATGACGTGGCAAACACTGATTAGCTGAAATTTAACATTTGGCATGATATATGAATTTATACTACTTGTATTTTAGTAAAAACTCTAATTTTAGAGCATACAAGGTCTGTCCTTGAATTGTTTTCTTTTGCTAAGAAATATTTATGGTTATAGGAGACAGCAGACATAAGCTTGTATGGTGGTACCAAACTGGAAAGAGAAGCGTTTTAAATCTGAGGTCTTTATTAAAGTTTTAAAGGGTTAATTTCTGCATGCCTGGTTAGGTGCCTGTAGGCAAAGATATCTGGCCCCCTGAAGACAGATATATCTGAGCCTGTGCATTGGGTATGCTAGCAAGAGGTTAACAGTTTGAATTTCTCCAAAACTTGAGACCAAAGGTTGATCTGAACTCACAAAAACAGACAAGAGGGTTACCTTGTTCAGTTCGGTGTTCACAAGACTGCGCTCAGAGGTTGGCACTTTGGGAGTAGAGGGCCTGACCTGCTGAGTGGGTTTGTGACAGTGTTTACCTAATAAAATGAGTTTTTCTCCTTGTACTGCCTCTAAGGGGGCTGAGGCACATTTTATTTAATAAAAAAAAGTTTTTGCAGATGGTGCCCAATCCCCATGTCAGCATGTAGCCCTCCAGGGTAGGGACACTGTGGCTTCACCCCAGTGCCCCAAATATTTAATTGTTAATTCCAACACTGGGATGCCCACTTAGTGTCAGATGCCCCCAAAGAAAAAGCTTTTGTTTAACTTTGCTGCTGACATTGAGGTGCCAAATTCCTGCGTCAGCATTCTGACCGCCCACCCAGTGTCCTTTATTGCGTATTTTGACAACAGGATGCCCACCCCAGTGTAGGATGACCCCCAAACTCATGGTTATAATAAAAGTTTACATTGCCAACATCAGAGTGCCCAATCCCCATAGAAACATAGAAACTGTCACCAGATAAGGACCACCAGGCCCATCCAGTCTGCCCGTAGGCCTTATACTTTGTATGTGGCCACTGACCTTATGTGATCAATGGCTTTTCATCACTCCTGCCCCTCTCACAGTTCCCTTGTGCCTATCCCAGGCATGCTTAAACCCCTCCACTGTCGGCATTCTTAAGCAAACACCCCAATACTCAAGGACACTGGGGAGTCCACTCCCAGTGTCCTGAAATGATGTTTTTTGTAAAACCTGTTAAAAAAAACTGTCCCCCAACATTTGTTTTACATCTGTAAAAAAAAAATGGTCCCATGTCATCTTCCCAAATCCCCTCCCACTGAGCAGCAGCAAAGCCAGGTTTGGGAGCATTTGGGAGCCAGGGGGGCCATTCAGTCAATCATGGTCTCCACAATGGGCACTAAACAGTGAATAAAAATGGTGGTGGGGCACCACTACTCACACTGAGGCAGCCAGGAGGGGTGAGCCCCCAGCTCCCCTCTAGCTCCGCCACTGCCACTGAACAACCCACTATCCCACACCCCCTTGCCCTATACTTACCATGGGAGACCATCCTCTGCAATCTTCTGTGGACCGGGATCTGTCTGCACTCTTCAAAGCTGAACTGAGAACCGAAGAATCAAGGTAAACACCATATAATGGCTGTCTATGGTGTTTTGAACCTATGTCAAAATCTTGGCCATTTTAAGGAATTTCAACACCAAATTTTCAACATGGGCTTATTGGGACCCCACCTCATGAACACTGTCACTGCCATCTCATTAATCATACTGAAAGGTGATTTCATGGTTGCTGCATAGAATCACCTTTTGGGACTGATTAACAAAATGACCGTGCCAGTGTTCATGAGGTGGAGTCCCAAAAAAGCCCATGTTGAAAATTTGGTACAAAATTACCACACCACCTCATGAACAGTATAGCTGTCATTTTTCACATCCTGCTCGAAACATGTTTTCGCTACTGTGGCACAGAATGGCACATTCATTGGGTGAAATCAGCTTTTGGAACTGATTAACAAAAATAACAGTGGCAGTGTTCATGAGGTGAGATCCCAAAAAGGCCATTTTGAAAATTTGGTGTAAAAATTCCTAAACATGCCCAAATTACGTGCATCTGTTGAATTTATTCTACGCACGCCCATAACTTTGCTACTTTTCAATCTTTTGACACTAAATTTTCAGCATAGCCATTTTTTCACACCACCTCATGAGCAGTTACAGCTGTCATTTTTCATCTCCTGCCTGAAATGTGTTTTTGCACCTGTGGCGTAGAATGGCATTGCAGTTGCGCATAATTACATTTTCACTTGCATTTCACAATTTGTCTGTTACAGTGACAAAAGTCTGAAAATTCAGTGTTGGGGTTATCAACCCAGCACCCCACTCTCCACACATCAACAGGCATCAGGATGTGCTTTGGGATCACTGAGCCTAACTCTCACCTCATTCTCCTATGCTGTACCATCTCAGCTGGTTTAACATGGAATGGGGGGAGTTAGATGATGATTCCAAGGCACACCCCAATGCCTGTTGGTGTGTAAAGGTGGAGGGTAGGGGTGAGGTGGTAGGGTTGGAGAACTGAATTTCCAGGCTTTCATTGCTGTAATAAAAGCCCTAACTGATGCCTGATACATTAACAGAGGTTTTTTGTGATGAATATACTGTATACATATATATATATATATATATATATATATATATATATATATATATACAGTATATATATATTTATAAAATGGGTAAGAAAATCTGTGAAAATCCACTATCCTGAGTGGCTAAAACATGTCACATGACCATGCATTGTTCCACAATGACCGCACACCTCCCAGTATTACCACAACCCTGACCTACTTTCCAGCCCTCAAAACCTCCTCACTAGCAGGGAGATCACTCCACACCTGGCACAGAGAGGCAGCCACACACACAGAAAACTGGCACACTCAGGCTGCCACCCACAGGTACAAGTAAATTTAAAAAAAACAGTCCCACACTGTACATAATGATGTTCTTGATCCTGCAATTCATTTTTAAATAAAACTTCATGTAAAAATCATACCTATCCAGAGAAGAGCAAGGACAGACTGAGCGAGTCAACAGCTTTGGAAAGGTAGAGGCGAGTCAGAGCAGTATCGCTATAGCAACACTCGTTCTGACTTGTGTCTACCTTTCCAAAGCTGCTGACTCACTCGGTCTGTCCTCCCTCTCCTCTGGACACAGCCTGTAGCTTCTATTGCTGTAAGTCATTAGTTCTCACACTTCGTGATAGTGAGCCTCCCCCAAGCCACAAAAAAGATTTCAAGCCTCCCTCAAATTTGGAAAAAAATCTTGGGCCTCCCCACAGAAAAAAAATATACTTTTCACAGTACACCAGGAATAAAGTGAAACTAATAAAGTTGACTGAGTATATTCTCTTTTTATTCAACTTATTGCTCTCCACCACTAACTCAGCACCCCAGGTTATACTTGTTACTCCTTTTTTCTGACTCTTGGGTCCTTGTTACTCTTCTGGAACAACCAACCTAGCCAATTCATCTCTCTCTCTTTTACCCTGTTGTTAAGCAACTTCCTGTACCCTTACCTCAGGTCACACCTGAAAACATGCATCGGATCTCGGTGCCTTTCCCAGTCACTAATTTACATATGAATACCTACTATAGAAATGAGCCTTGACTCAGTGTGCCTTTACAAGTCACTAATTTGCATGTATCTACCTGTTGTAGAAACAAGCCTTGACTCAGCATGCCTTCCCCAGGCAATAATTTACATATAAATACACACCTATAAACAAGCTTTAGCTCAATGGGGACGTTCTGGTCAAATATTTGTGCATAAGTAAAGAAATTCACCTGCAATTATCCAGATTTAATTTGTTTTATCCGTTTGCACAAAACAGCCAAAACTTAATATTTAAACACTGTACATTCTCAGACTTGACTGGGCCTCCCCTTGAACAATTTGGGGCCTCTCTTGGGAGGCTGGCCTCACCATTTGAGAACCACTGCTATAAGTTAAGTAAAACAAACACAAGAGACACACTTTTTTTAGTTTTTGAACTGAAAGGGGCTTTCTTTCAAGTTCTAACAGCTTGTTAGTTACTATTATTGACACCGCTCGGCCATGCTATATTGCAGAATTAAAAGTGAAAGTGCTCTACACTCACTTTCCTCTCTCTACAAACTGTGCATTCTTTCACAGAAATTAAAGAAGATGGGATATTTGAAAAAACTGCCACAAAGCTTCTGAAGAAGGACCTGGTTGGTTCGAAAGCTAAAGCACTTTGTTCTTTTCTGTAACATCCATGTTGGTCCAATAAAAGGTATCAAATCATTTGTTTCTGGATCTGTTTTTAAAGGACCAATACGGCACCTACAACATTTTTTTTACAGAAATTAAAGTAAATTTAAAAAAAAGTATTCTTAGTTTTCTTCTACACAGGTAGGCTTATCGTAAACTTCTGCCAGCATATTATTTAGCAGTATTGAAACTGCTTGGTCAGTGAAAGTGCCTCTATGGTAAGAAAGTCTAAAAATAGCAGGATCAACCAAATAACATTTTAAAATAACATTTTATTTAATAAATTATGGGTGGCTGAACGCATACCAAGGTGTGCATATGTCAGAGCACGACTGCACACCCTAGAGTGGGTTATCTATTACATATAGATATATATATATAGATAGATATACACACTGTATAAACTTTTTTTCATTCACCTCTTCTCTAACATACTATCTACCAACTCTATGGAAGGGAGAGCCCTCCAAAGTGAAGGGGTTGAGATCCTGAACCACTCACATTATGGTGGGGGAGTAAGCTAAAGTCACCACCCACAGGGCAGCCAACTACATGAAAAAGAACACCCAAAACAAAATAGGTAGTCTTTTATTTTATTTTTATTGAAATCTTGGATGACACCTGTGAGCGGATGCTTGTTGAGAGGTTCCACGTCAGATACATTAACACAAGAAGACACAATATAGTTACAGTAAATTATACATACAGAGTACAAAAAAAATTCAACAGTACATGAGTTGCAATGACAAACAGTTGCACAAATTGTGCTAAGGCATAGTACATGGTATGCCAGCTCCTGCAGAAGAGAGAGAGGCAGAGGCAGACTGTTAGGGTGAGGTAGGGAGGGAGAGTGGGAGTTGGGATAGGAAGGGCAGAGGGAAAGAAAAGAGCCAAGAGGTAGTGGGTGGGAGGCAAGTGCCAGGGCAAAAGTGGGGTGGGAGGCAAGTGCTTGGGCAAAGACTTAACTTTTGTGCAGCCTGACCTCACACTACCCCTCACTGGTGGCCTCATACTTCTCCCTGCTAAGTAAGGTAAGCAAGCTCCTTGGAGCCCAAAGCAACCACTATATAGCAGCCGTTTTCTTTCCCTTCCTCCCACCTTGTTTATTACAGTCAGAGCCCAGGTTTTCCGTGATTCGAGGTGCGGCAAACTTAGAAATATCCACAGAATTTGCCATCACCCACAGAATTGTGGCCGCCCGCAGAACAATGTCCTTGTGCCAATGGGGTGCCTAATCCCGCTGGTTTGCTCTCCTAGTCCCCAAATGCCAGGCGCTGGGAGCCCACCCCAGCATGGCAAAGCTTCCTTGCTGATGGGGTGCCCAATGCCCGCCGGCTTCACGCCCCCCAGCTGCCTGGTGCCACACTGGGAGCCCACCCCAGCATGGCAAAAGCTCCATTGCCAATGGGGTGCCCAACCCCATCGCCTACATTCCCCCATGTTAGCCTGGTGCCATGCTGGGAGCCCACCCCAGCATGGCAAAAGTCCCTGGGTGAGTCTAAAAAACCTGAAAACAAAACCTTCCTCATTGATTCTTTTGGCCTCCTCCCCCGAACTGCACCCATCCTCTGCATACCCACCTCCCCACACCCCCACTTCACCCCCACCTCAACCCATACTTATCTCCAGAGCCCAGCACAACGATCTTCGGTGGACCGGAAACACGTCTGCACTCTTCAAAGCCGACCGCAAACTGAAGAAATGCCGGTAAGCTATATAATGGCATAAATGGATTTTTTTCAGCTTTAGTGCAAATCTCAGCCATTTCTGGGAATTTTTTCACTAAATTTTCAACATGGAGTTTTTGGAGCCCCACCTCATGAACTGTGACACTGTTATTTCGTTAGTTGGTCCCGAAAGGTGGTTCCGCAGTCACTGCGTGGAACCACCTTTCTGGAATGATTAATGAAATGACAGTGTCACAGTTCATGAGGTAGGCTCCCAAAAACCCTATGTTGAAAATTTGGTGAAAATATTCCCAAAAATAAATGGTTTACATGTGGCATTGCACAGTTCCTATGGCACGCTCATAACTTCAGCATTTTAATATTTTCACTCTAGATTTTCAGTATTGCCATTTTACCATTCTTTCTTATGAACAGTATAACTGTTATTTTCACATCTCACCCAAAATGCGTTTTAGCACATGTAGCGCACCATGGTGCGGTCGGTTTGCGAAATAAATGTCCGGGACAGATTAAGAAAATCACAGTGATACTGTTCATGAGCAGAGGTCCTAAACTGGCTATGTTGAAAATTTGGAGACAAACGCCCATAAAATGACAGTTTTACAAGCATGCTACAAGAGAATTTCTATGCACGTCAGAACTTCTTGAGCATTTTTAATATTTTCACTCCAGATTTTCAGTATTCCATTTTACCACACTTCCTTATGAACAGTACTACTGTCATATTTCTCATCTCACCCAAAATGTGTTTTTGCACATGTAGCTCACAATGGCGCGGTCGGTGTGCAAAATAAATGTCCGGGACAGATTAAGAAAATCACAGTGATACTGTTCATGAGCAGAGGTCCTAAACTGGCTATGTTGAAAATTTGGTGACAAACACCCATAAAATGACTGTGTTATGAGCGTGCTTTAAGTCAGATATGGCAAAAAAAAACAAAAAAAGGAAAAAAATTAAGGGTAAAAATGTGCCACAGAATTGCATGAAATTGGTGTTGAGTGTTTATAAGTTCTGCAGCAAAATGAGAACCTGCCACAGAATCCTTGCCTGATGTGCCGTGAAAATCGGAGCCCTGATTATAGTCCACTTTACAGCACAACTGTTTTCAGGCAGTAGCTTAAACTGAGCACAGACTAACATAGCTGGCTGCTGGTAACTGGAGCCCAACAAATATCATGCTGCCCGGACAGCCTCCGTGCCCTAAGTCCAACCAAGGTCACACCAATTCCTGGGGAGCAATATAGTGCAAACCATACACATAGCACAGATAGGAAGGGAGGAGGCAGGCAGCAAGTGCTTATGGCAAATCTCTGAGCATGCCAAACCTATGCTGCAGTGATCAGCCCCTCACGGCCCCCTCCAGAACTGCCTCCAATGGTGCAGGCATCAGGGAGCAGTAATCCATCCCATCCACTAAACGCTGCCCCTGCAGAACCCATATGCCTGCTAAGAAGGACACTACATGTGGAAACCAGCCTCCTACACAGAGCTCCTAGAAGTGGGCAGTAAAGCACCAACCTGCCACCATAAATGTAACCATTCATTCACTTAGCCCAAGCTGTGAGAAGCCACAACCTGTGGGGGGGGAGGTCAGTGGCTTAATAAAGCCAAAGCCCACTGGCCTACTCCAGAAACTTTCCCTCTACAGCAGTGCAGACAACAAGGGGCAGCAGTGGGGTGATGCCACCATGTGGAGGGGGGATTTAAAACTGTAAAACTGACCAATGGACAGAGGTGACAATGGAGACAGACCCACTGCAAAGGAGCAGTACAACTTCAAGGCAGAGCACCTCACTAGGAAATAATAACCCCACAAACTGTCCACAGCAGCACTGTGCAGTAAATGGGGAAAGCAAATAAGGAAGTCTCAGCAACAGGGAATCAGACAAAGAGGTTGTGCACCTCCTTGACCTGGCCTTAAAGCTCTGGACCTGACCCCATTCTTAGGGCATGGCATAGACAACTGGGTCAGGTATATTGGTTTGTCCTTCACAGGGTCTTCCACCCAGGAAGGCTGGCCATCCAGATTGTTACAGAAGCCCTAAGCAGGTTGCTTCCCAGTGAAGGCCAGGAGGGGTAAAATCTTTCTGCTGCTCCACTGTGTAAAGTCAATACTTTCTGCCATCTGACAGCTGGTGCTTGCTGTCTACAATCTGATGTGTGTGTCAGGCTAGTGGAGCTGCAATATGACTGACAAGGGTCATGGCAAATAGCAAAGGGCAGGGAAGTGTTGCATTATTTCCAGATGGTCGTTATCTCTGGGCACAAGACAGAAAGTAATGCTCCAGGAGGATTACAGCAGCTATTAATAAGTTTAACATAAATCAGCCTGAACTTTCCCTCTAAGATACAGACTCAAAGGATTGGTTTTAAACTTTTTTTTGTATATTCTATTTGTGCTCCTCCTATCTCGGGGCATCTCTCAGGGTCCTGTACTCAGCTCGCAGCTCAATAGCCCATCTGAACCTCCTCTGCCAACTGCATCAGGTAAGCAAGGGCTCCAGGATCCCCATGCCCCACAGAGAGACTCCAGAACCCCCAGGGAGTGGTGGAGAGAGAGATGGGTGGCTCTGGGTGTGTGGCCAGACTACCGACGGTCGCTGTCACTTCAGCTGAGGTGGAGGAGATTTTCTTCTTTTCATTGTCCCCGAAAACTCGGACATGCAATGATGTCTTGCTCAGAATACGCATGCTCCGGAGCATACCCAAAGACATCCGCTGCAGTTCAGCCCCTCTTACAGCTGGTCAGGCATTGCACATCCCTCAGTCTCCACTAGGGGATGCTGCTGCACTGGCATGCATGGATCACCCCTCCCTGAAGAAGGAGAGCAGTCCCAGAACACTCAATCCTTCCTCAATCCCACCAACCCCCGATGACTTGGGCTTGTTCCCGAACCTGGGTCACTGGCGTGCCGCATGGTGTGGTGTCCAGCGCCTCAACCCTCAGTGCCATTGGGCCGGTCATGGATTGGTTTTAAACTTGATATTTTGACATTTTGAGTTAAAAATATATGCAATCCAGAGAAAAAAAAAGTTTGTTCTTTTTTGATATAAAGCATTCTAAAATGCTTGACAAGTTTCCCACTGTTTACTGTGAGGTGCAACAGAGAAGTAGTGGGACATCAGAGCAATATAAAACAGATACGAACTACTGCTCCTGGCATCCCCTCACTGCTGTTCTGCGTGTCTTAGTAAAGTATTGTGAAATGTCAACTTGCCAAGCTTTTTTATGATGCATTGGTTGAAATGAGGTAGACAGAATATTTTTGCCTGGATTAATTATATAAAAATGCCACATTAATACTTAAAATACAAGGGCAGAGACTCTAAATCTGTAGGTCGATTTTGTTATGTCCAGTGAGTACACAGTGCTTTAATAATGATGCATACTTCTGCATTTCCCTTGTTGTAAATTTGAATTTAATTCAGAACTTGCTTATACTGAGTTTGCAGTCCATTACTAATTTGCGGACACCATTTAGCACAGTCAATTCTATTTATAAATAATTTAATACAATGATGTCACGCAACATATGCCCCATCATAATTTGCATTGTACAGCACCTAATGGTAAACACATCCTACTAATTTATATAATGTTCTATTTATTGTTCTGCTATTATCACTGACAGACAAATATCTAAACTTTGCAAAAATAAAGATACTGCACCAAACAGCACATCTCATTCTGCTGCTAAAACCACTTTAGCTAAACTATGAACATGTAAAATTCAATTAGCAATACACATTATTAGACAAACATAACAGCATATTTAAAGGTTGATTGTAATAATCTTAGAAAAACATGTTTTTACTATTTCTATGGTTCTAAACTTGTTTGTAATTTCCCAGCTAAGCATCCCAGACAACCTTTTCCTCTCTTCACAAATTATATATATAAAAAAAATAACAAACATACACTACAGAATATAACAAAGAAAATGGAATTTTTCAGCAATAAAAAGGACCACTTGGCCCACCCAGTCTGCTCAGATGGTCCCCGCCTAATCTGCCTCCATATATCCTAAAGGGTCTCTAGCAAACCTCTCTCCTCCCTGCCTATTCACTAATATTTCCTTATGCCTATCGCATGCATGAATTTGCCTCCAAAACTTCTGCAGATAATGTATTCCAAGCATTTCAGAAAAGGTAGGGCTTCCTCACATCCTCTTAACCCCCCACGCCCCCACACCTCCCCCCCACACACACACAAACACATGCACTTCATCACATGCCGTCTGGTCCTGGATCTCTTCTACCTTGAAAGAGACTCCTCTCCTGCACCCCGTTCATCCCATGAGGTACTTGTAGGCTTCTATCATGGTCCCTCTCTGTAGTCAAAAACCCAAGTCACCTGACAAGCATGGCAGTTTCTATAGGATAATAGTGATGTGATCCTATATGGCATAAGAGGGAGAGGCATTTACCAGAATAGATGTTCGGTAAACAGAATATGACCAGGGAAGAGTACTTTCCATTACAGCTGGAAAAGAATGGAATCAGGCAGAGGAGAGTGAATGGAATGTTTAAATAACGGAAAAGGTACCAGGGAGAAAGGGGTAGGGTGAGTTTTGTGGCAGGTGCCAACTAAAGACAACAGGACTAGGGCTGGTACTGCAGGTAGTGAGAGCGTAATCAAATACAACAGGGAAAGAGATGAGGATGAGGGAAAGAGTGTGGGGGCTAAGGGTAAAGGGAATGGGACTGGACATAGTGAGGAGAAACTCTCTCTAAGTAGCAGCAAGTTCAAAAATACATTTGTCCTAATGCACAGGGAAGTCCATAAGTGGCTCCTCACTAAATCAACATTCAATCCTGGTATACAGAGCAGTGCAGAACACAAAGCAGAACTAGAAGCCATGCCCACCAGCAGAACTAAGATGTAGTCATAGAAGGGCATGCCACTTTGCTTACTGGAAAAATGATTCTGTGGCCCAGTGAGCCACTCACAAGCAATGCAGCTTTGTGCACTAATGTACCGGGGAGTGCAAAAGGCTTTCACACTAACTTCAGTTTATGCTCTGGTGGGATTACACAACAGAGGGAGAGGGGATTGTTGCAGGTATAGAAAGAGACTACGACCAGGAAAGAAAGGATGGGTAAAGAGTATTATCAATTCCTGTGTGACCTGCATATCATAGGGGTAATGGTGAATTGTGGTCTGCCAGACTGGGCCCATAGCAGAAACTGCACATACATTAAAGGATACCTAAACAACATTTTGACAACAAACTATTCAAAAATCTGACTCTGTAGGTGACTAAAGGAAAGGCTGCTGTATTCATTAAGGCTAAAACTACATTTACATAATTTACCTAAGTATGGTTCCAGAGCATTTGAAAATTGTAAAATCACCCTTCCAATTTCAAAAAAACTGTCTTACCTGCTTCCTAAAATGGCCGCCAAATGTGATGTCGTCTGAGCCAAAGTCAGAGAGATATATGGCTCTCTGTAGTGCTAACTAGTTCTTTTTTCCCTTTGTATAGAACTGTTCCACCCATTCATTTTGTTTAGTTTAACATGCTGAAAATGTGTTTTAATCCAACCGACTTTCTCTGTGGCAAACCACAGTGCAGTACAAATCTTGAATAACCTGGTGGTCTAGTAGTTATGGTGGATCCAGGATGCTACAATGGGGGTACTGGGGTGGTGTGCATGCTTAATGTGCACATTTTAACATTTTTATTAAACCTTTATATTTTCTGCTATTATTCTTTTCTAGTACGTTTTTGACAGAACCTACAAATGTAATCCATAGTATGAATGTAAACATTTGTACAACCAATAAATCAGACTTCTTCAACAAAGTGAAATGCAGCAGCAGCTGCAAATAAGTACGTTACTATGTGTGGGGGGGTTGCAGCCACACCCATCACCACCCCCTAGATCCACCACTTTTTTGTAGCAAAGTTCTTGTGCAGTCCAATGTTAGAGTTCATACTTTGTCAAAACTCAAATATATGCTTGTCTTGTCCTCTTTTTCCATGGTAAATAATAATAATAATAAGAAGAAGAAGAAGAAGAAGAATCTGCATTTATATACTGTATAATGGTTTTCATACACACTGTATCCCAAAGTGCTTTACAAGCAATACTAGACTGATAGTGAAGTGAGTGAACGTGTAGTGGCAACTGTTCCATACATTAATATCCACACACAGCCTTGGACAATTGCATGCACTGGTTTTATAGGAAGGGGAATGTTGGCCAGGACAATGGGGTCAGGTAGTGATCATGGTGCTGGCAGCCCACATCTTATTTCTCACAGTAATCTGCTCATATTTCTCTCCTTCTGTCTTCCCCTTCCCTGAATACAGCAGTACCTTGCAAGAGTGGCCTTCTCCGTCCCCCTCTGGTATTCAGTCTTCACTATTCCTCCTCACACGAAAACTGGTGAGCTCATCACCTTCTGCATAATGAATGCAAGTAGTACAGTTCCGTTTTATTTTGACATATCAAATATAAAAATATCTTTCCAGTAAGTCAGGCTCATATCAGCGGGAACAAGGGGAATGATGGGCTTTCCTATCCCTAAAAGATCTAGGCTACCTTTGATTAGGCACTATTAAATGACAGGTGTGTACATCATTATGCATGTCATTTAATAGTGCCTAATCATAGGTGGCTTAAATCTTATATGAGTAGGAAAGCCTATTTTTCCACTTGTGCCATGCTGCTATCAGCCTGGCTTACCAGAAGATCATGTTTATTATTAATATGTAACTATAACATGGGAAACTGTACTAACCACATTCATGATGCAGAAGGGTAGTGAACTCACCAGTTTTTGGTGTGGGGAGCAGGTGAGAAGAATGAATGCCAGAGAGGAACTGAAGAGGCCATTCCAGCAGGGTACAGCTATATTCAGGTTAGCTGAAGACATGAAGGAGGACGCTGAGCAGATCACTGTGAGATCTGAAATGTGGGGCTGCCAGCATTGTGCTCACTACCTGACTGTGGATGAGAGTAGCCAACAATGACAAATACTCAGAGTGGCAGGGCTGCACCTAAACTGTTACTTGACTTCAGTGTAGGGAGATTATGGGGGGGGGGATGTCGACATTTGTTAGGACAGTATTGAGGGAGTTGTGTATAGCTCATTCAAGATTTGTAAGGGTGGTAGCCAGCCAACTCGCATTGTAGAGTAGAGCACAGAAAAGTACTGTAACCCCTTTGTTACCCGGGGTTACTAGAATCCCAGTAAGACCTAGTGGTAGGCAGGGAAGGCAGCTTGTGAAACTCCAGTTAAATGGGTTTCACACTGTCTCACTCTGTCCTCAGTCACAGCTGAGACTAGAGGGATGACATCATTATAGAATTGTCACAGCTGCATGAGCCACATTTGGAATCTTCAGCTCAGAGTAAGTTAGAATCTTGGGAATTCAAAGTCAGTCTTCATTTTGTCCTTAAGCAAACAAGAAGGACACCAGTAGTGCCTGTTTACCCCCCTCCCTCTGGGGGGGGTGAAGAAAAGTTCTTTGTGGGTTCCAGGGGCAATCCGCTTCTCCCACCTTGGGAAGAAAGCTGCCTGTTTTTATTTAAGTTCAGTCTGTTCATGTATAACAGCAAAGGTTACATTTCTTCGCCTGTCAGGCACCTGCAATGAATGGGTGAGTGTTTGGCCTCATTGGAAGAGGCAACAACTTCTTTTCTTCAGTTGGATTGCAAGTATTGGGGACTGCTATTTGGGAGAACTATGTCAACTAGGACAAACAAATAGAGCAGTCATCTGTTTAAAGTGTTAAAGTTCATTGTAGAGGGGTGCTTCAGGTCATCCACTGTCAATCTACAGTTTTAAAGTCTAAAGTTCTGTGTGTCCAGAGAAATGGCCGGGTATGGGCTGTGGGAGCTGGAGGTGGATAGATCCCCATCTTTAGTAACCAGGTCCACCTCTCACAGATTTCTTCTGTATTTTTGCTACTTGCCTCATGCGCTTGGCCAGTGATGGGGTGGGTACCCAGACGTGGGTCGCAACTTGAAAATCTCTCTAGGAGTCGTAGACTCTAAGTGGTGTGGGGAGCCACAGGATGGGAACATTACTCCTTGTTTGATGGGAGTCTCCCTGTTTGATGGGAGTTTCGAATTGGAAGTACGAAAACCAAATCTCTCTAGGAGTCGCAGACTTCAAGTGGTGTGGGGAGCCACAGGATGGGAACATTACTCCTTGTTTGATGGGAGTCTCCCTGTTTGATGGGAGTTTCGAATTGGAAGTACGAAAACAAAATCTCTCTAGGAGTCGCAGACTTCAAGTGGTGTGGGGAGCCACAGTTTGGGAGCCTCCTTGTTTGATGGGATGTCTTTCCAAGTAGAGTTTGGGTTCATTGCCAAGTGGACCATCAGTCGAGTGACTGGCAGGGGAGCCGGGCCAGTCAGGCTGTGTATCCAATGCGCATGCAAAGTCCAGGCTGAGTGCCTGGTGGATCCAAAGCCAGACAACTGTTGTAGTGTTCATTCCTCAAATGGACTGCTGTGTTTAACCTCTAATCTGCATTACAGTTACAGTGGCCGTGAGGGACCATACAGAGCTTTGTTTATGTTCAGTGAGTTAATAAATAAAGCCACACTGAAAAATCCCAATTCTGGTTTTGGACATTACAGTTATTGCTTCTTGTAGTTGGATTTACTTGGGTGCCCCTGTGCAGAGTAGTCAAACCTAGGTCTCTTGTGCCAGGTAACCTCATCCTTCCCCGAACCTGTAGATACCCTATGTATATCCATGCTACAAATGTGGACACATAGAGGGGTTACAGTACTGAAGAAGAATTGCTGGGAAGTTGAGAAAAAAACACAACAGGAAACTGTACATACTGCCATCACTGTGCAGAAGGGTGGTGATCCACTTAATATTTACTGTGGGAGCAGAAGTCAGACATTGAGAATGTGACCTGGAGAGTGATTTGGGAGGCATTTTTTAACAGTGCCAGCTTATGATGTATATCAGTACAGGTGTGCACAACCCTCTGAGGTACAAGATTACAATCTGAGGTGTGATAATTCTCTTCATGAGACCGCAAGCTCATATGTGTCCCAAGGCAGTACTAAGGACAGGGTATGGATGGTGGGGTGTTCAACAGAAGACTGGCTAGGTGCAGGGGGTTCACATGGAAAAAGAAAGCCTTATTTGTGGATTAACAAGAAAGCATGAGCTTTGAAACTGAACAAGACTGGTACTTTGCTGTGTGACCCTGAGCAAGACACTAAACTTCCTTGTGCTCCTAGGCCGCACCTGTAAACAAGCTGTCAGCTTAGTGTGTCTCTCCTGGTTAACAAAAAACAAAATTCAGTGCATATAACCACTAGATCATCAGGTATTTGAAGTGTTGTACTGTAATGCAGTCTGCCAAAGAAAAAATCAGCTGGATTGCAAGACATTTTCTGCAAGTTAAAGTAAACAAAAGGAACAAAATCATAGCCCAACATGTGTTCTGATCAAAATAATCCGTGAGGTAATACATGGTGTTGATCATTCTGGTACAACAATTCAAAATAAAGAGGGAAAGAAGAACTAGTAAGTACTATAGAAATATATGTTGATCTCTGTCTCTGGCCCAAAGATGTCATTATGACTCATCACTTAACACACTTGGCAGACATCTTAGGGAGAAACCAAGGCTGTTTTTGAATGTGAAAGGCTGATGTTTACATTTTTCAAAAGCTATGAAACTGCATTTATGTTATTTACATAAATGCAGTTTTAGCATAAATGTAAAAAGCAGCCTTTACTTTACCTCCATATGAAGCCAGATTTGGATGTTTGCAGTTTTAAAAAACTGTTTGTTTAGGTAACCTTTAAAACAAGCATTTGTTAATGCTGAATGTTCACCGCTGGTATTGCTGTTGTACTGGGTCTTACTGTACACACTTTTAATATTTATTTACCCAGGACAGAGCAGATGAGATGAAGGCCCAGATATTAAAAACTTAGCACGGCACGCAAACCATTTGCACAGGATTAGTGCAGGGTTAGCGTGGGGCCGCCATATTCAAAGAAGGAGATAGCACGACTAAAACTTAATAGCTACCGGCTAAAATATAATGTATGCAAGGGGCAAAGTGAAGGGACGGGTACCTGCATATGGGCGCAATGGGATATTCAGAGAGATAGCACTGCGCAATGCATCATTGCGCGACACATAGTGCAGCGCTACTTACTGCCTATTAAAGGCAGGTCTAATCCCAGGGCAATCCACAGAGCAGGGAGTGGCCAGACCAGGAAGTGAGGCAAAATGGCTGTGTTTAGCAATGCAGTAGTGCTGCACCTCATGGAGCAGGTTGTGGCGGAGGAAGAAAGGGAGCAGGCACAGCAAGGCCCATTACACAGGCAAAGAAGGAGATATGCTGCACACAGATGGTACCGGCCCAGAGCCTCCTTTGAGACCCTGCCTGATGACCACATTGTTGGCCGGTACAAGTTGGACAGGGGAATGTTGAGGCAGTTATGCGAATTCCTGCATGAGGAGCTGCAGCCAAACACCAGGCGCAGCCACGCCATGTCAGTTGAGGAAAAGGTGAAGGCAGCGATGTGCTTCCTAGCCACTGGGACATTTCAGCGCCCAATGGGGGACACCATCGGGGTATTGCAGTCCACCACATTGTGCCTCCTGACCCAGTTCCTTGATGCTCTCCTGCCACATGCTGGTGAGTTTTTAATATTCCTCAGCATGGCAGCAGAGGGCACAGCAACCATGCAGCAATTCCATCGAGATGCGCACCTACCCACTGTAACGCTGTGGTGCCATTGACTGAACCCATGTTCCCATCTGTGCACCACCTGGTGATGTCAGTGACCTGTATGTGAACAGGAAGGGCTACCACTCAATCAATTGCCAGGTGGTGTGCGATGCGACTGGGCGCATAACCAATGTCTTTGCACAGTACCCTGGCAGTGCCCACGATTCCTTCATCTGGCACCAGTCCTGGCTGTGCCAGGCATTTGAAGAGGGCAGGATATCAAGTGGGCATCTAGTCGGTGAGTATGGGCAGCCACAACAGGGTAAGAGCACAGGGGAGGGGGGGGATAGACAAGGGTAGCCGTGAGAGGGGCAAGGAGCAATGGTACACAGCAGCAGTGGGCACTGTGCAGGACAGCAACACTAACACCTGTTATCTCTCCACAGGGGACAGTGCCTATCCCTAATGACCCTGGCTGCTAACACTGGTACCTCTGCCAGCAACAGTGGCTGAGGAACAGTACAACAAGGCACATGCTGCTACAAGGAACATTATTGAGAGGGTCTTTGGGATGCTCAAGATGTGGTACCATTGCATAGACCAGTCAGGCGGTGCCTTACAGTATAGCCCTCAGAAGGTATGCCGTATCATCCTAGCCTGTTGTATGCTACACAACATGGCACTGAACCATGGGATACGTGCACCTGAACCTGAGGTACATTCTGACAGTGAGCCAGAGCCAGGGGTAAGAGGGATAGTAGAGCAACTTGAGAGGTGGGATCCATGCATGGCCCGCCAGGCCATTGAGCACAAGAGCAGCATCATCGAGACACTAACCCAGGGTGGACGGTGAGTAAACACAACACAGACAGATAATATGATATCACCAGTACATGTAATGGTAGTGCAGATACAGTACAGTGTGATCAGTGTAATATACAGGTGCTGTACAAGTTGCCAGTGTGCTGATGTGATGTGGTGCAGTGTGTGTGATGTGTGTTGGCCACCACCATACCCCTCAACTGTATCACAGTATGAGGAACGGTCCTCCTGTTACGTCATAGAAGCTCCCTGTTCCACAGTGTGAAGACCTGTCCCACAGTCAGTGGTAACATTGTAAAGCAAAACCCTATTATAAATGATGCCAACAATACATTAGGAAATTAATAACAGATGGCCTGAACAGACATGCAGACATTGTAACAGTCTTCTGAGCTTCTGAGAGAAAGCATTGATTAAGTGTTCCACAGCCTGCTCAGTTGTACCACATTTTGAGAAGCACTGTTCCATGGTAGGGGGGACAAGTGCTGGCAGGGGCTGTGGCATGGGAGTGATCATGGGCTGTGGAGGATATTGTGTGTGTGCAGGGGACATGAGATGTGGGTGTGGGTGTCTGCATGGGCATGCAAGTGAGTGGGACATGGACACACCATGCATGTGGTGAAGCACATCAGCTGCGCCTGCCACCGCGCACACGACGCACACCCTGTGTGCATGGCAAACTGCTGGGCGTGCTACATGCTGAGGACAAAGATGGGGTGGACTGAGGTGAGGCTGGGAGGGCAGGCCATCCATGGCCACGCTGTGAGGCCTGCACAGGTGTGGAAGGAGGGCAGCCATGATGCCGTGCACAGCCTGTGGCTGACCAGGAGGTGGGGTGGAGGAGGTGGCACCCACCCTGCATGCACCTCTACCATGCTGCTGCCCATGTGAGGCACAGCCTTGCTGGCATCTGGGTGCACTCTGCAGTGCTGCTGTAACAGTGTCCCGCAGCACCTCAGCATGGGCCTGCTCAGCAGCGGTAAGTCCACCAAAGCCACGGTCAATGGTGGCGAGGACACGGGTCATTCACTCCTCTGACCACTGCTCAGCATGGGCAAGACCAGTGCCCATTGTCTCCCTCAGCTTGACAACTCATGCCACAGCTCCCTGAGGAGATAATGCAGGTCCTGGTGGGCTGCATGCTGTGATGCCAGGGCCCCCTGGAGCATGGGCCATGCACCCTGGCCATCCTGTGCAGGTGCAGCCTCAGCATCCTGCAACGGTGGCAGAGGTTACAGCTGGCGTTGGGCAGTGTGTTGCGGATGTGATTGGACCTGTGGGGGAAGCTGGCAGTTCGGCAGCCATTGCAACTGTGGTCTCACTGGTGACGGAGCATGCTGCAGGACTGGCTCTGCGGATATTGCCCTGTGGGACATATCCAGTGGGCAACACTGTGGGGGCACAGGAACATCAGCTGTGGGCACAAAGGTGGCATGTGCCCGAGTACTCCTCACCCCCAATTCAGCCATGGTGCCAACCCCCACTGTTCCAAAACCACTGGTGCCACTGACCATTCCCATATGTGGCTGGGCGGGTTCCTTCCCTGCATCCTCTGAGCCGTGGTCACACATCACAGTCAGGATCACCACTTGCTTTCCACTCAGATCCTCCACCTGGGTGTACTCAGGTGGATTCAGGCACTCCAGGAATGCCGTATCCTCCTCTTCCAAAGTTTCTGCATACACCATTGCCTCATGTCATCTGTGACCAGACATTGTGCTGACTGTCATGTCCACTGCAGGTCCACCTGTGGCAGCCATGCCTGATGTGGAAGGGCGCACCTCTGCCATGTTGCCGTCCTCCTCCTGCACCACTGTGCCTGGCCCCACCTGGGACATGGCCTGCTGGGCATGCAGTGCTGTAATGGAACAGAAAGATTTGAGTGGCCACTACAGTGAACAGACTGTCCACCCCCACCTCCAACAATGCCACATGCATCCCCAGCAATGTGTGCCCCACAGCATCCCCATGCAGACCCCACTGTGCATCCCATGCAATTGCAGCCAGTGCCCTAGGAGCCCCCTGCACCACAGCACACATGCACTTATGACATGTGCCTGCCAGCAGATGTCCACCACTGTGCAGCCCCAACACCACTCTCACAATGGGGCATACCCATGTGAGCCCTATGCATGCACCATGACAGTAGTGATGTGTGCCTCTGTCCCCATGGTGTTGCTGTCCACTGAGTGGTGGATACATGCCACAAACTTACCTGCCCTGGGTGGAGTGAGCAGTATCTCACACCCACCACCTTCAACCCCACCAACTGCCACTGGCCGCAGTGTAGAGGCTACTATAGCCATCAATGGGTCCCAGTCCCTCTGCTCCATTGGTTGTGGACCACCACCAGTCCGCAGCCTGTCCCTGATTCATTGTGCCTCCTCCTCCTTGGCCCTGCATAGCAGATCATTCCACCACTTCCAGACGGCATCGGTGGTATGGCCACGACCACCTACGGTGTTCACTGCTGTGGCAATCTCCTCCCACATCAACCAAATGGTGGCATCTGTTGACTTATTTTGGAATAGGACCATCTCCCGCTCCTTCACAGCATGTACCAGGGCACGCAGCTCATCCCCTGAAAACTAGTGGGCCCTGAGCCTCTCCTGCCCTGCAGCCTCACCTGTATGGGAAAGAAGGCAGGGAAATGGTTACACACAGTTGTACACAAACATTACACAGCTGTAACAGTATCAAATGGCCATGGTGCATCATACAGCTGCCATGCACACTCCCAACCCTTGAGGACACCAACAGGACATGCACAATGCACCTCAGTGTTGTGGAGTCCTGCAGGCCAGCACATGTGGAAGCCAGCTGTGTGTGCAGCATACAGTTGCGCTGCCCATGCTGCTGCCTGTGGCATGTAACTGTTGACCTGGCTGCACATGGTGGCATGGACAGTGGTGCACCGCAAGGCAATCACAAGGCCTACAGCCACAGACAGTGTCTAACATGCACATGTGTGGAACTGTGCAGCCATGGCTGTAAATACCTGACCCAGAAGGCTCCCCCCCCCCGGGCACATCCAGTGCTATGCTGGGCCTGTGCACACCCAGCACTGTGGAACACATGCTGTGGAATCGTGATATGCATCCCCACAACAGGACTAGATGGCTGACCACAACACACGTGCCGCTAGCGGCACTGTCTTGGCACTGTTGCATGTGCCAGTGCAGCCACAGTGCACACACATACAGGTGTGGTGGGTGCAGAGGTGGTACTGGCACATCTGTGCACAAGGCCTGTGTGTGAATCACCATGTGGCGCCATAGTGGGTACTGTACAGCAATACGATACTGGGGTACTGTACCCCCAGCATGTGTGTCAGCACATGTCATGCAATGGCCTGGATGTCCACACTGTACATGTACTGTGCTGTTGTGGGGGTAGACACCCTGGACTGCAACACCAGTGGTACTGCCCCTGCCTCTGCTGCACAGTGCTGTGCACACACAGACACCAGTCATTACCGCAGTGTAGCGACTCTAGTAACTGCATGAGTCCTGTCTGCTGTGACCCATGTGCACACATCACACAACACATTACAGGGGTGGGGAGTGGGCTGTATGTGATGCAGATGTCACTCAGTGTCATGGGTGACAGCACGGGTACCTGTGGCAGTTGTCACATTGGATGGCATGTACCCTACAGTCACAGTGGACTACTAACGCACTCCAGAGTGCAGCCTCCACACAGCTGATGACATCCTACTGCCTTCTGCAGCACCACAGTATGCAGTCAGTCAATCATGGTCTCCACAATGGGCGCTAGACAGTGCATAATGATGGTGGGGCACCACTACCCACACAGGGGCAGCCAGGAGGGGCAATGGCCCACCCAGCCCCCATCACCGCCCACGCACAAACACAGACAGGTAGCACCAGTTAGTACTCAGCTGCTGTCCTAAGGTCATTACCTATACTCCACTATTGGACAGATCACAGATACCATAGCCTGACACACATCAGGCAGTACAGGACCAACCTGTGTGTGGCCAGGACTATACAGTCACACATGTGGCACTGCCACACCTGGGTTCTGGTCCTGTTCCCTCAGACAGGCAGATGACTGGCATTGTCTGGGTCAGCCTATTGTCCATCCAAAACAGTACTATAGTGTATAGTGGAATGCTGTTATGCATGGGATTCCATGCCAGTAATATGCTTATAGTGTATAGTGGATTGTTGTTCTGTATAGTGTTCCATCCCTTGCAAAATGCTGTTCTACCACAGTTCCAAGGTCATGGAATGCTGTTCCACCCTACTGTGGTAGAACAGCATTCTAGAACCTCTACAGACTGCATGAGTCAGTGTCATGTTGACAGCAAAAGAGCTCACAAAACACATATTGCACACAGTACTATACACTATTAATATTACAGGATGAGCACCTCTATGTACAACCAGTGTGTTTTGCCACCTTGGGGTTCCAATTCCCATGGACCTCTCGAGTTTCACTCTCGAGGTCAGAGGGAATCAGAATCCCTCTGTTGCAGATCACACAGGTTCTGCATAGTTACCCATCCAGTATTCTCTATGTGCTGCTGCAGTAGTGATGTCATTATGTTGTTCTGCTGCAGTAGTGATGTCACTACTGCAGCAGGACCACTTGTAATGCTGGCACAGTGTCACATTCCTCTCAGTACTTCTGTGGTGACAGTATTCTAGAACCGCTAGAGACTTCACAAGTCAGTTTCATTATGGAACAGAGTGAAGAAAAACACACTGCTTACATGTCACATACTACTGCTATACACTATATCAAATACAGGATGAGCAATGCCATGCACAATCTGTGTGTTCTGTCACCTTGGGTTTCTGTGCTCTTGAAGTCACAGGGACTCAGAACCCCTCTGTGGCAGTACATACTGGTTGTGCAGACCGGCCCATACATCATGCAGAGTAGACATGTGTAACGGCTCTAACCTGGATGTCCGCCATCATCCAGTGCTATCAAGTCACACACACATGACATAGGGATGCTCAACAGTTGTTAGCATGGTGATTACACATATCATTCAAAATCAACAGCCTCATCCGGTTCAAAGTCAGTTGTCATGCATCTGTATCCCCCTCCCCCGGGTCATGCCTGGCACTAGGCAGATGATGTCTAGTGCACTTCCCAGTCAACATAAACTACATAACTAAATAACTGGCATGTCCCTGGAATTCCACTTCAGTCAGGTTGTCTGTGACAACCCACATGCAGTACATACCTGGCTGCCCCTGTTATTTCTCCTGTGACATCCTGTGTGCTGCAGCAATAATCCCATATCAACATAGCCCTATCACACAGGTGGGCACCTATGCTACATGCACAGCCAGGCAAACAGGCCTGTTAGCCTAAAGGGCCAGTGATCCCCTGTGAACATGCATCAATGCACATGCTAGCGTTTGAACATGGCAGAAGCTAGTGCGAACCAGCGTTTAGCGGACAAGCATTGCTGGGTAATCACGCCGGGCTATCTCAGCTGTACACATGTCGCGGGTCAGAGCAGTCTCTTAAACATGGCACGTGCTGTGCGTGGTGCCACACTAAACCTGTTAGCGTGATGGCACAGTGCATGCCCAGTACGTCTGCACCAGGGTCGTGACAGGGTCACGCATGCGCATTGTGCACACTACCGGGTAGCATGGTGCTATTGCATACTTCTGCATGGTGCTAGGCTAAACAGTTGGGGGGTGCTAGGATGTGGCCCAACAGTTACCATCCAGCATTACCTTTACCTCCACCTGTGTCAGCCATGTCTGGGAGATGTAGGCATAGGGCAGTGGTGGGCCATGACAGGCACTAGGATTTTGTGGAGACAGTAAACCTGGTCCAACTGACCCAACAGCGGCATAGGTGCCTGTTTAGAGATGTCCAGGAGGGGGAACCCCCATGTAGCCAGGTGTGGGCTACAATTGCCCATCACCTCTTAGCACTGACTGGCATACCACACGATGGTGAGAAGTGCCACCACTGATATGTGGATCTGAGGTGCAGGCAGCGCCCACTGCTGAAGTGATGCCGGGCAATGGTTCAGGAGGGGACTGTGCCTGTGCCAGGTATGTGATGCCTCTCACCATGGTGTTGTCATGGTGGGGTATGTGTGTTGGGTGGTGTGCCTGTGTGTGTGTGCGACATGGCCCATCCACATACCATCCTAGGGGGCTGTGGTGCTGTGCCGGTGACATTGGGTACATATGTTGGACTTCTGCCATGTGGTCCTCTGTTCAGAGGAGTGTAGACTGTGTGGGCCAGGGGGACATAGCATTTTGGGAGTGTTGTATGCAATGTTCTCCACTGTGGTGATGCACTGCACCATGCCACCTACTGTGGCTGCATGGACCCACGACACCTGGCCCCCTGCCACATCCACTGTGTTCTGCCATGCTGCCAAGGGGCTGTGTGCAGGTGTGCCTGCTGTGTACATCCACAGTGTGTGGTTGGGTGTCTTGTCTGGGTGTGGGGCACACCACCACTGCTGTGTCTGTGCCATGACACTGGTCACTGGCTTGTGCGACAGATCCATGACATTGGTGCCCTGCTGTGCTGCACACAAGGGTGTAGGCAGCATATTCACTGTACACATTTGTGTACAGTTTTGTTGTGTGCTTGTCACAACCCGTATGCCTTTCTGTCATCATTGTCATTCTAATTTGTAGTATTTGGGTTGGTGTATGCCACTGAGGCGTGTCTCTGTTTAAACATCTGTTGTTCAGGAGATAGATACATGTGCACTCTCTTTAGGGGTTAGAGGAATCATTTGACAACATTCCCACTTGTTTGGCAGGGGGTACCATCTGGAGAGGCTGTGTACATATTGTAATGGGCAGGGACTGTTACAACTTGTGTGTACACAATGGCAAATGTTAGGATCCACCCCTGCACACTTTGGCCATGCACTGTACGTTCTGCAGTGTCCAGTATTGTGCTTGGCATGGCTTGGGTGCTGCACTGTGCCTGGGAGCCAGATATGTGTGTGTTCTGCCATGCCACCAGGGTCAGGGGTGGGCTTTAGCGTACCATGGTGGCTGACATTATAGTAATGCTGCTGTACCATCTTCCTACTGCAGAGCACCGCGACCGCACCAGCGATGGGAGGGGTGACCAGCAGGCCAACTAGAGGCCCACCACAGACAGGCAGAGGGTGCCATCCATGCCGCAGCATGCAGAGGAGAGCAGTGATGCTGACAGGAGTGTATTGTGTGAGTTCTGTTTGCCATTGTGCACTTTGACTATGTCTCAGTGTAGCCACTGCAGGCATTGGACTGCTATGTCTAATGTCGTGGCACAGTCGCCTGGGTCATCCAGGTCTGATGTGGTTTTGCTGTGTTGCATTGGGATTCCAGGGTGCTCACTGAGAGGGACCCCTTTGCCATGGTAGCTACAATATGTACAGCCACATGGGGCTACAGTGTTCACACATGACTGTGTGCCAGATGGGGGGGTTGCACTGGATGCTTCACATCAGTGGCACCATTCAGCGCACCCATGGCTGTTACGTAAGTGGGGCCTGCTATGGTGGCTGCATGCATTTGTGCTGTCTTCTGTGCATCCACTGACTTGCCTTCTGCTGCACAGCCTGTGGCATGGGTGGATCTATCTATGGCAGGGGTTCTCAAATGGTGAGGCCAGCCTCCCTGGGGAGGCCCCAGCCTGTTCCAGGGAGGCTCAAGCAAGTCTGAAAAAGTACTGTATTTAAATTTTGAGTTTTATATATTTTGTGTGAAGAGATGAAGCAAACTGAAAGAGGATAAAAGTAAGTGAATTTTATGTAATTATTTACTAATAGATGACAAGGGAAGTTGAATGAGCCAAGGCTCATTTCAGGTGTTCCCGGGGAGGAGTAGGGAGTGAATACATTTCAAACGGTAACTGCAAAACAATCAAGAAATACACAATGTACAATAGTGTAAACAAATATGAACAATAAACTAATAATGAGTTGTGGTAATTGATCAATTTGTAGACTGATGGCTGAACAACCCAAATATAAGGGTTGAGCATAGGAGTACTGGGAGCAACAGCAGGAAGGAGCAAAGTAATCCCCAAGAAGTTGCTTAGGAGAAGGGAAGGAGCGGGAGAGGCAAAGTATGTAGGAAGGTTATTTCATATAGAGAGGAAACAGAGAAAGTAGTCTGACCCATGAAGGTACTGCAACAAGGGGTAACAATGGTTCAAAAATGAAAATAACTGAGCAAGTAGGCTGGCCTGTTTGGGGGAGTTTCAATAAGCCGAATAATAATATTTGTTTATTTTATTTATTTGTTATTCAGATAACCCCTTTGAGCACGTGAGCACTTTTTCAAAGATTCCATGTCAGTATAAGACAAAGAACTAAATGTGAGCCAAGTACTCAAATGGGTTTCAATTTATTCATGGTGTACTGCGCAAAGTACAGTATGTTATTTTTCTTTGGTGTGGGGCCCAAGATTATTTAAGTTTTTGGGGGAGGCTCAAAATCTTTTCCATGGATTTGGGGAGGCTCACTGTGACAAAGTCTGAGAACTATTGATCTATGGTGAACCGTTGCCGTTACTGCCATGTGCACTGCTATCTGCCTTGTATTGTGGCATGTGCAACATGTTGCTGTTACTTGCACCATTGTGGCAGGATGCAGCAGGTCTGTGCATGGACAGTGGCCATTCACTGTGTCTGCAGCTGGAGGATTACTGGGGTCAGCCTGTTGTGCTGGCTGTTTCAGCTGCTATTGCCCTGTATGCCACGGCTTCACTGTTCTGCACTTTGCATGGCGTGTGTCATTCACATTACCATGTATAGTGTGTCAGTGATCATGTACGGCATGTTGTAGATGCCTGCCAGAGCTATTCATGTTGTGACCCACAGGGGGCCACAGTGTCATATGTTGCCTGCATCTCCCTACCAGTGTGTTGTCATTGCAGTGTGGACACTGGTATGTTATTGTGTGCCCTTGAATGAGCTCGGTGGCATACATGCACAGGGCTGTTGGGGGGGCGCCTCTGAGGCTATGGTGCCACACAGACCTGTGTGGCTGTACACGTCATGTGTGCCTGTTGCCTTCAGCTTTGTTGCGGGGGCCATGTTCCCCTACAGGGTGCTGTCCCTCAGTCCCTGCAGTGCATGATGTTCGTGCATGGGACATACATGGGTGCTGCAGGGGTTGTTCTGTGGTAGCATGGTGTGCTGGATTTCAGACCCTGTGGCAGGTACTGCTCCCACCAGTGGGGATGCGGGCCTCCACATGCCTTGGCCACCAGGGTGGCACTGTCCTGTGCATGTCATTAGCCAACCACTGCCCTGCCACTGGTGGACCATGGCCTGTGTTCCTGTTTCACATGTGTGTGTCTCCTTGCATGTGTGCCTTGCATGTGCTGCTGCTGCTGTGGGTGGTGGCACAGCCCCCCATGCCATGCTCTCCAAGAGTACGGGCTCCTCATCCTTCTGCCGTGGCAATGGGTGTGGGTAGGCATTGGCACTTTCCATGTTTGTGTATAATAGCTTGGGTACCTGTCCCGCATTCTATACTGTTTTGTTACCACTGTAGTTGTCTTCTGTAATCATTGGGTCTCTGTAGGCCACGTCGTGCCTCTATCTGTTTCACCTGCTATTGTTCCGCACTTATGTCAGTGTCCCACGTGTTCAGGGATTACTGACATCATTTGTTCTGCTGCAATGTTATGGCATTGTGGGTAGCAGTTTGGCTGGGTCTCTACAGTTCTTGTGGGGGGGCAGCAGTCTGGGGGGGCCACTGTTGGGGACCATGTGTACGGGACAGGCATATCTGGTTCCGCACCTGGTTGTGGCTGTGGCCCCTTTCTCCAGTGGGTGCCATCTGTGTTGTGTATCATAGCTGTGTAACTATGGGCAGCATGTCCCAACATGTGTCATCCCATGTGCATGTTGTTCACTGTCCAATTGTCATTCGCATCTCAGTGGGTGGCTGTCTGTTTTCACTGTTACAGTGTGCATGCTGCTGTGCTGTGTGGGTTCCACTCTGTGGTTGGTTTCTCAGCATACATCTGTACATGTCCATGTACATTGGGATGGTGCATGCTGCCTGTTACATACTGCCTTGTCCTGCAGGCTCATGTTGGTGTGCATTGTAGTTTGTTCTGTACTGGCACATGGGCATGGTTGTTGGGGCATGCTGTCCGCCATGTGGTGATACATGGTGCCTTTGTGTCATTGTCATGTCCTGATATTGTCCCCCTTTCTCCTGTAGGTCCACAACGGTCATCACTGTGGGCTACCCATCCAGAGGAGGCTGAAGGGAGGGATGAACTCTTGCAGAGGGTGGTGCATCAGCAGCGGATGCATATTGAGCAGTAGGCCGTCCTAATAATGGAGATGAGACAGGTTGTGGCCATCCTGGAAGAACGGCTGCCAGCATCTGCCCGCACCTAGGTCCTGTATCCCATTGTGGTGTCCTGCTTCCTGACCCCGGCCCACTTTCCCTAGCCCTATTTTTGATATCCTGTTTCCCTCCATTGCTCCCTGTGTCTACGTCCCTCTCTCTTCCACATCCTTTCCCCATTTATCTGTATATAGTGTACATAGTTGCCTTTTTCCAGTGTCACTGCTGTGTTTCCCATTGTTTTAAGTCCCTTTGTTTTGCCAGCCCTTTTATCTTTCATTTTGTTACAGTGTTGTACCCCTTATTTGGCTATTGTGTTCTGCTGTGTAATGCTTTATTGTTTTCAGTGCATCTGTTCCTGTTGCTTTTGTGCCATACCTGTTCCCTGTTTGAATTACACATTCTTGTACTTGATATTCCTGTGTCCTGTGTCTTTTTGGGGGGACTCAGAATTAGACAGTGTTATGTGGTATTCCGTGTCACTTGTGGGTCCTGGTTATTGCATGCCATTCACTGGTATTGCAGTAGTGTCTGCTCCTGTGTTCGCATCCAGGGTTATTTTGCTTTCCTGTGTTCATGGACAGCCTCTTACACATCTGCACTGCGTTTCTGTGGGTGTTTGCACTGCCTCTGTCTGAGTGCTATCTTCAGTGCTGTCTTATTTGCTATATTCAGTGCTGTCTCATTCCCGGGCAATTTTTGCCCTGCACTCCTGGCCCTGTTTGCCTGGCTTCCTTTGCTTGCTATATTCAGCTGGTTTTGTACCGGGTTATTTCCTTTTGAATAAAGCTTGCTTTTTGCTCCAGGCCAAGTTTGCCCACCAGGCAGTGCTAATTTAGCCCCTGGGCAAGGTTTTGAATATCTGGCACACAATATCTAATTTTCAGTGGTGTCCTGCTTTCACACATTGTTAAACTGTAATTATCCAGAATAACGCAGCTGAGGCAATATCTACTTTTAAGTGGGCTCACACATTTTGGCCCCAAATGTCCGACAGTCTTTTTATGACCTGACATTATGATTAAAACAGGTGACATTTTTCAAATCCCATTCAAAAGGTGATTTTGCTGTGCAACTGTGGAAGCAAGTTTCAAAGGGGATTTGAAAAGTGACACCTGCCATGTTGGTGGGGTGACACAGGGGATATGTTGAACATTAGGGGCCAAAATCTGCAAAAAAATAGTTATGAGTAAATGTTGGAACAATTCCTTTCCTCGTAACTTAGTTGGTTTTTCAGATTTTTTACCCCACATTTTCAGCATCATCTTTTTATGACAACTCCTTCTGAGCACAACAGGTATCATTTATAAAACAACAGCAGAAACGTAATTTTATACCACAAATGTTAAAACACACTTTGGGTAGGATTTGAGAAGTGACAGCTGTCACATTCGTGAGGTGATGTGAAAAATGGCTATGTTGAAAAGTTGGAGTCAAAATATTGAACATTACCACAGTTCTGAGCATGCATTGAAAAACTGCAACATAGACTCAACTTTGTTGTTTTCTCATATTTTACCCAAAATTTTATACATCGCCTTCTTACGGCTACACATAGCATTCTTATGAGCTTACCTCATGAAGAGGGGAAAAGAAAATTTAGAAATCTTGCCCAAAGAGCGATTTTGTGCTACAAGTGCAAAAGCATATTTTGGTCAGGATTTGAAAACTGACAGCTGTCACATTCATGATGTGCGGTGGAGAAATGGCCATGTTGAAAATGTAAGGTCAAAATATTGAAAATTACCAAAGTTATGAGCCTGCGTTCATAAATTCCAACATAGTCTTGTAACTTTGTTATTTCTTAATATTTTTAACCCAGATTTTCAACATAGCCTTCTTGTGACCCCACCTCATGAACAAGAGTGGAGAACATTTCCAACCCCTACTGAAAAGATAATTTTGTATATCAACTACAAAATCACCTTTTGGGACATGAAATCACATTTTGGCCAGGATTTGAAAAATGACAGCTGTCACATTCATGAGGTGATGTGCACAAATGGCTATGTTGAAAATTTGGGGTCAAAATATTTAAAATGACTAAAGTTACGAGCCTACGTTCACAAATTTCAACACAGGCTCATAAATTTGTTGTTTTATTTTTAAGATTTTTACCTCACATTTTCAACATAACCTTCTTATTACCAAATCTCATGAACAAGGATAGAGAAAATTTTCAGCTCCTATCCAAAAGGGGATTTTGCGCAGTGACCATTAAATCACTTTTGGGACAGATTTGCCTAATTTATTTATTTATTTACTCATTTGTTAACCAGGTAGATATACTTATCCCAGGGACTGTTTTCAGGCATGACCCAAGCCATAAAGATGGTGCTTACAATGAAACAGAAGGTACAAGACATGGGTATTTAGAATAAGCAATACCCAGTGGCCCATCACTGCAGCAGTTCGATTTCCACTTGCAATGCTGGTGATCCAGGTTTGGGAACAGACCCAGGACACCAGAGAGCTGGCCGGGGGGAGAAGGCTTGAGCATCCAATGACTGCTCGCCGTCTACTGGGGAGAGGGAGGGGATGTAGTCTGGCACCTACTGACTCCTGGCAGAGGCCAGGAGAACAGCAGCATGTCGGGCCCAACTGACTGAGGGGGCACGGTGGATGCCAGTGTATGCCTTGATGTCGGGGTAAAGCCATGCCCCCAGGGAGAAAAGCAGGTAGAAGGCTCTCGCCCAACTGGATGACAGCTGCCCAGTCTCCAGCTGCCACAGAAGCCCTGGTTAGAACTGGAGACTGCCGCAGCAGCACCCAAGGGGACCAATGAAGGAGCATGCTGGCTGGTGCCCACTGGCGCCTTTCCCCTCGGAGGAGGGCAACCCACCCAGTGCAAGGGTTACAGCGGGTTACCCCCCAGGGTTGGCTACAATGTACAGTGGTGGAGGTGGCTAGTAGCTGAGGAGGGAGCGAGTTGCAGGGCCCATTGGCAGCCTGAAGGAGAGGCCAACAGGGAGGGGTAGAGAGGGAAAAAAAAAAGAATAAGCAATACAACGGAGTAAAAACATAAGTAGGGTAGAAATATAAAGGTCCAGTAGTACATACAATGCTTCTCACTACCATTGTTCATGAAATGGGGTACCAAAAAACACATGTTGAAAATCTGGGGAAAAAATATTCAAAAATGATTGAGTTATGCCACTAAGTTCAAAACCCCACTGAAATACATTGAACCATGTACCTCATTTCCTCCGTGTGCAGTCCAGCGTTGAAGAGTGAAGACGTCCCTGCTATTCAGAGAGAATTATGGCGATGGATTCCAGTGGGTAAATAAGGGTTTGGTGGGTGTGGGGTGGTGGGTGCTGAGTGGGAGGGTTGGGTGGGAGGGACAATAATGGCAGCAACAGACATCGATGGATGGTTTTCTTTTTACAGGATATATTAAAAAATAACTATGAGGGATAGTTTCTTTTTTTTCCGGTCACAACACTGGGGGAGTAGGCACCCCGGGTGTAGGTGTTATCCTTGGCAGCACCAAGGGTGGGCTATCAGGTGCTGCAGAAGTAGAACAGGTAGGGTGGGGTGGGGTAGAAGCCAGCACAGAGGACTGGGCACCCCCGTGAAGGAATATCAACATGGGTCGGGCACGGGAGGAAGGCAGTAATGGCGGCAGTAGCAACAGACATGGGTGGACATTTTTCTGTTCTGTTTGTGAGGGGGTCAGGGTGCTGAGAGGGAGGGTTGAGTGGGGGACTAATGGCCTGGTGGTAGCAACAGACATCAATGGATGGTTTTCTTTGTTACAGAGTGTACTAAAAAAACTATGAGGGACAGTTTTCTTTATTTCAGGTGGTGACACTAGGGATTGGGCACCCCCAGTTGTCAGTGTTATGTTTATGGGGGTGTGGGGTGGTGGGTGCTGAGTGGGAGGGTTGGGTGGAGAAACAGTAACAGTGATGACAGCAACAGACATCGATGGATGGTTTTCTTTGTTACAGGCTGTAATTCAACCTCAGCAGGCTGATCATGAGCTGGGTGGTGTAGATCAAAAGAAAGAGCTGACCTATGATTGGATTAGCTCTCCCTTTGAACTACACAAAGATTTCACCCAGCAAGCCAGAGCAGTGTCATGATCTGCCTGACTGATGATTGGTGTGACACTGACAAGCCCCTTGCAGTCCACTCTGCATTGGACTGACAGTGTCACACCCTTCAAAAGCCACTCTCATAGCAAGATGTTTGCTGCATATGCATGTAAGATGAACATAAAAATTGGGAAAGCATAGCACAGCCATTTGCACTGCACTTGCCCCTGCACACCCCCAGCTCCTGCGATATTCAGAAGGATAGCACTCGCTAATGGAGCTGCGCTATCTGGCTGAATGTTGGTCCATGATGGTGCAGTGCTAAGTGAATCTGCACTGCTCCAACATGAATCAGGCCTGCATATGGTCCACAGAGAATAGTGCTGCCCAAAACAGGATAGTGCCAAGTCCCCTGCGGGCCACATTCAGTCTGACCATGCAAATGAGCCCTTTGGGCATGCAAAGCACTAAGGGGACATTTGCATGCCCATTATGGGTGCATTGGCATGTGGCTCACAGCCCTTTAGCACCCCTTCCACAGTACAAACGATAGCCCTGGTGGTCCAGTGGTTCCCCTGAATGGAGCAGCTGCAGTTTCTGGGGCAGATCCAATATGGCGGACAAGAGTTCTGCATGAGAGCTGCCTGTTGCCAGGCAACAGTCAACAGTGTACCAGTCTCAGGCACTGATGGAATGGAGACAATTGGGGGGCTGTGCACCCCAAACCCCTCACACACACACACACACACACAAGGAAGATCATTCTGTTTCAGGCGGCAAAGCCTCTGAAGCCCCCTTCCCCACTCCTCCTACCAATACTGTAGTACTACTACAACTACTGCTAACAGTTGTAGTGCTTACAAGATCAAAGCTGTCATCAGACTAGAATTCATTATGACAGAAATCTCGTCTGATGACATCATAATCTCGTCCGCCATTTTGGACCTTCCCCAAAAACTGTAGCTGAGGCCCCCGATCTCCCATTCCCTTCACTGTTATTATTCCCTCATAGTTCAGTGGTGCCCCCCACCTCCAGATCACTTGTTCCCTTTACTGTTATAATTTCCTGATGTTCTAGTGGTTCCCCCTCCCACCCTGATTGCCCATTCCCTTTACTGTTATAATTCTCTGGAGATCCAGTGATGCCTCTTCCACTCCCAGATCACTTGTTCCCTTCTTTGTTATAATTCTCTGGTGGTCCAGTTGTTCCCCCACCCTGATTCTATCTTCCCTTTACTGTTATAATTCCCCGGTAGTCAATGGTGCCCCACCCCAGATCACTCATTTCCTTTACTGTTATAATTCCCCTGTGGTCCAGTGATCCTCCCCACCCTGACTGCCCATTCCCTTTACTGTTATAATTCCCCGGTGGTCCAGTGATCCTCCCCACCCTGACTGCCCATTCCCTTTACTGTTATAATTCCCTGGTAGTCCAGTGGTGCCCCCCACCCCCAATTGCCTGTTCCATTTACTGCTATAATTCACTGGTGGTCCAGTGGTTCCCCCACCCCAATTGTCCATTCCCTTTACTGTTATGATTCCCTGGTCATCCAGTCATGTCCCCATCCCCAGACCACTAGTTCCCTTTATTGTTATAATTCATTAGTAGTCCAGTGTCACCCCCCACCTCCCTGATCATGCCAGGACCTCCACCTGCTCACCCACCGATAACTCTCACCCTGCACCCACTAACCTTCGAGCTTGTCCTGTGAACATAGCGGTAGTTAAAATAGTTTATTGTTTGGCCATACAAGGCCTTTACAAACAGAAATAAAAACTTACATTATAAATACAATCATGTATTTCACATACAGATTACATTTCTCATAAGCAGGAGCCCGTATAGTATCATATAATAATATGTCAGACACACATAGTTCATGTAATTCCCCGAACAAGGGGGATGATACAGTAAATATAAAAATTCACTACATATATCAATATTATGGAAAACAGCCTAGAAAGTGCTGTAAAGATTAATATTGCATGGATGATATACTAAACATTTCCCTCTTAGTTACCAACCCCAATTAGTACAATACAGATAGAAAAATTCAACACATAGAACAAAGTCAGAAGGAACAGATAAGGAGGTAACAATACAGAAATTATTATATTACATAAAGAATATGTATATGCATTGTTCCATATATATCGTAAGCCAGTCATAGTCAATAGATTATATCAGTTCATATCTATGTATTATTATACAATACTATCTATCTGATGTTTCTTTCTAATTCTAGCAGCACACATAAAATCATTTTCTATTCTTTTGATAGTAATTTCATCATTTGTATTCATGAGAATAATTGTAATTTCACTTCTTAATATATCTGGACAATGTATGAATGGTCTCAGCTAATATTGTCTTTTTCTGTTATACCAGGGGCATTGCCATAAGACATGAAGAAGATCTTCACTAGTCCCAGTTTTACAGTCACACATTTCACATACCCTGGGAAGATTTTGATATCTAGTCTTCAGGATGTTATCCTCTAATAACTCCAGTTTTGATATAAAGAAGGTATTTCTAAGTGCCTTATTCTCCAATATATCCCAATAATCCCTAAATTTAATTATGTCATTGCTTTCTGCATGCCATCTAGAAAATCTGGATAATCTAAGTTTCTTTGGATCTTGGTCGATTCAGTATTTATCAATCTTTTTTTGTATATACGCCTTATGTTTAAGGCTTATTTCAATATTCCTATTGACATGCAATTTTAATACTGAAAGGCCATATTGATCCAATTTACTATAGATATCTTGCACCCAACATTTTCTACCACAATAGTTTCTAATCCAACAAAGCTGTTCCAGAAAGCATTTCTTTAATAGCTTATCATCATCTACTCTGTTTAAATGTAGCCAATATTTAAGTTTTCTCCCCTCATTGAGTGCATTAGCATTTATTAATGCAAGTTCTGCCTTTAGATAGACTGATGGGCAAGAGGGAGTAACTTGTAATTCAGCCCATATTATTTTATATACTGGAGTCATATGTACTGCAGCACCATCTGGATTCCATACTTCAGTTACATACATCATCGGTGCCCAACATTTAGCTTTAATAGCTTTAAGCAAAGGCTTTAAAGAAAACCCCCTTAAGAGTAATTAAATTTCTTCAGACCATTCATAGTTTTCCTAATTTTTCCAGATATTATTTCTTGATGTTGTTTCCACCTATGGTTATTTGTATAAGTTAGTCCCAAATATGTGTACTGTGTAACAGCTTCTATTCTATGGTTATTTAATCTAAAAAAAGGGTTCAATAGAAATAGACCCAAAAGTCAGAGTTTTAGTTTTAGATAAATTTGTTTTTAATTGTAAGGAGTTTGTACCTATTTTCAAAACATCCAATTGCCTTTGCAGGCCACTTTTGGTTTGGGAAATCAAAACTAGATCATCAGCATAGGCTAAAATAAAGGAACAATGCACAACAGGGTGTGTGTTGTGCTGGGATAATGCCACGCCTGGGGGGGTTGGGCAACGCAGGCCACAGGCTGAGTGCATCCAATGCCCCAGGCGTGCATTATCCCAAATGACACACACCCTGGAGTGCACTATAGACTCATTATTATACAGAATAAAAAATAATTTTAAAGATGTTTTGTGTGGAAACATATTTTTTGGTTTTAAGAAAAGATGAAACAATCAATCAGATGCTCAGCAGCAGGTTCACAGTGCTGAGACTAGACCTGTGGCGATGTGCTGGGATAATGCCATGGGTCCAGCCCCAAACTGACCAATCACAGTCCAAGATTCTTTCTTGCCATTGTATAATAGATGTCAACCTAGTGCCAGTCTTCAGTGCATCATTATCACATTGTTCAAGTTCCCTAATAAGGGGATCCATATACAGATTGAAAAGTGTTGGAGCTAATATACAGCCTTGCCTTACTCCCCAATTAATTCTAAATGGTTTAGTTGTTTCCCCAGCCACACCAAACCTGATCTTAGCCCAGGTTTTACTATACAAGGCAGAAATGATCAAAATTAAAGCCTGATCTATTCCTGTTTTGCACATTGCTTCCCATAATAGTGCCCTGAGCCCCATCAAAAGTGAATGAACAGATCAATGAATGCTGTATAAAGTTTTGCTTCCTTATTTTGCTAATGAATGAAATAATTCAGAATAAAACAATTATATTGTTGATGTCCACAATGAAACCTGTTTTGGGCATCATTATCCCTCCGATAATTGAATTTGAAATTTAAGATGTTCCCAGATGATATGAGAAAATATTTTAAGACTTACATCCATTAAACTAATAGGACGGTACATAGCTGGATCCCCGATATCTCCCTTTTTGTGTATTGGAATAATTTCTGCACCTTTACAAGAGGAGGGGAAATAGTGTGTTTCAATACATTTATTGAAAAAGATGCACAAAATTTGAGTCTAAAATGAGGGGTCACATTTATAAACTTCTGCTGGGATTTTATCTGGCCATGGGGCCTTATTGGATTTCATAGCTTTTATAGAAAAATAAACATCTTTGACTGAGAACTGATATAAACTATGACTATTGCCTACTGCTATCTCAGATTCCTCAATAGATGGGTCATAAAATATCTTCTCAAAGTATTCCAACCATTGGGGTTCTGTTATATAACAGTCCGCATTATTTTTACTATTTAAAGGAAAACTCCTGAGATCGTGGGCTCTCGCACCCGAAAAGCAAACCCTCCAGTTTAGTTTTAGCAGCACGAGCGTCATTTTTTCGTGCCTCAACTTGGTATTAATTTTAAAAAGTACAGAATCCAGAAGTCTGGAGGATGCAGGGGGTGCTCTATTTTCTGCAAAGGTGCAGTGATGCACCACATGCTTCGATAATTTTGTATTGACGCGTGTGGTGCATTGCCGCACCTTCACAGAAAATGGAGCACCCCCTGCATCTTCTGGATTTCCAGATTCCGTACTTTTTAAAATAAAAATACACCAAGTTGCAGCATGACAAAATGAACTAATGCTGCTAAAAGCTAAACTGGAGGATTAGCTTTTCTGGTGTGGGAGCCCATGAACTCAGGAGTTATCCTTTAAGGAACTTTTGGCCACAAGCTGCCAGAAGCCTTTATCATTCTTTTTTCAATTGTATCCAGCATTTGGGTCCACTTCATAATCTGAAAATCTTTTTTTTTTTCCAAGCATTTTTTTATATTCCTTTTTCTTCATCTTAAGCTGCTGTGATAATTGTTCATTTTTATGTGCTCTCACTTGCCTTATCAGTTTCCTTACGTAATTTTTAAAGGTAGCACATTCCTGATCAAACCATGATCATTTCCCTTTGCATTTGCTAATCAACACATCTTTATACAAGCTCATCCTCAATTCTTTAAATAGATTTTCTACAATTTCCCCATACAATCTTAATATCTTGGGTCAACCATATATCTTTTTCCATTAAATTATCAAAAGACAAAATCTGCTCCAATACTTTACATTCTAGTCTACCATCCCATATGATACACTTATTAATGCTACATTCAAAAATGACCACAGGTTGTGTACTTATGGCACCCCTACCCCACTATTCAGTACTCAATAATAGTGGAAAATGGTCACTTTCTGCCCTAGTTGGAATATGTAAGGAAGTCCAAAATTGTATATCTCCTGACCACAGGGCCAAATCCAGTAATGATTTATGATGAGCCTTAACATATGTATAGTTCCCATTCTCATCTCCCAAAATTTGACCATTAAAGGGGAATAGATCCAGTTCACACATTAATTCAATCAGAATCTTACCAGATTTATTAATACCTAGGTCTTGTGAGGTTCGTACTAAAGGGGGATGACAAGAATTATATACCAAAAGGGAATTATCTAGGAAACCATCAAAGGTACCAATCCTAGCATTATAATCACCAATCACTAATATATCAATAGTAGGAAAATTTTGATTATATTCATTAATCTCAATTTTTAGTTTTGACCATATTTCATCACTATAATGGGCAGAACCTGAGGGTGAAATATATATATTAACAATAATTAACCTTGATTTAAATCCTCTACATAAACAGCAATAAAATTCTGCATGTTACAAAGAGAAGTCACTTTCAGATCAGAAGTGACTCTACAAAGTCCAGCAAGTCCAGCAGAACTTCGACCAAAACTGGCTTCCCTATGCCCCTGATGAGCAACGGTTACATAACCATTGATAATAATTGCATCATCTTTCCCATGCCAGGTTTCCTGGAAGCATAATATTTCAAATTAAGTAACATAATTAATCCAGCTAATATCAGCTGCCTTTGTGGACCATCTTGCGATGTTCAAAGATAGGACTACAAACTTCCCAGCCAGATTGGAAATTGAGCCACTTTTTTCAGAGGAATCATTTAGTTCAATGGAAAGTCAATCGACATAACCTGCCAGAATTTGAAAATTATTATAAGTTTCCAGCTGAAAATTCTCCTTTATGTCAGGTTCCTTAATCCTACTTATGGGATTATTAACCCAAATACCATCCATATTTACCATATGAAAACCCATGGCATCAAGTATGCCTTCTTTACCTTGGATCTTATCAGCAATCTGGCAGTTTTAATTAATAAGTCTATCTGACTTCCATCCGGGTGCTTAATCATTTCTAGGATACCATCTCTTCCTAGAGGTATTCCCAACACTCAAGACACCTTTCAATTTTCTATTACTCTCATTACTAACATACGAAATTTGCCAGCAGATAAAGGCCTAGAGGTCTATCAAGTCTGCTTGAATGTGCAACTAGCACCCCTTATTCTGCAGCTGCCCCTCCCTTCCCCGTCATTAACCCTCCCCCTTGTCCTGTCCCATCCCCTTTTGAAGCAGTCCACTGTTCTACTGGATACCACTTCTGCAGGTAAATGATTCCACCCAGCCACCACCTCTCAAAAAAGTGTCTCCTCATCTCCTCCCGAACCTTCCTCCCTCCAGTCTCATATCATGGCCCCTGGTGGCCCTCCCCTTCCTTACTTTTAACAGCCCCTCTGTACCCATCTTGTTTATTCCTTTCATGTATTTAAAGGTTTCAATCATGTCACCCCTGTCCCTCCTCTCCTCCAGTAAGTACATGTTCAACTCCTTCAACCTCCTCTCATATGATAAGTCCCCTAGCCCCTTGATCATCTTTGTTGCCCTTAGCTGCACCCCCTCCAGTAACTTAATGTCCCTCTTCAGATACGGGCGCCAGTACTGCACACAGTACTCCAGGTGTGGTCTGACTAATGACCCATACAGTGGCAGAATCACCTCCCTCCTCCCGAGGATATACTCTTGCAATACAACCCAGCATTTGTGCTTCCTTGCAGCTGCCTTCCTACATTGCGCTGAGTTGTTCATTGACCCTGTAATGAGCACACCCAGATCCTTCTCCTCCTCTGTCTGGGCTAGCTGCACTCCCCCCAGCTGGTAACTCCTCCTTGGGTTCTTCATCCCAAAATGCAGCACCTTACACTTTTTGGCATTAAACCCCAGTTGCCAGGTGTCTGACCAGGTTTCAAGCTTTGCCAGATCATCCTGCAACACCTGCCATCCCCCTAGGTCATCCACCACCGTGTCCTACCTTGGTATCATCAGCAAACAGACTGATCTTGCTCTTGATGTCCCATGATATGTCTGCAATGAATATCCCAAACAACACTGGTCCCAACACTGAGCCCTGTGGAACACTGCTCATCACTGCCCTGGGGTGTGAGAGCTCCCCACCCACCACCACCCTCTGTTGTCTTCCTGAAGCCAGTTTCCTACTCATCTCACCAGCTTTGCACCCGACCCTGTGCCTACTAACTTCCTTCCCAGCCTTCCATGTGGCACCGAGTCAAATGCCTTACTGAAGTCCAGATACAGGACATCCACTGCATGGCCCCTGTCCAGTTACCTAGTTACCCAGTCATAGAACTCCACCAGGTTGGTTTGGCGGGATCTGCCACGTATGAAGCCATGCTGTCTGCTGTCCTGTAGTCCTTTGGCCTCTAGGAGGGCCACCAGCCTCTCCTTCAGGATAGTCTCCATTAGCTTACCCACGATGGATGTGAGGCTCACTGGTCTGTAGTTTCCTTGTTCATCCTTGGGCCACTCTTGTGGAGGGGCACCACATGAGCCATCCTCCAGTCCTGAGGTACACACCCTGAATGTAGTGAGGCATTAAATAGGTTCCTAAAGGTCCTGCAAGGACCTCTGCCAGCTCCTTCAGTACCCTGGGGTGGATGCCATCTGGGCCTGGTGCCTTGTCCACCCTCAGTGCCTTCAAACCCTCTCAAACTCTGCCTCCATGATTCCCCATCTGTCACCCTTCCCCCTCTTCTGCCATTTCTCCCACCTTGGGTGTCACCCCTCTTCTCTTTAGTAAATACTGAGCAGAAGTACTCATTTAGTGCTTCTGCCTTATCGCACCCTGCTTCCACCCAACCCCTCCTTCCTAATCCTTACTATGTGGTCCTTACAGCTCCTTTCTCCCTGATGTACCTAAAGAAGTCCTTTCCCCTTCTTAATGCCTTGTGCCAGCCTGAGTTCCAGTAGATGCTTGGTTTCCCTTACTGCCCTTGTCACCTCCTTTGATTCTGTCAAGTACTCCTCCCTGTCCTCCCCCCTTCCTGTTTTCTTGTACTTCCTAAAGGTAGCTCTTTTCTTCCTTACTTTTTCCATGACCTCCTTGCTCAACCAGCTTGGTTTCTTAGTCCTAGCCTTCTTGCTCTGGGCTTTTCAGCAGGTTTTGGTTGCCTCCACTATCCCCAGCTTTATGAGCTCCCACCTCTGGTTAGTGTCCATACTAGATTGAATTCTGGCCAGGTACCCTTTTACCATTTCCCCCATCCTCCCAAAGTCATTATAGATTTTTGGAATGCCAAATATACTTAACCAGACTGTATCCAATTTTTTTTTCCTTTCCAAATTTGGTGTACTATGTGCTCTTCTAGTAAAATGGTTCCTATTTACAAAGGTCAGCTGTATTCCAAACTCATTCAAAATTTCACCATTATACCAAATATCATTGGCCAACCTAGGTGAATGCAGGGTAATATTACAATCAAAATTTCCATCAGAATCAGTCAGAAGCTCTACACTTTGTATATCAGTTTCCAGCATAAGAACACCCATATTGACCCTAAAAAGCAGAATTAATTACTTTTTAAGTTCCATCTCTGTCCCTTGTATCCAATGTGGTGGCCCTCTGAGCCTAATCCTTGGGGAAATCATCTTCCTATCTCCTTTTTCTTCCCTACAGGGTTCTACACTTGTTCTATCATTAGCTGATTAAGCTTTAATTGATCCCTCTACCTTCCTTCTAATCCAACATTCCATCTGTATAGGATGCTCTGTTATATCTTCAGTGGAATCAAAATTCATTTTTGGGTCCTTCATAGCCAGTGTCCATTCAATTATTAGGCTTCCAATTTCTCTTTTAAGATCATTAAGTTTAGCCCCCAAGTTACATTCAGATTTGAAGTCCCTCTTATCACATATAACTGAGGGGTCTCCTTTCTTGTTAAAGACCACCTCTACCTCTTGTTTATAATCCTTTATAATATCAGTATCCACCAAACTTTCCTCTATTGATTCTGTTGATCCCAATGGATCAGCCAAAATAGCTATAGCAGCACATTCACAGTTTTTTGTAATTTTTTATCCTCTATTTTTCTTTTTTTTTTTTTTTCTTATCGGTTTAGACGAATCTGGTATAATTAATGTGGAAAATTCTTCCCTTATATCTCTACCCTCTTTACTCAAATTCTCATTATCTATATGGTGTATAATAGAATCAGATTTCTCTAATGGGGTACTATTTTATCCACTTTTCCATTGATTTCCTCAATATTTATCTGATTATTGAATATACCAGCCTTAATCATTTCTACTTCCTCTCTAATGGCTACTAATTGCTCCATAATGAGCACATTGGCAGAGAAGGTTGTTTTAATCATCTGAATCAGATCTTTACTCAGAGCTGTTGGATAGTAGATACTATTACCAAAATAAACTATATTCTCTTTCCAAATTGGTTGTTCCTCAGGTACTAAACCAGATTTACCACCTTCAAATGGAGTCTGTGGTGGATTAAGTAATTTAAGGCCCTCAAGTGTAGTTTGAAGATCTGCAGTAATTGCTCTAAGTTTATCTGTTAAAACTGGGGTAGGGTCTAAACTTATACTGTTCACACTTATTGTTTCATCTGAGTTTCCTGAACCCAGCAGGCTTTTAATAAGATTTTCTGAAACCGAAGCCTTTAATGAGATCTCTAATGGGGTCTCATTATCTATATTATCAAAACAAATATGATTAGAAGCAATAGGAACTTCTTACTATAAGTAAGTGAATTACTTGCCCTTATAAGTGTATTATCATCTACTTCTGCAGTAAATGTTTCCCACACATTAGAGAACTCTACATTACTATGCAGATTAGGGGCTGATATTTTCCCTTGTCTCTTGATAGATGTTAAATGAGTTGTTATTTATAGTTTGTTTAAGGCATTGAGATCTAACTTTTATTCTTTTAAGTTACTCTCTCTCATCAATATTAGTCATTACAGGTAAAGTAATTTGATCCAGTTGTGCCTGTTTCCTGATAATTACCATAATTAATCAAAAAAGGTAAGACACAGACGAAACACAAATTTCCAGAAATAGTAGGATAAAAGTTTTATAATCTTTTGGTCTTTTGATAAGAATTCACTTTAAATCGAGATGACCCAAATGTTCTAAATGTTCTAAAGAATCTTATTCAGTGGGACTAAAGTCTGAAAAGGTTACAGATGTCCAGTTCTTCACTTCACTTCAGTAGGGGCAAAGAGAACGTTTTGAGATGGCACACCAGCCAGCGGGAACACACAAGATACTCTGGAGAGCTTTATTTTAACATAGGTGGCATACCTGTTATAGATATGAAAGAAGCATAAAATAGAGCCTGCTATCTGTGCTTCTCCCCAACAACAGCAGCGTTCAGTGTTCCACCACTGTGCAGAAATCCACTACACAGCAGCAGAGGCACTGAGGGGAGCAAAAGCTCAGAGTCATACCTGTGAACTTACCAGCAAGCACAGCCCTCCTCTGACCTCCTCGGCTGGCCATTATCTGACAGTCACAAAGCATAATCATGCACATAACAATGATCTGTAACTGTCAGATAGCAGACACCTGAGGAGGTGAGAGGAGGGCTGTGCCGACTGCTGTGTTCACAGGACTGGCTCAAAGGGTGGGGGGTGGTGGTCAGAGGAAGTCTCAGCAGGTGGGTGGGGGTCATGGTACTGTTGGGGGTGGAAGGAATGGCTGAACCACCAGGGAATTATAAAAGTAAAAGGAATGGGAGAGTAGAGCATGGAGGGCACTACTGGACCACCAGAGAATTATAACAGTAAAGGGAACTGGAGATCAGGGGTGCACCACTGGATCACCAGGGAATTATAACAGTAAAGGGAACTGGAGATCAGGGGGGCACCACTGGATCACCAGGGAGTTATAACAGTAAAGGGAACTGGAGATCAGGGGGGCACCACTGGATTGGATCACCTGGGAATTATAGCAGTAAAGGGAACTGGAGATCGAGGGGCACCACTGGATCATCAGGGAATTATAACAGTAAAGGGAACTGGATATCAGGGGGACACTACTGGATCACCTGGGAATTATAACAGTAAAGGGAACTGGATATCAGGGGGCACCACTGGATCACCTGGGAATTATAACAGTAAAGGGAACTGGCAATTGGGGGGCACCACTAGACCACCAGAGAATTATTACAGTAAAGGGAATGGGTGATCGGGGGGGGCACCAGGGAGTTATTACAGTAAAGGGAACTGGCAATTGAGAGGGCACCACTGGACCACCAGGGATTAATGAAATTATAGGGGATGAGAGCTCAAGGGCAGTCAGCTGCAGTACAGCTGTCCTGCTTTTGGTGGGAGGGCACAGGCTTAGCGCCCATGTACGAGGAGATTTTTGGTGACGGTAAACAGTGTCACCTGGGGGGGGCAGTTTACCACCACAAACCTTTGAATATGCCACTGTATCAGTATACATGAGAAGACCCCCTCATTTGCATAGGCACAGCAGTATTTTAGCACCATAGGTTGCTAGGTGCCTAGAGTGCTCCTGGGTCCTCTGAATTTTGCCCGACCTGGAGCACTAGTGCAAGCCTGGATTAGCACCAGCACTAACCATGTTAGCACTGGCACTGACGTTTGAATATCAGGCCTTCTGTGCATTAATGAATTACCTTGTTTGGTGTGCAGTTTAACAGTTTTCAAAGAAAATTATAATGGGTTTTCATGTTTGACAAGCAAAAGGCAAATGCATATCTGAATAGTCTAACTTTGTGCTTGAATACATTCTAAGAGAATTTTCACATCACCCTTCTCCTACTAGCAAAACTGCCACAAGAACATGGAATAAGTCATGTTCATGACTCCAAACATCAACAGTGAAACTGCAATAGCTGAGCAATAAAATACAGACAAGACAGCTGTTGTTTGTAATGACACTGCCAACTTTTGAATAAGCAGTTCATTTTTTATACCTCGCAAAAAATGATGCCTGACATAACCAGGAAAAATATTACTCAAAAATGTGTTTGTTGCTTTGTGCTTGGTCTGGGGACCTGGCTTGGAGGGTGGGGGTAGGATAACACTCAGAGGGAGTGGGAGGGTATGATTAACTTGGAAAAGAGTCAGAAATGGGAGGACAATCAGTAACAGGGAAAGAGCTTGGTTGTTGAAGGTTGCTTACTGACATAGCAGGAGTTCTCTGGTCCCCTTCAATAGATGTGCAAACTAACAACAGATTGCAACAGTGTCACTGGCATGGAGAGTGTTGTTGAACTGGTCCCCCTCAGCAAAAGGCTTCAGAAGGAAGTGGGTTCTGCAGAGGAGGGTGAAGGCTTCCGTGCAACACAGATGAGTGTCATGACTGACTAACAATGAGCTTCATTATGAAGTATGTTCTTCACAGAATCACCTCTGCCTTCCTGAGAAGTTCACTGCTCATGCATCCAGCTTTCATTCACATTTTTAATAATGCCCAATTAGAGGTTCACATCTTCTTCACAGTATCAGCTTGGTGTTCCAGAGAATGTTGCCACTCACTCATCCAGCCCTCCTGCACACTTCTACTTATACCCAATTAAATCTTCGCAAATAGTAAGTGATGGCAACAACAATCAATAGCACGCGACACCACTCACTAGTAGACCATCATAAAAATGATCATGCCCTGGTCCCTAATGCATTCCCATGGCAAAGCTAAAAATCAATTCCTGACTTACATCACAATAGGAACTGGTCTGCTATGCAGACCAGCCCTAAAAAAAAGAAAGATATTAAATGTATGACATTATGTGCTGTCCCAGTGACGCAGCTGTAGTGCTACCACCCAACATGCCAGCAACCGAGATCGGGAGCGTTTCAGGTTGCTAGGGGCTGGTCAGTGGGAAGGATGAAGCATCCTATGGACTGCTCTACTCCTGGGGGTTGCTTACTCTCTGTATGACTGCCATCGGTCTATGTGATAACGGGAACGCCTAAAGACAATCACCATTATCGACAGTCAGAGTGCCAAAAGATTTTCGGCACTCTGACAACCCCGTGCACAGGACAACGTGCCAGGAGAGTTTTTTAATGCTTTCTGGGGCTGCATGCCTCTACACCCCTTGTGGAGGCTTTGCCCCTGCACCCCTTACTTAAGGATTCTCAACTGGGGGTGCATGTCAGGTGGTAAAGCATTAAAAATAAAGGTTCGGGCGGCACAATAAAATCGCACCAGCGCCCAGATCCGAACCGGTACCTCACTCACCCCAACCACTAGCCAAACCCTGACACCACGACTCAGCTTGGCCATCCACTGCAGCGCCACCCCTACAGCCCCTCCACCCTCCCAGCTCATGCTTGCCATGATCCCCCCCCACATCTGGCGTACACATACCCACATCCTGTCACCCAGTTCGCCCACCCCCTCATCAGGTCGTCCCCCCTCCCATTACCATGAGGGATTGTGCCAGGAAGGAGTCGCCATTATGGACAGCACCCTTTCTCATCCACCTCATGGGTTAATACTGCCACCATGTGGAGGCCTAGTGGCAGTGCAGGCCTGCAAGCGGCAATGCATGCGTGGTGCAGCGGGACCCTTCAGAGTGCGTGCATCTCCACATGTGCACTTTGACATGTGTACCCCAGCAACAGGGTGGAAGAAAAATGGTGGAAAAAGTGGCACGGCAGGTATTTATCTCATACTGCACACTGTGCCTCTACCCACCTCACCACCGCAGTGACCTGCTGGCTGACAGATACATACTCTGTGGGGGGGCCCTCCCTCCCTCTTCTGATCCTGCTATGGGGGGGGGAATCTATGAAGGTTCCAGCTGACCAGGTAAGCTCAGGGAAGGTGATGGGCCAGTGAGGGCCAGTGTAGCAGGGCAGATGGGAGCCCTAACCTGCCTCAACTGGGGAGTGTAAATAAAGTATGGAAACAAAATGTAGGGCATTACATCTCCCTTCACAATATTCTCTATCAAATATTTTCTATCAATGGATGAATAGTTTGTCTTATTTGAGTTTTCTTTTTTCTCTTTCATATTTTTTCTTACTTTGTATTTTTTTCATTAATTCATTTCTTTCAGTAGCGCTTTTTAGAAGTCCAAACATTCCATTGCTAACCTTGACACAAAATGTCCGCTTCAGTGAAATTAGGTTAATTGAACTTACTTTGAACACAGACACTGCCCTCTGGCAGCAAAAGCTGTAGTAGTTTACTACTGGCTGTAGGCCAGAATGGAGAACTTTACTGTGCATGCCTGTGTGTGGTGGCTGGTCAGGTCAGTCATTCTGTGACTGTCCCATTCATGGTGGGTAGGGTCAGGTGATAGTTCTTATTTAATTAACACAAACTCAGTGTGCTCAGTGGCACACCTGATCATATTGAATTTGCTGGTGAAGACAGTGAGTACACTGCTGTAGTGTCATCAGGAGAAGGAATTGCACTGCTACTGCTGGGAATGTAAAACCAAACTGTGGTGCCAGTTCCAGTGGAAGGAATTCTGGGAGACATGCCAGTGCCACCAGGAGGGGTAAGAGTCAGGGTGGAAATAGTAGCAGATGTCACTTGTTGAACATATAGATAATACAATGGATGGTTAAAGCAGACCCTTGGTAAGTTGAATTTAAAGAACTGTAGTTAGCTAAAGCTCCCATTCCCTGAAGCCTGACCGACTGATTAGGCTTTTCACAAGAAAAATTCAAATTTAAGTGCCTGCACTTACTCCCTATTACACTCATAAAGTCCACCGGCAGGCAACATGGCGGGCGCTGCATAGTGTCATCTCATATTAGTGTGTGGTGCTGCATTGCTTGCTTGTATGCTGAGTGAGCAGTGCAGCACTGCACACTAACATGAGATGGCACCATGCAGCGCCTATCATGTTGCCTGCCGGTGGAGTTTACGAGTGTAATAGCAAGGAAGTACAGGCATGTAATTTTTTTTTAATTTTCCTGAAAAAAGCCTAATCAGGCAGTCAGGCTTCAGGGGGTGAGGAACTTTAGCTAACTACAATTCTTCTTTAAGAAATAATAAGAATTCAAGATTCTTAGAATCTAGCCTTGAGTGATGTGGTGAGGCACAACTTCCAGCTGTACTAAAACGTCTTTCCAAAGTAACCAACGTTGGAGGGCATACAAGAAATTACAAAGTCACTTTGCATTGTTTTATAGTCCGCCAACTTCCCTAAGGCAAGCTTCCAGCCCAAATTTGTTCAGAACTGGCTTTTTGCCTTCTACATGGATAGATGAGGAGTTGAGAAAGATCATGAGGCTAAAAGTTAAAGCAAAGAGCCACTATACTGTAAGTTTTCCAGTCTAACAACTGATTTGCAAGAATACAGGGAACTTATAAATGCCTGTAAACTGAACCTCAAAAATGCTAAAAGAAAATACGTTAAAAATCTACAGGAAAAAAATTGTCTGATCCTAAACATTTCTGAGCAGAGGTTAACTGCCTTCTGACAGGTCATTCTGGGCCATCTGAGCATGATATTATTGCTGATGGCCAACTATTCAGTGACCCTGCAGCTTCTGCCAATGAATTCAGTAGTTTTTTCACTGACCTGGATAGATTTAAATTCTTCGGTAATTGTCCTCCTCTCCACCCCAACCCCCTCCTCAGGCCAAGAGGAAACTAGGAGGCTATCCCCCTGAATTTCATTTCATCTGATTATACAGAAGGAGGTGTTAACCCAAATGGGGTGGTTGTGGTTACAACCTGATGCTTTGTTAGGCTATGACAAACTCAGACCAAAATTCCTAAAATCAGCTGACCCAGTGATTGCCTCCCCTCTCCAAATGCTCTTTAACAAATCCTTAATGGAGAGAGTTATAACTGAATGATGGAAGGTGTCCCTAGTTGTACCTGTCCACAAGGGTGGCCCCACAGAACTTGTAGAGAACTGTTTGCCTGTCTTTCTATAAAATTCACTAGCTAAAGTTCAGGAGAGGTCTGAAGAAGTCGGGTCTTTCTGCCAAAATGTAAGCAGTAGTTTTGTCATGGTGGTACAGAGGTAAAAGCCAAAGGAACCCTACAGAAAAATGAGAACATCAAAAAAGAAGCAATCTTCATTAAGGCAGCTCCTTATTCAGGATTCCCTAAGGGCAGTGTTCCCGGAGACAAGACTTTTTCTGTACACTATCAGAGTGTGATTACAAGCACACAGAGACAGCTTCTAGCACCTGGACTGTTTGTGAGTAGTGAGTACAGCCACACAATAATGAACTTTAAAAAGGAGGGCCAGAGGCTACATGGAAAAATATATAATTTACCTCCACTGAAACAAGTGTTTATAGCAGACTCGTATACAACTATGTACTCTTTGAAAGCACTGTACTGCATATAAATTCTGATATTAAGAACACTTGTCCTCATCTAGAGTGTGTATGCCCATACTTACCTTCTGGAGACCTGCATGCAAGTATTTTCCTGAACACAGCTCCAAGAGTACTTTGATCAACATCATTTCTCTCTCTCCCCCGCCCCGCCTCCTCCCCCCTCCCTCCCTCCTCCCTCCCTCTCTCTCTCTCTCTCTCTCTCTCTCTCCCTCTCCCTCTCCTCCCTCTCCTCTCTCTCTCTCTCTCTCTCTCCCTCTCTCCCTCTTTCATATCTACAGCATAGGTTTAGGAACCACCATGGCACTGGCACAGCCCCTGGTATAGTTTATTTGTTTTTTCAGTTTTGGGCCAGGAAAGACACACTAAACAGAGGCTTGTTTACAGGTGCATCCTGGGAGCACAGGGAAGTTAAGTGACTTGCTCATGGTCACACACCATGCAAGTGGTGGCTATGGGATTCAAACCCAGTTCTCCAGGTTTGCAGCTCAGTGTTCTTAATATGCTATACTGCCTCTCCCAGGTTGATCTCAGACACCCTTGGTGCAATGGATGGTGGGCTTATGACTGGTTCGGTGTTTATAGACCTCACCAAGGCCTTTGACCTAGTCAATCACAGCCTCCTACTGGCTAAACTACAACCACTAGGTCTTGATAATCTCCTCTGCTATTGGTTTAAACAATACCTGACTGGCAGGAAACAGCAGGTGACGTGGAAGCGTTGCCTATCACTGCAAGGATTTGAGAGGTTTCTCCTGAGGTTTGATGGGGGGCTTCCAGACTCCACTGCCACCTCCCTGCCCTACATAAACCACACAGCCACACACTTCCTATGCCTAGTGTTTTTCATCTTTGATCTTACTTTGGTGCTGCCTCCAGATTATCTGCTTCATCTGCTGTTTTGTTTTGGGCCTGTTTCCTTTTATCTCCATGTTCCTGTCTGTTTTGCCTCTGTTTGCTGTATGCTCCTTGTTCTATTGTTTGTACTCCTTTTGCTGCAGTTGTTGTGATTGCTGTTGCCTGCATGTTCCCTTTGCTTCTGTCCCCCCCCAAACCAATTTTTTGTTTCTGTTGTTTTCTTTCCTTGGCTCCCTTTGCTGTGCTTTGCTTTTCATTTCTGTGCTGCTGTCTCTCTCTCTCTCTCCCTGATGCATTGTTCATGCTGCAGCTCCTCTGCCCCCCCCCCAAAAAAAAACATCTTTGTGCATTTCTTATTTTTTTAACTATTTCTGCTCCCTACTTTTGGAGCATCTCTCAGGGTCCCATTCACAGCTCCTTGGCTCCACCGCCCATCTGAACCATTCTCCACGGCTACATCAGGTTCAGGATTCCAGGGCTCTCCTGGCCCCTTGGAGAGGCCCCCAGGATCCCCAGGGGGAGGTGCAGAGAATGGCCGACATTGGATGTGTGGCCTTGGGCTACCGATGGTTGCCGTCACCTCCCCACCGATAAGAGGATTTTCCATAATTTTCTCCCCGGAGCTCAGACATGCAATGACATCCCACTCGGCGTGTGAAAACTCCCATACACACCCAACAGATGTCCGCTGTAGCTCCAATCCCCTGCATTCTGTGAACATGCACTGTGATGCCTCCAGCCACCACCAGAGGTCGCCAGTGCACCGGCTTGTGAAACCTCCCCCCCCCCAAGGAAGGAGAGCAGTCCATAGGACACTCAATACTTCCCCATCCCCACTGACCCCAGACGACCCAAACTCACTCCCGAACCCGGGTCGTGGATGTAGCACGAGGTGTAGCATCCAGCGCCTCAAGCCTCAGCGCCACCAGGCCGGCCTTTGTGCATTTCTGCTGCAGCTGCTTGTAGGTTCTACTTGCTGCCACCCATCTGACCTTCTTTGGTGTGCATTTGGAGTCTGCTTGCTTGTTTTTCCTTCAGTTCACTTCTATTCTAGTTACTGGCCTCCTGCTATCCTCTGCTGGTCAACTGTCACCTTTCCCTGGGAGATGCAGCCATGTGGGGTTCAAGCCATCTTAATTGCTGCTTTTTGAATGTTTGTCTTGCAGCCCTCATTTGTATCACCTGCTGCTCCTGGTTGGTGCCTCACTCCATGGTTCATCATGCTCAGGTGTTCCAATGGCATCGCTCTTCCTCTGGACCTCCTATGACCCATTCTGGTGGGTGCTCCATTTGGAGCCCCCTTATTTGTTGACTAGTTCCTATCACTTCTGAGGTTAACTTACATAGTGGTAGTGCACTGGCCTGTAGAGGCACAGTCATGTGACCATGTGCATATCCTAGCCTGTACTTAGAACCAGGACCCAGCCCTACAGCAATGTTCAGGATGCTGGGGGTTATCCGCCCATAGTAGTTACCTCCTAGGGATAGGCTCAACACTCCAAGCTCCACTCAAACTCATCTATTACTCCTTGTAATCCTTCCCAGCTATCAGCATATTAAACCTCATGGTCACTCACTCAGTCAATTTGAACCCAGAGGACATGAATTCCCAGCAGTCTGCCTTCCTCCAAATTCTTCACAGAAAGCCTCCTCAAAATCTCAGTTCTATATTAAGTAAAGGACTATCCTTGAGATAATGTCTGCACACCAAGTATTGAAAGGTCATCCTTTTCTTCCTCCGCCAGAAAGCAGGCAGTGTGGATTTGTATGTTGCAGCATCAGTACCAACCCCAGCTTCACCTTCATCACCAGTATCTACTCCTACTACCACTCCTGCATCATTTCAGTTTGAGTGGTCACAGATTCTTATTCTTTAACTGGGCTCAGCCACAGCTTGGTTTAATTCCATAGTGGCACCTGGAAATTCAGGCCTTCCAATCAACTGTTGGAACTGGGTCCTCCCAATTGGCTTCCAGGTCTTCTTAGTAATACTCCTGTTCCTATACTGACTCTGCCATCAACTTCCATTTCTCTGGTATTGTGCCAACAGCCAGCATAGGTTTTCTGTCTCAATCTCCAAAACTGGTTCACCAACCAACAACATCCCAGGCAGGTGCATTGTCAATGCCTTCTCAACTTGATCTTGCTATCAGATATGCTGGCACTTTCCAATTACCACTGGTCAGTTTCTGCCCCAAAACTACGGCTTATCTGTTGAGAGTCATAGATGTCTGGGTGGCTTTGGATAATGTTTTATGTTGCAGGCTGTGTGCTGGAAAACATGCTCCACCTGTTTCACATGTGGGAAATCTTGTCATTTTGCAGCGTTATGTCCCCTCAGTTCATAATTCGCAAACATTTCCAAATTCATCTCATACTTCATTGTCTGGGCAAGTGTTTTATGCACCAGTGAAACATTTTGATAAAAAAGGATGACTAATTGTATTTTCTGATTGAGCAATTCCATCAACTTCAACTAATATGCTTGCTTTGTGGCACCATGCACTCTGCAGCACATCTCCAGCTGCTGCAGGGCAACCCAGTCTAAGCTGGTCTGCCACTATATTCCTGTCTTTTTCCTAATCAAAGCCAGATCTGACATTTTGCCTAGTTTTGACTCCAGTTAAAATTTCTCATCTCCAGCAGTTGTTCTCTATCCATCAACCTGGATGTGATTCATTTTCTTCTCTCAACCCTTGACAAAGTCTTCCATACTGGACTTCTTTCCATGCTATCCACCTCAGTTATTTGTTCTACTCTTCAGTCAGCATCTGTGTATCCAGATGTTTCATGACAAATTACTCCATATTTCTGATCTGGTCTCTTCCTTCTTATCCAAATGCTCCCGCACAGAGCAAAAACTATTATCCTTACTAGGACACCTCAATTTTGCAATGAGGATTATTCTCTGAGGAAGAAGTTTCATATGTCTTTTTAACTTGGCACTTTTAGTCACTGCTCCGGATTATCACCTTATCATCACTGCTTCAACTTATTCAGACCTTGTCATGTGACCACATGTTCTCTCATACTGGAATGACATATACATGTTTGCAAAGATCCATCTCCAGGATCAGACATCAGGGTTTGCCTCGTTGCAACACCATCCTATGGTTTTGTGTCATTTTGTGGACCATTTTAATTTGCTTGCCGATGGCCATCAGAAATCCAACATAGTCCTCATTTTCAAACCATGTCTTGTCTGAACTTTATCACATCACAACAGCCACGCTCCCCTGGAGCACCTTCAGAACAATCAACCTATCATATTCTAGTCTGATAACCAAACAGTCTTTCACATAATAAATACATGTCAATTTCCCTTCTCCATAATGGAGTTTCTGAGAAGATTAATATGAACTTCTTTATGGTACAGTTTAGAATTGATAACATGTTCATACCTAGTCCTGCTAACTTTCCTGCTAATTGACTCTCTCGCGTTCACTTACAGCAATTCACAACTTCCAACCTCAAGCCAAAAAACTTTTGACTCCTCCTCCCTCATTCAAGGATCTGCATACTGCTCACAAGCAATCGGCATGATGGCTACATCATAGTGCTCACAAGCAAGCGACCTGTCGACCACATCATACTGTTCACAAGCAATCCGAATGTTAGCCATGTCATACTGCTCTAAGTGATTGGCCTGTTGGCTGCATATACTGCTCTCAAATATTAGGCCATTGGCCAATACTATCAAATAATATATATTGGGCATTCAGTTTAACTTACCATCCATCTTTTCTAGCTCATACATATTCTGTCCAACAGTTAAAGCATTCCTTCAAGACCTAAGATACCTACTACTGAAGGACTGTTCTCAAGGAAGCTTGTAGTCCATGGTCTATATTACAAACTAATGAATCTCTTACAAGAGGGAACAGGAAAGGGGAAAGGGGAAAGGGAACATTGTTTAACCAGGAGTAGCACACTAAGCCAAAGCTTGCTTCCAGATGCAACCTGGTAGCACAAGGAAGTTAAGTGACTTGCTCAGAATCATACAGTATGTACCTAGGCAGCTGTGGAATTCAAACCCAGGTCTCCAGATCCGCAGCTCAGAGCCTTAACCCACTGCACAATACTGCCTCCAAAAAAGAGTGAGTCTTCGGTTTACTAACTGCTCAGCACTTACAAGAGGCTATGACATTAGCCTTCATTGGACTCCTATTACCTGGGGAATGTACATCTGCCTCAGTGGCATTCAGTCCCACTACCTGCTTTCTAATCAATGCAGAGCTGTTTACCCTGACACCAACAAAGAGATGACTCCTTCTCTATCCTTCCAACAGCTGCAAATTACTTAACTATAAATCACAACCATGCTTCTGCTACCATCTGGAATTCTCTAGCTGCATAATAAAGTCTGCTTACAGAGTAGCATGGAAAACATACACTTCCTTTTGGGTACTTCAAAACATAGACCCCCTGTAATATTCCATTCTTCATGTTCTGGCATTTGCATCCTACTGCTGTCAAACATTTAGCTGGATGGTTACAACAGCCAAGTAGTATATCTCAGGTATACAATTTACCTTGATGTCCAGCCATCCAATATACTTCGCAAGATATTCCCACAAGGAGGCCAATAGGCTACAACCTGTATTCTCAACTGATGGGTCTCTTAAAAGATGGAGTTTGGGGATCTTACAGTGATCTTAATCTAGAAGAAACCATGACCTTAGCCGGCCCAGTGGTGCTGAAGGCTGAAGTGTGGTTGCCACCTCACTTTTCATGGGGCCCATTGTTCAGGAAGCGAGCACGGGCCACCGAGGATTGCAGAGGAGGAGAAGGATTGAGCATCCAAGGACTGCTCTCCTTCTCCGGGGGACACCAGCTTTTGGTGCATGACTGGCTAGCAGAGGCTGGGGGCTGGGCGGCTGAGGCTCAGGAAGAGGAAAAGTTGTGACAGATGCTCGGAGGAGCATGTGTGGTAGCGTGCATGCTCGCTCCTTCTGGCGTCAGTGCACACTGCATCTTGGGGGGGCAAAGAAAATGGAGGAGAAAAGTGGGCACTGGTGGAAAGAATGATCCGATCCCCACAGGTGCTTCCTCCATGATGGGCAGTAACCCTCGGCACCAGATTTGTGTGTGACGGTGGGTTGGGGGTTCCCGTCAGCCTGCCATGGGGGGCACAGCCATGGGGCAGCTGAGTGGTATATTGCAAGCGAATGACAGAGCTGGGGTATCACGAGAAAACAGTGCCAGGAGGACAAACATGAGTAGCTGTAAAACAAACAAAAAAAAGAAACCAAGAAACCATGATCTTAGCATTCCTTGGATTCCTAAAACCTGGAGTCTTTACCACTTCTTCTGACTTCAATCCTGTAATTCACCTAACAAAGAATAGTATCAAGAAATCATCAGCAGATCATGTTACCCTTACTTTACCAAGATCAAAAAACTGACAGAATAGAGGGGCCACAATTCCTGTTTCACAAGAAACTCAGCTTGGTGTCCTATTTAAGTCCTCAACCAATCGAATGCTCTAGTCAGATATACAAGCATCCTGATTCTACTCATCCTCTTCTGTGTATTAAAAACTATTACATGACTACTTCTGAGTTCATCCTTCATTTCAATGTGTTGCTGTCTTGTCTGGGTCTTGATTCCTCATCTTTTTCCAGACATTCATTCGGAAATGGAGCAGCAATCTCTGCTTCCAGGAAGAACACACCTGCTCACATTGTCAAGATCATTGGTCAGTTACTTCATCCGGCTTTGAAACTTAGAGAAACATATTCTTAACTCCACCAAGCTTATCAACAGCTAGCCTTATAATCTGTAGAAGCCTGAAAGGAAGACTAACCCAGTAACCTGTGTTCCCTAGAGGTTTCCCCCACAGGGGATCTTCCTGTTCTCTGTGTTATTGGGTCTATTCAGTGAGTTAGAGAAGAGTTCTATTACATCACTCTCTAGTCTTTTTGGCTTTTACCTACCAATCTCCTTTAGCCTTGAGAAACTTCTTCTGGTATTTCTACCAAGGATGGAAATCCAGAGGAAAGACTCAAGTCTTAGTAACTCATCAAAGTAACATCCGAGCACTTACACAACTGGCAGTCACACAATAAATTGAAAGGTTTCACCTGTGATTTTACTGGGGGCTGCCAGACTCCAACCCCCACCCTACATAAGCCATAAACACACACACCTCCCCTGCCTGGTATTTTTCAATACTGCCTCCCTCCCCTCCTCTTCTTCCAGTGCTCTGCCTCTAATGTGGCTCCTTTAGCTACTAATTTCCTTTAGCATCTCTATTATTAGTGGGTGGGAGATTAGGCAATGGGGAGGGATCGTACACTACAGAAACCTATTTTTATTATTAACGGGTGGGAGATGAGGAGAGCGGAGACTGAGAAGGGACCCTACATTATGGAAAATTATTTCTTTTATTAACGGGTGGGAGATTGGGCATTGGGGAGGGACCCTACACTATGGCAAATGTTTTGTACATTGTGGGAGGGAGATGAGGGACTGGGGAGGGACCCTACACAATGGAATAAATGTTTTTCTTACTGTTGGGTCTGTAGTCGGGGTGGGAGAAAGCACAACTGGACTGTAGAGGAATGCGGCTGCATGGGGTTTGAGCTGGTGGAGGGCTGCACACTGCCACATTAATGGCATGCAAATGAGCCCATAATGGGCATGATAATGGCCACTAGCACCTTTCATGCCCGATGAGCTCATTTGCATGGCTCCTTACATGAATAGCACTTTAGCGCCTGAGCGCTATTGACTGCAGGGCCATTTTTCTGGCTGGCTGTGGGGGCAGCACTACTGGGTATTCCACTGCTTTTCCTGTATTAGCACTGTCCCCACTGGCCCCTATTCCCAGTTGGACAGCACACTGCACTATCTGACTGTGAATAGCTCCATTGTCCACCAGTGCAGCCGGGAAGTGCAGTACAAACTTTTGCACCCACGTTGCATTCTTTTTGTGAATCCTGGCCCAGTTATTTTATTTGTGTCAGCCTTGTTGTAGAGATAAAATTGTGATTTGTTATGTACCTTAATACAAGTAAAACTGAAAGAAAACTAGATTCTATTATGATCACTAGTACCAAGGGGAGGGCCAGTGTGTCAGTATTTTATGTCTAAATTGGATGTTCCCAATACCACATGTAGTATATTATCTTTTCTTGTTGACTCTAAAATGTACTGGCTCACATGTGCTTGATCACATGAACCCAAAAACAGTCTGCCTTGGACCCAGGTGGCTGTATGTGTATCCCAGTTGATGTCACCTAGGTTAAGATCTCCCAAGAAAAGCACTTCCCCTTGCTCACATGCTGATTCTATTTCTGTCATTAATTGTAAGGTAACATCGAGGGGGGTATCTGAGGGATGATAGCATAGCCCTGCTATTTAAGAGTCACCGGAGTTTGGGAAAACCTTGATCCATAGACTTTCTTTATTTGTGGATATTTCAATCTTTTTTTTAATATCAATTGACTCAAAAACTTTGTTAACATATAAGGCAATACCGCCCCCCTTTTTGTTGGACCTGTTATGACAATATAAGTTATATCCATAGATATTCCTTTCCCAGGTCTCGTTATTTGTCCACCAGGGTTTCTGTAATAGATATAATGTCTGGACTTTCCTTTACAACTAATTCTAACAACTCGTTAAATTTGTTATTTCGACTCCTTGCATTCAAAAGACACCATTTTTTTTATAATGATTTTATTCAGCCTTACTTGATCCAATCTTTTATTTGTAGGATTATTAGAATTGTATGCATAGCTGGTGTTTTCACCCACAATACCTAGTTTAAAGTCGTATGTTCAAAAACATAGTTAAAGCTATTGCTCAGTTCGTTTGCTCCCTTTTTAGATGTAAACCATCTTTAAAATAATAGGATTTATCACCCTAAAACATACTCCAGTGATTAATAAATGTAATCATTTTCTTCTTGCACCAGTTGAATAGCCTGGTGTTAATACAAGAAATTGTATGTTGCTGTTTTTTTTCCACGGTGGCCAGTGGTACTGGCAAGATGCTCGATACTGCAGCTGAACATCCTTTTTTTATCTTATTGCCTAAGGATAGTAATTTATAACAAATGTCCTTTTCATGTTATTTTCTTTGAATATGTTGACAGTTTTAGGTATCTGGGTTTAATTCTAGATAGTTCATTATCTTTTGAATAACATGTTAATAATGTCACTGAAACTATACATCAAAGACTTGGCATGCTGTTTAGGATTACAAATTTTTTAATTCCAGACTCTCACAAATTGCTAGCCCATAGTCTCCTATTTTCAGTTCTTAAATACTGCTATCAATTTATGCTGCAGCAAACTAATATCCAGATTGTATACAACGGTATCTGTAGGTTTATTACTAATCTCCCTAGAACAACTCATCACTGTCTTTTGTATTCTACTGCAGGCTGCTTCTCCCTAGAAGATCAGTGTAAATTTTGCTATGGTGTAATTATGCATAAGGATGTTTTGCATCTCCTTCCCAAATCTGTTTCTGGTATGTTTTGTATTTCACTGAACTGGCATGGGACAAGAGCTAGGAATTCTAGGTTTTTTTCAGTATTCCTTTTTTTTCTTAAATCCTCCTCACAGAGATCTTGTTGATAGAGGGCCTTCCAATTTTATAACACTTTGCCAGATGAACTTGTTAGCTGTTACACCATCACTGCACTTTAATCTATTTTGAAATCATGGTTACAGTGACAAAGCATTTGTATTTGTGCTAGACGAATTGTACTGTATATATTTTATTGTCTGTATTCTATGTGGTGTTTTTCTATTTTTGTATTGTATGTTTGATCTTGTCACTAAGGCAAATGGGTAATTATGTCCATTAGCTTAAAGTATAAAAAATTAAAATATGAAATGCAAATGAATAGCCAACCTGACCACCCCATCCAGTATTTATTCCTAGGGTTCCTCTCGTGTGTGCATTATCTTACTGTTCCTGTTGTTTTACTTATAGCTTTTTACTTCTTGGGTGAACTCATTCAGCTCCTGTCCCCACCACCTCTCAGCTGGCACCCATCTCCCCCAGACTTGGAGCAGGGCTGGAGGGGAGGGCTGGGAGGGCTGCCCCCCAGCACACAATCCAGATGGCTCCAGGCATCCAGGTGATGGTGCAGGTCTGGGGATGTGTGCAGGGCTTCATCCTGCCCTCTGATCACCATTTCTGTTTTCTCCTGACCCCAGCAGAGGCATCACACCAGAACATGTGCAAGGAGGCATGCACATCTTGCAGATCCATGCCCCTCCCATCAAGCCACTCATTGCCTGCACAACCACCGTGCCTCCATTCAGTGGCAAAGGCCGAGATGACCCCCAGCCACCACTTGGGAGCATCATTTCAGACTGCACTTTATAAATGTGAGACATGCAAGCTTTAGGGTTACCACCTTTTAAAAAGGCCAAAGTGGGACATTTCTTACTGAAACATGATTTTTCGCAGGACAATATGTAGTCTCAAGCAATGCGACAGACTTGTTTTCTCTAAATAATCAGAATTAAGACTAAGTGTTGTTGTTTTTTTAGCTGTTTTTAGTGTTTCTTATCATTTTAAGGTATTTTAATTAAGGTATTATATTGTTTTGCAGCATTTAGAGGAAAGTGAGAAAATAATTTTTTTCTGCTATGATGTCAGGACATATAGTATTTTTCATGTTTTTTTGCAGGACACAGCTGCCCAAATCAGGACTGTCCTGCGAAAATAGGGACAGGTGGTAACCCTAGCAAGCTTGAGAGAGGTCTTTGCAAAGAAAGAGAATGAAACAACAGAACCTTAACTCTCATCAGTGAAGTAAAAACAAAACTGAAAATAGTACAGTGTAGACCTGACTGAAGGGGGTAACCATTAATTTGGTGGTTAGGCTTACTCAAATCTCAGCTGTTGTTTGATAACTAAGAACCCCTATGTAAAGCATGATAACAAACAGGAAGAAATGAGTTAATGAGTTAGATAATCATAGTAAACCTGGATTATAGACCATTCAGGGCAGTTTTGGGGAGTACTGGATTTTTTTTTGTTGGCTGATATTAGTCACTCACCAGGAGCACCCTCAGATTCTGATAAATTGAATAAACTAACCAGGATTAAGCAGGCTGCATCTTAAATTTTTAAATGTACTGTACTGTGCCATCGATTCCCACAAGTATAGGATGCACCAAAAGCTCTATGCCCCAGCCCCTGCCTGCCACCTGATTCATCCCTGACATATTCACCCATGAGGATAATGGGTACCAAGATGAGCAGAATGGCTACTGAAGGGCAGTCAACCTTCTTAAGGTGTGTACACATAATAATGTTCATTTTTATAGTCACCATGCAAACGCACAGTGAACATTTTGTTATTGTGACAGGGTTGAATAGGACCCTGCCCCAGTTGTTATGGAGAGTTTGAATGCAGGGATCTGTTCTGTTCTACTCCTTTCCTGTCTCTTGTCTGTCTGGTTGCTCAACCAAATTTTCCTGTGAGACCTAGGATTTGATCACCCCAACAATCTCACAATTATTTGCCTCTTGCTATCTCTCAGTCTTCCCTTGCTGTTTGTCTTTTCCTCCCTTGCATATCTGCTGATATAAAAATATATGCAAGTCATTATGTGGAAATGTAACTGATATTGGGATCCCTTTGTTTAGAAATTATATAGTGTTAATTTTTGAAATGTATATATAGTTTGAGATAATTACAAAAAGGTATTGTAAACTCAAGAGGTTACTGTAGTGCAATTTTTAAACCTTTTGCAAAAGCTGTGGAGATGGGGCCTCAGTTCTGGGACATTGTGTTCCTGCCAGCACCTGCTTAAAATATACCAGAACACTTTAGAAAAAACAGGATGCTTATTAAGAAGTGGGGTTGGAAGGACTTATAAGACAGAGCTGCAACTGGACACAGAGATTGAAGGAAAACTCTGATGGATTCTCTCTATTTTATTTTGCCTTTGTAAATAGTTATACTGAACAGGTTTATTTTTTATGTTACTGCTAGTACAAATAAATATTTTTGGTGAATTCTACAACTGCTCCTGGTTTTCCTATGCTTCCTGACCTGTGCTTCGATGACAGTTTGAGAGGTGAAACACTGTCAGACCAACACAGAGCAGTCTGCAAGGGGCTCATCAGTGTCAGATCAATCATTAGCCAGGCTAATCATGATATAGTTCTGCTTTGCTAGGCAGAAAGTTTGTATAGTTCAGAGGAGAGAGCTGACCCAATCATAGGGTGGCTCTTTCCTTTCAGCTACATAATGCCACCCAGCAAGCCCAACTGATCCATCATGATCAACCTACTATGGTCTTGCACCCTCCCAACATATTCCCTGATGCCAGCTACAACCACCCTTCCACTCAGCACCCACCACACACACACACCCACAAGTCCTTACTTACCTACAGGGGGACCAATGCCATAATCCTCTCTATTAAGAAAGCCCACCAAAGACTTGGCCTTCTCAATAGGGTTAAACAATACTTAAACAAGGCCTCTAAATCTCTCCTAGCTTGTAGTTTCCTCCTACCACTGTAAACTATGGAGCCTTAGTCTATTACCCTCTCCTGTCTCAGAAAAACCTCTGCAAACCCCGTTGCTCCTACCGCAACATCATTCCTTTTGTTTCTGATCTCCCCAGACTGACTCACCATTGTGACTTGTACAGACTGTCTAACTGGTACTCCCTTGAGAACCATCTCAACAGCAAAATACTTACTTTCTTTCATAAAATCACCCTTGGCCTTCTTCCTCCTAGCATTATATCCCTCTTCCCTAAGGCTATACACTCCAGGACAACTAGAAGATCCTCCTCCTCATTCTCTGTCCCCATTTGCCACACCATCCACAGCCAAAACACTCTCATTTCTGGGCCCAAAACTCTACAATGCTCTGCTCCCTGATCTCCACCTTTGCCCCTCTACCTGATCCTTTAAGCACCAACTGATTAAATACTTCTCCACCACTGCTGAATGCAACTGTCCCCAGCACTAGCCCTCTCCTCTTTCCACCTACTGTTCCTTCACTTCTCTAATGTTCCCTCCCACCCCCCTCCTCCTATGCCTTTCCTCAGCTCTGACAGACTTCACTGCCCAAAGCCTTGTACTTACAGTATCCCTGCCTTTCATAGCCTTAACTCTACTAAATCTTCTCCTCCCTGCTTTTATTTTGTATGCTATTATCTGACAATTCTTAGATATGTATTACACCTCTTATTGACCTAGTATTTACTCTCTGTTGCTGTTGTACTGCCCGAGTCTTTTGTAATCTGTATTATAGAACTTTGCTGTGTATCCTTAACTGGACACTTGTGAAAATTGGCATATTTTGCTCACGTACCTTTCCAGTATAAAAAATAAACTATATTTGAAACTGAACTAAAACTTGGGCAGGATATGAACATTTTCTTCACCCTTGCTCATGAGGTAGGGTCATAAGAAGGCTGTGTTGCAAATCTGGGATAAAAATATGTATGCTATTATCTGACAATTCTTAGATACTGTATGCATTACACCTCTTATTGACCTAGTATTTACTCTCTGTTGCTGTTGTACTGCCCAAGTCTTTTGTAATCTGTATTATGGAACTTTGCTGTATATCCTTAACTGGGCACTTGTGAAAATTGGCATATTTTGCTCACGTGCCTTTCCAGTATAAAAAATAAACTAAATTTGAAACTGAACTAAAACTTGGGCAGGATATGAACATTTTCTTCACCCTTGCTCATGAGGTAGGGTCATAAGAAGGCTGTGTTGCAAATCTGGGATAAAAATATGTATGCTATTATCTGACAATTCTTAGATATGAATTACATCTCTTATTGACCTAGTATTTACTCTCTGTTGCTGTTGTACTGCCCTAGTCTTTTGTAATCTGTATTATGGAACTTTGCTGTGTATCCTTAACTGGACACTTGTGAAAATTGGCATATTTTGCTCACGTGCCTTTCCAGTATAAAAAATAAACTAAATTTGAAACTGAACTAAAACTTGGGCAGGATATGAACATTTTCTTCACCCTTGCTCATGAGGTAGGGTCATAAGAAGGCTGTGTTGCAAATCTGGGGTAAAAATATTACAAAACAACAAAGTTATGAGCTTACATTGAAATTTATGAATGCAGGCTCATAACTTTGGTAATTTTCAATATTTTAACCCAAAATTTTCAACATAGCCATTTCCTTCACAGCACCTCATGAATGTGAAAGCTGTCATTTTTCAAATCCTAGCCAAAATGTGTTTTTGCACTTGCAGCACAAATTCATCATTTGGACAGGATTTGAACATTTTCTCCACCCTTGTTCATGAAGTGGGGTCATAAGAAGGCTATGTGGTGTCATAAGAAGACTATGTTGAAAAATTGGGGGTACAAATATGAGAAAACAACAGTTATAAGCCTACATTGGAAGTTTTTTAATGCACACTCATATCTGTGGTAATCTTCAATATTCTGACACCAAATTTTCAACAAAGCCATTTTTCACACCATCTCATGAATGTAACAGCTGTCATTTTTCAAATCCAGGCCAAAATGTGTTTTCACACTTGTGGTGTGAAACCATGTTTTGGGCATAATTTGAAAATTTTCTCCACCCTTATTCATGAGTTGTGGTTGTAAGAACAGCTAACAGACCTCCCAACTGACCCCCTGGACAGATTCAGACAGCCCATCTGTGGGCTTCCCAAGCTGCTCCTGTGGCCCTGGCTTTCTCCAAGCAGGCCACAGCTGACAGACCACCCAACTGACCCCCGGACAGATTCAGCCAAGGAACTGCCTCCCAGGCTCCCAGCTCCTAAGCCACGGTATTCCCAGCTACTGGGTGGTCGGCACCCTCTAGCCAATGCTCAAGACTACAGACATGGACCCAAGGCCCTACAAGGTACAGCAACTGCTGCAACTGACTGGATTGCGAGCGCCTTCTCAGACCACGCTCTGATTGGTCTCTGGTGAAAGCCAGCTTCTGTTCTTTGATTTTAAACCCTAAAAATTTGTATGTTGGGACAAATGTTAAAAAGCTGAAGTGTTAACCCAGTCTGTAATTGAAAGGACTTGAATTGTGGTTTGGGAAAGAAATCTAGTGTTTACAGCCCTTTCTCTGCATACGTGCACTGGCCCTAGACACTTTTGGGTGCCAAAGTAATACACATCCTTTTGTTCTGCAAATTTTGGACTCCCTGCTGTTCTGTCTAACCCTTTATGTGAATCCTCTTTATTAATCCTCACTCTCCTTCTCTCCCTCAGCCGAGGAACTGCCACCCAGGCTCCCAGCTCCTAAGCTGCGGATTCCCGGCTACCAGGTGATCAGCACCCCTCTAGCTGACGCTCGAGACAGCAGACATGGACCCAAGGCCCTACAAGGAATGGCAACTGCCGCAACTTTTTTGACCGCCCCTCCCCCACCTCCGCTGATTATTAAATATAGTAGCTCCTGCCAAAATATTAGTCCACGTCCCCTGAGGCAGTGCCCCACCAATAGAGACTTAGCTCCTGATCCCCCTCTTCTTTGTCCAGCCTATGGGATCCAATTCTCAGGGCCTCGGCTTACTAAAACACATAGGCTCTCCTTGGCTGTGCCTTCACCACTAAATATTTTTAATGCTATCAAATTCGGGTTGACCTGGATCAGAAAGCTACTGATAAGCTGCATTAATCCAGCAACCCCACTGGCACCTGGGCTAATTGAGTGGCTCCTTTTTTGAGGTACCATCATGTCGGGCCCTATATGGCTCCTTATACTGCCCCTTCTTCTGCTGATACCAGCTGCCCAGCATTGGACACCTGAACTACCATCCTGTTTGGTCTACAACAGCACCTTGTGCTGTATACCACATGGCAAATTATCCTTTAATTGCCTCCGTGATTCCAAGTACCAATACCTCGAACCCTGCTCTTGGACCACACATACCAGTAGTACTTATAACACTCCCCCACCACAAGGCCCACCTCCCATCATGCAGACTTCTATCTCCTCCCCGCCTATTGCGGTAGGGGTACTAGCTCTTGCTACAACAGATCAGCTCTTCTATGGTGGCTACTTTCCAGTCCCTAAAACATCAGATCTACTAGATGGGAGAAAGGCAGGAATTACAAGCTTATAATTAGCTCTTAGAAAAATCCTACTTATCCTCCTGCTATGTTCAGGCAATGTAGACTCAACCCTGGCTCCCCAGGGGCTATTGCTCCATGAGCAGAACTAGCAAATTTAAAGGAATAAGCTTCTTGCATATTAGCAGTATGTAGCCTCCTTAAAAGATAACCTTAATACAAACCTGGGTAAATCATACCTGTCCTGACATACTTGTGATTTCTGAAACTTGGCTTAGAGCCAGCACCACTGATAGAGAAGTAAACATCCCCAACTATGCCTTGCTCAGAGCTGATAGGCATGCCAGAGGAGGAGGGGTAGCTATCTCTGTTAAAGACAAATTTTATGCCTTCAGCTTATCCTCGGCATCTATCACCAGCAAATTCAAATGCCTAATTCTCAAAGTGGAAATTACACAGACTACTGCACTCTGTGTAGTAGGATGCTCCAGACCACCATCTGCTGGCCTACAGCTTGTGTCATATCTAAGTGACAAGTTGGGACAGGAGCTGCCAGAAACTGTTATTTTAGGAGACCTCAACTTTGACTGGCTCTCTAACACAGCTACCTCCCTTGCATCCTTCTGTGATGAACATGGGCTGATGCAACTTATTACTGAACCAACATGCCCAAACGTGAAGAACCCCAGTAAAAGTACACTTTTGGATGTGCTAATGGTGAGCAAACCTCATCTCTTCTCCCATGCTGATGTCTTCTTCTCAGACACCAGCGACCATTGTTTTATTGCAGGAGTAAGATCCACCAACAACCCAACACCCATCAGCAAGTTCTCTATGAAGAGATCCAGGTGCAACTTCAATGAACATGCCTACCTAAACGAGCTAAAGTACTCCCTCAGTGGCAAGATTTCTACCTGGCCGAAACGATTACATCAGCTTACAATATCTTCCACGACATTCTATCAAGGGGCCTTAATAAGTATGCTCCCCGATTAAAGTTCGAACTAGGACCAAAACCTGTAAATGGTTCACCCCTCAGATCAAGTCCTTGCTTCTAGAAAAAGATAAGCTCTGGAAAACAGCGCGCAGACTGAACACTGTAGATGACTGGAACCAGTTCAGGAGACTACGAAATTTATGTTCCAAAACAATCAGAGAATCGAAGGCCACCTGCTTCAAATCTGAACTCGACTCTGCCACAAAGAGCCCAATCAAGCTCTGGAACACAATCAATGATCTGTTAGGCCACTCCCGAGGAAATGCACTCCCGACCAAGATTACCTCTGGCAACTCGATTATAACCAAAAAGATGGATATACTTGATGCTTTCAATAACCACTTTGCTACTGCAAACATACTTCACTCCCAGACTGCCAGCCAACTGCCTGAAACTCTGATAGCTTTGCCACCTTTCTCGCTTCAACCTGCCTCACTGAAAGAGGTAGAGGACCTCTTGCTTCAGTTGGATACTAGAAAAAGTGCTGGGGCCGACACCCTTGACCCTTACTTCCTAAAAATTGCCTACCACGTACTAGCAATACTCATCACCCACCTTTTTAACTTATCCCTGTCTCAGGGCACCTTACCACCTATATGGAAGACAGCACATGTCATACCACCGTTCAAATCAGGTGACCCTGGCGATCTCAATAACTACAGGCCAATTTCTCTCCTTCCAGTCCTGTCCAGGCTCCTAGAGAAAATTGTAAATGAACAGCTGAGGACTCACCTTGAGTCTAGGGAACTTCTAAACCCTATGCAGCCCAGATTCAGAGCTAAACATAGCACTAACTCAGCCCTCACCAAAGTTACTAATGACTGGCAGTGTAATCTTGAGAGCAAAAACTTTATTTGTGCTGTTTTCCTTGATCTAAGCAAGGCTTTCGACACCATCAACCATAGTCTGCTCCTCTCCTCCCTGCAAACCATAGGTGTGGACCGCCTCCTCTCTGCGCTGGTTTACTGACTATCTTACAGGGCGCCTTCAACAAGATAAAGCCGAAGGAGGCCTGTCCCCCTTAAAAACTCTGCAAAGCGGGGTACCTCAAGGTTCTATATTAGGGCCCTTACTTTTTGCAATCTACATTAATAACACTGACTACTGTATAAAAGAAGCCAACATCCATCTGTTTGCAGATGATACAGTTCTCTACGTAGTCGCCCAACACCTGAAGCTGCCTGCAATGACCTACAGTCAGAAATTCAACCTTTGCAAAATCAACTCCTCCAAAAGCCCTCATTAATGCCAAAAAAAAAAAAGCGATGGTCCTCTCCCCTTTCATCCGTACAGCTAACCCTGTGTCCAGTGGGACAGTTCTCCAAATTACCACCGTTCTAGGTGAAAAACTAGAATTTGTTACAAAATTCAGGTATCTGGGAGTTTGGATAGATCAAAGACTCTCCTTCATTGAACATATCGAGGACTTGCTAAAACGACTTCGGCAAAGGCTTGGCCTGTTTTTTAGAATCAACCAATTTCTCACCAGAGATGCCAAGAAACAACTGGTCCAATCCATTTTCCTATCATTGGTTGATTACGCTGATTTCCTCTATAGCCAATGCCCCAACTCTTACATGGCTAAACTGGACACACTCTACCATCGAGCACTGAAGTTTATAATGGGACTTCCCTTCGCCACATATCACTGCACCCTATATGCGGCAGTGGGGTGGACATCACTAAAGTTCAGACACCACAGAAACGCCGCTCTCTGGACCTATAGAGCCATCTCTAATAAGTTGCCTTATTATATCTTCTGCTGTCTTCCCCTTAGTATAATTGGGAAATACGCATTAAGAAGTTACTCAGCTATTACACTTAAAGTACCCAAAGCAAAATCCCGCTTGGCAGGGCAGCCATAAGCTTTGTGACCACCTACCTTATGGAACGATCTACAAAAAACCCTCAAATTAAGCACTCTAATTGGTATAAATGCCTTCAAGATGCTTTATTTCCATACAATCAGAGAAGTATGTAACTGCTTCACCCTCAGACCCAGTACCGATGTCTGCACTGGTATATATACGCCTAGACACAATTTAAATACTGACCCCCAGCTTGCTCCTCCACAAGCCTAATTGTTCTCTCTTATCAACACTAGGCCCGTTCATCCCCTTATCCTTCCTTTTCCAGCCTCAGATAGGAGCTCACTACCCCTGGGTTGTGACATCCTACCATGCCCCGTACTTTATAGCATTCAATCCCGGGGCTCACACATACTCTTTTTCTCCATCCACCTTCTCTACACCCCATTTTACCAACTCCTCTCTGTGCACCATGCCCTCCTAGCCTTTCTCCCTACCTCCTCCCTTCCCCCACCTTCACCTCTACCCGGTGTATATTTTTTATTTTATTTTTCTTCTTCTGTTACTTCCTCCTGCAACCTTAGATAACCTGCTTTATCTTCCTATAGACGCTTCTATGTATGTAAATACCCTGTAATCTGTACAATATCTGTATAATCCTATGTACATATGAACTTCTTTTTCTTCCTCTCTGTAAACAGTATTATCTGTATTGCCTTGTAAATACCTGTGTTGACCTGTATATACAATTGTTCATGCTCCACCCAGGTCCATCTTGCAAATGAGCTTCTGCTCAACGATGAACACCTGGTTAAATAAAGACTTGATTGACTTGATTGATTAATTTATTTATTTGTTTAAATGTTTAACCAGGTAAGACATACTGAGCTGAGAACAGCTTATTTCTAGATGTGTCCTGTGGGAAAGGGGTGAAGGAAATTGCTAACAATAAACTAAAGCAACTAAGAAGTCAAATATAGTAATACATGAAGCATAAATATAAATAATTAGAGGCAAATTAATGAATGTAAGTAGAAAATAAAATATGCTCTTATATGTATAGTGAAAGGTATTAAGAAGAGGAGGAGAGGATCATAGACAGTTGCAGGTAGGAGAACAAAAGTCATAAAGAAGAGACTTTAGGGAGGAAGGAGAAGAGGCAGAATGAGTAGAAAGGGGAAGGGAAGACCAAAGTTTAGGAAATCAGTAAGAAAAAGCAGATTGTCCAACTGTAGATTTTCTAGAAGGAATAGAAAAAGAGAAGAGAGAGGGAATTAGTGTTACAGAGAAGAAAGGAGGAAGAAGGGGGAGATGACAGGAGGGCTTTAAGACAGAAGGGAAGGGAGATGAACCAGAATTTGGATATAAAGATGCACAATGAGAAAGGTGCCCAGCATCAAGAGAGGGGAGAGAAGCAGGCCCGGTGGCACTGAGGGTTGAGGCGCTGGACACCACACCTCATACCACGCTGATGACCCGGGATCAGGAGCAACCTCGGGTGTTAGAGGGTCGGCTGGGGGTAGGAGGATTGAGCATCCCAGTGACTGCTCTCCTCCTCTGGGGAGGGTGAGGAGGGACAGTCATGGCTGCACTGGCTCCTGATGGTGGCTGGGGGTCAATGAATGCAGCAGCTCACTGAGGAATCGGCACAGGCAGACATCAGTTGTGCAGTGAGTGGAAGCATGCATGGCAGCATCATTGATGCCACTGCACAACCGTGCAATGGGGGGAATCAATACAGGGGAAAAATCCTCCAGTGTGCACAATGATGTCAAGTCCCATCAGTGCCGCACCACTCTGACTCAGATGCTCCTTCCATATCCTGACCCTCAGCTTCTGCAGTATTGGGGTACATATCCACCATGAAGCAGCTGTGAGAGGAATGATGGGGGGGTCATGCACAGGTACTGGGAGTGGTGTGATGCCATGGGTCCAGGCAGATGGGGGAAACCATAGGCAACACCCCCCCCCAGCCAAGGAGGGAATAAAGAGATTTAAAAAAAAAGAGAGAGAGAGAGTGGGGAGAGAAACAAAAGGGGCAATCTAAAGCAAAACAAAAGAAAGAATGGAAAAGGGGGGTCCAGTCTGGCAAGGGAAGATTTAGGGGCACCACTGTAGACCAAGTCACTGTAGTCAATGATAGGAAGAATCATTTTTACTACAATTTCTCAGTGTGCAGGAAGCAGAATACTTGCTTTATTCTTGTACAATGCTCCAAGCTTATGGTGTAGCTTATGGTGAATAGCATCAATATGCACTGAGAAATCAGGATGCAGGTCAAGGCAGACCCCGTGGTACTTAAAGGAGGAAACATCTTCTATCTTAATACCATCAAGTGTATTAAATAATGAGAGAGAAGAAAGTCTGGCAAGCCTCTGATGAGTGCCAAAAGTCAAGGAGACTGTTTTTTTGGCATTGAGGGTTAACTGGCTATACTTGAACTAGCGCTGAATGTTGTCAAAATCCAACTGCAGCCGGGAGGTTAGGTCATGGGAAGAGGAGCCAGAAGCAAAAAGAACTGAGTCATCAACATACATATAAATGGATACAGAGGAACAGACAGTGGGAAGGTAATTTAAGAAAATGGAAAAAAATACAAGACAAAGGACAGACCCTTGAGGGACAACTGAGCTAATGGGAAGTGGAGAAGAAATGGATTTTCCTATCCAGACAGCTTGAGACCTCCCACCAATGTAAGACTGAAACCAGTTGACTGAAGATTTAGAGAGAACTGTTGCTTTAAGTTTGTTCAGAAGGAGGGGATGTGCTACAGCGTCAAAAACTTTAACAAGATCAACAAAAATGGTGGAAGTAATCAGTCCTTGATCCATACCTGTGAGTATGGAGTTAGTGAGACAAAGGAGGGAGGTAGAAGTGGAGTGGGATTTCCTAAAGCCAGACTGGAAAGGTGTGAAATAGGAGGAGTTATCAAGAAAGGAAGTGAGCAGAGAAACAAATGTGTCCCTTTAACTTAGCCAAAATGGGAAGAAGAGAGATATAGGATGGAAGTTACCAGGAGTGACAGTATCACCATCTTTGTGAAGAGGTATGACAATGGCATGTTTCCAAACATCAGAAATAGTAGCAGAGGTAAAGGAAAGATTAAGGAGTACAGTAATTGGCAAAGCAATGACAGGTGCAGAGAGGAGAAGAAGAAACTTAGGGTCAAAGCCAACTGGACTACCTCCCATCGTAGGATTAAGGACAAGAAGAGCCTGTAGGGAGACATAAGGAGTGATAGGACAGAAGGAAAAATAAGAAGAAGAGGTAGGCATAAAAAGGGAGGGGAAGGGGTAGAGGAAGAGGGGATAAGAGAATGGGCACAGGTAGTTCAAGTAGGTGTTAAAAGACATAGTGACAGCAGAAGGGTCAGAGATAAGGGAGTCACCAACCTTGAGAATAGGAGAGGGAACTGGGTCTGTGGGGTAAAAAGGGAATGGATAACCTTCCAGAATTTGGAGGGGTTATTAATATTATTTTGGAGTGTGGAAGCAAAATACTCAGACTTCACAAGTCTAACAGCTTAGGTACAGGCATTGCGAAGGCATCTGTAGTTGGCCAATGAAGATTGGGAGCCAGAGATTTTAAAAGTATGCCAGGCAAGGTTTCTAGTACAGAGACAAGTAAATACCTCAGTTGATATTTAGAGAAGATGAGAACCTTGCACTCTAGTTTTTCTCAGGAGTGCATGACCATCCCAAACAGCCAAAAATATAGACTGAAAATAAAGTAGAACAGAATTTATATCACTGGCTGCAGAGATGGGGGACCAAATATCAGCTAGGAGGGAGGGCAAGTCAAGAGACTTAAAAGACCTGAGATATATGAATTGGGGGGGGGGGGCTTTAGGATGATATAACTTGTGCATGCAGTAAACCATGTGATGATCACTGAGGGCATCAGGAAGGATACCTGCATCCACTACACAGTGGGGATGACAAGCAAGGACCCAGTCAAATAGGGAGTGGCTTAATGATTTGAAATTTAAATGAGTGGGTTCAGGAATCAATTGAGATAGCTGCAGTGGTTTTACATTTTGTGAAAATGTATTTATATTAGGGGAGAGGCAATTTATATTAAAGTCACCAAGTATCAGTAACTCACCACATGAATAGTTAGAACAGATAGAGGAAAGAAGCTCAGTAACTAAAGCAGAAGATGTACCAGGGCAGCAGTAAACACCAGCAATAAAGATGGGAATAAAGAAGGTAAGGAAAAGCTTAAGAATGAGCAGCTCATGGGAAAAGGGAGAGGAGACAGCAAGAAGAGTCATAAATTGGATCCTGGTGGATGCATAGTCTGCAACACCACTGACCCTCTTAGAGTGATCTTGCCTAGCTAAGGTATCACCAGGTATAGTTGCATCAGAATTCTGGACCTTAGAGGAAGCCAGGTTTCAGATACCACCAGTAAATCCAGCCACAGGCTAATCATAGTTGGTAATAGTTGATCAATTTTTGGGAAAAGGCTACGGATGTTTAAATGAGCCATCCTCAAACCTCTGGGACATTGCAAAGTGAAGGAGTGTAAGGGCCAGGATTAATTTCAGTGTCACCTGCTAACAAAAGTAGTAAGCTGACAAAGAGTTTTAAGACACAATTATGCTGCCTGGAAAGGGGGGGGAGAAAACAAGGAAGAAAAGGAGGAGAAAAGGGACAGAAGGTGTCAGAGAGTTTCAAGATGAAGCCAAGGAGCGGGAAGAAATTGACACAAGGGTCACCAGGGAGCATCAGGGAGAGAGGGAGTAGAGGAAGAGGGGAGAGTAGAAGAAGTGAAGAGGAAAAACATAACAGAGCAAAGGGGAGAAGAAACAGTGGGTTGAGGAAATGTGAAGCGAGGAAGAAAGAGGAAAAGACAAATGAGAAAACAGCATAGTAGGAGAGTGAAAGGTGGCAGATAGGTAGAAGTTAGGAGAAAAGAGGTCAGTAGGAGGAATCCTACTACAAACTTTAAACTTATAAACTTTGGAAATCTCTTCCTATTTCTATTAGATTGCATTGAGGTAGCAGTAATAAAATACTAGCAGTGAACAATATAAATGATACACAATGCAATGAGCAAGTAATTATACAATTGAGGTGATAAATACAGTAATCATACAGTTTGTAGCTCGGAAAAGCAGTGACACAAGAGCCCCAGACCAGGATAAAAACACAAGTTAAATCTTAAAGAAGTCCACTCTCAGTGGTGAGAAGCTGCAGTACTGTAGAATAAATGTGTAGAACACTGCTCCTTTTAAATCAAACAGCACAGTTTGTAGCTCAGGAAAATAGTGACAAAGGAACCCCAGACCAGGATAAAAACACCAGTCCAATCCAAAAGAACTGGATAAAAAGACTATGTTGAAAATCTATGGTAAAAATATTACAGAACAACATAGTTATGAGTGTATGTTGAAAATTTTCACTGCATGCTCAAAACTATGGTAATTTTAAGTATTTTGACACCAGATTTTTAATGTAGTAATTTTTTCACACTACTTCATGAATGCAACAGCTGTTATTTCTCAGACTCTACCCAAAATGTGTTTTCACACTTGTGGTGCAAAATGACATTTTAGCCATTGTAAATTACACCTGTCATGCTCAGAAGGAGTGGTCATAAAAATATTATGTTGAAAATTTGGGGTAAAAAATAACTAATTAACTTATGAGGACATGTTGAATTGTTCCAACATTTACTCATAACTTTATTTTTGCATATTTTGGCCCCTAATGTTCAACATCATATCCCTTGTGTTACCCCACCCCCTGAACATGGCATGTGTCATTTTTCAAATTCCCTCCGAAACTTGTTTCCACAGTCACACAGCAAAATCACCTTTTAGATGGCATTTGAAAAATTCCACCTGTCTTGATCATAACATCAGATCATAAAAAGACTGTTGGATATTTGGGGTCAAAATGTGGGAGCCCACGTAAAAGTAGATATTGCCTCTCAGCTGCCCTATCCTGACCTGTGTAATTCCAATCTAACAAAAGGGTCAAAGCAGGACATGAGTGAAAATGAAACACTGTATCTCATCTGCTCAATCCTGGGTAAATGAGTAGTAAAAATGTGTACATTCAAGACCCGGTACAACAGCAATACCAGCAGCGAACATTTGGCATTAACATGTTTTTTTTATTTTTTTTGTTCTGTTACAGTGCTCTTTGCAGGGGTCAATCAGACAAATTGTGGCTGTTGTGCTCAGACCTAGTAAAGCACACCAGAATAAAGAGCAAGATGAAGAGTCACTGGTGGACTTTTTATGATAAGAATCTATACAGACCCAATGATGATCAGGACCTGCCTAGAGCACCATCATCCAGATGGAGAACAGGAACTGGAATGCAGCATACTGCAGAAAGAGAGAGAGTCCTGCAGACCGCAAACTAACCAGCCAGGGTGCCATGAGTATGTGCAGTCCAGCAGTTTATGAGGTGCTTCAGTGCTGTGACAAGCACACTGCTGCAGACCTGAAGTGAATAGGGTTACCACCTTTTGTGAAGCCCAAAGTGGGACATTTCTTACTAAAACATGACTTTTTGCAGGACAATCTGTAACCTCGACCAGTGCAACAGACTTCTTTTCTCTAAACACTCAAAAATAATACTAAGTGTTGCAGTTTTTTAGTTGTTTATGCTGTTTCTTATCTTTTAAGGTATTTTAGTTAAGGTATTGTAGTTTTCTGCAGCATTTTAAGGAAAGTTAGAAAATATTTTTTCTTCTAAAAGGTCAGGACTTGTACTATTTTTCATGTTCTTATGCAGGACACAGTTGCCCAAAATCAGGACTGTCCTGCGAAAATCAGGACAGGTGGTAACCCTAGAAGTGAACTATGCAGTAATGGTACATTACTGTATAAATGACTTGATGACTAGTATGCACTATGATCCTGTGTTAGTATTGTCCTTGGTATGACATGTTCTCGGGCATAGATCATATAAAGGATTAGAGCCTGTGTGGCTGGCTGCTTGTGTTTGTCTCTGTCAGTAGTTTAGTTTTTGTGGATTTTCGTGTGTTTCTGCTTGGAGGAACTGGACCATTCTTGGACATAACATCTATGAACATTTCCTGGACTAAGAAACTGCAAAACATCACCACCAGGTATTGGCATTCTCATCATAAATCAACTTTTTTGGAAGCCATCAAAGCCAAAAGTAAGGTCAGTAAATCTGTTATACAAGCACTGAGTTGTGGAGTGCTGCATTGAATCCACATTTGCGTCTGACTTGTTCTTAAAGGATGTGTACTTGTTTTTGAGGTCTATTTAAAACCATTTTGGAGAACAAAGGGAAGATACTAACAAAGGATTTTTACATCCTGCATATGCCCCAGGCCAATGTTCATCACTTTCAGGAATTTAACCCCTTCAGGAATTTATCACATTCTGGGTCTTTGAGCTACAATAACAGTTTTCTGGTCCCCGGCAGTTCACCATTTCCTGTGGATTTGATAACTTTTCATCAATCACATGGCACCTCTGAGAACATGGCTTTATATATTGTGCTCTGCAATATCATGGGGCAAACGCAGACCAGCAAGGCCAAGAGGACTAGATGCCCTACAACAAGACTAGTCTGCAAAATAATTAAAGCATACCTTCTTAGGATTCTACTTATGCTACTTCTGATATCTGGAAATGTTCATCCTAACCCGGGGCCTACCGGCCTAGCACCCCATGCCACAAAAAGGCAGGAGGGGTCCCTCACATTAGCCTCAATCAATGTCTGCAGCCTCCTTAACAAACTTGACATCTTGCAAACCTGGTTCCAGCAACATAGCCCTGATGTACTCTCCGTTGTCAAAGCGATGGCTTAACCCTCAAGATACCAGATGCTTCAGTCACCATCCCTGAATACTCTGTATTCAGGCAGGACAGGGTTTCCAAATGAGGTGGGGGCTGTGCCATCTACCTGAGGAATTCCTATCTGGGTCAAGTCTTACCATTCTCAAACCCTAAACCAACCTCGCAGGTTCTCGCTATTAAAGTTCTACTCAGGGCGCACAACGAGGAGCTCACCATTGCCTCTGTGTACCTACCCCCTAAAGATCAGTCCAATGGATTTATGAGCATATTGGAAAGCCTACAGAGATTACACCATAACTCTGAACTCATAGAACTAGGTGACTTCAACATAAATTGGCTAACGCTGGAGGCCAGAAACTACAAGGATGCTGTCATGTCACAGAACCTCACCCAGCTTGTTACCTCCCCCCACCAGATGCAACTATAGGACAGGGTCATAAACAACTTCTGGACTGGATCCTTACTAATCACCCTGAACGAATCTCAAAAGTCTCAGTGCTCCCTGATGGGATCAGTGACCACTCACCAGTCACATGTACCTGGACAAACAAATTAATTAATTCCCCTCCTAAAATAATCCACACCAGAGTGTTAAAGCAGGGGTACCTTGAGCTACTAAAGATACACCTAAGCCACCTGGACTGGACACCAATCGACTCTGCCATTGATGTAAATCAAGCCTTAGACCTTTTCATCAGCCACTTCACTGCGGCCTGCAATATCTTTGCACCTCTCAAAAAACTGAAGGTCAGGAGCAGAGCTAACCCTTGGATAACCCCCGCGATCTAATCACTTTACTCAAACATAGGGACCATCTCTGGCACTGTGCCCATGCAACATCCAAACCTGGGGATATTCATAAATATGAAGCTGCCAGGAAATGAGTGCACGTGGGCAGTTAGGAGTGCCAAATGCAAATACTTCAAGGAAGCTCTCTCCAACTCCTGGGGTGATGGAAAAAATTTTGGAGTAACTAGAAAGACCTTACAGGCAAGGACACTAAGTCACCACCCACCATGCTCAACATAAATGGAACAACAACATCTGACCTGTACACAATCACCAACACCTTTAACAATGCATTCTCCAACTTGGATAGTGTCCTCCCTTCTAATTTCTTTGATGCCCCCTCTGGTAGTAACCCTCCTGCAACTACTCCTCTCCTACACCCTGCCCCACAATTCTACTTCAAGGAGATCACAGTGCATGAAGCCAGACCCTATATTCAGAAGACCATTCACAATGCAGGCTACAGTGGTGATTCCCTTGACCTGAAGTTGTTAGCACTTGTCCTTGAAGAAGTCCTTGAACCCCTGACAAAGGTCCTCAATCTATCACTAAGGCTGTCCCAGTTCCCATCTCACTGTAAACAGGCGACCATCACACCGGTACACAAAAGTGGAGACAAATCACTGCACTCCAACTACAGACCTATCTCCATCCTCCCTCCATTGTCTAAGGCCCTGGAGCGCATCACCTCAGACCAACTAGTCAAGTACCTGGAAAAATACGACATCCAGTGTCCTGAGCAACATGGTTTCCGAAAAGGGCACAGTACCACCACTATACTATTAGAATTCACTGGCTTCATCCACACCACGGTCGATCAAGGAAACTATGTAGGGGCAGTATTCATCGACCTTACCAAAGCCTTTGATACTGTGAACCACCCACTCCTACTCAAGCAATTATCAAACATTAGGCTCTCCAATGAAGCGCTGCTCTGGTTTTCAAGCTACCTTGGGGAAAGGGTCCAGCGGGTTAGGATTGTCAGTGTCACCTCGGAAGAAAAGCCAGTCCTTTCAGGGGTCCCACAGGGGTCCATCCTGGGGCCACTACTCATCAGCCTCTTCCTCAATGACCTTCTCAGTGTCTGCCACCAGAAATTACTGCTCTACACCGATGACGCACTCATGTTCACCAACCACCAAAACGCAGAGTTCCTCGAGAAACATTTACAGCTTGAATTCATGCGCATCAAGAATGGTTCAAGTCACACAAACTGGTCATGAACTACAGCAAAACAAAGGTTCTACAACCTTCTACAATGCCAGGAGCAAGTAAAAATTCCGTGACCTCACCATCCTAAACCAAACAGGGACCTTACTTGAACACGTTCCTGATTTTAAATACCTAGGTGTCACATTGGACAGCTCACTCTCCTACCATCGGCACATAGATTCTGTTGCCAAAGCCACCAACATCCATATAGGCCTGCTCTACAGGCACAAACACTGCATGACTCCTGTCACTCTCCGGTTGGCTATCAACAGCTCTGTCACCTCCATCATCGTTTATGGGCTAGCAATTTTTGGCTCTGCCTCCGCCTCTGCCCACCGCAGAATTGCAGTTACACTCAACAAAGCATGCAGGCTGCTAACTGGGGCTGACTGACTTACACACACTTGTGACCTGGACACTCAGGCAGGATGGCTTCCTCTCATCAGCCAGATACAGTATCAGACCTGCCTCTTAGCCAAAAAAGTCCTCCTCGGAGACATGTCCCTGGGCATTGAAAAGCTCCTCACTGACCACCCAGCAAACTAGAAGTTCACAACAACTAACCTTCCTTGTCCCCAGATGCCGGACTACCATGGGCCAGAGGGCCTTTGCCCACAGAGCACCGCAGTGGTACAATACTCTCAACAAAGCACCACAGAGCACCACAGTGGTACAATACTCTCAACAAAGCACCACAGAGCACCGCAGTGGTACAATACTCTCAACAAAGCACCACAGAGCACTGCAGTGGTACAATACTCTCAACAAAGCACCACAGAGCACCGCAGTGGTACAATACTCTCAACAAAGCACCACAGAGCACCAGAGTGGTACAATACTCTCAACAAAGCACCACAGAGCACCAGAGTGGTACAATACTCTCAACAAAGCACCACAGACTACCGCAGAGGTACAATACTCTCAACAAAGCACCACAGAGCACCAGAGTGGTACAATACTCTCAACAAAGCACCACAGAGCACCAGAGTGGTACAATACTCTCAACAAAGCACCACAGAGCACTGCAGTGGTACAATACTCTCAACAAAGCACCACAGAGCACCAGAGTGGTACAATACTCTCAACAAAGCACCACAGAGCACCAGAGTGGTACAATACTCTCAACAAAGCACCACAGAGCACCGCAGTGGTACAATACTCTCAACAAAGCACCACAGAGCACCAGAGTGGTACAATACTCTCAACAAAGCACCACAGAGCACCAGAGTGGTACAATATTCTCAACAAAGCACCACAGAGCACCGCAGTGGTACAATACTCTCAACAAAGCACCACAGAGCACCAGAGTGGTACAATACTCTCAACAAAGCACCACAGAGCACCAGAGTGGTACAATACTCTCAACAAAGTACCACAGAGCACCAGAGTGGTACAACACTCTCAACAAAGCACCACAGAGCACCAGAGTGGTACAACACTCTCAACAAAGCACCACAGAGCACCAGAGTGGTACAACACTCTCAACAAAGCACCACAGAGCACCGCAGTGGTACAACACTCTCAACAAAGCACCACAGAGCACCGCAGTGGTACAATATTCTCAACAAAGCACCAGCACGTGGTACAATACTCTCAACAAAGCACCACAGAGCATCGCAGTGGTACAATACTCTCAACAAAGCACCACAGAGCACGCAGTGGTACAATACTCTCAACAAAGCACCACAGAGCACCGCGTGGTACAATACTCTCAACAAAGCACCACAGAGCACCGAGTGGTACAATACTCTCAACAAAGCACCACAGAGCACCGCAGTGGTACAACACTCTCAACAAAGCACCACAGAGCACCGCAGTGGTACAACACTCTCAACAAAGCACCACAGAGCACCGCAGTGGTACAACACTCTCAACAAAGCACCACAGAGCACCGCAGTGGTACAATACTCTCAACAAAGCACCACAGAGCACCGCAGTGGTACAACACTCTCAACAAAGCACCACAGAGCACGCAGTGGTGCAACACTCTCAACAAAGCACCACAGAGCACCGCAGTGGTACAACACTCTCAACAAAGCACCACAGAGCACCGCGGTGGTACAATACTCTCAACAAAGCACCACAGAGCACCGCAGTGGTACAGCACTCTCAACAAAGCACCACAGAGCACCACAGTGGTACAATACTCTCAACAAAGCACCACAGAGCACCGCAGTGGTACAATACTCTCAACAAAGCACCACAGAGCACCGCAGTGGTACAGCACTCTCAACAAAGCACCACAGAGCACCGCAGTGGTACAACACTCTCAACAAAGCACCACAGAGCACCAGGAGTGGTACAACACTCTCAACAAAGCACCACAGAGCACCAGAGTGGTACAATACTCTCAACAAAGCACCACAGAGCACCAGAGTGGTGCAGTACTCTCAACAAAGCACCACAGAGCACCGCAGTGGTACAATACTCTCAACAAAGCACCACAGAGCACCAGAGTGGTACAATACTCTCAACAAAGCACCACAGTGCACCAGAGTGGTACAATACTCTCAACAAAGCACCACAGAGCACCACAGTGGTACAATACTCTCAACAAAGCACCGCAGAGCACCACAGTGGTACAATACTCTCAACAAAGAAACTCTTACTGCTGCTGCTGCTCTTGGCCCCTTTTAAGAGACAACTCCAACTTCATCTCATTTCAACTAGTCATTGTGACTGCCTCGCCTAATCAGGGGCCCACTGCTCACTGCCCTCCACTTCAGTCTCGACAGCTACCTCTCCCCGCCTTGCCCTCTTCTACCTGCCTACCCCTTGCCCCCTCTCCCTTTCCTCCTCCCTGGGCATTTCCTGAGTTTTATCCCTTCCCTCCCTCCCCTGTAGAGCTCTTACCCTCACCCTCTCCCCTCCAACAATGGCTTTCCTGCCTGCATACCCCCTTCCCTCTCATGTGCAGTGCTTATTTCTAAGATTGCCCTTGGCTGGTATGTCATGCTACCTAACATTTGGCACATTTTGAATTACTGGAATTTCCTAAGTCTCAGTCTGTTGCTTCTTTTTATTGTGTAACTATGTATTATTATGTTGACCTTTGTATGTATGTATACTCCCCATTCCTTCGACGTGGAACCTTTGTAAACGAGCAGGTCCTGCTCAAAGGTATTTGTAATCCTAGATTTCAATAAAATAAAATAAATAAATAAATAGAAGGTAGTCGGGGTATTCCAGCACACTCCAGGTAGGTTGAAGTCTCCTGTTATGACGATGCTTCCTCTTCTACCTTGCTTCCTGATCTGGTCCTCCAGCTCCCTGTACAGCTCCATGCCTTGTGATGGTGGTCTGTACACCACCCCTAACTGAATCTATCTCCCTTTGGTGTTCTGGAGCACTATCCATAAGGCTTCTGTGCCACCCTCTTCCTCCTTCTCCTCCTCCCTCCTGGTGCATATTATCCTTTCCCTTATGAATAAAGTCACACACACACACACACACACACACACACTCCCACTTTTCTCTGTCCTTTCAGTACGGTCTGTAACCGGGGATCACTAGGTCCCAGTCATGGTACTGGATTGCCCATGTCTCTGTGATGAGTGCTATGTGTCATATAATGGCTCAGCTGGACTGCACATACTATGCTGCTGTGGTGGGGGCTACTCCATGTGTGTGGTGTGTTGTGTGTCTTGTGTGTGCGCGAGCATGGTCGTGTGTGCGCGCGTGTGTGTGTGTGTGTATGTGCGTGTGTATGTATGCATGCGTGTGTGTGTATGCATGTGTGTGTGTGTGCGCACGTGTGCGTGTGTGTATGTGTGCGTGTGTATGTATGCATGTGTGTGTGTGTGCGCACGTGTGCGTGTGTGTATGTGTGCGTGTGTATGTATGCATGTGTGTGTGTGTGTGCATGCATGTGTGTATGTGTGATCTTTGGTGCACAGGTGTTTGGGGTATAATGTGTGAGTTCCCATGTCAGTTACAATCTGTTTGTTCTTGTGTGCACATTTGGTGGGCGCATGCTATGTGGTCCTTGTGGACTGTACACATTGGCTCTGTTATGATTTTGAGATGCTATGGTGGTGTGCCATAGCTACTGCAACCCCCAACATGGTATGGTTTCGGGGCTCGAGATCCAGAGGTCGAATACCTGTCTTGACACTCATGTTGCAGTTTGGCATTTACAGATGCAGATTGTGTGTACATCTGGATAATCGTCCCCTCCCACAGAATGTGCTCCACACATTGACAGAGTGAACCTTTGTCAAGCCACTTCTACATGGTTCATGTGTGCTCTGGGCGTGTTGCTCTGGCTGCATTTTGCAGCTTCTCCACAATGTACCCCCAAAGCTGATGCAGATAATCCCTTAAAGGGATTTTCCAATTTCCTGCAAAAAAATCAAATGTCAACACCAGCAGAACTCTATTACATAAAATCCACTCAAACTTGAATTTCAGGACCTTCCAGTTTTTTTATTACTGATGACATTATTATTAAAACAGAATATTTTTAGCTTAGTCTTCATCTGTTCCAGTTGCTTATTCCTGCTGTGAAATCATAATTATGTGTCTGTCACATCAGAACTGGTTGCTACAGAAGTAATTCCGATGTCACAAGCAGAGGATTATGATTTCAGAACAGGTGTAATAGCAAGAAGATATCAAGTGTCAGGAGCAAATAACCTGATTTGTGAAACCGTCTTCAGTAATAAAGAATGCAATGCCTAGAAATTCAGATTTTTGAGGAATTTTTTGAGATCTGAAACCTGCCAGTACCATCAGTAATTCTTTATAGACCGACTTGGACTGGCCCACCAGGATACGCATATGCACCAACTATGGGGGAAGGGGCTGAGGGACTGAAGCCCTTTCCCTCCATGAAGTTAAAGTGGAGGCTCTGTCCCCCCCCCCAGGGCCTGGACGTAATTTTGTGGGGTTTTTTTGTCCGCAGCCTTTCTGAGCAGGAGGGAGCGGGATTGGGGCGGGGTCAGGGCTAGGGAGTGGGCCACTGCAGTGCCATTTATTTTGTTTAGGTCGTATTCCTCCTGGCTGAACCTGATGAATAATTCATGGAGAAAGAACTGGTCTTCCAAGTTCTCACTTTCAATTGGTGGTTCACTGGGGAAGGAGGAGCACTGTGAGTTGATTTCCCTTGCCGTGCAGGATTAAGAGAGCCAGTCACGCAGCCTGGGGTGAAGCATGCATGCACAGTGCCTCCCAGCATCAGACACCTCAGCCTGTACCTGTCTGTTTGGCGCCATTATCTGCCATTTCATTTACTGCCTCCTTAGCAGTGGTTTGTTGCGCGAACATGCGGAAGAAGTATTCGGAGAAGCAGAGGCTCGGATAGACAGATATAGTAGCTAGTGGCGGGTGTGGGAGCCAGTAGAAGGATGATCAGGTTGAGTGTGTCTCGATTATAGCACCAGGTGGTGAGTCTGAGCAGAGTCGATGAAGAAATGAATGAGGAGAAGAAGTAGAACCTCGGAGCTCCTGGCTGGAAAAGAAATCGTCGTTGTGACCATCGGAAACAGATGACCAACTAACTAGTGTACACTTTGCATGGTGCAGTCAGTGCAGCAAGTGGGTAAGCTGGCAAGGGGCAAGGCCTGACCTGGTGATGACCGTGACACTCAACTTTGGTGAGCTGACTCCTCTCGCCTCTGAGCTTTATTTCATTTGTCATGTATTTTCACCTAAAAAATGCAAGATTTAAGTCCCACTCCCTTGGGTCATCAGTTTGGGCCCTGGGGTCGGGGGGGGCAGTGATTGAATCTGAGTGGGGTTCGGCTGTCTGGGAGTTGGAGGATAGGGGAAAATCCTGGCTACTTCAACTTGGCTAACTGATTAAGGTGGAAATGGACTGTTGTAGCACAAGCAGTCTAGATTCTGCAGACCAAATGATGATAGCTGTTTTCAGGTCTGCCCTGTTCAGACTTCAATCAGTACCTGGCCTGCTACTGGGGGGGGGGTAGTGAGTGAGTGGTGTTGGTATGGTGTTGTTATTAAATGGCGCTCTTGGAAAGAGAAGGGCCAAGGACATCGGAAACAATGATAAAAATCAGGAATAAATGGCCAAAATCTAGGATGAGTGACCACAGTCGGAGATAAATTGCTCAAATCATGGACAAATGACCAAAATCAGGGATAAATTACCAAAATCAGGATGGAACAAGTGACCACAAGCAATGCACCAATACGGAGTTGTACGCATTGACCCCCTGAAGAAATAGAAACAAAAGTGGGTTTCTTTGCCTATCTGCGGTAGACCACTGAGTTTCTATAAAGATTTTTTTGGGCATAGTACTTTTCTGATCTTCCTTGTCAATCTTCACCATTCATTACTTCCTAGGTGTAAGCGGGCCAGCACCGTCATGAACTTTTTTTTTTTTAAAGTTGCCCTGCGGCCCGCCCTCGAGAGGCGGCGTCATCGTCATCATGCGGCGGCGTTGGTATTGACCGACTCCTCCTCCAACTCAGTTCTGTTTCTCCGCCGTCGAGGCAGCACCTGTTTTCGGGCGTCCATTCTCTCACCGTCAGCGACTCCTCTTTCCACACACTCGGCGCCCGGTCAGTGGAGCCGTTCTTTTCTTTCTAAGCGGCGCGGGTGTGTTTTCCTACTGTTTTTCTTGTTGATTTCGCGTTATGTCCGGGTCCGGAGCTAAGCGTGTTTGAAAACAGGCAGCGGCATATCACGTCGGTGTTACTGTGGCGGCATTTCTCCGTCTCGGACCGGCATAGCGTTTGTCTTCGTTGCTGGGACCAACCATGACATGGATTCATGCGGCGCTGTTTCTCCATGGACCGTGTCTCCCCAGGTCCGCTGCCTGCTCGGCAAAGCCCCGCCGACCTCTCGGGGACAACGTCGCTCAAGGGATTCTCAGGTAGGTCTCTAGGGCTCTTCCCCGGGTCTCCTCCCGGCCTATACAGTCTGAGGAGGAGGGGGGCCTCGTCTTTCTTGCCGAGGAGGAGGCCCTTCTGCAGTGTTGGGGAGGCGGCGATGAGTCCCTCCGGGCATGGCCTCGACACGCCCGGCAGTCACCTCTTCCGAGGTGCAGGCTCCCCGTGGCGAGGCCCTCATCTTTTGGGCCTAGCTGGTGGACCCTCGGCGCGCCTTCGGCGCGGTTCGGATCCTGGCGCCCGTTCGCGGTGCCAGTGATCGAGCGGTGCCGTTGCGGCGCTACTTTGGGCCTTGTAGCCGTTCGCGGTGCCGATGCACAAGCGGCGCCGTCGGATGCGCCTCGCCTTCAGCGCCCGGCGGCTGTGGGCCTGGTCCTTCCTCCAGGCGGTGCCGCCTCGCGGCACCGTTGGAGGAATGGAGCTAGGCCTGGCTGCTACGTGAGGAAGCGGCGGCGCCTCCAATGCGGGCCGTTCGCGGCCCGATCTCGAGGACCCTGGGGTGGCCAGCATTGAGGTCCTGCTGGTCTCGTCCTCCTCGGAGGCGATGATTCAGACGTGGACCCATCCTGGCACCCCACTCTTGGAGTCTGGGTCCCCGTGACTAGAGTTGCCAGGCGGCGCAGCAGACCCTCCTCTGTCCCCTTTCGTCACCTCCTGAGGGTTCCCTGGCTGGGGTGGCGGGAGCCCGAGGGGCAGGCGCGGGGTGACGGGGAGGCTCCCTCTCTGGAGGCCCGGTGACAGCTACCTCAGGGTGCTGTCACTCTCTCTAGGGATAGGGGAGACTGCAGGTCGAGGAGGAGGGCCCTCTGGAGTCCGAGGGGTGAGGGGCAGGGGTCTGCTGCTCGGTCTTCCTTGGCCACCTCAGGGGGGGTGGCCAGGAGCCGAAGTGCAGAGCCTCGCCCCTCCCTCCAGGGTTCTAGGGTGTCCTTCGGCGGCGTTTGTGCGGACTGCCCTTCTGGATCCATGCAGTCCCGGCGTCATCACAGGGGAGGTTCTCCCCCAGGGCTCTTCCAGGCTCCGCTTCCCCAGAGTTCCGTTCTGCGGCCTGGTCTGATATCCGGGATCCCCTTTCCAGGGCTCCTTTCCCCGGATTCCAGAGCCCTCACAGAGAGCAGTTGCCTCCGCGGAGGTGCCCCTCTCCCATCTCTCTGCCTTCACCACCCCCACTCCCAGGCCATGTCGGCCCTACGGGTCCGTTATCCTGGGAGCAGTTCAGGGGTTCTGCGGCGGCCTTCCCCTCATACGTTAGGTACATGCATGAGAGGGTCTTTCGACTCTCCCCACCGCCGCAGGAATCCTCTGGGCATTCCAGTTCCCCATCATCCTCGTCTCCCTCCTCCGAGGGAGAGGAACCCCCTGCTCATCTGTCCTCCGATGCTGATTTCACAGAATATCAGCGTTTCCTCTCGAGGATGGTGAGGGATCTCCGGATTTCCTACATTCGAAGAGACAATACTGAATGGGAGACGCGTGAATTCCTTGGTGAATTCAGTGCCCAGCATCTGGTGGTACCTTCCTGGCCTATCCCCTTCCAGGAGGCGTCTATCCGGTCATGGCAGTTCCCTGCCGCTTCTTCCCCAGCCCCAGCGGACTGCCAGCATAGGTATTGTGCCCCCTCTGAGTCTCTAGATTCCCTTCCCAACCCGTCCTCAGGTTTGGTATACCTGGATACTCCTTCTGGGCGCCGTTGCCTGGCGCACGACCGCCCACCGGATTCGGACTCTCTCCAGTTCGACCGTTGGGGGCGAAAAGTGTTCTCTTCTGCCGTGCGAGTGCATGTATGCATCACATCAGGCTCACCACGCTGCCTACAACTGGCATCTGTGGTCAATGATGTCCCAGCTGCTGGCATCTATGCCTGATACGGAGCAAACCAGAGTGCTGCTGTCTCCGCTGTAGGCCTGGAGCTGGCAAGACACCAAGCAAGGCATCTTATGACGCCAATGAGGTGGCTTCCAGGCTTGGGGACAGCGATCTGCATCAGGCGGACGGCATGGCTCCGTCTTTCCAGGTTGTCACCCTGGCCGGCGTGGGGTGATTCGCTCCGCCTTCCGGGGGAACCGTCTTTTCTCTTCAGAGCTAGGAGACTTTTACAGGGGCTCCCTCCGTCTCCTCGTCCTCGGGAGGCACCTCCTAGCTCTTTTCCCTCTTAGGCTTTCTGAATAAGCCAGGGTCTTCTCCTTCTGTTTCTCACCAGCAGAAGGCTGGGGGTCTTGTTCCCTCAGGGCATGGCCTCTTCCCCCTCCAGGGGAAGAGGAGCTTGGTACTCACCCAGGAAGTAATGAATGGTGAAGATTGACAAGGGAAGATAGGAAAATTACGTACCTACCGTAATTCTTGATCTTCTCTTGTATCTTCACCATTCATTACTTACACCCGCCCACCATCCCCTCAGTGCCTCTTCCTGTGGCTTCTCCACCTCCCGTCTCCTTCCTCTCTCTGCATTCATATAAAATATAGGGAAAATTCCTTAAATTTTCCAAAAAAAAAAAGACAAAATAAAAAAAAAAAAATATATCTTTTTGAGGGGGGGGTTCTAAAATCCAGAAAAATTACTTACTCTAAGATTCATGGGCCATCTCGTGGATTGCATTGGCGATCAGACTGCACAACTATCTCTTGCTATTCTTATGGCAAGATACCTCTGGGGTTTTTTTGGCCTGGCTCAGGCTATTCAGTTTTGATCCTGCAATCCCGTGTTCAGGTAGTTGCCCTGAAATCTCATTCCCCCCTCTGTTCTTACCTTGCAGAGCAGAGGAATGAGTACGTCTGTTCCTTTCTCTTTAAAAAAAAAAAAAATGCTGAGGGAACTCTCTCTGACTGCTATAGGCATCTTAGTATCTGGGTCATGCATCTAGTTAAAAAAAAAAAATATTTTTTATCTGTAAAAAAAAAAAAATGGAGAAATCAAACAAGAAGGCAAATGAGAAGGTAGGCTATCCTTCTCGCTGTTTTGCTAGTGGTTTCTCCCTTTAAGTGTCCTCCTGGACAATTTTTACAGTAGAGCTCTGCTGACCATATCCAATCTTAGCCAGCCTAAGCCTTGCCTGGCCTTAGCCAGTCAGTCTGAGTCCCATTTCTATCTTGAAACGCCTGAAAGGCTTACATTTTCCATTTCTAAACCCCTGAGCAGCACTCTCATGCTGCTGGGGTTTTATTCTTCCCTCCTCGGCTGTCCTCCAGTTAAAGGCCCTCCGCGGCCAGGAGCCGAGGTGGGTGTCAAGAACAATGGCATGTTGAAGATGAGGACTATGCCCTCCTGAGTCTGTCTAGCGGGTTCGGTGAACCTTCTCTTCAGCTCTATCTCCGGGATTCTTGCTTCCCTTTAGTCGAGCCTTCAGCTACAAGCTAACTATGCTCATTGGGCCTTCTGGTCCTTCAACATCCATCTCTCTCTTCTCTTTCTTCTTCTTCTTCTATTTTCTCATTTCCTTACTCATCTCTCCTCCTAGAGTCGCCCAGGTAAGGAGGCCCTGCACTCCCTAGGCTAGGGATGTTCTTATCTCCTCTGTCCTTCCTCCATCAGCTTATTCCTTTTTCAGTTCATTCTTCCTTGCTTTGCTATCCCTCGGCTATCTTGCCTCGCTATCTATATTTTCTGCTTTCACTTTTGCCTCTCCGGCTCACAGAACTGAGTTGGAGGAGGATAGATCGCTACTAACGGCCACCCTCGCCGCATGACGCATGACGCCGCCTCGAGGGCGGGCCGTTAGGGGCAACTTTAAAAAAAAGCCTGCGGATGGGTGCGGCCTCGCTTGCCACCCAGGAAGTAATGAATGGTGAAGATACAAGAGAAGATCAAGAATTACGGTAGGTACGTAATTTTCCTTTTTTGGGGGAGGGGTTGGCGTGTGATGCCCTATTAGTGCCTTCTTGTTTGTAACTGCAGTCCAGCAGAGGCCAGCTGTCCTTGGGAATAAACAACAACAGTGGCATTTCCATTGCATATTCTCTTGAGGCGTGACAAGTGACTATAAGCAAGGACACATCTTGCAGAATGGTAATATCAGCTCAGGAAGCTGTCAGAATAAGGGACTTAGTGTGGCAAGACTATAGTGTGGGAGAACTGGACAGCTATGTTAATATCGGACATTATTCAGTGATTCAAATCCCTTCCCTTCAGTGACCAATTCAACACTCTGTGGAGGGATAATGGATTTACTGAAGGTTGGGATGTCTTTTATTGGATCGACAGAGGTTGTGTAGAGATGCTGCAGTGCACAAGATTTTGGGGCCACATTTGTCCCCATGTCAGGTGTTTTAGCAATCTGAGCAGAGTAAACAGGTTTTGTACCTACCTACAGGAAGCAAGAAATACAGTGGAAAGTTTTGAAGCAAAATCAGACAGCAGCAGTGCAATGAAACTGTGCAAAACATTTGACCTATCATTTTTTCACTTTTTCACTTGATTTTTTTGAGGGAAGTGTTTGCAAAAGGGGGGAAATTGTTAAATGGTTATGTATTACTTTGGACCAAGAAAAAGATCTTGACCATTTATCTCACAATTCAAATATTTGTTTATTTTGTACTCTTTAGGGAGGCATTTGGGATCCTAGAACATTTTGCTCACTGAATACAAACTGTTTATTTAAGTGCTACTAAGAAAAACCTAACTTAAATGGATAGAGAAAGATATTCTTGTGTGAAGGGGCCGGGGGGGGAGGGGGGTAAGACAGGGTTGTCCAATGGGCCCTTTATTATGTATATATTTTTTGTAGAGACCCTTTTCTTAGACGTATCTTATCATCATTATCCATTCCTATAACGTGCAGTACTGCCTGCGCACTTTCTAGTGTCTTCTACTCTTTGTAATAATATTAATCAATGTAACATTTTATTCTTTGGAAACTGGGTAAGGCCCACTAGGCACAAGTGCCTGTTTTCAGGTGCAACCCGGAAGCACTAGTGTGGTTAAGTGACTTGCTCAGTCACATAATATGCAAGTGGAGGTTGTAGGAATCAAACCAAGGTCTGCTGGATGCACCAAGCTCATTCACACCTCGTTACTCTAACCTCTAGGCTATACACATGAAAGGAATAAATGAATAAATGGAATTAGTGAACAGCCAGGAACGACTTTCCACTGGCAGATGTCAATGAGCTGCTGAGAGTTTTACAGGGGCTATGGGCAACACTATTCTTGCTGTGTGTGTTGCACCATTTTTCACTTGGTATTTCCAGCAGATATTTTGAGCAGTATTTTCTCAAGTGCTTGCCTTTCGTCATGATTAGGAACTGCTGCAGCATCTGGGCCACCCCAACCTGTTTTCTGTATGAACCTGAGCTACTGCTACAGGCTGCAGGAGTAGCACAGGTGCATACAGAAAACAGGTTGGGGTGGCCCAGAGATGTGGAGGGAGGGGGTCTGTGTAGAGTGGATGAGGGAAAAGGAAAAGGAAAAGGGCAGGAGGGGTTGACTTACTTAACATCACATGCCCATCATAGTTTCTTTCTGTCTCCCCAACCATTAGTGGATCCCTCCTCACTCTCTCTTCCACTGTCTAGTTCCCCTTTCAAATCAAAAGGGGAAAGAGAATAAGAGAGTAAGGAGTGATCCAATAATGGCTGGGGAGACAGAGATAACTTACTATGATGGGCCTTTCTCATGCCCTAATATATATATATCCAAGCTGGGGGGGGTGAAGACATGTACCACCCACCAGCCACACAGAACCACCACAGATGGGGTAGAAGCAGTGGCAGCCCAGAATAGCCTGTTCATCCAGATAAAAAACAGGAAGGTAGGTCTGCCTGGTAGCTCCAATATTCCCCCTCCCCCCAATCCCCTGGACTGAGATACAGTAAGACAGATTGAACATCACAGCACTAATGTTATGGCACTATGCGTGAAATGTTTTATTGTTTTTTAAAATACAGTTTATTGGTTTTCAGTTGCAATTGACATGGTCTGACAAGCATAACGAAGCTCATGTCCAAGGTCTAGCTTAAAGCAGCAGTGCAACAAAAAAAGTTATTCCAAAAAGCTAATTTTCTGCTATGGTTATAAAAAATATTAGCAGAACCATTTATTTCGGTTTTCTGGATGCTTCCTATGTTGTGTACTGTACATTTGTGTTTTTGTCTAGATTCTTATCCTCCTCGGGTCCTCAGTATTATTTCTATGCAAAAATGAGGCGGCCATCTTTTTTTCTTGAGTAATAATTACTTTTAAATGTTCATAAAATTCTTAAATGATAATGAAAACTGACAATTTCACCACCAAAATAAACTGGAAGACATCTATCATCAATTAGGAAGAAAAAAAGGTTGGGTCAAATTTTAACCTATTTTCCTTGCACTGCTGCTTTAAGTGCATTAGGATGTTTTTAAATGTTTCTGTCTTCTAGCCCGCACTTGACTTGGTGCAGCAGTTTTGGAATGGAGTGAGGATCAGGATAATGAAACCTAAGGAAAAAGGAAGAGACTGGTTACAATACAGAGGGCAAAAGCTCTACAGACTCAAAAAACCTGAACAGAACTGACACTACGGGCTTGATCTTCAAAAAGCAAAACTTTGGGACAAGGTGTCTGCGATAAACAGCTGTGATGCAAGTGGCACCTTGTGTCAAGGTTTGCAACAATCCCACTCTTCTGAAACAGGCTGCATCAAAATGGTGATGCTGTGCACCAAAGCCGTCCTGCACCACCAAAGTGACAGAAGCACCGCTGCCCCAGGTCACAATGGTGCTTGTACTGCACTTTCCATGGTGGAGCTGCATCATCCCCTTATTTGGAATTCCAGAAGACAGGAGCTGCTCCAAGGGCCTTGTGCCACTGCAGGCTGTCAGGGCAGTGGGGGGTATGGAATGTGGTGGGGCAGGGGGTGTCATGGGCCCTGCCCATGATGGTGCACGGTGGCAGTAAGAGTGATCTGTGGAGGGCAGGCACCCAGCAGAGGTGCCATGCACTCTGGTGCAGAGCCAATCAGCCCAGGTAGGGGGTTTTGGCAGGGCTGGAACATCATGACCTGGACCCCTAGGTCACTATTGCCCTGTCACCTCCCACACGGGACCCAGAGTCCCCTACATGTGGTGGGTGGCATAGTGAATGGATGCAGGTGATCAGAGGTGCATTTGGAGGACAGGTACATTCCAGCCCGGGCACTATTTTTATGACATTCCCCTGGTATACAGAGCCCATCCCACCCCCACTCCACATGGTAGCTGGCAGATGCCCAGCTACATTGTTGGGGACTGGGGCAGGCGACAGAGCTGTTTCCACCTGGAGTTGGGATCATTATGCTATGCCTCCAGCCGTGCCAGCCCCCTACTCAGGCCAATCGACTCTGCACCACTGTGCATGCATAGCACCTCTGCCTGGATTCTCCACAGATCAGTGTCAGTGCCACACCTCTGTCGTGGCCCATGGCACTCCCTCCTGCTCCAGTGCCTCCTGGTCCCTATCTTCCATACCCCCTCACTGCCCTGCCACGCAGTGGCCCATGGTGGAGCTGGTCTAACCTGAGCCAACTGTTGCGACCACTGCAGGGATTTTTGAATTACAATAAGGGAATGACTAAGGTGTAAAAGAGATTCAGTATTGTAAGTCCCCCCCCCCAGCAATTTGGGTGCTGCTAGTCTATGATAGTCCCTGCAGGACAGGTTACCTTAACTGCCCAGATAAATTTAGAAATCAAACGATGTCAATTTTATCAAACCATTACTTTGGCACCACTTTGTTTATCATACTGAGGAAGTACAACACCCATGTTAGGAGGTTCATTTCCACCAAATTAATCTTCCCCCACACAATAGGGGATAAGTGTGCCCACCAATCCAGGTCCTGTGATGGCAGTTCTTTGAAGCCTTAACCTCCCCCCTTCAAAGAAACAAGGTGTGCTGAGTAGTCCATTGTGGTTTTTGTAGATTTGCAGGATACAGTTTGTCTTACAGAGTCTCTGTAGCACAGAGCTGGTCCTGACTCCATCCTGAGGAAGTCTGACCAAGCAGTGTCACCCGATTCAAGGAGGATATGGACAGCTGCAGCATTCATCTGTTTTCATAAACAGGCTAGAAAGGTATGTGTGTCATCATTAGGTTTTTCATGGAGAGAATGGTGACTGCTGCAATCAGTGTTTATGGTTTGCAAAACACTTTGGGATACAGACAGTATATAATAAGAAAGTTGCTGTTTTAAAATTAAATTCCTTTCCTTTCTTAATAGTAAGTGCCCTGGTGGTTATATCAAATTATGAAAAGGATCTCAAATGCTGCAATCTGATTGGCTGTTAGGATTCCAACAGCCTTACATTAATTCATGTTACACTGTCATGTACAGCCTGATCACTATGGCACATGGATTCTTTATGTCAGCACTCCATCCTCTAGCACTGCTGAATGACTGGAATGATGCATTCTGATTTTGAACCAGCATTCTTAAACTGTTGGTTGAATAACTATTTTTTTTTTCATCTCCATCTAAATGAGGAAAACATTCAAAAAATATACTTTTAATGCTTTTCTTTTGAAATAACTTTTTATTATAATTGCAATAAGGTACTCCTAGGAGTTTGATTAACAGTCAGTTAATCACCTTCTGGAGCAATATGGTACTCGGCTGTGCCTCATGCCACATTACACCCCAGGGGGTGATTAACAGACTGTTAATCTAACCCCAGGTCATGCCTTATTGCTTAAATAATGTTTGGAGAGCCGTTACATTTCCACAGATCCTCCTACTCTCTAAAAACAGATGCCTCCTTGGTGCGACGGGGTGGAGGCACATCTGACTGTAGAAGAGAGAGCATGCTCTACGGTCTGCACAGGAGAACTAGGAGAAGAACTACATCAAGAGGGCCATTTGCCTTCTTGTTGTCAGTCAAGTGGGTCAGAGCAGGCAGTATTCAGTAATAATGTACCAAGAACAACATATTTATTTTTTATTATTTATTTATCTATTGAATTTTGTTGACCTGGTAGGCCCACTGAGACTAGAAGTCCCTTTTCAGGTGCAACCGGGGGAGGGGATACAGATGGTAACCAACTGAAATTGAAGCAGTTTAAGCTGTTGGTGGTATTGTTAGTGAATGGGGGAAATTTGACTAGGACACCGTGAAAATTCCCCTGCTCTCCAATAGGGGGAACCTCTGGCCGTCGAAGGATGGCCAGCTCAGTTGCTGACCAGTTGGCGATGGAGCAGGATATACAGGTGGTTAAGAAGTCATTCGCCTCCTCACCTGTGAATAGCCATGAGACTAAAGAACTGTTTAAAGCAACTGGATCGCTGGATACACGAGTCAAAATGACGGAGAATAGCAGCGAGCATCTTGGCTCCCAGAAGGATTCCTCTAGAGTCACGGAGGAAGTTAGCGAATCTCTGGGTATATATGGAATGTAGTCAGTGTCCCAATGATCTGCATGCTCTGCTGGCAGCTGAGGAAGAGAGATTTTTGCAGAAAAAAAATGGGAGCTTTTGGCCACACTAGCCACAGCACTTACAAGAGAGGACAGCGTGGCGGGGCTGCCACCTCCTAGCAATCAGGATCAACGACTTGCCTCTACCCGGTAAACCACTGGGGAACCACCAAGATACTCAAATGCATCAACAGGTACCATTTTTCACACCACATTCTCAGATCATACTACTGCTACTGTATTCTCATTTGCAGCATTCCCAGAGCAGCTGTAGAGTTTTTACACTCTAGACAGATTCAGCTTGGACAGTGGCTGGGGGCCCAGAAAGGTAACTCAGGCTACACTTAGTTGTTATGGTAACTCAGGCTACACTTAGTTGTTATGAACTAAATATATTTTTATTATTTTAGCACAAATAAAGTGATCCCTAATACAGTAAAACTAGACAGATGACATTCCACCTCTGTCATAGCTATAAACATGCAGAGAATCAAAGCAGACTATACTCTATTCTCTGGAGTGTTTTAGGGTCCTGCCTCCTTCTAAAACACTGGTGAGGCTCACAGTCTGGCCTGTATTTATACAGAGCTTATTCACAGCTAAAATCATTGCTTTGCCAAACAAGGCAGGCTTCTTAGAATAGCAGCAAGAAAGGAACAGGGAAAGCCTTTATCAAATAAGGTTTTCTTACAAAAATAGATCTTTTTCTGATAAATGATGTTGTCTGCAAGACCAGTCTGAGCTGATCTTTGAACTGGACAGTAGTCCTATTTTACACAAAAGTATTTTGCTATCCTAGTAAGTGATGTCACACAGCTGTTTGCATGGTCAGCTTAAACCGACCTTTGAGCTGGGCTGTAGTAACCTTACCATTCTAGCCCCTAGTGGCTATTCTCAGAAAAGACAGAATAAACCTGATATGGCAGGCGGTACTGTCCTTCATATCAGTGTTTCATTTAAACAGTGTTTTAGCAAACCTTATTTCATTCTTTACATGTACCATCTGATTTCTACATATTTAATTCCTTCTCAGTCTCCTTAACCTAACACAGTATAACTCTTTCTCTTATTTCTTAGCTCCTTTTTATGTTTGCTTGCACGGATGTGCAAGAAACATAGTGCCATCATCCGAGTTTTCGGAGGTGTGGCAGCCCTCTTCCAATTCAGGCAGTGTGTTTGCAGTCGCGGCCGCAGTTCTCCAATGCCTGCTGGAGCTGTCTATGACAGCTCCAAAATGCAGTGGAGTACAGTTGAAAGGTGGAGCTATGCTTCAGTGAGCAGCGATAAGATATTGCCTGCTCATGCGCGCTCCCCTACACACACACACACGCACGCATGCACGCATGCTGTGCTGCCCCCCCGCACGCACACACTGTATAGCCGGGGTGCCTAATCCCTAGTCGGCTGTGCTGCCCCCCAACAAAAGCCTTCCACATGCCACGCTGGGTGCCCACCCCAGCGTGGCAACCTCATCGACCATAACCCGATGGGGGTGCCCAATCCCCACGTCCGGGCGCCACTATCCTCCCAGAGTACAGGGTGCCACGCTGGGAGCCCACCCCAGCATGGCAACAGATGGATGGCTGACGGGGTGCCCAATCCCCGCCAGCTCCACGCCCAACCATCCTTTGTGCCACGCTGGGAGCCCACCCCAGCGTGGGCAAACATCCTGCATCATCATTTAAAAAACCTGCAAATAAAAAACTGTCCCTTGGTGCTTCTCCTGCCCCCTCCACAACCCGCACCACCACTGTGCCTGACTCCCCACCCCTCCCCCCATACTTACCTCCGGACCTCGGTAGCGGCGATCTTTGGTGGACCGGGAACACATCTGCACTCTTCAAAGCCGACTACTGAACTGAGGAAATGCCGTAAGCTGTATAATGGGATAGATAGGGTTTTCAACTTTGCTGCATATCTCAGGCATTTTAAATTTTTACCAAATTTTTAACATGGGGTTTTGGAACCCCTTCTCATGAATACTGTCACTGTCGTGGCATTATTCGGAGCCCAAAGGGTGATTTGCAGTCACTGCACAAAATCATCTTTTGGGATCAATTAACGAAATTACACTGCCAGTGTTCATAAGGTGGGGTCTCAAGAAGCCTATTTTGAAAATTTGGTGGAAAAATTCCAAAAAATGACTGTTTAACGAGCGTGCGTTGCGCAGTTCCGACGCACGCTCGTAAGTTTGCAAATTTTCAATATTTTCACTCCAGATTTTCAACATTACCATTTTACCAGACCTTCTTATAAGTAGTACAGCTGTCATTTTTCACATCTCACCCAAAACATGTTTCCGCCCATGTAGCGCACAATGGTGCAGTCGGTGTGCAAAATCAATGTATGGGACAAATTAAGAAAATCACAGTGACACTGTTCATGAGCAGAGGTCTTAAAATGCATATGTAGAAAATTTGGTGAAAAAATCTCTAAAAATGACTGTTTTACAAGCATACTTTGCGCAGTTCCTAGACACGCTCGTAAGTTCACGAATTTTCAATATTTTCACTCCAGATTTTCAACATTGCCATTTTACCACACCTCCTTATGAGCAGTACAGCTGTCATTTTTCACATCTTGCCCAAAATGTGTTTCCGCCCATGTAGCACACAATGGCACAGATGGTGTGCAAAATCAATGTATGGGACACATTAAGAAAATCACAGTGACACTGTTCATGAGCAGAGGTCTTAAAATGGCTATGTTGAAAATTTGGTAAAAAAATCTCTAAAAATGACTGTTTTACGAGCGTGCATTGCGCAGTTCCTATGCACGCTCGTAAGTTTGAATTTTCAGTATTTTCAATCCAGATTTTCAACATTGCCATTTTATTACACTTCCTTATGAGCAGTATAGCTGTCATTTGTCACATCTTGCCCAAAACATGTTTCTGCCCATGTAGCGCACAATGGTGCAGTCGGTGTGCGAAATCAATGTATGGGACACATTAAGAAAATCACAGTGACACTGTTCATGAGCAGAGGTCTTAAAATGGCTATGTTGAAAATTTGGTGAAAAAATTCCTAAAATGACTGTTTCTTGGCGTGTGTTGCGCGTTTCTACATGCTCGTAAGTTGCTAAATTTTCAATATTTTCACTCCAGATTTTCAACATTGCCATTTTATTACACTTCCTTATGAACAGTACAGCTGCCATTTTTCACATGTCACCCAAAATGTGTTTTCGCTCATGTAGCGCACAATGGTGCAGTCAGTGTGCAAAAGCAATGTTTGGGACAGATTGAGAAAATCACAGTTACACTGTTCATGAGCAGAAGTCTTAAAATGGCTATGTTGAAAATTTGGTGACAAAAGTCCATAAAATGACTGTGTTATGAGTGAGCATTGCGCAGTTTCCACGCTCCCTCGTAAGTTCATGACTTTGTAATATTTTCAATCCAGATTTTCTCCAGTGGCATTTTTCCACACTTCCTTACAAACAGTACAGCTGTCATTTTTCACAACATGGTCGAAATGTGTTTTCACACTTTCAGCGCAGAGATGCGTGGTCACTGTGGGAAATCATTGTTCGGGACAGATAAAGAAAATCACAGTGGCACTGTTCATGATCGGAGGTCCCAAAATGCCTGTGTTGACAATCTGCTGTAAAAAATCCCCAAACTAATTACATTACGGGTGTGCATTGCACAGTTTCTATGCACGCTTGTGACTTCACCAGTTTTTTTAATATTTTTACTGCAGATCTGCAACATTGCCATTTTTTACACCTCCCCACGAACAGTACAGCTGTCATTTTTTACATCCTGTTCGGAATGTTTTTGCACTTGTGGTGCTAAATGCCGTAGTCGCTGTGCATAAGCAGCTTTCGGCTAACAAACTGATATTGCCACTGTTCATGGGGTTGTGTCACAAAAAAACCATCCTGAAAATTTGGAGTGAAAATACCAACGAATGCCTGAGGTATTAGGGTTTCCAACCATAACGCCCAACCCTGTAGAGAATGACAGGCATCAGGGGTGTGACTTGGGATTCTTGCCTGTAATGCTCATACCATTCCACACCCTGCAGCCAGTGAGAGGCATCGAGGTATGCCTTGGACTCTTCGGCCCCAAAGTTCACCCCATTCTCCTATACCGCACCCATCTCACCGTATTTCCTGATGGAATGAGGTGCACATAAGGGACAAAAACCCCAAGGCACACCTTGACACTTGTCAGTGTCTGCAGGGTGGGGTGTGGTGAAATGGCATGGCCGTTACGCCTGACGACCCAAAGGCACGCCCCAATGCCTGTCACTCTCTGCAGGGTGGTGGTGGGGTTGGCTTCAGTTCAATACTTCATTGCCATTCCTATTACGTAGCTCTGTAGCTTCTACACTACCACTGCCAATGCCAGCAAGCAAACATTCGGCATTGACAAATGCTTGTTATTTACTGTGATGTCTCAGTCTATTTACTTTCAACACTTTACCAGTTCCTTTATTTCAACACTTTTACCAGTTCCTTTAATATGTTGCACTAATTCCAAAATCCCCACCTCGGGGAGGAGGAGGAGACCCTTAAAGGGGTATTCGACTCCCCAGAACTAAGTGATCTCAGTGCCTATATTGCTGCCTTAACGTTGAACACAAATAGCAAAGCATAATTATAAAGACAAAAATAAGCACTAACTGTAAAATGATAAATGCCTTGAAGGTAATTTCTAACCATGAATTGGAAGTAATAATTTCATAGTGTCCATCATGCATCATGTCCAGAATGGCCTGATGCCCTTGTTGCAAGTTACCAGGTAGAAGGTTAACTGGGGGACAGTGACCATCACATGGTAATGTTCAATTTAGCCACTAGAACTGTCATCCCATTCCAAGGTCAAAATATAGGACTTCAGAGGAGCTGACTTTGATAAGATGGCCAACAGAGTTAAGCTAGCCCTGGCAAGAAGAAATACAGGTGAAGGGGGTACAGGTAAAGTGGGCAAGCATTAAGGATGCAATACTTGAAGCAACATCCCATTGTGTTAGAGAGAAAAGCAAGAGCAAAAGAAGAATGAAACCACTTTGGTTCTCAAGAACAGTAGCAGAAAAGGTCAGAGCCAAAAGGCTGGCCTTCAGGAAATATAAGGAAATGCAACAGGACAAAGATAGGGAGGCATACCAAACTTCCCTAAGGGAAGCAGGGAAGGCAGTAAGGCAGGCAAAGACCCAAACCAAGGAAACACTAGCACAAACAATAAAAGAAGGTGATAAGACTTTCTATAGATACATTAGTGAAAGGAGAAACTCCAGAGGTGGTATTGCTAACATCAAAGAGGATAAGCAGGAGTGTGAGGAGAAGGACCAAGGAAAAGCATCTATACTAAATAGATACTTCTGCTCAGTATTTACTAAGCAAAAGGTTGGGCAGGGCCCACAGCTCAGCACAATGGACACGGGGGGAAGGAGGTGTGCACTAGTCCCATCACAAAAGAAAGGGTCTTACAAAAGCTCGCTAAGCTCAGGGCAGACAAGGCAATGGGACCTGATGACATACATCCCAGGGTACTAAAGGAGCTAAAGGCAGAACTAGCAGAGTCATTATCAGAACTGTTTAGTGAATCTCTGAGTACAGGAGAGGTCCCAGATGACTGGAGAAGGGCTCGTGTGATCTCACTTCACAAAAGTGGTAGCAGGGAGGAGGCAGGAAACTACAGACCCGTCAGTCTTACCTCAGTAGTGGGCAAGATTATGGAGGCACTCCTTAAGGAAAGGATAGTGCAACACCTGGAATCCATAGGAGCACAGGATCCAAGACAGCATGGGTTTACAACAGGAAGGTCCTGTCAAACTAATCTCATAGATTTCTTCGACTGGATAACCAGAGTGCTGGACCAAGGGGGAGCAGCTGATGTCGCCTACCTTGACTTCAGCAAAGCTTTTGATACTGTTCCACATAGAAGATTAATTAATAAGCTGGGTAGGCTCTGGCTGAGTCAGAAGTTGGTCAACTGGGTGGCAAACTGGTTGGCGGGCAGAAAACAGAGAGTGGTGGTAAATGGTATACAGTCAGAAGAGATGCAAGTCACAAGCGGGGTACCTCAGGGATCAGTCCTGGGGCCCGTCCTCTTCAATATCTTGATAAGTGACATTGCAGATGGACTGCAGGGTAAGGTTTGTCTGTTTGCAGATGACACCAAGATCTGCAACAGAGTAGATGATCCAGATGGGGTGGGCAGAATGAGAAAAGATCTGGATAAACTGGCAAAATGGTCGGAAGAGTGGCAACTGGGGTTTAACGCAAAGACGTGCAAGATCATGCACATTGGGAAAAGAAACCCTGAAGCCACGTATAGGTTAGGAGGGGAGTTGCTGGCAATCACAAGGGAAGAAAAAGACTTAGGCAGCATCATCACAGATGACCTGAAATCATCAAACAGACCACTAAAGCAGTAGAGTAAGGCTAGAGGATGTTGGGTGTAGGGTATCACAAGTCGTAAGAGGGAAGTAATAATCCCTCTTTACAAGACACTGGTTAGGCCCCATCTGGAGTACTGCGTGCAGTACTGGAGGCCACACCTGCACAAGGACATTAACAAAATGGAGGCAGTCCAGAGAAGGGCAACCAAAATGGTGCAAAGACTGCATCAGAAAACATATGAGGACAGATTAATGGAGCTCAATATGTATACCCTAGAGCAAAGGAGGGAGATGTGTGATATGATAGAAACATTCAAACATCTTAAGGGCAGTAACAAGGTGAAAGAGTCTAACATGTTTCAATATAAGAAAAATAGCAGGACAAGAGGACACAGCATGAGATTAGAGGGAGGACGGTTAAGGGGTAATGTTAGGAAGTTCTTTTTCACAGAAAGGGTGGTGGATACATGGAATAGCCTACCTCAGGAAGTGGTGGATATGAATACAGTGCAGGGCTTCAGACAGGCATGGGACAGGCATAAGGGAGCAATAAAGGTGAGGATGAATAGTTAGACTTTTGACAGAGTACAGGCCTATGGCACATTCATAGGGTAGAAAAAATGGGTAGACTGGATGGGCTTTCAGTCCTTATTTGCTGTCAACTTCTATGTTTTTATATTTATATGTTATGGGAGATGCGTATAAGGTGAGTGTCTTTTCGGTTTAGCAAAGACTGTTGCATAAGGGGAATCACTATTAACTACTTGTTTGATTGTTTGAGTCTAATGTACATTATTGCTAATTTTAATGAGGTGTGTATCTTTATATTGTAGCAGAAACCGTAAATTTAAGAACAAGGAATCAATATGCACAATATTCTTTTGGTGATTAGGTTCACTCTCAATGACAGACTCATTATGTGTGGGAACAGGGCTGATCACAGTCTGGCCAATGATTCTACGCTCATGAGGAGTAAAACAAAAATTTTGGATCACATCACAAGAGAGGGACCCATAAAGATATTTAATATAATTAGCATCAATACCGTACTCCTCCTTCATATTACAAACTACTTTGATAGTTAGAAAGGTGCCATTTAGTAAGCTGAACTGGACAGTAGCTTGTGAGGTTCAATTGCACCTGGCTAGTTGCTCTGGTGTTTAGAAACATAGAAATATAGAATCTGATGGAAGATAAGAACCACTTGGCCCATTTCCCTACTTAACGGATAAGCTGCAGAGCCTAGTTAACCAACAGCCTACGTTCTCCTACCCTCCACTAGAATTGCCTTATGTCTGTCCCATGCATTCTTGAATTCCCCCACAGTTTTTGACTCTATGAACTCCTCAGGAAGGCTGTTCCATGCATCTACAACCCTCTCTGTGAAGAAATACTTCCTCACAATACCTCTGAGCCATCCCCCTTCTGTCTTCAAATTGTGCCCCCTTGTTCTTGCACATCTCTTTTTCTGAAGGATGCTACCGTCTTGGACTTTGTTGATTCCTTTGAGGTATTTGAAAGTTTCTATCATGTCCCCCCTCTCTTCCGCCTTTCCTCAAGGCTATACATCTTAAGCTCCTTTAGTCTTTCTTCATATGTCTTCTGGTGCAGACCCCGTACCATTTTGGTTGCCCTCCTCTGGACAGCCTTCACTCTGTCTATGTCTTTATGGAGATGGGGTCTCCAGAACTGTATACAGTACTCCAGATGTGGCCTTACCAACTGTCTGTACAGAAGGACAACAACTTCTTGTTTTCTACTGGTGATGCCTCTCGCTATGCATCCCAGAATCCCCTCAGCTCTCCTTACTGCCTTCTCACATTGTTGGCCCACCTTTAGGTCATCTTATATGACTACCCCGAGGTCCCTTTCCATTTTTGTTGTTGTCAGTATCTCACCCCCCATTGTGTACTCTTCCCCTGGGATTTTGTTTCCCATTTATATAACCACAAACGGAAGTAGCAATATTGAACACATCACATCTACGCACATCTCTATAGCCCTTCAAAGAGCAACGTGTAGTATGTGGAGCTCTCCACATCTGCATGTCAGGGTGGAACACCAAAGTCTAGGCATTCCTTGTACACATCTTCTTCTAAGTAGTATTCTATGGCGTAGACAGTGGCCAGTTTATTAAATACTGAGGTAACAGGGTTAAGAACGGACAAAGACACAGTCAAGAAATATACAGTGTGTCCCTGATCAAGCACTATCCCTGAGTATAACTTGAGCCTCTGTTGGGATGTTGGTGTTACCTATTCCAGGTTCTGGGCAGTGCAAAACAAAGGCCTCTGGCAATTTGTTTTAGCACAAGTCCAGTCTATTTTGCTGCACACACAGCCACACTGGAAGCAATACCTGATCATCTTTGATGAGGTCTGGGATGCAGCCATTTTCTACATCCTGCAGTAACTTAGTTACTGTTGTTATAACATATTCACCATAGAGTGTGCAAATGATCTCTTGCCCTCTTTTTTTTATTTTACCTTTCTGCTATTTACATTAACCAATTTACTTATTTTTGCTTGAGCCTGATTAACTAAATTAGCAATGTCATTAATAGTACAGCAACAGCTGTAAGTCTAGTACAAGGGAAGCACTATGCACATTTAAGGTTGGATCACAATATATGATCACTTTGATGACTAGGTTCACTAAGAAGATATTTCTCCTCGTGAAGTGGCACTGTTAGGATAACCACTTGACCAATGACAGTGGTTTCAAACATCTCCTGTGTGGATGTTTATATCTTAGGCAACACCTGGTAGTTAAGTAGTTATTTGAGATAAGGCTAGGGAAGTGCCCTTGTTTCCACATCTTCCGAACAAATTGTCAATAATTATGAGAAACCAGTTCCCACAAGATATGCATATTACTTGTTTACCCATGTGTTTGTATTGGCCCTTTAAAGGTTGTTTGTAATCTAAGACCTTGATTTTGGTTTGTATACAGTAAACAAACATACAATCGTTTTACATAAAGGTACCATTAACAAACCTTCAGGCCTCAACAACCCCTTTTTTATGGATAAACCATCAAGACCACGTGGCTTTGACGTATTATTTTTAAAATACACAATACAGCATTCTGGTTTTTTATATTCACCCCATCTCAAATTGCTATACCTGACTCAAATAGATTTAATATAGATCTATCAATTTTGTCCAGGCCCTGTAGGTACCTAGAATGGAATATGTTTTTTTTATGAAATGGTTTCTTGCTCAGCTACAGGATCTTGAGCTCCCTGTTAATAGGTTGTTATAGTAATTAATAAACTGAATCATATAATAAAGACACATTTGTTTGGACACGGTATCCTAATTCTACCATGTTGAGAATGACAGACACATGAATAAACCGAACATTTCTAAAGAGACTTATTTTAAGAAAAACATTTAACATAAAAAAATGAATTGAAATGAACCTTTAAGAACATAAAAAAATTAAATTGACGTATAAAATTAGAAAATTGAACATACCAAGCAATAACAGTTACAACTGCACAAAATAGTTTAAAGTCCCTGGGGTAGAAGTAGAGTGAAGCCACTGGATGGATTCAGTTGCATTTTAAAGTCTTGTACAGTCTTATGCAAGAAGAAAATCAGTTTATGGTGTCCATAGTTGTTCATGGTGGCTGGTCATTGTTTGTACATTCTTTTGCAATTCAAGTTTTTTATACCAGCCACTGATTCTTTTGATCCTTTCATTGTGGATGTTTCAGACACCTTCATTTTGCAAGAAGAGGAATCCCTTTCTGTATACATAGACTCTGTCCTTGCCAGTGGGAGCTGTTTGGCCTCTAGGGCATTTTCACACTACTTCTCTCATGATCCCTCCAGTCACTGTTACAAGAAGAAGTATGGTGTCACCTTGGATCAGAATTATGTACCACTGAGATTACGTCCATATACATTTTGTCCTGTGTTCTGGAATGAGTGAAAAACAAGCTGGAGTGGAGGGGATTAGGTTTCTCTCCTTCCTCCAAACATTTAGTTGTTTTTTCTTTTTAATGAAAAATATGGAAAAACCAGTATTGGAGAAATTCCCTCCCTCCCTCCCCAACGGAGGAGGGTGAACTTAAAGCTCATGTTACATGCAAACACTCATTCAGGCAACGTTCATCCCAACCCAGGACCTGGACCTACAGCCTCTTGCCCTGACTACCAACCGAGTCACTCTGGGTCACTCACCCTTGTATCTCTCAATATCTGCAGCCTTCTGCCAAAACTTGATACCTTGCAACTATTCGCAAACCAACACAAACCAGATATCCTTGCAGCTGTTGAAACCTGGCTCTCTCCTAAAATCCCTGACATAGCAATTACCCTGCCAGGGTACAACTTCTTCAGACTTGACAGTAATGCAAAATGAGGCAGTGGCTGTGCTTTATACCGCAAAGACTATCACCAGGACCACCCTTTAAAAAACCCTGTCTCAGACCCTTCCTCTCAGATTCTAACAGTTAAGGTTGTGTTAGGGGCCCACAATAAAGCCCTGACAATTGCCACAATGTACATCCCTCCTAAAGAACAAGCAAAAGGTCTCAACTCTGTACTGGACCTCACCTGATCCCAACCACCTGGCACAGAGACAATTCTGATGGGTGACTTCAATATCAACTGGCTTTCCCCGGAAACTGGGAGTTTCAAAGATGCCATCTCTTCAGCCAACCTCACCCAACTGGTCGACTCTCCCACTGGGCTCAACTATAAAACAGGCACTAGTACTCTCCTGGACTAGATTCTGACCAGTCACCCATCCTGCCTCTCAAACGTATCTGTCCTTCCTGACTCTTTAAGTGACCACTCCCCAGTCATCTGCGAATGGTCTAACAAGTTCACCATGCCCCTCCCAAATTAATAAACAGCAGAGCCCTTCCATGGGAGCAGCTGAAACACCTAAAATCCCACCTCAGACAGCAAGATTGGTCTCCGATTATCCACGCACCAGATGTCAACTCAGCCCTTGACTTCTTAATCAACACTTTCAATGCTGCCTGTGACTCCTACCCCCCTTTCAGAAAGCACAAAGTCAAAGGACTGAGCAACCTCTGGCTCTCTTCTGAACTACTGGCACAACTTAAGGCTAGGGACCACCTCTGGGCCTATGCACGGGCCTCAGGAAAACAAGTTGACATACAGAATTACAAACAGGCTCAAAATCATTGCACAAAACTAGTCTGTCTACATAAAAGTGCCTTCTACAAAGATACCCTTACAAACACCTGGGGAAAGGGAAAATCCTTTTGGAACAATATAAAAGAAGTCACTGGAAAGCAACAAAAAACTTCACCTACTATACTGGTTATAGATGGGATCACAACGCTTGACCCTACCACTATTGCAAATTCTTTCAACACTGCCTTTTCTGACCTCAGTGCAGTCCTCCTACCAGACTTCTTCAATGAAGACGACCCTCCAGTTATTCCCTCTAGCCTCCCACTCTCTCCTAATCTACCCCCGTTCTACTTCAAAGCAGCCAATATGCACAAAGTCCACAACTATATCAGGAAAGCCATAACCAGGTCAAGGTTTAGTGGGGATTCCCTTGACCTCAAACTGCTGTCCCTCACCCTTGAAGAGGTGCTCCTACCATTAACAAAAATTTTCAACCTATCCCTCTCCCTTGGCCAGTTCCCTGACAGATGGAAATCCGACACAGTTACTCCAGTCCACAAAAGTGGAGACAGGGCTCTTCGTGGGAACTATCGGCCCATCTCCATATTACCCCCCCAAGGCCACTGAGCGTATAGTATCAGACCAACTTACAGAATACCTTGATAAACACGATATCCTGTGCTCACAACAACATGGTTTCAGAAAAGGGCACAGTACTACATCTGCTCTTCTCATATTCACCAGAGCAATCCACAGTTCTCTGGACAAAAGCCTTCTTACTGGTGCGGTCTTCATAAACCTGACCAAGGCTTTTGATACCGTCCATCACCGTCTACTAATCTCACAGTTGCTAAATGCTGGGTTATCCCTTGAATCTACAACATGGTTTAAGAGCTACCTAGAAAAACGTACACAAAGAGTGAAAATTGCTGATGTCCTCTCTGATGCACGACCTGCACGCAGTGGTGTACTGTACCACAGGGATCCATTCTCAGGCCTCTTCTTTTCAGCCTCTTTCTGAATAGTCTTCCACAATCCTGTCCTGAGCAAATCCTCCTCTATGCCAATGATGCCATCATCCACTCCACACATAAGGACCTTCACCTCCTACAGAGAAAGCTACAGCATGGCTTCACCTCTGTTGAAAACTGGTTCAGTAAACACAAAATGGTGCTCAACTATAAAAAAAAAAAACTATGCTGTTCGGCAGCTTGCAAAATAAGCACCAGCATCACCCCCTTACTATTTCCAACTGCTTATGTGAAACCCTCGACAAGTGGAAACCTTCAAATACCTTGGCATCACAATTGACAGTAAATTATGGGTCTCACATTGAAAATGTTGCCAAAGTGGCTAATACATGCATTGGCCTTCTCTACAGGCATAGGAAATGCATGACCCCTGACACCTTAAGGATCACAGTCCAGAGCTCGGTAGTCACATTAATTGACTATGGCCTCATCATTTATGGTTCCGCTACCACCTCCACCCTTAGGCGCTTATCCTTGGCCCTCAACAAAGCTTGCTGACTCATCACTGGATCACACCGTTTCACCCACACATGTGACCTCTACACACACATTGGGTGGCTTCAACTCTCAAACCGCATCAAGTACCAAACATGCATAATGGCCAAAAAAACAATAATGGGCTATGCTCCCCCTAGAGTACAAGCTCTCATCCAAACTGCTCATAATCCTTGCCACACTAGGGGTTCTGAATCCAAAATACTACACATCCCGAGATACCGGACTTTGCAGGAACAAAGATCCTTTGCTTATAGAGCTCCCAGCTGGTAAAATGGCCTCAACAGTGACATCTCCTCCATACCTAAGCTAGAACCATTCAAAGCTAACCTCCACCTACTCCTCTCTGCATCCAGCACATGTGACTGTCTCCCCTGATCTATTTCCCTCCAGCTCTTATTCCATCCTCTCATCCCCCCTACCACTCCTCCCTCCTCCTACACCCCCATACTTACACCGTATTGGCACTTCTGTGTTTTTGTGTTATCTTGACAATTGCCACTGGCTGCATCTTCAGTGTGTCTTGCCAAGCCTTGTTAATTATGTGAACCCTGTTCTTTTGTCAAGTACCTAGTACCACCATCCTGTATGCTCTCAATTGTATCGGAAACAACTATAACCTGTTACCCTGTTCTAATTGTCCTGCTTGTTTTGTACCTCACCGGATGTGGAACCTTTGTAAAAGGGCATTGGCTCAAAGGTATTTGTAATTCTAGATTGAAATAAATAAATAAATAAACATGGTTCAGGCTCAAGCTGCTAGTATTGCAGACATTGAGAAATGAAAGAAACAAAACAGGTGAGGGTATTCTGTCCCCTCCCCAGGAGGAGGTAGGAGACTAGGCAGCTTAATTTTCTTTAAACAATGTGCAAGTGTTGCTTGCCCTTAGTAATTTAATTTGATAAACTGAGGGAATGCACTTATTTACAGTGTAGTATAGTCCTTCCCCCACTTATGCTGCAGAAGATGCTTTGCAGTGCCATAGCATTTGAGCATAACCTTTTGACCTTCCTATCATTTCATTAGTTAACACACCTTTGTTACAATACTTAGCAGTTTGACAATTATATTTGCTCCAAACTGTATTTTCCCAAACTATGGGCAGCAGACAGATACACTTGCTTAATACCTTTTTTCTACTTGTCTGCTTGTATGAAACCCATTAAAGGTATTGCCTTTATCTGTGCTTAACAACACATTAAAACCTAAATCACATTAGCAGTCCCCACCTGCAAAACACTTGAGCAAGCAAGAGTTTTGCAGTAACTTATGCAATGGCTGTGTAATGAGTCAGAGACCATTAAAATAAAGTTGTTACCCCTAGATATGGATACAAAAGCAATTTGCCATTGAGTCTAAACCGTCTTATCATGCAGTTTACACTACAATTCTGATACGGTAGCCAGTGTGTGCCATATGCAGAAACTATGTTTTCTGAAAACAGACATGGGTAAAACTTTGTCATTAATATTCTATGTTACAGTACCATAGGCTAAACTGCAGGCTACAGGCTGTACTACAGACCTGATATGTGACATAGTCATATAAAGCATCAGAAGAGAAAAGAACATTTTACCAATAAGGTTTTTAATGTGTGAGCTGCTGGTTTATTTGGCCACTAAATTTTAATATCTGGTAGCCTTAAGTCTAGAGATTGCACTGCATGTGTCTCTAAAGCCTCAAGGCAGTCAGACAAAATAAAACATTTTAATTTTTAATTTTGTTTTGTTTTCTTCATTAAATGCACATGATTTTGTGACTTTCTTTTTTGGTTATTAAAAGGAAAATCTTAAAGTTTAAATATACTCTTACAAGATTGTTCCTTTTCAGACTATATATATATATATATATATATATATACACACACACATATATATATATATAATGCAAAATCACACATGCCCCACAATGCAAAGCATCATGGGCTGCATATGCAAATCACCACAGAATGTTATGCAGCCCATGATGCTTTGCAGTAATGAACATGACCTGACCTATGAAACAGCTCCAAGCCAATGCCCTTTAGGGTAACCCTTGCCTCAGTGTTTGGCACAGAGGTTCTTTGTCTTTAAATAGTTTTTATTTTAATGGGTTCACCACAATATATCCACGCACACTGCCTTAAGGGTAGCTGGTCCATTCCACTGGGGTGTCAAGCAGACGAGGCATACTGATGAGTCCTGGTAGGACTGAAACACGGTTCATGTCTTCTGTTATGTCCTTGTAAACTGTGTGAGAGGCCTTCGCACCATGCAATTCTGCTTAAAGTTGGACCAGCATAACATTCTGTGATGATTTGCATATGCAGCCCATGATGCTTTGCATTGTGGGGACATGTGTGATTTTGTATTTCTTGAAACTTGGCTTCCCAGCCAAATGCCCTTTAGGGTAACCCTTGCCTCAGTGTTTGGGCACAGAGGTTCTTTGCCTTTATATATATATATATATATATATATATATATATATATATTTGGAAAATTAATGACACTGGCAAGTCTCTTACAAATTATTACCTGAGATGATAATCATCATAATTAGTGTTTTAGTAGCATTACAGACCAAGCAAAAACAGGTTATACTAGTCTACCACAGCACAGATTAGCTGAGTTTAGATCTAGTCAATTGGTCAAGTAGAGAAAATATTAAAGATTTAAAATAAACATTCATGCTATGACTGCATCCTGTTATTTGGACATACAGTGACAATACTGTATGGTCTTTGCACATGGCTGGCAAACAGTTTGTTATAAATCAATGTTTAAACAGTTTTGCAACCATACCCCAAATACAAACATTTTACTGAGCTGCTGCAAGTAGCATTTGTTTAGCTAATTAACCATGATTACATCATTGCTTCAGGTAATAATTCATGTTCAGCATTTACCCTGTAACATCACCAAGACTAGCTTGAAAATTATATTTCACATTTTTCCTTTTTCTTCATGATCACTTTTAAATTAAAACAAACCTTAACTGGTGAAATATTTAAGGCACAGACCTCCCATTTATGGGGTTAAATTGCAGTATGTTTCTTATTGCAAACCCAAGTGCAGCTGACACAACAGTCACACAACAAAGAATTTTTTTTTAATAACATAACTAAGTTTGCTTCGATTTTTAAACTTAGCAAATGTGTTTAATTCAAACTTCAAGAAACATTGCATTAGTAATGAGAAAATGAAATAAAGACAGCAATGTGTAACAATAGTCACTGTCAACACAGTTTGCAAAGCATTTGATTTACACATGTTTAATACCTCAAACAATATCAAGCTTTTTGATACCTTAGTTACTACCCGGGCATAGCATTTCTTTCTGTACCAGGTACCATATCTTACAAATGGTAAGAACACAGCACCAAAGTGTGTATATGTGTGTGTGTGGGGGTAGATAGTTTATCATATAAAAAGTCCAAGTTAAAAAGTTTAGCATGCTGTATACTTATTTTTGAACTGAAGATTTTAGTTCTCAGCATGCCAGTGTTAAGTTTTATGCATTTAACCATTATCATGCTGATTCTGCTAATGGACTACAGCCACCGAAACCACTGGAAGAGTCTTGCCCTCCATTTTTAACATGTTTACTTTATTTTCTCCACCTTCATATTTAAACTGCTCTAACTCATAATCTACCTTTGGGTGGAAGGTTAGAGTCTTTGCATTATCTCGATGTATTTATGCGACTATAGGGGCCATAACCAGGGTGTGAATACTGTCATCAGGATATTGTTGGCAGTGTTCTTGCCAGTCTGTGTCTTCAGGTTACCCCAGTCTATTTCTTCTTCACTAGAGTCATTGTTTAGTGGTGCAACATTGTATCTACCACCACTGCCCGATACCTTCCTAACTGCTCTTCTAAGGCTGAAATGCACTGTTGGCATTTCACATGGTCTGCAATGGGCTTGGCAGAACTTTGTGAAAGGCACTGAATGGCACCTTGCACCTTCTAAGGTGTTGATTTCTACGTAACTAGAGCCTGAGAAGTGGTGGCTCCTAAGACTGAAGCAGTTTGTGCTGTGATTTTCAAAACTTGGTGTTGGTCTGTTATATCTTTTAAATGCTCCTGCAACTGACTAAGCTGAGATAGCAACTGCTCCTTTTCTCCCTTCCACTGGCCAGCTATCCAGCATGCGCTAAACATAAGGGCCTCAGTGCCCTCACTAATGGACATACTTCTGTCCTTAATACATTGTTCAACATGCACTTGAGCCTGGCCCCAGTTATCCATCACTCCCTGTATACATTTGACCAGCTCCTCAGCATGCATGCACTTACTCAACTTTTTCTTCAGTTTATCCATGGACCTTTCCACCTATAGGTTCGGAATACTTTCTGAATCTCAGAGTCTAATTAGACTCCTTTTCCTGATGCTACAGTTAGGTTATGATCCTTATCTGCATGCACACTATCTAGTTTTACCTTTTTACCTACTAGACTGAACCGGACCAGCACTGAACCAAGTCCTGCCACGGTCACCAGATAAAATGTAGAGTTTTACACTCCAGACAGATTCAGCTTGGACGGTGACCAGGGGGGCCCCGAAAGGTAAGTCAGGCTACACTTCATTGTTATGAATTAAATATATTTTTATTATTTTAGCACAAATAAAATTATCCCTAATACAGTAAAACTAAACAGATGACATCCCACCACTGTCATAACTATAAGCATGCAGAGAATCAAAGCAGACTATACTCTACTCTCTGGAGTGTTTTAGGGTCCTGCCTCCTTCTAAAACACTGGTGAGGCTCACAGTCTGGCCTGTATTTATGCAGAGCTTATTCACAGCTAAAATCATTGCTTTGCCAAACAAGGCATGCTTCTTAGAATAGCAGCAAGAAAGGAACAGGGAAGGCCTTTATCATATAAGGCTTTCTTACAATAATAGATCTTTTTCTGATAAGTGATGTTGTCTGCAAGGCCAGTCTGAGCTGATCTTTGAACTGGACAGTAGTCCTATTTTTACACAAAGTATTTTGTTATCCTAGTAAGTGATGTCACACAGCTGTTTGCATGGTCAGCTTGAACTGACCTTTGAGCTTGGCTGTAGTAACCTTACCATTCAAGCTTTTGGTGGCTATTCTCAGAAAACACAGAATGAACCTGATATGACAGGCAGTACTGTCCTTCTTATCAGAGTTTTATTTAAACAGTGTTTTAGCACCCTTGTTTTCTTCTTCACACATACCATCTGATTTCTACATATTTAATTCCTTCTCAGTCTCTTTTATCTGATATAGTACAACCCTATTTCTCATATCTTAGCTCCTTTTTATTTACTGTGATTTCTCAGTCTATTTCTTCTATTTTCTTTTAACACTTTACCAGTTCCTTTATTTCAACACTTTTACCAGTTCCTTTAATATTTTGCCCTAATTCCACACAGCACATTACAAAACAAATTAATAAACCCCAGAGAGAATGAAGAAATCATGGGCAGAACAAGTTGAACAGGCCGAGGCACCCTGGTCTGTTGAAACTTCTTTAAAATCAGCAGGTTAGGTAAAAAACACCAATACAGATAAATAGATATCAGGATTTTCTCCTATTAAAATTCCTAAAGTTCAGATTTGTAGTGAAAGAAATACCTTTTTTTCCACAAATTGTGGAACAACGGATACACGCGGGGAACTATGAATGGTGATATACAAAACAAAGGACAGACCCAACTCAGGACACCAAAAATTGACATAAACACATCTGAGTCACCCCTAGAACTTCCCTCTGAACTTATTTTGGCACAGAACCCAATATTAAACTTAAATATTGGAAATGCAAAGTCATTGCCCAGAGGGAGACATGGAATGGACACTTCCATGAGTCGACTGAAAATTTAGCAGAACCTAACACTTCTGAACAACACGAGGGCCCTCCGCCAGACACCTCTTTAACCTCAGAACAGCCAAGACAAAATTCACATCCATATGCCTCCTTCTTTCAGTCTCCCACATATGCAATAAGGCGGCATGATGCTGTCAGACTAGTTTACAAGGGGGAAGTAGAACTGTTTCCTGATAGAAAATATGTTGCCAGAACACTGTTAAAGACAAATTTGCAATTTCATTCATATGAAATACATACCTTAATTCATTTGTCTGGGGAACCAAATTTTGATATCAAGTTAAAACTTACAAGTGGTCTAGAAAAGTTCTGGGACAAGTATAACAAAGTTAAAAAATTCCCGCTATGGTTTCCATTCAAGGTAATACCTCTAACCAAACCTGCCCACAAAACAGTAACTATCCTGTTCAGAAATGAGGGGGCCCGTGTTACTGATCTACTTTTCTGGTTGAAGAAAAGGTGCACAGTCTTAGGCCACCCAGAGGCAATTTTTGATAGTGAAGATATCTGGATGGGGGCTGGAGAATAAAAGTGATATTAAAGTCCACAGAAATAAGTTTACAACAGTTACCTAACTGTGTATTTTTGGGTTGAGACAGGGGAGTTTTGTTTTATGCTGGTCAGCCGAAGACATGTTACAAGTGTGGGAGGCCTGGCCACATTAGCAGCATCTGCAACCGACTGCACTGCACGCTGTGTAGAAATATTGAGCATGCAAGCGGGCAGTGCAGGAACACAGCAACATGCAACCTGTGTGGGGCTGCTGGTCACTCCTACTCTATGTGTCAAGAGGCTGTGCACAGGCAAAATTCAGCAGACAACTTGTAAGAGCAAAGGTTACTCATCTCCACAGCACAGAGATCGCACACAGCGAAATCAGTACCACTGCCTATTTTCTCTGCAGTTCCCCAAAAACCCACACTCAGATAAATATTAGTGAAGGAGCACCAGAGGTAGATCCAGCTGCTTCTCTTATTCAACTTGAAGAAAGAGAAGATAGTGTCTACGAGGAACCTGTTATGGAGGTGGAAAAAGCCTACCCCCAAATCAGCAGATTCAGAAGCCATGCCCCTCCTCTTCCACCTTCTTCCCCTACCGGCCTCAGAAAAACATCAACCTAGCAAAATGATCACCAGGCATAGACACACAGGAGGACAGCCAGTCCCCAGAATTCCCAAAATTTCTCCCAACCCTACATCTAACAGATATCAGGCCCTGCTACCAATTCAAGATGCCTCAGATACAGAATCAGAGAGTTCCCACATAGGGTCCAAGCCCCCAAATGATACTTCAGGACCTGAATCTGAAGGAGGAATCCATACCCATGCACTTCCCGAACAGCAAACTGCTAAGAAGAAAAGGACATACAAATGAAAACCACCATACGATAGATTATGCTTTTTCACATTAAATGAATATCTGTTTAACTTGCTGCTCTATTAATGTGAATAGCATTTAAAATAAATCTGAGCAAGCAGCTGTCTTTTCTCATCTATACGCAAACAATGTGGACATATTATTTCTACAGGGTACTAGACTTCACAGAGTAGCAGAATTATCGTACGCCGCAAAATGGCGGCATGCAGGAGTATCTTATTGGTCCCCAGGGTTAGAATCTTGCTCAGGGGTTGCAATCCTAGTCTGTAATATCACAGTGAAAGTTTTAAGACTGATAGACCTGATTTTGGGTCGAGTAATAATATTGGATATCCTGTACAAAAATGCATGCTTTAGACTGATTAATGTTTATGCCCCTCAGACAAAGGCTGAGAGGGTAGATCTTTTTAAAATGGTACAACCCTACCTACACACCTCCAAATATATCATTTGGGGGGACTTCAATTGTGGCCTAACCATGAAGGATAGAGGCAGAGGAGTAGCCACAAAATAGATTTTCTGTGATATGACATGTCTGCAAAATACTCCGTAACCTGCAAACTTAAGTGATGCATATTTCAAGATACACTCAAGATGTGATCCCACCTTTTTCAGAGGTACACATGCAACATGTATAGACTTCTTTTTTACAAGCAAGAGCCTACCCCATAGTCAGCTAAAGTGGTCTCTATAGAGTATTTAGATCATTGTGAACTTTATGTCTCAATAGGAAGTACAACCCCTAGATATGTGGTAGGGGTTCTTGGAAACTGAACTCCTCCCTCTTACAGAAAGAAGAAGTATTGCAGTGATTAAAGTATTTCATTGTTATTTGAAAATCAGTATGTGAGGTGCATGATGACCCTATGCAATGGTGGATAGATACTAAACACAATCTTATGCAATTCTTGAAAGCTGTAAGTAAATCTATTCATGATCAGGATTACTATGATTATTTACAGTACAGGAAACAATTGCAGCACCTCATGTCATTAGCCCAATCCACCAAACATAATTTCTCCCCACAAATTGTTGTAATTAAAGAGAAAATTAAACAATTTCATTATAAACAAACAAAAGCTCTAAAAATACAGCAGGAATTTGGCACCCAAGGGGAACTTGCAACAATATGCCCTTTCTTAACCTGCAAGGAAAGGGTTCAGAAAAAAGGTTTTGAAACAGTATTAGGCCAGGATAATAGCCTGAAAACAACACAACAGGACATCATGGTAGAGGTCACAAATTATGCAAAGTCTTTGTTTCAGGAAATGAAAATACAGGTAGATGACTCAATATTTACAAGCACTTGAGGTCCCTGAATGCCCCACTCAGTATTATCGAGGCTAACTAAACCCATTGCTCCTATGGAAACAGAGGCTGCAATAACCTCCTTAGAGTCAGGAAAAGCCCCTGGAAGGGATGGGCTAACACCTGAAATACATACATCTTATGTCCAGACATTTCCAAAGAACTGACAGAAGCATATAACTGTCTTTTAAACACATTTGATTTCCCATTAAACATGGTAGGTAGCACCCCAATATTCTTACACAAAAAAGGTGACAAGTGAGACTTATCAAACTGGAGACCCATAAGTCTTTTAAACACAGATCTTAAAATATTAATGAAAATACTTAATAAGCATTTATTAACAGCTGCCCGATATCTCATTACACCAACACAATCCTGTGCCATCGCAGGACAGGTCATCACAGACCAATTAATTCTATTATGGGAAATCTTTGAAAGAGATCACAGACAGGGTTTGAATGGCTACATTCTTTTGCTAGAGAAAAAAAGTATGTTTGACTCTGCAAACCACATTTTCTTATGGCTAACTCTCAAGCATTACAACATACTGGACACCTTTGTAAGTTGGTTAAAGAAAATATATAGAAATGCAATTGTCACCTCTTTAGTTAATGGTCATATTGGACCTCTTGTTCCAGTTAAAAAGGAAGTAAAACAGGGCTGTCCCCTCAGCCCATTACTATACATATTTAATATAGACCCCCCTGCTAAGGGTTTTAAAGAAGGAAATACCAACAATCCATACAGGTGATACAAGCATTCCATTTTCAGCTATGGCATATGCAGATGATATCTGTATACTAGGCCCGAGCCTCCAAACAGCATAACTTGCTATAAAACTCTGTGAGCTCTATGGGACAGTTTCAGGAACTTCCTTGAATAAACAGAAATGTGTAGGCAGGGATTTGGGACCAGGCCCCTTTTCAGTCTTGGGTATTGCCAATATTACATTGACTAGAGATCCCATAAAAAATGTAGGAATAGAATTTGGAGCCTCAGAGTCTGATTTGTGCAATTGGGATAAAAAATCAAGAAAGGGAAAGCTATGGTAGCAAGCTGGAATAAGTGGCAACTAAGCAAGACTAAAAGAATGTATCTAATTAAAACTTACTTGCTGCCCCTTTTCACATTTCTAAGTAATATATTTCCCCCACCCAAGCAACGCAAAGCTACCATATTAAGTATCTTTCTCCAGGCAGTTTGGAGTAGCAGACTCAACCCATTCAAAAGGAATATTCTCTATTTAACGATACAACAAGGTGGGATAATGTGATAAACCCCATGCTGTTTTTTTATTGTCAGTTCTCCAACCATTGCTAAGGAGTATTTTAAAGCATTAAGTAGATCTTTTTTTTTCAGTCAATGCAGACTTTTTTCATAGCGTGGAGAGATGGGACACAATAAGTAGTCAGAACTAGCCCTCAAGTACCATCATATTTTCCTGAGGTATTTGTCAAACTAAAGTATTGGAATGTAACCAGCACACTTCTTCTCACACAAACAAAAAAATGATATTCAATAATATTATACAGATGCACTTTTCTGAATCTATCACATTTCCAAAATGCCTGGATTCTCATCAACAGAACTTACAGAAGTTAATCACTGAAAAAAGAATTCCCCCAAAATTTAAAGACATCCATTGGTTGTGTTGTCATGAGAGACTTAACATGAAAGACAACCCAAAACATAAGAAATTAGAAGAAAGGTCTTATTCATGAACAGAGTGCGTGCACAGGCTTGAACCCCTGCATCACTTATTTTCCACATGTTCATATATTATATATTTTGGGCCTATGTAGCTCTGATGTTCAATGAAACTGTTTTCCTAACAATTTCATATGAAACAATTATCTATGGGTTTTTATCCCTCTCAGTGGAGGGAGTGGGAAAAGAGTCCCCTAAATGTATTATTTGCTGTTTTTAAATGGTACATATGGAACTATAGAAGTATTTTCACATTACAATAAAATAATCTTTCACATATAGAACTATGGCAAAAAACTACTAATGAACTATGGGGGGATATATGAAACAGAGGTAAATCTATATGAAAGAAGTGCATTGTTGCAAAATTGGAGAAATTTACCATGGCTCACAGACAGTGATGTCCCTATAACATAATTGACATATGTATGTTTGTATACTAATGCATTATGACTTTTATATTAATGTTATATTACTAACATACTAGCATACTAAAAGCCAGCAGAATAGACCTAATGGTCTTTCGTGTCTGCTTGGTAGCCGGCCCCGATTGGGCGCTAGCTCCTCCTCCCCCCGGCACCGAGAGGGTCAACCCTGGCTTCAGGGGATGCTTGTCTAAAGAAACTGTATTATGTACTTAATAATACTGTATGAACTTCAATAAATGAATTCCCCTGTTCTTTTCAAGAAGTGCCATGGGATCTTTAACATCCACCTGAACAACCACCAGAACAAGCAGATGGGACCTCGGTTTAACATCTCATCCAAAAGACAGCACCTCAGGGGTGCAGCACCCCCCCCCCACCACACACATGCTGCACTACAGTGTAAGTATTGGAATTTAACCCAAGTGCCTGGTGTGGGGATAGAACCCACAGATCTCTGATCTTCTGGCCTCAGAGGAGAGTGTGCAACCTGCTGAGCTACTGACACTGCCAGCTTGGTGATGCTGGTGTGTTTTAAGGTTTAACAATTGGTCCAAAAAATTTACATTGGCATTGACAAATTGTACAATTGCCAACATGACTTGATTACAATGCATTTCAAATTGTGTTCAGCTTACTTCTTACTAGTATTTCTTAGAGTGTAGTGTTGTGCAATTATAATATTTTTTTTCAGTATTCCATATGGCGTGGAAAGCATTCTGTATTCTGATACTTCACATTTATAGACATAGATAATGTGCTCCACTCCCCAGTTGCAGCGCAAATTATGTTTGTTTTCTGCTTTTGAGTTTTACAAGTGCATGCACTCCATAACGACATTCTTTCTTTGTACTGCATCATGCATGCACCTTGCGTCATCAAAAATAAATAAACCTGACATGTTTTGCAATGTGAATGTACTTCAGATTAAAAGTCAGTATTACTCTTGTAGATCTCCGTACTTAAATGCCCAGCACAGTGTAGTCATATTAGTGTTCAGTATTTCCAAAGAAAGTGAGCACTACAAAATAAAACTGTAGAAACAGACCACAGTACCATTGTAGAATTTGTGGGTAATAAACTAATTGAGATGTTTTGTCATGTCATTTGTAGAATGAAATTTCAGACAGTTCTTGCTTGCCAGATCACAGTGCAGATCAGCAGTTAATCAGTTTCATAGCAGTTACTGACTGTGGAAGCAGTTGAGTCATCATGGATAAATACATTATTAAACAAAATGCCCACAAGAGCAGAGAAACCTCTTCTAATGCCAGCGCTGACAGCAGGTGTAATGGTGAGGGTGAAACCAGTGCAGAGGACAATTCTTCTTTCAGCTTCGAGTCAGACTTACAGATAGCTACAACAGTCAGGAAAACAGAAGATAGCCCTAGTACATGTACAGATAATAACAGTACTACAGATAAGGCAGTAGCAGGAAGGCATGAAGCAACAGGTTATACATTCCAACCTCATTGGAAGAATAGTTTCACATGGATTCAGTATGACTGTACACTTAAAAAATATTCTGCACAGTGTGTCACAATGCTGCAAATATGGGTATGCCACTTCCAAACACATCAAGGGACAAGGACGCATGCAAGGCTTTCATTGAGACTGGATTTGACACTATTAAAAAAGCAATACAACGTTTCAACAGTCATCAAAAATCAAACTTGCATAGAGTAGCTGTAGCTGCTTTGGCTGCTGTCAACAGTGGCATTGATGTTGCTGCCTCCTGCTTGGATGGAAAAATAAAGCAAATGAATGATTCCAGAACTGCTCTTCTGAAAATGTATCTTCACTATTATATCTGAGCTGTCAGGGTTTTGCAGTATGGGGCCATACTGATGAGAAGTCTAACTTGATGAATCTTCTTTTCTTGTGTGCTGATGACAATCCAGCACTAAAATCTTGGCTTGCAAGAACAGGCTACAAATGGATTTCTCATGATGTTGTTAATGAGATGATGTCTATTATGTCTCATGAAGACCTACACATTTTAATGAAGGAAGTTCACAGTGCTGGTTTCTACACTGTGATCTTGGATGAAACTGCTGATATTTCAGTCTGAGAACAGATCTTGTTTTGTTTTTGTATCGTCAAACAGGATCTTCAGGTTGAAGAGATTTTCTTTGGCTTTTACTCAACCACAAGCACCACAGCAGCTGCACTGTTCTGTATACTTAATATATTAACACAATTCAACTTTAACATACAAATGTGTCATGACCAGTGTTATGATGGTGTGTCAAATGTTGCTGGTTGTCTTAATGGATTGCAAGCTCTTGTGCAAGAAATAGAGCCACAGACATTATATGTTCACTGCCTTGCACATACTTTAAATCTGGCAGTTCACGATACTGCTCAGAAAGTTACTGTGTGTAGAAATGTTCTTTGTTTAATTCACGAGTTCATAGTGATCATCAGAAATTCTCCAAAATGTATTGCCCGGTTTGAGAACTTTCAAGACAGTGACAATGTTCAATTGCAACCATTTTGCCCTACATGGTGGACACTTTGAGCAGATTCTTTGCAGTCAGTAAACTCTAATTACCAAGAACTTCTTGAATTCCTTGAAGAACTAGCACTGAGTGATACCAATGAGACTGGAGCAAAGGCCATTGGATTCCTAATTCAGCTGAGGGAGTTTGCTACATTTTTCAATCTCAAACTTCTACAACTTATTTTCTCCTGAGTAGAAAGCATCAATACTACTTTACAGAAAACAAGACTGCAATTTCACCAAGCATCTGTTATGATAGACTGTCTAACAGTCAGTATCAAGCAACTCTGTGAAGGATTCCTTCAGTTTTACAGTACTACTACTGATTGTGCAACACAGCAAGATTTGGAAGAGCCATGTGTTCCAAGGCCTAGAAAAATTCCACGCAGATTGGATAACGATTCTGCTCCGCTAATATTCCAGTCTACAGAGGACAAATACCGGCAAATTTATTTTCAGGTGATAGACAACACCACCACTGCTCTGGGTGATCATTTTGCATCTGTTATATCCAACCATAACAAAAACACACACAGATAGCCTTAAAAAATACTAGTTCCAAGATCCAATTCAAAGTGAATGAATTTATTAAAACACACTTGGCACACAAGATCATGGCAAAAATAACACAATGTACTCCCCAGCGCTTCAACTCACTAATGAGTCTTCCTCAGGGGGTGGAGCTGCTTATTGTTGGGAGAGTTAAATACACATAATACAGGTGCAGACAACAAACTTAAATGTGAGATACAAATTTAAAATTATCCTACTGCTATCTTCTCTCTAGCCACTAGATGGAGCTAATAAATAATCTTAGCACTAACATAAACTGTAACTACACAGATTTCTGTACTTCTTAACCACATAATGTAAAAATAATTACACTCTAAACAATTATCCATTCAGTACTGGTTAAATAAAATACCAGATACTATACACATACCAAAATAACTGGTCTTACAACTGATTGACTATACTCTTACACACAATTATTTCAAATTCAAGGGTCAGTTTTTTAAACAAAAGTGTGGAACTGCCATGGGTGCAGCAATGGCACCAAGTTATGCCAACTTGTTTTGGGGCTACTGGGAGGATGCCATTATTTATGACAGAACGGAGGAACCCTATTATATGCATATAATGGGATGTCACTGCTTTATAGATTATATATTACGTATTTGGGGTGGTGCCAGGGATCTCATACCTGAATTTATGCAATGGCTAAATAATAATGACTTTAATTTAAGATTCACACACACCACAGACATTGAAACACTTGATTTTTCTAGATTTAATTATCTCTGGTGATATTTCCAACCATAGCGTAACTTTCAAAAGTTATAGAAAACCCACAGCCACTAACTCCTTGTTGCAAGCAACTAGTGTACACCCTCCCAGGTTAAAAAACTCTATACCTTATGGGCAACTACTATGCATTCATAAGAATTGCAGCAGAGATGATGATTACAGTATACAAGCAGATGAACTGATGGAAAGATTTGAAGCAAGGGGTTATAACAAAAAACTTTGGGAAAAAACAAGGGACAAAGTTGATAAAGTTAACAGAGAATCTTTGTTAGAGGAAAAGGATGAGGCCATGTTAGATCAAACACCCTGCACCTTTATTACTGAGTACAACCATGTGGCAGGGGTGTTGGCAGGCATACGCACTGTACTCAGCAGAGTACAGTAAAAAAAATTAGGCGGGCAACAAAAGAGGAAATGCAAGGATATTGTGAGTCACATTGTGTCTGTGTTGCACTGAGCCCTTTGCCTTTGTTGTTCGCTATTGGGCGCTGATTCCACCCGACAAATATGCAAACAAGAACAACTTACCAGGCAGGCAGAAAAACAAAGATAGGAGGATTACAGGAAGAAACTGTTTACTTTAACTAAGACATGACAAACGGGGGGGGGGCTATTGCTGGTGTGGTGTGGCAGTGCATATTTTGGTTTATGTTTACATAATGGGGGAAGCAACAGTGCATCAGTTTTGAGTACAAGTTTAAAATTCCTGACCACACCCCTGCCATGTGGCAGGACATATTGGTATTGTTATATATCTGAACTGGCCTGTCTTACAAAGTGACTGAAGTTAGTGCAGCTGTGGGGGGATAAACCTAGGGTGACTTTTACCAGAGCCAAGAACTTTAAAGATAAACTTGTGCACAGCAGGCTGAGAAAGAGAAAGCGTCAGGCCGGTCCACTTGGTTACTTAGGCGCCCAGCTGGTTTTTTCAAGTGTATGAGATGTAACGTGTGCAAGTGCAGTAACAATACAGTAACTTTTTAACATCCTCATTTAGAGAATGTTCAGATAGACATGCGTGAACTTATCACTTGTGGCACTACTTATGTAGTCTATGTGCTGTGTTGTAGTTTCAAACTTGTATATGTAGGCAAAACTGTCAGACCTTTGAAACAAAGAATACAAGAGAATGTTCGCTCCATTTTACAGGGTAGAAAGGACACACCAGTAGGAGCACATTTTGCTAGTACTCATGATTCTGACCCTAAATGTTTGAAATGTGTGGGGATTGAAATGGTGAAATTGCCAAACAATGGTGGAAATAGACCAAATTTGTTGCTTCAATGTGAAAGTCAATGGATTTATAAACTTGAAAGTGTTAAACCTAGAGGACTGAATAATAGATGGGATCTTAAACTATTTTTGGTGAAAAAGTGATAAAGTTGTAGTGTAAAGTATTTTGCTATCTGTAATGACCTTTGTCTCTCTCTCTCATTCTCTCTTTCTTCTTTCCTTTATTCAGGTTCTCAACTCTAATCTCATGCCCAAACCCTCCTGATTTTTTTCAACATGTTTTGGACTTAATTACTAGGAGGTCCCAGAATGAAAAAATCCCTCATTTTAATGAGAGTTGCCTTGAGAATGTGCCACTGTTGCCTTGGCTACCTAGAGTGGTTTGGACATGTTTCCTTTATTTTTCTATCTTTTATAGCGCATGAATTATTATGATGAGCATATTATTTATGTGTTGGTTACAAATGAACTAATTTGAGCAATGAAATGTGATTTATTCATGCACTATTATAGATTTAGATAATTGTCTAGAGTGTAATTATTTTTACATTATCTGGTTAAGAAGTACAGAAATATGTGTAGTTACTGTTCATGTTAGTGCTAAAACTGCCCCAAACATGTAGCTCAACAGATAAATGTAGATAATGTAGCCAACACATTCATCATGCAGCACATTGTCAGATGGAATCCATCCTACTTAGCAAGAGAAAAAAAGTAGTATTCTGGCAGCATCCAAGAGCACCAGTCATGCTCATTTTCACATCGTCTGCATCCAAAATGTCACAGTACTGGACTGTAGGCTCTGACTTTGTTTGTCTTACCACTGCCAGGAAGAATTCAAGGTTTTCTTCCCAAGTTACTACATGATGGAGTTTAAAGAGCACCAGTCATGCTCATTTTCAAATAATTCAGCCCCCCGCCCCCACCACCAAAAACTCCTCTTATTAAAATGGTTGCATCTACTGTCCCAGCAGATTCAGTTGTAGCCTCTGTATCACAGACACTGCTATCCCAGCAGATGCTGACTCACTTCCCTTCACCACAGATACTAGTGTCCCAGAAGATGCGGATCTGATGAGACACTTTACCTAGCACACAGAGATTAAAAGTAAGCAAGGAATATTTTAGAAGTTTAAAGCTAATTCTGAAAACTGCTTTGACAACACGAAATAAAGTGCAAGCTATAAACCAACTGGCCCTTCCAGTGATATCATACAGCTTTGGTGTGATAGACTGGCCACAGAAAGTGTTGAACCAGCTAGATATAAAAACAAGAAAAATGCTTCATGCTCACCAATTAATATACAAAAATCAGTGCATGCCAAGATTATACATCCCAAGGGCAGAGGGAGGCATGGGCCTCATTGAGATTGATTACACATATAGATCCACAATAGTGGGCTACTACATACTTACTGACATCCTTGGACCCAAATATAGTCAAGGTCTTGCATCATGAAGAAAATAAGCCTAAAATGACTTCACTCATCAAATTAGGAGAAGCCTTCAGAAGGGTAGCAGAGATTGATGTCAGTCCACAAGTAGATAAGGAATTGTCAGCCACAGAAAAACGCAAAGAGTCAGAAAAAGGAGTATAAGGATAAAGACCAACAGAAAAGAAAAAACAATTGGAAAGCCCATAATTATAGTGGAAAATACAGGGAGCTACTGGAGCAACCACAGGTCGATCAGGCCCTGACCCATGAGTGGTTAAGAAGAGGTGAATTTAGGCCACAAGATGAGAGACTAATAATGGCAGCCCAAGATAGTGGGCTACACACAAGATGGTTCACAAAATTCATAGAAAAAAACAGGAGAAACAGCCAAGTGCAGGTTCTGTAGTACAGAATTAGAAACAGTTGCACATCTTGTGGCTGGATGTGAAGTACTCATGGCAGAAGGCCTGTATACTGAAAGACACAACAATGTAGCAAGATTGATCCACTGGAAACTGTGCAAACACTATAACATACAGGTAGCAGAGAGACACTGGAAACATGAACCACAAAGAATCACAGAGAATGAAGAAGTAATGATCACATGGGATCACCCAATACCTACAGCCAAGAAAGTGGAAGCAAGAAAACCCGATATTGTAATACAAGAAAAGAGAACAAAGGTAGCATTACTGATTGAAATAGCCACCCCTAATGACTACAGTGTGCTGCGACAGAGAGACACAAAATCATGAAATACCAAGATATGCAGTCAGAAACCAAACTGATGTGGAATAAGACACACAAATTGTTCCAGTAGTGCTTGGAGCAATGGGACTAATCAAAAGAACTTTCAGGCACATTTAAATATGCTACCAATACTTGTGACACCTTATGAACTTCAAAAGGAAGCCATTTTGGGGACATTGCGTGTGCTGAGAAGAGCGCTCTCAGCAAACATCAAAGATTAATACAGTACTAATTTCTTGAGTTTTGAATATGCCCTGGCTAAAGAATGGGGTCCATTCTTGCCACGGTATTAGAAATCCCTAAACATTTGGAGACACTAACCCCGGGAGAGACTACTGTTCCAGTAGATGCTGGGACACTTCCATTCACCATACAGGCACATTGTGTCTCAGTAGATGCTGGCAGAGTTCTGCTACTACAGGCACTAGTATCCCAGCAAATGCAGTGCCTGTGGTAAGAGAACTCTAGCAGCACCTGCATGCTTGGAGACTAGTGTCTGTGTTGAAGGGAAGTGTCCCAGCATCTGGTGGAGGTGGGAGTGGGACAGTATTGTCCGTGCTGGGTAGGGTGTCACAGCAGATACAGATCTGCTGGAACAGTAGTGCCTGTGATAATGGAATCTGCCACCACCTGCTGGGACACTAGTGCCTTTGTTAAAGGGATGTGTCCCAGCATCTGGTGGAGGTGGGAGTGGGACAGTATTGTCCGTGCTAGGTAGGGTGTCACAGCAGATACAGATCTGCTGGAACAGTAGTGCCTGTGATAATGGAATCTGCCACCACCTGCAGGGACACTAGTGCCTTTGTTGAAGGGAAGTGTCCCAGCATCTGCTGGGTCAGTAGTGTCTGTGCTACAGAAGTGACAATCATATCTGCTGGTGCAGTACACACTTCCTATAAGAATTCTTCATAGACTCAGAGATTGTAAACCTTTGATTGGAGGAGGCACCACCCCTTCCCTTCCCCTTCCTGATCTCAGTTTTCAGCAGGCACTATCATGGCGCTCTGCTATTTTGTGCTATATTAGTTGGGAGAGCGTGAGTGAGTGCTGTATTTAGAAAAGCAGTGTCAGCCCAGTGGCATGGACTTTTGAGGGCCTGGGCAACTCAGCTGCTGCCATGGCAGTAAAACAGGTTCAAATCAGGAACAGACCTGGGTCGCTCGAAGGCTGACTGCATGAAGGAGGGCTGACTCAAGCATCCATTCCTGGTCACCATCTAGATCTAGCAAAGGCTGGATGATGCAGTAGTGACAGACTTCTGACTATCTGGGTGCAAAGGTTGAGTATGTACAACATCTTTACATCACAAACCCACAGCATCGCACATGTACCAGCCTAAGGGAGCGGGAAAAGAAAACGGGGGGGGGGGAGTTTTGTGCACCAGTCAACTGACTTAATGGTGAACAAAAGCCCTCAGAGCTCTTCCCCATGTTGATCCCCACTGGTGAGACAGTGGGGGGGAGTGATGGTTGGAGTTGGGCACAAGGACACTGGAAGGCTTGAGCTGGTGGCGACTTACTTAATGGTGAACAGGAGCCCTCAGACCTCTCCCCATGTTGATCCCCTCTGGTGAGACAGTGGATGGAGTGGTGGTTGGAGTTGGGGGCACAAGGAGGCCCGAAGTCTTGAGCTGGTTGCAACCGCCAGGTCGTATCAGCTATATGGGAAAAAGTTATTAAATTCTGCTGATTTATCATGATAATATGTTGTGGTAATTTTTACCCAAATATCATGATACTAAAAATTTTATATTTTGACATTCCTATGCCGGAGTGGTGCCTGCTCCAATTGAGGACCAGGAAGGGAAAGGGACACAGGTGGCTGGCTCCTCCAATGAAGGCAGGCTTTACAGTCTCTGAGGCTATTACAAAATTTCAATAAGAGGAGTTTTGAAATCCTTTACAGCTGCTGGGGGTGGATTTGAGGGCCAGGGGCTTAAGTAAAGCATTGAAAATGATGACCTCTAACAGCCTATAAGCAACACTGATGATCTGACACATGAATGTACTCGACGGGATCTGCTAAGCTATGTCACTGTCATTTGTTAACATTCAAATGGACAGATTACTATACACCATCAAATGTCAATGTTATTAGTATATCACCTCAAGACTTTATCTTGAGATTGATGATATTACGGGATTTATAACAGGAATATCTTCACTGGACAGCAGATGCCATAAACAGCTCTCCAGATGTTCAAGTATGAAAGCTGCAGGCTCATCTTGAGAAGCTGCTACCACAGCATTAATCAACATCATATCAAGGAATGTTTGCATTAACTTAGGCAATTAATGCAATTGAGACAGGTTTACAGTTGTATATTGCCAATAATTTTACAGTGTTATAGAAACTATATCGTAATGCTATAATTAGAAGTATGCGGAACCACAGCAATACAGGCAAATGGGGATATTGTTCTATAATTTCAATGGTGTTGTTTTTTTATACTGCATGATCTGTTAAGTATAACCCTCAAAATGCACCACAGAACACCAAAAAACCTAGAGTTACTGGGGGCCTTGGCGAACCACAGACCCCTGACCATTGGTTGAGCCCCCCAACGGGAAAAGTAAAAGTCAGCTTTGGTGAGTATACGTGAAAATTTCCTAGGGGATCCTCTCTGTTGGGCAACTGGTTATCTTCTAAACTCTGAGACTCTTTGGTTTTATCATGTATGTTTTAATTAAATAAGTCCTGTAAGAAAATGTAAGATGCAAACACAGAGCTAGTGTATCTTACAGAAGTGGAATACTGACATGAGAGTGTCACTCTGAGTCCTCCACTACTGATTTTCCAGGTGGACCCTGTGTCAATTTTCCAGGCTGGGCCCCTGTACTCCAGTCCAATCCTGCTCATAAAAACCTGGGAAATGATTTTAAACAGAAACTTAATGCTTTAATTACTTAGTGGTCCTTCCAGACCGCCCGTGCCTTTGTCTTTTAAAATTCCAGAGCTCACTTTGTTTGTAAAACTGCCCCAAATCATGGACTCTTTGATTAGCATGAGAAAGATACAGCCCTAGGTTTGCTGCATACTAAAATGATTTTGCAGCCTGTAGAGTATTCTTATGTATGGCTAAGCCCCTCTTGTGGCCATTCTTTATACTACACTCTGTAATATATCCATATGTACAGTATGAAATTCACTTGTTCCTTTAACTTGGCCCACAGTACCTTTACCTTTTGAGTTTTGAAGCATTTAATGCATTCACTTATGTATCAACCCCCAACCCTAACATGGGAAGAGAGCAGATGTGCTGAACTCAAACCAAGCCGGGCCTAAAAAGCTCAAGGACAGGTATTTTATTGAATGAAGTGCAAGAAAATACTGACCAGCTACCCCTATTGTATAAAGTGCAAGGGAATGCTGACCACCGGGGCTGCCCAGCTGCCCATATTGTATAAAGTGCAAGACAATACTGACCAGCTACCCCTACCACTGCTCGTGACATTGGTGAGTCATCTGGGGCCAGCCAGTGGGAGGAGGAGTGAGCTTCCCAAAGGATGCTCTCCTCCACAAGGGAACTCTGGTGCAATATTGCCAGCTGGTCACCACAGGTGACAGTGCACTTGAAAGTGACATATTGGGTTGGGGGATGCCAGCAGTGATGCACACCATGCCTGTGTGTGAGCTTGCACACACCCCTATGCAGGCATCCCATAGAGAGAAAAACACCTGAGGGGAAAGGCTGGGCAGAGCAGTATGAGAGATGTGACCCCTTGCTGGCTCCACATTGACAACAGGGTCCTCTCTCTGGAAACAGGATCTAGTCTTCATCGGGGATCGGAGGACGTGCCAACCCCACCACAGAGGGAAGTTGTGGAAGAAGACCAGAGACTGAGATAAGGCCCTGAGATGTCGGGTGATTGGGCTGGTGGGTCAGATCAGGATGTGGAACTGCACCAGAGCAAAATAAAGAAATTAATAAAGCAAAAAGCTTAGTAGACAAGGTATCAAGCTTGATAAGCAAGCCTTAGCAAAGTGGCCATATGAAGTGTTCCCATAGTCAAATACAGGGTGAGTACATTTTTAATCTTTTGATTTGTAAGGCATTTGTACTGTTCTCCTAGGTACCCACCCACCCCCACCTTCCAAGCTTATCTGCTTAAAGTGATTCCACAAAAGTAAGTCCCTTCCACCTATGATCCTAGTTTGTGCAGTACGGTTATACAAAGTTCGGCTCCCCAACCAGAATGCCACTGAATCCCACTTCATTGAGCAGCCATGATGGTTCCTCCTCTCTATCTGTCATTTTCATACACTCAGTACACTGAATGGCACAGACCAGAGAAGAGTGGTCCAGACCCCCGAGAGGCAGTGCTTGAGAGGCTGTCCCAGTTACTGCAGCTTGTCAACCTCACGCCATTGTAACGCAGCAGAACATTGGAGATGGGGACTGGTGTTAACTCCTCTTTACCCTCCCACTGATGGGCTACCTACAAATCCTTATTGTCCTGCAAGGGGACAGCTAAGCCTAGTTCAGCGTGGGGACAACAGGAGGCCCTCCACAAAGAACTGAGTGCATCCATCTTAGTGCCCCTCCTCCTCCTGCACTCTTGATTCAGAAGGAATGAACCTGTTCTCCCCAGAGAGAAAGATGTGCATCTTGACCACTAGGCCATCAGAGTAGCTGCTACGACTTTTAATGTAATACAACTTGAACAGTTACTTGGAAAGCCACCAGAGACCTCAGTTTAATGTTTGATCCACAGAATTACATCTCCTAAAATTCAGCTATACAGACACTGCATCGGAGATTAAACTGATCACTACATTAAGTCATTCACTGTGTTTCCATGCAGTTTTGGTTATCGGAGAACTGGAAACGTTTTGTGTGCATCTCAATAATGAAACTGTATTTAAATGGCACAGTTTCTTGGTAACCATATTTTCCAGTGAAAATGTTACTGGTAATGGGTTATCTGGAAATGCTGCATTTGCTGGGTAACTGTACACATGTAAACATGGTTATTGAGTTCCCCTTGTTTCAGTGAAGACTTGCAGCTACAAACCTATGTGGCACACTTGTGTGCCCTGTGATCTTCTGTACTTCAAAATACCATGCAACAGGACCCCCATAGCAGTCACTTACACACCCCCCGGCCAGAGATAGAGTATGTGGCAACTCCTACCTGATACCATTCTGCCCATTGTGCTACAGAGGTGGCCAGATCAAGGGCATACCAGGAATAGGACCACAATGGTGGCATATCTGGTGGGGGCAGAGGGGGCAGGCTGCACTCAGATGTGTTTTGACCAGGACTTTTACAACTGCTCTTTTCTGTGTTTTCTTTTCATTTGTCCTCAGGGTCCCCATCCCCATGTGTAGGTAGATTTTTTGTGTGGGGAGGTGGGTTAAGGGTACTCCCTGGTGCCATCACAAATAAGTGGCCAGGCACCAAGCCATTGCCATCCAGTGTACCTGTCCTGCAGAAAGCAACAATTTCAGAAACAGACCTGAATTTAGGCATATTGCAGAGACCTGGAGCAGTAAAAACCAGAACTGGGATATGGCCATATCAGGTTCTGTTCTGTTCAGAACAGACAGAATAGGTAGAAAAAGGGGAGAAGTAGTTCTTTATGTAAGGAACAACATAAAGGCTATGGAAATACAGGGGGAGCAGAGGTACTGTGGGTCACCTTGTAGAAAAGGAAAGGGGCCGTTAGTCATACAACAGTGACCTATAGACCTCCAGCACGGGGGAAGAGGTGGATGGGAAAATAATGGAAGCAATTCATAGGACAGCTTGCAAGGGAAAGAGCATACTAGTAGGGGACTTCAATCTATTGGATGTGGATTGGAATCTTCCAGCTGCGGCAACAGCCAGGAGTAGGGACATCCTGGACTCGCTGCAGGGGGCATTCCTCAGGCAACTTGTAATGGAACCCATTCGTGAGTGGGCATTGCTGGATCTGGTACTGACATACGGGGACAGTATTACTGATGTCACAATGGGGGACCACTGATCATCGTATAGTGTGATTTATTATAAGAACTGGGTTAGAATCGAATCACACGAGGATGAGGGTCATGAACTGCAGGAGAGCCAATTTTAAGAAAATGGGAGAATGTGTCAGAGGTATCCCTGGCAGAGATAGAAAAAAAAAGGAGAGTCGAGGACCAGTGGGCAAAAACAAAGAGGGCATTGAAAAAGCTACAAATCTCTGTGTCAGGCAGGTTAGCAAGGGCAAGAGAAAAAAGAAACCATTATAGTTCTCTAGAGAGGTAGTATAAAAAATAAGACCAAAAAAAAATGGCTTTTAGAAAGTATAAAAAAACACAGAAAGAGGAGGACAGGGAGACTGATCAGGAGAAACAAAGGGAGGCAGGGAAGACAGTTAGAAGCGCAAAAGCGCAAAGAGAGGAGAATGTTGCCAAATTAGCAAAAAAAGGAGGCAAGACATTTTTAGATACATAAGCAAAAAGAGAAAGGCCTAGGGAGGGATGGTAAGTCTGAAAGGGGAGGAGGGATCTGTGTGTGGAAGAGGACCACCAGAAAGCAGACATATTGAACAAATACTTCTGTTCAGTATTTACGGAGGATAGGATAGGTAGCGGGCCAATAATAAAAGACAAGGGAATTAAGAGAAGGGAGGTGGACACTAGCCCTTTTACAATGGAAAGAGTCCTAAGGGAACTGTCACAGTTAAAAGTAGACAAGGCAATGGTACCAGATGGGGTGCACCCCCGGTGACTGAGAAGCTCAAGGAGACGTTGGCTGCACCTCTGACAGCCCTGTTCAACGTATCACTAGAAATGGAAGAGGTCCCAGGAGATTGGAGGAGGACTGATGTAGTCCCACTCCACAAAAATGGAAACAGAGGAGACTGAAAATTACAGACCTGTCAGCCTAACTTTGGTAGTGAGCAAAGTAATGGAATCAGTACTGAAGGAAAGGATTGGGGACTACCTTGTTTCCAATGATCTTCAGGATCCAATGCACCATGGGTTCAGGGGGGAGGTCTTACCAGATAAAACTGATCAAGTTCTTTGACTGGGTAACCAAGAAAGTGGATCAGGGAGGAGTGGTTGATGTAGCCTAGCCTACCTGGACTTCCGTAGGGCCTTCGACACAGTTCGACACAGTTCTACATATAAGACTGGTGAACAAGCTGAGAAGCCTGGGAGTGGGTCCTAAAGTAGTAAGATGGGTAGAGAGCTGACTTGACAAAAGAAGTCAGAGGGACCTTGCTATGGTTGACTGGTTGACTGGTCCTTCATCCCTCAGGCTCCTACAATAGACGCTGCACTAGACGGTTTCAAAAATAGCTTCCTGAGTGTCTGGGACCAACATGCACCTAAGAAGAACCAGAGTTAGGGGTTCCCACCTACCCTGGATATCCGCCAATATCATCAGCCAATGCCTCTACAGGGACCTGGCCTGGAAAAAGTACAAATCAACTAGCTCCCACCAAGCCCTACTAATTTATCATGCCCTTCGTAACTCCTGCACTAAATCGATCACCTAGCCAAACAGAAATACTTCCGCGTCGGCACTTTGCGTAGATCTTAACCACCCAACCCATTTCTGGAAAACCATCAAATCCCTCCTATCCACGCCTGTACAACCACCTACCCCGGCTCTGTCAATCAGCGGCTTGGCCATCACTGACCCATATGAAGTAGCCACGGCTTTCAACACCTTCTTCACCAACAGTGCAGCTTCCCTGGTACATAGTCTCCCCCCTTCCCCACCCAAGACAACTACCGCACCTAATTCGTAGTACACCTCCTCCCCCCCTTCTTCTTCCATCCTGTCTCCCCAGCTGAAATCTACCAAGCACTGCATAACCTAAACCCTAACAAGGGCAATTGCCCCACTGGCATGGACTCCAGACTACTACAGCTATCAGCCCCCGCGATAGCTGCTCCGTTAGCTGACTTGCTCAACCTCTCCTTCTTGATGTCTACAATACCCATCGCTTGGAAGCTGGCAACCGTCATCCCTCTGCCAAAGGGGGGTGGCCTCTCCTCTCCAGAGAATTACCACCCCATCTCCCTTCTCCCAACTCTGGCAAAAATACAAGAACAATTTGCCCTTGCTCAGTTCTCCCAACACTTAGTCGATTCCTCCTTTTTTCACCCCATATCAATCAGGTTTCCGAAAATCACATTCCACCATCACCTCCCTATTAAGAGTAACAAATGATATCCTCTCAGGTATGGATAAAGGACATATCACCTCGGCCATTTTTATTGATCTGGCCAAAGCCTTTGATACCATCTCCCACACACTCCTTATAGACAAACTAAAGGCTGCCGGCCTCTCCAACCATGCCACTAACTGGTTTCGGGCTTACTTGTGTGGCAGACACCAAGCGGTGAAAATTGGCCCCCACTCATCTAGCCCCCCTCCCCATCGCTACGGGTGTCCCACAAGGATCAGTCTTGGGCCCAATCCTCTTCTCAGTATTCCTAAATGAACTCCCGCTAGTCTGCTCCCACTCAGCCATCCAAATGTATGCAGACGATACCGTGTTATACAACACTGGCCCCTCCGTGGCAACAGTACATGACCAACTTCAGCAGGATTTCAACGCTGTACAACACTGTTTTAGATCAAACCAGCTATTCCTAAACACAAAAAAGACAGTCTCACTAACTTTTGGCTCACAACCGCGGCTCTTCCGGCTCTCCAATCACCCCCCTTTCCAAACCCTGGACCTTTCTCCCTTAGAATCCTGCACCTTGTTCCGCTATCTAGGCGTTTGGCTCGACCAATACCTAGACTTCTCAATTCATGTAGAATCCCTTCACAAAAAACTGCATCCTAAACTTGGGGCCCTCTATCATAACAAAGGCTGCATGTCCACCCTAGTCAGGCGTGAACTCGTACAAAAAATGATACTCCCGATATTTGACTATGGGGATGTGGTCTATAGCGCCGCCTCACCACCAACTCTGGCCAGCCTGGACACACTCTTTCACTCCTTCTGCCGTTTCATACTGGAATGTCCAAAACTGACACACCACTGTGACCTATACAGCTCCCTGGCCCTTTCCTCACTCTCGGCCCGCAGACTAATCGACTGCTCTAGAGTCGCTGCTAAATACTGGTCCCATACCCTTCCTCCCTACCTGGTTTCTACCTTAACTCCTCTACCCCCATAAACACTCCTCACGTCACTCGGATACTAGGCTCTTCCAAATCCCTCTTATCGCACCCTCTATGGGTCAGGCGCGCTTAGTTACCAATTACCAAAACTCTGGAATGACCTCCAAGCAGATATCCGCCACTCCTCCAATCATAGACACCTCAACACCCACCTCCTCGAACATTTCCCAATGGTCTGCTCTTGCTCCCGGCCTACTCAATAGTAGGCCCCAAGTCCTGTTGGTCTACTCTAGCATTTTATAACAAATTTAAGCACTGGCAAGGTGCGCACTGTGCTCGCTCCCTTCTTTTCTCCCTCTCTAGTTCTGTAAATCTGTAGTTGAGTTACATTTCAGCACTATGTAATGGTTATTTCACTGTGTTGGTTATAGATTTATATAGAAGTTACATGTCTGCCCTAGCTACCTACTGTATAGTCTCTCATATAGTGCCTCCTCAATTGTACAGAACTTATGTGTATTACTGTCCTTCCCCTATGTCCCCTTCCCTGTTCTCCCCAGGTCGCATCTGGAAACGAGTGGTTCTCCACTCAGTATGCCTGCCTGGTTAAACTCTTAAATAAATAAATGGCATCCACTCTGGAGAGGGCAAAGTGACCAGTGGGATGCCACATGGGTCAGTACTAGGCCCAGTCCTCCTCAATGTCTTTTTAAGTGACATTACAAAAAGACTGAAAGGGAAGATATGCCTGTTCGCGGATGACCCAAAAATCTGCAACAGATTAGACACATGGGGGGAAGGTGGAAAGAATGAAAGAATGTCTAAGAAAGCTGGAAGAATGGTCACAGGTTTGGCAGCTGGGCTTCAACAAAAAAAGTGAAAAATCATGCACTTGGGGCACAGAAACCCCGGAGGCAATGTATCAACTGGGTGAAGAAGTACTAGCAGTCTTAAAACAGGAATGGGACCTAGGGATAATCATTTCTGATGACCTGAGGGTACCTAAACAGTGTGACAAGGCAATGGGAAAGGCTAGCTGGATGCTTGGATGCATAGGCAGGAGTATCACCAGCAGAAAAAGGGAAGTAATAATACCCCTATATAGATCACTAGTGAGACCCCACCTCGAGTACTGCGTCCAGTTCTGGAGGCCCCAACTTCAAAAGGACATAGACAGGGCAGAGGCAGTATGAAGGAGGTAATAAAAATGGTATAGGACCTGCATCAGAAGCCCTGCGAAGAGAGGCTTATGGAATTAAATATGTACTCCCTAGAAGAAAGGTGGGAAGGGGGGATATGATAAAAACATTAAAATATCTCACAGGTATAAACAAGGTACAGGAAGGGAGCATTTTCCAGAGAAAGAGATGCTCGGAGACAAGGGGTCACACTATGAAGCTGAAAGGGGCGAGGCTGAGAGGAGACATGAGGAAGTACTTCTTCACAGAAAGGGTGATGGATGCTTGGAATGGCCTCCCAGCGGAGGTGGTGGGGGCTGAAATGGTTACAGGATTCAAGAAAGCACGGGATAGACACAAGGGACTCTTAGAAGTAAGGCAAAGTGGGGTGCAAACCAGAGACTGAGTATGGTCTGCAGTGGCACTGTAGGCAGGAAAAATAGGGCAGACTATGTGGGCCAGGATGTCCTTATCTGCCAACAGCTTCTATGTTTCTATGGTCTAACCAACCAGCCAAAAAAGTGAAAAAACTCCTTTGCATTCCATCTTCTAATCTATCTGGGGGGGGGGGCAGAGTGTGCCACTTAGCCCTGCAGTGTCTGGTGTGTGCTGCCATGTAGGATCCACTTTGTGATGGATGAGGGCTCTAAGGCTCAACCTGATGCCCTGCCTGCACAGTGCCTCCATGTCCTCACAGACCACAGTCCTGTCTTTGGCATGATGCTCACTGCAAATAACTGGTTTGTCATTGACTATTGTTCTGGTAGGTTTCAGCAGCTTATCTGGATGCTGTGGCATGGTGGGCCCTTGGACATTTCATGACTCCAAGAAAAAGGAGAGAGAGAGAAAGAAAGAGAAAGAGAAAGAAAGAGCCCTGGATGGGGTTGGAGTCTCCATAGGCCATTATTAGGACATGAAGTGGTGAGCAGCACCCCTCACCTCAGGCCCTGCCCACTGGGCTCAGGTGGACTGGCCTCAGCGTTGTGAGCATGCACTGCCCAGTCAACAACCAACTGACTGATCAAGGTCCGAGTTTCAGCAGCCTGCCAGCACAGCGTCCAGATGATCTGTTTACTGCTTCTTGTGCTTACTGTTTAAAAAATATCATAAGGATAGTTAAACTAAGCAAGCAATAATACCTGACAGGGTGGGCAGTATTGGGCAATACTAGACTGCCCAGGGGCATAACGTGGACCGACACCACAGGCAGAGGGCCTCATAGCCCCTGGAAGGTCCAGTATTGCCCATACCGCCCACCCTGGAGGGTATTATTGCACTTAGAAAATGGGCCACTGTATTACTTTTGTTTAAAATGAAATAATTGATAAGTTTAAATGATAAAACTCTTAGCTGACTCTCTTTATTTTCTAATAAAATAGTCCCTTCACCTGCTGTGTTTTTTAGCTGCCCCATGGTTTCATGGGAGTTGCAGTTTGTTCGGTGAGGCTATGTAGATGATGGTGGGTAATGGCAGAAGAGAGTGAAAGTCAAATAGGATGTTTTTACTCTGGTGAGATTTTTTTTTTTTAATCTAAGAAAGCTGATTGAATGATTTGGACACTGCAGCGCATAGCATAGGAAGACTTGTACTGGTCTTTGCAGAATTAGGAAATGTTTTTAATCTGCCGCACATACTGTTCATTACTGGTTTAAAATATATACATTTGTGCTCAAGTAAATATTCCAAAGAGGTTGTCACCCCCTTCAATGAAATAAGTTAATTTCAGAGCAGTCCTGGAAAATGTTAGCCCGCATCTCCAAGCTTGCCTAGAGCTCCGTGACTGATCTGATGGTTGGCAAGTGCTGACTGCACACCCTTCAGTCAGTGTACTTACAGAGCAGACATGTGATGTTTCAAACAAAAGTATGGTATTGTTATATTGAAATTACAAAAAAAAAATGAGTGCATGACAGGGCAGGGGCCGGGGTGCTCGTTAAGCAGCAGTGAACAGAGCTGGCAGCCATGTGGAGGAGGGGGCACAAGAGTGGTCGGGAGATTGGTGCCATTAAAAATGAGAAAGATCTGGTGCTCAGACTCCGTAAACAGGAGGCTGACAGGTATGTAGCTAGGGTTAGCTCGGATTATCCTAACCTCCCCTCCAGGACCCTCTCTGGCGAAATTGCACAGGAGTTTGCAAAGTTTTACGAACAACTATATAAGAAAGAACAAACACCAGATCATAATAGAAAAATTAAGGAGTTTCTGCAGGAGGTAAAGCTCCTGCATTATCGGATGTCAAAGGGTAGCATTAGAGGCTTCCTTCTAGGAAACAGTGCGAAACAACCATTAAATCCCTGGGTTCTGGGAGGGCCCCCGGCCCGGACGGATTCACTTCTGAATTTTATAAGCAGTTTCAGGAAGATCTGGTTCCCTTGTTTACTAGAGTTTGCAATGTGGCCCAGGAATCAGGTGCCTTGCCGGATACATGGGAGGAGGCTATTATCTCGGTTTTGCCGAAGGCCAGTAAGGACCCCGCCTCCTGTGCAGGGTACAGACCCATCTCGCTACTTAACCAAGATGTTAAGATTTTTGCTAAAATTATCAGCATGAGGTTGTAAGGAGTGGTTCACACCCTTGTCCACCCAGACCAAACTGGGTTCATTCCTGGGAGACATATTCAGGACAATATCAGGCTACTCCTCAATGTAATCTCTTCTGCGTAGCTCCCCATTGATTCTCCTCTTTCAGCAATACTATCGTTGGATGCAGAGAAAGCCTTCAATCGCCTAAATTGGGAATATTTGGATTCAGTATTGGGGGGTATTTGTGTTTGGAGAGAGATTTCGTGACTGGATCTCTAACCTATACATCAAGCCGAGAGCCAGAGTCTGGGTGAATGGTACGATCTCCGGGCAATTTGGGATTGAGCGGGGTACCAGGCAGGGCTGCCCTCTCTCTCCTCTCCTGTTCGCCCTTAGTTTGGAACCTATGGCTGCTTATATCCGGCAATCGGATCTTTTTCGGGGCTTGCAAATTAGGGGGGTCGAGGTTAAGGTCTCGCTTTACGCAGATGATACCTTACTATATATTTCAGACCCGGTAGTAGCGGTACCTAAGATTTTCAATTTTCTTTCTGAATTTGGCACTCTCTCAGGTTATAAGGTTAACCCAGACAAGTACGAGCTATATCCACTGGGGGAGGGGCTAAGAATCAACCCCTACCAGAGGTGCAGCAAATTAAATGGTGCAGGACGGGTTTTAGATATCTGGGGATATGGGTTCCTAGGGATTTTAAGGCTTTATACAACATGAATCATTTAAAGATTTTGGAGGATATCAGGGAGGATTGTAACAGGTGGAAGGAACTTTCTCTCTCTATTTCTGGCAGGGGAGAGTCCATTCGCATGAACATTCTTCCCCGACTGTTGTTTGTATTGGGAGCCATCCCTTTGAAGTCCCCCAGGAATTTCTGGCACGATGTAAGGTCTACGCTCTCCAGATTCTTATGGTCTGGGCGTAAATCCCGAGTGAAGTGGAAGATAATGGTCACCCCAAGGGAGAGGGGTGGTTTTGGTATCCCGGATATCCAGAAATATTTTTGGGCGTCACAATTATTACCTCTAGTGACCATGACCCGTGACCCCCCTGCCTAGGTGGGTCCAGATTGAGATGGCTGACTCTCCTTTGGCAAACATCTCAGATTAAATCTTCTTGGACACACCTAGGTTGGGTCAGCTGGATTTCAGAAACCCTTTCACAAGATTGATTTCGTAGGTATGGAAAGACATGAACTTAAAATTAGGCATTAGTCTAAAGCTTAATCCACGCACAACTATCCAGAGTTGCGTGGATTTTGGCCCACTAAGGTGGGATATGGGCTTCTGCCATTGGGCAAGAATGGGGCTGGTTAATCTTGGCCAGCTTTTTAATCAGAATTCATTTAAATCGTTTCAGCAACTAAAAATGGAATTTAACCTCCATAATAAGGATTTCTTCCGTTATCTTCAGATTAGACACTATGCCCATATAAACGAACAAATTGAGATGGGCACAATGCCTGGGGGTAACTCGGTACTTCAGTCCATCTCTTTCCTGATCAGACAGTCAGCCCACGAAAAGAAAAAAATTTCCAGGTTGGTCACAGGGATGAATCAGGCCGGAAGAGATTTCTTACAACTGGTCAAGGAGAAATGGCACAGGGAGATGGGGACGGTCTTGTCAGATGCTGATTGGAACTCTATTTGGAGGTCCGTTCACACTACGCCATCCTCCCTTTTCTAGCGAGAATTTCACTGGAAAATAGCCATTAGATTTTTTAGAGTTCCTGTGACGACAAAACATTTTGGATTGCACCGCTCCGATCTTTGTTGGAGACACTGTCGGTTGGTTGGCACCCACCTCCATATATTTTGGGAATGCGATGTTATACAAGAGTTCTGGAGGGAAATAATAGATAAATTTAACAATATTTTTGAGCTAACACTACCAAGTTCCCCGCAGCACTGGTTATTAGGATTGCCGCCCCCAGTTGGCTTCTAGATCTGCTCGTCTCCTGTTTGGAATTCTTGTGGCAGCAGCTCTTAAAGCTATCACTCTCTCATGGCTCACCCCGGATAAGCCTACTCTCACAACATGGATTGGTATCTGTACCAGGATATTAGATATGGAATATTTAACAGCCAAATTAAGATTATCTGTAGATAAGTTCAAAACGAGATGGCTACCTTTTTTGCATTTCATGGCTGTGCAAGAGGGGAGGCCAATAATGGACTTGCTCGCTAAGTATGCTTAAATTGTATTTGGTCTCTCATAGTCACCATGTTAACATTTTATCTGACATTGTTTTTATGTTGTACAATATGAACAGGGGGACCTGCCCTGTGGTATCTATTAGGGGGAATGAATATGCCCTGCTGTCCAGTAGGGGGCATGCTTGGGCCTCCGTATCAACTGCGCCTTTGTCTGTTTTGTTGTTTGTTTGCTCTCTTTAACTTTCTCTTTTACACCTTTCTTGTCTTCATCTTCTTGTATGTGTTCTTTTGATCTCAGACGGTACTCTCCCACTTTTTGGGTCGTGTTTCTACTTTTCTCTTTAAATAATAACTCCTACCACCCTTCCTTTGCTTTCTTCTCTTACTTTACTAATCCCTCTCGGACCTCCGACTACTGTTTCCTTTTCTTTTCTTTCTAGTGTCGGATTTATATCTTTCTATCTTTCCCTATAGACATTGATGGTTATCATGGCATTCAATGATTGTGGAATTGCATTGTTAAAATGTCTACTTCCATCTGTAGCTTCTTTGAAAATACTTCTCAATAAATTGCTATTTCAAAAAAAAAATGAGAAAGATGGAAGAAACACTCCGTTATTCTCCCCACAACGCATGACAGGAAAGGGTGTGCTTCTTTCTTTCATTTCTTTTTTTAACACAGACCTTTTACATTTTATTCTGGAGTCAGCAGAGGAGCATATGCCAGCTATACTTCAGAGTGAGTGGCATCATTAGCGGTGCTGGTGATCCGTGAGGTGCAGTGTAAGGAATGCACCAAGACTGATTTGTTTGACTGAGACACTGTTTTTATTAACAGAAACTTTCTGTTACATTAAGGGTCTAAATTAACTGAGTAAACTGGGATGGGGGGGCTGCTCACTCGCTAAGTGACTGGAAAAAAATGGCAGAGATTTCAAATACTGTGCCCAGTGCTTCAGCCAATAGGGAAGCAGGGTGGGCACAAGGATACCTTTCTGGGTCCAGGGGCACTTGGGCTGGCACTTTTTATTTCCTGGGCATCTATTATAAGTTAGTGTACCACCCTGGCAAGGGTACCAGCCAATCAGATGCCAGGAAATAAAAAGTCAATTTTTAAGGGGTAATAACTAAACTGAATTTTATTTTTAACAGAACTTGGAAACTAATGGTGTTGCTGCATAATAGTCAGGGATTCTGGAAGGATTCAAGGAACTTCATAAGTCAGAACCATTCTTAAACACTTTTTGCTTACTCTCTCACAGAGAGTAAAGTAAGAAGTAATTAAAAACAGTGCTGCTTCCTAGGGTGGGCTAACCTGCAACACATCATGTCATGGTCTTAGGTTGGGGTGAGCTGCTGTAGTCAGCCTATTGGTTTGGTTTCACCAATGGAAAACAGGACATTTTTCATACCCTGTTAAACAAACTCTGGCCAGAGCCGATAGGGATGCACGGGAGGAATTTGGGATAAAAATATTGAAAATTACCAAAGGTACGAGCCTGCGTTAGCAAAATGTAACATAGACTCATAAATGTGTTGTTTTGTAATATTTGTACACCAGAATTTCAGAATAGCATTGTTATGACCCTGCCTCATTAAGAAGGACAGGGCAAATGTTCAACTCCTGCCCGAAAGGTGATTTCGCATAGGGACTGCGAAATGAACTTTCGGGATGCAAAAACACATTTTGGGCCAGAGCTGAAAAATGACAGCTGTCACATTCACGGGGAGCTGTAAAGATATGGCTATGTTGTAATTTTGGGGTAAAACTATTGAAAATTACCAAAGTTACAAGCCTGCGTTCGCAACGTTCAATGTAGGTTCATAACATTGTTGTTTTTAATATTTTTACACCAAATTTTCAACAATGCCTTCTAATGACCCCACCTCATGAACAAGGGCACAGAACATTTTCAGCACCTGCTCAAAAGGTGATTTCATGCAGGGACCGTAAAATCACCTTTTGGGGTGTAAAAAAACATTTTTGCCAGGATCTGAAAAATGACAGCTGTCATGCTCACGAGGTGGTGTAAAGAAATGGCTATGTTGTGAATTTAGGGTAAAATATTGAAAATTACCAAAGTTACGAGCCTGTGTTTGCAAAATTCAACGTAGGCTCATAACTTTGTTGTTTTTCAATATTTCTATGCCAAATTTTCAACATAGCCTTTTTATGACCCCACCTCATGAACAATGGCAGAAAGAATGTCTAACTACTGCCTGAAAGGTGATTTCACGCAGGGACCACAAAATCACCTTTCAGGACAGATCTGCCTAATGACAATGCAATTGTTCATGAGGTGGGGTCCCACAGAAGGCATGGTGAAAGTTTGAGCCAAAAATATGCAAACATTCCCAAGGTATAGCACTAAGTTCAAAACCCCATTGAAATACATTGAACTGCACACCTGTTTCTTCTGTTCGCGGTCCAGCTTTAAAGAATGAAGACGTGTCTGTGATCCAGAAAGGATTATGGCGTTGGACCCCCTATGGGTAAGTAAGGGCTTGGGGGGTGTGGGGCTGTGGGTGCTGAGTGGGAGGGTCAAGTGGGGTGTAAGGAACGGATGCAAAAGACATCCATGGACGTTTTTCCTTTCACAGGTGAAACAAAAAAAATTCAGGACCGAGGATCCTAATCGCAACATTGGGGATTGGGCACCCCAATGTCACTCTTATGTTTCTGAGGGTGGGTGGGGTGGGGTGGTGGGTGCTGAGAGGGAGGATTGGGTAGGGGAGAAAAATATATATTTAAAAAGATCACAGGGAACACGATCATGGCACTGGTGGACTGGGCAACTCCAGTGTCATAAAAAACATCACAGGGAACATGATTGCAACACAGGGGGGTTGGGCATCCCCCCCGTGTCACTGTTGTGTTTCGGGGGTGCTGAGAGATGGGAGGAAGGAAAAAATATGAAAAAAAAGGTCAACTAGAACACAATCGCGGCACTGGGGGATTGTGAACCCCCAGTGTCATTGTTATGTTTCTGGGAAGGGGTGGTGGGTTCTGACAGGGAGGGTCGGTGGGGGCATACATATATTTTTTTCAACAAAAAAGGTAGTTGGCAGTCATGGTGGAACACAGCACAGTCTGGCATGACCAATAGGGTGCCAAACTGTACTGCGCATGCCCTAGCAGTCGCACATGCGCAATAGGTTTGGCAGCAATCTTGGACATGGCGGAGTGTGCCGTGGTCCGCCGTGACCACTGACAGACTAAAAGCAGTGCAGTGTAATTGCCTATAGATCCAGTCCAAAAACTGCTGCACACAGAAAATGAAGTTGGTGGAAGCAAAAAGGTTGCAGCCCAACAGAACAAGCACTTAGACCAATTATTGCTGCACTCAGGAGCACAGAGCAGCTCGGTATGAAGAATGAATTAAATCCAGACTGCTCCAAATAAATCAAAGCCATTTAACATAGAAACATAGACTTTGACGGCAGATAAGGACTGCTTGGCTCACCTAGTCTGCCCATTTCCCTACCTACTGGATAAGCTGCAGATCCTAGTTAACCAACAGCCTACTTCTTCCTACCCCCCACAAGAATTGCCTTATGTCTGTCCAATGTATTCTTGAATTCTCCCACTGTTTTTGATCCCACGACCCCCTAAGGAAGGCCATTCCATGCGTCCACCACCCTCTCTTTGAAAATAATACTTCCTCACATTGCCCCTGAGCCGTTCCCCCACTATCTTCAAATTGTGTCCCCTTGTTCTTGCGCATCTCTTTTTCTGAAAGATGCTACCCTTTTTGGAATTTGTTGATTCCCTTGAGGTACTTAAAAGTTTCTATTATGTCCCCCCTCTCCCTTCTTTCCTCAAGAGTATACATATTAAGCTTCCTTAGTCTCTCTTTGTTTGGCTTCTGTTGCAGACCCTGCACCATTTTAGTTGCCCTCCACTGGACTGCCTCCATCTTGCCTATGTCCATGCGGAGATGGGGGTCTCCAGAACTGCACACAGTACTCCAGATGGGGTCTCACCAACTGTCTGTACAGAGGGATAACAACTTCCTGTTTTCTACTGGTGATGCTTCTCCCTATACATCCCAGTATCACCCCAGCCATCCCTACTTCCTTCTCGCATTGCTTGCTAACCTTTAGGTCATCTGATATGACTACCCCCAGGTCCCTTTCCATTTTTGTTGTTGTTACTACCCCCCCATTGTGTACTCTTCCCCTGGGTTTTTGTTTCCCAGGTGCATTACTTGGCAGTTCTTTGCATTGAATCTAAGCTGCCATAAGTCTGACCATTCCTCCAACCTTGCCAAGTCCCTTCTCATCCTTTCCACCCCCCTTGTGTATCAATCCTGTTGCAGATCTTTGTGTCGTCTACAAAGAGGCATACTTTTCCTTCCAGTCCTTCTGCAATGTTGCTTATAAAGACATTAAAAAGGACAGGACCCAATACTGAACCCTGCTGTACCCCACTAGTAACCCCCCTTTCTTCAGAGTGGACTCCGTTTACTATTACCCTTGTGTCCTGTTGTTCAGCTAATGTTTTACCCAAGTTACCACCCTGGGACCCACTCCCAGGCTAGCTCATTTATTAATCTTTTGTGTGGGACTGTGTCAAATGCCTTGCTAAAGTCTAGGCAGGCCATGTCCACAGCCCCTCCCTTTTCTACTACTTTGGTCACCCAGTCAAAGAAATCGATTAGATTCATCTGACATAACCTTTATAATTATAATTGCAGATTAGGGAGGATGTTTTTCTTTTTGTCTTGCAGGTACTCCTGGAGAAGCAATGAAGACAAGACAAGAAGTGGATTGGAACTCATCGGAGTTCAGTTTTGCTTTAGTTTGTAGTAATTAAAGTACTGTTGTAAGACGTTAACTGTGTTTTAACTTGTTTTCTTCCACAGGTGTGTGGTTGCAGGTGTCCAGGGTTGGGGGAGGTCCCCTTCAGTGTTTTTGTTTGGGTAAAAAGGCAGATAGGATTTCCCTAGAGGCCTAGGGCGGATAGACAGGCTGAGGTCCTGATCTGCAGTAGGGGCCACAGTTTGAACTATTAGGGCTATGCTCTGGACAATTCTACCAGAGCCACTAGGTACCCATAGTCAATGGGTAGAGTAGAGGCTGATGCATCAGCTGAAGGCCTTTAGGCCCTTAGTGTTGTCTGCCTGTGCTGGCACATGGTAGGGGAGAAGGTAGCGCTAGCTCCTTGTAGTCAACACATAGGGTGAGATGGCCTAAGCCAGGTGGCTAATGACTGTGGACAGTCATTTTCCTGGCCCAGGGTGAGTGTAACCCCCCTGTTACCTGGGGTTACTAGAACCCTAGTTAGATCTAGTGGCAGGCAGGGACAGGCAGCTAGTGAAACTCCAGTTAAATGGATTTCACTATGTCTTGCTCTGTTTTCAGTCTCTGCTGAACTGGGGCTACGACATCATTTAGAATTCTCGCAGCAGCATAAGCCACAAAGTAATGTTGCAGCAGGGAGTTAGGTAGAACTTTGGGGAATTTTCAAAGGCAGTCTGGAGTAGGCTCAAGAGAGAGAAGGATATAGATCCTGTAGTGCAGTGGAGGGAGGGGGTGCCCTGCAGGGGCAGGCCCCCCTGCCCTCAGCTCTGACTCAGAGCTACCTTAGAGTGTGTGTTTCCACCTTAAGAGAGGCACAAGGAACCAACTCCCAGAGGCAACCCCCTGGCCTGAGTAAAGGAAGAAGCTGCCTGATGAAGAGTGCTGGGGCACTACAGTTTTTGAGGAATGAGATTCATTCAGAGTTTTGGACACCTGCAACGTGGAGGGTGATGAAGCCTTGACAAAAGGCCAGTGTCATTCACCATAATAGTGAGTAAATAAGTCTCTTGGGCTGTGGGTCAGTCAGGGTGCCAAGTTCAGGGCTTATGGAACAGTGAGATGTAATGACTGTTGTATGTGGGGGGGGGTCTTCAGGAGAAAGACAGTTTCTGCATTACAAAGCCATGTACAGTCTGCACTATAGTAGCCAAGGAAGAGGCTTATGGAACAGTGAGATGTAATGACTGTTGTATGTGGGGAGTCTTCAGAGTAAGACAGTTACTGCATTACAGAGCCATGTACAGTCTGTACTACAGTAGCTAAGGATGTGTGGGTGTGTAAACAAAGGAATGGCCGGGTATGGGTCTATGGAACAAAAGGTGGGAGACCCCCCCACCTGGCGTAACAGGGCTCACCTCTACGGATTCGCTTTGAGACACCAGATACCTTTCTATCAGGTATTGGCCAGTGCCCTTAAGAGGGTGCCCAGATGTTGGGATGGGGTAGAGCGTGGTAGTGTGCCACTAATTAAAGAGTCCATGACATATGGAATTTTAGGATCCAAGAATGGATTGTGTCTGTGTCAGCACCTTATCTGCATTACAAGGAGTGTAGCCCCATGGGGGTCCGTCTATGTTTTTATTCAGAGTCTTGTTGAATAAAGCCACACTTCAGAATCCCATCTCCTGGTATTGGACAATCTGTTATTGCTTCTAGTCTCTGGATTACTTGGGTACCCCTGGTCAGAGTAGCCAAACCTAGCCAACATGCCAAGTGACATGTTCTCCCCGACCCTAGGTTACACGTAGTCTATGTGCTGTGGTGTAGTAGCAAACTTGTATATGTAGACAAAACTGTCAGACCTTTGAAACAAAGAATACAAGAGAATGTTCGCTCCATTTTACAGGGTAGAAAGGATACACCAGTAGGAACACATTTTGCCAGTACTCATGATTCTGACCCTAAATGTTTGAAATGTGTGGGGATTGAAATGGTGAAATCACCAAAAAATGGTGGAAATAGACCAAATTTGTTGCTTCAACGTCAATGTCAATGGATTTATAAACTTGAAAGTGTTAAACCTAGAGGACTGAATGATAGATGGGATCTTAAACCATTTTTGGTGAAAAAATGATAAAGTTGTAGTGTAAATTATTTTGTTATCTGTAATTCATTTTCAGGTTCTCAACTCTAATCTCATGCCCAAACCCTCTGGATTTTTTCAACATGATTTTAACTTAATTACTAGGAGGTCCCAGAATGAAAAAATCCCTCATTTCAATGAGAGTTGCCTTGAGAATGTATCACTGTTGCCTTGGCTACCTAGAGTGGTTTGGACATGTTTCCTTTGTTTTTCTTTTTTATAGCACACAAATTATTATGATGAGCATATTTTTTACATGTTGGTTACAAATGAACTCATTTGAGCAATGAAATGTGATTTATTCATGTACTATTATAGATTTAGATAATTGTCTAGAGTGTAATTATTTTTACATTAGCTGGTTAAGAAGTACAGAAATCTGTGTAGTTACAGCTCATGTTAGTGCTAAGATTATTTATTAGCACTATCTAGTGGCTAGAGAGAAAATAGCAGTAGGATAATTCTAAATTTATATTTCACATTTATTTATTATTTATTTATTTATTTATTAAATGTTGGTGACCGGGTTAGCTCACTGAGCCCCGGAGGTCCCTTTTTCAGGGGCAACTCAGGAGTTACATAAGACAAGAGGCAAAATACAGTGTTAGTTTGGGTTACAGGAGTCACAACAACACAGTTGGGATGTCAGAGCAGAAGTATAGCAGTACAAATGTAATACGTAGGTTGTTCAACAGTAATAACATTGTGAAAATACTAGCAGTTTGCGATATAGTTAGGGCAGTGGTGGAGGAAAGGAACCTGGTTTGTCATTTACCTCTGGGTTCCTATCAGGAGCCGGTGCAGTGACAGGAGCTGGCGACTGCTAGGTGAGCCTTAAGCCTAGTGCGGACATTTTTGATTGTAGGGGCTTCCTGCACCCCAGGCAGGAGCTGGTTCCACAGAGTGGTAAGGGCAAATGACATACCGCCCACTTTGGTTCTGACCTTGGGGACATCTAGGAGAGTTCGTCCATATGTGCGGAGGTGTCCGTGATTGGCCTTTAGAGCAATGAGGCCAGAGAGACTGGGGGGTTGGGCCAACTAACTTGTACTCTAGGCAGAACAAGGGTACTGGAGGCATGCATCTAGTGAGGGCCAGTTTAGGAAGGATAGGGAGTCACAGTGGTGATCCCTAAGGTTGGCCTGGGATGCGAAGCAAGCCACCTTATTGTAAAGCACCTGAAGTCTGCACTTCTCCAGCTTTCCCAACCCTTGTACAACTGGGGCAGCATATGTGATTGTTGGGAGGAGGATGCTGATGGCGATTGTGATTCTGGCTTCAGGCACGAGCTGGTCTTCTAGCCAATAAAGGATGCCCAGTTTTCTGTTTAAGGTTTTGGTGACTGAATCCATGTGGTCCTTCAGGATGAGACCCTGGTCCAGGGTTAGACCAAGGTATTTCATGGAGGGCACTACTTCTAGGCTGTTGCCAGATGCAGTGGTGAGTTGTAGGTGCTGTGTCCTGTCCTGACCAAGGGGTCTAGGGCCAAACAGCATTGCCTTTGTTTTGGACGTGTTGAGGACCATTCTGTTCTCAGTGAACCAGTGCTCCAGTGTCTGGAGTTCATCTTGGAGTACGGGGCTAAGACCTCTCAGATTAGGGGCGGACCGGTAGATGACTGTGTCATCTGCGTACTGGACAACAGAGCTCCCGCCACAGTGGTCCGCTAATTCATTAGTGAACAGGGAGAAAAGGAGGGGGCCGAGTATTGACCCTTGAGGTAACCCCTCTTTTAGTGGGAGTAGCCCAGAAATGGCATCCTTCCACTTTACCCTCTGTGTGCGGCCGGTCAAGTAACTCTCGAACCACTTTAGAACGTGGCAGTCAAGACCTGTGTTGCTCAGTTTAGTGAGCAGGAGATCGTGGTGGACCAGATCAAAGGCCTTGGAAAGGTCGATGAAGACCGCACCCGTAGAGGTGCCCTTGTCCATGTCTCGGAGTACATCTGTTGCAAATTTGGTCAGTGCTGTGTCAGTCTCGTGTTTGGTTCTGAAGCCATGTTGGGAGGGTGCCAGGATTTTATGGATCTCCAAATAGTCACTGAGTTGTCCATAGATCAGCTTTTCCTGGATTTTTGACAGGATGCAGAGTAGGAAGATTGGTCTATAGTTGCCAATAGACTCCTGACGGCCGGCCTTGTGGATCGGGACCACATGGGCCTGTTTCCACTGTGTGGGGACAGTGCCCTCCAACACAGAGTGGTTGATGAGCCAGGATATGGGTCTGGCCAGGGCCATGACCCCGTCCTTCAGCATCTTGAGGTGTATCCCATCGGGTCCCCCCACACCAGAGGTTTTTAAGTTGTGATAGAACCCCTTTGGTCTTGACTAGCCGTAGGTGGAAGGATGGGCTGTCGAGATCCAGGGGAACCCTTGTGTTGGGATCTGTGGTGAGGGGGGGTAAGTCAACCTTGTAAGGATCTAGGTTAGTGAAATGGTTGTTTAAGGAGGTGGCAATTAGGGGTTCCTCATGACTTAATTGTCCATTGACCTCAATGGGGCCAGGTTCGGACTTCCCATTCCCCTTCACCAAATCGTTGATGTGTGCCCAGAAAAGTCTGGGGTTTCCTAGGTTATTTTTCTGAAGGCACATGACGTACTCTTTTTTTACTTTTTTATGGCCAATTTGCATTTGTTCCTGAGGGTTTTGTATGTCGCGAGGTCACCCTGTAAGGAGGAGTGCTTGAACCTTTGCCAAGCCTTGTCACGGTGCTTCATAAGGGCCTTTAGAGGAGGAGTTATCCATCTGTAGCAGCTGCCCTTGGCCAGATGTTTTTTCATAGGGGCAAGGAGGTTAGCTGCCCTACTGAACGTCCTCTGGAAGAAGGCCACGGTCTCGTCAAGGGTGGGGAGTCGCTTGATCGGGCTCCAATCTAGGTTGTTTAGATGACTGAAGAATTGTTCGGGTGTGTACTGGGTGTAATCCCACACAGCCAGAATACGTGGTGGCACTCTGGGCACCCTATTCTTCCAGATACAGAAGATAGGAGAAGGATCGCTCAGTGAGTCAGCCAAGATGCCTGCAGACTGGATGTTGCAGGGGTTCGACACTAGAGCCAAGTCGAGGGTAGAGTGATTCTCTGTTTTGTGGTTCAGTCTGGTAGGTTCAGAGATTACCTGCACAAGGTTTGCATCTTGTATCAGGCCCGAGAGGGACTGGGTGGGGTCCTGGGCCCAGTTCAGGTTGAAGTCTCCCAGGATGAGGTGTTCAGAGGCGATGTGCTTAATTGTGTCCTGAAGGATTGCCTCCATGGATTGAAGGGCGTTCATAGGAGGGTTGTATATGCATCCTATGGTGAGGTGCTTACAGGAGCCCAGGGTGATGTGCATGAAGATTGACTCACTGTCAGATCTGGCATTTTTTATTTTTTTTATTTCGTTTTTTTTTTTTTTGTTGACCAGGTAAGTGCACTAGACAAATCCTGCCTATTTTCAGGCACGACCCAGAGGAGGGAAATAGAGATGAATGCCAACTGACCTTAAACCAGATTAAGCTGTTGGTGGTATTTTTAGTGAATGAGGGAAATTTGGCCAGGACACCAAGGAAATTCCCCTACTCTGCTGGTATCTGCGGCCAGTAAGGGGTATGCAAGGGCAGAACATGGCCACTACAAGTGGAGTGTGGAGGAGGTGATGGTAGATGGCGTTACAGAGTTGGACGTTCAGAAGTTCCACCATTGCCGACAGCTGCGGCATGATATTGAGCCGATGGCTGATGTGACTGAGTCGGTATCATTTTACATGGAGATGGCAGTTTTCGCAGCTGAGGCTGGGAGTTCTCAAGTGGCTACCTTGCGGAGAATCCCAGGGCTGTATTGTGGAGTCGGCTTCTACACCTTTGATGCAGGATGAACATGAGTCATGTGATCGACATGCGGCAGCACGCAGTACTGTGGGCGCTTGGCGTCTTTGGCGTTAGCGGCAGTGGAGGAGGCAGGTATCAGAAGACGCAGAACAGAACTCTGTAACTGGGAAGTTGCTGCACAGAATCGAACTGGGGCTTTGAGGGCAGTGCAACCGCAAGGCAAGACTGAGTCTGGTACAGAACAGATCGTCGGAAATAGCACGGAGTCCTCTGAGAGGATTGTGAGTACAGAGCACTTTTTCACTCGTTGCCCCACATTTCAACTGTCTAAGGCATCTGGTTTTGTTTTTAAACAAACCACACAGGACTCAGTGGGAGATCCTCCATTAACCCCTGTAATTTACCAAACGGAGCCTGGTGTGCAGGACGGGGTGACTGATTTTTCTTTTGCATAAAAAAAAAAGGACCACAGAGCTCTTCCTGTTTCTATTAAGACAATGGGCACAACTGTATCTGAGGCCTCTTCTGCCCTTCAAATCTTGGGTCAAGATGAAACATGGTCCCCACAGGCAGCGTTATCGGCAGCGGGGTGGAAAAAAACGGAACAAGGAATTTGGACACCAGACTCAGCTTGGGATGATTCACTGGACATAAATAGATCTGGTCCTAAATGGAAACCTGGGGGTTTACAGTCAGGTGTAATGCTTGAAAATTCAGTGGTTATGAAAGAGTCCTTACACAAATGTATTGGGGAGAATAATATGCAGCAGAGTAGTCCTGTATTAGAAGGGAAGGCAGAGGTAAACAGGCCTGAGAACCTCTTATGTCCAGCCTTTTTCTCAGTGCAAAGGAAGCAGCCCCAGGAGAAATGCAGTTCAGTATTAGATACAAAGGGGATTGAAGGAACGGCCTGATAGATTGTTGGAGATCTTTATTAAAGGATTCTTTAAAATTTTCTCCCGTGATGTGTTTGCTTTCATCCACATCTCAGGGAGGATAATTTGATGTCATTTCGATCCCTGCCTTATTAGAACTATTCTGGGATAGATATAACCAAGTTAAATTTTCCCTCTGTGGACTCCGTTTTTAGTCATTCCCTTGACAAAACCCTTAATTAAGTTTATTACAGTAATGTTTGGAATGAGGGGTACGTTGAGGATATTGTCTTTGGTTGTCTCGAAGTGTGAGGTACAGAGTGACCCTGAACCAATTCTAGATGCAGAACGGTTTTGGACAGGTGGGTGGAATTTAAGGTGAAATTGCGACAAAATGCAGCAGGTATAGAACACATTCCTAATTCTTTCTTGTTAGGAAGAGACCGGTGTGGTTTCTACAGCCGGACAGCGAGGGGCCTGTTATAGGTGTGGTGCAAAATCTCATTTATCAAGCTCCTGTGATCAGACGAGATGTGACAATTGTGGGAAGTGGGTCATGTAACCATGTTTTGTTCTAATGCTGTTAAATGTGACCTATGTAGGGAATATAATCACGCCTTTAAGGATTGTCCTTGGGCTGCACAAAACAAAAATGTGGGTAATTGGAATTAATTATTCAAAAGCTCAGGAAGCTGAGACTAATCAGATTTTGGACTGCCTTTGGCAACATCACTGTTGGATAAACCATATTCCATACCTGTGTTGGACACTCTGGTTCCAGTAAACAGCCTATCAGATTTAAAGGGACAGAACAGTTAGTCTTAATCCTGATTTGTTGCAATCTGTTTGTTATGTTGAGGCAAAGGGGTTTTACGGATTTCGGATCAGTCAGGATCACCTATAAAACCTCCTCTGGCTCCTAGGCGCTCAAGTAGAACCATTAAACCTCAGTTGTCATTAGAACCGGAAGGTATTGCCTCTAAAAACTCTTATGAGGTCTTATTATGGGGTGATTCTGAACTAGATATAGCAGATCACAGATTCTCAGGTCTCAATTCAAGATGGTCATTTCCGGCTAGAGAAGATTATAAAGGAAAAAGAAGAAAGAAGGAAAAATAGGGTTCGTGAGTTTTAGTCAGCTCAAGCATGACCACATTCACTTGGGCTACCTTAAATACGCATAGTCTATTAAACACTCAAAAAGGCAGGCAGTTTTCAATTACTTCATGATTTAAAAATCTCAATTATTTTTTGCAAGAAACTTGGATGTTTACTAATCACCAGGGTAATATTTTCTCAAAGGACTGGCCGTGGGGGCCTTCATATTGGTCCTTTGGGAGGAAGACAGATGGAGTAGGCATTCTTTTAGCTCATATAACTTTGTTCTTCATAAGCTTATTGATTTGAGTCCAGGAAGAACATTGATTTTAGGGACAGTGGTTTACGTACACCCTTCGTTTAATAAACATTTATAATCCCCAAACCAAGCGGGCAGGGTATTATGCATGAAACTCATTCAACCTTTTTAGTGACTACCATCCCATCCTTTGGGGAAGGATTTTAATTGTAGTTTGGCACAAAGCAGGAATAGTTTGGGAGGCGGTAACAACATTTTTGTGATTCCTTATGTTTAACAGACATTGTTAAAAGCAGACTTGAGGTCCTGTATGGATCGAGAAGTTTCAGGCTGACTGGTACCTTTTTATGAAAGGGAAAAGTTACACTATAGATTATCTTTTTCTTTCAAAGCATATTTCTTATAGTAATTCTCATATGCTTCGGTGAAATTCTCTGACCACGCTTTGTTAATGGTAAATATGGGGTTGTACTTGGTAGTGGGAAGCAGAGATCGAGATGGAAGCTAGAATACCTCTGTTTTGAGGAACACTAAGGTTCAAACATCAATATCATTCATATTACAGGCAAGGTTGTCCGTAAGATTTCTATATCAAGATATTGGGGTATGGTGGCAGGAAACAAAGGAAGATTGTATTCAGTGGCTACAAAAATATGGTAAAGTAAGTCAGAAGACTAAATTTTTTCATTATTTAAAGTTAAGAGCCCAATTACAATTATTGCTTACTAGAGCTAATACATCCAGGGGTGACTTTTCATCACAAATAGAAGAAATCAAAACAGAAATGAGAACCTTTCAATATGATAGAGCCAAAACCTTACATGTGGTTATGTCTAATCACATGGGGAAAACAGTAATTGTGACCCGCTTTGAGTTATATAAGCGGATTAAGGAAAATGTGTCTTTACACTCCCTACAGCAGGGTGATGTCACAGTTTCTTCCATTCAAGGCATAGGGAAATAATTATCAGACATTTTAGGGATTTAGAAGCACGAGAAATGCCTTCTTTAAATCAGATTAATAACCTATTAGGCCCCCCATCACCTGACTTGGAGCCTGATTTTCTTCAACAGCTCAAACAACCCTTTACTCATGAGGAAATTAGGACAGTTATTGCCTCACTTAAAGCACATATGGCCCCGGACGGATGGTCTCTCAATTTATTTTATAAAAGCGTTTCAACTAGAAATTATTGATTGTTTAACTGTAGTTTTCAATTTTTTCTGGACACAGGAGTAATAGTACATTCCTTTTCTGATGGCTTACAAATTTATATTTTAAATCAGGTGATAGAAATGTATTTCAAAATTGGAGACCTATTACATTACTAAACTCTGATTATAAAATTTTGACAACTTTACTTAATAATAGGCTTAAAGAGTTAGCAAAGCGTAGTTTTATACAAGTGCAGCATTCGGAATTCAGACGCAGTATTCAGTCAGTTTGTGTTTGATCCGAGATATGATAGAAAAACTTAATGACTCCGGTGAACATGGTTTCCTAGTGACTTTGGATCTAGAAAAAGCGTTTGATAAGTCAGTCATTTATTTCTTTTCCACTTTGGAATTCTTTCATGTTCCAATGCAGTTATTGAATTTAATTAAAAATCTATATAGTTCTGGTAATGTGTTTCCATACATTAAAGGTGAAAGGGAGGGTTTTAAGGTAAAGTGTGGGGTGAGACAGGGTTGCCCTTTAAGCCCTCTACTGTATATTTTCTCACTGGAACCTTTATTAAGAGCTGTAAGTTTAGCCCCTTTGTGGCAAGGGATTAGTATCCCAGAGACGAATTCGTCAATTTCTATTCAGGCTTATGCAGATGATGTCTGCCTTTTTTTTTTCTGACATTTCACAACTTCAAAGTTTTTTTGTTAAATTTGAAGAATATGCCTTTGTAGCTAATGCTAAACTTAATTGGAATAAGACTAAGGGTCTAATCATAGGACAGACTTTTTCAAACCCCATCATTTGGAATTCTATTTCTATAACCTGGAACCATTAATTATTTTAGGTATAAAATTTGGTCCACAAAATTGTCAGAAGATAATTGGAAACTGGTGTTAGATAAGATAGAAAGTAAAGTAAATAGATGGAAAAGGTATAGATTTTCAAAATGAAAAGAATTCAGGTTTTGAGACAATTTATATTACCTAGTTTACAGTATGTAGCAGCAGTATTCCCATTACCAGTTAAATTTGATACTAGGCTTTACAGTATTTGCTTTCCAATTACTGTAGAGAATAGACTTAACCGGTTAAGGGTGTTTCACATATTTAGAAAATAAAGGGGTTGGGAATGGTGGAGCCAGTTATCTTTTGTTTTGATTTTTTTCCAGGTCATTAAAGAATGTTTTAAGTGGATCCAGCAGTCCGGAGGTTCCCTTTTCAAAAGTTTATTGAGGCGTATATTCTGACCTGGTTACATTAGCCCCTAAACTTTCTGGGCGTTTCTCTTTGCGGAATACTTTAAACGGCCAGCAAGAAACTTTTAAGTGGAACATAATAAAACAACAAATTATAAGTTGTTCATCAAGACGCTTTATAAAGAGCTGATGGCTGCACACTACTCGATAGTACCGTGTTTTAAAAACTGTCCTAGTGATCAGAATGATGCTATATTACAGCAGTTGAATAACCCAAGATTACCTGTTTATATATGGGAAAACCAATGGTTAGCATTATATGGAAATTAAATGTAAAGTGCAATGAAATATAAGGCTAAGGAAGAGAGATCTTGTCCCTATATAGATTGTATAAATCAAGAAGAAACAATGGATCATTTCTTTCTAAAGTGTTCAGTGTCATCTAAATTTTGGGAACATCTAGCGATGGTTTGGAATCTTCCATGTTGTGGCAGCCTTCTTATGATATCCTGGTGACTGGAATTTTCCTTCCTTCTTACATCAATATAATAAAGGGACTTTATGGGTCTTTATTGCTTGTTTAAGATATTGCTTATGGCAGACGAGATGCCAGTGGGTCCTATATCAAAGGAAGCCCTTAGTTAAGGGCTTTAAAGAATATGTTACTAATGTTCTGCATGAGGTATTTCTTTCTGATTTACAGTTGTATAATGGAAAAAAAGTTCAATTCTGGTGGAAAGGTTTCTCGCATATCATTAAATATAAATAGATTAGAGGGTGTTATCTTTTATTCACTAGTTCAGTCTCATAGGTCATTAAATGTGGTTATATCATTTAGATGGTGTCTCCATACTGTACATAGTATCTTTGTAGTATTAGGTTTAGGATTACACTTTGGGGCTTATAAACTAATATACGGGAGTATCTTTTTTTTTGTGTTCCTTACGTGCATTTTAATTTTTCCCTCTGTATATGGTGAATATATTTGTTTTATGATTTTCTTTTTTGTATTGTTATTTTATATTGCTTACTAACTCGCTATGAAGGCTCTTAGTGTTTAAATGTTCCTGTGTTTTCTTTCTTATGTGTTTATTTCAATAAAGTTACCCCTACTCTTTTCGATAAGTGCCATGGGATCTTTAACATCCACCTGAACTACCACCAATCCAGGAAGATGGGACCTCGGTTTAACGTCTCATCCAAAAGACGGCACCTCAGAAGTGCAACACCCCTCTCATGCTGCACTACAGTGTCAGTACTGGGATATTAACCCAAGTGCCAGGTATGGGAACTGAACCCTTGGCACTCTGATCTCCCGGCCTCAGTGGCGAGTGTGCTACCTACTAAGCCACTGACACTGACATTGCATTGCAGGATGACCTCAGCTGAATTCAGGGTATCTTTTACATAAATGAGTACTCCTCCCCCCTCTTTTGTTGATCCTGTCTTTCCGGTAGGAGTGGTACCCAGGGACAGTGACCTCATGTGGGAGGATGTGAGGTTTGAGCCAGGTCTCTGACACTGCAAGGACATCTGGATTGTAAAGATCCAGCCAGGCTTGCACTTCCTGCATCTTTGGTCGCAGGCTGCACGTGTTAATATGCATGATCCGCAGGCCCTTTGAGGACACCCACTGAGGGTCCTGCGGGGAGGCTATCTGGAGATTGCCAGTAGTGGGACCTGAGTTTGGTTGAATATCTCCTGCCAGGAGCAGGAGTGCTCCAAAGAGGCAAAGTGAGGTAGGGTTGATTAATGAGAATAAACCTCTTGAGCGCAACCTCCTTATTGTAGCGGGTGATTGAGTACCAGGCCCCTTTCTTAGTGAGTTCCGAGGCCTCCAGTAAGGAATGGAAACTGCCTTGGTGGGGGGTGTGGTCGTAGGAGTAAGGGAGGGGGTTGGGCTGCTGGGGTTTGTTTTGGTATGGGTCGCCTGTGCTAATGAGCCCATCCACCCAGAGGAGGGACAGGATATACATAGTGGCCTGGAGTAGTCCTCTGTTGGGTAGGTAGTGACTGGGAGTGCCAGGCTTCATTGTCATGTCTTTGGGTGATGGAGACCCTGGGGTTACAGGGGCTGGAATTGTGGATAGTCTCGGTTGGCTGTCGCAGCCTGCCAGGACTAGATGGGTCGAGAATTATTGACTTGGCTTGTTAGCTGTTCCCTTTGTATCCCTATTAGGTATTAATTTTCTGTCTCTATTAGTTATTTGTCATGTTTGGCAGCAGTAACAAGGTAACTACAGAATGACTAGTATCTGGGCATTTACTTCCCTTGTAGATCAGAGCAGATCATATACCCCTATAGGTTGGGAGATAATTACTAGTTCTTAATACTAAGCACTATCTAACTGCAGCCTGTTACAGGTCGAAACAGGTCACATTTAAGGTCAGCATGCTATTCTACTGGCAATTCTACTGTCGGACAGATTCAGGCAGCTTCAGATAGATAAACTTATTCAACTAGCAGCTGGGTTTCAACTTCTCTCGTTAAATCAGAACAGAACAAATACACCACAGGATTGGGATATTTATACTAGTTCATAATTCTACGCACTGTCTACTTGAAGTCAGTTACAGATCAGGCAGTTCCCTTTTGAGGTGAGCATGCCATTACTGGCAGACGGATTCTAGCAACATTAGGCAGATAAACTTAACAAGTTAGGGTGATCTGTTATCAGGTAGAAAGGCAAGCTGGTTCCAGTGCTGTACCCCTAAGCCCTCCTGGTAACCATAATTGAGGGCTGTCTGAGGGAGGAGCTTATGAGAGCCGAGAGAAAGTGTTATAACCCGCCTCCCAATCTGATTGACCCTGTGAAGAAGGTAGGCGTGGTTACATAGCATTTAATGGGAGGAGCGGGGGTGGGGAGGGTCGAAAATCAAATCTGTAAGTTAGCAGCTTCAGCTGCTGCCGATCAGTCTCTCAAACATTTCTCTGGTAGAGCAGTCCCGTTTCATTGGGGGAGGTCTGCCTGGCTTTTGGAGGATTGCCGGCGTCTCAACCCTGAGGTGCTCTGTTGATGTGCCGGTCGTGGCGGGGGGGCATGATTAGCGAGAGCCGCCCGCTCCTCCCCTGAAGAAAATCAGTCCCAAATCCATTGCAGTGTGGCTGCGCTTGAACACAGCCTTTTGTCCAGGCTGCCTGAGCGTTACACTAGCTGGGGACCAATGAGGCGCTGTTGCTTCTTTTAAATTTACGCACTTTGGCGCCAAGAGAAATGCAACAAAATCAAATCTGTAAGTTAGCAGCTTCAGCTGCCGATCAGTCTCTCAAACGTTTCTCCGGTAAAGCAGTCCCGTTTAATCAGGGGAGGTCCGCCTGGCTTTTGGAGGATTGCCGGCGCCTCAACCCCGAGGTGCTCCGTTAATGTGCCGGTCGTGGCGAGGGGGGCGCAATTAGCAAGAGCCGCCTGCTCCTCCCCTGAAGAAAATCAGTCCCAAATCCATTTAAGTTCATTGTCTGCACCTGTATTATGTGTATTTAAGTCTCCCAACAATAAGCAACTCCATCCCCTGAGGAAGACTCATTAGTGAGTCGAAGCGCTGGAGAGCACATTGTGTTATTTTTCCCGTGGCCTTTTGTGTCAAGTGTGCTTTAATAAATTAATTCACTTTGAATTGGCTCTTGGTACTAGTATTTTTTAAGGTCCGAGTGCAGTGGCTATCTGTGTGTGTTTTCGTTATTGTGCTTGGGGCTAGCCGCTCCTGGTTCACTGCACCAGTTAAGATAAGCAGTTGATCTGATCGCAGCGCCAGTCTTTTGGTTTGAATTATATATGACCTTATGAAGAACATAGGAAAATTAGTGACCAGGCATGCTAATTCTGAGTATATTTCAAATTTCTACAATACGGACTTCAATGCAGCACGTCTTGAACTTCACTGTGACATGTTTCTTGATATCGTAAGCAATGTCATATCACAGTGGAATCCTTTCAGGATGTTTTCAACATGCTTCAAAGGGAAAGTGCTCACAATTTATGAATACTTCTTCCAGAACTGACACGTTTAATGCAGTTGTCTTTAACTATACCAGTGTTTTCTTGCATGTCAGACCACTCTTTCTCCTCACTTCTTCGAATCAAGACATACTTACGATCAACCATAGGACAAGCAAGACTTAACCATGTGGCCTTGCAAAACTGTCCCAAACACGTAGCTCAACAGATAAACCTAGATAATGTAGCCAACACATTCATCATGCAGCACACTGTCAGATGGAATACATCCGACTTAGCAAGAGAAAAAAAGTAGTATTCCGGCACCATCCACATTTTCATCGTATTTTTTAGGACATAAAACATATCCTGGTTTCTACTGTTACTTCATTCACTTCTAATACTTCTGGAGATGTCAATTTTTGTGTAGCAGAACATTTAGAGTTTAATGTGTTCTACAACATTCTTCAGTGAACTTCCAAGCATCCACACCATTTTTTGCCTTAGCAGAATACTTGAAGATTGTCTGCATCCAAGATTTCAGTTGTGAATTGTACGCTTCAAGTTTATTTGGCTTTCCAATGGCAGAGGAATTCAAGTCTTTCTTCCCTAGTTACTACGTGATGGACTTTGAAGAGCATCAGTCATGCTCATTTTCAAATTGTCTGCATCCATAATTTCACAGTACTGGACTGTGGGCTCCGACTTTGTTTGGCTTACCACTGCCAGAAAGAATTCAAGGTTTTCTTCCCGAGTTACTACATGATGGAGTTTAAAGAGCACCAGTCATGCTCATTTCCAAATATTTCAGCCCCCCAACCCCACCACCAAACAGCAGCTTACTTCTAAATAACTTAAAAACTCCTCTTATTAGCATGGTTGCACCTACTGTTCCAGCAGATTCGGTTGTAGCCTCTGTATCACAGACACTGCTATCCCAACAGATGTTGACTCACTTCCCTTCACAACAGATACTAGTGTCACAGCAGATGTGGATCTGCTGGGACACTTTATCTAGCACACAGAGACTACTGTTCCAGCAGATGCTGGGACACTTCCATTCACCACACAGGTACCTTGGTCTCAGTAGATGCTGGCAGAGTTCTGCTACCACAGGCACTAGTATCCCAGCAAATGCAGTGCCTGTGGTAAGAGAACTCTAGCAGCATCTGCATGCTTGGAGACTACTGTCTATGTAGAAGGGAAGTGTCCCAGCATCTGGTGGAGGTGGGAGTGGGACAGTATTGTCCGTGCTAGGTAGGGTGTCACAGCAGATACAGATCTGCTGGAACAGTAGTGCCTGTGATAATGGAATCTGCCACCACCTGCAGGGACACTAGTGCCTTTGTTAAAGGGAAGTGTCCCAGCATCTGCTGGGTCAGTAGTGTCTGTGCTACAGAAGTGACAATCATATCTGCTGGTGCAGTACACACTTCCTATAAGAATTCTTCATAGACTCAGAGATTGTAAACCTTTGATTGGAGGAGGCAACCACCCCATCCCTCCCCCTTCCTGATCTCAGTTTTCAGCAGGCACTATCATGGCGCTCTGCTATTTTGTGCTATATTAGTTGGGAGAGCGTAGGTGAGCGCTGTATTTAGAAAAGCAGTGCCAGCCCAGTGGCATGGACTTTTGAGGGTCTGGGCAACTCAGGTGCTGCCATGGCAGTAAAACAGGTTCAAATCAGGAACAGACCTGGGTCGCTCGAAGGCTGACTGTGTGAAGGAGGGCTGACTCAAGCATCCATTCCTGGTCACCATCTAGATCGAGCAAAGGCTGGATGATGCAGTAGTGACAGACTTCTGACTATCTGGGTGCAGAGGTTGAGTATGTACAACATCTTTACATCACAAACCCACAGCATCGCACATGTACCAGCCTAAGGGAGGGGGAAAAGAAAACGGGGGGGAGTTTTGTGCACCAGTCAACTGACTTAATGGTGAACAAAAGCCCTCAGAGCTCTTCCCCATGTTGATCCCAACTGGTGAGACAGTGGGGGGGAGTGATGGTTGGAGATGGGCACAAGAACACTGGAAGGCTTGAGTTGGTGGCGACTTACTTAATGGTGAACAGGAGGCCTCAGACCTCTCCCCATGTCGATCCCCACTGGTGAGACAGTGGAGGGAGTGGTGGTTGGAGTTGGAGGCACAAGGAGGCCCAAAATCTGGAGCTGGTTGCAACCGCCAGGTCCTATCAACTATATGGGAAAGAAAGTTTTAAATTCTGCTGATTTATCATGATAATATATCGTGGCAATTTTTACCCAAATATCATGATACTAAAAATTTTATATTTTGACATTCCTTTGCTGGAGTGGTGCCTGCTCCAGTTGAGGACCAGGAAGGGGAAGGGAACAGGTGGCTGGCTCCTCCAATGAAGGCAGGCTTTACAGTCTCTGAGGCTATTACAAAATTTCAATAAGAGGAGTTTTGAAATCCTTTACAGCTGCTGGGGGTGGATTTGAGGGCCAGGGGCTTAAGTAAAGCATTGAAAATGATGACCCTAACAGCCTACAAGCAACACTGATGATCTGACACATGAATGTACCCGACGGGATCTGAAGCTATGTCACTGTCATTTGTTAACATTCAAATGGACAGATTACTATACACCATCAAAAGTCAATGTTATTAGTACATCACCTCAAGACTTTATCTTGAGATTGATGATATTACGGGATTTATAACAGGAATATCTTCACTGGACAGCAGATGCCATAAACAGCTCTCCAGATGTTCAAGTATGAAAGCTGCAGGCTCATCTTGAGAAGCTGCTACCACAGCATTAATCAACATCATATCAAGGAATGTTTGCATTAACTTAGGCAATTAATGCAATTGAGACAGGTTTACAGTTGTATATTGCCAATAATTTTACAGTGTTATAGAAACTATATCTTAATGCCATAATTAGAAGTATGCGGAACCACAGCAATACAGGCAAATTTGGATACTGTTCTATAATTTCAATGGTGTTGTTTTTTTATACTGAGCAAACTGTTAAGTATAACCCTCAAAATGCACCACAGAACACCAAAAAACCCAGAGTTACTGGGGGCCTTGGCATGCCACAGACCCCAGACCATTGGTTGAGCCCCCCACCAGGAAAAATAAAAGTCAGCTCTGGTGAGTATACGTGAAAATTTCCAAGGGGATCCTCCCTGTTGGGCAACTGGTTACCTTCTAAACGCTGAGAATCTTTGGTTTTATCATCTATGTTTTAATTAAATAAGTCCTGTAAGTAAATGTAAGATGCAAACACAGAGCTAGTGTATCTTACTGAAGTGGAATACTGATATGAGCATGTCACTCTGAATCCTCCACTGTTGATTTTTCAGGTGGACCCCGTGTCAAGTTTCCAGGTGGGCCCCCTGTACTCCAGCCCAATCCTGCTCATAAAAACCTGGGAAATGATTTTAAACAGAAATACAATGCTTTAATTACTTTAAGTGGTCCTTCCAGACCCTCAGTGCCTTTGTCTTTTAAAATTCCAGAGCTCACTTTGTTTGTAAAACTGCCCCAAATCACGGACTCTTTGATTACCATGAGAACGATGCAACCCTAGGTTTATTGCATACTAAAATGTTTTTGCAGGCTGTAGAGTATTCTTATGTATGGCTAAGCCCCTCTTGTGGCCATTCTTTATACTACACTCTGTAATATATCCATATGTACGGCATGAAATTCACTTGTTCCTTTAACTTGGCCTTCAGTACCTTTACCTTTTGAGTTTTGAAGCATTTAATGCAATCACTTATGTATCAACCCCCAACCCTAACATGGGAAGAGAGCAGATGTGCTGAACTCAAACCAAGTCTGGCCTAAAAAGCTCAAGGACAGGTATTTTATTGAATAAAGTGCAAGGGAATATTGACCAGCTACCCCTATTGTATAAAGTGCAAGGGAATGCTGATCACTGGGGCTGACCAGCTGCCCATATTGTATAAAGTGCAAGGCAACACTGACCAGCTACCCCCACCACTGCTCGTGACATTGGCGAGTCATCTGGGGCCAGCCAGTGGGAGGAGGAGTGAGCTTCTCAAAGGATGCTCTCCTCCACGAGGGAACTCTGGTGCAATATTGCCAGCTGGTCACCACAGGTGACAGTGTACTCGAAAGTGACATATTGGGTTGGGGGATGCCAGCAGTGATGCACACCATGCCTGTGTGTGAGCTTGCACACACCCCTATGCAGGCATCCCATAGAGAGAAAAACACCTGAGGGAAAGGCTGGGCAGAGCAGTATCAGAGCTGTGACCCCTCACTGGCTCCACATTGACAACAGGGTCCTCTTCCTGGAAACAGGATCTGGTCTTCATCGGGGATCGGAGGACGTGCCAACCCCATCACAGAGGGAAGTTGTGGAAGAAGACCGGAGATTAAGATAAGGCCCTGAGATGTCAGGTGATTGGGCTGGTGGGTCAGATAAGGATGTGGGCCTGCACCAGAGGAAAATAAAGAAATTAATAAAGCAAAAAGCTTAGTAGACAAGGTATCAAGCTTGATAAGCAAGCCTTAGCAAAGTGGCCATATGAAGTGTTCCCATAGTCAAATATGGGGTGAGTTAATATATATATAACTTTTACATTTTTTATCTTTTGATTTGTAAAGCATTTGTACTGTTCTCCTAGGTACCCACCCACCCCTACCTTCCAAGCTTATCTGCTTAAAGTGATCCCACAAAAGTAAGTCCCTTCCACCTATGATCCTAGTTTGTGCAGCACGGTTATACAAAGATCGGCTCCCTAACCAGAATGCCACTGAATCTCACTGCCTTGAGCAGCCATGCCGGTTCCTCCTCTCTATCTGCCATTTTCATACACTCAGTGCAGTGAATGGCACAGACCAGAGAAGAGTGGTCGAGATCCCCGAGAGGCCGTGCTTGAGAGGCTGCCCCAGTTACTGCAACTTGTCAGCCCCATGCCATTGTAACGCAGCAGGACATTGGAGATGGGGACTGGTGTTGACTCCTCTTTACTCTCCCACTGATGAGCTACCTACAAATCCTTGCTGCCCTGCAAGGGGACGGCTAAGCCTGGTTCAGCGTGGGGACAACAGGAGGCCCTCCACAAAGAACTAAGTGCATCCATCTTACTGCCCCTCCTCCTCCTGCACTCTTGATTCAGAAGGAATGAACCTGTTCTCCCCAGAGAGAAAGATGTGCATCTTGACCACTAGGCCATCAGAGTAGCTGCTACAACTTTTAATGTAATACAACTTGAACAGTCACTTGGAAAGCCACCAGAGACCTCAGTTTAATGTTTGATCCACAGAATTGCATCTCCTAAAATTCATCTATACAGACACTGCATCGGAGATTAAACTGATCACTACATTAAGTCATTCACTGTGTTTCTATGCAGTTTTGGTTATCGGAGAACTGGAAACGTTTTGTGTGCATCTCGATAATGAAACTGTATTTAAATGGCACAGTTTCTTGGTAACCATATTTTCCAGTGAAAATATTACTGGTAACGGGTTATCTGGAAATGCTGCATTTGCTGGGTAACTGTACACATGTAAACATGGTGATTGAGTTCCCCTTGTTTCAGTGAAGACTTGCAGCTACAAACCTATGTGGCACACTTGTGTGCCCTATGATCTTCTGTACTTCAAAATACCATGCAATAGGGCCCCCATAGCAGTCACTTAACCCCCCCGGCCAGAGATAGAGTATGTGGCAACCCCTACCTGATACCATTCTGCCCATTGTGCTACAGAGGTGGCCAGATCAAGGGCATACGAGGAATAGGACCACAATGGTGGCATAGCTGGTGGGGGCAGAGGGGGCAGCCTGCCCCCAGATGTATTTTGACCAGGACTTTTACAACTGCTCTTTTCTGTGTTTTCTTTTCATTTGTCCTCAGGGTCCCCATCCCCATGTGTAGGTAGATTTTTTGTGGGGGGGTGGGTTAAGGGTACTCCCTGGTGCCATCACAAATAAGTGGCCAGGCACCAAGCCATTGCCATCTAGTGTACCTCTCCTGCAGAAAGCAACAATTTCAGAAACAGACCTGGATTTAGGCGTCATTGCAGAGACCTGGTGCAGTAAAAACCAGAACTGGGATATGGCCATATCAGGTTCTGTTCTGTTCAGAACATACAGAACAGGTAGAAAAAGGGGAGAAGTAGTTCTTTATGTAAGGGACAACATAAAGGCTACGGAAATACAGGGGGAGCAGGGGGGAGCAGAGGTACTGTGGGTCACCTTGTAGAAAAGGAAAGGGGCTGTTAGTCACACAAGAGTGATCTATAGACCTCCAGCATGGGGGGAAGAAGTGGATGGGAAAATAATGGAAGCAATTCATAGGACAGCTTGCAAGGGAGAGATGATACTAGTAGGGGACTTCAGTCTACTGGATGTGAATTGGAATCTCCCAGCTGCGGCAACAGCCAGGAGTAGGGACATCCTACACTCGCTGCAGGGGGCATTCCTCGGGCATCTTGTAATGAAACTCATTCGTGAGTGGGCGTTGCTGGATCTGGTATTGACAAACGGGGACAGTATTGCTGATGTCACAGTGGGGGACCACCTGGGGACCACTGATCATCGTACGGTGTGATTTATTATAAGAACTGGGTTAGAATCAAATCACACTAGGATGAGGGTCATGGACTTCAGGATGGCCGATTTTAAGAAAATGGGAGAATGTGTCAGAGGTACCCCTGGCAGGGAGAGAAAAAAAAGGAGAGTCGAGGATCAGTGGGCAAAAACAAAGAGGGCATTGAAAAAGCTACAAATCTCTGTGTCAGGCAGCTTAGCAAGGGCAAGAGAAAAAAGAAACCACTATACTTCTCTAGAGAGGTAGCATAAAAAGTAAGAGCAAAAAAAACACTGGCTGTTAGAAAGTATAAAAAAAACACAGAAAGAGGAGGACAGGGAGACTTATCAGGAGAATCAAAGGGGAGGCAGGGAAGACAGTTAGAAGCGCAAAAGCGCAAAGAGAGGAGAATATTGCCAAACCAGTAAAAAAAGGGGACAAGACATTTTTAGATACATAAGCAAAAAGAGAAAGACCAAGGGAGGGATAGTAAGTCTGAAAGGGAAGGAGGGGTGTGTGGAAGAGGACCCCCAAAAAGTGGACATACTGAACAAATACTTCTGTTCAGTATTTATGGAGCATAGGATAGGTAGCGGGCCAATAATAAAAGACAAGGGAATTAAGAGAAGGGAGGTGGACACTAGCCCTTCTACAGTGGAAAGAGTCCTAAGGGAACTGTCACGGTTAAAAGTAGACAAGGCAGTGGTACCAGATGGGGTGCACCCCCGGTGACTGAGAAGCTCAAGGAGACGTTGGCGCTGCACCTCTGACAGCCCTGTTCAACCTGTCACTAGAAACGGGAGAGATCCCAGGAGACTGGAGGATGACTGATGTAGTCCCACTCCACAAAAATGGAAACAGAGAGGAGACTGAAAATTACAGACCTGTCAGCCTGAATTTGGTAGTGAGAAAAGTAATAGAATCAGTACTGAATGAAAGGATTGGGGACTACCTTGTCTCCAATGATGTTCAGGATCCAGTGCACCATGGGTTCATGGGGGGAGGTCTTACCAGATAAAACTAATCAAGTTCTTTGACTGGGTAACCAAGGAAGTGGATCAGGGAGGAGTGGTTGATGTAGCCAAGCCTACCTGGACTTTGGTAGGGCCTTCAACACAGTTCCATATATAGGACTGGTGAGCAAGCTGAGAAGCCTGGGAGTGGGTCCTAAAGTAGTAAGATGGATAGAGAGCTGGCCAGACAAAAGAAGTCAGAGGGTGGGGTAAATGGCATCCACTCTGGAGAGGGCAAAGTGACCAGTGAGGTGCCGCACGGATCAGTACTAGGCCCAGTCCTCCTCAATGTCTTTTTAAGTGACATTGCAGAAGGACTGAAAGGGAAGATATGTCTGTTCATGGATGACACAAAAATCTACAACGGATTAGACACCGGGTGCAAAGAATGAAAGAAGGTCTAAGAAAGCTGGAAGAATGGTCACGGGTTTGGCAGCTGGGCTTCAACACAAAAAAGTGGAAAATCATGCACTTGGGGCACACAAACCCCAGGGGCAATGTATCAACTGGGTGGAGAAGTATTAACAGTCTTAAAACAGGAAAGGGACCTAGGGGTAATAATATCTGATGACCTGAAGGTACCTAAACAGTGTGACAAGGCAATGGGAAAGGCTAGCAGGATGCTTGGATGCATAGGCAGGGGTAACACCAGCAGAAAAAGGGAAGTAATAATACCCCTATATAGATCACTAGTGAGACCCCACTTCGAGTACTGTGTCCAGTTCTGGAGGCCTCAACTTCAAAAGGACATAGACAGGGTAGAGGCGGTATGAAGGAGGGTAATAAAAATGGTATAGGACCTGCATCAGAAGCCCTGCGAAGAGAGGCTTATGGAATTAAATATGTACTCCCTAGAAGAAAGGAGGGAAAGGGGGGGATATGTTAAAAGATTCAAATATCTCACACGTATAAACAAGGTACAGGAAGGGAGCATTTTCCAGAGAAAGAGATGCTCGCGGACAAGGGGTCACACTATGAAGCTGAAAGGGGGGTGAGGCTGAGAGTAAACATGACGAAGTACTTCTTCACAGAAAGGGCGGTGGATGCTTGGACTGGCCTCCCAGGGGAGGTGGTGGGGGCTGAAATGGTTACAGGATTCGTGAAAGCATGGGATAGACACAAGGGAATCTTAGAAGTAAGGCAAAGTGGGGTACAAACCAGAGACCCAGTATGGTCTGCAGTGACACTGTAGGTAGGGAAAATAGGGCAGACTATGTGGGCCAGGATGTTCTTATCTGCCAACAGCTTCTATGTGTCTATGGTCTAACCGACCAGCCAAAAAAGTGAAAAAACTCATTTGCATTCCATCTTCTCATCTGCCTGGGGGGGGGGGGCAGAGTGTGCCACTTAGCCTTGCAGTGTGTGGTGGTGTGTGCTGGCACGTAGGATCCACTTTGTGATGGATGAGGGCTCTAAGGCTCAACCTGATGCCCCGCCTGCACAGTGCCTCCATGTCCTCACAGACCACAGTCCTGTCTTTGGCGTGATGGTCACTGCAAACAACTGGTTTGTCATTGACTATTGTTCTGGTAGGTTCCAGCAGCTTATCAGAATGCTGTGGTACGGTTGGCCCTTGGACATTTCATGACTCCAAGAAAAAGGAGAGAGAGAACTAGAGAAAGAGAAAGAGAGAGCCCTGGATGGGGTTGGAGTCTCCATAGGCCATTATTAGGACATGAAGCGGTGAGCAGCACCCCTCACCTCAGGCCCTGCCCACTGGGCTCTGGTGGACTGGCCTCAGTGTTGTGAGCATGCACTGTCCAGTCAACAACCAACTGACTGATCAAGGTCAGAGTTTCAGCAACCTGCCAGCACAGCGTCCAGATGATCTGTTTACTGCTTCTTGTGCTTACTTTTTAAAAAATATCATAAGGATAGTTAAACTAAGCAAGCAATAATACCTGACAGGGTGGGCAATATTGGGCAATACCAGATCGCCCAGGGGCATAATGAGGCCCGACACCAAGGCAGAGGGCCTTATAGCCCCTGGAAGGTCCGGTATTGCCCATACCACCCACCCTGGAGGGTATTATTGCACTTAGAAAATGGGCCACTGTATTACTTTTGTTTAAAATAAAATAATTGATAAGTTTAAATGATAAAACTCTTAGCTGACTCTCTTTATTTTCTAATAAAATAGTCCCTCCACCTGCTGTGTTTTTTAGCGGCCCCATGGTTTCATGGAAGTTGTAGTTTGTTCGGGGAGGCTATGTAGCTGATGGTGGGTAATGGCAGGAAAGAGTGAAAGTCAAACGGGATGTTTTTATTCTGGTGAGATTTTTTTTATCTCAGAAAGCTGATTGAATGATTCGGATGCTGCAGCACATAGCTTAGGAAGCCTTGTACTGGTCTTTGCAGAATTAGGAAATGTTTTTAATCTGCTGCACATACTGTTAATTACTGGTTTAAAATATATACATTTGTGCTCAAGTAAATATTCCAAAGAGGTTGTCACCCCCTTCAATGAAATAAGTTAATTTCAGAGCAGTCCTGGAAAATGTTAGCCCGCATCTCCAAGCTTGCCTAGAGCTCCGTGACTGATCTGATGGTTGGCAAGTGCTGACTGCACACCCTTCAGTCAGTGTACTTATAGAGCAGACATGTGATGTTTCAAACAAAAGTGTGGTATTGTTATATTGAAATTACAAAAAAAAAATGAGTGCATGACAGGGCAGGGGCCGGGGTGCTCGTTAAGCAGCAGTGAACAGAGCTGGCAGCCATGTGGAGGAGGGGGCACAAGAGCAGTCGAGAGATTGGTGCCGTTAAAAATGAGAAAGATAGAAGAGACACTCCGTTATTCTCTCCCCCCCCCCGACCACATGACAGGAAAGGGAGTGTGCTTCTTTCTTTCATTTTTTTTTTTAACTCAGACCTTTTACATTTTATTCTGGAGTCTGCAGAGGATCATATGCCAGCTATACTTCAGAGCGAGTGGCATCATTAGCGGCTCTGGTGATCCGTGAGGTGCAGTGTAAGGAACGCACTGACTGATTTTTTTGACTGAAACACTGTTTTTATTCACAGAAACTTTCTGTTACATTAAGGGGCTAAATTAACTGAGTAAACTGGGGTGGGGGGGGCTGCTCACTCACTAAGTGACTGGAAAAAAATGGCAGAGATTTCAAATACTGTGCCCAGTGCTTCAGCCAATAAGGAAGCAGGGTGGGCACAAGGATACCTTTCTGGGTCCAGGGGCACTTGGGCTGGCACTTTTTATTTCCTGGGCATCTATTGTAAGTTAGTGTACCCCCCCGGTAAGGGTACCAGCCAATCAGATGCCAGGAAATAAAAAGTCCATTTTTAAGGAGTAATAACCAAACTGAATTTTATTTTTAACAGAACTTGGAAACAAATGGTGGTGTTGCATAATAGTCAGGGATTCTGGAAGGATTCAAGGAACTTCATAAGTCAGAACCATTCTTAAACACTTTTTGCTTACTCTCTCACAGAGAGTAAAGTAAGAAGTAATTAAAAACAGTGCTGCTTCCTAGGGTGGGCTAACCTGCAACACATCATGTCATGGTCATAGGTTGGGGTGAGCTGCAGTAGTCAGCCTATTGGTTTGGTTTCACTATTGAAAACCAGGACTTTTTTCATACCCTGTTAAACAAACTCTGGCCAGAGCCGATAGGGATGCATGGGAGGAATTTGGGATAAAAATATTGAAAATTACGAAAGGTACGAGCCTGCGTTAGCAAAATGTAACATAGGCTCATAAATGTGTTGTTTTGTAATATTTGTACACCAAAATTTCAGCATAGCATTGTTATGACCCTGCCTCATTAAGAAGGGCAGGGCAAATGTTCAACTCCTGCGCAAAAGGTGATTTCGCATAGGGACTGCAAAATCAGCTTTCGGGATGCAAAAACACATTTTGGGCCAGAGCTGAAAAATGACAGCTGTCACATTCACAAGGCGCTGTAAAGATATGGCTATGTTGTAATTTTGGGGTAAAACTATTGAAAATTACCGAAGTTACAGGCCTGCATTCGCAAAGTTCAATGTAGGTTCATAACATTGTTGTTTTTAATATTTTTACACCAAATTTCAACATTGCCTTCTTATGACCCCACCTCATGAACAAGGGCATAGAACATTTTAAGCTCCTGCCCAAAAGGTGATTTCACGCAGGGACCGCAAAATCACCTTTTGGGGTGTAAAAAAACATTTTTCCCAGGATCTGAAAAATGACAGCTGTCATGCTCACGAGGTGCTGTAAAGAAATGGCTATGTTGTGAATTTAGGGTAAACTATTGAAAATTACCAAAGTTACAAGCCTGTGTTCGCAACATTCAACGCAGGCTCATAACTTTGTTGTTTTTCAATATTTCTACACCAAATTTTCAACATAGCCTTTTTATGACCCCACCTCATGAACAATGGCAGAGAAAATGTCTAACTACTGCCTGAAAGGTGATTTCACGCAGGGACCACGAAATCACCTTTCAGAACAGATCTGCCTAATGACAATGCAATTGTTCATGAGCTGGGGTCCCACAGAAGGCATGGTGAAAGTTTGAGCCAAAAATATGCAAAAATGCCCAAGGTATAGCACTAATTTCAAAACCCCATTGAAATACATTGAACTGCATACCTGTTTCTTCTGTTCATGGTCCAGCTTTAAAGAATGAAGACCTGTCTGTGATCCAGAAAGGAATTATGGCGTTGGACCCCCTATGGGTAAGTAAGGGCTTGGGGGGTGTGGGGTTATGGGTGCTGAGTGGGAGGGTCAAGTGGGGTGTAAGGAATGGATGCAAAAGACATCCATGGACATTTTTCCTTTCACAGGTGAAACAAAAGAAATTCAGGACCGAGGATCCCTAATCGCAGCATTGGGGGATTGGGCACCCCCAATGTCACTCTTATGTTTCTGGGGGTGGGGTGGTGGGTGTTGAGAGGAGGGATGGGTAGGGGAGAAAAATATATATTTAAAAAAAAGATCACAGGAACACGATCATTGCACTGGTGGACTGGGCAACTCCAGTGTCATAAAAAACATCACAGGGAACATGACTGCGACACTGGGGGGGGGTTGGGCACCCCCCCGTGTCACTGTTGTGTTTCAGGGGGTGCTGAGAGGGAGGGTCAGGTGAGAGGAAGGAAAAAATATGAAGAGAAAGGTCACCCAGAACACAATCGCAACACTGGGTGATCGTGAACCCCCAGTGTCATTGTTATGTTTCTGGGAGGGGGTGGTGGGTTCGGAGAGGGAGGGTCGGTGTGGGCATACATATATTTTTTTCAAAAAAAAGGTAATTGGCAGTCATGGTGGAACACAACACAGTCTGCCATGAACAATAGGGTGCCAAACTGTACTGCGCATGCCCTAGCAGTCTCACATGCGCAATAGGGTTTGGCAGCAGTCTTGGACATGGCGGTGTGTGCCGTGGCCCACCATGACCACTGACAGACCAAAAACAGTGCAGTGCAACTGCCTATAGATCCAGTCCGAAAACTGCTGCACGCAGAAAATGAAGTTGGTGCAAGCAAAGAGGTTGCAGCCCAACAGAACAAGCACTTAGACCAATTATTGCTGCACTCAGGAGCATAGAGCAGCTCGGTATGAAGAATGAATTCAATCCAGACTGCTCCAAATAAATCAAAGCCATTTAACATAGAAACATAGACTTTGATGGCAGATAGGACTGCTTGGCTCACCTAGTCTGCCCATTTCCCTGCCTACTGGATAAGCTGCAGATCCTAGTTAACCAACAACCTACTTCTTCCTACCCCCCACAAGAATTTCCTTATGTCTGTCCCATGCATTCTTGAATTCTCCCACTGTGTTTGACCCCACAACCTCCTCAGGAAGGCTATTCCATGTGTCCACCACCCTCTCTTTGAAAAAAATACTTCCTCACATTGCCCCTGAGCCATTTCCCCCCACTATCTTCAAATTGTGTCCCTTGTTCTTGCACATCTCTTTTTCTGAAAGATGCTACCCGCTTTGGACTTTGTTGATTCCCTTGAGGTACTTTAAAGTTTCTATTATATCCCCCAACTCTCCCTTCCTTCCTCAAGGGTATACATATTAAGCTTCCTTAGTCTCTCATTGTATGGCTTCTGTTGCAGACCCTGCACTATTTTAGTTGCTCTCCGCTGGACTGCCTCCATCCTGCCTATGTCCGTGCGGAGATGGGGTCTCCAGAACTGCACACAGTACTCCAGATGGGGTCTCACCAACTGTCTGTACATAGGGATAACAACTTATTGTTTTCTACTGGTGATGCCTCTCCTTATACATCCCAGTATCACCCCAGCCATCCCTACTGCCTTCTTGCATTGCTTGCTAACCTTTAGGTCATCTGATTTGACTACCCCAGGTCCCTTTCCATTTTTTTGTTGTTACTACCACCCCCATTGTGTACTCTTCCCCTGGGTTTTTGTTTCCCAGGTGCATTACTTTGCAGTTCTTTGCATTGAATCTAAGCTGCCATAAGTCTGACCATTCCTCCAACCTTGCCAAGTCCATTCTCATCCTTTCCACCACACCTTGTGTATCAGTCCTGTTGCAGATTTTTGTGTCATCTGCAAAGAGGTATACTTTTCCTTCCAGTCCCTCTGCAATGTCACTTATAAAGACATTAAAAAGGACAGGACCCAGTAGTGAACCCTGCTGTACACCACTAGTAACCCCCCTTTCTTTGTAGTGGACTCTGTTTACTATTACCCTCTGTGTCCTGTTGTTCAGCTAATGTTTTACCCAGGTTACCACCCTGGGACCCACTCCCAGGCTGGCTAATTTATTAATCTTTTGCGTGGGACTGTGTCAAATGCCTTGCTGAAGTCTAGGTAGGCCATGTCCACAGCCCCTCCCTGGTCTACTACTTTGGTCACCCAGTCAAAGAAATCGATTAGATTCATCTGACATGACCTTCCTGCTGTGAATCTGTGCTGCCTTGGGTCCTGTGCCCCACTGACCTCTAGGTACTCAACAGTTCTTTCCTTCAGAAGTGATTTCATCATTTTACCTGCCACTCCATTGTGTAATCTTCCCCTGGGTTTTTGTTTCTCAGGTGCATTATTTTGCACTTATTTGCACTGAATCCAAGTTGCCATACTTCTGGCTATTCCTCCAACCTTGCCAAGTCCCTTCTCATCCTTTCCATGCCTCCTTGTGCATCAAGCCTGTTGCAGATCTTTGTGTCATCTGCAAAGAGGCATACTTTTCCTCCCAGTCCCTCTGCAATGTCACTTATAAAGACATTAAAAAGGACTGGACCCAGTGCTGAACCCTGCGATACCCCATTAGTAACCCCTCTTTCTTCAGAGTGGACTCCATTTACATTTACCTTCTGTGTCCTGTTGTCCAGCCAATGCTTTACCCAGGCTATCGCCCTGGGACCCACTACCAGGCTGGTTAATGTGACTATTAATCTTTTGTGTGGGACTGTGTCAAATGCCTTGCTAAAGTCTAGGTAGGCCATGTCCACAGCCACTTCCTGGTCTACAACTTTGGTCACCTAGTTAAAGAAATCAATTAGATTCATCTGATATGACCCTCCCACTGTGAACCCATGCTGCCTTGGGTCCTGTGCCCCACTGGCCTCTAGCTACTCAACAGTTCTTTCCTTCAGAAGTGATTCCATCACTTTCCCTACCACAGAGGTCAAACTGACAGGTCTGTAGTTTCCTGCCTCTGTCTTGCTCCCACTTTTGTGAAGGAGAATCACATCAACCCTCCTCCAGTCCTCAGGTACCACACCATCCTCCCATGATTTTTTAAAAAGGGTAGTCAGTGGTGTCACTAGTTCTCCCCTTAGTTCTTTTAGAATTCGAGGGTGAATCCTGTCAGGCCCCATTGCTTTGTCCACTTTCAGTTTTAGGAGTTCTTTCAGAACCCTTTCTTCTGTGAAAGGACTGGTATCGACCCCCCATCCAAAGTGCTTCTATTGATTGGATTAGGTACCTTCCCCTCCTCTTCTTTTGTGAATACTAAACAGAAGTATTTGTTCAGCATCCCTGCTTTTCATTGTCCCTCTCTGCTCACCCACCCTCCCTCCCCTTTATTAAGCCTCACTATCCCTCCTTTGTCTTTCTTCACTCCCTAATGTACCTATAAAAGATTTTAACCCCCTTATTAACCGAATTGGCTATCTTTTCCTCAGTTTGGGTCTTTGATATTTTGACTGTCTTCCCCACTTCCTTCTGCTTTAACTGGTACAGTTCTCTGTCCTACTCCTTCTGTGTTTCCTTATACTTCCTGAATGCTATCTTCTTCTCCTTAGCCTTCCCCACCACCTCTTTTGAGAACCGTAGTGTTTTTTTTTTTCATTTTGATTAGTTCATTTGCTTCACACAAAGGCTTGTTGCCTCTGTGATGGCAGTTCTGATGTTTCCCCATTGTTGCTCCACCCCTCTTTCTTGCCTGTTTGCTAGTGCTTTTCTGAGGCACTCTCCCATTTTTAAAAAGTCAGTCCTCCTAAAGTCCAGTAACCTCATTTTTGTATGGCTTGACTCTATGGCTGAGTTTATTGAGAATCATATGGTTTGGTGGTCACTTGCTCCCAGATGGCTACCCACTTCTAGATCTGAGATCCTCTCTCTGCCCCTGTTTGATAGTACCAGGTCTAAAATTGCTCCCTCCCTCCCAAATGGGTTCCAACACTAGCTATCTGAGGCATGCCCCATGTAGGGCATCGAACATGACCCTGCTCTTGGATGCGGCTGCAGCAAAGGTGCTACAGTTAACATCTGGCATTTTCAGGTCCCACATCAACAATATCACCCCTTTCTCTGCCATCCTAATGATGCCTTCTATCATTTCCTTGTCCATTTCCTCCCCCTGAGATGGGGGTCTGTATACAACCCCTGTGAGAATTGTGGTGCTATTTCCGGTCTCCAGAGTGACCCACAGTACTTCCTCGCCTCCGTGTTTACCCTTTTGTTCCATTGCTTTGATCTCTTCCCTTACATAGAGAGCTACTCCTCCTCCTCCTCTTCTATCCTCCCTGTCCTTCCTGTAGATTGTGTACCCTGGTATGTTGACATCCCAGTCATGGTTCTCTGTGTACCATGTTTCTGTCATGGCCATGATATCCAGGCATCCCTTTTCCATCAAGGCCACCAGTTCAGGGAGCTTGTTACCTAGACTATGGGCATTGGTACTCATTACCCTCCATTGTTTGATGGCCTTAGACCTTTTTGCCCCATCTCTGTCCTTACTACCTTTGTTTTTTTCTCCATTTACCCCTGCCCCTCTCCCTATCGACTTCTCTATCTTGGTGATTACCTCACTAACTAACCAACCTGATTTTTTGGGGGAGGGCTAGGATTTCCCTGTTCCTTTTCAGTGCCCCCCCCCCCCGGCTAGTTTAAGTGCTTGCCAATGAAGCATTAAACCTATCACCTAGGATCCTGGTTCCCCTACTGGACAGATGCAGACCATTGTGCCGGTATAGGCCTGCATCCCTCCAGGTGGACACCCCAGTCCCCAATGAAGCCAAAACCCTGAGCTCTGCACCAGTCTTTCAATCACTGATTGAAACCTATGGTGTGGAGCACCCTACCCTCACCCATGCATCAACTATTATACCATAGAGAGGCAGCACCTCCGAGAAGGTTACTGTGCATGCTACTTGTCTAAGGCCCCTCCCCAACTCCACAAACTTCTCCTGCACTGCTCTGATCCCTTTCCCAGCCAGGTCATTTGTCCCTAGGCAGACAATGACATCCAGCTCCCTTCCCCATGCAGCTGCTCCCATGATCCTGCGGATTCACTCCCTGTCCCTCCAAGCCATGGCGCCAGGCAGGCACCTTACCTCCCTCTCCCCTCCTTCCCCCAGTTCTACCCTCCCAACAATGGAGTCCCCCACCAGGAGTTGTTTCCTTCCCCTGCAGGGTCCCATGCCACCCTCCTGTGGGTCTCCTTTGTGGAGGTTCCCAACAGCCTCCTTCATCTCCACTGTGGGTGCCTCCATAGAGGAACCACACTCTGCCAGAACAGCATACAAATTGTGGAGAGGTACAACTGGAGGGATGCACCTCTGTTTCACCACCCTCACCCTCCCTGAACCCACTGTGGTCCAACCGCTCCTCATTCCTGGCAACCTCTGAGGCAGCAGTGGTGGCCCTGGTGATCCCTGGGTGGGATAGGAGGTCCCCTGAATCCTGGCCAACTCAGCCATGAGATGAGCAACCTCCTCCCTCAGCCCAGACAGGTGCCTGCAGATGGGACAACACCGCATCCTCCAGAACGTCTCCCGGAAGACTGCTGCTCCACAGCCACTGCACTGTACCACTCCCATCATGTCTTATTTGTGGACGCTTAACTGTTGTTTTGTATGCTTGCTCTTTCCTCTTTCTGTTTATTTGTATTTTATTTATAAAAAAATATCCCTACTTTCCTACTACCTCCATGCCTTTAAACCTCCTGATCTTCCTGTTCTGGGACAGGAAGTTCCTATATTCCTCAGTAGTCTCCTTCTTACTTTCTCAGAGTCAGACCTCCAGCAGCTGGTGGGGGATGGAGAGCTACTCTTTTCCTTCTAGGATGGTGAGTCTTTTGTGCCTCTGTGATCACTCCCTTCCTGCTCCCGAACAGGAAGTTCCTGTTGTCAGTCAAATCCTGTGCCTATAAACATAGAACTGGCTAAGGCTGGGGGTGGGGGTGGAGGGGAGGGAAGGAGAGATGGCAATATAGTCCCAGAAGAGTAGTAAAGTTCTAACAGCACCTCCTTCCTATTGCTGTTCTCTGCCAAAAGCTATCTAGGGCAGTTTTTAAATCCAAACACATGGTTTCCTGCTGCCTGAGTCACTCCTCCTAATTCAGTTTCCTTTGTCACCTAGCTAACTGCACAGGTAACAATTCCCTTCACCCAACTCAGACAAACACACTAGCTCCTTTTTTTTATTTGTTTTTACCCTAAATTGAAGGTCCCAGTAATAGAGTTCTAGTTCTTTAGCCCCAGTAGAGTAGTAAAGTTCTAACAGCACCTCCTTCCTCTTGTTGTTCTGTAAAATACACAAGGCACATAGAGAGAACCAACTGCCAACTAACTGAAGGCATTCACCCCAGCACTTCGCTCTATGGAGCTTCTTCAAGGGAGTGCATTCATGGGTTTTAATATTTTTAGGTTTTTAAGACTTTGTTTCACCCAACGTTTTAGGATAAGTATGTTTTGCAGTTTGTACTGTATCACCTATTATGTATTAGCCTGTTATGTGGAATGAAAATTAGCTGTCTATCCATTATGCAATTAGATTTAATTATCATGTGCTGTCATATAGAGATCAGTTGACTCATTCTGGGTATAAATGTGGTTGTATGAGATGTGCCTCAGCCTTTAATAAAGGATTACACTATCTAAAACATGTTAAGCGTGCACCAGAAAACTGTGTGTTTGTCATGGATTAAATTAATAAACATTTTATTATTTTTATAAGTGAAGCTGAGTAGTCTTGCTTTATAGTTGGTGAGGGCCCAATTTCTTCAAGTTTGACTAAGGGTTCTGTGAACCTTGTTGCCTTTCATGTCAGTTTAAATTCAGGTTTTTAACCATGAGTCACTGGATGAATTCCTTTGGCTTACCCTTTAGGACCCTTGTGCCCTTCTTACTTAGGTGTAGCCTGTCCAGTGCATACAGGTCTTTATTATCCCAAGTCACTCCTTAGTCACCAATGCACCAGTACCCTTCTGCCTCACACCACCCCCTAAGCCATCCATTAAATTCTTCAATCCTTACTTTCCTTGCCGTACTAGCCCTTGGGACTGGAAGCACCTCTGAGAATGCTACCAACCTCCCTGCCTCTCTGCAAATTCTACCCACCTCCCGGAATCTCTCACACACCACCCCACCTCACATCCTGCAATGTCATTCATACCCCGGTGCAGTACAATGTGAGGTTTCCCTACCCCCTGACCCACGCACTGTGCAACTAAAGGGTCCCCTCCGCCCTCATCCTTGGCATACAGTCTACCCTCCTGCAGTTTGCCTTTCACTTCTTCCCCATCTCACTCTTCTCATTATCAAATCTTCCATGATCACCACCCTCCCCACTTCATCTGGGTCCCCCCTCTCTCTCTCCATACTACTGCCCACTCCCTTCTGCCTCCTCCCTTCCCTGCTTCCCTTTTGTAATCCCACTGACCCTCTTCACCAGCTATCCTCATCCCTGCAACCTCCTCCTGAACCTTTTTCCCCTCTAGCATGCCCCCCATCTTTCCCTTCTGCTCACCCCTGCTGGTCTGCCACCCCAACAGACCCTTCTGCTCCCTGGCCTAACCTCTCATTCTCCCTTGCCCACCACTCCCTTCCCTGCTCCACCTACTCTTTCCCTCTCATTTGAACTTACTTCCTCCCACACCTCCTCCCTACTTACCCTGATGCCCCCTCCCTACTACCTCCAACACTCCCTGTCTTTCTGCCCCTTCCCTTTTCACTACATTCTCCCTCCTCCCCCCATCCAGCAGGAGGAATCTGCTCCACAGTGGTATCTCTAGAGATGCTCCCACTGGATCCCCTTCCCTTCCTGTCCTACCTTTCCCCTTTACTGTCATCCACCCCCTCCCTAAGTCTTCCCTCCTACTGGGGAAGGGAATCCATGGGACCTATCTATTCTTCTGCTCCTTCCTACTCCTCTGCTTGGTCTCCCCTATCCAACTTGGTTCCATTCCTGCTCTATCCCCTTATCAGCCTCCAAGCCATGCAGTCCCCTCTGTCCCTTCTTTCATCACCCTATGAACTCTACATCACCATCACATGTATCTCTTGCCTCAGCTGCCATACCTCCACCTTCAGCTGACTAATATTCCTACAGAACAAGGCATCTCCTCATCTTCCAGAGTGCTGTCAGAAACACCACCACCTCATACCCCCTGCACCACACAACTTTATCTTCCTCCCACAACCCCCATTGCATGCCCCTTCTCCACGTACTAAGTTTCTAGGCCCTCCTAGTAATGTACTTATGTGACCCACTTACCCTTATGTAGCTTTTAATTAGGACTATTTGTAGGCCAGTTCTAGGAATTCACTGTATGCCTTCCTGCTGGATTTCCCGCCTGCCAACTCCCCTGTTGGCTGACCCTAGATAGTGAGTAACTGTGATCCTCTAATAACACTGCTTTTCTGCCTGCTAACCCCATGTAGACTGACTCAAGATAGGGTGTAGCTGTGATCCCCTAATAACACTGCTTTCCTGCCTGCCAACTCCCCTGTAGATTGACCCTAGATAGTGAGTAGCTGTGATCCCCTAATAACACTGCTTTCCTGCCTTCTAACTCCCCTGTAGGCTGACCCGAGATAGTAAGGCTGACCCTAGATAGTGAGTAGCTGTGATCTCCTAATAACACTGCTTTTCTGCCTGCTAACCCCCCTGAAGGCAGACCCGAGATAGGGAGTAGATGAGATTTCCTACTAACACTGCTATGCGCTTCCCCCAACCCCATGGAGTACCCTTACTGCAAGGCTAGTGGAAGGCCTACCCTAGAGAGGGACTAGCTGCAGCCCTATTCACAGAAGTAGCTTCCCTTCTATAGAGAATCCTGTTTGCTATGTTAGCTGTAGCCCCACCCTAGATTACAACTAGTTGCATCCCTTACCAGCTGCCTGCTGCCTGAAGACCAACCCCAGATAGGGAACAGCTGCTACTCTCCCCTTATTCTTCTTATCTTACATGCCCTCCTTTGAGCAGCATGGCCTGCGACCTGCGGTTCTCCCTACAGATGCCCTTCTACTGCCTCCAAAAGCCACACCCCTCCTTCATGGCACTCATGCTTCTGAGTTGCTCACAGGGCATCCTAGAATGAGTGTGTGGGTACCACATTTCCACAGTCATAATGACCCCCATCAGTGTGTCCAGAAACTTATTCACTACAAATGGGTGTAGTGATATATCTGCAAGCGCAGCATGGATTATTGCATGGTGGATGGGTGGTGTGAGGAAACAGGAGGTCAAGAGTAAACAAGAGTAAACAGCAGCCACTAGGATGCTGGTGCTAGCACTCCTGGACCACAGAAATCCCATCTGTCCCTCATGCCAGATCCTGAAGTAGTGGGGAGGAGAACCTCACCCACCAGCTCTGTTAAAAGAAGAAAGCCATAGACAACCACTTGGGAATTCATGGAAGACAGTAGGGAGCTGGGAGGTCACTGAGTACATGCCAGATTGGGAGTGTCTGACCGGAGGTTAAAGAACAGCTATAAAAAAATGGAGTTCATGAGTGGATTTACCACACACACACACACACACACACACACATGCACACACACACACACACACACACGCACACACTTAGACAAACAACCTGGTAAGGGTGGCACTGCCAGTCTTTACAGCTAATGATGGAATACCTTTCCTTTGCTTGGTTGCTGGACATTTTGGAAAAGCCTAACTTTTCGTCTGTTTACACCAAAGCTTGTGTAAGTAGAAGGTGTGCATGCTGGAGGCCCAAGAGATCCAACTGAAAACTGTACTGCCAGGGTATGACATAATAAGTACAAGAGAACTGGCACTCAGTAGAAATCAGTATAAGAAATTACCACTAAAGGGGTTTAGACTTGCCTGAAAAGAAACGAGGAGGTAAACTGTGGAAAAAGTCCTACAAGTCCTGCATACCACAGACAGTCTTGGTGATGTGCCCAAAATGCAATGTAATAGCTGTGTGGACACTCCTTACATACTAAGCATGTGACTTAGTCCACTGGTTGTTTCTGAGATGTAGTCTTTAGGCCTCTGGGCAGCAGACCCTAGGTTCATTGGTTTAGCTTTGGTTATTAAAGATTTCAAAATGGTGGCAATGGAGAGCCCCTTGACTTGTTCCTGAAAGATACACCTTGGGAAAATACTACGCTGGTCCCCAACAGACCTTCCCCTCAGTGTCCACAATTGACAACAAATAAGTAGTAACAAACACTGTAAGTACTGAAATGGGAAATACAGCAAATACATGTGACTCTTGTTCTGCCACCCCCCAACCCTTGCTACCCTGTCTAAAGCATCAGCATAGATGGTTGGAACCCTGTTAAGCCTTGAGTGATGACCCAGGATCTTCCCTGTCCCAAGGTTGCACTCATTAGGAGGAATGCTGCCTCACAATGAACATTTATATTTGTTCGTGGATCCTGTCTCTAATGTTGGGTAGATAATCTGCATCTTGGGACCCAACAAACAATACTTGAGACAGTAATGCAGTACACATTAGACTTGATTAAGTTTTGTCTTCAGGGCCCCTCACTGGGACATGTGAGACCCAGAGATAAGAGTGCATGTAAACCCTATCTCACTCTCAAGCCCCCCTCCCCACACATTACTCTCTGCTACCTCCTTGTAGGTATTCAGCATTGGTATCACTCAACCAGTGACCTTCAGGCTGTCATTCTGTGCTATCTGGCCTTTAAATCAGATTGAGGAAATATACTATTTCTCTAAGATATCCCCTTTGTGCTTAAGGCTGGAAGAGGCAGAATCAACAGAAACATTTGATATATAGGTACAAAGCATTATGGACCATGATGCTTCACTAGTAATGGCATCCCAGTCAGCTTTCTATAGGCAGTCTTTAGCAAGAGCAAAGCATTATAGTGTGACAATGACAGACAGGTATCAGATTAAATTCTTTCTGTAAACTCTGCTGGGTTCCATGTCAAAACAGCATATCAAAAATAGCAAAGACAATTTAAGCCCAGCAATATGAGTGCCAGGAAATACAGCAACGGAAAACTTCAGTGAGACATCAGAACACCAAAAAGCAAACAAACACCACACAAAAGTTTACAAGCAGGAGGCATTGCCCCACCCCCATCCTCACCTCCCCACTTAAATATACATACTTGAAGATGCACTACATACCAGATGAATGTTTCAGTGTTCTGACACCTCACTGAAGTTTTCAGTCGCTGTCTTTCCACCATTCATATTGTTGGCCTTAAATTGCCTTCATTATTTTTGACACAGTGCCACACTGCAGTATAGCATTATTCACATTAGCAGATTTACAACCATGCTGGCTTTCCAGAATGTTTATAGTCTGCAAAACAACAGGTCAGGCCACCATGCCTGCTAACGTCTGCCCATACTCCAAACAGTGAGGCCCTCTCCCACGGGACTCTTCAGGTCTGGAGACTGGGCATCTCCTAACGTACTACAGCCAATCTTCACTCTTCTTTATCTCTCCTGGGGCAGGTACTAACCAGCAACACCCTCACCAAAGTCTCCCTCCAAGTTTCAGGGCAACTGATATCAGATCAGCTAGTCATCAGGATGCTCCCCTTGAGGAGGACCCTGCATGGTAGCACAGCCTGCCAGTGGTCCCACTACACACTGACTAATAAATATTTCAAGATGTGGGCCCAAGGGCTCCTTCCCAGAGTTCTTCTCTGTATGTCTGATCTCACTGACTCCCAGATCTGGACTCCACTTTCTGATTGTCTGTCCCAGACTAAACTATACCTGAGGTCCTTCCACTGACATTAACCCCTTCCAGACTGAAGCCCGAATGCTAGTCTTAGCATATGGTTGTTGCATACAGTCAAAAGTGGGGAAAGGATTTATTACTGAAAATGCTGAAACAAGGTTCCAGAGAGAAGAAGGGTATGGGTTAGACAAATGATACGGCAGAACAGTAAATTTTAAATAATATGGTTTCGGGTGAACACCGCGTCCCCAGTAACCTCCTATGAAAACAGTCCCTCAGTGAGTCACAGAGAAAGATTGGTGCACCAGTATTAGTACACATGCTGTATTATCCAGGGAGCTCCTCCGGTGGTACCCTGTAGCTTCACTCGATGCACATTGTGGACCCAATGTACAAGGGTAGAAATAGGAAATTATAGGGAGTGAGCATTATTAGCAAATTGTAGTGAGGCAACTGAAATTGTAATCAGCAAGGGTTAAACCTGCAGGTATTCTCAGTTACATCCCTACATCACATTCCTTGAATAGTTTGGGTCTTCCATGCAGAAAAGCTACAGGCCCTAAGCACCTAACTAGCTATAGTCAAGCTGCTGCAGGGGCCAGAGCCTTGATATTGTATTCACAGTTCAGCAGATTCAAACATCTACAGGATGACACAACCAGGAAACACTGATTTATCTATCCCAGTCACTGCAATCATCAGATGTAGGCCCTGGCAAACAAGCTGAAATAAGGAAACCAGGACTAAAATCTGTGTGCACACAGTGGTCACTGCACATGTATAGCTTGTACAGGAGCAAACTACCTTACTGCCTTACTGCCTCTCAGCTGTGTTGAATCTTTTGCCCCACATGGAGTTGCAAATCTTTACCATTTCAAAACTGCCTATTCTTCCTCCTCCAGCCTCTTCTGCCTCTACTGTGTAGGTGTATTTTGCAGTGACAGTACCTAGCTGATTGATGGGAAGAGCAAGATATAAAAAAGGCAAACATCTCAGCTCTGAGACCACAAAGTCTGATTCAGCTCCATCTGGAAATTGGGAGTTAACTGTGGTATTCATGTCACTAGTCAAATGCTTGACTCTCGATTGACTAAGTCACCCAAGGGTGCCGTGGTAGTATAACATCAGTTTCTGAACTGGCTGCGGCATTTGCATCACAAGTCAAATGCTAGTATGTTCCACAGTCCCTCAATTTACTTCAGTACTGGCACTCTGGTACATGGTAGCTAAATGTCTCCCCTCTCCAAAAGTCACTGGTCTGGCACACAATGCCTCCATTCAGGAGTTCTGTATTCAGGGCATCTGGGCTAGGCCAGACTGAAAACCAATGCCTGTTTCACATGTGCAACTACACAACCTGGCACTCCTCACAGACCTCACTCCTTCCTCTTCCTATGCAGCTCTGTCTTGAGACTGGGGCTGGCACGCACTCCCAGTCACAAACTTGACTCCCAATTGGTTAAGTCACTCAAGGGTGCAGCTGTAGCATAACATCAGTCTCTGAATTGGCTGTGGCATTTGTGTCACAGGTAAAATGCTAGTATGTCCCACAGTCCCTCAGTTTACTTCAGTACTGGCACTCTTGGCACATTGTAGTCGAATGTCTGAAAGTTGTGCCCTTAGACCTCAAGTCAAAACAGTGAAGATCACACATGTCTGCACCCAAGGGTTTTGTTTACATTGTCACACAGTGGCTGTCCAATCAACTCCAGCTGCACCAGAATTGTTCTCATCTCTGCTGCCCGCCTAAATGTCCAGATACTCATTCCAGTCCCTCGCAGCATACATGCAGGTCACTGGCCCTGTAGCTGTACAATGAAACAAAACTATTCAGTATCCTTTTGAACTGTACTTCACTGCAGTCCACTACATGGAATTCAGCTGAAGTCACAGTCACCTAGAGAAGCACACATGTAAGCCCCATGAAAGTGAGCAGGCTACATTTGTAGAAAGAAAAACATGAAGGCCAAGTAGTTCAGTTGGCAATCAATATAATAGCCAGGAATGATGTAACCATCAGGTCACTTTCAACAATGAAAGCACTGCCATCCAACAAAACATTTATTTAATGTATTTAATTTTTGAGGCAAGTTTTTCTCTGCCAGTTCAGGTGCCACATAAGACATGTTGGAAAGAACGGGGTATACATTCACCAGGGTGTATTCCATCACATCCTTGGGATCCAGCAGCAGGGAAGGAGGTGTTTCGGGGAAGTGTTGGCTTTTTCTTTTTCTATTTTAATTTTTAACTGCAGTTGTTTGTGCTGGGAGGGGAAATGGTGGTGGGGATTTGAAATCAGTACTGAGATTTAGAACTGTTATGGAGAGACCTCCTGGGCTGTGATATTTAATCTGTGCTGTGGAATGTTTGGAGTTCTGGCTGGGTGAGTTCATCTCAGATTTGAACCTCACGCAGGAAGCTGTGTTTGGCCTTGTACCTTTGTATGGAATTGAGAGGTCTGGTGTGGAAAAGGTCAGGACTGATAGATTCTCAGGAGAGTCAGGATAAGGCCCTAATCTCACCCTCCCCCATCACTCCCACCCCAGAGCAGTGCCAATTTATAGGGGAGGAGCTACCCTACAATTGATGGACAGGACTGCCAGGTGCAGCCCATTTCATTCCCTGGCCAGAAGTCTGAAAGGCACAGGGAGTGGAAACACATAGCTGGAGTGGAAACATGCAGGTGTAAAGGCTGCAGGATTTATGTAGCTGTATCAGCTGTACTGATATTTTGAATGAGTGGAAATAGTCAGGAACAAGGGTCTTAAGGAAATACTGCTGCATAGGAAGGGTCTATAAGCTAAAGAGGGGTATGGGCACCACTTAAGGAGTTTAACATGCAAGAGGGGTAAGGGCAGCACAGATGTATGAAAATGGAGAAAGATGAGAGACGACGTGCCAGAGGGTGGCATTGCAGAAATAGGGGAGGATGGGGACAGTGTAATGGGGGAGGGTACAGGGAACAGCAGGATGCTGGGGGGGTCAGCATGGGAAGAATAGTAGGCTACAACCGCTGTGGGGCAGCCGTTTGGATGAGCATATTATGGAAGCTAGGTGGGTGTCCAATTTGTCATAGGCTGAGAAGGTTGGAGGGAGAAGTACAGTGACTGGGTAAGGAGTTGGAGAGGGTGAAGGGAGGGGGAGCTGAGGCAGGATGGCCTTCAGCACAAGGTAGCATGATGCCAAGGCACAGCAGGAGACACAGAACTAAAGAGGGAGAGGCAGTGAGGAAGGGGAGAGGAGTCAAGATGACTAGGGGTCTAGTAACGGAGGAAAGCTTCAGGGAGGAGCCTAGTCTCAGCAACACTGAGAGGGAAGGTAACAGGTTTGCAGTGTTGGTAGAAATGGTGGAGGGGGGAGCGCTGGATCTCCAAGATGGGGCAGGAGGGAACAGGGGTAGGGACAGCCCAGGTGACAGCAGTTGGACAGAAGAAGGAGGGAAGGAGGAGAGGGCCTCAGTTGGACTGGTGGACGGAGGGGACAAGGGTAATGGAGGGAAGGGCAATGCTGGTGAGATAGATGCTGGAGACACAGCAGGAAAGGGATGGGGACCCAGGGTAGAGGGTAGAGAGGGGAAGATAGTGAGGGAGGGCTAGGGGAGGGATGCAGGCCAGGGAGGAGGTTGAGGAGGTACAGGGAATGGATGGGGTTACTAAAAGACAGGTTAAGGGGGAGTCTACAAATGAGTACATAGAGAAGAGGTTGGAGGAGGTATAAGGCATGAAGGGGGGGTTCTAGTGCTGGGGGTTCCATACTGAAGGGGATCAGATGGGGCAGTAAGGGGGAAAGGCATAGCAGAATCTGGGTCGAATCCATACCTGGGCTCACTACAGACAGGACGAGGTAGTCTCTTCTTAAATAAGCTGGGAAGGGAAGGAGGAGACCATATGTTGTGGTGCACATGGGTATGAACGACCTGGAAGGGGGGACAGTGGAAGTGGTACAAGAGAGTTTCTGGAGGAACTGGGAAGGCTGTGTGAGAAGATGGGGGGATTGGTGGCCTTCTTGGAAGGACTCCCAGTACCCTGCATGAGTACAGTAAGGAAAGGAAGGATAGGTGAGTTTCATACTTGGCTGGGGGAATGGTGTCGCTCAAGAAGGTATGGCTTGGTGGGTGGCTGGAGTAGAACCTGGAACAGGAATGATCTGTACGCTGGCAACAGACTACACCCGAGCAAGGAAGGGAAAGTGGTACTGAAGTAGAAGATAGAGGAGTACGCAGAAACAAAGATGGATTTAAACTAGAAGGGGGGTGGCGAGTGGTCAGCTGGTAGACAGGGGTCCTGGAGTGGGGGAACTGACAAGCTTACCCCTCTAGTTAATGAGGAAGGCAAAGGGGAGGAGACATGAAGGGGAGAAAGAAGGGAGTAGGGTTAGGGAAGGGAAGGGAGGGTTGGAGTGGTCTCACTGAACGCGAAGTCTCTGAAACAAGTCAGCTGAGTTTCAGGCCCCATTGGCAGAGGGAGAGGTGGATATTGCAGCCATCAATACTGGGGCCACCCAGTACCAGGACTGGGAGTTGATGGTCCCGGGGTACAGGATATTCAGAAAGGATAGGACCAAGGGGGGGAGTGGGGGGGTAGCGATCTATGTACAGGAGGGGATAAGATGTGCAAGGGATAAGGGGGAAGAAGGCAGGACAGAGGCCCTCTGGATGGATTTTCAGGACTTAAAAGGCAGGACACTGAGGACGGGGGGTAGTTTATAGACCACCAGCTCAACTGGAGGACCTGGACAGGGAGTTAGCTGAGCAAATCCAAAGGGTCTGCAGGAAAGATAACATGGTGGTGGTAGGGGACTTCAACCTACCTGGGGTGGATTGGAGTACCTCAACCACCACAAGTGCAAGGGAGCAAGTCCTGTTAGAGGCATTTCAGGACAGCTTCTTGATGCAGTTGGTCCATGAGCCAACTCGGATAGGAAATACTCTGGACCTTGTACTGTCCAATGGGGAGATGGTAAGGGATCTGGGGGTGGAAGACCCACTGGCGGGGAGAGATCACTACTCAGTGTGGTTCACACTCAACATGGGGAAGGAAGCTGGGGGTACAGGTACCAAGGCGATTGACTTTGGACAGGCAGATTTTAAAAACATGGAGGATATTCAGACGGGCACCTGGAGGGGATTAAGCCAGACTGGAACACAAGTCAGAAGTGGGATGTCATAAAAAAGGGGCTAGTGGAGGCTATGGGGGCATGTACTAGTAGAATACAGAGCAAGAAAGGGAGGGCCAAGAAGCCCAGCTAGATGACTCAGGAGGTCAAGGAGGGGGTGAGGTCCAAGAGGGAGACATTCTGGAGGTTCAAAAAGTCAGGGAGGGGAGAAGACAAGGAGGTGTATATGAAGAAATCCAATGAGGCCACCAAACTAGTCAGAGAAGTCAAGGCTTCCAGGGAGCTGAAGCTGGCATGGGGTATTAAAAATGGAGAAAAGGATTTCTTCAGATACATGAGGGAAAGAAGGAACAACAAGGACCAAATAGTGAAGATAAAAAAGGACAGGGGGTGGGTGGAGAGAGGGGGGAAGGATCAGGCAGAGGCATTAAATGAAAGCTTCTGTATTCACGCAAGAGAAAGCAGGGCAGGTACCACAGGGGAGGGGTAGGGTAGGTGGGTGGGAGAGGGGGTGGCAGATGTGAGGATTACTGAGGACAGGATACTGGAAAGACTGAGGGCACTAGAGGTGGACAAGGCACCTGGGCCAGACAGCATTCACCCTAGAGTACCCAAGGAGCTGGCTGAGGTTCTGGCAGGGACACTGGTGGACCTGTTCAATACCTCACCTGGACACGGGATGCATACCACAGGACTGGAGGATGGCCCATGTGGTGCCCATCCACAAAGGCGGTATAAAGGATGAACCAGGAGACTGCAGGCCAGTAAGCCTCACATCAATGGTGGGGAAGCTTATGGAGATAATCCTGAAAGAGAGGCTGGTGACCTTTTTGGAGGACAATGGACTCCAGGAAGGGCACCAGCACGGGTTTGTCTCGGGCAGATCCTGCCAGGCCAACCTCATTGAGTACTACGATTGGGTGACAAAGGAAGTAGACAAGGGCCATGCAGTGGATGTCCTGTATTTGGATTTTAGCAAGGCCTTTGACTCTGTGCCACACAGGAGGCTGGGGGGAAAGTTGGAAATTGTGGAAGCGGGAGCGAAGATGGTGAAATGGACAAAGAATTGGCTAAGCGGTAGGCAACAGAGGGTGGTAGTGGGAAGGGAATGCTCAGCACCAAGGGCAGTAATGAGCGGGGTGCCACAGGGATCAGTGCTTGGGCCGGTGTTGTTCGGGTTATTCATAGCTGATATCTCACATGGACTCCGAAGTAAGATAAGTCTGTTTGCAGATGACAAGAAAATGGGGGCCTTTTTATGACATTGAGGGATGGAAGAGGCTACAGTGACCTAACTAAACTGCAGGAATGGTCAGAAACATGGCAGCTGGGGTTCAATGCCAAGAAGTGCAAGGTAATGCACTTCGGAGCAAAGAACCAGGGAAGGGACTATCATCTGGGAGGGGTACAGTTGGGTAGCACCGTGGAGGCAAAGGACCTAGAGGTACTTATAACGGGAAGCATGAACAACTCTGCTCAGTGTAGGAAGGTGGCAATGAAGGCCAACAAGATGCTGGGGTGCATAGCGATGGGAATCTCCTCCAGAAGTAGGGAGGTAGTCCTCCCCCTGTACAGGTCACTGGTCAGGCTGCACCTGGAGTACTGCAAGCAGTTCTGGCACCTGTACCTGAGGAAGAATGTCAAATTGTTGGAGGCGGTGCAGCGTAGAGCAATAAAGATGATCCAGGGATTGGAGGGCAAGCCCTACAAGGAAAGGCTGAGTGAACTGGATATGTATTCATTGGAGGAGAGGAGGGATGGGGGAAGGACATGATTGAGATCTTTAAGTACATGAAAGGGATGAAACAGACTCGAACAGAGGGGATCTTCCAATTAAGAAGAGGTAGGGACACGAGAGGGCACAGTCTCAGACTGGAGGAGGAAAGATTCAGGACGGAGGTAAAGAGATAGTTCTTCATGGAAAGAGTGGTGGGCAAGTGGAGCAATCTACCACAGGAGGTGGTGGCCTGTAAGACAGTGGGCAGTTTCAAGAGGGGATGGGATAGGGTAGGGGGGAGGGTAAATCTAAGAAGGGGAGAAGCAGCTGAGATAAGGGACTAACTGCACAATCAAGCAAACTCGACATACCGTAAGGCCTATTTCTGCTGCCATTTTTGTATGTTCATATGTTACAAATTCCGGGGCGTGCAGACTCCCTGGCACTTGAGCTACCCCTGCTGGCCAGCTATGGAGTGGCATTGCCAGTGGCTGCAAAGACAGACCCTCACCCACCCTCCTGCTTAGAAGATAAGGGTTGACCATACATGAGTGGACAGGAGGGAAACAACAAAGGGAAGAGAACATCAAGCCCATAGGAAAAGTTACATAGGAAGTAAAGTAAACCCAGGAGTATATAATAGGGCTGTAATGGCACTTAGGGATTCTGGTGGCATTTATAAAACCAAAATTGTGAAGCACAAGTAGTATGTAGTTGTCACTAAACCGTGAGATGTCATTACCTGCTCATCTGTACACTTAAGAGTGTATTTTATTATTTATTTTTGTATTGTTGTCTGCCTGCTTTGGTGACAGTTTACTTTCACTTTTGGTGCCTGAAGCTGGAGTAATGTAGGAACTCGCTGTGTAGAGGCTTATTAGTGAATTGTGGTAGGAACTCACTGATAACATGGCTGCAAATGCCTGGGGTTCTATTTTTAAAACAGTTTTGCCAGAGGCACAGACTTAGAGTTTATGCAGAAATTAACAATAAAAAAAATTATAGTTTTATTTTATTTAAAGCATATTTTCCCAGGTTGAGCAAACTGTCCAAGAAGGTCTAGTTTCCAGTTAGGACCTTAATGGGGTGGGGAGAGAGTAGGGTAGTCAGTATTACAAAACACATCATACTAAGATTTACATAATATTCACATATACAGAATAATAGATGAAGAGGTGTGTGTAATGAAGGTTATTTACACACCTAATGTGTGGAATACCTAATAAACCACTGGCACCAGGTTTGGCAATGAGCCAGAGTCATCTGAGGGCCGGCCAAGGTGAGGAGGATTGAGCATCCCAACTGATGCTCTCTTCTTCTGTGTGGGGGGGGGGAAGGGGAATCTGCTGATCTGCTACTCTACTCCCATGTGGTTGACCACAGGTGGTGGTGCAGGGGATAGCATCAGACTGGGATGTTGGAGAGAGCGCCGCAATCACATGGGAGCATTGGCACACTGATACCCAGTGACGCAGCATACTCCTGGGGAAGGATGGGACTAAAAAAGGGAAAAATAGGGAATGGATTGGATAGATGAAGCCCCTACCCACCCACCATGCTTAGTGCCGAACTCCTCCAACAGCCTGTCGGGGGACCCTCCAAGATCTTCACCTCTGCTGCAGGTGGCCAGATAGACTGCAGGAAAGCAGTGGGAAGTGGCTGTAGGCACACCCAGCCTGGGGTGGGGGGACTAAGCCAGGGGCAACAGCACAACAAACAGTGTTTTGTGGTTGAACTTCGGAGGCCTGGCAGGTAAGAGTGAAGCAGCTTCAGGCAAGTGGTATCACAGCTTGGCAAGGTGGTGGAAAGCAGTCCCAACCAAGCACACGGGGGGATTAAAAATGTACAAAAAAAAAAACACTGCAATGAAGCATGCTTAATTTATTAAGGTATTAAAAACGAGGGTGCATATAAAGTCCCAGTTACACATCTTCCCATTTTTTTGTATAACTGGTGTGAAGGGACTGTTACAAAGGAAGTTGTTTGGCTATGGTGCACTATGCTCAAAACTTAGGTTGCTATGGTGTCTGATGGCTGGTGGGAGAAACCTGAGCAAAGCAGTAGCAGTTTTAGCACAGGCACAAGACTGTTCCCAAAGCTTCCACAGATTGAGCAGGAGAGGTTTTAAAAGCAAAGCACAGCTGTTCACAATTGGCAGGTTTCAGTCACACAGCCTCCATTATACATCTCTTGTTATACACAGGTACATAAATGATATTGACATTCATGAGGGAAAATCATATAATAATTTACCACAAAGCAAAACTACAATTAAGACTAAGTTACATACAACATTATAATACTGAATAGACATTGGTGAACATGAGACTTAAGCAGCCTGTGACCTCTCCAGGAAAAAACTTTGGAAAACACAATATTTTACTGGTTCCATAATCCTAAGTACATTCTTATGTGGAATCCAACTCCTGTAAGTGCTACCAGCACATAGGGGCACAACAAGTTCCAGGCATGATGTGGGCATTTGTTGCCCATGACCTTGTTTGTAAATGGTTTTGGTGATCAGGGTATAGCATGGAGCTCTAAAGTAGCAGTACTGTATCAAGTGATCCCTTGAAGTAGATCTTGTTTAACACATCCGAAGAATGGTCTTATAACAAGGCAACCACCAGAGCTTGAAGACAGAACTTCTCTATTTCCAAAGGAAACTTTTGATGAAACGGAAAAGGAAAGAGTGACATCCGCAGCTCAGATAAACAGACTTATTTTCTGTTGTTCTCTCCTGCTGCACAGTTTTGCATAGCAGTACTGTACATGCTGTGTCCGATCTCCCTCTAGAAAGTACTGAAGTTATATTATGTTACTAGTCCCTCTAGTGTCTAAATAATAAACTGCTATTGCAAAATTCTTTCCATTAACTTACCTTTTAAATTCTAGCTTGAGTTTTAGTATCAAGTAACCAGGAAGGGGGAGGGTTACAGTTACTTTGAGTTTATGGGGGTACAGCAACTTCCAGAATCTTTAAAAAGTGGGGCAATATAATTTGGCTGATCACAGAATAAGTGTTTAATTCCACATTCTCTGTGTCTCTCACAGCCTCCTGTGGATAATCCTACAAAGTACAGTTATGTAAGAACTTACAGTAACAGTAGATCTTCAAAAGAATCTCTTGCAGCAAGCCACACCTTTAGAACTATAGCCGACAGGCACTAGGACCACACAGAAACTTTTCTAGCTAGCAGTCTACTGGCACCGCCCATAACGATGACATCACCCGACATCGCCCCTCCTATCTATATATATATATATATATATATATATATATGGGCTCCACGCCCTCCTCAGTTTCCACTGGAGACCATACACAGAGGATGTCCTCTGAGGGAACCAAGGTAGGGCAGAGGTTCCCACCACCATAGGGTGAGAAACAGAAGGGTAGCCATCCTGAGGAAGGAGACAGACACAGAGAACAAGCTGGATGGGGGGAGGGATGACATGGCATGATGCAAGAGATTCTCTTGAAGAGCTACTGTTATGGTAAATTCTTACATAACTCTAACCTTCATCGAGGATATCTCTTGCAGCAAGCCACACCTTTGGAACAAATCCCAAGCAGTTCTGACATCAAGACAGTCTGGGTGACTGCAAGCAGCACGCCTAAGAAAGGAGGTCTTGGAGCACAGCTAGGCTGAAGCCTGCCCTTCTTCCAGAGGCAATGTCCAGACTGTAGTGTCTAGTGAAAGTGTGGAGAGCACTCCAGGGAGCAGCTGCATAAATCTCAGCAGCTGAAACATGCCTGAAACAGACAGCAGAAGTGACCATGCTTCGAGTTGAGTGGCCACGCACAGCAAGAGGAAGTTCCATACTGTACTTCCCGCAACAACAGGTAAGACAGCTGGCCAACCATTTGGTCAAGCACTGCTGAGAAACTGGATCGACCTCTTTCCCAGGGATGAAAGAAACAAACAGTTGTGAGGACTCCCAAACGTCCTTCATATGGTAAACATAGTACGTCAGTATTCTACGTACATGTAAGGTGTGGAGCAATGCTTCCCCTGGATTGGCATGCTCTGGAAAATAAACTGGCAGGTGGATGGAGACATTTAAAGTAAACTCAGACACCACTTCAGGTAGGAACTTTGGACTGGTAAGCAAAGACACCCTGTCTTTATGTGAAGTCAGATAAGGAGGCTCACACCTGAGAGCCCCAAGTTCAGAAATTCTGCAAGCAGAAGTAATAGCAACTAAAAATAACGTGTGCCACAAAAGAAAGTGTAGCTCACAAGGCATGGTAGGCTCAAACAGAGCCAGTAAGCTACTCTAGCACAAAATTCAGATCCCAAGGTGGGGTTGGATTGCGAATGGGAGACTTCAAGTGTAGATCACCTCTCAAGTACGTATGGGACACATTCAGCTGTGCCACCATACGGCAATCAATAGGCCCAAGGAAGTCCAAAATGGCTGACAGGTGTACCTTAATGGTAGAGTACAGCAGCCCAGCATTGAACAGGAACCACAAGTACTCAAGAATCTGATTCACTGAGAAAGTAAAGAGATCCAGATGATGCAAAGCAGCCCACAGAGCAAAGCACTTCTACTTCATGGAATAAGTGGCCCTGATGGAGGGTTTTCTACGGTCACCAGGACATCAGTCACCTTCTGGGAGACTCCAAACCTCACAAGGGTTATGTCTTCAGGAGCCATGCATGAAAGCTGAGTGAGTCAAAGTCTGGATGGGCTAGAGTGCCCTGCCCCTACGAGATCAAGCTGGGGCACGGGGCAGAGGTACAGGAGGTTCCACTGCCAGCTGCTGTAGTAAGTGGAACCAGATCTGAAGAGGACAGAAGGGAGCCACAAGGATAACAGTGGCCCCTTCCATCTGGAGCTTGAGCAGAACTTTCTCAATTAGAGAGAAGGGAGGGAAGGTGTAGAGGAACTTCCCCTTCCAAGAGAGGGGACAACTCATCTTGCCAGAAAACTCCTGGCCCTGGGGCAGGTGAGCAGAAACGCAGTGGTTTTGCATTGATTGGGGACACAAAAAGGCCCAACTCTGGATGACCCCACCTGTCAAACAGGTCTTCTATGACTAAGGTCAGCAGCTCCCACTCGTGCATCCGAGGCTATGAGCAGCTGAGGCTGTCCGCCAGGACATTTTGGACACTTGTAACCTGGATGGCTGACAGTTCTAGACCATGTTCTAGAGCTCAGTACCAGACCCTCATTGCTTCCCGGCTCAGAGGGTATGAATGGGTCCCCCAGATTGTTGATGTAGTGGACTAACTATACTGATGTTGGCCATCTGCACCAGCAAATATCCCTGGAACAGATGGGTCTTGAAGGCCTGTAGGACAAACAGAACAGCCCTCATGTCCAGGACATTGATGTGGGTGGCAGCCTCCACTGCTGACCATATGCTTGAGTCTGATGAGGCCCCAGATGAGCTCCCCAGCCCAACCCTGAGGCATCCATGGGGAGGATCTGCTTCAGGGGGAGAAATGAGGACGAGAACCTCTTTCAACAGGTTGCAGGGTTCCATCCACCATGGCAGTGCCTTTTGACCAGAGGAGAGACTAGAACATGCTGCTGTAGTTTGTCAGCACATTGATCTCACTAGACCCTAAACATCCAATGGGGAAACCGCAGGTGCAATATGGCTAGAGACACCATAACAATGGCTGTGATCATTAGGCCTAAGAACCTCAGGAAGGTTCTGGCCATGATGTATTGGCCATTGTAGAGCAGCTGAGCTTGGGCCATCAGGCAGCCCACCCTGTCCTGCAGTAAAAATGCGAAGCCCTGAGCCGTGTCTAATACCGCCCCAATGTACTGAGACATTGGCAAGGGGTCTAGTCTGACTTGGGCAGATTGACTGAGGTTCCCAGTGCATGGAACAACTGTGTGGTGCACTCTGGAATCTGGAGTAGCTGGTCCCTGGACAGCGCTTTGAGCAACCAATCGTCCAGGTAAGGGAAGTGTGCAAGCCCTGCCTCCTGAGGGCAGTAGCTACCATTGCTAAACATGTGTTAAGGACCCATGACACTGAGAACAAGCCAAAGGGCAATGCTTGAAATTGGAAGTGCCCCCCCAAACTGGAACCTGAAGTACTGCCAGTGAGGGGGCACACATCTTGAAATGCAGGTATGCATCCTGCATGTCGAGAGAAGATAGCCAGTCTCCCTGGTGCAGCAGGGGCAGTAGGCCCTGTAGGGTCACCATTCTGAACCTTTTGTACTGGATGAAGAAGTTGAGGTTCCTCAGATCCGGAATGGGCATCAAATCCCCTGTGGATCTGGGGACGAGGAAGAAATGGGAATAGAGGCCCCTTTTCCCCTGGTTCAGGGGGACAGGGTCCATGTCTCTCTCTTTTTTTTTTTTTTTGCAACAAAGTGTGAATTTGCCACAGTAGCACTGGAATATGATCAGGGGAAGGGGTAAGGTAACTGAATTGGAGGAACTCAGGAGGGCAAACTAGAAGTTCTAAAGTGTGGCCCTGGTCTATGATCTGTAACACCCAGGCAACAGTTGTAATCTTCCACCACTTGTTGAGGTGGAGTGAGAGAGAGAAATGACCCACATCCACAACCTCCTGAAGATCTGGAGAGTGTGGACTCAGTAAGAAGTCATGCTGAGGTAGCACCCATGGCCGAGGCTGCATCACCTCCTCTGGGGGCTTTCCCAGAAGTGGCGACAGGGGTAGGAAGGGCTGTTGCAGTCTGACGCTTAGCCTGAGGTCTGGGGCCCTGCTTGGGCTCATGGCAGGCTCAGTGAAAAGGCACCTTGTGGGCACTTTTTTGGCTGAGTAAGGTAAAGGGGGCGGACTGCCCTCAGAGTCCTCCCAGAGGCCTGCAGGTCAGAAAATGGGTCCTGTCCATCAGCCCCAAATAGCTTGTAGCCTTTTAAGGGGGTATGCAGCATGAACTGTTGAAACAACCAAAGCAACCCCTGAGCCAAAAAAGCCAGCTGAGGCATATGCCCACTAGAAACAACAAAGAAGCAGCTGCTCCACTGCTAAGACTGTACCATAAAACCAATAACCAAGCAACAAAATTACGGCACCAGTACCCTAAATAAATAATAATTTTTTATTAAAAAACATCAAAAAATTCCAAAAGCTTACAGTGCTCAGCAAATATAAGGTGCTTCAAAGCCGACAAGGGAAGGACCCCACCAGGTTTCACCACGCAGGACTTTCTCAAGGGACAAGGGGTCAGAACCACCCGAAATGCTTAAATAGTGTTAACAGGTCACATGGTACAAAACAGTGCAAAAGTTTTAAAAGGCACAGTGCTCCCACATAAAGTGCTACCCGTGTTCTCACCTACCCACAACCTACACAGCATATCATGGTCAAAAAAGAACTTACTGTATGTCAATCCTTCATTTCTTGATATCTGATAGGTGCATTTTTAAAAAACATTTTTTGGGTTGCTGTATCTATACAATACCTATCATTTCTTGTATCCAGTTTTCAACAAAATAACCTATGGGACATACAGTAGGTACAATACTTAAATCTAAAAAGGCACCATTATGTCAAGTTCTTACAGGTGTTTACAATCGCATACCCATTGCACAAATTTAATACAATATTTATTTTTCTTTGTTTTTCTCCCAGGTTTTTTTGCAGTAAGGAAGTGCTATCCCCTTCTGTAGAGCCACTCTGTTTCCTTCCTGTATAATTTTTTCCCTTTTGGAGAATTCCTGCTACAAATACATCCATGTAGTTATATTAAATGACCTAAAGAAGTATATCACAAGAACACAAATTTGTATCAATCTTTGAAAAAATCCCAAAAAACTTATAGGTTACTAACAAGAAGCAGTGGATTATACATAGATCAAAAAAGTCAGGTTCACCATTATTTTTTCTGCAATCCTGGCTTGTTATGTTTCCTTTCATTGATTAGGGGCATGACTTCCAATCTTTCATCCAGGCCCGGAGGAATATGTGCCCCCAATTGGAAAATTCATAGGGCTTCTCTTTCAAGCATCAGACTTTTCAGATCTCCACCCCTTGTGCCCCAACTGCTTTCTCTAAGCCACAAAACCTAAACACATGTTCATTTCTGTCCATGGCATGTGCCACATGGGAGGCCAATGTGTTTCTAAGATCTCCACCTTCAATCGCAAGCATGTGCTCGCCCACTCTAACTTTAAGAGCCCTTGTTGTTTTCCCCACATAAAAGGCTGAGCAACTTCATTTTGCCAAATACACCACATTAGCTGTGTCACAGTTAATACGACTGTGAATTGTAAACTCTCTGGTAGTATTTTTTGTTCCAAAATGGGTGTTTTTTTCCACCAGTTCACAGTATTTGCATCCCCCACATTTTAAAGTATCATGAGGTAATGCAGGTAACCAAGGGTTCAACCTCCCCTCAATTCTTGACTGATAGCTGTGGGTCAGAATGTCACTCAACCTTTGTGCCCTCCTATAGCTGAATTTAGAGGTGTTGGGGCAATGGTTTCTAAGCACTGGATCAGATCTATTAATGTTCCAATTTGTTTTAATAATTTACCTTATATTAGCTGACCTGGCTGTGTAGGTGGATACAAAATAAAGATCTTGGTCTGTGTTTCCAAAACTTTTATCACTCGGGTTCAAGAGGTCACTCCTGGTTATAGTCTTCACCTCTCTCTGCGCCTGGTCCAGAACATCTGGATCATAACCTCTGAGTTGAAATCTGGTATGCATCTTACCTTTTCTAAATTCATAATCTTCTGGCACACTGCAATTTATTCTAATTCGTATATATTGGGATTTTGGGATATTTTGAATAAGATGTCTGGGATGGCAACTTTTACCATGGAGAATGATATTCCTATCACTTTCCTTCCTATAAAGGTCTGTTTTTGTAGTACCATCTCCCTGCTTGGTAATTACCAAATCAAGAAAAGGTACCTCATGCTGCTTTGCATGGACTGAAAACCTTAGGTTAGGATTAGTGCTTTCCATCCACTGTTTGAATACCTCCAGCTCTGCCAATTCCCCTTTCCACACCATAAATATATCATCTATAAAGCATCTCCAGAGGTCAGTCTTATGGTAAAAAGGATTGACCTCAGCGCTACAGACTTCTGATTTTTCCCAATAGCCCAAATACAAACTTGCATAATTGAGTGCAAAAGTGGCACCCATAGCTGTACCTTTTATTTGCAAATAATGTGTGTCTTGAAAAATAAAGGTGTTACACTCCAGAACCAACTTGGCCCCATCACACAGGAAGTCTGTAAGGCCCATGTCAAAATCAGTGTGAGATTCAACCAGAACTGCATAGTATGTATACCATCCACGTGGGGTATATTGGTATATAATGCCTCAATATCCAGAGACACTAAATACCAATGTTTCTGGTTTGCACTTTACAGCCAGCTCATTGCACAGTGATTTTGGAAGACCTATTTTTTTCTGATGTGGGATCTTGCACTTAACTATACATTGCTATACAGGGCTTGCATAGTAATGTCACAGGGAACAATCACGGACGGCCATCAAGCCACACAAGAGGTGCCACTTTCCACTGTTCGCTCCTCCCCCTTGTTGGAGTCATGGGCGTGCAATGATGCCAGCAGGGGTACAGGTGCATGCGTCCACACACTCCTTCCCCAGGAATCTGCCCAGACTCCACCCTGAGCTGTCACCCCATACCCTGACCCCCAGCCTCCACCAAGAGGCAATCGGGCATTGGGAAGTGATCCCCCCTCCCTGGAGGAAAGCAGTCCATCAGACACTCAATCCTTCTTCCCCCACCAACCCCCGGTGACCCATTCTCACTCCCAAACACGGGTCGCCGGCGCAGTGTGAGGTGAGGCGTCCAGCACCTCAGCCCTGATCTATTTATAATCTATTGCTTCTTGTTAGTAACCTATAAGTTGTTTTGGTATTTTTTCAAAGATTGATACAAATTTGTGTTCTTGTGATATAATCCTTTAGGTCATTTAATATAATCTACATGGATGTATTTGTAGCAGGAATTCTCCAAAAGGGAAAAACATAAGAAGGAGACAGCACCTCCTTACTGCAAGAAAAACTGGGAGAAAAACAAATAAAAATAAATATTGTATTAAATCTATGCAATGAGTATGCGATTGTAAACACTTGTAAGAACTTGACATAATGGTGCTGTTTTACATTTAAGTATTGTTCTTACTGTATGTCCTGTAGGTTATTTTGTTGAAAACTGGGTACAAGAAATGATAGGTATTATATAGATCTAGTAACCAAAAAGTTTTTTTTCTTAAAATGCACCTATCAGATATCAAGAAATGAAGGATTGACATACAGTAAGTTCTTTTTGGACCATGATATGCTGTGTAGGTTGTGAGTAGTTGAGAACACGGGTAGTACTTTATTTGGGAGCATTGAGCCCTTTAAAACTTTTGCACTGTTTTGTACAATGTGACCTGTTAACAACACTATTTAAGCATTTCAGGTGGTTCTGACCCCTTGTCCCTTGAGAAAGCCCTGCATGGCGAAACCTAGTGGGGTCCTTCCCATGTCGGCTTTGTAGCACCTTATATTTGCTGATCGCTGTGAGCTTTTGGAATTTTTTGATATTTTGTAACAAAAATTATTATATATTTATTCACTTATACTGGTGCCATAATTTTGTTGCTTAGCATATGCCCACTGCAGCTGTCCTTGGGGAGGTATTGGCGACTTTGTAAGCAGACCCTGGAAAATGCTTGCCTGCCACTGCCCCTGACTGAAGAGTTCTGAGCAGGTCAGGTCTCCAGGGACTGTACGGAAGGGCCCTAACTGCAGCTGTGGTCTCGCACCAGAAGGTGGCCTGAACGTCCCCCATGTGGCCCTAATGAGCAGGGTAGTTGAGGCAAATGTCCTGCTTACATATGAGTCAGATTTTTGGATTTCTTGTCAGGGTATAGTTACAACCCTGTATTATAACAGAGGGGCAGGCGGAGGGGCAGGTGAATAAAAGGAGCCCAGACTGTGCCCCCAGGTGGGGCAGCTGAACCTGAGGGGAGCCCCAGTGTTGCAGGTGAGGAGAGGCAAACCTGGAAAGCTCTGGCACCCCAAGCAAAGACCGCTGGTGCTGGTAACCACACATATGGGTGGTGCAAGATGCAGTAAGCCCCAGGCCCAGGGGGGGAGAGGGAGAAAGAGAGAGAGAGAGAGAGACTCCTCCATAGAAAAATAAGAGTATGGAGAGCTAACAGACCTCAGGGGCAGCCTGGGAAACAACCATCTGGAACCCCAACAAAAAGCTGTGCCTGCTATGTTGGGACCATGGGCATCTGACTGGCAGGGACTCCAGAACGCTCTCCCCAAAGTAGGATCCCAAACAACGCCATCCAAAGACTACACTGGGATGGCAATGGTGCTGGGACATCGAGCCAGGTCTGATTGGAGGGGCCATGGCTATGGAATCACCAGGGATGCCAAGAAAAACCTGATGTGGGAGGCGGGGGTGCCGCTGTCAGAGAAGGCAGGACAACCATCGCCAGGCAATAGGGAGGATAGGACGGTGACAGGGTGGGGCCCTGGGTGTCCTGACATTGAGGTCCATGTCTGGCCCAAGTAGGCCAGGGAAGAAAGGAACCCTCCGACCCCTAAAAGGTGGGGGAAGCAACATGGCACTGGGGGAGGCACAGAGCACCTCTGGCAATGGTCCGAGGCCAGCTGAGACAGACCAGGAGTCAAAAGTAGGTCTGACTAGGCTATAGGCCTGTGTATCCCAAGAACATAGGGAAAAGGTGCTCATGGCATCTCAGTATGTGAGGAGAGACTGTGAAGGCAAACTCTGTTCACCCGGTTTGCAACTCAGTGCTCTGGGCACTACAGGAAAACTGCATCCCCGGTGTTTAGAATGGGCAGTGTCACTAAGGGGAGGGCCAGGTGGTGGCAGAGGAGGCACTAAACACCCCAGCGGCCAAGCTTTGTCAGGCCCTAAGTAGGCCCTCCAATCTCCATAAGTCTAGGGGAGCAACATGCACTGGGGGAGGCATGGGGAGCTACTGATAACAGAAAAATGGGACTCATTAGGGCACAGCCAAGTGGGTGACCACCAGATCTTGATCACCAGAGCTACTGAGGGGTGGGTGAGATGGGTGTGGCAGAGGTGTCATGAGCTCCAAGGCCAGATCATCAGGATAGGCACAGGACACCACCACCAATGGCCAGGGCCAGATGAGGCTGACCAGACACAGAGCACCCAGCCCTGACCTGTGCAGGGGCAGGATTGGAGGCAGGAAGGACAGAAGAGGTGAAGGTGTCACCGTCCAAGGGGGCCCAGACCTAGTGGGACCCCGGAAGAGAAACCCTGAAGCCTCCACCAGAGAAACTTGCAGGGCGGGCATCGAGGAGAATCCAAACCACCCCATTGGGCCACTGTGGCCCAGGAGGCCAGAGGAGAGAGATGGCATCCCAAGTTAGCACTTCCTGAGACTCTTGGCCCCCCCCCCAAGGGAAGAAATCCATTTCCTATCACAGGCAAGTTGGCAATTTTGGATCCTGGAAAAGAGGAAAAACACTTACAGGAGGTTAACTAAAATAAACTAAAATAAACTAAGAAAGAAGACAATCGACTGAAGTGTCTGAGTCTTTGCAGGGTCCGACGTGCAGAGGTCAATGGTGGGAAAAGAACTGAGGAGGGTGAGGGGCCAACCACGTATACTTAGGAGGGGCAATGTTAGGTGATGTCGTTGTTGTGGATGGCCCCAGTAGACTGCTAGCTAGAAAAGTTTCTGTGTGGTCCTTGTGCCAGGTGGCTATAGTTCCAAAGGTGTGGTTTTCTGCAACAGATAACCTCGATGAAGAGCTAATGTTGTAAAAAAAATGAAGTCTGTTAAGTAAAGGCATCAAGCAGCTGCAGCTCTCACGCTTTCATTGTAGTCCCCTTAAAAGTTATCAGCTTTACGTCCCCATTTGATTCCTACTGTGGGCTGAGTCACTGCCAAGAAGGGGACACGTTGAAAGAGAATTCCATGAGCAGAAGAAACTTTAAAACAAAAATCTAGTGAAAATATATGGAACCGAGTTGCCATGGATACTGCAGTTATTATCCCTGCCTTATGAGCTTTTGAAGAAGGTTGAGGGTCCTGGGTTGTTAAAGAGGACAGGAAATCATTTCTAGCTGGCAACTATTTATAAACATCTTATTCTCAGAAATGATATGCATTCCCCAAACTATCCATATTTCAGTGTACCTGAATAAAAAGTGATACGAAAAACTATATTTTACATTGTTTTGTTTTTATGGACAGCATTCTGTTACAGTTCTTGTCATGGAACCAATAATTTGGAGTTTTAGCTATGTCACAGTTTGTGCACAGAACTCTAAACAGGGTTCTAATAGGCCAACAGCTCATAATAAGCATTCTGTACACAAACCATGACATAGTAAAAACTCCAAATTACTGGTTCCATGATGAGAACTGTAACAAAATACCGCCCATGAAAAAACAAAACAATGTAAAATACAGTTTTTCACATCACTTTTTATTCACATATAGTTAAATATGGCTAAATTTAGGGAATGCATATCATTTCTGAGAATAAGAACCTTATAAACAGCTGCCAGTTAGAAATTATTTCCTGTCCTCTTTAAACTACTGATTTGGGGGTTCGTATCCAAGAGTTACACGATTTCCATGGTGTCTGCATCCAGAAAAAGGTTTAAATTAATCTGATGTCAGTATAGTAGAACCCTCTGTGATGCAGTACCTCCCAACAAAAATCACCCCACCCATAAACTAATGCAGTGCACTAACAGTTACCCTAATAAGCATGCAATTTTACTTTAAACAATAATCTCTCAGACAAGGAGTTAAACAAAAAAAGAAAAGGGAACTTTAGGGACCAAGGCCCTAAATGAGGAAAAAAAGAGGGTTAAAAATGAAATAGTGCAGTACAATATCCCTCAGCTGGTTTTTCAGTTTAAGCCCAGCCTATGTGTAGCACCCTATGAGATGCAGTCAAATACCAGTTCCCTTGGGCTGTAAGATAGGTGCTCTTGTAGGCTTAGCCCTCACTGCTTGCCCACCCCCACACCACAGTGCCTCTCCTCTACCCTCCAGTACTGGGGGAACTACTCTCTCCAGGTTGAACTGGCAAGGACTAAGGAGGCCTCCCCCACCCAAAGAGCACCAGTTCCACAACCACTGCCTCAGAGGTTGCCATGTGTGAAGAGCAGATGGACCACAGTAGGTTCGGGGAGGGTGAGGGTGGTGGAACAGAGGTGTAGCCCCCGAGTTGCACCTCTACACAAATCATATGTCAGCCTGGCAAATCAAGGTTCCTCCATGATGACACCCTCATTGGAGACCAAGAAAATGCTGGGGACATCCACAAGGAGACCCACAAAAGAGTGGCAAGGGACACCACAGGGGAAAGAAACAGCTTCTGATAGGGGACTCAATTGTTAGGGGTAGACCTGGGGAAAGAGAGGAGAGGGGTAAGGTGCCTGCCTGGTGCCATGGCTTGAGGGACAGGAAGCGAATCCTCAGGATTGCAGAAGCAGCATCACAGGAGAGGAAACTGATATCATTGTCCACCTCGGGACAAATGACCTAGCTAGGCATGAGATCAGTGCAGTGCAGGATGAATTTGTGGAGTTGGAGAGGGCCTCAGACAGGTAGCAAGCACGGTAAACTTCTCAGAGGTGCTGCCAGTATATGGCAGGGATGAGGCTAGGGTACTGCACACCATGCAGTTTAATGAATGGTTGCAAAACTGGTGCAGAGCACAGGGCTTTGGCTTCATTGGGGACTGGAGGTCCACCTGGAGAGATGAAGGTCTATACTGGCATGATGGTCTGCATCTGTCCAGGAAGGGAAACACGCTCCTAGCTGACAGGTTTAAAGGCTTCCTTGGCAAGCTTTTAAACTAGCCAAGGGGGGAAGTGCTGATAGGAAACAGGAAAGTTCAAGCCTCCCCCCACAAAACATGGCAGGTAGTAGGGTAAACACTGAGGTGCAGAGCTTGACAGAGGGCAGGACAGGGGCAAATGGAAAAATGGACAAGGGCAATAAGAGCAGGGATGGGGTAAAAAAGGATAAATCCAACATTAAATGGAGGGCAATGAGTACCAATGCCCGTAGTCTGGGAAACAAGCTTCCAGAGCTAGTAGCCCTGATGGAAGAGGAACACTTGGATATTGTGGCAGTCACAGAAACATGGTACACGAGAACCATGACTGGGATGTCAACATACCAGGGCACACAATCTACAGAAGGGACAGGGAGGGTAAAAGAGGAGGTGGAGTAGCTCTCTACATAAGGGAAGGGATCAAAGCTACAGAACTAAAAAGTAAAGGGGGAGGACAAGAGGAACTCTGGGTCACCTTGGAGACAGGGAATGGCATCACAATCCGCACAGGGGTTGTATACAGACCCCTGTCTCAAGGGGAGGAAATGGACAAGAAAATGATAGAGGGCATTCTCAAAATGGCTGAAAAAGGGGAGATACTGTTGATGGGGGACCTGAATATGCCAGATGTTAACTGGGCGACATGGACTGCAGCCACATCCAAGAGCAGGGTCATTCTCGATGCCCTACAGGGGAGCATGCCTTAGACAGCTAGTGGTGGTACCCACTCAGGAGGAGCAATAGACCTGGTACTCCTCAAATGGAGAGGATCACAAACTTAGAAGTCAGTAGACATCTGGGAACAAGCGACCACTGCACAGTGTGCTTCACAATAAACACAACCATGGAGACAAGCCATACAAAGCCAAGGATACTGGACTTTAGAAGGGCTGACTTTGGCATAATGGGTGAATACCTTAGGAATGCATTAGCAAATGGCCAGAAAGGAGGGGTGGAAGAACAATGGAGAAAAATCAAAACTGCCATCATGGAGGCAACAAGCCTTTGTGTGAAACAAAGAAAACAAAGCGGAATAAAAACCCACTATGACTCTCAAAAGATGTGTCAGGGAAGGTTAAGGAGAAAAAGGCTGCATTCAAAAAGTATAAGGAATCACAGACGGAGCATGACAGAGAACTGTATTAATTAAAGCAGAAAGAAGTGGGGAAGGCAGTCAGAAAAGCAAAGGCGCAAACCGAGGAAAAGATAGCCAACTCAGTTAAGAAGGGGGATAAAACCTTTTATAGGTACATTAGGGAGCATAGAAAGGTTAAGGGAGGGATAGTGAAGATTAATAAAGGAGAGGGGAGCTGGGCAGAGGGAGACAGTGAAAAGGCAGAGATACTGAATGAATACTTTTGCTCAGTATTCACAAAAGAAGAAGAGGAGGAGTTATCTAAACCAAACAGTAGAAGCACTCTGGATAGTGGGGTTGACACCAGTCCATTTACAGAAGAAAGAGTACTGAAAGAAATCCTAAAACTCAAGGTGGACAAAGCAATGGGGCCTGATGGGATTCACCCTAGAATCCTAAAAGAGCTAAGGGAGGACCTAGTGACACCACTAACCACACTTTTTAACAAATCATGGGAAGATGGGTGGTACCTGAGAACTGGAGGAGGGCAGATGTGATTCCCTTCACAAAAGTGGGAGCAAGGCAGAAGCAGGAAACTACAGACCTGTTAGTTTGACCTCAGTGGTGGGGAAATGATGGAATCACTTGAAAGAAAGAATTGTTGAGTACCTAGAGGCTAAAGCGGGCACAGGACCCAAAGCATTATGGATTCACAGCAGGAAGGTCATGTCAGACGAATCTAATCGATTTCTTTGACTAGGTGACCAAAGTAATAGACTAGGGAGGGGCTGTGGATATGGCCTACCTAGACTTTAGCAAGGCATTTGACACAGTCCCGCACAAAAGATTAATAATCGTTAGCCAGCCTGGGAGTGGGTCCCAGGGTGGTAGCCTGGTAGCAAACTGGCTGCACAACAGGACACAGAAGGTAATAGTGAATGGAACACATTCTGAAGAAAGGGGGTTACTAGTGGAGTACCTCAGGGCTCAGTACTGGGTCCAGTCCTCTTTAATGTCTTTATAGGTGACATTATGGAGGGTCTGAAGGAAAGTATGCCCTTTGTGGATGACACAAAGATCTGTAACAGAGTTGATACACAAGGGGGGTAGAAAGGATGAGAAGGACTTGGCAAAGTTGGAGGAATGGTCAGACATAAGGCAACTTAGATTCAATGCAAAGAAGTGCAAAGTAATGCACCTGGGAAATAAAAACAGGAGAAGAGTACACAATAGCAGGGGAGGTACTAACGACAACAATAATGGAAAGGGATCTGGGTGTAGTCATATCAGATGACCTAAAGGTGGGTAAGCAATGTGAGAAGTCAGTAAGGAGAGCCTGGGAATACTGGGATGCATAGGAGGGCATCACAAGTAGAAAAAGGAAGTGGTTATCCCTCTATACAGACAGTTGGTGAGACCCCATCTGAGTACTGCATGCAGTTTTGAAGACCTCATCTATGCAAGGACATAGACAGGATGAAAGCAGTCCAGAGGAGGGCAACTAAATGGTGCAGGGTCTACATCAGAAACCATATGAAGAGAGACTGAGAGAGCTTAATATGTATACCCTTGATGAAAGGAGGGACGGGGACATGAAAGAAACTTTAAGTACCTCAAGGGACTCAACAAAGTCCAGGAGGGTAGCATCTTTCAGAAAAGAGATGTGTAAGAACAAGGGCACAATTTAAAGTTAGAGGGGACAGCTCAGGGTAATGTGAGGAAATTCTTTTTCACGGAGAGAGTGATGGACGATGGAACCGCCTCTCCTGAGAGGTTGTGGGGTCTAAACAGTGGGGAATTCAACATGCATGGGACAGACATAAGGCAATTATAGTGGGGTTGCAGGAGTAGGCTGTTGGTTAACTAGAATCTGCAGCTTATCCAATAGGTAGGGAAATGGGCAGACTGGGTGGGCCAAGTGGTCCTTATCTGCCGTCAAAGTCTATGTTTCTATGTTTCTCCCCACTGGTACTAGTACGTTTACCATTTGAACCCTTAAAGGAAATCCCAAAATGTTACTGGGTACCCAGTCGTAAAACTGGTGTAGGCCCACTGTTGTTGCATGAGGTGGGTTGACAGTGGTACACTCTCTTCAGGATCTCATGCAGATCTGAATCAGGACACTCTCAACCTTCTTCCTTTTCATCTGTACAATCCTATGATCAGCCTCCTGCTCCTAGCTGTGGAAACCCAACCAGAACTCTGAAAACTGGGGCTCCAGGCAGTGGCTCTGTCTCAGAGCTGTTCTTCTTGCCATAGCCAAATGCAGACCGACTAGGCTGTGCCATTCACTAGGGAATGTCAGCTCAACATCCATTCATGTAGCTGTCCATAATTCTGGGACAGGCTGGAGGTCCATCACTGCACAGTTGATTGGCCCCAGATCTGTGTGTGCAGTCCTTCAGTCATCCAGTTTCCCAGGGCTCAACCTGGCTCTCCTTTCAGGATCTGTAACCTGATTGGTTGCTGGTACAACCCCTGACCCCATAATTCTGGGACAGGCTGGAGGTCCATCACCTGCAGTCTGGTGGACAATCAGGGAATCCTCAGTCCAGTCGGGAGCTCCGCTGCATTGGCTCCATCAGTAGTCACCTTGAATGTGCAGCAGAAGTCGCTCCCTCAATCTGGGCACAAGAGATGCTAAAGAAATTTGATTCTCTTTGCTCTCAGGACTCATCAGCAGGCCTGCAGACCTGAGAGTATAACAGCCTGCAGCAGTGATTTTGTGCAGCCAGCATAGCCCCTACACACTGGGGGGGTTGGGGTTACATATATTTTGTAGATATAATAGTCAGCAGTTAGCATAAACAAAAGCATCCATGTGTCAGTTTTTCTTTCTATTTTATTTCATTTGTAAAGCTAGATATGTTGTTTTGAAGTATTTAAGAATTTCTGCTTTCAGCCCCCCCCCCAACAGCACAGCGGTAGTACATATCACTACCATGCAGGTAATCTGGGTTCAGGAGTGAATCTGGGTCCCTGCCTGCCTATCTGGTGTCCCAGAGCCAGAAATGCCACTGTTAAAGGGCACCAGAAATCCAGAGACAGGAGACAGCCAAACCAGAATTGTAAGAGAAGGGAGGCACAGTGGGAAAAATGCCTGTTTTTGAAAACAGGCAGACATACAGGGAGTAGTGGTAGGTACAAGGAGAATAGTTGATGGCAAAGTAGCAGTAGGAGTTATGGAAGGGTCAGGTATGTCAATGACCCTACAGCTACAGATTTATGCCGACCACAATTTGCGGTTGACATAAATCCATTGGAGAAACAGTTGCTGTTTATCGGGGGGCTTTGCCCCCGAACCACCCATGTGGAGGGCTCTGCCCACCGCACTCCCTGGACTTAGGGCTAAGCAACTCCAAGTCGGAGTTGATTCGGGGAAGGGGTGCAGGACCAGCGGAAAGAGTACAGGGGTCCCAGGTGGACCTCTACAGTGACCTGTCAATGTCAGCATCGAAATGTTCACTGTAACGGTTTTGCTGTGCGGAGAGCATACCTGTCAAGGTAGGGTTAGGGTGGTGCTTTATATCCTATTTGCATTGTCAAACACCAGTAACAGCATCTTTAGGAAAATCTCATGCTAGACTGGGAGTGGCAGGCAAGATTGTTTCAGTACCAAGTTCAGGGGGCAGCTCTTTGTGGATGGTGTCAATGTGGTGAAGAAATCTAGGTTTCCATCATACCACACACACACACACTGAGGTACATGAAGCTGGGGATTTCTTCTAAGGAAAGCCATCCAGAGTCATAAAGACTAGGGTTTGTGTAACCTGTAGAATCATTGCTTACTGCTGGTGTTCATGGAGACTGTTTCTTGGTGATGAGTGAGAGGTGGTTTAAGCAGAACCAAAGTCAGATGTCACAATTATGTCCTAGGGTAGTTTCAAGTTTAGCAGCCAAGGCATCTCAGGCAAACAGAACAGTATCCTCAGTGTACATGTGGTTGTTCATAGAAACACAGATTGAGAGGAGGTCAGTAAGAAAGAAGGAGAACAGGATGGGGCCCAAAATGGCCCAATAAGGAAAATCTGAGGAGAGGAAGGGAGGAAGAGGGCATCACCTACTTATAGGAGTGTGGAACTGCAGTGGGGGCTTGCATGGCCCTCGTCTACACAGATCTGTTCCTGGATCTATAGCTTTAATTTATCTATAACCAGCAGCCCAATGTTTCTGGAACATTCAGGGTATTTGTATAATATATTGATGACATTATTGCCATATGAAAGGGTGACAGGACCAAGATACCTGACATTATGAACTGGATTTATTCAAATGTGAACAATCTGAAATTCCCCCATGTTACATCAGAGACTGAAATCAATTTTCTAGATGCTACATTGAGTGAGGAGAAACAAGAAATAGTAACCACAAAGGGGTTAAATAAGTCCACAGCTTCTAACACCATAATGTAGGTAGACAGTGTGACGCTTGGCCAGTTGGTTATGATTATTGTATGATACCGGTATTATAAATACATGGTCTGTGTATGACATTTCAATGTGTGAGAAATTTGGCCTGTAACTTTAAGTGTCAGTAGCTGAAAACCAGGATGTAATTAAACAGACCAGAAGGAAACAGTTAATTGGAACATTCTTCTAGAGAGACAGTTTATGGCCCTCATCACCTGGTACTGCTTTTGAAGTTAGAACTTAAATACAAATTTTATTACATCAGGAAAGGACGTCATTTAGCTGATGCCTGCTAGCTATCTCACACCTGGGTGACGGACTGCAGGGTTGTAAACCTAAAGACTCATAATTTGGGAAATGGGTTTTTGCTGATGTTCACATTATTTAAAATACCTCCTGGTAGGAAATCATGTTTGTAATTTTATATTCTAAAAGGAGGAGCTAGATGACTCACAGAAGGGGTGTTGTGACACAGAGTTTAAACTGATACTTGTGTCTGAAATGTAGGACGTATCTTTTTGGGCTCTTAAGAAACAAAGATCTCTAATTTAACTGCACTTACAGAGGTAATACATTAGATAGAAAATATCTAAATGTATTGTGGTAGGAGTTTGTTCTGTAGTTTTCCTTGTTTTTCTTTTATGTGATTATGATGCTATTTGATATTTGTTCTGTATTTAATCTTACTGTTTTTATCCATTTTTAGTAAACATATTCTTTAAGATCCTGCCTGGTGACCCGGTGGCACTGAGGGTTGAGGCGCTGGATGCCACACCTTGTGACACGCCGGCGACCCGGGTTCGGGAACGAGCCAAGAGTCACCGGGGGTCGGCAGTAGGAGAAGAGATCGAGCATCCAGAGGACTGCTCTCTCTTCCCAGGGGAGGGGGTGGGATACGCTCGCTAATAGAGCGACCTCTGGCGACAGCTAAGGGTCCGCTGACTGAGCAGAGTGGCGCATGCCAAAGGGGGACGGCGGAGCTATGGCGTTATGTTGCCATGCTAGCTGGGCTCCGAGGGGGTGGGAACAAAAAAGGTGAAAATGCTTCCTATGCACCGGTGTGATGACGGTGGCCCTGGTGGACCCTCCCACATCCCAAATACTGGCCCAGGTGCACCCACGAACTGCCTCCGGAGGACCCGACGATATTCAGGTAGGGCCCCTCATACTTAGGAGCCACCGCTGAAGGGAGAGCAGAATCAGCCCCGGAGATGGTACCGGGGGTCGAGTCTGCCTGGGGGTTGATCAGGGGAGGCAGTCGGGGAGATGCGGAGGGTTCAGGTTGGGAGTAGAGGAGAAGGTCCGTGTGGGCACTCCTGAAGGATGCCCGGGGTATGAGAGAGGAATAAATAAAGTTTAAAAAAAAAAAGGATCCTGCCTGGGTTTTCTCCATCATTTTTGCATGTGGAGTGCCTGTATTTTTAAGTCGGACAACTGTTCAAGGGCTTGATGGTGTTACTAAGCTTGGTAAAAGGTAAGAATACACCGGTTACCCTCCCGACAGCGACCTTTCACCAGCGAGGTCCCCCACAGTGACTATAGCACCATGCCACTGTGGGAGACCCTCTGGAACCCAGCGCTGTCTGTCGGAGGTCCTGCAACCCCCAATCAGCTCTGACTGGAGTTGATATTCCTTAAGCGGGGGGTGTGGTGGACGCAGCCCCCCGAAGAAAACAAAGAAACACAGAGCAAACCTGCAGACGACTGCAGAATGCAGTTGACCTGCCGGTGTTGCTGACAGGGCATTCGACAAAATTTTTGCCTGGCTCCCGCCGTGGATCCAGAATATACCTAAGGTCTCTTATAGAGTTTTATGGGTTCATTTTGGATACTTGGTTAGGTGCCCTTAGACGAAAGATATATTGCATCCCCTGAAGAGAATATTATCTGAGCCTGTACATTTGGGTGCGCTAGCATAAGGTTCACAGTTTGAATCCCCCAGAACTTGAGGCTAAACATGATTCAGACTCAAAAGCAGACAGGAGGGTTACCCTCTCTGTTACCTGTTCACACTATTGTGCTCTGAGGTTGGCACTGTGGGAGCAGAAGGCCTGACCTACGGAGTGCGTTTGTGACAGACAGTGCCCACCCTAAAACTCTGCACCAGTCTGTCCCCTTCAGCCATTTCTTATGTCATAGACACAAATGTTCAAAAGATATACATTTTTACTTGCAGTCCACTGAGATAAAGAACATACACGAGCAGAGGGAGTATCTTGAAAAAGATTTAACTCAGTCATTGTCTAGAGTTAAAATCCTTAAAAGGGATGATTTGTTGATACCTTAGCTGAAAAAAAAAATAAAAGGTAATCCCCTAGTAAAATCTGTAACAGAATACAATCATCTAGCCAGAAAGATAGGCACTACAGTGATGAAGGACTGGGTATACTCAAGACCCCTGGAATTCTGTGATTCTGTGGTTGCGGAATTTTCCGCAGAATTTACATCATGCCGCAGAATGTATATAGTGCCACAGAATTCACTGTTTTTGGTGAATTTTTATTCAAATATGCTATTTTTCTATACTGCCAGGCTTTCTTTCCCATCTTGTTTATCCTGAAGCCCCTCCTCTATGCTCAGCATATGATGTCATTGATGACATCACATCATATTTAGTTCTGCCAGGGAAATGAATAAATCATGCCACAGAAATCAGAAAATGCTGCTGCAGAAAACAAAGGAGTCCTGCCGCAGAAATCAGAAAGTTCTGCCGCAGAGCACTAGGGGCCCTGGGTATACTCAAAAGTGATACTGAACTGGCAAAAGCAGTATGGAATAAGCCCAGGGTCACTTTTAGTAAAAAGAAAAAAAAGTACACAAGATATGGCAGTGTACAGCCATTTTAACCATCAGACCATCAGACACCGTATGTGGCTACCAACAAAACCCATAGGATTACACAAATGTGGATACTGTAACATTTGTAAATTTGCTGCCTCAGATCTGTGTTCACACATCTTTGCTTATAAAACATAAGTGTTATTAGCATCTCCGTGGCACCAGGCGATGGGAGATCACCTGGCACGCTGGCAACCCAGGTTAGCACCTGAGCCTGGGATGACAGGAGCTGAGGCTGGCTGGGATGGAGTCAGAGCATCCCTTGGAAACTTCCCTCCGGGGGGGAGACAGTGCTGAACCACTTCACTGATGGCTTCTGGTGGTGGCAAGTAGCGGTGTCCTAGGCGGTGTGAAGCACCACCCACTCCACCGAACAGCCCCGCCCCAATATGTTGTGTGCATTCTCCTGGTTGTGGGTGGTGGAAGGCTCAGAAAAGAGGAAAACCACCCACCTGTCCACCCCATTCCTCGAAGCCATGCAGCCATCCTGCCAGCCGGTACTCATCCAATCCCCTGCCCTCTCTGTGGTCAAGGTAGCAGAACTATGTCCCTCCCTGCCTCCCTCCCTAGCATCCCCTTGGGGGAAGGGGGGACCCCTTCCCTGAAGGATTACTCCAGGTATACCACAGGTGCATGCCCTTGTGGGGGATGGGCAGATGGCAATGGAGATGGTATGGGGAGGTGTCCGGGGGCAATGATGCAGCTGCCCGAAGGAGAGGTGGTGGGACTGGGCACCAGAGCAGGTGAAAAAAAAAAAGAAAACATAAGTGTCGAAATCAGAGAATTCATAAATTGCACTACAAAATATTTAGTTTTATACTTTGTGATGCACCTGTACCTTGCTATATGTTGGCCCCACAGTACACCCACTGAGAATTCATATTCAGGGACCGGTAAGGGCTGTCAAACATGCATATCTAGATAGTCCTAGTGGTTCATATTTCAGGAGATTCCATAACTCTGACCCTGAACATTTGAAATTCATGGGATTGGAGTATGCCAAACCCTGCAAGAAAGGGACACTAGGGTTAAAAACTGCTACAAAAAGATAAGTGGATATTTTCTATTAAAACCCTCAGACCTACAGGATTAAATGATGACTTCAGCCTATCTAAATTTTAAAAGAGCTCTATGATGATTACAGAGTTTAAAGAAAAAGGAAAAAGGGAGGGGGAGAATGATGTCAATGAAAGTGAAAAATGCTGATGCTTCAGAAGCTGTTCATTTTTTGTAGATCATATATAGTCATTTATATGTTTTTATTATTAAAGAGTTGCTCCAGATTCCTAAAAAATTTGCAGTTCCTAAGCTTACCCAATACTTTCTGTGTTGATCAGGTTGGACCTACAGTACCTGATTTAGTACATGAGCTGAGGACTCACTGATTGTTGTTTTGCTTATTTGAAAATGTTCTAATATGCTGGCACAGTGCTGTATCTATTTTTTTTACATAGGTATTGTAGTGAATTTCTAAAGCATGATTCTCTGGCTTTTTGCCTTAACCCTGTCTGACTAGTGACCTAAATTATATCTTTATTTCTCCTTGGTAACTAGCTTTAATCTAATTTTTCTCTTACATCTAATATAATTTTTTGACTGATATTACCTCTGGTTTAATGTCATGATTCATCCTGTAGTCACTGTTCTAGTGACAGTTTTGAACATTTATTAGTTGGCACAATATTGTAGAATTATGAGTTACCACATACAGTACTTGTTTGATAATAGACAGTTTACTTGTAACACAGATTTTTTTATAGAAATGTATGTTTTTAAAGTATTCATTGTATGTTCATGTAAAATGTGTTTAGGTACTGTATGTACTTTAGTATCCTAACCAGGAGGATTGTTTAGTGGAAGTCTACATTTAATTGATAGTAAGGTTCATACAAAAGTTCATACATATAAAAACAGATAGAATAGTTGGCAAAGATACCCTTATTGCTTCATTAAAGATAATATTTGAGTATTATTCTGTATCATGAAAGAATCAAGTCTCTTTTTGAAGTCCGCTTTATTACAACTAATAATGACTTCCATGGGTTGACTATCCCTTGGCTATAGAAGTACTGCCTTTTTTGGTGTTAAAGTCCTTTCTTGAGATTTGAAGTGGGTAACCTCTGGTATTGTCAGCACATTTGAAACTGAAACCAGTTTTGTAAATTAAGTGTTTATCACTGATGACGTTGTGCATCAGCAACAAATCATCTCTCAATCGGGGCCTTCCTAAGGACATACAATAGATTTTCCTCAATATATCCGAGTATGAAAATTTTTGTAATGAAGTTATTGTTTTTGTAGCCCTTCTTTGAACTTTTTCCACCTCATCAATTTATTTTCTCTTACAGGGACATCAGAACCTAGTGGCATAGTTGAGATGGGGTAGTACATACAGTTGGCTCCATGTACGGGTAAAATTACTTTTGAGTCTCTGGTCATGATATACCTTTTAATGGCCCATAGAATGTTATTTGCTCTGAATATTTTCATGTTGCATTGAGCTTTATTTTCAAGGTTCCCTGTTACACTTTGCCCCAGATCTTTTCCATAGTTAATTGTTGACAGTCTTACCAGATAGGATGCATTAATGGCATGGGTTGTGTTCACCCAGCTGCATTACTCTGCACTTGTCAGTGTTGAAGGACATTTCCCAGCTTTTTGCCCATTCACATATATAGTTAAGGTTTCATAGTGACTGACTGTCACTGTTTCAGTGTGGCACACAGGCCAGCAAGCTTCATGTCATCAGCATATTTTATAAACCAATTTTCAAGACCAGATGGTAAGTTTGAGATGAATAATTGAAAGATAACAGGACCCAGGACAGAGCCTTGTAGGACGTCACTAATAACTACCTCTAGTGCTGATTTATGGCCATTTATGGCTACTTTTGTGTTCTGTCTTTCAACCACTGTTTGATCCAGTTTATTAATCTATAATCAATCCCTGCATCCCTCATCTTATTAACTGTGGTCCAATGCGACACCAAATCAAAGGCTTTACTAGAGCCCAAGTAGATGATATCACAATCAATCTTATTGTATTGTCTAGTAGCTGACTAAACTTCTTATAGAGGCAAATAATATTGGTGGTGTGTGACCTACCTTTTGTAAAAAAACCATTTGCTGGAAGTCTGAAGCTGAAATACGTGCTTGTATTTTATCTTTAGAGAAGCCTTCTAGCACTTTCTCACAGACAGATGTGAGGCTAACTGGACAGTTGTTAGCTAGGTTAGTGTTGTCCCCAGTTTTAAAGATTGGCATGACATAAGCCAAACACCAGTTATCAGAAACAATGCCTGAACTGATAGACTCTTGATAGATAGATAGACAGACAGACAGACAGACAGACGGACGGACAGACAGACAGACAGACAGACAGACAGACAGACAGACAGACAGATAGATAGATAGATAGATAGATAGATAGATAGATAGATAGAGCTACAAATATAAATTTATAGGGAGAGAATAAATGCTAGGAAAGTGTAATATATGAGGATATAATGTCATCTCAGCAGACTAATAAGCCATGAGCCTGAAGGGCAAGTGGGATTATTGAGCTAATTAGCCCCCCGAGATGGCATTATATCCTCATATAGTACACTGTCCTAGCATTTGTTTTATATAATACATTAGGATGGTTGTTAACTTTTGTTTTAGATTGCATTTGAGATCATCATTTGTGGGTTTGCCCTGATGCCTTTTGGCTGTTCTGGTTTTCCGTATACCATATAATACTGGAGTTGAAAATTATTTATGCAGTTCTCCGTAAACCATGGGTTATAAGTAGACTTTTTAATTTCTTCCAAATCCCTTTCCCTCCAAAAATCAATTACTTTTTTGATATATAATTCTTATATTGTGTGCTTAACATTATATTTTGTTCTGTATAGTTTCTCAAAAAATTCAAATGATACTTGTCCAATAATGCATATAGATTATCAAACCATCCAGCTTTATAACAGCCTCTGTTAAACCAATCGATTTTTTCTAACAAACATTTTTTTAACTACTATCGTGTCTTGGAGCCTAGTCAAATGAAGCCAATAATTTAGCTTTGTTATATCAAAGCTAGCATTAATATTACTTATGCCCATCTCTGCCCTCATATAAAGTGCTAGAAAAGACTGGGATTGTCCTGTAGTTCTTCTTAGCACTTTATGTATGGGGATCATTAATTTCTCCTTTTGGTTAGTATCCCATACCTCAGCTGCGTAAAGAATTTTGTGCCAGATATTTTGCTCTAATGGCTTCAAGAAGTGGCTTCAAAGACATGCCTTCATATAGATAGTTAAATTTGTTCAAAGCAAAAGCTGTTTTCTTTGCCATAAACACAACTCTCTAACTGTGCTTACTCTAGAAACTATTTGTTGAAAAGGCCACTCCCAAATATGTATATACCTTCATGGTAGTGGTGTTTTGTGTTCCCATCTTCCACTGTCCTGTGGCTCTTCTACTACCAAAAATGGAGATTTTCATTTTTGAAATATTTATTTGTAATTTAAGTTCTTGTGTTTTAGTCTCCAGGAGATCTATTTTAGATTGTAAGCCTTTTTTAGTTAGGGAGACTAGGACAATATCATCTGCAAATGCCATAGTGGCACAATTGTCATTTGCTATTTTTGGAGAGTTGGATTGAGATATATCAAAATCCGATAGCATAGTGTCTATATACATAAAAATAAGGGTCAGGGCCAATACACAACCCTGCCTTACTCCTCTTGCAATATGAAATGATTGTGTAAGTTGACCACTTGCACCTGTTCACACTTTAGCTCAAGAATCTGTATAAAGATTACTCATGATATGAATTAATTGTCTATTCCTTTTTTAGCATAATTTTCCATAATATTTGTCTGTTCGCCATATCAAATGTGGATTTAAATCCACATACAATACATACAAATTTTGTTTTCTCAGACGGGTATATTTCTCTGATGTAAAAAATAAATCGTCTATGGTGCTAAAATCCATCCTAAATCCTGCCTGTACTTTGTTTAACCCACCAGACCTCTCTAGCTCCCCTTGAAGTATTTGCAATATAATTGTTGAAAAAATCTTTAAAGAAGTATCAAGGAGACTTATTGGTCTATACATAGCTGGATCCTGAAAGCTGCCTTTTTATGTATAGGAACAATGATAGCTCCTTGCCACGAATGTGGAATATATGACTCCCTCATTATTGTATTAAAAACAATCAAAAACAAGTCAATCCATACGTTTGTGCTAGACAGAAACACCTATGTGTGTATATTATCTGGTCCTGGAGCTTTGTTGCATCTCATATTCCTTAGAGCCAAATAACTTTCTTGTCTAGTTACCAAAATATCATTAACAGCAGGGGTTTCCTCATTTGATAAACATTGTTCCACATTATAAATTTCAGTAAAATATCTTAACCATTGTTCTTCGTGGATATATGAGTCCAGGCAAGATATAGATCCTCTAGTACCCATAGCCATTAAAGTCCAAAATGCTTTATCATCTCTATTACATATACACTCTAACATTTCCCTCCATTTATCATGGAAATGTTGTTGTTTGTTTTTTAAAAATTGTTTATACATTTTTCTCTGCTGGTCCAACAATTTAAAATCCTGCTTATTTTTTTGAATATCTTATTGCTCTAGCCTTTCCTGTAAGTGCTGCTTTTCGTTGTTTACATTCTGCACCAAACCATCCAACCTTTCTTTTATTTATATTTCTTTTCCTTGTCACTTGTTTATAAAGGCTGTCTCCTACCAAATTAAAAACTTCCATTACCTGCGTCCATATTTCTTGAGCTGTTTGGTGATATTGATAGGTCTCTAAAATGTTATTTAAATGTGTACCACTTTGCTCCCTAATTTTACTCTCTACTTCAATACACCATTTAAGATGGGGTTTTTTATATCTTACTTCCTGTACACCAAGTTCCATATAATATCCATTTCTATCTTCTCTAGTTGATTCCAAATTTCCCCATAACTGGACAGGATACTGATCACTTTCTGAGCGAACTAGCACCTTCAAAGTTTGCCACTTTCTATTATTTCCATACCACATGGCTAGATCCAATAGAGACATACCCATACTCTTTGTGTACGTACAGTTCCCTTACATATCACCTTCCAATCTATCATTTAAAGGATTGAAGTCATGATTTTTTTTTAAATATTTCTATTAGAGAAGCTCCTGATTTGTTCATTTTATATTCATAGAGCATCTTGGCATATTTTGAAGCATTAAGTTGTACATTGAATTGTCTACAATACCATCAAAATTGCCTATTCTAGCACTCAAGTCCCCTAGAATTAGTATGTCAGTTTGGGGAAATTGTAGTTTAAGATCTGTCACTTCATTATCCAGATCCTTTCAGACAGTTTCTTTACAATATTTTGATTGCCTGGGGGGAATATAAATATTTAGAATTATTAAAGGTGAGACTTCATGTTCAAGCTTTACTATAATAACATTTTGTTGAATCTTCAGAATAGTATGTTTTAAGAATAACCCACATTTAATGTAAATTAATAATCCCCCATATGCTCTTCCTGTTCTTTTCTCCTTTATTCCTGGGGAATTTATCACATCATATCCATTTAGGCATACATTGTCTGCTGACCCATGCCATGTTTCCTGAATGCACAATATATGCACTGTTTTAATAAAATCCACCCCGTCACTATCACTCCATTTATTTGAAATACCCACAATATTCCAAGATATTATAGAAAGGCCCTTCCCCAAAAGGGAATCAATTGTTATTTCTAGAGGATTCTCTTCAGTGGGTCAAGCTTGATGTTCCCTTAGTAGTGGCCTTTGTGCCGGAATTTGATTAGCACCAGACGATCTAGGCACATCCTGGGTTGTAGGAGTATTATTTATTTGAATGGACCTTGAAATGCTTATATTACAACTTTCATGGCCAACAGTTTGGATGTCAACTACTGGGTGGAAAATATCACAAGGGTCCACCAGGTGTATACCCAAAGTATCCAGTACTATATTGTGTTTCAGGAGCTCATATGCAAGATGTTTGTCCCTAACTTTTATGTTGAGCCGAGAAGAGTCCTGTAATCTCATAAAAATGTTGTCATTTTAAAAATCAAACACCAGAACCTAGCTAAACAGGATCTGTTTAGTTAGATTCTGATGTTTGTTTTTTTATATTGTGCCCACAAATGTTTCTGAGCACCCAAAATCTCAGGTGCCCAGCTTAGCGAGAGGAGCGCTTCCCCAGTGTTCACACCGGGAACTTCTTGAGTTCTGCAGCTGCACCTGAAGTCATGCTGCCAGCTGCAGTGTTAGCTGTGAGCCACCCTTTTGCAACTGTTTGTTCAACACTGGCATCAGTTTAAAAAAAATACCCAATACACCAAAAGCTTAAAGAAGCAGTCACGGTACTTTAGTGATAGGCTCTCTGAACCCCCTCCACGATCTCTCACCTCACTCCACCTTTTACCATTCCTGATACTAACCACTGAAGATTACAGGTCAGCAGGTGAGACAGGTGGGATGGATGATGTAAAGTGTAGAAACAGCTGTGGGTAGCTGGAACTTGCAGGCTCAGCAGGTCACAATCAAAGAGATGGAGTAAATGGGGATATGGGGAAAGGGCTGGCAGGAGTCCCTGGCAATTCGGGTCTGATATATAAATATGGAGACTTGAAATTGGGCTGGACTGGATGGCTGATGGTAGCGGTAGCGGCAGTGACAGTGGTGAGTGCTTGCTGTTATTATTGCTGCTGCAGGGATTTCTGGGTGAATAGAAGAGGATGGCAGTTCAGTGTCAGCAATGCCAGGGAGCTGCTGCAGCCCCCCATCCCCTCCATGGCACCCAAGGAACAGGTACAATTCCAGTGCTGTGCGTCTGCCATGAGATTGTGGAGGAGGTTCAGAGAGCCTAACACTAACTTATGTTGACAGCTCCTTCCCTTTAACAATAAATTCGACCACACAGTACAGTACAGTGGTTGTATGAGTACTGCTATTTATGTTGGATTATCCATGTCATGTGAACAGGGCTACTTAGTGCACTTAATACTATTGATGTAACTTTAATGTCAAGTTGTTGTTTTGTGTGTGTGTGTGTCTGCATTTAGTACAGTCAATCTAACTTTATTTTATCTTTAGTGAAAAAAAAGGGAATGATTTTTGGATAGCACAAATGGAATCCATCCACCCCGAACCCCACCCCCAATCACCTAAACACAGGGAACTGACATATTTCTTATAGTTCCGCTTACAAGGGGAGAAAATCATGCATAACCACACAGTAGTATACTTGGGCCACCCCATTTAAAAAAAAAAGACTACCAGTTCCACCTAAAACACTGTTTGCCGAAGGCCATAAAATGGAGAAAACAACAAATTAGAATAATAATCACACAATGCATCAAACTTCAGCAATGGTTGTTAAATCTGTGTTTAGTTTTATGAGTGAAAACTCAATTTTCCAGTCACTAGCAGGTAATGTTAGCACTGGGGCACACATTCTGCCACTCTGTACTGTAGCACGAGCCACAGAAAGATCTCAAACAAGTGAAGATGCACACTACAGAAACAGCCACTGCCATAGTTTGCTGACAATCGGAACTCGAAGCTCAGTGGAGAAAATGGCACAGTGCTGCAGGGAATACATGAATTGAGGGGGCAAACATACAGTTTCATTCATAACTTGTGTATTAGAGAACTCTTTACATATAAAAGGTGAGATAAATACTGCAGATTCCAAACATTGCCATAGTAAGCCCAGTCACATTAAGATGGGTATTGGTAATGCTTTTGATGTCTCAGGTTGCTATGGTGATGATTTGTGGGTTTTTTTAACTTTTTTTTCACCTTTCCATGTTGGAGAAACTAGTAATTTAAATAAGATCCCAGCTTTTGCATTAGATAGTGTCACCTAGTCCCAGCTCCCTTCACTGCAGTGGTGCCAAACACTCTAGTTAAACAGTGCAACTGTGACAAGGATTTTGAATACATGGTCAATATCAGGTAAAATGTTTCAATTCAGCAGCAAAAGTCATCCTGATTTCTGGAAGGGAAAACAGTATTTAAGCACAACCCCACAGCAGATTGTGTGTGTTGTAAATTAGATTTAGGTTACAGGAGCTAAAACCAGAGTGTCAGGGTTGCACAACCTCCTAGTCCAGACACCGGTTTGTTCAGTCTATTATATTATATTATACAATGGCAAGAAAGAATGCTGGCCTCTGATTGGTCAGTCTAGGGCTGGATCCCATGATGTTATCCCAGCATAACATCAGGGATCTAGTCCCAGCATACACATGGCCGCATCAAATGTTAAAATAATCACTTCACTGGCCATATACAAGTTCCCCACATGGGAGGATTGTTTTATAGGTGGCTGCAGCTAGAAGGTGACTGTAGCAGAATATAGTGTCACCTAGTCCCAGCATTTTGCATTAGATAGTGTCACCTAGTCCCAGCTCCCTTCATTGCAGTGGTGCCAAACACTCTGGTTAAACAGTGCAACTGTGACAAGGATTTTGGATACATGGTCAATATCAGGTAAAATGTTTCAATTCAGCAGCAAAAGTCATCCTGATTTCTGGAAGGGAAAACAGTATTTAGGCACAACCCCACAGCAGATTGTGTGTGTTGTAAATTAGATTTAAGTTACGGGAGCTAAGACCAGAGTGTTAGGGTTGCACAACCTCCTAGTCCAGATACTGGTTTGTTCAGTCTATAATATTATATTATACAATGGCAAGGAAGAATGCTGGCCTCTGATTGGTCAGTCTGGGGCTGGATCCCGTGATGTTATCCCAGCATAACATCATGGATCTAGTCCCAGCACACACATGACTGCATCAAATGTTAAAAGAATCACTCCATTGGCCATGTACAAGTTGCCCACAGGGACGGATTGTTTTGTAGGTGGCGACAGCCAGAAGGTGACTGCAGCAGAATATTTGCTCTTCTCTTTGTGGAGCAAAGTTGAGAAGTAGGGAGACAGCACTTTTTTATTATTTGGAAAAGGTATGCCACCATTGCCTGGTTAGTTTGTCTCCTTTCCAGTAAAACTTATTTTCTGCTCCTAGTCAGGCCAGTTTTCCCTCAGTGTTTTTCTCCTTTGTACCTAGGGGATGAAGGCCCGCTTGTGAGGTGGCAATCCTGGGGTTCTCCCAAGGTGGAGCAGTACTGAAGACAAGCAGAAAGCTGGTCAGAACGGTCTATAGCACCGAGAGGAACCTCTGATCTCCGAAGAACCGAATTTACTGACTCGTCTTTGCTGCAATTCTTAAAAGGGCTGTATTCATTTGTACTATTACCAAATGCAGTAGCATTGTGTTATATTTGATCTACAGTATTTTATTGTTTTTACATCTTTTAGCTGTTATCAGGAGGGTCCTGTTGTCTTGAGAGACTTGTTGATGTTTGTCTTGTTTGTTTTGTCCGAGCTGGTTTGGTGTGAGTACTACTATCACACCTACTGGTTTAGGAATATTTTTTATGTGTGTTTTTTATATTTTTATATAATTCATCTAATTTTTTATGCTGTTTGAAGTTTTGAAAAGTTTGTAAAAAAGAGAGAGCGGAGTCAAAATTTTCGAGCCATATGCTAATTGCTATGCATGTGACCTTCCTATAAATGCACATGCATGGTGTTCTAGACTTAGATTTCTTTCGACCTGCCATGTTTTGCACTTGCATTTGAACTTTAGGGAAATTTTGAGTATTTTATCAACTCGAGCTGCTCTTAGAGTATCGTGCTGCTCTAATATTTTTGCACTTTGCACTTTGAGACTGGAACCACGGACCCTCAGGATTCAAAAACAGTGCTTTTTGCTACACAAGGAAAAGTAAGACAACCTTTTTTGTTGCACTAATAACCTTAGAGTTTAGTGAGTTACACTAGATGTGGCTGCATTTAGCAGGCATTGAAGTAGACCTTGGAGAAACTAATATATAAAGGGATTTGGGCTCTATAATTATCCCTGTAGTTTTTCTGTGAGTGTTAGAGTGTTGAGTGTGTCCTTGTTTTGTGACCCAGTGGATTTGTTTTTATTTTTCTCCTTTTGTGCGCCTAGTGTCTATATGGGAAGCTTCACCATCACCAATCTTATTCTTTGAACCACCAATTACATTGCCTGAAGCCCAGACATTGTTAATGGCTGGAGTTGTGTTAAACTGTGCATGATTTTGAAACTGCTTGAGTAATTCAGCTGAGCATGGGAAGCGGCAATTGGTGTTAGATTTCTTCAATCATATTAGAAATCCTGTTTTGTTCCATGGACATTGGTCTGTTTTCTCTGTAAGAATTTGAACTTATTAAGCAAAGGTAAAAAGAACTTGCAAGAACTTACAATCTTGAACATTGTTCTTTAAAGCTTAAAGTTGGAAGTTTTACCATCAGTACAACTCTACCATTCTTACAGAGTTTTTGAAAACTTGTCTTAAGTTGTCTTAAAATCTTTGAAAGCTGTTAAGAATTAGGTACTTGGGCATTTAACCATTTTACTATTTAACCATTTAATTATTATTTAATAGTTATTTAATTACTTAAGTATATAAGCTTATTGTGAATATTGCGATTATTTAGCTCATAACAATGGTAAATACAAGGCTTCAGAGGAAAAACCACAGTTGCTCACCTCTCTTAAGTGAATCTACACTTGGAAAACAGGGAAAGAGCAGACAAAGTGAGAAAAACTAAGATTACAGACCACATTAAATTAAATATAGTAATGGAGAATGACAAAACATATACCCTATTAGATCACTGACAAGCACAAGGATTCTATTAAGCCTTCCCAGTTATTTTCTGTAGTGGTAATTCCATAAATAACAGTAGTGTAGCAGACTGTCAAGACACTGCTACATATTCTCCTGTCTTGTGGGATAGTGAAATCTTGGAGTATGAAGCATCAGGGAATGCTAGCTATGTAAGCTATAGTAGTTATGTATTGGAATTAGAATATTCAGATCTCCCTAATAATGAGATGACACCTGATAAGGAGAAAGAGACCTCTATAAATCAATTAGAACAAAAAGATATGGTGTTGGTAGCAGGGTCAGAGTTTAGGCAAGTTAACACCAAATATCAGAAAACTATGAAGAGGATAAAAGATCTAGCATTAAGCTATGGCTGTATTCAAACCCTTGCCCAGGATGAGGGTTCTTCAAGGGTATACTCACAAGCAGGTGCTACAATAAAGGCTGATGGCAAGCATATTGCAGACAAGACACAGTACATACCCTTGTCTATTAGTGAGGCTTTGGTTGCACATTTGGGACATCAATATACAGCCAACCTCATACGGATGGAACAATTAGTTGTACTAAATAATGAAATAGAGAATGCTAGATTCAGTGCTGCTGCCAATTATGTGAAATTGGTATTAACTGAGGAATAAATTAGAGACTATGTCCCCAACACCACCTTCAGATTCCATCATATACATAGAACCCCAGGAAATGAATGAATATACTTCTGTGTATAAAAGACTAGATTTCACTACAGTTGAAATACCTGATTTACCTATTGCTCTACGTAAGTTAAAAAAGAAAAAAGGGGTAAAAAGGGCAAAGGGAGCAAAAAAGCAAAATACAGACCTTGAGTGGTAACCTCTTAGAGCTCAGAAAAGGGAAAAGAAAACAAAAAAGACAGCAACAAAAAAAAGATCAAATAAGGATAGTAAGCAAAAAGGTAACCAACCTAACTCTGAGAATGGAAAGGTGTAAACACCAATTACTAATACAAACTTAGTAATGTTAGAAACCAACTTAGAACATCATTTGGAGCTACTAGGAAAGGAAGTGAATGCCCTCAAGCAATTGTGTCCAAACGAAGGAACTACAGAAAACATAAATACAGTATACTGAAGGATATACTGTACTTGATGAGAAAATAAATGCTAATAACCATGGTGGCACTGTAATTGCTGGAGCGGAGACATCACTGGGGGAAAATAGGCAAATAAAAGGAAAACTAGCTAAGCCCTGTTTGAGATTTACTAGGCATGAAGAATGGCCTAATTTGTTGGATCAGGATATAAAGGAATATTTAATAAATAAGTATTTATATGATTTTGATATAAATTACCAAGAGATCGTATGGATTGGATCCACAAAAGAAGGGAGAATAAACACCACTGAAGATCATATGGAGTCTTCTAAATGGGCAAATCATTTGTGGTATAATGATTTGCCAGTTTAGAAGACTCTATATGATTTGTCAAATCATGTGTGGTATAATGCAGACTTGCTAGAAAAAAAGGGGGTTAATAATTAGCTTTCCTAATAGAGATAAAGTTAACCCAAGACCTCCACCCAATGGGATTGAAGCTCCAGTAACTTTATCTATGTTTGGAATGTGAATCCTGAATAGGAAAAATAATTGGAACTAAAGGGATCTATCTGTAACTTGTTTACCAATGTTCTGAACATCCATTTGTGTTATTATTGTATTAGAAGAGTAAACAGATCTTATGACTCTTCACAGATTGATATAGAAGTTAGGGATAAACAACTTGTTCAAGATCTCCCGAAACATAATACAATATTAGATATTTTGGGTATCCATTTGGTGGTCCCATCTAATGTTTTTGCTCCAGTATCTGACAGTTAGACTGGATTATATGGTATTTGTACTACAAACCCTGTTAGACATACTAGACAGACTAGACAGAGAAGGGCAACCAAAATGGTGCAGGGACTGCATCAGAAGACATATGAGGACAGATTAACAGAGCTCAATATGTATACCCTTGAGCAAAGGAGGGAGAGAGGTGATATGATCGAGACATTCAAACACCTTAAGGGCATTAACAAGGTGAAAGAGTCTAACATGTTTAAATATAAGAAAAATAGCAGGACAAGAGGACACAGCATGAGATTAGAGGGGGGCCGATTAAGGGGGAATGTGAGGAAATTCTTTTTCACAGGAAGGGTGGTGGATGCATGGAATGGCCTACCTCAAGAAGTGGTGGCTATGAATACAGTGCAGAGCTTCAAACAGGCATGGGATAGGCATATGGGAGCAATACAAATGACTATGAATAGAAAGGCCACTGACAGAGCAAAGGCCGATGGCACATTTATAAGGTAGAAAAAGAAATGGGCAGACTGGATGGGCCATGCGGTCCTTATCTGCCGTCAACTTCTGTGTTTCTATGTTTCTATGTTACTAGACCTAATAGTTGTACTATAATGCATGACAGTCCAGGGATTATTGGTGTGAATTTATTTGCAGTCCAGATGACCATTAAAAGATTGGCAAGCCTGACCTATTGATTAAAGGATTATAGAAACATCAACAGATATCCCCTCTGGGATGGGATTCCTAATAATGTCTTGGAATGGTGCAGGCATTTTGAACAAATGGAGTGATAGTGATTGGCCAGAATATACTAAAACAGCAGATATACTCTGCTTTCAGAAAACATGGCATGAAATAGCAGATAATTTGCTGTTAAATGGATATGATATGATAAACTCCCCAGCGAAAAGGGAGAATAAATCAGGACGATCATCTGGGGGGTTAATAATGTATGTTAAATTTGGATTATTTTTGAAACACACTACTTTACAGGTGGAAAAAACGTACTATAGTATTACTTGAATATCAAGGTTCATCCTTAATTATTTTGAATATATATGTGCCCCCTAGGCAATCAAAAGTCTATAAAGAAAGTGTATGGAAGGAGTTGGATAATGTACTGACTGGTCTCAAGTTAAAATCTCCACAGATTGACATACTAATTGTAGGAGATAAAAATGCCAGAATAGGCAAGTTTGACAGTTTGTTAGACAACTCTATTTATAATTCACTGTTTGAAAGCAAACATAGAAGCACTATGGACCTTAAAATAAATTAATCAATATCAGCATTAATAGAGATACTAAAAAAACATGATTTTTACCCACTAAATGGCAGATTGGAGGGTGATATGCATGGGAATTGTTCACATACCAAGAGTACTGGTATATCTTTATTAGATCTAGTTCTATGGTTTGGTAATATCCAAAAATGGTAAGCACTACAGATACAGTCTTGTTCAGAAAGTGACCACTTCCCAGTCCAATTATGGGGCAATTTAGATTTAACTCATGAAGATAGAAATCATGAATATAGGGAACAAGGCCTACAGGAAGTAAGATATAAAAAATGCCTTAAATGGTGTATTGAACTGGAGAGAAAAACTGTGGAACAAAGTGAGACGTCTGTACTTTATATTCTAGAGAATTATCATTATAACCTAACAGAGCAAGAAATATGGGCACAAGCAATGGTAGTTTTTAATATGATAGCATAGAATCTTTATAAACAAGTACCAAAATTAACCAATAAAAATAAAAGAAATGATGGATGGTTTGATGAATTGTAAGGAGAGGAGAGAGTAAGCATACAGAGAAACAGGAGAGGGGACACAAAATAAGACATGATAGGAGTGGTGCAGTGCAATGGCTGTGCGGCGGCAGTGTTCCAGGAGACATTCTGGAGGCTGCGATGCTGCCCTATTTGCAGGCACCTCTCTGGTCTGAGGGAGGAGGTTGCCCATCTCCAGGCTGACCTGGCTAGGATTCGAGAAACCTCCTCCCCCACCCAGGGACCACCAGGGCCAATGCCACTACCTCAGAGGTTGCCAAGAAAGAGGAGAGGCTGGACCAGGGTGGGCTCAGGAGGAGAGGGTGGTGGAACAGGTTGCATCCCTCCAGCTGTACCTCTCACAATTCATTGGCTCTTCTGGTGGATAGTGGTTCCTCTATGGAGGCACTTGCAGTGGAGACCAAGGAGGATGCTGGGAACCCTCACAAAGGAGACCCACAGGAGGGTGGCATGAGACCCCACAGGGGAAGGAAACAACTCCTGGTGGGGGACTCAATCATTAGGGAGGTAGAAATGGGGGAGGAAGGGGAGAGGGAGGTAAGGTGTCTGCCTGGTGCCACGGCTTGGAGGGACAGGAAGCGAATCCTCAGGATCGTGGGAGCAGCTGCACAAGGGAGGGAGCTGGATGTTATTGTCCACCTAGGAACAAATGACCTGGCTAGGAATGGGATCAGAGCAGTGCAAGAGGAGTTTGTAGAGTTGGGGAAGGGCCTTAGACAAGTAGCACATACAGTAACCTTCTCGGAGGTGCTGCCTGTCTGTGGCAAGGTTGATGCTAGGGTACTCCTCACCAGGGAATTCAATGAATGGTTGAAAAACTGGTGTGGAGCTCAGGGTTTTGGCTTCATTGGGGACTGGGGAGCCACCTGGAGGGATGCAGACCTATACTGGCGCGATGGTCTGCATCTGTCCAGGGAGGGAACCAGGATCCTAGGTGAGAGGTTTAAATGCTTCATTGGCAAGCATTTAAACTAGCCAAGGGGGGAGGCACTGAAAAGGAGCAGGGAAATCCCAGCCTCCCCCCACAAACAACAGTAATTAGTGAGGTAAACACCAAGGTAGAGAAGTCATTAGGGAGCAGGCCAGAAGTAAATGTAAAAAAAGGCAAAGGCAGTAAGGACAGGAATGGGGCTAAAAGGGGTAAGGCCATCAAAAAGTGGAGAGTGATGAGTACCAATGCCCGTAGTCTGTGTAACAAGTTACCTGAACTAGTGGCCTTGATGGAAGAGGGTTGCCTGGATATTGTGGCAGTCACAGAAACATGGTACACAGAAGCCATGACTGGGATGTCAACATACCAGGATACACAATCTACAGGAGGGACAGGGAGGGTAAAAGAGGAGGAGGAGGAGGAGGAGTAGCTCTTTATGTAAAGGAAGGGATCAAAGCAACAGAACTAAAGAGCAAACAGGGAGCAGATGAGACACTCTGAGTCACCCTAGAGACAGAAAATTGCACCACAATCTGCATGGGGGTTGTATACAGACCCCCATCTCAGGGGGAAGGAATGGACAAGGAAATGATAGAAGGCTTCCTTAGAATGGCAGAAAAAGGAGAGATATTGTTGATGGGGGACCTGAATATGCCAGATGTTAACTGGAGCACCTTTGCTGCAGGCACATCCAAGAGCAGGGTCATTCTTGATGCCCTACAGGGGGGCATGCCTCATACAGCTAGTACTGGAATCCACTCAGGAGGAAGCAATCTTAGACCTGGTACTCTCAAATGGGGACGGAGAAAGAATCTCAGATTTAGAAGTGGGTAGCCACCTGGGAACAAGCGACCACCAAACAGTGTGGTTCACGATAAACACAGCCATACAATCAAGCCATACAAAAGCAAGAGTATTGGACTTTAGGAGGGCTGACTTTGGGAAAATGAGAGAGTGCCTCAGAAAAGCACTAGCAAACAGGCAAGAAGGAGGGGTGGAGGAACAATGGAGAGTAATCAAAACAGCCATCACAGAGGCAACAAGCCTTTGTGTAAAGCAAATCAACAAAACACAACGAAGGAAAAAACTGCTATGGTTCTCAAAAGAGGCGGCAGGGAAGGTTAAGGAGAAAAGGATAGCATTCAGGAAATATAAGGAAACACAGAAGGAGAAGGACAGAGAACTTTATCAGTTAAAGCAGAAAGAGGCTGGGAAGGAAGTCAGAATAGCAAAGGCCCAAACCGAGGAAAGGATAGCCAACTCTGTTAAGAAGGGGGATAAGACCTTTTATAGGTACATTAGGGAGCGAAGAAAGACCAAAGGAGGGATACTGAGGCTTAATAAAGGGGAGGGAATGTGGGTAGAGGGTGACAATGAAAAAGCAGGGATACTGAACGAATATTTCTGCTCAGTATTCACAAAGGAAGAGGAGGGAGGTACCTAAACCAAACAAGAGAAACACTCTGAAGATGAGGGTCGATACCAGTCCATTTACAGAAGAAAGGGTTCTGAAAGAACTCATAAAATTGAAGGTGGACAAAGCAATGGGGCCTGATGGGATTCACCCAAGAATTCTAAAGGAACTAAGGGTAGAACTAATGACACTGCTGACTACTCTCTTTAACAAATCATGGGAGGATGGGGTGGTACCTAAGGACTGGAGGAGGGCGGATGTGATTCCTCTTCACAAAAGTGGGAGCAGGACAGAGGCAGGAAACTACAGACCAGTTAGTTTGACCTCAGTGGTAGGTAAAATGATGGAATCACTTCTGAAGCAAAGAATTGTTGAGTACCTAGAGGCCAGTGGGGCACAGGACCCAGGGCAGCATGGATTCACAATGGGAAGGACATGTCAGATGAATCTAATAGATTTCTTTGACTGGGTGACCAAAGTAGTAGACCAGAGAGGGACTGTGGACATGGCTTACCTAGATTTTAGCAAGGCATTTGATACAGTCCCACACAAAAGATTAATACACAAGTTAGCCAGCCTTGGAGTGGGTCCCAAGGTGGTAGCCTGGATAAAAACTTGGCTAGACAACAGGATGCAAAGGGTAGTAGTAAATGGAGTCCACAGTGAAGAAAGGAGGGTTACTAGTGGGGTACCGCAGGGTTCAGTACTGGGAGCTGTACTTTTTAATGTCTTTATAAGTGACATTGCAGAGGAACTGGAAGGAAAAGCATGTCTCTTTGCAGATGACACAAAGATCTGCAACAGGGTTGATACATCAGATGGAGTGGAAAGGATGAGAAGGGACTTGGCAAGGTTAGAGGAATGGTCAAATGTATGGCAGCTTAGATTCAATGCTAAGAAGTGCAAGGTAATGCACCTGGGAAACAAAAACCCAGGGGAAGAGTACACAATGGGGGGTGAGATACTGACAACAGTAAAAATGGAAAGGGACCTGAGGTAATTATATCAGATGACCTAAAGGTGGGCAAGCAATGTGAGAAGGCAGTAAGGAAGGCTGGGGGGATATTGGGATGCATAGGGAGAGGCATCAATAGTAGAAAACAGGAAGTTGTTATCCCTCTGTACAGACAGTTGGTGAGACCCCATCTGGAGTACTGTGTGCAGTTCTGGAGACCCCATCTCCGCAAAGACATAGACAGAGTGGAGGCTGTCCAAAGGAGGGCAACCAAAATGGTTCAGGATCTGCACCAGGAGACATACGAAGAAAGACTAAAGGAGCTTAATATGTATACCCTTGAGGAAAGGAGGGAGAGAGGGGACATGATAGAAACTTTCAAGTACCTCAAGGGAATCAACAAAGTCCAAGAGGGTGGCATCTTTCAGAAAAAGAGATGTGCAAGAACAAGGGGGCACAATTTGAAGATAGAGGGGGGACAGCTCAGAGGTAATGTGAGGAAGTATTTTTTCACAGAGAGGGTTGTGGATGCATGGAACAGCCTCCCTGAGGAGGTCGTGGAGTCAAGAACAGTGGGGGAATTCAAGAATTCATGGGACAGACATAAGGCAGTCCTAGTGGGGGGGTAGGAGGAAGTAAGCTGTTGGTTAATTAGGATCTGCAGCTTATCTGTTAGGTAGGAAAATGGGCTGACTAGGTGGTCCAAGCGGTCCTTATCTGCCATCAAATTCTATGTTTCTATGTAGAATGCAAACAACAAAAAGCAGTACTTACAGTGAAAGTAAGAGCAACTAGATACTCGGAAAATAGGCAGGAATTTAAATTGCTTAATCATCAAAGAAAAATGTATAAATCATTTCTTAAAAATAAACAATAGCAATATAATTGTAATAAATGGATAGAAATGTTACAGTGTATTTGCAGTAGAGATAATAGAACTTTCTGGTCTTTAGTAGCCAAGGGTACTAATGGTTCTACACCATGCTGGATTCATACATCCACAAAGAACGATGGATAAAGCATTTTAGTGAAATTTTTAACGAAAAAGAGAGAACAATTAGTCAGCAACATTTGTATGTTAACAATAACATTTCTGTAATCAGACAGGAAGTGTGCATGGCCCTTAAGAATATAAGATGAAATAAAGCTCCAGGGCTGGATTATATACCCTCATAAGTGTTTCTAGCTAGCCTAACTATATGGATTGATTTGTTTTTGATATTATTTAATAAGATAATTAAGGAATCTTATGTCCCTCAATCCTGGAAAGGTGCTATTATTGTTCCTGTACATAAAAAAGGCAATTACTAGGACTCAGCAATGTATAGACCTATAAGTCTTCTCCATACTTCCCTAAAAAAATTTTCCACAATTATACTACAGAAGCTTCAAGGGGAATTAGAGAAGCTAGGTGGTTTAAGTAAATCACAGGCCGGGTTTAAAACTGACTTTAGTACCATAGATAATTGTTTTATTTTTCTACATTTAAACATAGAAACATAGAATTTGATGGCAGATAAGGACCGCTTGGCCCACCCAGTCTGCCCATTTCCCTACCTACTGGATAAGCTGCAGATCCTAGTTAACCAGCAGCCTACTTCTTCTTACCCCCACCCCCCAGAATTGCCTTATGACTGTCCCATGCATGTTTGAATTCCACCACTGATTTTGACTCCACAACCTCATCCGGAAGGCCGTTCCATGCATCCACAACCCTCTCTGTGAAAAAATACTTCCTTAAATTACCTCTGAGCCGCCCCTCTATCTTCAAATTGTGGCCTCTTGTTCTTGCACACCTCTTTTTTTGAAAGATGCTACCCTCTTGGACTTTGTTGATTCCCTTGAGGTACTTGAAAGTTTCTATCATGTCCCGCCTCTCCCTCCTTTCCTCGAGGCTATACATATTAAGCTCCTTAAGTCTCTCTTCATATGTCTTCCGGTGCAGACCCTGCACCATTTTAGTTGCCCTCCTCTGGACAGCTTCCATCCTGTCTATGTCTTTGCAGAGATTGGGTCTCCAGAACTGCACACAGTACTCCAGATGGGGTCTCACCAGCTGTCTGTACAGAGGGATAATAACTTCCTGTTTTCTACTGGTGATGCCTCTCCCTATGCATCCCAGTATCCCCCCAGCCCTCCTTGCTGCCCTCTCACATTGCTTGCCCACCTTTAGGCCATCTGATATGACTACCCCCAGGTCCCTTTCCATTTTTGTTGTTGTTAGTATCTCACCCCCCATTGTGTACTCTTCCCCTGGGTTTTTGTTTCCCAGGTGCATTACCTTGCACTTCTTAGCATTGAATCTAAGCTGCCATACATTTGACCATTCCTCTAACCTTGCCAAGTCCCTTCTCATCCTTTCCACCCCACCCTGTGCATCAACTCTGTTGCAGATCTTAGTGTCATCTGCAAAGAGACATACTTTTCCTTCCAGTCCTTCCGCAATGTCGCTTATAAAGACATTGAAGAGGACCGGTCCTAATACTGAACCCTGCGGTACCCCACTAGTAACCTACCTTTCTTCTGAGTGGACTCCATTTACTATTACTCTCTGTGTCCTATTCTCCAGCCAATTCTTTACCCAGGCTGTCCTCTTGGGACCCACTCCCAGGCTGGCTAACTTGTATATTAATCTTTTGTGTGGGACTGTGTCAAATGCCTTGCTAAAGTCTAGGTAGGCCATGTCCACAGCCCCTCCCTGATCTACTACTTTGGTCACCCAGTCAAAAAAATCTATCAGATTTGTCTGTCATGACCTTCCCGCCGTGAATCCATGCTGCCTGGGGCCTGTGCCCTCTGGCCTCTAGATACTCGACAATTCTTTCCTTCAAGTGATTCCATCATTTCCTATCACTGAGGTTAAACTAACAGGTCTGTGGTTTCCTGCTTCTGTCTTGCTCCCACTTTTGTGAAGGGGAATCACATCTGCCCTCCTCCAGTCCTTGGGTACCACCCCATCCTCCCATGATTTGTTAAAAAGGGTAGTCAGTGGTGTCACTAGTTCTACCCTTAGCTCTTTTAGAATTCTGGGATGAATCCCATCAGGCCCCATTGCTTTGTCCACCTTCAGTTTTAAGAGTTCTTTCAGAACCCTTTCTTCTGTAAATGGGCTGGTATCAACTTCTGTATCCAGAGTGTTACTACTGTTTGTTTTATGTACCTCCCCTCTTCATTTGTAAATACTGAGCAAAAATATTTGTTTAGTATCTCTGCCTCACAGTCTCCCTCTGCCCACCCTCCCTCCCTCCCTTTATTAAGCCTCACTATCCCTCCCTTGGTCTTCCTTTGCTCCCTGATGTACCTATAAAAGTGACAGAGAAATACACTCATTTGAGAAAACAACATCTTTATGTATTATATGTGGAGTTCAAATCTATGTTTGATACAGTGAACAGACAGATACTATGGAACATCATGGAAAAAAGGAATAGATAAACAACTAATCCATATTATTAGTAATTTATATATGGAGTCAAGGGCAAAAGTTAGAACGGGCGTAAATGGTCAACTTATGCAACTATTGTACATTACAAGAGGGGTAAGACAGGGTTGTGCACTTGCCCCAAAACTTTTTTCAATTTATATAGATACCATGTTATCGGATTTTGATGTATTACAATCTGACTCTCCTAAAATATTAAAGAATAGTTGTGCTGCTATGGCTTTCACAGATGATAGTGTTCTTTTCTCATTGACTAAAAAAGGTCTACAGACTAAAATAGATTCTCTTGAGACTAAGACACAAGCTCTAAAGCTCCAAGTTAATATAACAAAAACACAAATTTCCATTTTTGGCAATAAAAGAGTTATAGGCTACTGGAAGTTGGGACCACAAACTATCATTAGTACTAATGTATACACATACAGTACTTAGGATTAGCCTTCTCAACAAATAGTCTTTGGAGCAAACAAAGTGAGAGAGTTTTGTTATTGGCTAGAAGAACAGCTTTTACATTGAATACATTTAACTATCTCTATGGAGGTATGTCTATGAAACCTCTTCTTGAAGCCATTAGAGCAAAGTGTATGGCACATATTGCTTATGCAGCTGAGGTGTGGGACATCAAGCAGAGGGAGAAGCTAATGGTAGCCATACACAAAGTATTACGAAGAACTATGGGAGTACCTCAGTCTTTTCTTGCCATCTGTATGAGGGCTGAGATGGGTTTAGCTAACATTAATGTTAGTTTTGATACCAAAAAGTTAACTTATTGGCTTTGTTTGACTAGGCTTTCTGAAGAATGAGTAGCCAAACAATGTCTACTTGAAAAAATCAGTTGGTACAATACAGGATGTTATAAAGCAGACTGGTTACATAATTTGTATCTACTATAGGATAAGTACCATATGTGATTCCTTAAAAAATGTACAGAACAAAATATAGTTATTAGTTCTCAATGTAAGAAGTATATAGTAAAAGAAGTAAGTAATTTCTGATGCAAAAAAGATATGGAAGAAATTTCAAAATCTAGTTACTCTCCATGGTTAGCTAAAAATTGTAAAAGTAACTTTCAACTACAGTATTACATGAAAGAACTTACTGACAAGAATCTCAGGAATACATTTGTTAGATATAAATTGGAAAATTTTGCTAGCAATATGATATTGGCATGGTATAATAAAACACATACCTTATCTACTGACTGTAATTCTGGTTTGGGGGTACAGAAAACTTACTGCACATGCTTTGGTTCTGTACTTGGTATAGCAAACAAAGAAAAATCTGTATAAAAACTATTTTTCATGTTGACTACATAGAATCTTTAGGTTTAGGGATAATTCCATTAACACAGATTATGATGTATTCAGAAGATCCTGTAACAATTAAAGCTTTAGCAAATTGTTTTGTAACTGTGGCAAGAGTCAAGAAAAAAAATTAGAATCTAAAATGTGACTAATGGCAGGGATTTAACATATAACTATTAATCTAGTCAGGGAATGGATTAAAAGTAACATCTGTGCCCTTCTAAATCTATGATTGCTAATAGTGACTGATAAATCCTCAAATGATTTAGTATTCTTAGATAAATAAATATGATGTATGTAATGATGTATGGGATATATACGTATTGTTTTAATTAAATGATATTGGATTTTAATGGAAAATATTTATATGTATGTGTTTATGTATTGTAATGACCTATGTGTCGATCAATAAACCTTTTACTACTTATGTTGCCCACACTTGACATGTCTGGCATGGAGTTTCCAAGTACTTCACCCTTTTTTTGTTTCTAAAGTAAATCCTCCCATCCCAGAGTGTCACATACATAGAAAAATCGGACTTACTTTCCCACCAAACAGTTGCAGCATATCCCCCTCATCTGCTCATAAATTCAAAAACTAAAAGTGAATCTGTCAATGTGACTGGCTTCATGCTCCTGGTTGGCTACTGACGTCACAGACCCCGTTCACCATTGCATAAGCAGTGAACCAGCACATGATCACATTTACAATGCTTTTAATTTACAGCAGGCTTCACTTAAAAAAAAAAAAAGGCAAGAAAGAAGAAAATCTCAGTGAAGCCGCATGCTCCCATAAATTCATCACTGCGGTCAGCTTCAGCTTTCACCTCTCCGAGCCCGGCCCGAACTGACTGAGCTGAGTACATACTCCTCTTCCATACCAGAAACAGTTTCTTCTTACCACAGACGGTTTCTTTCATTTTCTTGGTTTCCTCTTTCTTCTCCCAGTACAAAACACAGACCAGCTGTACTGGGAGAACAACATACAGACCACTAGCTCCATTACGATGTTGGGACTACCAGGGGGGTGAGCGGCTTCACAAAACCACAGCAAGACAAAACAGGGCTTTCCAGTTTCACAGTAAATAAAGCAAAACAGAGAAACAGAGACACAAATGGAGAAACAGGCTGGGAAATGTGTTTGGGGGCACAGGAGCTACTGGAACAGGGAACAAGTGTGCACAATGAAGAGAAGGTTTCAGCAGGAGAGTCACAGTGTGTTTGGGGGGTGTGAGGGATACAATAACCATAGGACCTCCACCTAGTGGCCAAAATAACCAGAAATACTTTTCTTGTCAGTGTGCCTACTCATTGAAAAAAATATAAAATAAAAATTGTTAATGACTTTTTTCTTTTTTTTTTTTTTTAACAAATGGGCCATTGTATAATAGGAATAATGCACTTCAGGGTGTGTGTTGTGCTGGGGATAACATCACTTCTCAGGTGCTGGACACACTCAGCCTGTGGCCTCATGCCCAACCACCCAAGGCATGACGTTATCCCAGCACAACATACACCCTGTTCTGCATTATTTCTTTATTAAACATCCTCAGATAACATATATACACTGTAAACACAAAATTGTGGTACCTATTCTCATGGCTAAAAATCGCAAGCAATCAAATCACTCACACCTGTTCAAAGCCTCATGAACATGCTGGATGATTAAAGATGTAACAATTAGCAGTAAAATACACAAACAGCATCCCTTTAAACAAATTGCTTTAGAGCAATCCATTCTGCAGTTTATTTTGAAAAGATGTTGACATGCGTTGTACTGTTCATTTGGCTATAATGTTAGCTATTCCTGCATATTCTGAGTGAGCACACTTTTGTCTTTTTTCCTCACCTTTTCCCATTCAGTGACAGACAGTCAGCGATATTGTGATCTGTTCCTTTAATTCCATGTCTATCTGCTCTGATGGTTCGTCTTGGTCATGCCCATGTGTTTTTCCATTTTTTATGTTGGCTTGCCGCACGTCCGTGCAAGTCAACATCTTGCCATAGTGGCAGATTTTGGAGGTGCGTCAGCATGGGCGAATGCAAGGCTCGCATCAGTAGGTGCGTCCAGCATTCCCCAATAAGGTAGCATGCTTCTGTTGACACCAACATTATGTAAAGTGGACAAAACTTCTAAGGAAAGTGCTGCTGCAATCAGAGACAAGTTCCTCATGCAGCAGCACCGATGACATGCCTCCCGATGAGAATTTCCTGGTTAACATTTAAAATGAGACTTGGGTCTCAAAGAGAATACCACTGTAAAGGAATGAGACTGGACACCACTGTTTTCTCTTTAATTGTATTAACTAGAAAATGCAGCAAATAAAGAAGGTGTTGTCCCTAAATGCCTAGTTCGCACGTCCAACTAGATGCTACACAGTTTTGCTTTGTTGTTTGTTTGCTTACTTTGGCATTCAGAATTCTAAGATAAATAAAGAAGGCGCTAAAAATGTAAAATGGGTGGGGAGGAGCAAGTCCAGTGGGCGGTGCGGTCAGTTTTACCAGCAGAAGGGGGCTCTTGTTAACTGCTGAGAGAGAGAATGGAGAAGAAGGAATCACGTATCAGCCAACTTCAACTTGCTACTTAATGAATGGCTGCAGTGTAACAGCTTTTCAACTCGGTACCAAAGTCTGCACCGCAGCTCACTCATTCTAGCTGTCCCGCATTCCCCCACCTCCTGTCTCCGTTCAGCTACACAGCTCTTTGGATGTGCATGGAAACATTACTTTTTACCTGTTTATCAAAGTGCATTCTATTTTGATTCTTTTCTAAACTGTTTTTTCCCCTCACTCACTCCATTTCTGTCAGTCTGTGAAACAGACCTCCCCAGTCGCTCAAGTAACCCCTTTGCTAATTACCCATTCTTCCACCCACCAGGACTTGTTGCCTGCCCGCCTGCAAGCCACCCACCGTATTCTGATCGCAAGGAGCTGGCAAAGGATTATCACACAAAACCATGACTGAGACATAAACATACCAGGATACACTGTCTACAGGAGGGACAGGGAGGGTAAAAGAGGAGGAGGAGTAGTTCTTTACATAAGGGAAGAAATAAAAGCAACAGAACAAAAGGATAAACAGAGAGGAGAAGAAGCACTGTGGGTAAATTTGGAGACAGGCAATGGCACCACAATATGCACAGGGGTTGTATACAGACCCCCTTCTCGGGGGGAGGAAATGGACAGGGAAATGATAGAAAATATACTTAGAATGGCAGAAAAAGGAGATATTGCTGATGGGCGATCTGAATATGCCAGATGTTAACTGGAGTGCAGTTGCAGCTGCCACTTCGAAGAGTGCAGTTATTCTAGATGCCCTACAGGGGGCATGCCTTAGACAACTAGTACTGGAGCCCACTCGAGAGGGAGCAATATTAGACTTGATTCTCTCAAATGGAGATGGAGAGAGGATCACAGATGTAGAAGTGGGTAGCCATCTGGGAACTAGCGACCATCGAACAGTATGGTTCACAATAAACACAGCAATAGAGTCAAGCCATACAAAGACAAAAGTACTGGACTTTAGGAGGGCTGACTTTGCCAAAATGGGTGAGTGCCTAAGGAATGCACTAGCAAATGGGCAGGAAGGAGGGGTGGAAGAACAATGGGGAATAATAAAAACTGCCATCACAGAGGTAACGAGCCTTTGTGAAGCAAATAAACAAAACAAGACGATGTAAGAAACCACTATGGTTCTCAAAGGAAGTGGCAGTGAAGGTTCAAGAGAAAAGAAAGCATTCAGGAAGTACAAGGAATCACAGAAGGAGCAGGACAGAGAACTGTATCAGTTAAAGCAAAAGGAGGCTGAGAAGGCAGTCAGAACAGCAAAGGCCCAAACCGAGGAAAAGATAGCCAACTCAGTTAAGAAGGGGGATAAAACCTTTTATAGGTACATCAGGGAGCAAAGGAAGACCAAGGGAGGGATAGTGAGGCTTAATAAAGGGGAGGGAGGGTGGGCAGAGGGAGACTGTGAAAAGGCAGAGATACTAAACAAATATTTTTGCTCAGTATTTACAAATGAAGAGGGGGAGGTACATAAAACAAACAGTAGTAACACTCTGGAAACAGAAGTTGATACCAGCCCATTTACAGAAGAAAGGGTTCTGAAAGAACTCTTAAAACTGAAGGTGGACAAAGCAATGGGGCCTGATGGGATTCATCCCAGAATTCTAAAAGAGCTAAGAGTAGAACTAGTGACACCACTGACTACCCTTTTTAACAAATCATGGGAGGATGGGGTGGTACCCAAGGACTGGAGGAGGGCAGATGTGATTCCCCTTCACAAAAGTGGGAGCAAGGCAGAAGCAGGAAACTACAGACCTGTTAGTTTAACCTCAGTGATAGGGAAAATGATGGAATCACTTCTGAAGGAAAGAATTGTCGAGTATCTAGAGGCCAGAGGGGCACAGGACCCTAGGCAGCATGGATTCACAGCGGGAAGGTCATGCCAGACAAATCTGATAGATTTTTTGACTGGGTGACCAAAGTAGTAGATCAGGGAGGGGCTGTGGACATGGCCTACCTAGACTTTAGCAAGGCATTTGACACAGTCCCACACAAAAGATTAATATACAAGTTAGCCAGCCTGAGAGTGGGTCCCAAGATGACAGCCTGGGTAAAGAATTGGCTGGAGAATAGGACACAGAGAGTAATAGTAAATGGAGTCCACTCAGAAGAAAGGTAGGTTACTAGTAGGGTACCGCAGGGTTCAGTATTAGGACCGGTCCTCTTCAATGTCTTTATAAGCGACATTGAGGAAGGACTGGAAGGAAAAGTATGTCTCTTTGCAGATGACACTAAGATCTGCAACAGAGTTGATGCACAGGGTGGGGTGGAAAGGATGAGAAGGGACTTGGCAAGGTTAGAGGAATGGTCAAATGTATGGCAGCTTAGATTCAATGCTAAGTGCAAGGTAATGCACCTGGGAAACAAAAACCAGGAGAAGAGTACACAATGGGGGGTGAGATACTAACAACAACAAAAATGGAAAGGGACCTGGGGGTAGTCATATCAGATGACCTAAAGGTGGGCAAGCAATGTGAGAGGGCAGCAAGGAGGGCTGGGGCGATACTGTGATGCATAGGGAGAGGCATCATCAGTAGAAAACAGGAAGTTATTATCCCTCTGTACAGACAGCTGGTGAGACCCCATCTGGAGTACTGTGTGCAGTTCTGGAGACCCAATCTCCGCAAAGACATAGACAGGATGGAAGCTGTCCAGAGGAGGGCAACTAAAATGATGCAGGGTCTGCACCGGAAGACATATGAAGAGAGACTTAAGGAGCTTAATATGTATAGCCTCGAGGAAAGGAGGGAGAGGGGACATGATAGAAACTTTCAAGTACCTCAAGGGAATCAACAAAGTCCAAGAGGGTAACATCTTTCAAAAAAAGAGGTGTGCAAGAACAAGAGGCCACAATTTGAAGATACAGGGGGGACGGCTCAGAGGTAATTTAAGGAAGTATTTTTTCACAGAGAGGGTTGTGGATGCATGGAACGGCCTTCCGGAGGAGGTTGTGGAGTCAAAATCAGTGGTGGAATTCAAGCATGCATGGGACAGTCATAAGGCAATTCTGGGGGGTGGGGGTAAGAAGAAGTAGGCTGCTGGTTAACTAGGATCTGCAGCTTATCCAGTAGGTAGGGAAATGGGCAGACTGGGTGGGCCAAGCGGACACCACAGAAGTTATACTAATTCGAAGTACAGCTATGGAGCGCACATGACTGTGCTGGATGTTGCCGGTTTGGAGGGCGTCTCAGTCGGAGTGGCAGAGGAGAAAAGGGAACAATAGGAAATGGATGCCACGACTCTGAGATTCCAAGCTAATGGGCGGGCGGCTGTGGGGAGGGAGCAGTCCTCCCACAGCTGAAAGCTGGAGAAAGCACTTGGGAACTGGTGGGGTAAGTTGAACTGCATACAACTTGTATAATTTTCTTTCTATTTTTATATGAGAAAAACCGGGTTGTTAAACATTTAGAAGTTTTGGGGAGCTTGGATTAGCACACCAGAATGTACGAAAGTGATACATTTGTCTCGTTTGGTATATTCTACATTAAAATGTAATCCCCCGAGGAAATGGTTTGTTGGATTGTAAAAACTTGCAGTAGCAAAGCGAAAAAAAAAGTTTGCTGTGACTTGGAGGGCTGCTGATGATGACAGACGAAAGTGGTAGTAGTCTCTTGCATTCAGTGGGGGAGGAATGTCAGGAATGGCAAAGATGTGACGGTTTATTTTGTGACTGTATCCCTTGTTGCATGAAATACCAGTGCAGGAGCAGGGGAAAATAAGTGCATTAAAGTATAATATAAAAAGTTGTTGCTCAAGAATAATCTTGTTGCAAAATCAAATGTTAGGTTGGTGTAGATTTTAATGTGGTGGCATAGACAACTACAGAGGAGCTATGTTGCATTTTCTAAGTTTGCAAACCCTTTATTAATTTAGCCTTTGTATCTTGTTTTTTTTAATATTGCCAAAAACATCTCCATCATGTGTCATGCACAAAGCACCATAAACTAATGAAAGAAAAAGGTTACTATGGGCACTGTGCTGTTAATAAAGCCTTGCAGTCTGGCAGAGTGAGGAGAGGGTGACGTGTCCTCCTGTTCTTCAGATCAGCTGGGAGAGGTTTCTTGTGCAGCTTTTAAGGGTAATTTTCCTCTACCTGTTTCCCCTCGAAGTACTTCATTTCCTGTAGACCCCCTAGAAACTTCATTATCCTTTACTGACAAGTGCTCTGGTAACTTTTAGTCAGCGGCATACTTCTGTGGTTGGTTGAAGATGCAGCAATTGGTGTAGATGTGGTAGTCGGGGAGCTGTGAACAGATATATCTTAAATCTCTTTCTGTAAAAGGGCACAAAGAGGAGTTGTGCTGCCCTGTATGAGTAGAATTGATTGAAAAAGGTTGTTATACCTTTTATTTGACCAACATAGCTTAATATACGAGCGTTTGAAGCCACATAGACACCTATGTCAGGCATTGTGACAACACAGCTACAGGGACATTTTATACAGAACACTCATGTTAATTATTTTTGTACTGTTGAAGGAAAAAGAGGTGACTGTCATGTTTAGCATGTTTCTTCTCTGTTTTGCTGACTTTCTACATCATGCTGCGAAATGCAATGTCATCCATGCTAGGGTTACCAGATGTCCTCTTTTAGAGGATGTGTCCTCTTCTCCAGCTGCCTAATATTCTTCATGTGACTTCGTCATCCTGTTTTTTTTTATTATTATTATTATTATATTATTATTTTGTTATGTATTTTTTTTACACTCTCCTACCCAGGACCCCCTTGTAAATGATCTGTGAAGGCGGTGGAGACTTTAAACCCATTTGCTCGGGGTCTGGCACAAGGGCTCATCGGGGGAGGTACTAAGGGGCCTCTTTATGGCATCCCAAAATCTGGTACTCCTACATGGTACCAAAAGGGATTGTGCTGTGTCCGTCAGAGAGGAATTTATTTTTTGGAGCCCCTTCAGTGCCGAAGGTGACTTGGAAAGATGCTCTCAGTCTATCAACATTAAAATGTGTTGCACTGACCTTTAAAAGTCACAGCAAATGTCCAGCATGCATAATAAGAATTATAAGAATAGTTTGGTTGTTTATTTATTTATTTATTTGCTTTTGTTAACCAGGTAAGCATACTAAACAGCACGTGACTCTTTCCAGGTGTGACCTGGGAGGGTTACAAGTGTACAAATCAGAGTAAACAGGTAGAACAGGGAGCACATTAAGCCATTAAATAACTGTTACAACGAGAGGTACATAGTGAACTGGTTCATACAGGAGCAATATACATAGTGAAATAGGGACGAGGGGTAGAATAGCAATATGTACATGCAAGGGGGTAAAAACCAAAGTACATACAACAAACATCACATAGTTGATGTCGTAGTGTTGTAAAAACTGTTTCAATAACATTAGTTTACATTTTTAATGGTTTGCATGTGCAGCAAAAGAGCTAACATTATAACAAAATCATGAAATCTTTGTGGAGCAATTTCTGTGCTGTGTGTGTGTGTGTGTGTGTGTGTGTGTGTGTGAAGCCAACATATTCAAATGATTAGCATAGCACTTACCAAGTTAGCACCACACTAACCATGCATAGCACCAGCATTTGAGAGGTGCCATAGTCAGAGGCGGTAGGTGGGCTGCACAGTCCTGGAAGCATGACAGTGCAGACAATACCATTGCACCTATGCAAATGAGAAATGAGGACTCTTGCATGCGTAAGGGGTGCAGTGATATATTAAACAGTTTTGGCAGTGTGCTTATAGTCTGCTCACTTTATTGAATGTAATCAAATTGTATATATTGTGTACCAAATCTTTGCATACTATCCTCATGTTCCCTATCCCCCCATTGCACCAGGAGATGAGCAACTTGTTGCTGAGCATCCCTTTCTGGTGAAATATTTCAATTAATAAAGAAATAAAAAAAGCCTCATTTCAGCAAGATTTAATGCTGCAAAAACCCTGCCTTTAACAGTACGCAGTGGCTGCATCCCCCCCCAAACCCATGCTGTAATTATTTGTAATATCCCTGGTGTCTACAGGTTCCCCCAGCAACCCAGTCACCCCTGTTGTACAGTTTCTCCAGTCTCCTTAGCATCTAGTGGTCCCCTCCTCAAGCACCCATGCATGAAAATCTTTAATCACCCACACTGTGCTTAACCTATATATACCCTGGTGACTAGTGGTCCCCCTCCCCACAAACAGTAACTAATCCCCCCGCCAACCTGCTCACTCCATACCAACCCCCACCCCCACCATAGAAACCAGTCCACAGACACAAACCGTGGTGGCAACTTGCATAGCTCTTTGCTCACCTCCTCGGCTGGTCACTGTCTGACTGTCAGTGAGTGATCATGAATACAGTGTTAAAGCTAACTATCTGACTGTTGCTTAGGACCAGCTGTGGGCTGTTTACCGCACAGCAGTACTGACTGTGTTGTGGCCGACTCTGAATATTGTGGCTGTAGTGCTGTGCTTGAAATCTAAACTTCTGCTGTTTGTTTAACTGCCCCAAGGTCTCTGAATTACCTTTTAACAGTTTTTACGGTCTTGTATGATAACCAAATAATGTTCTGTATATCATCATAATCACCTACTGTCATCATCAGTGTGCAAGTCAGCACAGTGTTCTTAAAGTGTATAGCACTGCTTCTCTTTCAACAACAACAAAAAAAAATTCAGAACCAGTCCTGGTCTTTTGAGAGAATGAATTTTCAATTTACTAGTAGCTCTCAAGGGGTCTAAACCCCCCCACCCCCACCCCCAAACACAGCAACATACAGGTACTGTAGGCTGTCAGTTCTACTATATGGACTTGAGTGTTACAGGCTCAAAACCTTGAGGGATGGTCTCTGACTGACTGTTGTCACTTTGGGAATTCTTTTCCTTCCTGTTAGAAGTCACCTTGGGAATTCTTTTCCCTCCTAACTGTCAGAAGTCAATCAACAAAAGCCTACTAGAAATGGTGAACTCAACGGTCTCGTACTAAGGGTGAAACCAGTTGCCTCCCAGTAAATGAAGGGACCTGTTATATTCGATGGCTCTGTGTGTGTGTGTGAGCAGGGGAGGAAGTGTTGTTATAACCAGCGAGAGCTCAGTCTGTGGTTATTTTGCAAACTGCAGGGTGCTGGTTCTATATTTGAAGTTCTTGTTCAGTTATGTCTGTGAGTTTTGACCACAGACGCTTTTTTAGAGAGTTCATTGTGTGGCATCTTTGCTTGTCTTCTCCATCCGCTGCTGTTCCTGTCTTGCACATGTGTATGGAAACTGCTTGCACCTTTTACAGACCTCTACCATGGGATCCTTGCACCCGAGAATTTCAGAGGGTGCGACTTCTTTCCAATTGTGCAAATATGTCAAAGACGGAAGGGATGCTGTATTCTGCTCTGGCTTACATCAAGTAGAATCTAGTCAGGATCCTTATATGGTGTCTTCCATATACTTCATGTCTCAAAGTGTTTCATAGGTCAGTGAGTTACACAATGGTAGAGCATGGGACTATGCAGGCAGACATATGAGCCATTTAGCATTTAACAAATTGATGACCTAAACGCACACCCCAATTCCTGTCAATCTGTTCAGGGTGGGGTTAGTGTCACTTCAATACTTTACTGCCATTCCTATTATGCATCTCTCTAACTCCTGCACTATCAATGCCAATGCCAATGCCAGCAAGCCAACATTCGGCACTGACAAATGCTTGTTTGTTCTAAGTAAAGTCATGTTTATTTATCTACTGTCTGACTATGGTTTTAACTGTCCATTGGAGCCTTTCCCAGAGACGTTATGGGGTCTGTGTAATGCAATACTCATTTAAACTGCTGCTATCTGAACTGACTCACAAGGATTGGTTCAGTGAGTTGCTACTTACTTTTGTGAGACAAAGCAGCTTTATTTATTTTGTTCCTTCTGTGTGCATGGTCTGGTTTATTCTAAATAAATGAATTGCAATACTTGTCATTAGCAACAGATGCTTCCACTTGTAGCAGCACACTATATAAGGTTAGACTTGCTACTACATGGCACTATGAGAAGTAAAATGACACCTTAGAGAAAGAGAAGCATGCCTATGGAAAATACTTGCCACAGAAAACAGCCCTTGCTTTTATTGTGTGGTCCGGCTATTTTATCTACTTTTTCATGGTGTGCTTTTGCTCTTGACGATTGGTTACCTGTCTCTTTGTATTAATAAACAAGGCCACTGATTTGCCCTGATTGAATTAGTGAAATTCTGTTTTGAAGACTTGAAATTCTAAGACTGCACTGGTGATTGCTCGCTGTTCTAAATTCCAGACTGTATGTGATTCAACTGTCAATCTTTTAGCATACAGTATGTATAAATAAGAATAAAAGAAGGCTTAACATATATCAAATTAAATAAAGCAACATGAAATAGTACAGGAAGCAATTTAAAGAAATATACAAGTTCTGCAGATTTATGGTCTGGTATAAATGCCAAATTGCATGAAATTCTGTGTTTTAACCAGTGCGTAAACAGTCCAGATTCTGGATTTTTAATTGATTTTCTAGTAGAAGAATAAAGATCAGTGGCCTTGTTAATAAATTAGAAGCCTGCTGCAACAGTGATTTGTAGACAGCTGAAGAATTGCAAACAGAAATTTGGAACCAAATGTGGTGATGGGGGGAATTTAATTTTGATTGTTAGGCAGAGAAAGTGGAGTTGGTGATTTTATGGCAACAGCCTGCTTTAGAAATTATTTGGAAGTATTTTATCACAATTGGGAGAAATACAACAGCAGTAATTTGATGAAGAGTTTATTTTAATGGTAATATAACACGGGGGGGGGTTGACACTCTTTCACAAAACAGAAGCGTAGCTCTAGAAACAGAGTAAAACCATCCTCTGAAACTGTAAGTCACAGCGTTTAATACCAGTGATGTGTACCCCCTTTGTAACAACCTGGACTGGAATGTATCCTGGACCAGAATGCTCCAAATCCCCTGCCAGAATGGCACTGTACAATCATTATGGGGGGTGTTCCAGAAGGAACTGGGGTAGGGGGGAGGCATTCAGTTTGGAGGCACTGAGCCATGCTTCCAAGGGCATTCCAGTTTGGGTGTGTTGGGGATTTCACCCATACCATTTCCAGAGAGAGCACAGCAAGGCAGGATCTGGGGGAAGGGCTTGGGGAAGAGGTACACCCAGCTAAAAACGCAAGAAAAGTTATTTCCCTTGACTTCTTGCATGTTGTGCTTCCTAGGATGGTTTGTCCTGAAGGGTTACATTTTCTTCATGTGCAGTTTTGTTTGGGAGAAGTAGTGCAGGATTTTTATATGCAGAGCTCTGAAACAGCCTGATAACACATTACTCAGTGACCCGTAGGTGTTTCCTAATAATAGAGCACAGACATTGGGAGAAATAAATAAACAAGAAAATGCTAAGAAAAAAAGTAAATTTACAATGTGTACTAGCTGTGACTGTTGCCTCAAAATACTATGTCCATCTGTTGAAAACCCATAATCTGGTTCCTCACTTTTAAATGCCTAAGTTATAACCATTCATTGCAGTTTCACTATGCTTGCTTGTAACTTTGGAAATGTTAATTATATATATATTTTTATTTTATTTTACTATTTATGCCTCCTTCTCATCCTCTCAGCTCTGGTCTTCCTCGGGAGCACATGGAGTCATCCTCCTATGGCACACACCCTACCTGGCCAGCCTCCGTTGCCCATGTAGCCTCGGTTGTACCCCCAGGTGGGGATGGGGCAGGCCCCAATGCCCTGACATAGTTTTAACGTCAGTCAGGAGGATGCCAGGGGGGCAGCTGCAAATCAAGGGCAAGCTCTGGTGCTCCATCTCTGCCAGAGCTGAGAGGCATTTTCTCTGGGGAGTGGCTAATGCCCTGACTTCAAGGCATATCCGAAGTCTGCCACTCCCCCACTTCTTTTCTCTACTACTCAGTGCTTGCTGTATCTCCAGCCTCCACCAGAGCACCGAACTGGGACCCCTGTCCCTCCCCGGGAGAGGAGCGCTGTCCTCCAGATGCTCAATCCTCTCCCTCCCTGCCATACCCCAGCAACCCAGGCTCATTCCCGAACCCGGGTCACCAGAGGCGGCACGAGCTGTGGTGTCCAGCGCCTCAACCCTCAGCGCCACCGGGCCGGCTTTGTAAATGTTAAATATTTTGATCCCAGATTTTCAATATAGCCTTCTTTTTACTCCATCTTATGTATATCATAGCTGTCATTTTTCAAATCCTGACCAAAATGTGTTTTTGCACCTGTGGCACGGATCGGCATTGCAGTTGTGCATAATTACGTTTTGGCAGGGATTCGAAAATGTTTTGTACTGGATACATGAGGTGGGGTAATAAGATGCCTATGCTGACAATTTGGTGCCTTAGAAACATAGAAACATAGACTTTGATGGCAGATAAGGACCGCTAGGCTCATCTAGTCTGCCCATTTCCCAACCTACAGGATAGGCCGCAGATTCTAGTTAACCAACAGCCTATTTCTTCCTACCCCCCACAAGAATTGTCTTATGTCTGTCCCATGCATTCTTGAATTCTCCCACAGTTTTAGACCCCACAACCTCCTCAGGAAGGCTGTTCCATCCATCCACTACCCTCTCTGTGAAATAATACTTCCTCACATTGCCCCTGAACCGCCCTCCTTCTATCTTTAAATTGTGTCCCCTTGTTCTTGCAAGTCTCTTTTTCTGAAAGATGCTACCCTCTTGGACTTTGTTGATTCCACTGAGATACTTAAAAGTTTCTATCATGTCCCCCCTCTCCCTTCTTTCCTCAAGGGTATACATTTTAAGCTCCTTTAGTCTCTCCTCATACGGCTTCTCTTGCAGACCCTGCACCATTTTAGTTGCCCTCCTCTGACTACCTCTATCCTGTCTATGTCCTTATGGAGATGGGGTTTCCAGAACTGGACACAGTACTCAGATGGGGTCTCACCAACTGTCTGTACAGAGGATAACAACTTCCTGTTTTCTGCTGCTGATGCCTCCCTATACATCCCAAGTGTACCCTCAGCCTCCCCTACTGCCTTCTCACATTGCTTGCTAACCTTAAGGTCATCTGATATGATTACCCCAGGTCCCTGTCCTTTTGTTGTTGTTACTACCTCCCCACCCATTGTGTATTCTTCCTGGGTTCTTGTTTCCCAGGTGCATTATTTTGCACTTCTTTGCATTGAATCCTAGCTGCCATACTCTGACCATTCCTCCAACCTTGCCAAGTCCTTTTCATCCTTTCCACGCCTCCTGTGTATCAACCCTGTTGCAGATCTTTGTGTCATCTGCAAAAGGCATACTTTTCCTTCAGTCCCTCTGCAATGTCACTGATGAAGACATTAAAAGGACTGACCCAATACTGAACCCTCACGGTACCCCATTAGTAACCCCTCTTCTTCAGAGTGGACTCCATTTACAATAACCTTCTGTGTCCTGTTGTGCAGCAATGTTTTACCCAGGCTTACCAACCTGGGACCCACTCCCAGGCTGGTTAATTTGACTATTAATCTTTTGTGGGACTGTGTCAAATGCCTTGCTAAAGTCTAGGTAGGCCATGTCCACAGCCCCTCCCTGGTCTACTACTTTGGTCACCCAGTCAAAGAAATCTATTAGATTCGTGCTTGACATGACCTTCCGCTGTGAACCCATGCTGCCTTGGGTCCTGTGCTCCACTGGCCTCTAGGTACTCAACTATTCTTTCCTTCAGAGTGACTCCATCACTTTCCCTACCACAGGGTCAGACTGACAGGGTCTGTAGTTTCCTGCCTCTGTCTTGGTCCCACTTTTGTGAAGGGGAATCACATCCACCTTCCTCCAGTCTTCGGTGCCACACCATCCTCCCATGATTTATTAAAAGAGTAGCTAGTGGTTTCACTAGTTCCTCCCTTAATTCTTTTAGAATTCTGGGGTGAATTCCATCAGGACCCATTGCTTTGTCCGCCTTCAGTTTTAGGAGTTCTTGCAGAACCCTTTCTTCTGTGAAAGGACTGGGATCGACCCCCCTATCAAGAGTGCTTCTGTTAATTGGATTAGGCACTTCCCCCTCCCCTTTTGTGAATACTGAGCAGAAATATTCATTCAGTATCCCTGCTTTTTCACTGTCCCCCTCTGCCCACCCACCGTTCATTCTATTCAGACTCACTATCCCTCCCTTTGTCTTTCTATGCTCGCTGATGTACCTATAAAAGGTTTTAGCCCCCTTCTTAACTGAGTTGGCTATCTTTTCCTCAGTTTGGGTCTTTGCTATTCTGACTTCCCTCCTTGCTTCCTTCTGCCTTAACTGGTACAGCTCTCTGTCCTGCTCCTTCTGTGTTTCATTATACTTCCGGAATGCTATCTTTTTCTTCCTGACTTTCACAGCCACCTCTTTTGAGAACCATAGTGGCTTTTTCTTTCGTTTTGATTTGTTTATTTGCTTCACGCAAAGGCTTGTTGCCTCTGTGATGGCAGTTTTGATGATACCCCATTGTTGCTCCACACCTCCTTCTAGCCTGTTTGCCAGTGCTTTTCTGAGGCACTCTCCCATCTTGCCAAAGTCAGCCCTCCTAAAGTCCAGTACCCTCACTTTTGTATGGCTTGACTCTGTAGCTGAGTTTAACGTGAACCACACTGTTTGATGGTCACTTGTCCCCAGATGGCAACCCACTTCTAGATCTGAGATCCTCTCACTGCCCCTGTTTGAGAGTATGAGGTCAAAGATTTCTCCCTCCCGAGTGGGTTCCGAAACTAGCTGTCTAATGCCTGCCACCTGTAGGGCATCAAGAATGGCCCTGCTCTTGGATGTGGCTGCAGCAAATGTGCTCCAGTTAACATCTGGCATATTCAGGTCTCCCATCAACAGTATCTCCCCTTTCTCTGCCATTCTAAGAATGCCTTCTATCATATCCTTGTCCATTCTCTCCCCCTGACATGGGGGTCTGTACACAACCCCTGTGTGGACTGTGGTGCCCTTTCCAGTCTCCAAGATGACCCACAGTGCCTCTTCTCCTCCCTGTTTACTCTTTTATTCAGTTGCTTTTATCCCTTCCTTTACATAGAGAGCTACTCCTCCCCCTCTTCTCTCCTGCCTGTCTCTCCTGTAGGTTATGTACCCTGGTATGTTAACATCCCAGTCATGGTTCTCTGTGTACCATGTTTCTGTGACTGCTACGATATCCAGGCATCCCTCTTCCATCAAGGCCACCAGCTCAGGGAGCTTGTTGCCCAGACTACGGGCATTGGTACTCATTACCTCCATTTCCTGATGGCCTTACTCCCTTTGCCCCATCCCTGTCCTTCTTGCCTTTGTCACTTTCTCCATTTACCCTGCCCTTCTCCCTATTGACACCTCTATGTTGGTGTTTGCCTTACTACTGTGATTATTTGGGGGCTAGATTTCCTGCTCCTTTCAGTGCCTCCCCTTGGCTGGTTTAAAAGCTTGCCAATGAAGCATTTAAACTTAGCCTTTACCCAGCTACATACATATACGCATCTACAGAGGGATGGGAGCACAGGGTCCAAAGGATGCTGCGCTCCCACAGTAAAATGAGGATATTATTATACTATTACAAAAAGTAAGGAAATGCCAGCCAGCTGAGTGGTGCTGAGGGTTGAGGTGCTAGACAGCACACCTCGCACCACACCGGTGACCTGGATTTGGGAATGAGCCAGGGTCATTGGGGGTTGGCTGGGGGGGAGGGACAGAGCTGGATTGAGCAGCCAGAAGGCAGCTCTCCTCTCCTGGGGAGGGTTTCCTGTTGCTTCTGCCACACAGCTGCCACCAGGTGGAGGTCTGGTGGTGGTGCAGGACAGGATGCAACACTTATGGGAGCACGTCGTGGGTTTGCAGTGTGTGCGTGCCTCCACATGCTCATGTACGGCAGCGACTGGGGATGGGGAGAAAACAGGTGGAAAACTGTGCCAACTGGCAGGATGATGCTGGTCCCCCACAGGCTCCATGCTGAGCCAGCCAGGCACCTAACATAGAAACAAAGAAGTTGATGACAGATAAGGGCCACAAGGCCCATCCAGTCTGCCCATTTCTTTTTCTACCTTATGAATGTGCCACCGGCCTTTGCTCTGTCAATGGCCTATCTATTCATATTCATCTGTTTTGCTCCCTTATTTATTTAGTTTTTGTTGACCGGGTAAGTGCACTAGACAAATCCTGCCTATTTTCAGGCACTACCCGGGGGAAGGGGATACAGATAAATGCCAACTGACCTTGAACCAGATTAAGCTGTTGGTGGTATTTTTAGTGAATGAGGAAAGTTTGGCCAGGACACTGGGGAAATTCCCCTTCTGTTTGCCAGTAGGGGGACCCCTTTGTCCATCGTAGGATGGCTGAGTCAGTTGCTGTGCTGCCACTGGAGGGGATGGATGTGCAGCTGGGAGAAAAGCTTGGCTCCCCTGCAGCTTTATCGCTGTTACCTATGGACATTTCTGCTGCAGCTGATGTGCCTACTGAAGCTATTGTGCCTACTGAAGCTATTGTGCCTCTAGGTTTTGTTGAGGCTGCCTGCTCATCTGCATTGCCAGTTTTGGATCGCTTCTGTCGGTCTGTATCGCCCAGACTGGATTCCGGTTTGCCTCCTGTGGAATCTTCTAAAGAGGAATTGAATAAGTTACTGTTGGAAGATGAGCAACTATATTTGCAAAGGAAGAAAGACATTTTGCACCGTTTTGGACCAACTAGTTTGCTGACTACGTTTGCGGCTTCCGGCCTTCTTGTTGACACTTCACTGCCGGCTGCTATGGTTACGGAGCGTCCGGAGGTTCCGTCTGAGCCGGGCATTGTTTTTCACCGTTCCGGCTAAGATCAGGCAGCTGCTACAGTGTTTTCATTTACCGCGGAGTCGGAGAAACCTCGCAAGAAACGAGTTACTTTGAAAGGCTGTCCTAGCACTCTTTGCTGGGCAGATGCCCCTGTTGAGAAAGGTGGACTTTGGACTGTGGAAGACTCGCTGCGTGCAGCAGGCTGGGTGCGCTCACCTGATACTGGCTCATGGATTTCCGTTTTTTCTCCTATTTCAATTCCAGGAGTCCAGTCTTCTAAATCTCCTGGTGCTTTCGTAGAGACTGTGAGTACTGACTCTGTGTGTACTGACTCTGTCACACTGGCTGCTGACTTGCCTGGGGGGGTTTCTCCTTTGGATTCACTTAAGCCTGCTCCTGTGTTGGATCCCTCTCTGATTTTGGAAGCTTCCCCACGTTCTCCTCTTCACCTGCCCTCTGACTTGGAATTCTCTCAGATCCCGGTTTTTCAGCCACTTATTACTACACAGGCTGATTCTCCACAACATGAGGCAGAGACTGCTGCACTTAGTGATGTTTCTGACTTTTCGGATATACCGAAACATGTTCCTGCTCACATTAGAAACTTTCCACAGGGCTCTCCTGGTGGAAGAGTGCAGCCCCCCCTCCTGCTCCCCCTACCACTTTTTGACCTTTTTCCTCTCTTTTTCATCATTCAGCCACTTCAGCGAAATGCCATAATGCTGTTCGCATCCTGTATAAGTGGGGTTTGGAAGTTTTTCCTGACAGGGTTTATGTGGGTCGTACTTTATTGAAAAACAGTCTAAATTTTCAAGTCTCTGAACTGTATGCTTTGATTCATGTGTCTGGAGAAAATGTTTTTGATGTAAGCTTTAAACTAGGAGGAGGCCTTGACAAATTCTGGGCACGTTATCACCAGGTAAAAACCTCTCCGTTGTGGGCCCCTTTTGAGGTTATTCCTCTTAGTAGGCCGGCTCACAAAACTATTACTGTTCTCTTCCGTAATGAAGGGGTCAGTGTTACAGACTTGTTATTTTGGCTAAAACAACATTGCACGGTTATGGGTCATCCTGAGGCTATCCTTGGCTCTGAGGGTATTTGGACTGGAGGCTGGAAAATTAGGGTCTTTTTACATTCTGAAGGTGGGGGTCCTTGCCATCTCCCTAATAGTTTTTTTTTTGGGATGGGATAGGGGTGTTCTGTTTTACCAGGGCAACCTAGGACTTGTTATAAATGTGGGCTTTCAGGGCATATTAGTAGTGCTTGTGATCAGCTGAAATGTTCCCTTTGTCACAAAACTGGTCATCTTAGCGGTCAATGCTCCAACTTGGTTCGTTGTAACCTTTGTGGGGAGGAAGGTCATGTCTACATGTCTTGTCCTAAAGCTGCTCATACAACCTCCTCATCTGCTGATGGGGAAGAGCAGTGTCTCTTGATTTCCTTAACCCAGAGGAAATTTTCCAAGGTTTCTACCACGGCTGAGGTTATTCCTTCTCCCGCCATGCCTGCCCCCACTGCTCCAGGCTCTCCCCCTCCCAAGGTAGCAGTTGCTTGTCCAGTTGCTGTTTTACAGGAGACTCTTCCTCCTCTGATTGTAGCTGCCCCTGCACACTCCCTTGTTCCACAAACAGCCATTGTGCCCACCAGTGTTTCTCACATTATTCCTAGCTCAATGCCCCCCCCTTCCCCAGAAGCTAAGGGCCCTCCGGAACGACGGATGTTGACCAGAAAGCGGTCTACTGTTACCCTGCCTACCCCTAAAATGCCTAAGACTTCCCTTCATGATTCCTCTAATCGGTTTTCTGTTTTTTTGGATGCTGATTATTCAGATACTGATTCAGTCTGTTCTTCAGCGGATTCTGTTCTTCCCAGAGATGCTGCTGATTTACTGATAACTGATGAAAGCGGCACTCCTTCCCAACCCTCGCCAAGGAAAGGGAAACCTAGGAAGAAAAAACGTTGATTTTGCCTCCCCCCCCTCTCTCATTGCACTATGCTTTTTTCCCCTCCTTTCTCAATTTTGACATCTAATGTCATTAGCATTAAGAATGCTGTTAAGCGATGTACGGTGTTTTCCTTTTTACAGTCTTTACCTCCTGGGATCTTTCTTCTGCAGGATACTAGACTTCACACTACTTTTGAACTTGCTTTGGCTACTAAAGCATGGCTCTCGGGGATTACTTTCTGGTCAATTGGCCCGGAAAGATGTATGGGGGTTGGAATCCTTTTTCACCACATTCGACCTACTGTGCTAAGGGTGTTGGACCTCATCCCTGGTAGAGTTCTGTTGCTTGATTTACTTTTGGACACTTTTTTTTTTCGTGTTATTAATACTTATGCTCCCCAAACTAAAGCAGAACGCACACTTCTTTTTCAACAAATGAGTCCCTTTTTGCATATTGCTCATTATGTAATTTGGAGAGGTGATTTCATTTGTGGCTTAAGTAAGTGGGATAGGGGTTCTGCTACCACCACGGGGAAAATATTTGGCGATATGGCTGTCCTCCATAAGGCTGTCTGTGATGATCGTCTTAAGGATGCATTTTTTCACACACTGGAGTGCGAGAGCGTACTTTTTTTAAGGGGACATTATCCACCCGTATTGATTTTTTTGTTCCTGTCTCTCTCATTGATACTTCAGACTGTCTTTGTAGAACCTACTCCTTATTCTGACCATAAGCTCTTGAACGCTACCTTGGGTCCAGCAGTGGCTCCTAGGGGTCCTGGATACTGGAGGTTTAATTCTGAGCTTTTATTGCAAGATGCCTTTCTACGACTGATCTCTACTTTTTTGGCCTGTAGGAAATCCTTATATGCTTTATATGATGATCCTGTGGGTTGGTGGACAAGAACAAAATCGGGTCTCCGTTCCTTACTTATTTCAAACGGTAGACGATTTCGGCAGGGTTCCAATTTTTTGTACTTAAAGGATAGGAAGCAGCTACAGCATTTGTATTCCCTGTCACAGCTTACTCGACATGATTATTCGGCCCAGATTACTCATTTTCAGAAGAAGATGATGCAATATCATTTATCTTTGTCTACAGACCTTCAGTCCCAACAACATCATAGTATGAAGGGTCCATTTTTTTACTACTTGTCCCCTGCTCAATCACCAAGAAAGGATACAGACTAAATCAATTTCAGCTCTATATGACCAACAGGGGGTGGTCCAGGATGACCAGAAAAGTGTTTTACGTGTTGCTTCTGACTACGCTGCTTCTTTATTTTCTGCTCACCCAGGGCAGGATTTAGATTTTAGTTCTTTTTTTAGTAAACTACAGGTTCCACAGGCACTGCAGGACCACCTTTTAGGCTTACTGACTCTTTTTACAGCTCAGGAAGTTGCTACTGCCGTTAAGTCTTTATCTAAGGGTAAGGCCCCTGGTCTAGAGGGCCTCACTTCAGACATTTATCATCTTTTGCATGGTGAACTTTTGGAGGAACTAACTTTAGTTTATAACGCTATTTTACGGTCTCAGTCTGTCCCTTTTGACATGCCTACGGGAATTCTTATTTTTCTTTTTAAGAATAAGGGTGATAAATTGGATCTCTCTAATTGGCGGCCTATTAGCCTCTTGAATACCGATTTTAAAATTCTTTCCAAACTTTTGAACACAAGGTTATTATCAAAGGCAAAGTTCTTGATTTCTCCGGCCCAGTCTAGTACTGTGCCTGGGAACTCGATAACAGATCAACTGCTTCTCTTGAGAGATATATTTTTTTATGATTTTGTTTCACCGCTGAAGGGATATGTGCTTTCTCTAGACCAGAGGCAAGCCTTTGATAATGTGGCGTATGTCTTTCTATGGCAAGTATTAAGTCATTATGGTATTCCGGCTACTTTTATTGCCTGGATCCAAGCCCTTTATCATACTGCTACAGTCCATCCCTGTATTAATGGTTTTTTAGGCCCTCATGTTCCTATCAAAAAGGGTGTTCGTCAAGGGTGTCCGATCAGTCCCCTTTCATATGTCTTTAGTATAGCCCCATTATTGAGGCTTCTCAATTCTACATCTGGTATTGTCCCTATACAAATATCTAATTTTATTGTTCCTTATACTGCCTTGGCTTATGCGGATGATGTAGTTCTTTTAGTAGGGACTACCCAGTCTGCCGAACTGGCACTGGCAGTTTGTACCACTTATGGTGCATTCTCCGGAACCAGTTTGAACTTATTGAAGAGTACTGGGAAGCCTCTGGGTGGTCAGTTGCTTCCCGTGGATCGCATTGCTGGTCTCTCCTGTACTTTAGATCCTTTAAATATCTTAGGCATTGAGTATGGGTCTTCCCAAATGGATATTGCTAACTGGGACAAGAAATTATTACTAGGTTCGCAAATGGTATGGAATTGGAATAAGACAAGAATGAGTTATTGTAAACGTGTTTATTTGATACAAACTTATTTAGTACCTATTTTTTTATTTCTTAGTTCAGTTTTTCCAGTTCCCAAGTCAAGGGAGGCTACTTTATATAGTTTATTTTTTCAGTCCTTTTGGGGTAGCCGTCTGAATCCCATCAAAAGAAATATTTTGTATTTACCTCTCAGTCTAGGTGGTCAACGGATGCTTAACCCTGTCTTGTTTTTTTTCTGTCAGTTTTTATATGCTAATTTGAAACCTTTGTTTACTACTCCTGATAAATACTGGTGTGGTCTTTTTATTCAAAGCATATCTCCCTGGTTTACGGCTTGGGATTTGGGTCAATTACAACGTCTTAAATGTGAAACCGCATCACCACTATGTTTGCGAGAAGTCTTTGTTAAACTTCGGTCATGGGGGATCACTAGTAGACTTGTGATCTCCAAATCAAAAAAGCAATTATATGCTATTGTTTTGGAAAACCATTTTAGTGAACCGGAGGCCTTTCCGAAATGTCCAGTGCCACATAGAGACGCTTTGTTACTTTCTCTGAATGAGAAGAGAATACCGCTAAAATTTAAAGATCATCATTGGCTTAATTGTCATGAGAAATTGAATGTTAAGGCTAATCAGAAACATAAACGGGTGGAGGAACGTATTTGTTCTAGACCTGGGTGCATTACTCAACCTGAAACCCTTCTGCACTTGTATTTTACTTGTACTTATATTGTTGATTTTTGGAAATTCTTATATGATAAATCTGGTTTGCCCTTTTTTTACAGCTTACATATCCTTCACTCATGTATGGTAGTTATCCTAGCAGTTGGGATATTTGGGACAAGAGTACTTTAACTGTCATTTTTACTGTTATCAAATGGTTTATTTGGCATTCTAGATGTTTGTTCACTCTTCAACAGCAAACCTTTTCTTATTATGATCTCTATGGTAATATTTTCAAATCTTTACAGGACATATATTTTTTTGGAAACTAAATGTCTCAATAAGATACATGTACAGGCTCTTTGGCGGAATTTGCCATGGATTACTGATAGTGATTTTCCAATTACTTGAAATCTCTGGTCTAGGCTTGTTTCTTTTTTTTCTTTTCAGTTTATGTTGTTGAGTTTTTCTGGGAATTGACTGTGATTCTGTTGATATGTATGATTATTTTCTGTTTTGTATTGTATGATTTCTTCAATAAGGTCTTCCCCTACTCTTTTTCAATAAGTGCCATGGGATTTTTAACATCCACCTGAACGACCACCAATCCAGGCAGATGGGACCTCGGTTTAACGTCTCATCTGAAAGATGGTTAACTGCCTATCCCATGCCTGTTTGAAGCCCTCCATGCCATTGAGATGGGTACCGTGGATTCTGTAGTGACCATACTGGGGGGGACTGGTAGAAGGGGAATCCACGACTGGTCATCGACAAATCTGTTGTCGAACGACCAAACAGTGAAACCAGCAGGTCGACCACATTTTGCAGGCGGCTGCCAGTTTTGGAAAGAAAAGAGTGTTTTCTTAAGCCCCCCGAACCCTCCATGTGGGGGCTGCACCCCCCACACCTCCCACTTAGGATTCTCAACTCTGAGTTGGAATTGATTTGGGAGGATGCAGGATGCCCAACAGACAGTGCTGTGTTCCAGCAAGTTCCCTACAGTGACATGGCGCTGTAGTCACTGGAGGGGACCTTGCTGTTGAAAAGTCACCAAACATGCGGCATACCATAGAAGGGGGCCGGTCAGCACAGGTTGGAAAAAAATGTAAATTAAGAAAAGTATGGAAATAACTTGCAAAAAACTTCATTAATGTTCCATTTAGGGTCAAAGTGACAAAAGTTGGGAAATGAGACGTTAGGGCCACCAACCCTAGCCCCCCTCCCCCAAACCGGGCTGGAGAGCAGGTACCTTGGGCTTCTCAAGCCTAACACTCACCCCTTTCTCATAAAGTCTACACATATGACCTTATTTACACATGGAATGGAGTGAGGGTTAGGCTTGAGAAGCCCAAGGCCCACTCCATACCTGCTCGCCAGCCCAGTTTGGGGAAGGGGGGTTAGAGTTAACACCACATTTCCCAACTTTTGTCACTTTGACTCTAAGTGGAGCATTAACAAAGTTTTTTGTAAGATATATATATTATAGGGGCACGGTCATGCCCCTATATTTAGGGTTATGAAGTCACTTGTATGTTAAACTTGAAATTTTGCACGTTAATAACTTTGGACCTGTTCAACGGATTTGCATGAAATTTGGTTGGTATGCATGGTATGGCATGGTAGTTCTCTTGATTTGCCAAATTTTATTTTGATCAGACTTACGGTTTTTGCACACTAAAATGCTGAAAGATGCACTTTTCACCAGTTTTGTGGGCAGTTTTTTAGATTTTGTCTGTGGTTCTGCATGGCTGTTATGCGGCATACTGGTCTGCAACTTGGCAGGTTGAATGAGCTTGGGTCAAGGAACATGCCACTTTTTGTTTTAAGAAAAAATATCAATCCATTCAAAAGTTATTAAAGTTTTAAGTTCCCATTATAAGTCTATGAGAAAATTTATATGGTTATTTTGCGAAAGAAGAATGGGGTTTTGGCCATCTGGTCCCTCCTCACGATCAAAGAATTTGCAGGCTCATGATCAAAGAATCTTTGATCGTGAGGAATTCTTTGATCACGATGGATGCCATCTTGTTTTCATTTTGCGCTCAGAAAAAACCAATATCGCAGCTCAGGGGTGACTTCTGAAGTAAAATTATGATTGATTTTGCTCAGGAGTCTTCTGTCTACTGAGCCATGCCTGTGGTTTCTTGCAATTCTGTCAAAAAATAGAGTTTCAAAGTTTTAAATTCTTTAATTGCGGCTCACTAACGATCTTTGATCGTGAGCCTGGTAACTTTTTGATCCCGAGATTCTTTGACCACGATCTTTGATCATGAGGGAGGGACTAGTTGGCCAGATTTAAAAATTAAATACCCCAGCCCAGGGGTGACTTATGAAGACAAACTAGGATGGGTTTTACTCAGGGGGCTTCATTCTGTCGAGTCATGCCTGTGGTTAAATGTATTTCTCTGAAAAGACTGAGTTTTAACATTTTTTATTCTTTGACCACTAGCCTGCAAATTCTTTGGTTGCGAACCTGCAAATTTTTTGATAGTGAGATTCTTTGATCATGATCTTTGTTCGTGAGGGAGGGACTAGATGGCCAGATTTGGAGGGACCAGATAGCCCAATTTTCACAACTTTTAAAATTAAATATCTTGGAAACGGTTTGTTCTTTTAACTTGAAATTTGGAGGATGTTTAGGGGATGTCCTGTAGGTGTGAATTATGGTATTTAGGTGCCAGAAAATACGAACATATGAACATATGAAATTTGCCAACAGATAAAGGCCAAGAGGTCGATCAAGTCTGCTCGAATGTGCAGCTAGCACCCCTTATTCTGCAGCTGCCCCTCCCTTCCACCCTTCTCCTTCATTGACCCTCCCCCTTGTCCTGTCCCATCCCCTTTTGAAGCAGTCCACTGTTCTACTGGATATCACTTCTGCAGGTATCGCATTCCACCCAGCCACCACCCTCTCTGTAAAAAAGTGTCTCCTCATCTCCATCCTGAACCTTCCTCCAGTCTCATATCATGGCCCCTGGTGTCCCTCCCCTCCCTTACTTTGAACGGCCCCTCTGTACCTGTCTTGTTTATTCCTTTCATGTACTTAAAGGTTTCAATCATGTCCCCCGTCCCTCCTCTCCTCTAGTAAGTACATGTTCAACTCCCTCAGCCTCCTCTCGTATGATAAGTCCCCCAGCCCCTTGATCATCTTTGTCGCCCTGCACTGCACCCCCTTCAGTAACTTACTGTCCCTCTTCAGATATGGGAGCCAGTACTGCACGCAGTACTCCAGGTGTGGTCTAACTAATGACCTATACAGTGGCAGAATCACCTCCTCCCCTTGAGGATATACCCTTGCAATACAACTCAGCATTTTGTTGGCCTTTGCAGCTGCCTTCCTACATTGTGCTGAGTTGTTCATTGACCCTGTAATGAGCACCCCCAGATCCTTCTCCTCCTCTGTCTGGGCTAGCTGCACACCCCCCAGCTGGTAACTCCTCCTTGGGTTCTTCATCCCAAAATGCAGCACCTTGCACTTTTTGGCATTAAACCCCAGTTGTCAGGTGTCTGACCAGGTTTCAAGCTTTTTCAGATCATCCTGCAACCCCTGCCATCCCCCTAGGTCATCCACCACTGCTCCTACCTTGGTATCATCAGCAAACAGACTGATCTTGCTCTTGATGTCCAATGATATGTCTGCAATGAATATCCCAAACAACACTGGTCCCAACACCGAGCCCTGTGGAACACTGCTCATCACTACCCTCGGGTGTGAGAGTTCCTCACCCACCACCACCCTCTGTTGCCTTCCCTGAAGCCAGTTCCCTACCCATCTCACCAGCTTTGCACTTGCCCCTGTGCCTATTAACTTACCTCCCAGCCTTCCATGCGGCACCAAGTCGAATGCCTTACTGAAGTCCAGATACAGGACATCCACTGCATGGCCCCTGTCCAGTTGCCTAGTTACCCAGTCATAGAACTCCACCAGGTTGGTTTGACAGGACCTGCCCAGTATGAAGCCATGCTGTCTGCTGTCCTGTAGTCCTTTGGCTTCTAGGAAGGCCACCAGTCTTTCCTTCAGGATAGTCTCCTTTAGCTTACCCCATGATGGATGTGAGGCTCACTGGTCTGTAGTTTCCCGGTTCATCCTTGGGGCCACTCTTGTGGTTGGGCACCACATGAGCCATCCTCCAGTCCTGAGGTACACACCCCAAATGTAGTGAGGCATTAAATAGGTCTGCCAAAGGTCCTGCAAGGACCTCTGCCAGCTCCTTCAGTACCCTGGGGTGGATGCCATATGGGCCTGGTGCCTTATCCACCCTCGGTGCCTTCAAACCCTCCTGAACTCTGCCCTCCATGATTTTCCCATCTGTCACCCCTCCCCCAGTTTCTGCCATTTCTCCTTGGGTGTCACCCCTCTCTCTTTAGTAAATACTGAGCAGAAGTACTCATTTAGTGCTTCTGCCTTATCGCACCCTGCTTCCACCCAATCCCTCCTTCCTAATCCTTACTATGTGGTCCTTACAGCTCCTTTTCTCCCTGATGTACCTAAAGAAGTCCTTCTCCCCCTTCTTAATGCCTTGTGCCAGCCTGAGTTCCGTAGATGCCTTGGCTCCCCTTACTGCCCTTGTCACCTCCTTCGATTCCGTCAAGTACTCCTCCCTGTCCTCCCCTCTCCCTGTTTTCTTGTACTTCTTAAGGCAGCTCTTTTCCCTCCTTACCTTTTCCATGAGCTCCTTGCTCAGCCAGCTCAGTTTCTAAGACCTAGCCTTCTTGCTCTGGGCCTTGCAGCAGGTTTTGGTTGCCTCCACTATCCCCAGCTTTATGAGCTCCCACCTCTGGTTATTGTCCATACTAGATTGAATCTGGCCAGGTACCCTTTTACCACTTCACCCACCCTCCCAAAGTCGGCCCTCCTGAAGTCCAGCACTCTTGTGCCAGATTCCACTCCTTCCTTGTCCATATCCAATGTGAGCCATACTGAGTGGTGGTCACTCCCTGACAGCGGTTCCTCCACGGTAAGTTCTCTCACAAAGTCCCCATTTGCCAGCACAAGGTCAAGGGTATCCCCTAACCTGGTTGGTTCACCGACCATTTGCAGCAGGAAGCTGTCCTGGAAGGCATCCAGCAGTACCTGCTCCCTTCTGTTCCTGGTTGTTGGGGTACTCCAGTCCACTCCTGGCATGTTGAAGTCCCCCACAATCACCACACTACCCTTCTCGCAGGTTCTCCTGATCTGTCCTGCTAGTTCCCTGTCTAAGTCCTCCGTCCAATATGGCAACCTGTACACCACTCCCATTCTAAGAATCCTATTCTTGGAATCCTAGAATTGCATTCAAATTGACTCCGTACTACCCTCCTCCCCTTCCTCCCTTACATACTTCAGTTCTTCCTTCACATATAGTGCCACACCCCCTCTTTTCCCAATCACCCTGTCCCTACGAAATAACCTGTACCCTGGTACAGACAGGTCCAGTCATTGTATTGGGTGGCCCATGTTTCTGTGATGGCTGCAATGTCCACCTCTCCCTCTGCCATGAGCACCTGTAACTCTGCAGTATTCCTCCCAAGGCTCCTAGCATTAAGGGTAACCACCTTCCACCCTTCCCTCCCCTCCCCTCCCATCCTGTCCTCCTTTACTAGCATCACCAATAGTACTTGCCATTTGTCCTTTGTCACTGTTATGGGTGGTAAGCTCATATGGTTTCCCAACCTGTGGTCTTTGCATGTCTCTTGCCCAATTGCCATCCCCTGTTCCTAGTTTAAATTCCCTACTTCCTCTATGTACTCCTCCATCCTCTGTTTCAACACTTTCTTTCCCTCCTCACTCAAGTGTAGTCTGTCCTTGGCATACAGACTACTGTTCTCCATGTCCCTCCCACCCCCAATAGCCCATACCCTTTAGCACAACACCAGGTTCTTAGCCATCCGTTAAATTCCTCTATTGTCAGCTTTCTTGTTGTGCGTGCCTTGGGCACTGGAAGTATCTCCGAAAAAGTTACCGATCTTCCTGCCCCCTCACATAATTGTCCTAGTTCCTCAAACCTCCTCTGGACTATATCTACTGTCTTGTCAGCCAAGTTGTTCTTCCCAAGATGTATAATTAAATGAGGCTTGTCCCTACTCCTTCTAGCATATTTCAGAAAAGATTGTCCCACCCTTTCCGCTGTTATTCCTGGCATAGCCTCCACCCAAATGCGACTATGCCTCTCCCCCTTGCTACCTAACCTGACTCCTCTTAGTATTGAGTCCTCCAGCACTAAGATTCCACCACTCTTACTTTCTGCTTGCTTCCATTCATCTCCCTCTCTCATTTCAGGCTCCTCTTCTTCCTCCTGCACATTATTTCCCCCTTTTGCCCCTGTTGCAATTCTCCCAGCAGAACTTTCCCCTGCTCCAGTTTGGTCCAGGCATTTATCAATTACTCCTCAAATTTCATCATTTCCCTCCTCCACCTTCTTCCCTCTAGCAGTGCAAAACTATTTTCTGAAGACCCTTCACAAATGCCCGCTCCCTCTCTTTTCATAGTAACCTGTTCTCTCCTTTCCTCTCCATGACATTTGCCACTTCTTCGCCTCCCCTCACAAGTCCCTATCTCCTCCATCCATTTGTCTTTTGTCTCCTGACCTGGTTTCCCTAGCAATCATTCTTCCTGGCCTGGACCCCCTTGTCCCTGCTTCCCTTCGTCTGACCCTCTCCTCACCACTGTTGGCTTAAATCGCTCTTCCTCATCTCCCATTCTTCCTCCCTCCAGTATTGGGCTAAACCCACCCCCAGTCTGCCTTGCCTGTCTTAGTTCCTCCTGCAGACCCTCAATCTCCTTTCTGAGTTTCTCTATGTGGTTGCACACTAAACATCCTCCCACACTCCAGGCAATTATTAGAAAGATTGGTGCACCGCAGTTGTTGCAGCCTACCACCCTACCCATTGCTGTTGTTGCCCACCAGTGACCCCCACCCTTCCAGATGCAGGATACCAAACACTCCCCAAGTCTCCTCTCCCCCATCAGTGCAAAACATTATTTTCTTAATTTCCTCACCCCTTTGTTGTACACATTTAGACAGCTTGAGCAACTGCTTTTTATATTCCTAACCTTCCTATCCACACTCAAAAAGAGACTTTAAGTAGCCATTGCACAACCTTCTTCAAACTCCTACTCCTCCTTTCCACAATGCAATAGCAATGCAAAGAAGTAACAATGAAAGCTCCTAGATTTGCAGTTACTTCCCTTCTACTGAGATAGTAGTCACCTCTTCACTCGCTGCTGTTCCTTTCCTGGATGTCTGCTTCTGCTATGACAGGTGCATATCCTTTGCCCGTTTGAGAAGTGATGTCAGAACCCCTGGTATAAAGGAAATCATGGACCAGGGGTGGGACCAACCCAAGTTTTCCAGAAACAATCAGGTAGCTGAGGCCTCTGGTCAGACCATTAGCACCCTTCTCCCACTATGCACTAACCTTTGCAGCTAGTGAAGCTAGCAAAAATTTGTCACAATTCTACTCAAAGCCCCCAAAATAGGTTTGCTACCAAAAGAAACAGGTCTCCAATTCAGACAGCTTCACCAACAATACATCAAAATAGGCTTGAAATTAGAAGATATAGGTCTCTGATTCAAAAAACAGCCCCAGTTAAATCACACCAAATAGGTTTTAAATCAGAAAAAATAGGCCTCTACAAATGCAGACTGCTACACAGTGAAACATCAAACAAATGAGCCCACTCATAGTCACCAGAACAATTTTCAAAATTCCAACAGCCCCAAAACACTACCCTGCTAGCCACTTAGAAGTAGTAAGAAAGAAAAGAAATAACCTTCTACCAAGTAAAATCCACAAGAAACAATGTAAAAACAAGAAGAAGCTGTACTATAACAAATCTGATCCTTTCCCTTCTAGTTCCTTCTGAGAAGCCTACATACATTTGTTGCGGAGATATTGCGTGGTGTAGCTTACATTTTGCAGAGAGCGTTTTGCATTGTGGTACTGGCTTGAAATTTATAGGGTAGCTAGCCTTACTGTCATGGACATACATTTCAGTGGTTAGGTGTGTAAAATGTAAACAGGTGCAGAATTATGCTACTCCGACAAATGAAAATCTCAAACTTTAAAATGTAATATCTCGGAAACGGTTTGGTCTTTTAACTTGAAATTTTGAGGGTATTGAGGGGATGTCCTGTACATGTGAATTATAGTATTTAGGTGTTGGAAAATTAATTTGCTGTGGAGATATTGCATGATGCACTTTACATTTTGCATACAGCATTTTCCATTGTGGTAGTGGCTTGACATTTATAGGGTAGCTAGCTTTACTGCCATGGAGGTAATTTTCAGTGGTTAAGTGTCTAAAGTATAAAGAGGTGTAGAATTATGCCACTCTGATGAATGAAGCTTTGTTTTGTTTCAACCTAATTTGGGTCCCACGGTTCCACCAATATGCGTTCCCACCAATAGATATGATATTCAGTACTTGTACTGTTACATTAGGCAGAAATTTGCATGTTGGTGGGAGCATGGGGCCTCCCACCAACTGCACAAGTTTGCACTTTTCTATGCTTTCTCAAAAGGTAAGGAAATTCTACGAAAAAAACTGCACTAATGCATCATTTAGGGTTAAAACACAAAAAGTCAGGAAATAAGACCTTTAGGGTTGCCCCCTCCTCCCCTTGGGTACCCCCCCATCCTACCGAGAGTGACAGATGGTGGGGTGTGTCATTGGGGTTGTGAGGCTTAAATGTCACCCCATTCTTCTTTACTGTGGCTTGTGAATATGATTACAAATGGAATGGGATGACATTTAGGCCTCACAACCCCAATGACACACCCCACCATCTATCAATCTCAGGAGGATAGGGGGTACACGAGGGGGGGAGGGCAATCCTAAAGGTCTCATTTCCTGACTTTTTGTGTTTTAACCCTAAATGATGCATTAATGCAGTTTTTTGCATAGAATATATATATATAAAATTATTTATTATATTGGCACAGTAGCACCAGTATAGTAAGGCTGAGTACACAGTTTTATGATAAAGCCATATTTCTTTACTTTAATAACTTTGGAACCATTCAACAGATTTGCACAAAATTTGGCATGCATAATTTCTAGGGGAAGTTCACTTGACTTGCCGTATTTTGTGTCAATTCATTGAGTGGTTGAAAAATTATTAAAGTTTAAAAATCCCTAAATTTACCAAGATGTTACTGTTTCTTTGTCCACCTGTATCTCAGAAATACTTTAGGCTGTGGTCTGAAATGTTCAGGGTAGAAAGCCTTTGCCTTACAGATGTGCCTTTTGAAGATTTGATGAAAATATATTAATCTGTTCAAAAGTTATTACATTTTTAATTTTCTCATTATCTTCTATGGGAAAAGTTAGATGTGCCACATGAAAATTGTTTTCTTTTCACAGGAGGTACTGTATTTTTGCATGTAGGGTCACATAGAGCCTAATCTGTTTTCACAGGAGATCCCTTGTTTTTGCAGGAGCTACTGTTATTTAGCATGTAGGATCACACAGAGCCTGTTATACTTTTGCAGAGCTCTGTTGTGTCTGACATCTTGTTTTGCCCTTAGCGAGAGTTACGAAATAAAGAAAATATGTAAAAATGAATGTAATGGACAAAACAAACATTAAAACTTAGCTAAACAGGACCCGTTTAGCCATATTCTGATGTTCATTTCACAGTATTGTGGCTATCAACACCTTTTCTATGCACCCGAAATCTCGGGTGCCAGAGTTAGCAAGGGGACCACTTCTGCAGCGTTCTCTCTCTATGAGAACAGCAGTATTTTCTTGACTTTGTAGCTGCAGCTGGAACTCGTGCTGCCGGCTGCACTACTGCTGTTTCCCCGGTGTGCACTGGTGCCCCCCAGGAGCCTGTGTGAAACTACAGGCTCCCTGCGACACTGTATCACAATGTTTACAAATATTATATTGTACTAGTTCCTCTCCCCCTTATGTTTCCCTTGGGTCTAGTGGCACCCCCCCACCCTCTGATTGGCATGACTATATATATATACATATATATACATATATATACATATATATACATATATATATTTTATGTCAGGTGTCAGATGTGCCGTTCTCCCCATCCTGCATTCCTTTTTTTTTAAATTTGATTTATGACATTAGGGGGCCCAATCCCCAAGTCAGCATTGGAAGACCCTCCTAAAAGTGTGGGACACTGGGGAGCCCATTCCCAGTGTCCTCAAATAATAACTATTTTCCTGAAAAGAAGAAAACTGTCCCCTGATGTCTATTTTTTGGGGGTCTCTAAAAAAAAGAAAATGATCCCTTATCATCTCCGACATCCCCCTCCCCATCCCCACCCTTCTACTGAGTGCCCACCACCCCACACACCCCTTTCCCTATACTTACCACTGGAGGCCATCCACTGTCATCCCCTGTGAACCGGGACATGTCTACACTCTTCAAAGCTGAACCGAGAACTGAGGAATCAAGGTAACTGGTGTATAATGTACTGCAATGGTGTTTTGAACTTATGTTGATATCTTTGCTATTTTTTGGTATTTTTTCACCAGATTTTCAACATGAGCTTTTAGGGCCCCACCTCATGAACACTATCCCTACCATTTTGTTAATCAGGCCCAGAAGGTGATTTTGTGGTCACTGTGCAAAATAACCTTTTGGGACCAACTAATGAAATGACAGTGCCAGTGTTCATGAGGTGGGGTCCCAAAAAGCCCATGTTGGCAAGTTGTTGAAACCATTCCTAAAAATGGGTGAGTTATGCGTGGTTGTTGAAATTTTTCTATGCACATGTGTAATTTTGCTAATTTATAATATTTTCACTCCAAATTTTTGACATAGCCATTTTTTCACTTCACCTCATGAACAGTACATCTGTCATTTTTCACATCCTGCCTAAAATGTGTTTTTGCACCTGTGACACAGAATGGCATTTTGCCATGGATTTCAAAATGTTTATCTACATGGTTTAGGAGATGGGGTCATAAGAAGACTATGTTCAAAATTTGGGGTGAAAATATGAAAAAATTCCAAGGTTATGACCATTCATTGCAATTTCACAATGCCCATTTGTAACTTTGGAAATTTAAAATATTCTGACCCTAGATTTTTAACATAGCCTTCTTATCTCTCAACCTCATATGTGTCACAGGTGTCATTTTTTGAATCCTGTCCAAACTGTGTTTTCACACCTGTGGTGCAGAATGGCATTGCAGTTGCACAGGTACATGTGCTGGGGTAATAAGATGGCTATGCTGATAATTTTGTCATGCATCTATGGAGAGATGAGTGCACAGGGTTTGAAGGACCCTGTGTTCCCACAGTAAAATTAGGAAAATCACAAAGCATGGGAGCACAGGGCCCCACTGTGACATAACAACAGTTATGGAGGGTGACAGCATAGGGCCTGAATGGCCCTGCACATTTCCACAGGCAAATAAGGGTTCTTACTAAAGTGACAAAAGCAGGGAAATGAGGTGCTAGGTTTCCCAACCCTAACACCTCACCCCCACCCTGAAGATACTGACAAGTGTCAGAGGTCTGCCTTGGGGTCATCAGCCCTAGTACTCACCCCATTCCACAAGTAAATAAACTGAGATGGGTACAGTATAGGAGAATGGGGTGAGAGTTAGTGTCAACAGCAGCAAGGCACATCCCCAATGTCTGTCAGTGTCTGCAGGGTGGGGGTGGATTGGGGTAAGCATTAGGGCCAATGACCTCAAAGCACACCTCCGACGCCTGTCAATGTCTGCAGGGTGGGGGTGGGGTGTTAGGGTTGGGAACCCTAACACATCAATTGCCTGCTGCGTTAACAAAGTTTTTTGTAATGAATATAATATATAGATACTGTATATATTTAACATTAAACATCCTGCTCAACCCTAACTATAGTGACACTACTGCACCACTATCATATATACATATGCTTCAGTGGTATTTTAATTTGGTGATTGTCGTCTTCAGGAAACAAGCAGATATTAGGTCAGGATCCAGTGATGAATCAATTTTTAACTGGATAATATTATTTACTATATCCTCCATCTGTATTTCTAAACTTTGAGTAGTGCGTTGAGGTACTGTATAGGGCAGCGATTTCATTTGAGGTTGCATATACTGAACAAAAATAAGAATTAAAGATTTCAGCCATTTCTTCTATATAGATTTTTATGGTATTTTTTTCCCTTTTTTTCTCCCATCTCCATGCCCCGGACGTGTGCGCGCATTTGGAGGCATGCACATGCCATGCCTCAAGGTGCCCACCACCTACACTGCCACCCCCTCCCACCTACGCTACCCACCGAACCTCCACCCAGTGGGAGTGGAACTACAAGGGGACAAAAACCACTCCAGGAGAGGAGAGGAGAGCTGCCTTTTGGTTGTTCAGTTCTGCTCCCTCCCCTCCGTGCCAGCTCTGCAATGACCCGAGGTCATTCCCAAACCTGGGTCACCAACATAGCACAAGGTAAGGCATCCAGTGCCTCAACCCTCAGCGCCACTGGGCAGGCTTAAGATTTCAGCCATTTCCGATGGAGTGTCAAGATTTTCTTGTTATGTTCAATTGGTCTGATTTAGTTTTTATTGTTTTTCTTTAAAGGAAATTTCTGATATATGGTATTGGGATTCATAGCCCAATACCTTATATCGTCCTCAGCTGACATGTGCAAAAATTTCAATTTAAAACTGCTTACTTTTTGTTGTGGAAGGGATCATAACTGGCACTGAAGCCAAAGCCAGCCGATCTCTTCCAGCTTCCTGGTGCCCCCACTCTGTCCCAACTCCGCCCCCGAGCTCTCTGAAATTGTGATATGTGGCCAGGGAGAGCACGGGGCCAGCCCCATACAAGTCTATGGGAGCTATTTTTAAAGCTGTTTTTTAACCATTTTAAACAGTCTTAGGGGAAAATGAAAGCCGTCGCTTGACTAATAGGGAAAAAACGGCTTTAAAAATAGCCCCATAGACTTGTATGGGTCTCTTCCCCACACTATCCCTGGCCACATGCCACAATTTCAGAGAGCATGGGGGGCGGAGTTGGGGCGGAGCAGGGGCACCAGAAAGCTGTAAGGGATCAGCTGGCCGAGGCTTCAGTGCCAGTTAGGATCCCATCCACAACAAAAAGTAAACAGTTTTAAATAGAATTTGTTGTGCCAGTCCGCTCACGCAGCTATAAGGTATTGGGCAATGAAGACCAATACCTTATAGCGTTAGGTCGGAACATCACTTTAATAAAGTTGTATAGCTGAATAGTTCTTTGAAATTATTTTTGTTAGCATTTTGTGCTACAGATAATTTTCCATTCTTTTTGGCTTTCTTTATTTTTGATTTGCATTGTTTCATGATTTTTGTTGCAGTTATTAAGATTTGTTTCAGTTTCTGATTTTAACTATTTCTTGTAACTTTTATATTTCCTATTTATAGCATTGTTTACTGATTTATTTAGCCATTTACATTTTTGTTATTAAAAAAGAGAGACCTGGTCAGTGTGCATTAGATCATCTTGAATTGATTTTACCTTTGCTTTGTTATACATTAAGATTTTTGTTTTACCTTCTTTTAACAGATAGATGATGATATAGTAAATACCACTATATTGTGGACACTGGCCCAGATATTCAAAAGGGTTGCGCCATGCGCAACAGGGTTGCGCCATGCGCAAGTCCAAAATGCGCCATTCTGCGATATTCAGCAGGAGGCAGTTACGCCACTGGCACCAGGTTGCGCAAGAGAGCAATGCAAATGAATGCATGCTCAACAGGAGGGGGAGGATCCATGCATTACCTGCGCAACCCGATATTCAGTCGGGTTGCGCAGAGTTGTGCATGCAAGAACCCCAGCCGCGCCCGCACAAGCTTGAGCCAAAAAAAGGCTAGTCGAGGGCCACCCACAGGTGAGCTGCTGCATTGCAGGGTGCAACACAGCAGCTGCCACCCTGGCTGGCCCCAACTCGCTCCTGTGCCCCCACCAGCCCGATCGCGGGCAGTACGTCAGTATGTCCCCCACATCCCACAGCCGGTCGCGGGCAGAACCTGTATAAACCCCCAGTGCCCGATCGCGGGCAGAATGTAACCCTCCCCCAACCCGAATAACTCCCTGGTGGTCCAGTGGACCGTAAAGCCCGATCGCGGGCAGAATGTCACAACACAACCCCCAAACATCTCCCTGGTGTCAGTGTCCCCACCCACCCACGAAGCCTCACCCCCGCTCCCCGCGGCGGCGGGCGACAGCATCCACCCGCCTGCCGCCCGCTGCCCGCCCGACTGACTGTCGGTGAGGGCTGCGCCTATTGGTGCAGAGCTACAGCCAATGGGCATGTAGCTCATATCAGACATGACAGTCCAGATTTGTGAATGATCATTCAAATCTGGATCGTCATGTACGTTAAGGGCTGCACGCCCATTGGCTGTAGCTCTGCAACTAATGGCGCAGCCCCACCGACAGTCAGTCGGCGGGCGGGCGGGCGGCAGGCGGTGGATGCTGTCCCCACCGCCGCGGGGGGAGCGGGTGGAGGGCTTCGTGGGTGGTGGGGGACACTAGACACCAGGGAGATGTTTGGGGGTTCTGCAGACATTCTGCCCGCGATCGGGCTTTACGGTCCACTGGACCACCAGGGAGTTATTCGGCTGGGGAGGGTTACATCTCTGCCCGCGATCGGGCACTGGGGGTTATACAGGTTCTGCCCACGATCGGGCACTGGGGTTTATACAGGTTCTGCCCACGATCGGGCTGTGGGTGATGTTGGGGGGGCTATATGTATGTGTTCTGCCCGCGATCGGGCTGTGGGAGGTGTGGGGGCATGTAACTGTGATGCCCGCGATCGGTTGCAGTGCGGCCGGTCCCCGACGGCTGCTGCCTGGCAGGGTGGCCAGGAGCAAGTCCGGGATCGGGCGCACCTACATGCAAATGGCATGCAAATGGGGCCATAAAGAGATGCAAATGGCCCCCCCTGCGCCTTGCATAAATTATGGCCCCATTTGCATGTCACCTTTTGAATATCGGAAATTTGCGCATGGCGCAATGGTACTTGCGCCACCGCAAGTTGAATGCTCAACTCTGGCAACTTGCGGTAGCGCAAGTTCCACTGCGCCATGCGCAAGTGCTGTGGCTCGGGGGCTATATTCAAAGGAGTTGCTCAACAGCGCAACTCCTTTGAATATCACCCCGGCCACACCCCTCCGCAACTATTTTGAGCAGCGCAGGGGCTTGCGCCTCAGACTGGCGCAGTTTGAATATCTGGGCCACTGTTTTAGAGTGGTGTTAATACCCTACAGTCTGTTATGTTGATATTTTCTGGTGCTAGAACAAGATGTTGTATTTTGCTATCCTTGGTGGGCTCTCTTACATGCTGCTGAAAGGATAACTGCTGTGCAGAACTTATAAAGATTTTCCCTGCTATAGTTTTGGCTTCAAGTCCTTGCCACTCAACATCCCCAAAGTTAAAATCTCCCACCAATACTTCCTCTCCAAACTCGCATGCCATTTCAGTTTCATGTAAAAGTTCTGAATTTGTGTCATTTGTTGAGTAAGGCGGTCTATAACGTACGCCAACAATTATATAGGTGTTTTGGTTATTGGTGTTTATTTTTACACAGAGTGTTTCGGTACTACTGTTTGATTTTCTAACATCATTACTAATGTCCACAGTGGTCAGTTCTTCTTTTAAAAAATTGCCTCTCCTCCACCTTTGTTATGGCTTCTATCGTGACCATGTACTGTAGTATGTAGTCTGGCTTCTCTTTTCCCCAGATAGTACACTCATTCCACCAAGTTCATTGATTGCTATCGTGGAGTATTCATTAATTGATGTTATTGCTTTAAGTTCAGACATCCTGCTCAGTAAACTACGGGCATGTATTAGGATGAGCGTAATCTATTTTTTACAGATAAAGAGTCCACCTGGTGGCCTGTTGGTGGGGTTTGGTAAAGATTCCACCTGGTGGCCTGTTGGTGGGGTTTGTACAGGTATATGTTTCCCCCCTTCGCCTTTAGTTTAAATTTAATATTCTGGAGGTGCTCTTAAAGTTATTTCCTAGTAATTTTGTGCCCTTATGATTAAGGTGCAGCCTATCAGTTGAGTATGCCCCATTGTTGTTGTGAAAGTCATGCCAGTTATTTATGAACAGGATGTTTTTTGTTTTGTTTTCTCCCACTGCACTAATTTGCCAAACTGGGATTAGTTCTGACTATTGTGTTCTTTTTGTCATAATGAGCCTTCAGTGCCAGGAGAATGCTTGAGATGGCCACATTACATTTTTTGCATTTTGATCCTTTTCATTAGTACTAACAATTCATGGCATATGTCTTTTTTTATGATCCTTGCCCATGTTGTTTGTTCCCACGTGCAGAATTATTGACACGTCTTTGCCTAATTTATTAAGTCTTTCATCAATGTCGTTCATTCCGGCTCCTAGAAGACAACACACAGTGTCAGTTAATTTGTTCTCATTACAGATGATAGTCTCAGTGTATCTGACAATGGAGACCCCTATAACCATTTTATGTTGCTTAGTGGAATTTGGCATGCAATGTTTTGAGGGAGTTTGGTGAAGAGACTTCAGAGGGCTGAAGCAGTTTGAGAGCAGGATAGGTTTTTCGTTTGGGGTGTTACTTATCGCCCATCTACCCTTTTTTGCTCCTTTTCTGGTCATGACTAGACTCCATTCGTTAATTTCATTGTGAGTCGCAGTCTGTGGGCCATCCCTTCCTCTTTTAGCTTATCAAATTATATACTTCATAGCTTCATTGCCCTCAGAACTATTCCTGGTCCTTGTCCTATTTAGTGATTGGGAGTCATTAGGTTCCAAATTAGTGGTTGTAAGTTCTTTTGCAAAATGTTTTATCTTGTTTATTTCAGAGATGACATATGTGCTAAAGCCAAAAGCTACAGATCACCAGCTGACATTAAGCACTACAGAACTGCTCGGAAAGATTGTACCTGGGCAATCTGGAAAGAAAAATGCCAACATTACAGAACTGAACTAACCAGCTCATAAGGAGATGGGCGTAGATTCTGGGAAAACATTAAGAACCTATAAAATAAGCCTAATAAATCCCCTCCCAGCTTACTAATTGTGAAAAACACCCCAACCCAAGACCCTAATTGCATTGCCAATACATTTAATAAGGCATTCACCAACATAGAAACATAGAAACATAGAAACAAAGAAACATAGACTTTGACGGCAGATAAGGATCACTTGGCCCATCTAGTCTGCCCATTTCCCTACCTACAGGATAGGCTGCAGATCCTAGTTAACCAACAGCCTATTTCTTCCTACCCCCCACAAGAATTGCCTTATGTCTGTCCCATGCATTCTTGAATTCTCCCACAGTTTTAGACACCACAACCTCCTCAGGAAGGCTGTTCCATGCATCCACTACCCTCTCTGTGAAATAATACTTCCTCACATTGCCCCTGACCACCCCTTCTATCTTTAAATTGTGTCCCCTTGTTCTTGCACGTCTCTTTTTCTGAAAGATGCTACCCTCTTGGACTTTGTTGATTCCACTGAGGTACTTAAAAGTTTCTATCATGTCCCCCATCTCCCTTCTTTCCTCAAGGGTATACATATTAAGCTCCTTTAGTCTCTCCTCATACAGCTTCTCTTGCAGACCCTGCACCATTTTAGTTGCCCTCCTCTGGACTGCCTCTATCCTGTCTATGTCCTTGCGGAGATGGGGTCTCCAGAACTGGATGCAGTACTCCAGATGGGGTCTCACCAACTGTCTGTACAGAGGGATAACAACTTCCTGTTTTCTGCTGCTGATGCCTCTCCCTGTGCATCCCAATATACCCCCAGCCCTCCCTACTGCCTTCTCACATTGCTTGCTAACCTTAAGGTCATCTGATATGATTACTCCCAGGTCCCTTTCCTTTTTGTTGTTGTTATACCTCCTCACCCATTGTGTATTCTTCCCTGGGTTCTTGTTTCCAGGTGCATTACTTTGCACTTCTTTGCATTGAATCCTAGCTGCCATACTTCTGACCATTCCTCCAACCTTGCCAAGTCCCTTCTCATCCTTTCCATGCCTCCTTGTGTATCAACACTGTTACAGATCTTTGTGTCATCTGCAAAAAGGCATACTTTTCCTTCCAGTCCCTCTGCAATGTCACTGACAAAGACATTAAAAAGGACTGGACCCAATACTGAACCCTGCGGTACTTCACTAGTAACCCCTCTTTCTTCAGAGTGGACTCCATTTACAATTACCTTCTGTGTCCTGTTGTGCAGCCAATGTTTTACCAAGGCTACCACCCTGGGACCCACTCCCAGGCTGGTTAATTTGACTATTAATCTTTTGTGTGGGACTGTGTCAAATGCCTTGCTAAAGTCTAGTTAGGCCATGTCCACAGCCCCTCCCTGGTCTACTACTTTGGTCACCCAGTCTAAGAAATCTATTAGATTCGTCTGACATGACCTTCCCGCTGTGAACTCACGCTGCCTTGGGTCCTGTGCCCCACTGGCCTCTAGGTACTCAACTATTCTTTCCTTCAGAAGTGACTCCATCACGTTCCCTATCACAGAGGTCAGACTGACAGGTCTGTAGTTTTCTGCCTCTGTCTTGGTCCCACTTTTGTGAAGGGGAATCACATCCGCCTTCCTCCAGTCTTCGGGTACCACACCATCCTCCCATGATTTATTAAAAGAGTAGCCAGTGGTTTCACTAGTTCCTCCCTTAATTCTTTTAGAATTCTGGGGTGAATTCCATCAGGACCCATTGCTTTGTCCACTTTCAGTTTTAGGAGTTCTTGCAGAACCCTTTCTTCTGTGAAAGGACTGGGATCGGCCCCCCTATCAAGAGTGCTTCTGTTAATTGGATTAGGCACTTCCCCCTCTTCTTTTGAGAATACTGAGCAGAAATACTCGTTCAGTATCCCTGCTTTTTCACTGTCCCCCTCTGCCCACCCGTTGTTCATTCTATTCAGCCTCGCTATCCCTCCCTTTGTCTTTCTATGCTCGCTGATGTACCTATAAAATGTTTTATCCCCCTTCTTAACTGAGTTGGCTATCTTTTCCTCAGTTTGGGCCTTTGCTATTCTGACTTCCCTCCCTGCTTCCTTCTGCCTTAACTGGTACAGCTCTCTGTCCTGCTCCTTCTGTGTTTCATTATACTTCCGGAATGCTATCTTTTCTTCCTGACTTTCACAGCCACCTCTTTTGAGAACCATAGTGGCTTTTTCTTTCATTTTGATTTGTTTATTTGCTTCACACAAAGGCTTGTTGCCTCTGTGATGGCAGTTTTGATGATTCCCCATTGTTGCTCCACACCTCCTTCTAGCCTGTTTGCTAGTGCTTTTCTGAGGCACTCTCCATCTTGCCAATTCAGCCTTCCTAAAGTCCAGTACCCTACTTTTTGTATGGCTTGACTCTGTAGCTGAGTTTAACATGAACCACACTGTTTGATGGTCACTTGTTCCCAGATGGCAACCCACTTCTAGATCTGAGATCCTCTCACTGCCCCCTTTTGAGAGTACAAGGTCTAAGATTGCTCCCTCATGAGTGGGTTTCGAAACTAGCTGTCTGAGGCCTGCCACCTGTAGGGCATCAAGAATGGCCCTGCTCTTGGATGTGGCTGCAGCAAATATGCTTCAGTTAACATCTGGCATATTCAGGTCTCCCATCAACAGTATCTCCCCTTTCTCTGCCATTCTAAGAATGCCTTCTATCATATCCCTGTCCACTCCCTTCCCCTGACATGGGAGTCTGTACACAACCCCTGTGCGGATTGTGGTGCCCTTTCCAGTCTCCAATGTGACCCACAGTGCCTCCTCTCCTCCCTGTTCACTGTTTTGTTCAGTTGCTTTTATCCCTTCCTTTACATAGACAGCTACTCCTCCCCCTCTTCTTCCCTGTCTGTCTCTCCTGTAGGTTATGTATCCTGGTATGTTAACATCCCAGTCATGGTTCTCTGTGTACCATGTTTCTGTGACTGCTATGATATCCAGACATCCCTCTTCCATCAAGGCCACCAGCTCAGGGAGCTTGTTGCCTAGACTACGGGCATTGGTACTCATTACCCTCCACTTCCTGATGGCCTTACTCCCTTTTGCCCCATCCCTGTCCTTCTTGCCTTTGTCACTTTCTCCATTTACCCCTGCCCTTCTCCCTATCGACACCTCTATGTTGGTGTTTGCCGACTTACTACCATGATTTTTGGGGGCTAGGATTTCCCTGCTCCTTTCCAGTGCCTCCCCCCTTGGCTAGTTTAAATGCTTGCCAATGAAGCATTTAAACCTATCACATTGGATCCTGGTTCCCCTCCTGGACAGATGCAGCCCATCATGCCAGTATAGGCTTGCATCACTCCAGGTGGACCCCCAGTCCCCATTGAAGCCAAATCTCTGAGCTCCACACCAGATTTTCAACCACTGATTGAATCCCATGGTGCGGAACACCCTAGCCTCTCTTATGCCATAGACGGGCAGCACCTCCAAGAAGGTTACCGTGCGTGCTACTTGTCTAAGGCCCCTCCCCAATTCCACAAACTCTTCCTGCACTTCTCTAATCCCTTTCTTAGCCAGGTCATTTGTCCCTAGGTGGACAATGACATCCAGCTCCCTCCCCTGTGCAGCTGCTCCAGCAATCCTGAGGATTCGCTCCCTGTCCCTCTAAGCCATGGCGCCAGGCAGGCATCTTACCTTCCTCTCCCCTTCCTCCCCCAGTTCTACCTTCCTAACAATTGAGTCCCCCACCAGGAGTTGTTTCCTTCCCCCTGGAGTCCCCTGCCACCCTCCTGTGGGTCTCCTTTGTGGAGGTTCCCAGCATCCTCCTTGGTCTCCACTGCGGGTGCCTCCATAGAGGAACCACACTTTGCCAGAATGGCATAGGAATTGTGGAGAGGTACAACTGGAGGAATGTGCCTCTGTTCCACCACCCTCACCCTTCCTGAGCCCACTGTGGTCCAACCGCTCCTCTTTCTTGGCAACCTCTGAGGCAACGGCAGTGGCACTGGTGGTCCCTGGATGGAATAGGAGGTCTCACAAATCATGGCCAACTCAGCCTGGAGATGAGCAACCTCCTCCCTCAGCCCAGAGAGGTGCCTGCAGATGAGACAACATCGCATCCTCCAGAACATCTCCCGGAAGACTGCTGCTCCACAGCCACTGCACTGCACCACTCCAATCATGTCTTATTTCTGGCCCCTTAACTGTTTGCAGTCCTTACTCTTTCCTCTGTTTTTTTCTCTCTCTCCTTACTTTCTGCCAGTGTGCTCTTTAAGCTCCTGATTGTCCTGTTCTGAGACAAGAATATCCTATATTTCTCAGTAGACCCCTTACTTGCTCAGAGGCAAACCTCCAGCAGCTAGAGGGGGCTGGAGAGCTACTCTTGCCCTTCTAGGACAGTGGGTCATTGGTGGCTCTGTGATCACTCACTTCCTGCTGCCAAACAGGGTGTTCCTGTTGTCAGTCAAATCCTGTGCCTATAAAAGTAGAACTAGCTTTGGGAAGGAGGGCAATATAGTCCCAGTAGAGAAGTCCAGTCACACAGCAGTCCTTTCTCCGGGTGTCTTCTGCCAAGCTACTAGCAAAATCTTTCTAAGGCAGTCTTTAAATGTAGCTTCCTTCTAGCTAAGCCACTCCCCCTACTTACTATATCTTTCTACAAGTAATTTAAACCTCACAGCTATTAAGTCCTTTCAATCACCTGAGATTTACACCTAGATAACTGTTAAGAAAACCATTCAGTTCAGTTAACTCAGACACACACTTTTTTTGTTTTGTTTGTTAGTTTTATTTTTACCCTAAATTAAAGTTCCAAGTACAAAAGTTCTTCTTCTTTAGTCCCAGCAGAGAAGTCCAGTCACACAGCAGTCCTTTCTCCTGGTGTCTTCTGCCAAGCTACTCCAACCTCAGAAACGTGCTACCCCCTGATTTCCTCCAACCCCCGAGCAATGCTAACATCAAGGAGGATTCCTTAATCAATGCCAGCCACCAGCACCACCTTTCTACTTTAAAATCATTACTCCAGCCATGGCTAAAAAATACCTAATTAAAGTGATCAGAAATACCAGAGCTAGTAGCGATATGCTTGACCACAAGCTTGTTAAGCTCACACTTGATACTATTCTTATTCCTCGAACTAAAATCCTCAATCTATCCCTTATCTCTGGCAAAGCCCCCATCTATGGAAAGCAGCTGTGGTTACTCATGTCCACAAAAACAGTGACATCACCCTCCATTCTAACTATAAGTCCATTTCCATACTTCCACCCCTCTCAAAAGTTCTAGAGCGCTTAGTCTCTGACCAACTCACTGATTACCTGGACAAATATCAGGTACAATGTCGGCAGCAACATGGCTTTCGAAAGAAACAAAGCACTACAACTGCCCTTCTTGAGTTTACAGCTTATATTCACAACACGCTTGACTAAGAGCTCTTGGTGGGGGCAACATATATAGACCTCACCAAGGCCTTCGGCACTGTTAACCACGAACTGCTCCTGAACCAGCTCCTGTGGTTAAGTCTATCAGCTGACTCAGTAGCCTGGTTCAGAAGCTACCTATCAGAAAGAGTGCAAAGAGTGAAAAGTCATTCAGTCCTTTCGGATAGCTAGCCTGTTACTACAGGAGTCCCACAGGGCTCAATTCTTAGTCCTCTTCTTTTCAGTTTGTTTTTAAACAACCTCCCCCAGGCAGTGAAAGATAATGTTTTACTGTACGCCAATGATGCTGTCCTCTATTCCAGCCACCATGACCCCATGGCACTTGAATGTCAAATGTAGTCTAATTTCACTGCAGTGGAAAACTGGTTCCTCAAATCCAAATTACTACGTAACTACAAGAAAACCCAAACTATGTTGTTTGCTTCTGCCCACAATAAACACAAATCCTATGAACTACAAATTCACAATAACCTGTATTCCCCCTTAGAAATGGAGCTAAGTTTCAAATATCTGGGTGTAACACTTGATTGCACTCTCTCATACACACAACACACTGATAATGTTGCCAATATTGCTAAAACAAAACTGGGCTTACTGTACCATAACAAGCACTGTCTTACCAACAAAGTGCTAAAAATTGCAGTCTCTAGCTCAGTGCTGTCAAGCATTGACTACGGCCTAGCAGTATATGGTGCTGCTACTCCCACTGTGCTCCAAAGTATTAAGACCACATTTATCAAGGCCTGTAGACTTGTGCTGAGGGCTGACAGTCTTATTCATACACGTGCCTTATATGCCCAATCTGGCTGGCTCAGTCTGGAGTGTAGGCTAAAATACCAGGTCTACCTACTGGCTGAAATGTCCACCCTACGTATGATGCCTTCAGGAGTGCAGAATCTCCTCACTTCCATTAATTCAGCCAGAAGTACGAGGGGCTTAAACAACCACACCCTCAAAATTCCCTTGCGTTGTACCTCTCAGGGTCAACGCTCATTTGAACACAGAGCGCCGCTCTGGCTTAACTCCCTGCCGAAAGACTTTCATAAAGAAACTAAGCAGGGAACTCTTAAGACAACTCTATGCATGCTTCTAGTAACCACCAGTAACTGTGACTGTGGAACCTAAATCTCTTGCTCTACTATCCTCCACAACAACTATGTAATTTCTACCACAACTTCCTCAGTGCATCCTGTCTATATAGGATCTACCATTGCCTCTTCCTTCCAGCCTAGTTTCTGTCCCTCCCCCTCCTCTCACCCATTCCCTCTCACTCTCTTCACCCTACCCCCCTTCGCACTCTTCTCTCTATCACTCTACTTCCTAGCTATCCTTGCTAATGCAAAGTTCTCTACACTCTTGTATGGTTATCACTGAACAATTTTGTACCATTATGTTGACTTCTGTTTAACACAATATGATTTGTTTGTACCCTGTAAATACCCATAGTAACTTATTAAGATGTTTCTAATCTGTTATTCTTTTGATCTATGCATGAACACATTTTTTTGTAATGATGTGGTGCCTCTGTAAATGAGCCTCTGCAAATAAATAATCTGGTTAACGATTTTTTTTTTTTATTTAGCTTTTTTATCCCCATCGTCTCCTCCCACCAAATGGTGATGGGGACACATATATATTTTAACAATTTTTCTACCCTAACCCCCCCCAAGGCCCCGGCACATGGCCGTGTGAGCACGTGGAGGCACGCTTCATGCCCCGTGGTGCCAGCTCAGCCCCTTCCACCTCCCGATACTTTGCCACCCACTCTCTACCTATGTAACCCACTGGACCTCCACCCAGTGGGAGCAGAACTACAGCGGGGTGCCATCCCACCCTCACCATGCTCAGGAGAGGAGAGCTGCCCACCGGCATGCTCAGTCATGCTCTGCCTCCCCCCCCCGCCAGCACCCCGATGACCCGAGGTCAGCATAGCATAAGGTAAGCCATCCAGCACCTCAACCCTCTGCCCCCTGGGCCAGCGTTAGCTCAGTCATGCTCTGCCTCCCCCCCGCCGGCACCCCGATGACCCGAGGTCAGCATAGCATAAGGTAAGCCATCCAGCACCTCAACCCTCTGCCCACTGGGCCAGCGTTAGCTCAGTTTTTAAGGTATCTATTTCTTTGCTAAGTACAGTGAATGTCAGGCAATTTCCACATATAAATTCTCCTATTACCCCATATGAAAATTTAGTTGAAAACATATGGCACTTAGTACAATAAATAATTTCACCCTCCTTAACAAGGAGTTCTAGAATTTCATTTGCTGGATCCATATGCATTTATTTTTCTTTTTTAGAACCAGAGAGTTGCCTCAAAGGGAGTAGGCCACCTATTCACCATCCTTAGCAGACACAGGCAGACACGCTTGCCTGTGCCTGCACATCGCCTCAATTGACAGAGCCACTGAATTTTTGCTGTGGGGCAACTGGAAATAGACTATCACTGACTTCCATTGCTCCCAATCTGAGAAAAGTCAGGAATTTAATGTTTTCTCAGTATCCTGTGGTTAAAAACCACACTATAGCAAGACCTGCATCAATGTTCTTCCACTCTGGTGCTGTTTTACAGCTCACTCTGCTCTTCAAGGTTTCCTGCTGAAACCGGCAGCCTTAGGTCCAAAGGTCACTCACTGACATGCAGTTTTCCTGACCAAAAGGTAGAGTTCCCTGATAGGAGATAGGGTTCTCTATCTAGCTAGCCTCAAAAACGTACAGTCTCGATAACTTTACAGCTATCAAATATGCAGCTATGCTGCTTTACAGTTTCACAAAATGAAAACTATAAAACTGAGCTGTGTATCACATGTAGTTACCAGCTTGGTCAATTATAAGTTTGTAGCCCATTCACCCGCTCCCCCCCCCCCCACAGCCCTCTTTCCTTCCTTCCTTATCCACTTCTTGGGTTCCCCTGAGGCTCCCTATATTGAAATGGGTTCTGGTGGCTTTGAATTTAGGAGTGCTCCACCTTGATTGTGGCACAATGAAAGACCCTCCTGGACTGCAATACCCCACCCCTGACAAAGATCCTTCCAGTCAAAGTGCTTGACATACTGCAGCTTGTTTGCACTTTGGCTTTGTACATGTGTATGCTGTACTAATCTTTTTTCATTACAGAATATGTTCTGCTGTCTACTGGGCAGACCATACCATGGTGCTAAAAGGTACTGGCTTTATTGTAGTCTGTGTGCACCTTTTTCTGTTGTGCTGGCCATCACCTACTTGGACTGATTGGTGTCTATGATGCAGGTAAGAGTGGAACCAAGAGACTGAGAGGTCAGAAAGACCCCCCTTCCCAAGCTTGAGAAGCAGGAGGGTATGTTATATGTCAAAAGCCTTGGCAAGGTCAACCAAAATGGTGGAGGTAAGCAATTCCTAATTCTCTCCCTTCGAAACAAAATCAGCGAGCCATAAGAGGGAGGAGACAGTGGGGGGGTCTTTCAGAAGACAGGCTGGAAAAGGTAGAGAAAAGAGGAGTCAGGCTAGGTAATGACAAGTTTGCAAAGCAATAAATGTGAAGTTTGAGGATATTTCTCTTCATACTTCAAGGATGCATCCAGAAAATGGAAAGACATCAACTAAAGGCATTGTAAAATACCCAAGTAATTCTGGGACACCAAGGATTTATATAGGCATTTTTACAGCTTGCTGAATTTGTGTACAAGCCCACGCAACCCCCAAAAAAATTATTTAACCAATTCCAGAATAATATTTATAAATCAAAAATATTAATCAACACCAACAGTTAAATATTTAGAGGATTTGTTCCCCTTGTTTACCAGAATTCCATGTTTCATTGAATGTATTCAACAATAACAAGTACAGCTTAGCATCTGTGATTATAAAGCAAATTATACTACATGTGGACCTTCCCCTCCAATTGAAAGCCATAGTTACAAATAGTTTATTGCTTAGCAAACTTGCAACTGTCATTTTATTCTCAATAAAATGATTGCTTAGTGCTCAGAACAGTCATTTTTGTCAGTAAATGACAGTAGTGATATCATCCTCTTTCTTGCATTCTGATTACTTTATGCTTACAGCAGCAGACACATTATGCATAATAGTTATAATGTGCTAGTTGAGTCACTATACTCAGCAATAATGTGACTGTCTCATGAAGATAGTGTACTCAGCCTTCGGCCTCATACTTCATTCACTTGACAATCACATTATTGCCTTGTATAGTGACCCAACTAACACAATACCACTTAAAGCGCTGGTACACACTGAGTTAGGACAACTCCCTCTGGAATGCCTGATGAAACAAAGGCTAATAAACTATTGGCTCAGAGCCTATGGTATGGCAGCATGCAGGCTCCCAAGAATGTATATAGAAGAATCCATTGATTATCTGTGACAAAACATTGTCTTTCCTAGTATTTCTATCATACATAAGATTGTTAAACCTTATAGGCTGGTAGTATGGCCTAGATATTAGAGTAATGAGCTGTGAATGAGCTTGGCACATCCAGCAGCCAGACCTGGGTTTGATTCCCACAACCTCCACTTGCATACTGTGTGACTGTGAGCAAGTCACTTAACCTCCCCAGTGCTCCCAGATCACCCCTGAAAACAGGCACCTGTGCCTAGTTGGCCTTACCTGGTTAACAAAGAATAACATAAATGAAATCAATTGGGTGTCAGATATTTTTAGGATACCAATCACCCGAGTAAAAGATAAGGTAAGGAACAGGGTCAGAGATATTTAGACACAAAGAGACATAAGGTGCTAGTTGGGTCACTATTCTGAGCAATAATGTGACGGTCTCATAAAAATAAAGTACTTGGCCTTCAGCCTATATTTTATTCACTTGGCAGTCACATTATTGTCTTGAATAGTGATCCAACTAGCACAGTATCACTTAAAGGAGCAGTGCAATGCAATTGGGCAGCACAATTGACCCTATATTTTTTTCACAATAAAAGATTCCACACATCTTCTAGTTTTATTTGGTGGTATGGACTTCTAATTCCACCAAAATGTGAGTATTTTATAAATGTTTTAACTGAGTTTTTTTCTCAAGAAAAAAGAGGGTCTCCACATCTTGCACAGGAATAGCACTGTAGACTTGGCAATGGTTAGGACTGGAAAAATAAAAAAAGACTCATGGTGCACAGCATAGAAGGTACCTAGACAAGTACATTTGACAGGTAGGCTAATATTTTTCTTAACTATAGCTGAAATTAGCTTTTTAAAAAAAACATTTTTCGTTGCACTGCTTCTTTAAATATATAGCAGCACCTGCAAATTATTTCATACATACATGTTTTTTTTCACAATTTATTTATCCAGGATAGCCACCATAAGATGCATCATCTCATTTCCAGTGGGGTCCAGCTGACTCAACCATAGATATTCCATGGATTTCCTGGAACTTAACATGGAAACTGAGCTTGTGAACCATGGAATATTTGGACATAATTCCAGGGGGCTCTATGAAAATCAGAATTAAATTTACTTTGTTTTCCACAGATTTTGTGATCAAAATGTGTACCCTATTAGTTTATGATAGCATGGAAACATGCACTCTTCCATGGAATCCCATGCTATGTCCTGCCATTCTGTGCTTTTTGTGCCCTTTTTCATGGAAAATGCTGATGAACCCAATGGAAACCCTTGTATATTATATTGTCATGTCTATGGAAACCAAGACAAACGTGTTCAAATACTTCATGGGTCCAAGATATTTTTCTATGGCATAGTCCATGGAAACTGTGAAAAATCTAGGGAACAGATTTTTTGCAATTGGGTGGACTTGAGTACTGGGAGGTTAATTGATTTACCTAAGGTCAGATGGTGAGTTTCGTTCTAGTGGGGTTTGCACCTGCAATCTCCCAGTTCCCAAGCTGATTCTCTAACCACTGGACCATATTGCCTCTTAATATAAACAGCCTGTATACTACAGTATTATGTCTCACATCATCCTAATGAATTTGGTTCTATTGCAGTGGTGCCGTAGCACCACTATAGTTAGAGTAGTGAAGTTTTAGGAAAAATTAGGGGTTTTTTTGCTGGGTTTTTTTTTTGCCATTGCCTAGCATCCAGAAGGTTTGGAATTTTAGTCTGAAATTTTCAGGGTAGAAAGGGATCACCCCAGACTGGTGCCTTTTGTTGGTTTGGTGAAAAACAATTATACAATGGCAAGAAAAAATCCTGGACTCTGATTGGTCAGTCTTGGGCTGGACCTGTGATGTTATCCCAGTACAACATCACGGGTCTAGTCTTAGCCTCACTGTGAACCTGTAGATGAGCATTTTATGGAGCTTTTGATTGATTGTTTCATCTTCTTTTAAAAAACAAATATTTTTCCACACAAAAACATCTTTAAAATTATTTTTTTTATTCTGTATAACAACGAGCCATTGTATAATAGCAGTAATGCCCTCCAGGGTGTGTGTCGTTAGGGATAACATCACGCCTCAGTCATTGTACGCACTTGGCCTGCGGCCTCATGCCCAACCACTTGAGGCGTGACGTTATCCCAGCACGACACACACCCTGTCGGGCATTATTGCTTAATTAACCCATTTCCAAGTCATAAGGATTTGAGATTTTGGTTCTGAACATTCTCAGTAGGGTCTTTTGGATTGATGTTTGATACTGAGCATGCTAAGAAAAACCCCAGCACTAATTTGCCAAGACGCCAAAGACCAAAAACCCTAATGTCTTTTCCTTTTCCTGCTTGGAGGGTGGGGATGGGGAGTTAGGTTGGAAACCCTAATGCCACATTTCTGGCTTTTGTGTTGTTAAGTTACCCTAACTGGTACATTAATGAAGTTTTATGCAAATAATATACAATATGTGTCAGTGGTTCAGCACTATAGGTTGCACACACTCTTCTGGGACTGGAAAATTGGACAGCTATGTGTTCTAATCCCGCACCACGAACATGGACTCATAATAATGACACTGCAGTGCAGCACTAGGAGGCTGCTTCACTGCTTAGGTGATCTCCTTCATATGAGATGTTAGACTAGGATTCCTTCAGCCCATCTCTGGTGGTTACCCAGGTGGAAGTTAAAGATCCCATGGCACTTAATGAAGAAAAGCACAGTATTTTCCCCAGTATCCTGGACAACATTCCCCCTGCCAATAAAACAGGTCCATGTAATCCACCCACAGGACTCCCTGGAAATGAGTTGCAAGAATTCAGTTCCTTTTCTGGTCAAACATTTTAAATAAACAAAGTGCCTTTCCTACAAACTGTATCCCAAAACACTTTACAATCCAGGGGAGGGAGGAAAAGAGAATAAGCAAAGCTGAATTCCAGTGTGCATACTGCATACAGTATGCATATAAAATTTACACAGAGAGTAAATACGATGCCATCCACCAGGACCAAGTGCTGTTATCATAGTTTTGACTGTGATGTCTTGAAAGATACTACAGGAAGAACACGCAATCCAATGGCAACTACTCCCATTTGTCACCTAGTAAACTGCGAAATGTCAGACAGAGCACTTGATCCTGGCAGACAGAACGTAACTTGTTCAGGGTCATGCAGCAACGCGGTAGTGGTTGTGAGACTCAAAGATTTACAAAGGTCTCCAGATTTAACCTGATAGTTTCAGGAACATGTTTGTTTTGTATCCATGTTTCATGGCCTTATTGTATATTTTAAATATATTTTGAGTGCTTTAATAATTATTGAGATTTAAGAAAAGTTTATTTTTATCCAGGACAATACACTTAGTAAGAAGTTTTATTTACAAGAATATTCCTGCAGTAATATGTTTACAGTTCCAGTACAAAATGCATATCACCATAAATACTTTTAAACAAGACTAGCCATCACATCTTGGAGAAGTTTAAAAACACATACATGTTCAAGCTCTTTTACTATTGTTTTTTTTTAAATTCATTAAAGAAAGTTAATAACTGGGTTTTAACTGAGAGTCTGTTCCACAAGCCTGCAGCACTCACCTTGAAGGTCATGAAGCCAAAACACGTAACAACTCTAGGTGAAACCAGTTCTCAAAACCATGTTTCCCCTCTGTGGATTCCTTGACCCTGGAGATGTATTTTACCTTAACAACCCCCTACAGAGTGTGAAAGCTTGTGAGAAAGTTCTGGCCTTAATATCTTAAAAATAGTTTTTAACCAAAGAAGCTCCCTTCAAACCTGTAAGTGTTCCCAGTTCAAACTTTTATATAGCCAACCCTATACAAATCTTGCTATTTTATTATATAATGTGTCTAATTTTTTAAATTAGTATAATTAGTATAATGTAATACACAGGCTCCCACTTTGCCTCAGGCTCCATGCCCAGTTGGAGCTGCTCCCTGACCGCCACCTGCTAAGCAACTGAAGGTATGAAGTTCCAAACTGAGATGCTCTACCCAGACAATACTTGCCTGTTTCAAATTTGGCACCTTTTTTTAGTAGCCCTCCAGCGTCATGCTCAGAGCTCAGCAACTCGACTGCTAGAGTTAACTCCTAATTCCTCTCTGGAACACTGAGTGCTGCTAATTCATTTTAAATTAATTTTCCTACCCATGCTCACTCTGATTTATTGGCTATTCAGATGTAGTCTCCCTTACAGTAACGCGGCGGTTTGCTGCACTTTGAGTGTATGTAAAAACAAACGTAGTTGAACCTGCTCCAAACTTTAGTAATTATTGTAAAATTAGTCTGCCGATCCTGAAGTAGCCTTTGATTGATTGTAGTTATATGGAGCCTGCAGTTCTGAGCCAAGGAGCCTGCATATTTCATCAGTAGCTTGCTGATTATACTGAAGCTGATTGTAGATTTGTATAATTGAAAGACTGCGTCCTTAGCAAAGCAGCCAGACAGCCCTGTACCTCTTGTCTGATTTTTCCGCTCGCCCCCCTCCCAGGCCTCCTTTAAATACACAATAGCTCCTCCCACCTCTAAGGGAGATAGTCTCAACTGGGCAGTCACTTGGCACAGTCAGCTGCTCTTCTAATCTTACTTAAAGGAGCACACTCCTCTCAAGCTGCACATGTGCTCTCTCAAAGCTAACCTCCCTTTAGCTGAGTGCTGTGTAACCTACAAGCCTTGGTGACCTGTGCAGCTAACAATATTATGTTCACCTATCTACCACAAGCCTGCAAAAACTTCTGGTATAGTTAGCTTATGCAGACAAAATGCCTTGCACAACCATGGCTCCTCGATTACTAGTGGGTATGCTTCTTTACTCCCTGATACCCTGTTCTACTCCTCCAAATGCAGCAGCAGCTTCTGTACATTCTATTGCACATGCTCCCTGTACTGATATTGTTGAATCTGCTGCATTGTTTACCCTCAATGGAAACTCCTATCTCTATGTACCCCATGGCACCCAATCTTTATACCATGGGAGGTTCACTGAACAAGTGATTCTTACTCACCGCATTTTACACTATTGCAGTATCTCTGTCAAGGTGTTGCTATCTGCTTCTCTGGGCCTTTATGGGCCTTGCACTCCTCAGACACCACAGCATGCCAGTACCTGCTAAAGGGGAAGAATGCATCTCATAAAGTTACTACTAAATGCCATCTGCTGCCCTTCTGCGTGGGTAACGTGGAATTGAACCCTGGCCCAACTCTTCCCATAGCAGCCTCCAATGAACTGGTTAACTTAAAGGGTATGGGCCTCTTACATATTAATGCACGTAGCCTGCTAAAACATTTTGATGCTATACAATTGTGGATCTGTCATGCACGACCAGATATCCTGGTGGTTACGGGATCATGGCTGAAACCTACGAACCAGGATCATGAGTTCAATATTCCTTCCTATAACATATTCAGGGCGGATAGACAAACTAAGGGAGGAGGCGTAGTTATCTATGTTGCTGACAAATATACATCATACTAGGTATCATACTAAGTAGGTAAGGAGTTAGGAGGCTTATAGGCCCATAATACTCCTATAATAGATAATATTTAATAGTAGGGTTTGCAAGAATGTATTTATCTAACCTACCCTTAAAAGTGTTTTTTGAATCACTGATAATAATATTTAGTGGAAGTGCATTCCAAGGATTAATACATCTCACGGTAAAAAAATATTTACATGGCAATCTTCTCTAGTCAAGTCCACCTCGCTGTCTAAAGAATACGAGTGTGTTATTATAAAGGTTCAACTACACCAGTCAACCCCCCTTCACATCCTTGGATGCTACAGGCCTCCTTCAGCAGGGCAAAAAATCCTGAACTTCTTGAGTGAGACTCTACCTACAATAGCCTCTGAATTAATCATCATGGGTGACTTCAACATGGACTGGCTATCTGCTACCTCTAAGCCTCTGAAGGATGTTTGTAATGTGTTTGGGCTCACTCAGCTTATTCAGGAACCTACCTGGCCAAACCGGAAAAATCCTCAGAACAGTACACTTTTGGATATAATCTTAGTGAACAAGCCTCACATTATTCCTCATTCTGGCACACTTTTTAATGACCTTAGTGATCACTGCGCCATTGCTTATGTGAGGTCTGCCCCGAAAGTGATCTCTATGTCTAGGTTCGTCTTTAAAAGAAGTCGACGGAACTTTGATCCTTATGCCTTCCTTTCTGAACTCCAACACACTAACTGGTAACATTTCTATCTGGCTAGCACGGTATCCAAAGCATATGAGTTTTTCTGATCCATAGTCATTGATGCTATAAACAGACATGCCCCTCTGTGTAAAGTACACACCAAAATGAAGTCCTGTCCATGGTTCACAACTAGCCTAAAAAGTGCACTGCTAAACAGGGATTACCTATGGAAAAGGGCAATAAAATCTAAGCAACTAGTGGCCTGGGTGGAATTTAGAGCTGCAAGAAACATATGCACTAAGCTAATCAGGACTGAGAAAGCCAATTATTTCTGTGCTGAACTTGAATCCACATCTAATTGCTCAACCAAATTTTGGAAAACACTCAGGAACATTGAAGAATTTCGCCCAGACAGCTCGTTACCCCAGAAAATCACATCTAGTGGCATTTACACCACGGACAAAAATGAGATCCTAGAGCTTATCAATAACTACTTTGCAACAGCTGGCCTGGAGTTTGACACCTCTCCAGCATCCAAACTTCGCTCACAGCTGAGCAACCATGAGCTGGCGTGCCATGCCTCAGCTATCCCTTCCCATGAAGGAGTATTCTCCTTCACTCCAATTACCTTAAAACAAGTACAGGATCTATTATTGAGCCTTGACACCAGAAAGTCAGCGGGGCTGACAATATTAACCTTATTACCTAAAGCTGGGATATTACATTCTGCCACCCCTATTACTCACCTCTTTAATATGTCCCTTGCACAGAGAGCACTTCCCCCAGTCTGGAAGATAGCTCATGTTGTTCCCCTGTTTAAATACGGGGATCCCAGTGACCGAAATAACTACCAACCGATATCACTGTTGCCCATCCTATCCAAATTATTAGAAAAGGTGGTCAATGAGAAACTTAGATCGTATCTGGAGACATACAACCTGTTGAATCCAGTTCAGTCAGGCTTTAGACCTTGCCACAGCACTGTATCTGCATTGGCTAAGGTCACTAATGATTGGCAGACTGCCTTGGACACAAAAAATTATGTGTGTGCTTTGTTTCTTGACCTGAGCAAAGCTTTTGATACTGTGGACCATGACTTACTCCTGTGTGTTCTAAGTAATATTGGAGCAGACCAACCAGCCTTGAACTGGTTTACTAACTACCTTACTGAGTGTCAACAGCTAGTTAAGGTTGAGGGGGGCCTTTCTCCTCAAAAAACACTGTTAAGGGGTGTCCCTCAAGGGTCCATTTTAGGCCCGCTACTATTTTCTGTCTATATTAACTGGATTAATGCTGGTATCTCTGCAGTAAACATCCACCTGCTCGCTGATGATACTGTCTTGTACATTGCCAGACCTACTCTGGATCTTGCCTGCAGTGATCTCCAATGAGACTTTGATCATTTAAAGAAAAATCTACTTCAATTAAAGCTCTTCCTAAATGCAAAAAAGGCCAAGGCTATGATATTTGCTCCCTCTACCTTTGCAACTAAACATTGTCTCCCTGGTTCTGCTCCCTTCGTATACACATTACTGGGTGAGCTGCTGGACTTCGTTGAGAAATTTAAGTATTTTGGGTTTTGGATACACCACAAATTGTCCTTTGTCCATCATATCAATGAACTCTCAAAAAACTGAAACAGAGACTTGGTCTCTTCTTCTGTATTAGAAATCTGCTTACACCAGAAGCTAAAACTAGGTTGATCCAGACTACATTCTTGCCTCTTTTAGATTATGCCAATTTCCTATATGGCCAAGGCCCAAAGCTCTCCCTCTCTAACCTGGATATACTCTACCATCGAGCTATTCAATTCACAACTGGTCTCCCTTATGCCACACACCACTGTGAGCTCTATGCCAAGGTAGGGTGGAGCTCATTAACATTCAGACGACAAAAGAACGCAGTGCTCTGGACCTATAGAGTAATCACTAATATCAGGGTTCGACCTTAACATTGTTTTTCTAGCCCTGAACCTAGTGCAGATTGGCCAGAGCTAGTGCAGTTTACCCTCTACTTGTCCGTTTTGACTATTGCAGGTTTTTCATGGTTGTTTTTGAAGTTGAAAAAGTCCCTACTTTAGCAGGCTGTAGTCCTTTTGCTAATCTCGCTCAGTGTTCCAGGTTGCCTGGTGTGATTAACAGCTCATTAAGAGCTGTAATTATCTGGCAGTTCAAGAGAGAGATCCAACAGAAGACTCAGTGTGAGTCATTATCACTCAATTATTAGGACATTCAGCTAGTGTGCATGCTGTGATCAAGGGTGGAGTGTTAAGTCACTAACTTCCAGTTTGCTGAACTTGCCTTTGATTTTTCCCACAATATTAAGACCAGTGTGCCTCATTTTCCAACCTTCTGAGTGTCTGTATCCAACACTCAAGGCCCCTGGAATTCTGCGGTTCTGCAGTTACGGAATTTGCCGCAGAATTTGCATCATGCTGCAGAATATATATAGTGCCGCAGAGTTCATTGTTTTTGGTGAATTTTCATATAAATATACTGTTTTTCCATAGTGTCAGGCTTTCTTTCCCACCTCGTTTATCCTGAAGCCCCTCCTCTATGCTCAGCATATGATGTCATCGATGACATCGCATCATATTTAGCCAATGACAGGACTGCATTCTGCCAGAGAAATGAATAAATGATGCCGCAGAAATCATAAAATGCTGCAGCAGAAGTCAAGGAGCCCTGCCGCAGAAATCAAAAAATTCTGCCGCAGAACACCAGCGGCCCTGCCAACACTGCAGTGACAGAATGCTATCATGTATACACGGTCTGCCCAGCCAGGTGGCCTGTACACTCTATACTTTTCATTGACACCACTGCAGACTAGACTCTGAAGTGGCCATCCATAGAACCATAGCTGCCATTACTGACTGGTGTATGGTTTTGAGCTCCTCTTAATGGATCACACCAGTCAATGCCACCAATGCAGTATCACCCAGCATGTCATTTCATCCTAAAAACAAAGTTTTGGAGCATGTATGGTACAAAACAAAACCTTAGTAAAATATATAAGTTGAAAGGTTAAAATAGGTATTACTGGAATGCATAGATCATCCTATATAGAAATAGAGGTAGTACAGCATGATGCCTTTGTACTGCTCCCCTTTGACTGATGAAAGGACACTGTTATGAAAAATCTGTTTTTGTTAGGGCAGAGCATGTTAAATCAATATTTTTGTGCCTGGTATATATAAACAGATATGTCAAAGTTTCTTACATCTCAAGCCCCCTGTGTTTGTTTAACTATCTCCAAAGAAATCCTAGAACTTCCCCTGGCTCACTTCGCAGTGTAAGAAAACTTCCAGAAGTGCAGTTCTGGTTCATCACAGGGTGGGGATGAGAGTGTCTTTCTCTGCCTGATTCTGTGCATTGCCCTGCAGGTCAGGGTGGGACTGTGGTGACGTGCATGATGATGTTGGCTATTGTGTGTGCAGAGCTAGAACTGCCTGATTGAACATTTGCAATTATGTTATTCTCTGGTTTGGCAGTGGGGGGTGAAGAAAGAGGAAGCAAGGGGCACATGCTAAAAAAACAATGGGGGTACACACTGAGTGTGATTGGACTGCAGTCATTTTTCTTTTTTTGCTGGGGCAGGGAGCAATGTGGGAGCTGGTAAATATGCAATAATCAGAGTATTTCTTGGCTTGCATTTTTCCTGTATAACCGATCAAAATTGACCATTATTATTGTGGGCTAGTGCAACCATCTGCGAGCTAGTGCAATTTTTAATCAACTTGTTTGGCTAGCTAGTGCAAAAAAAAGTTAAGGCTGGCCCCTGCTAATATGCTCCCGCATTATATGTGAGTTGCCTGCCCACCTGTAGGGTTGGAAACTACACCTTGAGAAGTCTCTCTTACATCTCACTATTCATCCCTAAGGTGAGAACCAGATATGGCAAATCTGCAATACGTCATGCTGTTCCTGTCATTTGGAACACAATACAGAAAACTCTTATGTTGTCAATCCCTGTGAAACTGAGCTTCTTCAAATCCCTTTACCAACGTTCTTTTTCAGAAACCTGTACTTGCTTCCATTAATAGCACTCTTAATGCACCTATCCTACTCTCTATTCTAAGCTCCTCGCCCCTATTTGTTTTCCGTCCCTGCCCCTTTTCACATTGTAGCTTTACCCTGACCTATTTCCTAAACTATGTAATGCCCTCCCCAAATGTATCACTCTTCCTCCCCCTCTGGCTTTGCCCCCTTCCTCTTTCTACTCCCCCTTCTCCTTACCCTTTCCTGCTGCATAGGTTCCTGTCGCAGTTAATGTACATAGGTTTTTGTACCATAATATGTATGCTGCTTTCATCTAAGATATGTGCACTTTCTCCTTGTTTACACTAGCATTATTGCATGATATGAACACTAATTTGTTGTAATACTATATATATATATATATATATATATATATATATATATATATATATATATATATCTCCTGCCCTGTACCTATTGTGCATTTACTTTCTTTTTTTTTCTTTACTTTTTTTGAATTACTGTGTTGTTGGACTCCCAATTGTTGTAACATTGTATGTACTGTTACCTACACTTATATATGTGAATGCCCAGGCTCATCTTGTAAATGAGTTCTTTTCAATGATGCTCACCTGGTTAAATAAAGATTGATTGATTGATTGATTGATTGAGAGTCAGAATATGCAATTGCTGGGCCGTCTTTATACATGCTTCTGAAGGCACACATAACATCAGTGTTCTTATTGTTCCTAACTTCTTGTTTGTTTATACTAAAATGGAATTAATGTGAGTAGAACAATTAAAATTCTGATAAATAATTTCCATATATTTTATTTGTAAAGGTATTCATTATCAGAATCCCCTCAATGGGGAGCTCTCTAGATCCACAATTAGACTTCTTGAGCGCAGATGGAAAATGTAAACTTTGAGTTTTGTGTAAATTCATCGTAAGTCCTGACTTAATGAACCCCAACCCCTTGCATGGCCCAGAAGTCAAATTGCTGTTACTGTTCAGGCTCACAAAAGGTGCCAGCCAAAGCCACTATTACAGTGTCATCAGCATATATTACTATGTTAGTCTGAGTTACAACATCAGGCAAACTGTTTACAAATACAAGAAACTGTAAGGGGCAGATAATTGAATCTTGGGACCTGCTCCTCACAGTCGACAAAGGATCTGATACTGAATTACCCACAGCAACCCTTTCAAACAACATGAAGTCTTGCTGTATTCTGACAATTGCAGTTAGCTCCAGCACTTGAACTGCCCCGGAGAGTAGAGGGTTAAATTTCTATGCAGGGCATAGAACGTTGAGCTCGAGCTTGGTTGAAGACTATGTCTGCAGTGCTTTGAAACCAAACCGTCAGATTCTTTACTCTGCCTCACTGAACAGTCACTCTGGAGATTTCTCCTTCTGCTCGATTCAAAGTCAGTTAAAGTTGTCGGTTGTATTGCGATTTATTTTCCGCATTGTTGGTTCAGGGCTCTGTCTGCAGTACAGTAAGTACTTTAGGTAGTATCTCTGTATTTTATTGAGGAAATTGAAAAATCTCACTTCTCAATAGGTTCGGCTGAACCGATCCATTAGTTTAAATCTTTTAGTGTGTGGTTACCGGTCCTTATCGGTTTAAAAAAAAAACGTAAATTTTACCTTTTTTTTCCAATACCCGTAACACGGTTAGAAACCGATAAGGGAGTCTTGCCTGGCGGTTGCCTTATAAAGGGTAAGTTTGGTTAGGTTGGCCATGTCTGAGAAACCCAAGAAAAAAAACAGGCCCACTGGGATTCAACACTGTAGTGAGTGTGGGGAGGTCTTTGCTAAGGCTGATTCCCCACACCACCTTTGTTTACTGTCTGGGGTTTGACCACCTTGATTCAGACTGCCAAATTTGTAAAAATTTCCCTAAGTCTACCCTGGAAAAGAGGTTAGGTAGACTTAGGGATAAGGAGGCAGAGAAATCAGCTGACCCGGAAGGCCAGCCTGGTTCAGTTCCCACCGAATCAGAAGGAGTGCCCTCTGACCAGGGCGATACTTCTTCGGGCAAGAGGAGAGCTGATCCTGAGGGATCAGTTCCTACAATAAGAAAACGCAAAGAAAAATCGACTGGTTCGGATCCAGAGGTTCATGTTCCGACCACCGAAGAAATAGCCAGAGGGATTCGGATTATTGAATCACTTCATCCAGTTCTGACCGATCCAGCGCCTATTGGCAGGAATTTGATTCATTTGGTTTCCCCGGTTCAAGATTATACCCCTGAACACTTTTATGAACCGGAGTTTGAAGAGGAAGGGGATTTTGAAGAGGATGGTGATGATTATGAAAGTCTGGATGTGCCTGTGGAACCGGACATCCCCCCAGACAGACCTAGGTGTTCCCCTCCTAGGCTCTTTGAGTCCCCTCCCCACTATCTGTTTTACAGAAAGGTGGCTGAAACCCTTCAGCTTCCTAAGGAGGAAGCTGTGGATGATCAAGAGGAGCCTGATTTTGTTGAAATGATGGACATTCCAGAGTCCAAGAGACTGTCTATTCCCCTTCATAAGTCCTTTGGGAAGCAGACACAAAAAATTCTAAAGTCTCCAAATTCTGTACCTCCTGTTGACAGAAGGATGGACAAGAGGTATACTTTATCAGGCTCAGATATGGAGTTTTTCTACAAGCAATACAGCCATGTTGGTGTCGTGCAGGCTGCAGCCTGTGACAAGGCAAATATTCCTTTGGCTTCAGACCCCCAGACAAAGACTCCAGGAAGATGGATGCCATGGCAAAGAAACTGTACATGGCATCCTCCTTGGGACTCAGGCAGGCTAACTATATGGCCTATACAGCCAGGTACCAGAAGTCCAGGTGGGACACTGTACTGGCACTGGCTAAGCAGGCCTCCCCCCAGCTGGCCAAGGACCTGGAGGCAGTGGCTGTTGATTGGATTGAGGCATCAAAGGTACAATTTCATGCTGCTGTGGACTCCAATGATGTGTCATCAAGCATCATGGCTACATCTGTGGCTCTTCGGAAGATGGCTTGGCTCAGATGTACTAGCCTCTCATAGGACACCCAGGCTAAGGCCATGGATTTCCCTGTGGTGGGTAATTCTCTGTTTGGGGAGCAAACAGAGAATTACATGAAGACAATGGATGAGTACAGGACCACTTATAGGAGTGCACAGGCCAAGGAGAGGCAGGCAACTCCTCAAAGGCAGCAAGCTAGGGACAGGCCTTTTCACAGGCCTTTCTACCAAGCACAGGCCTCTTCTCCTTTTTCTCAGATGGGGTTCTTTAGAGGGAGAGGCAGAAGGGGGATGAGCAGGGCTGCATCCACTCCTCAGCCTAAGGCTCCTGCCAAGCAGACACCCTGATGTGTCAGCCCAGGTCGACTCCCCCATTCCTCTAGGGGGCAGGCTGGCTTACTTTATCCAGGACTGGATGTCTGTTACCTCAGACAGGTGGGTCCTGGAGGTAGTAAGCCAGGAACTGGTTCTCAGTTTCAAAAAATTTCTGAAAATGAGAGCCAGATCCTTTCCACCTGCAAACATCTCAGAAACTTTTGCTTTGGAGGCAGAGATTTCATCTCTACTGGCCTTAGGGGCCATAGAGAGAGTTCCTACCCTACACAGGGGCAAAGGTCTGTACTTCAAGTACTTCCTTACCCCACAAAAGACAGGGGAGTGGCAACCCATCCTAGACTTAAGATACCTGAACAAACATCTTTTTAAAACCAAAATTCAAAATGGTGACTCTGGGAACAATTCTTCCCTCCCTATGGCCAGGGGACTGGCTAGCCTCCCTGGACCTCAAAGATGTCTACCTTTACATTCCCATCAGGTGCTCCCACAGAAAGTATCTCAGGTTCGAATTGCCCTCAGGCCATTATCAGTTCAAAGCAATGCCCTTTGGCCTAACATCAGCTTCAAGGGTGTTCACAAAGTGCCTAGTAGTAGTAGTTGCCTTCTTAAGAAGAAAAAGGATTTCCATTTTTCCATATCTGGACAACTGGCTCATTGTGGGTCAATCCTCAGACCAAGTCAAGTCAGATCTGCAAGTGACCCAGCAAGTACTCACTTCCCTGGGATTTCTTATCAACCTTCCCAAGACAGTTCTTGAGCCTGTACAGCTTCTCACCTTTATAGGAGCAGAGCTGGATACTGTCAAAGCAGAAGCTTTCCTTCACCTGGAAAGGGCAACAGCCATTATACAGCTCGCTTCTTCCTTCCGCCTTCTAGTTTCTTGACCAGCAAGGCACTTCCTCCAGCTTTTGGGCCACATGGCAGTTTCCATAGCAGTGGTCCAGGGTGCCAGGTTTCAGATGAGGGACATTCAGTTCCATCTGAGGGCCTTTTGGTCCCAAAGGAAAGATCCTCTTACCAAATTAGTTTCAGTTACTCAGACTCTAATCCAGGCCCTTCAATGGTGGCAGGATCTGGACAATTTAAGGCAAGGAGTTCCATTTGTCACTCAGACTCACTCTGTGGTCTTCACCACGGATGCTTCCCTATTGGGGTGGGGAGCCCATCTGGGGGCTCTCACAGCCCAGGGACTGTGGTCCCCTCAGGAATCCCTCCTTCATATCAATCTCCTGGAGCTCAGGGCAGTTTTTCTGGCCCTGCAAGCTTTCTCTCAGTCAGTACAGAACAAGGTGGCTCAGGTCAAGAAGGACAACACCACCACCATGTGGTACATCAACAAGCAGGGAGGCACTCGGTCCACGGCCTTGTGCAAGGAACCTATAAAATTGTGGTCCCTAGCTTATTCTCTACATACCTCCCTGGTGGCAGTCCACCTTCCAGGGACGGACAATGTGCTGGCAGATGCACTAAGCAGGATCTCCAAAGGCCATCACGAAAGGTCTCTGAAGCCTCTGGTGTTGAAAGTCATCCTTTCAAAGTGGGGCACTCCAGAGATAGATCTCTTTGCAGCCCCAGACAATCACCAACTTCCTCTGTTTTGTTGCAGACCCCCAGTCTTGGACTCAGTCCCTCTGGATGCTCTGATTTTGAACTGGGAAGGAAAATTTCTTTATGTCTTCCCTCCCTTTCCTCTACTCTTCAAAGTTCTAGTCAAGATAAGGTCACAACCTTGCAAAGTGATTCTGATTGCTCCGGACTGGGCCAGGCAGCCTTGGTACCCCCTGTTGCTGTCCCTAGCAGTCCATCTTCCCCCTGTCTCTTCCCAGGAATTGCAACCTGTTATCCTCCTCTCAGGGGAGGATTTGGTACCCCAATCTTCAGTCCTTCGATCTCAAGGCATGGCTCTTGAAGAGTTAGAATATGCAGACTTGCATCTGTCCCAAGGGGTTCTGGATATTCTCAAAGCCTCTCGATAGCCTGCCACCAGAAAAACTTATAATTCCCAAATGGAAGAGATTCAGCATTTGGTGTTCCAGGAGGCACATATCCCCAGACACCGCTGATTTGTCAACAGTCCTGGATTATATGGTTCATCTTAATGGCCTAGGCCTCAGACCAGCTACTCTCAAAGTACATTTGTCAGCTGTTTCTGCTTTTCTGTCAGTGGGAAAGCCTTCTTCACTGTCATCTCACCCTGTATTCTGTAAATTGTTTAAGGGATTGCTTCATACCAATCCCCCCTTTAGGGATCCTGCTCCTGCCTGGCATTTGAATGCTTACATTGCTCAGCTTATGCAGCCTCCTTTTGAGCCTACATCCTCAGCAAACCTTAAGTACTTGACTTGGAAAACTGTGTTTTTGGTAGCTATTACCTCTGCCAGATGTATCAGTGAATTGCAAGCCCTGTCAGTAGAGCCCAACTTTATTTCATGCCATAGAGATAAAGTGATCCTTAGAACCAATAGGAGGTTCTTACCCAAAGTGGTTTCAGATTTCCATTTAAACCAGTCTGGTTCTTCCTGTATTCTTCACTGATCACTGTTCCTCAGGAGAGAGGAGGTTACACAGCTTAGATGTTAAAAGAGCCCTTAGTTACTACATAGAACATACAAAGGGTCACATGTTGGACTCCCTCCAGTTGTTTCTCACTTATGGGGAAGTAGGTAACGGCAAACCTGCCACCAAGAGAACTATTGCCATGTGGATTGTATCCTGTGTACAATTCTGCTATGAGAAACTAGGAAAAATTCCGGCCTCAGGCCTGGCCTGAGGGCTCATTCCACTAGAGGTACAGCTGCTTCTCTGGCTGCTGCCAGGGATATTCCTTTGCTAGAAATATGCCAAGCAGCCAACTGGAAAACAGTCCATACCTTTACCAAGCATTACTCTCTGGATATCCAGACTAGGAGTGATGCTCGGTTTGGCACAGCAGTACTTCAGAGCCTATTCCCAAAGTAGGTTCTGTCCCTCCCCCATGGAGGTACTGCTTGGTAGTCTGCAATTGTCAGAATACAGCAAGACTTCATGTTTGAAGAAAAAATTACTCACCTTAGTAATTATGTTTCTTCTAATGGAGTCTTGCTGTATTCTGACCTCCCTCCCTGCCTCCCCTCTCAGAACCTGTTTTTTGGGAAGTGGGCGGGCAGCTGCAGTGTTGCACCCCAGGGGTGTCTTCAGCACACTTCCTTTGATGTAGGTGCTTTTTGTTTATTATTTAGTAATCGTTTATGCTTTACTACCTGTTTTTTTTTTTTTCATTTTTGGGTTTCCTGACTTGAGTCTTCTTTTGGGAATCTAAAAACTTTTTGTCATCAGTTGGCTAGTGGAAATTTTCAATTTCCACATATATGGGTCAGTGAGTTTTAGCTTGTAAGAATCTGACGGCTTGGTTTCAAAGCACTGCAGACAGAGTCTTCAACCGAGCTCGAGCTCAACGTTCTATGCCCTGCATAGAAATTTAACCCTCTACTCCCCGGGGCAATTCAAGTGCTGGAGCTAACTGCAATTGTCAGAATACAGCAAGACTCCATTAGAAGAAACATAATTACTAAGGTGAGTAATTTTTTCTTCTGTTCTACCCATGTGATAAAATCTAAACAAAATTAAGGACCCTTCAAAACCTCAACCCTTTCAAGCCTGTCTACAAGTAAGGGGTGAATAATCAGGTCAAAAGCGCAAGTTAAATCCATGAACACTGCCTCTGGGTAGCTAGTGATGACAGTGATAATAAACGAGCGACTATAGAAACAGCAACTCATTTATATGGCTATCATGAACAGCTACCTTGCTTGGGTAGCAACCCTGTAGGGAGGAGAGCGACCGGAAATGGAGGGATAGGGAAGTGGAGAGGAGGGAGGGTTTGTATGGGTGGTGGGATCCTACTGCAGACAAGCTAGCCCTGTGGTGTGGTGGTAAGGGTGGCTGGCTACGGTGCAGCAGGAACTGGGTTTGGGACCTGCTGGGGACTGTTGTTTTGCCACTGCTGGTGGCTCTTTTTTTTTTCTAGTCTGTGTTTCACCCCCTTCTCGACATGCACCCCCCTGGAGTTGACAATCCTTAGTCAGAGGGGTGCAGGGGGCCAAGTCCCCCCATGAGGAGGGGCATGAGAGAGGCACAGACCCCCCCCCATAAACACTTGTGCTTTGTCCAGAAGTCAGGTTGCTCATAGTTGCATATTGCCGAAATGATTTTCGGTGATATGCATTCGCAATGATAGCGATCACTGTTTTTCAATCGCCATCATCACATGGAACTCTGACCCTGTTTTAGTTCAACATTTGTGAAATAGTTTTAGGGGCTTTCCACAGGCAAACATGCCTTGCAAGGGATGCTGTGTATTGTGAAAGGCTTTAGTAACTTAAATATGAGTCTCAGTTACCATCTCTCTAGTGGTGTTTGGTTGGTGGGTTTTTGCGGGTCTTTTATATTTTTTCTAGTTGTGGAGTAACTGTGGTTCTTGTAGTGCTTGGTGTGGTAGCATTTATGTGGTATTAATTGTGAAAACTCTGCAAGGAATATGACGTGTAGGAATAGCTTCAAAAAATTTAAATGTTCTCAATCACCTTCTCTCTAGTGGTGTTTGGTTGGGTTTGGTTGGCCAATTTCTGTCACATCTGTGGAGAAGGTTCAGTAAACTCAGTTAGTGTGACTGTCGGCCTTTTGCAGTATTGTTATCTGGAAATATCTGGCATCTCATGTGAACTTTTCAGATGTAATTTATAAGTAGCCAGTCTTAAAAGTAAGACATTAATTTTTAGGGCTGTGGGCAGAGCTCACAGCCATTTTGGGATCAATTGTAGCTCTAAAAATGGCCAATCATGGAACCTTCCATTGGATGTTTGGAAGTATCCTTCTGAAAGTCCAACAGAGCTTGAAACACTCTGCCATGATCAGCCACTATGGAATAACAGTCGCACTATTTCAGCTGTTACTTCCGCATTCTGGAGCAAGAACTACGCATGCGCGCCGCAAGTGCATACATAGTTCCACTGGTGCCGCCATGTTGTGAATGGCAAAAAAAATGTCACTTAATTATGTAGCCCCCCCCCAACTCATGTGTCACACTGGCAGCCCACCTCAGTGTGCCCAACTGTATTTATATATATATATATATTGCTCCTTCCAACATCAGGATGCCCAATCCCCATGTCGGCATTATGTGCCCCCTACTCATGGCACACTGGGAGCCCACCCCAGTGTGCCCAAATGTTTGTTTTCCTTCCCCCCCTTCTGACATCGGGGTGCCAATCCCCGTGTCAGCATCATGTACCCACCCCCCAACTCATATGGCACACTGGGAGCCCACTCCAGTGTGCCCAAATGTATTTTTCCTTTTAATTTTTTCCTATAAATAAAGAAAACCTTCTCCCGATGCATTTTATTTACCTGTAAAAAAAGAAAATGGTCCCTTATCATCGCTCCATCCCCCCTTCCCCATCCCAACTCTCCCACTGAGCACCCATCTCTCCGCACGCCCCAACCCCATACTTACCTCCGGAGGTTGGCGCTGTCATCTTCTCTGGACCGGGACACGTCTGCACTCATCAAAGCTGAACCGCAAACTGAAGAATCAAAGGTAAGCATGCTATAATGGCATTAAATAGAGTTTTCAACTTAAGTTGATAAATCAGACATTTTTTGGAATTTTGGCCCCAAATTTTCAACACGGGGTTCTTGGGACCCCACTTCATGAACAGTGTAATTGTCATTTCATTACACTGTCCCAAAAGTTGATTTAGCGGTCACTGTGTGGAACCACCTTTTGGGACTGGTTAACAAAATGACAGTGTCACTGTTTATGAGGTGGGGTCCCAAAAAGCCCATGTTGAAAATTTGGGGCCAAAATTCCAAAAAAAATGTCTGATTTGTCAACTTAAGTTGAGAACCTTATAGCACGCTTACCTTTGATTCTTCAGTATCCTGCCCATGTTGCAAATTTGGTGAAAAAATTCCAAAACATGATTGTGTTATGAGCATGCATTGCACAGTTTCTATGGATGCTCCTAGCTTCACCAGTTTTTAATATTTTCAGTCCAGATTTTCAACATTGTCATTTTTGCACATCTCCTTTTTAACAGTACAGCTGCCATTTTTCACATCCTGCTCACAATGTATTTTCGCACCTGTGGCACAGAATGGCATGGTCACTCTGTGAAATCACCTTTCGGGACAAGTGAACAAAATGGCACTGACACTCTTCACAAGGAGGGGTCCCAAAAAGGCCATGTTGAAAATTTGGTGCAACACCTCCAAATAAGCATTTGTCAGTGCCGAATCTTGGCTTGCTGGCACTGGCATTGATAGTGCAGGAGTTAGAGATGCACAATAGGATTAGCAGTGAAGTAGTGAACTGAGGCTGACCCCAGCCCCACCATGCAGAGAGTGACAGGCATTGGGATGTGCCTTTGGGTCATTGACCGTAATGCTCATGCCATGTCACTTCACCCTACCCTGCAGAGACCGACAAGTGCCGCGATGTGCCTTGGGGACTTTGGACCTTACACTCACCTCATTCCATAAGGAAATATACTAACATGGGTGCAGTGTAGGAGAATGGGGTGAACTTTGAGTCCGAAGAGTCCAAGGCACACCACGATGCCTGTCACTGGCTGCAGGGTGGGGGTAGAATGGTGTGAGCATTACAGCCAACAATGCCAAGTCACACCTCTGATGCCTGTCAGTCTGTACAGGGTGGGGCATTACAGTTGGCAACCCTAATGCCCAGGGCATTTATTGGTATTTTCACTCCAAATTTTCAACGTGGGCCGTCTGTGACCCTACCTCATGAACAGTGGCACTATGAGTTTGCTTGCCAAAAGGTGATTTTGTACAGCGACTGCATTTTGGCACCACAGGTGCGAAAACATTTCTAGGAGGGCCACCAGCCTTTCCTTCAGCATAGTCTCCTTTAGCTTACCTACGATGGATGTGAGGCTCACTGGTCTGTAGTTTCCCGGTTCATCCTTGGGGCCACTCTTGTGGAGGGGCACCGCATGAGCCATCTTCCAGTCGTGAGGTACACACCCCGAATGTAGTGAGGCATTAAATAGGTCTGCCAAAGGTCCTGCAAGGACCTCTGCCAGCTCCTTCAGTACCTTGGGATGGATGCCATCTGAGCCTGGCACCTTATCCACCCTCAGTGCCTTCAAACCCTACTGAACTCTGCCCTCCATGACTTCCTCATCTGTCACCGCCTCCCCCCCCCGTTTCTGCCATTTCTCCCCCCTTGGGTGTCACCCCTTCTGTTTAGTAAATACTGAGCAGAAGTACTCATTTAGTGCTTCTACCTTATCGCATCCTGCTTCCACCCAACCCCCCTCCTTCCTAATCCTTACTATGTGGTCCTTACAGCTCCTTTTCTTCCTGATGTACCTAAAGAAGTCCTTCTCCCCCTTCTTAATGCCTTGTGCCAGCCTGAGGTCGTAGATGCCTAGGCTCCCCTTACTGCCCTTGTAACCTCCTTCGATTCCATCAAGTACTCCTCTTTGTCCTCCCCTCTCCCTGTTTTCTTGTACTTCCTAAAGGCAGCTCTTTTCCTCCTTACCTTTTCCATGACCTTCTTGCTCAACCAGCTCAGTTTCTTAGCCCTAGCCTTCTTGCTTTGGGCCCTGCAGCAGGTTTTGGTTGCCTCCACTATCCCCAGCTTTATGAGCTCCCACCTCTGGCTAGTGTCCATACTAGAATGAATTCTGGCCAGGTACCCTTTTACCACTTCCCCCATCTTCCCAAAGTCGTCCCTCCTGAAGTCCAGCACTATTGTGCCAGATTCCACTCCTTCCTTGCCCATATCCAATGTGAGCCATACTGAGTGGTGGTCACTCCCTGACAGCGGTTCCTCCACTGTAAGTTCTCTCACAAAGTCCCCATTTGCCAGCACAAGGTCAAGGATATTCCCTAACCTGGTTGGTTCACTGACCATTTGCAGCAGGAAGCTGTCCTGGAAGGCATCCAGCAGTACCTGCTCCCTTCTGTTCCTGGTAGTTGTGGTACTCCAGTCCACTCCTGGCATGTTGAAGTCCCCCACAATCACCACACTACCCTTCTTGCAGGTCCTCCTGATCTGTCCTGATAGTTCCCTGTCTAATTCCTCCGTCTGAGATGACGGTCTGTACAGCACTCCCATTCTAAGAATCCTATTCTTGGAATCCTGGATTTGCATCCAAATTGACTCCCTACTACCCTCCTCCCCTTCCTCCCTTACACACTTTAGTCCTTCCTTCACATATAGTGCCACACCCCCTCCTTTCCTAATCACCCTTTCCCTACGAAATAACCTGTACCCTGGTACAGACAGGTCCCAGTCATTGTATTGGGTAGCCCATGTTTCTGTGATGGCTGCATTGTCCACCTCTTCCTCTGCCATGAGCACCTGTAACTCTGCAGTTTTTCTCCCAGGGCTCCTAGCATTAAGGGTAACCACCTTCCACCCTTTTCCTCCCCTCTCATCCTGCCCTCCTTTACTAGCATGCCGACGACGGTCGGATTTGATTAAGAGGAGGCATACCGGGTTAAGCTCCCAGTGTGCCACACAATCTTGCTGGGGTTATTTAGCATGCTGACAGGGAGATTGGGCACAACTGAAGTCGGCTTTGTAGGCGTTGTACAGTAGGTGGCGGCAGCAGTCACTGCCACTATGTTTATTGAAATATTTCACCAGGAAAGGCACGTCCGGAGGCGTGTTATTGTGACGCTGCATGACGAGCTTGGCTCTCATTGCAGCAGCACTTTCTTTACAAGTTTTGACCACTTTACATATTTCTTGTGTGAGCGCCTGCATGCTGGCTTATTGAGGAATGAGGGACACACCTACTAAAGCTTGCCCTGCATTCACCCACACTGACGCACCTCCAAAATCTGCTACAACCACAAGATGTTGGCTTGCACACAAGCACAAGCCAACATAAAAATGGCCAAGTTACACCTGGGCATTCAATAATTTCTATGTACATGTGTAACTTTGTTCACTTGGCAGCTCGGCACAGCCCTATTGGCTCTGGCTAAAGTTTGTTTAAACTGCAGTAATGGACTTGAAAAGGATCCAAGTAAATTGTAATGTTTATTTGCAATGTTGTATTTATTATAGATTATATAAAGTAATAACAACACAAAAGAACATATGCTGTAAATATTTTCTGTTTTCTTATGGTTACTTTAAACTTGTTGGTGAGGCAGTAGGGCCCCGCAAACTATTATTAATGTTGTTGGCACAGCCCTGATAACAGTATAACTGGGAACCAGATTTTAAAACTGCTGAACCACCAGATTTAGAAACATGAGTCAATTAAGTGCACAGTTAGTAATAAAAAGGATTTAGTAAAGCCTGAAGGAATTAAAGGTGCACCTACAATGAATCTAAGGTTACTAGGAATACATTTCTACTAAAAATACCACTGTTGTAAAAAGGCCTTATTATAATATAGCTACAAAATATTAGTGCTCAAGCTTACCAGCAAACTGAGTACACAGTCCAGTGTTTCTCACTCACACAGCCAAGTTCACCCACACATAGTGACTAACCATACCTTCCTAAGGGTGTGTCCTGGTTGAATAAGATAGCAATCTAAATACTTTCCAACTGTAACATATATGTATGCATTACGATAAGCTATGTATTAAACTTTCTGATTTCAGAAAGCCTAACAATAAAATATCTCCCTACTTTCCTGTGATAAATTGCCATAATTGCTCTCATAAAAAGACTGCTTTACTTACTCATGGTGGGGGAGGGGGGTACATCACTGTCCGGGCACTCACTGTCATTTTGTTTTGAATGAATGCTTGGAATCAAGACTATGCCTGGGCACTCTGCTTATGAGAACATGAGAGGGCTATGATTTGGACTTTCAGCTTTTAGAAACACAATTGTGTTTTTCCGTGTTCCCTTCAGGGCACATCTTTTTTTTTTTTTTCTGTTTTTTGTAGATTGTATTTGTACACCTACCTATCGGGGCATCTCTTGAGAATCCTCGCTCAGCACTGTAGCTCCGTGCCACCCATCTGAACCACTTCACCCAACGAGTACATCGGGTTCAGGACTCCGGCTCTCCTGCCTCCTTGGAGAGGCCCGGAGTCCCCAGTGGGGTAGTTGAGTGTCACAGCCGACACTGGGCGTGTGGGCCCATGTCACTGCAGGTTCTGTTGCCTCCCTGGAGATAGGAGATTTTCTTGTTTTCTCTCCTAGTCCTGCCCACCCAGAGCTCGGACGTGCAATGATGCCTCCCTGATGTCTGCCACAGATCTATCCCTCTACTTTGTGCTCGATGTGTGTAGCTACCTCTGATTGCCACCAGAGGTCACTGCTGCATTGGGTAATCCCTGGATCCCTTCGCAGAGAGAGGAGAGCAGTCTACAGATACTCGATCCTCTCTCTCCCCTGCCGACCCCCGGTGGCCTGGGCTCATTCCCAAACCTCGGTTGCCGGTGTGGCGCGAGGTGTGACGTCCAGTGCCTCAGCCCTCAGTGCCACCGGGCTGACTCAGGGCACATCTTAATTGCTAAAAGACATGACCCCTAGGGATGCTCAGAATTTTTAAAATCTGGTCTGATAGGATTTTGTCCGATTTCATAATATCCAGTTCCATATCTGATTCCATTCATATTCTAAAAATAGCTCAAAATTAGAACTGGAATGTGAAATCCTAATTCCTATGTTACAATCACACAAAAGTATTTTATACAAAATTACTGTATATTAACTTTTCTAACATAAACTAAGCTTGTTACATACAAATGATCATATCCTATGATTTTTAAAAAAAGTATTTCTACTTGGAAACATAGAATCTGATGGCAAAAATGACCTAGAGGTCCATCCAATCTTCTCATCTGCCTGCCTGAATTCATGCCCGACCTAACGTTGAACCAGAGCTCTTGAGCCAATAGCCCTAGTAGTGTCTCAGCACTGCCTTCCCCAGGTTGCCCAACTTCCCCCCTTCCTGTGAGCCTCACTATTCCCTTGTGTTTGTCCTAACCATGTACTGTATAAACCCGTTCATGGTCATTATGCAGGCTACTTCACTGGGTAATGTATTCCAGTCATCTAACACCTGTTCCATGAAAGACAACTTCCTCACACCCTTCTTGAATCCCCCACTTTGACCCATGCTCTTTCATTATGGTAGTCTCATTCCTAGTGAGCAATGCACTGCAGTCCACCTTGTTTATTCCCCTTAGGAACTTGTATGTCCCTATCATGTCCCCCTCTCCCTCCAGGTCACCTGTGTGTGTGCACGTTGAGGCTGTTCAGCCTCTCTGTATATGATTTCCCCTGCAGACCTCAAAGACCTCCCTCCAGTCAAAATGCAGTCCCTGTGCTTTTTGAGGTGCAAACTCCAAAACTGTGCATAACACTTCCAGTCTGGCCTCACCAGGGTCATGTACCAGTGGCAATATCACCTCCTTCTTCTGCTAGAAACACCCCTTCCTAGACTTCCTGTTAATACCAGATGCCTTGTTGCACTTTTCTGGACAGATCATTTCTATAATATCTTGGGCTAGAGAACTGGAACTGGCAGCACTTGACGGAGGAAGAAGAGGAAAGTGAAACATAGACTCAGAATTTGCATGCAAAAAAGGACCACTTGGCCCACCCAGTCTGTCCAGATGTTCCCTGCCTAATCTGTTTCTGCAGACTCTAACTGGTCTCCAGCAATCCTCCTGCCTTGCTGCCTATTTTCTAATAGACTCCTAGGTGTATCCCATGGATGTTTGAAGCCCCCCCCCCCCACTGTTTTTATCTCCACCATTTTCACGGGCAGTCAATTCCCTGCTGCCGCTCTTATATAAAGGGCTCTTATCTTATGTATATCAGCTCTTCTACAGTTCTCCAGAACCATGCCTGTTTCCAGTGAGCTGTTGAACAAGGCTGTCAGTGATGCAGCTAGCATCTCCTTGATTTCTTTCAGTACCCTTGGGTGTATCCCATCCAGTCCCATAGCCGTGTCCACCTTCAGAGCTGTAAATCCTCGCAGGACTCTCCCCCCCCCCATTTCTGTTACTCCATGGTGGTCTGTTCCTCCTCACCCACCCACTACAAAAAGTGATCAGAACTGCATATTCTTGATCCCCTTTTGCAGTATCTCCTTCTACCCTTCTAATCTTCACTATCACTGCCTTTGCTTTCCTATTCTCACTTATGTATCTGATGTGATGTGCTTCTGCATTACTCCTGCTGGTTTCGTCACCAGATGAACTTGATGAACAGCTGGGAATGCTGCTTGAAGTTGGAGTGAAACCGCTGGATGTCTAGGGTACAATGAACCATGGTTACTTTGGCCGTACTATCACATGCCTAGCTCTCATCCTTGTCGTGACCCTGAATACTAGCAGCTATCTCTGTCCTATCATTGCCATATCCTTCTCCACCGCCGCCACCAGTCGCAAAACTTGTACTTGGTGAAACTGGCACAGTGGAACCTGTATCTGCACCTCATATTTTCTACATGATGCACAACAAATGAAGACACTAGAATGATGCAGCCACCACTAGACTCTGCTAACTGTAACTCGTAATAGTTATAGATAATTTTCAGATACCCACTTGAAGTGTGCACACTGCCACTTGCAAAGTGAGAAAAAGTTGAAGGAGACAGGCTAGAGTAACACCACCCGGTCATACGCCACTGACAGACCCTTAACCATCCCACTGAGACACTGAAAGACCTACACTCTCAGATAGCCGCCTACTACACTTTACACTCACTGGCTGACTGGCCGTCTCATGCACAGGCATAACAAATTAAAAGATGGATTAATGTGCCCTGCACCACCTACAGTGAGTAAAATAAAAAAAACATTGCCAGATAAAACTTTCTGCCCATTTATCCTGCTGCTAAAGCCACTGCATTCTCCTTTGTACCTACACACAATTTTACTGGCCTGCCTGCCTGGAACTACAGTAACCTCACTAGCTAGAATGATACTGTACAATTCTCATTACATTATAATTTTTGTCTGACAACTAATAACTTTTTCTGATCACAAACCACTCTTTTGGCACAGCAGAAAGCTGTCAGGAGCCATGCACTTCTCTACTGAAAGGCAGAATTGCACTGTGGCATGTGCATGTGCAGCATGAGGAGTTCTCAATCCCTGGCATTGCTGATTGCCTGCTGCAGTGCATGTGGCTTGCACTAGCTCAGAGAGTGATCCCTAAAAAATGTGCCGAAATGCCGAAGTGAAGCCAAGTCACTTTGGGCCTGCTTTACCTTTGTCAAAAGTATCAGTTTTTGGTGCAACCACCAAAATCCCATTTGATATCAGCTCACCATTCAAGATTAATGGCTTGGGGTTGTTTAGAATGTCCTCACGTTCATTTTAAACCTTTCCCTGACAGTTTCCACTCTTGACCTTGGGTTCTTGACTCGTACTCCTGCTAAATACTGTGTAGCGGCTTATATTCACACCTATTATATTTAGTGCTCTGAGCACACCTGACATGTTCACGTCCTCTTATTTTCACTACTGGAACACTACTGCTGCCATTGTATAGTGATTCACGTAGTGTTCACTGTCTTTTTAGTTTCATGCTAATGTGGAACCAGTGAAAATAGCGAAAATAAAAAGACAATGAATATTTCCTGTTATACAGTACTTCCCCACAGTTCACCTTGTTTATTCCTTCAGGAACTTGAAGGTCTCTGTCAATACCCCCTCTCTCACCTGGTTTCCAGTGAATAAATGTTTAGTGCCTGAGGTGATCTTCGTAAGACTTGACCTGTTGGCCCTAAATCATCTTGGCCACCCTGCACTGCACCATCTCCAGCCTCTCTCTATCTTTCTTTAGATAAGGACCCCAGAACTGAGCACAGTATTCCAGGTGCAGCCTCACCAATGACCTATATAGAGATAGCAAATACCTCATTTTCCCTACTGTCAGTACCCCTTCTGATACACCCCAATATCCTATTAGCCTCACGATCGGCTTTATTACACTGGCATGATTGTTTGATGGAGTCACTTGTGATGACTCCCAGGTCTCTTTCCCCTGCCATGGTGCTGAGTTTTAACCCCTCCCATCCAGTACTCTGTCCTCCCCCAGGTAAATAACCTAGCAGTTTTTGGTGTTGAATTTCAACTACCAAACCTTATACCACCTCTCTAGCCTTTGTAGGTGCCTCTGCATCTCCCTAATTCCATCATCACTATCTACCCTACCTCAGAGCTTCATGTCATCAGCAAAGAGACACAGCTTGGCCAGGATACCCTCTCCAAAGTCGCTGATGAACATACTGAACAGGACAGGACCCAGGACAGAATCCCATGGCACCCCACGCGTGAGCACGTTCTCTTCCAATTTCACCCCATTTACCACTGCCATCTGCTGTCTTGCTCCTTCAACCAGTTTCCTACCCATTTATGTCCCTAGCCACACCCAGGTCCTCCCACTTCTTCAGCAATCTTCTGTGTAGCACTGAGTCAAAAGCCTTGCTGAAATCAAAGTAGAGAAAATCCACAGCTTGGCCCTTATCTACTATCTTCGTTACCCACTCAAAGAAAACTATCAGGTTGGTCTGGCAAGACCTCCCATCACAAACACATGCTGTTTACTATCCTGTAGACCACTACTCTCTAGGTAGCCTAAATGATCCTCTTTGTTCAGTGACTTTATCAGTTCAGTCACTACAGATATAAGGCTGACAGGTCTGTAGTTCCTCGGTTGCTCCTTGTCCCCCCACCTTGTGTAATGTGTAGTGGGAGTATGTTCACTACCCTCCAATCTTTCAGAACTACCCCATCTAAATTGAGCTACTGAAAAGCCATACTAGGGGTTCAGGCTGTTCTGCAGTTAATTCCTTGAGCACCCTTGGGTGCATCCCATCTGGCCCTGGGGCATTAACTACCTTTAGGGCTACAAGCCCCTTCTGGACCATTTTGTAAATACCGGCTGCTTCATTTCAGGAATGCTCCTAACTGCTGCCTTGTTGCCACTTTCAGGCAGTGGTCACTGTCTTCCCTTGAGAAGACAGAGCATTAGCAGTAATTAGGAATGGCTGTTTTTTTTTCATCTTCCTCTAATACCCCTTCTTGCAGCCTAACAATACCTCCTCCCTACTTCCTTGTTTCCTTAATATATCTTAAGAATTGTTTCTCCCCCATCCTTGTCCACCTCCAAAATACACAGCTTTATGTCTGCACTTGCCTCCCTGACATCCTCTTTTCTTCCCTAGTTTTAATTCAGTACTCTCACCATTTCTCCCTCTCCCCCTCCCAACTTTTCCTTGTACCTGGTGAAAGCCTTTTTCTTGGCCCTCACTGATTCTCTGACCCTTTCTGATAACCACATTGGTCTCTTGTACCTGTTTCATTTTGCAACAATTCTCACACATGACTTTGTTGCCTCAAAAATGGTCCCCTTGATGGCCCCCCCATCTTTCCTCTACACCTCTGATGCTGTCCCCCAGTCAGTTTGTCTTGGTCTAGCTCCCTCATATGGTTGAAGCCTGCTCTTCTAAAATCTAGGACTTCAGTTTTTGATAGGGGTATTCTTGTCCCAAGGGCCAGCCTGAACCAAATAAAGTTATGGTCACTGAACACCAGTGTCTTCCCCACCCTCACTCCACTCACCATCTCCAAGTTGGTGAGCACCACAGTGAGAATGACTGCTGTCTAGTGGGTTCCTTAAACAGCTACACCTGCAGGCAGTTCTGCAACATATCCAACAAGGCCTGAGTTCTGGTGCACCAGGCCACTGGAATGTCCCAGTCAATATCCAGCAGATGATCACCCACAATCACCTCTTTCCCTTCTTCACTCCCTTCTAGACTCTCTCCTGAGCTCCCTATAACTCTCTCTCTCTCTCTCTCTCCCCCTTGTCCTGGTGGTCTACGCATCACCCCTACCCATATTTTCTTCCCTGAGGGCACTGTGAGGTGAACCCACAGCCACTCTGTTTCGCTTTGCTTCCACCGATGTGCCCATTCTCCACAGCCTCTATGGCCTCTCTGACATATAGGGCTACACACCCGCCCCACCATCCTTTGGCTTTGTGCAGTTTAATGACAATGTACAGCAGAAGGGCCAAGGATGTTAGGAATATTAGAGAGAAAAACTGGGACATATTGAAAGGTGAAGATAAACTTAAGGTCTTCGTGGCACAAGGCCCCCAGTTTGTTTTTAGATGACCAAATACAATTCGGGATGTGTTTGTTAGAGGTTTCTTGCCAAAAATGGAAAATCCACCTATACCATGGCTGTTCCCCATTCCCCCACCCCCCCCCCGACAGGGTACATTTAAATGTGGTAGATGTACCTTCTGCCAATATGTGATACAGGGGAAGACTTTTGTAAATCTGTCAAATGGTCAAACACAGACAGTTCGAGAATTTATTAACTGCATGACTACTGACATATTTGTACCTACTTTCCTGCATGTGTGATTGAAGCACTATCGCATAATTTCATGTTGGGATTAGCGAGCATTTGAGAGCAATCAACAACAATGATACAATGTATGCCATTGTTAGACATCTGAAGAATGCAGGTGGTGACAACCATGAAACTAAGTTTATTGGCACTGAGAGTGTGAAGCCAGGGCAGAGGGGTGGAGACTGGGAGCGACAGGCATGCAGACGGGAGAGTTTTTGGAGTTACACCCTTGGGTCAAGAAGGGGAAGGGGTTTAAATAATTCTGTAGATCTGTCTGCCTTCCTATAGTATATGATTGATTTGCCTGTTAACACTATTTTCAACAGGAGCTGGTTCTCTAAAAGTACGCTGTTGGATTAACTAATAGATAGCATATAAAATGTATATTGATTTGTATATTGTGCAGTGAATAATCGTGGTCTGTAGTCGAAACACAAGGCGACATACTAATGCGTAGTGACTGCTCTTTGTGGACTAGTATTAATTTTTTGTGCCATACCCATATGTACAAATACAGTCATATAGAAATGAGCAGAAGTACAGACAAATAAATAGAATATTATTATATAGCCACTTATAATGTACAGTGGGTAACTACAATGAAGACATTTAAGTAAGTGGTGGCAAACAAACAGTGTTTGATTACATGACCACTTACACTGCACAACAGGTAGCTACAGTGGGGAGATGTGGCGTGTTGTGTAATACCTAGTAACTGTCCTGAATGTGAAACCTTTTTAAAAAAAAGTATGCTTTTTAACTAAGCATTGTGCCTGGCTCACTAGTGCATTAGTGGTCCAAGCTGTTTGTGTCACATATACACTTGTACATTATAAGACACGTTGGCCAAGATATTCAAAGGAGTTGCGCATGGTGCAACCAAAATGTACCGGCGCAACTACAGAAATGCACCCTGGAGCCATATTCAAAGAGCAGTATTGCACAGTGCAATTCCGGATGTGCTGCTGTGCAAAAGTAATATATGCAGCGCAAGTATAGGGGGGGGCATTACCATGATATGTGGTGCAACCACATGTTCAGCTGAAACTCACGGTGCAACTGTGGGGCAACTCATAAGTTGCACCACACAAAGTTGAGCATAAAAGAAAGAGGCTTAACTGCACACACAGGATGGTCTCAGTGCAGGAGAGCTAGTATGATGGATGCAGCACCATTCCCGATGGAGCAGCTAATGAGGAGGGTGAGGAGGAGGGAGGAACAACAACGTGGCTGAGGAAGGGCCCATCAGCAGTATGCCCAACAGAGATGGTACCGTGCCCAGCTCACATTTGAGAACTACAGTGATACAGAGATAGTGGACCAGTACCATCTCAACAGGGCACTTCTGAGGCAGCTCTGTGAGCTGTGCCATGATAAGCTGCAGGAACACACAAGAAGGAGTCATGCCATGATGATGGACACCAAAGTGACAGCAGTAATGTGCCTGCTCACCACGGGCACCTTCCAGAAACCAGTGGTTGCCACTGCTGGCATATCACAGTTGGCTACATCCTGCCTCCTCACCCAGGTCCTCAATGCTCTGCTGCCACATGCTTCGGAGTACATAACCTCCCAAGAAAACAGGCAGAGCGTACAGCAAACATGCAGGAATTCCACAGGTGGCATGCATGCCAGGTGTGATGGGGCAATTGACTGCACCCATGTGGCCATATACACACCACCTACACTACATGAAAAGGAAGGAATACGACTCCATCAACTGCCAGGTGGTGTGCAATGCAACTGGGCGCATCATCAATGTGTGTGTGTCACGCACCCTGGGAGTACACATAACCCATTTATATGGCACCAATCCATCCTGTGCCAGAGAATTGAAAGTGGGGTGATCCCCACAGGGCACCTAGTGGGTGAGTAGGGACTGGGAAGAAGAGAAAACCAGCAGCCATGTGGAACACCACACAGCAGCAGGATGGAGAGGTGGGGAACGAGGACAGTGCTAGGTGAGGAGACATGTCTGGAAATGGAGGCTGACTACATTGCAGGGGAGCATGTACATAGGGGCCAAGACATGTAGGACACACATGCCGTGCTATGAATGGTGGCACAGCAGCCGTGCATGGGGGACATTGGCCAGGGCACACGGGGTGCAGGAAGTGGTAGTGTGGACTGGAAGGGGAGGAGTGGAAACAGGCAACAGCCAGACAGGCAGTCACCTAACACATGTGTGTTCCCCACAGGTGACAGTGCATATCCCCTCTGACCCTGGCTGCTCACCCCCATATGGCAAACCAGCAATGGAGCCAAGACGCGGTACAATGAGGCGCACATAGCCACATGCAACATCATGGAGCGTGCCTTTGGCATGCTCAAAATGCATTTCCATTGCCTAGACAGGTCTGGTGGTGCCCTACAGTACAGCCCTGCGAAAGCCTGTGGCATATTCCTGGCCTGGTGTATGCTGCACAACATGGCCATTGACCATGGGATAGCTGTCCAGGTGGATGAGGACAACAGCACAGATGATGATGATGAGGTCCTTCAGGATGAGGGTTGGCAGCCAGCCAATGGAGGGGAGGAACCCCAGGCTGGCCGCACGTGCCAGGAGGCACAGAGACGCCATCACTGAGGAACACTTTGGGAACCACAGGTGAGTACCACACAGGGAAACAGGGTAAGCACAGTAACACACACACACGCACACACACATACACACACACACACACACACACACACACACACACACACTCACAGAGATTCATGCAGGGGCACAAGAACACACACCAGTCACACAGGTGGTCATGCAGGCATGCACACACACACCCACACCCCCATGGAACAACAGATACATACCCGACCACCCAGGTGCCATGTGGTGTATGCCCAGAGTGACATTTACAAGCAGGCAAATGTAGCAGTAGCACCACAGGGTGCACAGCAAGGCACACAGCACCAGGCGGGTCACACACAACAGTGCATCCATGGACAGGGACACAGGCAATGCCAACACAGTGCTGCACTCATCACACCCATGCCACATGGTCCAGCAGAACTGCCCACACACATGCCAGATGTGTGCCACATCATGCGAACCTGGCCATAGCCAGACACGCAGCTGGCAACGGCCGCAGGGCACTGAACTGGGCAGTGCACCTGCCAGAACTACCGTGCGGAACCATGACCACCACAGCCACATGGACGGCCATGTCCTGACTGTGTGGCAGCCACAGGCTGCTCAACAGCCACAGGTGGTGTCATCACCACATTAACAGGGGTAGAAGCCTGAGAATGTGACTGGGTCCTCACGGGTGTGTACAAACTGGCAAACTGACTGTTGCCGAGTGCGTCAGGGATGAGCATGGCAGTGGATGGAGTCGACCTTGATGGGGTCACCAGACACCAAGCCCTTGGTGTTGACATTGCACTATGGGGAGTCCTGCATGTCTTGCTGTGACCAGTGGATGCCAGTGCTAAAAAGCTTGCAGCAATGGTCTCTCCAATGCAGTCCAGTGATGTAGTCGTGGCCCCCATAGCTGCCAGATCTCTCAAATCAGCTGGGCATGTCCCATGGCCCCATGCTCAGACTCTTGACGCACCTCAACCCGCAGTGCACGTATCTCTGCCCTTAGCGTAGCCTGGTTGTCCACAGAATCCAGCAGCAGTCTAGTGTGCTCATCCAGCTTGCCTGCGCTGGGCGTATCATGGTCCTGACGCCAACAGGTGGGGAGGTGGCAGCCTGCCATGCCACATCCCTCAACTGGGAATGCCACACAGGAGACCGTCAATGGGGCGGGGACTGATCATGAGCGCCAAAGGCGGCCCCTGGGGATTGCTGCACAGTGTCCCCCACAGGCCATTGCAGCATGACGGCAACCTGCTGGTCTTGTCCAGCGGAACCAGTGCCCACACCTGCACCCTGTCCCTGGCCAACACCGGTAGTGGTGCCACATGCCACTGAGTGGGCCACATGGGGGGGCATGGGTGTTCCCTGGCCCACCAGCACTGCTTGCCACTGCCTGTGGCAATACCTGTAATTGGGGAGGGGTGACGACACTGGTGCAGCCCAAGATCAGTGTGATGTCATCATCACTGTCAAACACATCATCATTCTGCATTGCTGGCACAAGCACAGGGAGGCTTTCCTGGAGAAGGAGGTCGGCCAGTGGATCCTCATCACCAAGTCCGAGGAGATCCACCAAACCCAGATTATTACAGCACCCCACTTCCCAGCAGTGGCCACAATGCCAGTGAACGTTGGTGGCACAGCATCGTCCTGTGCCACGGTTCCGGTCTTGGCCTGCACAGCACCCCTGAGGCATGATGGAGCTGTAAGACAGAATAGTGAGTGGTTAGTGTGTCAGTGATGCATTGCAGGTAGTCAGCCGTACTGTCGAATGTCTGCATGCATGCCACAGGTGTGCCTACCATGCCCTGCATGTGGTGTGGCAGCACCGCTGCCCATGCCTGTCATGACACATGCAATGCACAGGACATGTGTCTGCATCCATGTGCACACACAGCAATGTGAGGCACATGAACACAAATGACAGGCAGGTACCCCCCCCCCGCAGCATACAGCACACATGCATGCCCTGTGTGGTGTGACATGCTGGTGATGGTGTCCACTGTGGATATACATGCACATGCATAAACTGCAGCTGCCACCCATCTGACAGGCATACCTTGTGAAGTGTACCCCCTGGACCATGCACATCCCAACTATGACATACCTCTTGCAGCTGCCACACAGCACACAGTGGACCATGTTGGTCCACTGTGTGGCAGTGCAGGTGGTGCACCACACCAAGACACATCAGGAACAAAATACTGGCACCCCTGTTGTGTACCTGGCACACCAATGGCCTACACACGTGTGACCCCACTGGCATACTCACAGTGCTGTGATAAGCTGTCTCCTGTCTGGAACCCATCCCCAGGACACCCTCAACAGATGCCCAGCTGATAGTGGCTGCCAGCAGCCCCTACTCAGCAGTGAGGATGGGTGCTGTTGATGGTCCGCCACCCATCTTGTTGATCGATGCCCTGATGGCAACAATCTTCTCCTTAATCCTTCTTTTGTCAGTGCCCATCTTCGTCTTGCACTCCTGTGGAGTGTGGTTGTGGCATCCATGGGCATTCACATAGGTCACCACCTCATCCCAGCCTATAGCCCGTTCCTGTATGGTCCCTGTTGCCCCACTCAGGAGTTCCTCCTTCTCAAGATAAGCCTCCACCACGGCCTGCTTCTCATCTTTAGTAAAGTTTGGCCTGCGTTTCCTGGCAGTCCCCTGTTCCTCAGCACCCTCTGAATCTGACATAATGCTTCCTGTGAACAGTGATGGTGCACAGATGAGCTGCGTGGTTGCATTCTCTGTTTCTGCGCAACATGTCATTGTGCCATTGCAATACAGCTATCAGACAGCAATATGTAACCAAACCTACCTTAAAGGCTGCAATATCTGTCAGTGACCATTGCTGTGTGGTGCCGCTTTTATGGCTCAGCTCATGCAAATGAGCTGGGGTGCAACCAGTAATGAGATGCTAATGTGCTCACATGCGCTTGGCATTGGCTCATGAGGCCATTTGCATATTCTGGCTGAATGTTGCAGAATTGCTCCATGCGCAATGGACTGTGTCATGTGCAACATAGATGCGCCAAAGCAATTCACAGGCACAGTTGACAAGCATGCACGCTGCTCAGTACTGCAGCTGCCATGCGTGTGGAATGCTGAGCTCTGTACATGTCTGCGTATCACGTATCCATCTGAGCTGCGCATTTAGGACATACTAAGCATGAATCCATGTGTGTATATCATGCATCCGGCAGTGATTTGCATGATATTCCTATCGTGCATATGGCCCTGCTGCGCTATTGGCAGTTGCCATGCATGTGCGGTCATTGCACCATTGGAGTGCAGTATGTGTGGTAACGCATGACCTTCACAAGATGGCAGATACGCACCCTTGCACATATGTAGATCACAGACATGACCCCAGTCTCCAGCCCGCTCTTCTGGCATTGCACACGTGTGGGACTGTGAGATCGGATCCAATGGTGCTTGTCTGTCATGCATTTACATATTGCGTGATGGTGTGCTGTGCGTTTCTGTCACGCAACAGGTGCGGCAGTTCTACTGGGGTCACGTTAGGCACCACATTGCACAGTGAGGCCAATTTACTGCACAGACATAATGGCACATGCAGGAAGGGTGGGACGTTGGGCCAGGAACTGGAGTGAGATCGAGATGGCAAACCTGGTGGCAGTGGTTGCCCCACTGGAGGACCAGTTATTTGGGGCAGGGGACCTGCAGGAGGCACAGTCCCAGGTGTGGGCCCATGTGACAGAGGGCCTGGAAAGGTGCACTGGTGTGCCCAGGACAGGGGAACAGAGCCATCACCACTATGGTGACATGCGTCGCCGCGATCCTGAGTGGCTGTGGAAACTGCAGGATCATGTCCACCGTGGTGTGGTCCCACAACCTGGCATGTGTGTCCGTGCATTATGCATGCAACCTATGACCAGGACTGGGGCATTGGGGTTTGCAGCAGGTCTGTGTGCACCTGCACACAGGGCTGGCCAGCCCTGTCTGGATGTGTGGGTACTGTGGTGCAGCCATGCTGCGCCCTGTGTGACCCTGTGTTGCACCGTGCCAGTGGCCCTCAATGTTGGGCCTGTCTTGTGGGTTGTGGGTTCAGTTCCCAGCATGGCACTCTGTGTCATGGTGCTCCATATCAGGCTTGCTTGGGCAGGGGCTGTGTGTTTGTTGTTAGCATGCTTCTCATAGTCCTTTTTCTATGTGATTCCTTCTCAGGGACGGAGGCAAGCAGGCGGGCAAGGGAAGAGGCCGATAGTCAGGGCAGGCAGCCAGACGATGGTACAGCAGCTGGGCCAGCAGGACAGGTGGCAGGTAAGTATATGCAACATGCAGTTGTCACCAGTACCTGGGAATGGGTGTTGGTGGGGGGCCAGTACAGATAGCAGGGCAATGCCTGCATGCAGTGCTTGGGTGTGTGTTCGTTCACAGTCACTGTTGCCGGTGTTGGTCGGCAGCATGTGGTTGTCCCATAGTGTACATGGCATCTGTGTGCTGGTACCCTGTTGCTGTCACTGGTGGTGGCTGTGTGTGACCCACAGTGCACACATGCAGCTGCTGATGGGCTGGCTTGAGTGTTGTACCTGGGGGCATTGGTTCCTCACTGTGGGGTGTTTGTGTGCATGCAACAGTGCTAGATACTCCCTGGCAATCATCACAGTGCTTGTGTGGCACAGTTTCCCAGGCTGCTGTCGGTGTCCACTGTGCACATGCTGTTGGTGGACTTGTCCATGGGTCTGCCCAGCCTCAGATCCCTACACATACAGACCAGGATGGGGGGTGGAGGACATTTGCTGTGTGGGACCTGTCACTCAGTGGCTGTTCCGTGTTTCCCTTGCATAGGTCATCCAGGGCCTGGGAGAGGACAGCGCAGTGTGGGCGTTCTGGTTGATGGCGTGCTCCAGCTATAGATGTTGACGATGTGCATGATTTCATGGATGGCGATCCACATCCGCCTGTCCAGGAGGCATCTGGTGGCAACACAGGTGCTGGTGGCTGAGGTGCAGTGCATGTGGGCAGACATCCACAGGCTGCAGTGTTGATCCATGAACTGTGCTGTATATAGCCCCATGATTTCCCTCCCATACTCCCCATCTCACATAGAGACATAGAATTTGACGGCAGATAAGGACCGCTTGGCCCACCCAGTCTGCCCATTTCCCTACCCAATGGATAAGCTGCAGATCCTAGTTAACCAACAGCCTACTTCTTCCTTCCCCCACCCTCTAGAATTGCCTTATGACTGTCCCGTGCATGCTTGAATTCCACCACTGTTTTTGACTCCACAGCCTCCTCCGGAAGGCCGTTCCATGCATCCACAACCCTCTCTGTGAAAAAATACTTCCTTACATTACCTCCCCCCCTCTGTCTTCAAATTGTGCCCTCTTGTTCTTGCACACCTCTTTTTCTGAAATATGCTAACCTCCTGGACTTTGTTGATTCCCTTGAGGTACTTGAAAGTTTCTATCAGGTCCCCCCTCTCCCTCCTTTCCTCGAGGCTATACATATTAAGCTCCTTAAGTCTCTCTTCATATGTCTTCCAGTGCAGAACCTGCACCATTTTAGTTGCTCTCCTCTGGACTGCCTCCATCCTGTCTATGTCTTTGCAGAGACTGGGTCTCCAGAACTGCATGCAGTACTCCAGATGGGGTCTCACCAGCTGTCTGTTCAGAGGGATAACAGCTTCCTGTTTTCTACTGGTGATGCCTCTCCCTATGCACCCCAGTATCCCCACAGCCCTCCTTACTGCCCTCTCACATTGCTTGCCCACCTTTAGGTCATCTGATATGACTACCCCCAGGTCCCTTTCCATTTTTGTTGTTGTTAGTATCTCACCCCCCATTGTGTACTCTTCCCCTGGGTTTTTTGTTTCCCAGGTGCATTACCTTGCACTTCTTTGCATTGAATCTAAGCTGCCATACATTTGACCATTCTTCCAACCTTGCCAAGACCCTTCTCATCCTTTCCACCCCACCTTGTGTATCAACTCTGTTGCAGATCTTAGTGTCGTCTCCAAAGAGACATGCTTTTCCTTCCAGTCCCTCTGCAATGTTGCTTATAAAGACATTGAAGAGGACCGGTCCCTAATACTGAACCCTGCGGTACCCCACTAGTATGCCCCCTTTCTTCAGAGTGGACTCCATTTACTATTACCCTCTGTGTCCTGTTCTCCAGCCAATTCTTTACCCAGGCTACCATCTTGGGACCCACTCCCAGGCTGGCTAACTTGTATATTAATCTTTTGTGTGGGACTGTGTCAAATGTCTTGCTAAAGTCTAGGTAGGCCATGTCCACAGCCCCTCCCTGATCTACTACTTTGGTCACCCAGTCAAAAAAATCTATTAGATTTGTCTGACATGACCTTCCCGCTGGGAATCCATGCTGCCTTGGGTCATGTGCCCCCTCTGGCCTCTAGGTACTCAACAAGTTTTTCCTTTAGAAGTGTTTCCATCATTTTCCCTATCACTGAGGTTAAACTAACAGGTCTGTAGTTTCCTGCTTCTGCCCTGCTCCCACTTTTGTGAAGTGGAATCACATCTGCCCTCCTCCAGTCCTCAGGTACCACCCCATCCTCCCATGATTTGTTAAAGAGCGTAGTCAGTGGTGTCACTAGTTCTACCCTTAGTTCTTTTAGAATTCTGGGATGAAGCCCATCAGGCCCCATTGCTCTGTCCACCTTCAGTTTTAAGAGTTCTTTCAGAACCCTTTCTTCTGTAAATGGGCTGGTATCAACTTCTGTATCCAGAGTGCTTCTCTTGTTTGGTTTAGGTACCTCCCCCTCTTCATTTGTGAATACTGAGCAAAAATATTTGTTTAGTATCTCTGCCTTTTCACAATCATCCTCTGTCCACCCCTTTATTAAGCCTCACTATCCCTCCCTTGGTTTTCCTTTGCTCCCTGATGTACCTATAAAAGGTTTTATCCCCCTTCTTAACTGAGTTGGCTATCTTTTCCTCAGTTTGGGCCTTTGCTGTTCTGACTGCCTTCCCAGCTTCCTTTTGCTTTAACTGATACAATTCTCTGTCCTGCTCCTTCTGTGATTCCTTGTACTTCTTGAATGCTTTATTTTTCTCTCGAACCTTCCCTGCCTCCTCCTTTGAGAACCATAGTGGTTTCTTACATCGTTTTGGTTTGTTTATTTGCTTCACACAAAGGCTTGTTGCCTCTGTGATGGCAGTTTTTATTATTCCCCATTGTTCTTCCACCCCTCCTTTCTGCCCATTTGCTAGTGCATTCTTTAGGCACTCACCCATTTTGGCAAAGTCAGCTCTCCTAAAGTCCAGTACTTTTGCCTTTGTGTGGCTTGACTCTACTGCTGTGTTTATCGTGAACCATACTGTTCGATGGTCGCTAGTTCCCAAATGGCTACCCACTTCTACAGCTGTGATTCTTCATGGACAGTTGTTTCGACTCCCCTTGCTCTCCCTGCACAAACCCATCCCCATAGCTTTTATTCACTGTTGGACTGTGCCCCATTTTACTTTTTGGTATGTTATTCCATCCTGAATCCATCCCATTGGCTGTTCATTCCTGTTTTGCTGTTGTGTTTATTCTAATATCTTTGATTAAACTGTTTAATACTGTTTGCTTGTGTGTTTCTGTGTCTCCCTCGCATGCCTGTTACTGCAGTGTGCTGGTGTTGTACATTGCTGGGGTCTGGATGGTACATGTCATGGTGAGCAGTGTCTCTGCAGTGTGACACTGGTAGGTGCCCACTACCTTGCCTGTCACATCCCTATGTGTCAGTGTTACATGGTTTTCAAGGGGGGCTGCCTCTGTGCATGCCAGAGTGTCCTGTGCCCATGTCCACATGTCCAGCATGGTGCCCCCCCGTGTTGCCCTTCCCTGTGCTGCTGGGCTCTACGGTACCGTGCCCTGTGTCCGTGTGTGACTGTTCGGTGTGTGCTGCATACTGCCATGCACCTGTCTGCCAGTGTGGCTGTAGATCACTGTGCCTGCATGGTGCCTTCACACGGTGACTACAGTGCTTGGCTATTCCATGTTGGATGTTGGGACTGTGGTCCTGGGGTGCTCATTCCCTGCAGCCGTCTGTGCCATGGCCACTCCATGCCCTGTCCAATTGGTTGTCCGGGTCTGTGTGGGGCTCTGCGCCTTGTCCATTGCCATTGGGCTCTGTGCTTATTTTGCGCATTTTGCACCTTTTTCCCATTGTGGTTCTGCTCTGTTCTGCCTCCACTACCATGGTCCTGTGCTTTTGCACAGCTCTGCCTGTGTTCCATGGCGCATGGTGCAACTTGCTATATTCAGCATGCACTCTTGCTCCTGCGCATTTCAGATTGCTCTGGTGCATGTCTGTTTGCACCATGGTGCATGTGTGCTATAGTCAGCGTGGTTTGTGCCAGTACATTTATGTGGTTCATCTGCTGAATATTGCATTATTTTGCTGTTGCACAACTGGATTGTGCTGTGCATCCAGTTGCGCATGTTCTAGGCACACTTTTGAATATCTAGCCCTTTTTGTCTTGAAGTAAGCAAAATGCATTAAAAGAAAAATGTTGTCACTTTAAGAGCACCGTATATAAGACTTAGGGGTTTACACATTAATTTTCTCTGATGAACCCGGCAGAGTTCAAATGAAACATTAGACGTCACAGCAATGACATCTTTACTCCGCTCCCGTTGCAGTATACCTGCTTGGTTCAATGGGAACTGTCAATGGTTTCTGTACACATAATTTAATTTTTCACATAATTAAAAAAGGTGAGTTAAAGTAGTTTCATGTCTGATTCCTGTGTGGGTGATTGAATTTGCTTTGTTGACTTGGACCCACTATGTTTTAGCACCACACGATTTCTGGATTCCAGCTCACTGTTTTTTTGGTTTGTTCACCAGATCATGGATACCCAAGTGAACCAGCACCCCCAGCTCCCCCCCACTATCCTCCCTGTTCTGTTTAGGTTCTGGATGATTGATGCCCCAGAAAGGCACCTGACCATGACCATCCCCCACCCCTTCTACCCATCACCATCTTTACTCCCCTGATCATAGAATCCCCAACCACTAAGACTCTCCTAGCTGCCTTTTTCATACTGTCATGTCTGGGTGCCACCAGGCCATCAGTCTCATTTCTCCTGACTCAGAGTCACCCCTGGTGAAGTCAGGTACCTGAGTCTCCTACAGGGGTGCAAAGCGATTTGCTGTCAGGATGGTGTTGGTTGACCTCCCAGTGGCTATCCTTGCCACCTTCACCCTCCCCATCATTCTCTATCCACTGGTGCAGTGGGCCTCCGAGGAAGTGAGGTGTGGACTGTGGGCTCCAGGTGAGCCAATACAGCAGGAGAGATATATCATGCAGAAGGGGCAGTGACCCCTTCTCCAGAGCGTAACCCTGGAGAAGCGTGCCCCACAGTCCCTGCAACTAATTTGCTCCCTTCTAAACCTTATGAGCATTAGGTGACTTTACCCCTCTGCTCCCCCTAATGCACTGCTTCTGAGAACAGAAACAAACTATACACAAGAAAAAAACCTGAGACTGCTTTCCCAGTTCACAGACCCCTTTAGCTACCTCAGGTGCGAAGTGGAAGGTGGAGGGGGAGCTTTAGCTGGCTCTATCCCGCTGTTCTCCCCAGTTCACTGCTTCTGAAAGCAGAAACAAAATGTATGTGCTCCCCGATTAAGGTGCTGCAGGAGGAGACAGATGAAAAAAGACAGTTTGTCCATCTGAAATGCATATATAGGGAAAGGGAATGTCTTTTTGAATTTGTATATCCCAAATGAGAATGCGGAGTGATGATCCTTCCTCCAAAAAATATTATTTGACACTATGCGAATGGAGGCACAATTTCATCTTATTGGGGGAGATTTTAACTCTGTTTTTTCAAGTAATGTGGATAGAAGGGGGAAGGGGAGCAGGAGAAATCTCATTCATGTAAACAGCTGACCAGGCTGGCAGGGGAACTGGGACTGCAAGATGTCTGGCACTTTATGCACCCATCGGACTGTGATTTTACTTTTCATTCAGCCAGACATAATCCATACTCGAGAACAGATCATGTTCTAATGCCAGTAGTGTGGCTGCATGAAGTGCAGGCTTACTATAAAAAATACCACCACTGGGATAAATTTGCTAAAAACTAGTGGTTCACCAGGGCATGACGGTTTCCGCCAATATTTATAAAACATTTGATTGAACCACTGAGTTGATCCCTCACCATATTGCTCAATAGGCCACTAGAAGCTGGTACTACTCTTCCAACATGGAATAAAGCCATAGTGATTCCATTACATAAAGGTGGTAGCAAATATCTTTTGCAAAATAATAGAACTATTAGCTTGACTGCAGTTTTTTGTAAAATAATGGAAAGAATCCTCAAGAACAGAATAATAGAACATTCAGAGAACATTGATTATGTGGACATTTATCAACACAGTTTTGTCAAAAGCAGTTCATATCAAACTAACCTTTTACATTTCTTAGAACCCGTCAGTGAAGCCTTGGATAAGGGATTATCAGTGGATATAATTTGTCTCGATTTCTCAAAGGCTTTTGATTCAGTATCTCATCAAATACTCGTTAAACAACTTGAATTCCTAAAATTAAACCCATTAATTATTAATTGGATAAATGCATGATTATCAGATCATACTCAACAGATTTCTGTAAAAGGCTTTCTGTCAGAGTGGGGACTAGTTTCCAGTGGGGTTCAGCAGGGCTCTGTGTTGGGTCCCACTCTCTTCACTATTTTGATATCTTCTGAGTCCTTTAACCAACTCATGTTGGCTTGCTAAATTTGCAGATGATTGCAAACTGGGCAGCATAATAACAGATACTACATCTGCTATAGATCTACAAAATCATTTAGTTGAATGGTCAAAAAAAAGATCTATTGTTTAACGAATCAGAATGTAAGGTAATGTATTTGGGCAAGAATAACCCTTGCTTTACATATACAATGAATAATACCAATCTTCAAACTACTGATCAGGAAAAAGATCTAGGTGTGACAATTTCTAAAGAATTTAATTTTTATCATCACATAATCAATGCAGTTAAAAAAGGGCAAAAAATATAAAATAGCATTTTTAGAAATATAAAAAGTAGAGATAAAAATGTAATTATTCCTTTGTATACCGGACTCATTAGACCTCATTTGGAATATTGTTCTTTTGTAGTCTCACCTTGTTTGATAAGAAACAAAAAACTCATAGAAAAAGTAAAACATAAAGCTACAAAAAGGGGTTTATGCATTAAAAGGAAACGATTATATAATTAGATTGAAAAAGTTGGGACTTTACTCCATGGAATACAGAAGAATTCATGGAGATGTATGCCTTACATACAAAGCTATGAATAACAGTGCCATCCTTGAAACAATAGGCCTAATTAGGAATCAATCTTCAGTTAACACTAGATCACATTCATTAAAACTAAAAGGTACCCATAACAATACTCAAAAAATAAACAATTGGTACACACAAAGAGTGGTTAATATTTGGAATAGTCTACCTGTGCATGTAGTACAAAGTACCACACTGGACTCCTTTAAGACAAATTTAGATCTACATATGGGTGAAATTAAATTTGAATTCCACCAATGATGGTGGCAAGTACACTAAGGTTATTTTACCCACTGTACTCGTACAAAACCTATGAACCTATGAACTTCAGACCATGCCCTAATGATACTGAAACAGCAAATGAGTTGAGTACCTAGATGCCAGTGGAGCACAGGACCCAAGGCAGCATGGGTTCACAGCGGGAAGGTCATGTCAGACGAATCTAATAGATTTCTTTGACTGGGTGACCAAAGTAGTAGACCAGGGAGGGGCTGTGGACATGGCCCACCTAGACTTTAGCAAGGCATTTGACACAGTCCCACACAAAAGATTAATAGTCACATTAACCAGCCTGGGAGTGGGTCCCAGGATGGTAGCCTGGGTAAAACATTGGCTGGACAACAGGACTGAAAGGTAATTGTAAATGGAGTCCACTCTGAAGAAAGGGGGTTACTAGTGGGGTACCGAGGGTTCAGTATGGGTCCAGTCCTTTTAATGTCTTCATCAGTGACATTGCAGAGGGACTGGAAGTAAAAGTATGCCTTTTGCAGATGACACAAAGATCTGCAGCAGGGTTGATACACAGGAGGCGTGGAAAGGATGAAAAGGGACTTGGCAAGGTTGGAGGAATAGTCAGAAGTATGGCAGCAAGTTCAATGCAAAAGTGCAAAATAATGCACCTGAAACAAGAACCCAGGGAAGAATACACAATGGGTGGTGAGGTAGTAACAACAACAAAAAGGAAAGGGACCTGGGGTAATCATATCAGATGACCTTAAGGTTAGCAAGTAATGTGAGAAGGCAGTAGGGAGGGCTGGGGGTATACTGGGATGTATAGGGAGAGGCATCATCAGCAGAAAACAGGAAGTTGTCATCCCTCTGTACAGACAGTTGGTGAGACCCCATCTGGAGTACTGTGTCCAGTTCTGGAGACCCCATCTCCGCAAGGACATAGACAGGATAGAGGCAGTCCAGAGAAGGGCAACTAAAATGGTGCAGGGTCTGCAAGAGAAGCCACAGACTAAAGGAGCTTAACATGTATACCCTTGAGGAAAGAAGGGAGAGGGGGGACATGATAGAAACTTTTAAGTACCTCAGTGGAATCAACAAAGTCCAAGAGGGTAGCATCTTTCAGAAAAAGAGACTTGCAAGAACAAGGGGACACAATTTAAAGATAGAAGGAGGGTGATTCAGGGGCAATGTGAGGAAGTATTATTTCACAGAGAGGGTAGTGGATGCATGGAACAGCCTTCCTGAGGAGGTTGTGGGGTCTAAAACTGTGGGAGAATTTAAGAATGCATGGGACAGACATAAGGCAATTCTTGTGGGGGGTAGGAAGAAATAGGCTCTTGGTTAACTAGGATCTGCGGCCTATCCTGTAGGTAGGGAAATGGGCAGACTAGATGGGCCTAGCGGTTCTTATCTGCCATCAAAGTCTATGTTTCTATGTTTCTAAAGTGCACCATTGCATTGGAGGTCAGCCTGGAGTTACATGTGTGGGTGTTAAATAATAAGATCTTTAAAGGCACAAATCCGACAACAAATCAAAAATTTCTTCACCCAGAACTCAGCAACAGATACTTTAGAGACTACAGTATAGGACAGTCTGAAGACTTACTTAAGAAGGAAAATTGCGAAATTCACCTCAGTCCAAAACAAAATCTGGTGAGAGCCAACATGGCTGCTATACTGCTTTAAAGGGATATCGTCCACTTAAAAGTAGCAAAGTTATGAGTGTGCACTGGGAAATTTCAATGTACGCTCATAACGTTGTTGTTGTGTAATATATTTACCTCAAATTTTCAACATAGCCTTCTTATGACCCCACCTGATGAGCAAGGGGGGAGAAAAAGTTTCAAAACCTGCCCAAAAGGTGATTTCATGCAGCAACAATGTCATTCCACACCACAGGCATGAAAACACATTTTGGGCAGGATTTGAAAAATGGCAGTTGTCATGTTCATGAGGTGATGTGAAAAAATGGCTAAGTTGAAAGTTAGGGGTCAAAACTGTGAACATTTCCAAGGTTATGAATGTGTGTTGCAAAATTTCAACATACGCTTATAACTTTGCCATTTTTGCATATTTTGACCTGTATTTTCAACATAGCATTCTTATGACCCCACCTCATGAGCAAGGGTGAAATAATCTTTCAAAACCAGCTCAAAAGGTGATGTCGTACAGCAACAATGTCATTTCTTGCCACAGGCTGAAAACACATTTTGGCCAGGATTTGAAAAATGACGGTTGTCATGTTCATGAGGTGATGTGAAAAAATGGTAATGTTGAAAATTTGGGGTCAAAATAGTGAAAATTATCAAAGTTATGAGCGAACCTTGCAAAATTTCAATATACACTCATATATTTGCCTTTTTTACATATTTTGAGCCCAAATTTTCAACATAGCCATCTAAGGACCCCACCTGATGAACAAGGACAGTGAAAATTCTCAAATCCTGCCCAAAAGGTGATTTCACCAAGCGACCACAAAAACACCTTTTGGGCTTGATTTGCATAATTTCACTGGCATTGGTCATAAGGTGAGGTCCCACAAAGCCCATGTTGAAAATTTGGGGTGAAAATATGCAAAACTGCCAAAGTTATGCATCAAAGTTGAAAACCCCATTGAAATACATTGAACCTCACTTACCTTAGTTTCTCAAATCACAGTTGCTGGTTCAAGCAGCAAGATGCATCTTCAATTGTAGAGTGGATCTTCCTCCTGTGACCTGCTCAGGTGAGTGAGGGTGTGTGGAGGGTGTACTGGGAGTGTGGGGTGGTGAGAGCTGAGTTGGAGGTCGAGGTGGCAGGGGTCGGATTGGCAAGGGACCATTTTCTTTTTTCAGATTTATAACAAAAAACATTGAGGGACGGTTGTCTTTATTGCACATATGGGATGATGATGGGGGGCACCACTATAAAACCACCACTGACAGAACATGACAATAAGGAGACAGGGACTGGGGGGTGGGGGGGAGGTGCCACTAGACACTAGGAAAAACATTACAAGAAGGGGACAGGTATCAGACCATGGGGGGGCACTAGACACCAAGGAAGTATGATAAAGAAATGGGGGTCAGAGGATGAGGGTGCCACTAGATGCCATGGAAACATTGTATGAACAGGGGCTGGTGATCGGACAGTGGCAGACATGAAGGGGACAGGGATCAGAGGGGTGGGGAGGCCACTAGACATCAGGGAAATATTATGATAAATGAATCCATTTTATATGCATTTACACATTCTTTTAGGTTCATTGGTGACATACTGTATATGGGCAGCATTTCAGAACTCAGCCAGTACAATAATATTTCCAAACATTTAACAGAAGAAAAGCAAATGTAAGCATTTACCTTGAACCATGCTCTTACAGGCTGTATAAAAGAGATCAGTCATTAAAGTGTTTAAACAAGCAATTTAGGCCAGGGACACGACTTTTCCCCCCTCCCCACCTCACCCCTCATTTACTTATTTACCTGCCACTTATTTTTGTTCACTTTTTCTACTTGTTATGCTCAGCACTGTTGCATCACTGTTTGTAACACCTGCCTTACAACTGTATGTTAAAGGAAAGCAGCCATAACCCCAGAAAGTGTTTCAGTGCTTGCTTACCTGCTGTAGTGGTGCACGTTTCTTTCCCTGCAGTTTTCAGCACTTCTTTTATTTGAATCCCCGACCCCCCTTTGTACTGTGGTGCCATGTCTTCGGTCGGAGCGGTTGTTGCCGCAACTGTTATTTAAATGAGCCGACAGTGCTCGCTCCTGTGCACCAGTGGGTGCTTTCTGATTGGTCAGTGGAGTCTGATATGTGCGTTCACCATTGAATCAGTCTCGCGGTGTTACTCTCGTGGTAGCAGTGAAGCGCGTTCTTGTGCAGCACTTCCTCGTCTGTACTTCCTGAAGGCAATGTAATGTGTTCCCAAAGCTGATAATCGTTGTGCTGTCACTTATTATTGTGTGTGCTTGTTGCTGATAATTGGATTGGGTTTCAGCAGCCATAAACTGTTTCTTTTTTGCTGAATGAGTATTCTGGAATCAGCCTGTGACCACGTTATTTTTTTCAGGCGTCAGTTTCTCTGTTCAGTGACTGAAGCATTTTCATAATGGCAACAGGTGGTCCTAGCGATGTAATTGGCACAGATTATGAATCCCACAGTGATAGTGACAATGAAAGTGACACGGGTAGTGATAGTGGGACATCAAATGTGCTAAATGACATGTTGAATCTTAGTGTCAGCTCTGGAATACAACCCTACATGTTTGAGTCAAGGAGAAGCAGTACGGCTTCACAGTCTGCAGGTATGACAGCTGACGGCTCAGTTTCTGCTGATCATGCCCATGACCAGTCCATGCAGGACAGACTAACAGATTTGCTGTGGTGTACATGTGGCAACTGTACCTTGATGCCGACAGTGCGGGAATCACTATGTTGCCAGGAGGTGTCACATCATCTTGGGGATAAGCTAGATGGCTTGAGCTGCAACTCACAGCATACACAGTTCCAGGTTGCCTGCCTTGATCCCTTTGTAGTCCACCTGGCTTTGACTACCATCTGCGCCTGCTATAGGCACCCTCATCCACCCGAACCTGCTCCAAATAGGTAATTATATGAACCTCATTTCATGTCACCATTTTTTCATGATCAGCAGGCAATGTTTCATTACTGTGGTGAGCATCACGGATGTAGTCATGGGTGTGCAAGTGCTGACTGTTGTCCTGTGCCCTGAGGTCTAGTTTGGCCGCAGTTGGAGCTTGCAGTTGTTTTCTTTTATTATACTTTGCCATAGCTCATGTTCTGTCTCAACGTGTGTTTCACTTCACATGTTGCTTGTGTGATGTAAATGTACGTGCCATGTTTGGGTGGGTCAGTGGTGCCTGCTGCTTCTGTTTCTTCACTTACTGTTCTTTGTATTCATTTGAAGCCTGTTAATGTCAGTACACTGCAATGGAATGGTCACAGTATGTTATATGTATTTCTGCCCCAGTGCTGGCAATGCATTGCTGTGTATCTGCAAGTATTTCAAGGCTGTTCAATGCAGCTCAACAGCAGCTGACCTATGGGTATATATTGCAGTCACAGTGCAATTGGAGTATTCACTGATAGTCTGACATGCACATATGAGCTTTACAATGTGGCAATTGAGTTGTGTAGTTAACCACAAACTTACTGTGTGACTTTGGTGTCACTTACATGCAGTGAGTGGTTTCTGCCTTGTGATCGGTATGTGCGTAATCTTTTATGTGACTTAACATTTGTTTACTGGCTGTGGAATGAATTTCTGTTATCATCAGTTCACCATTTGCTGACCAGAGTGTAGCAGCCACTAAGAGCACCATTGAACACCACTGTAACAGTAAGATGTGGGGCTAAGAGGAGATGGGCTTGGGTCAGTCATTACAGTAACAAAGTGCTTTACCAAAGAGGGAGAATATACGAGGGTTGGAGGAAGAAAGGTGTGAGGGTAGACAGGGAGGGGGAAGGATGGTAGGAGAAAGAGCCATAAATACATGAAGGATGGGGCATGGGGTGTGAGTAAGCAGGGGACCTGTGTGCTGCTTTACCCCAGGCTCAGGAGAGGCAGGGCATGGAGCATTTGCTGCTTATCTGTGGGGATAATGCACACAATGGAGAGATGTTTGTTTGTACCAGGTGGGCATGGCTCCTGGTGTGTCACAAGTCATTGACAGGTCATGACACAGTGCAGCTTATGACAACCACATTGTACAGGAATTAGGGACATGACTTTGGGGGATGGAGGTCAGAAACAAGGTCCAGGACTGGCATGAAGGGATTATGACCTTTGGTGGAGACAATGGTGGTCGGGGACAGGTGAATACACCTCAAATGGTAGCAGAGGTGCTGGAGTACTGCCTGGTGGATAATACTATGTGCCAGTGTAGGTTGGGTAAAGGTACGGCTATGGTACTGGGGTACATGAATATGGCTGTTGCACATTGGGGCACTATGATGTCCCTGGGTGCCAGGGAGCATATTTTGCTGGATGCGTTCCAAATCCAGCAGGTGTGGGTGCAAACTACGTAAGGCCGTACAGTGGGTGTTGTCGTAACACACAGTGCTCAGAGTACGGTCTTGCAGATTGGAAAGTACTTGGCATGGAACAACCATGTCACTGTCTTTTTTTTTTTTCCCTCCACCTAGGGTTGGAGGAGAACTGTACAAAGACTGTGTTCAGTGAATTTAGTATTTTGTACTTCAGAGTCATGGGGATGTTTCCTAAGGGGTAGTTTGACCAGATCAGGCCACATATGGATGCTGTCAGCAGGTGGCAGATCATTCATAAGGTGGTGCAGTATTGTACCGTTATGTGTCCAAGGGTGAGGCTGAAATACAGTAGTGACAGAAAACCGTGTTTCAGGACCTGGGAGGTCCATGACATGCTGAGTGATACACATGCTGCCTTTGTGTGCCTAAAGCGCTTCAGGAGACAAAGGGAGCATGACAGCTATGAACTGCGGTCCAGGAGGATCACCAGTGTTTACAAGATCAGATACGACAAGGATGTAGCAAAACCTGACCATGGATATCAGGAATGGTAGCAAGTGGTTGCTAGACCTCTAGGCCTTTATCTGCTGCCAAATTTCGTATGTTCGTACATACAAAGGGGAGAGAAAGACAGCAAGGGGTCACATCAGCAGGATTACAACTGTGAAGTGATTGGCACAAGAGGGGGTGAGCAGGGTGAGGTAGTAAATGAGTACTTTGCCTCAGTCTTTACCATGGGTGATATGGTGCCAATACAACTTCTTATGCAATACAGTGAACAAACTGTGAGGCAAGCTCACAGTGGGGTGTGTTTCATGCCTGTAGTGTCAGTTGAGGGCATTCACAAGCACGTGCATAGGGGAGGGTATGGGGAGGTAGAAATCACAGAGGATCAGGTGACGGTTGTCCTCTGTTCTCTAAGGACTGAGAAAGGTGTTGTACCTGAAAAAATCCATGATATGCTGTTGAAGGAAGTAGCGGATGTTCTGCCATACCCCTTCACGTTACTTTTCAATAGATTACTGACAATCGCATGGGTGCCACCTGACTGGAGGGTGGCCTATGTTGTTCATATCCATGAGTGTGGTTCGATACAAGAGATAGGTAAGTGCAGGCTGAGTAGGTTGATGTCACTGTTGTGCAAGGTGATGTCGGGTATCATAAAGAAAAGGCTTGTGGGTCAGCCGGAGCAGATGGGGCATCTTGATGACACTCAGCATGGTTTTCTGCCAGGGAAGTTGTGTGAGACCCAGTTTAGGCCCAACCCCTTCCACCCTCACCCACCCACCCCTGGAAATAGTTCCTTTATACCTGAGGTTCTGACATAATTTCCTCGAGTGCAAGGTGCATTTCACTGTCATATCCTCTCTAGCACACTGCACTGACAATATAAGCATACACATTGTATAATATATATATTTCTATATAACAAATCACACACGCATGCGTGTGCGCACACACACAAATACAAAAAAAAAAAAACTAGATAAACACGTGGGGAGTAGTGCAATGTAATGGCTGTGGGGCAGCAGTCTTCCAGGAGTCTTTCTGGAGGCTGAGATGCTGCTCTATTTGCAGACAACTATCTGCCCTGAGGGAGGAAGTTGCCCGTCTTCAAGCCGCACTGGACAGTAGTAAAGAAACCTTCCCCCAGGCCACACTGGACAGTAGGAAGGGAACCTCCCCCATCCAGGGAGCACTAGCGCCACTGCCACTACCTCAGAGGTTGCGAAGAAAGCACAGCAGTTGGACCACAGTGGGCTCAGGGAGGGTGAGGAGGGTGGAACAGAGGCACACCAGTCAATTGTTCCACTCCACAATCCATACACCATTCTGGGGAGCATAGCTCCCCTATGGATGCACCATGCAGAGAAGACTGATGATAACTGTCACAAGGAGGCCCACAGGAAGGAGGCAGAGGACACCACAGGAAAGGAAGCAGCTCCTGGTGGGGACTCAATTATTAGGGTATAGAACTGGGGGAGCTGGGAAAACTGAGTAAGGTGCCTGCCTGGTGCCATGGCTTGGAGGGACAGGCGCATCCTCAGGATCACGAGAACAGCTGCAAAGTTCCGAGCTGAGCGTAATTGTCCACCTAGGGACAAATGACTTGGCTCATCATGAGATTAGAGCAGTGCAGGAGGACATTGCAGAGTTGGGGAGGGACCTAAGACAAGTAGCACACAGTATCCTTCTCAGAGGTGCTGCCTGTCAAAAGCATGGGGAGGCGAGGTAGTGGCACCATGCAGTTTAATGAATGGTTGAAAAATGGTGTGGAGCACAGGGTTTGGCTTCATTGGGGACTGGGGTTCCACCTGGAGGGACACCAGCCTATACTGGCAGGATGGTCTGCATCTGTCCAGGAAGGAAAAAGTCTTTTGAGCAATCGGTTTAAATGCTTCATTGGCAAGCTTTTAAACTAGTCAAAGGGAGGCACTGACAAGCAGCAGGAAAATCCCAGCCTCTCCTACAAAACAGGGTACTAAATGAGAAAAGACCGAGGTAGAAGCGGTCAGTGGGGATGCTGCAACAGAAGGTAAAGCCATCAAAAATGGAGAGCAATGAGTATTAATCCGTAGTCTGGGTAACAAGCTTCCTGAATTAGTGGCCTTGATGGGGAGGAACATCTGGATATCGTGGCAGTCACAGAAACATGGTACACAAAAACCATGACTGGGACATAAACATACCAAGATACACTGTCTACAGGAGGGACAGGGAGGTAACAGAGGGAGGAGTAGTTCTTACATAAGGGAAGGAATAAAAGCAACAGAATAAAAGGGTAAACAGGGAGGAGAAGAAGCACTGTGGGTAAATTTGGAGACAGGCAATGGCACCACAATACGCACAGGGGTTGTATACAGACCCCCTTCTCAGGAGGAGGAAATGGACAGGGAAATGATAGAAAGTATACTTAGAATGGCAGAAAATGGGAGATATTGCTGATGGGTGATCTGAATATGCCAGATGTTAACTAGAGTGCAGTTGCAGCTGCCACTTCGAAGAGTGCAGTTATTCTAGATGCTCTACAGGGGGCATGCCTTAGACAACTAGTACTGGAGCCCACTCGAGAGGCAGCAATATTAGACTTGATTCTCTCAAATGGAGATGGAGAGAGGATCACAGATGTAGAAGTGGGTAGCCATCTGGGAACTAGTGACCATCGAACAGTATGGTTCACAATAAACACAGCAATAGAGTCAAGCCATACAAAGACAAAAGTACTGGACTTTAGGAGGGCTGACTTTGCCAAAATGGATGAGTGCCTAAGGAATGCACTAGCAAATGGGCAGGAAGGAGGGGTGGAAGAACAATGGGGAATAATAAAAACTGCCATCACAGAGGTAACGAGCCTTTGTGTGAAGCAAATAAACAGAACAAGACGATGTAAGAAACCACTATGGTTCTCAAAGGAAGTGGCAGTGAAGGTTCAAGAGAAAAGAAAGCATTCGGAAGTACAAGGAATCGCAGAAGGAGCAGGACAGAGAACAACTTTATCAGTTAAAGCAAAAGGAGGCTGGGAAGGCAGTCAGAACAGCAAAGGCCCAAACCGAGGAAAAGATAGCCAACTCAGTTAAGATGGGGATAAAACCTTTATAGGTACATCAGAGAGCAAAGGAAGACCAAGGAGGGATAGTGAGGCTTAATAAAGGGAGGAGGATGGGCAGAGGAGACTGTGAAAAGCAGAGATACTAAACAAATATTTTTGCTCAGTATTTACAAATGAAGAGGAGGTACATAAAACAAACAGTAGTAACACTCTGGATACAGAAGTTGATACCAGCCCATTTACAGAAGAAAGGGTTCTGAAAGAACTCTTAAAACTGAAGGTGGACAAAGCAATGGGGCCTGATGGATTCATCCCAGAATTCTAAAAGAGCTAAGGGTAGAACTAGTGACACCACTGACTACCCTTTTAACAAATCATGGGATGATGGGGTGGTACTCGAGGACTGGAGGAGGCAGATGTGATTCCCCTTCACAAAAGTGGGAGCAAGGCAGAAGCGAAACTACAGACCTGTTAGTTTAACCTCAGTGATAGGGAAAATGATGGAATCACTTCTGAGGAAAGAATTGTCGAGTATCTAGAGGCCAGAGGGCACAGGACCCTAGGCAGCATGGATTCACGGTGGAAGGTCATGCCAGACAAATCTGATAGATTTCTTTGACTGGGTGACCAAAGTAGTAGATCAGGGAGGGCTGTGGACATGGCCTACCTAGACTTTAGCAAGGCATTTGACACAGTCCCACCAAAGATTAATATAGTTAGCCAGCCTGGGAGTGGGTCCCAAGATGACAGCCTGGGTGAAGAATTGGCTGGAGAATAGGACACAGAGAGTAACAGTAAATGGAGTCCACTCAGAAGAAAGAGAGGTTACTAGTGGGGTACCGCAGGGTTCAGTATTAGGACCGGTCCTCTTCAATGTCTTTATAAGCGACATTGCGGAAGGACTGGAAGGAAAAGTATGTCTCTTTGCAGATGACACTAAGATCTGCACCAGAGTTGATACACAGGGTGGGGTGGAAAGGATGAGAAGGGACTTGGCAAGGTTAAAGGAATGGTCAAATGTATGGCAGCTTAGATTCAATGCTAAGAAGTGCAAGGTAATGCACCTGGGAAACAAAAACCCAGGGGAAAAGTACACAATGGGGGGTGAGATACTAACAACAACAAAAATGGAAAGGGACCTGTGGGTAGTCATATCAGATGACCTAAAGGTGGGCAAGCAATGTGAGGAGCGGCAGCAAGGAGGGCTGGGGGGTTACTGGGATGCATAGGGAGAGGCATCACCAGTAGAAAACAGGAAGTTATTATCCCTCTGTACAGACAGCTGGTGAGACCCCATCTGGAGTACTGTGTGCAGTTCTGGAGACCCAATCTCCACAAAGACATAGACAGGATGGAAGCTGTCCAGAGGAGGGCAACTAAAATGGTGCAGGGTCTGCACCGGAAAACATATGAAGAGAGACTTAAGGAGCTTAATATGTATAGCCTCGAGGAAAGGAGGGAGAGGAGGGGGGACCTGATAGAAACTTTCAAGTACCTCAAGGGAATCAACAAAGTCCAAGAGGGTAGCATCTTTCAAAAAAAGAGGTGTGCAAGAACAAGAGGGCACAATTGAAGATAATGGGGGGGCGGCTCAGAGGTAATTTAAGGAAGTATTTTTTCACAGAGAGGGTTGTGGATGCATGGAACGGCCTTCCGGAGGAGGTTGTGGAGTCAAAATCAGTGGTGGAATTCAAGCATGCATGGGACAGTCATAAGGCAATTCTGGGGGGTGGGGGTAAGAAGAAGTAGGCTGCTGGTTAACTAGGATCTGCAGCTTATCCAGTAGGTAGGGAAATGGGCAGACTGGGTGGGCCAAGCGGTCCCTTATCTGCCATCAAATTCTATGTTTCTAGACCACACTTCTGGAGTGTAACGATTAGGTGACTTGTGCTTTGCCCCAGGGTAGGCAGGTGGACAAACTTTTTCTGTACTTACTAACATACTAAAAGCCAGCAGAATAGGCCTCATGGTCTGTCGTGTCTGCTGGGTAGCCAGCCACCTAATGGGTGCTTGCATCTCCGCCCCCCCCCCATCCCCAGTGACAGGCTTCTTTTCCTTCAGTTTCCCCTTGTACCTGTCCCACCCCGTCTTGAAGCCATCCAGTGTGCCCTCTTCAACCAAACTTATGTGCAGTTCATGGCTCCACCACCCTCTCACTGAAGTAGTGTCTCCTAGGCCCACCCTAAGTTTGCCCCTCCACCTTCCACTTCTACCCCCTGGTTGTTCATAGAAACATAGACATAGACATTGACGGCAGATAAGGACCGCTTGGCCCACCTAGTCTGCCCATTTCCCCACCTACAGGATAGGCCACAATAGTTCCGCCCTTCATCAGCATGATCATCTCCTTTGCTCCCCCCTTATTAATTAATTTTACATATTTGAAGACCCCTATGATGTCCCCCCCTCCGCTCCTCCACTGTCTGTGGCCCGAGCACTTCTACTTTCTCCTCATAAGGCCCCTCCCCCCCATGCCCTGAATCATTCTGGTCATCCTCCTGTGGTCCCTCTCCAGTACTGGTTTGTTCTTGTTAAGGTGTTGCCTCCAGAACTGCACACAGTGCTGGAGATATGGCCTCATCAAGGCATTATACAGAGGGAGGATCACCTCCCTACTCCTCGAGGTAATCACCTTTGCTATGCAGCCCAGTATGCTCTTTGCTTTTGGTGTTGTTCTTTTACAAGTTTCAGTGTTATTCATTTTGACGGCTACCAACACCCCTACATTTCTGTCGCCTTCATTAGTGTTGCAGGTCCCCCCCCACAGGATGTATACATGGCCTGATCTTCTGACCCCGAAATGAAGTACCTTACATTTCCCATTATTTAATTTCAATTCCCACCTCCTTGATCACCCCTCTAGGGTATCCATGTCCCCCTGTACTGCCGCTGTTGCTTGTTCCCTGTCCGTCACTGCTCCCACTTTGGAATGATCTGCAAAGAGAGACAGCCTACTCCTAAGCTCCCTCCCTATATCCGAGACATAGACATTGAACAGGAGTGTCCCCAATACCGAACATTGGTGTACTCCAGTGAAGACCCTTCTGGTGGAGGAGACTATCCCACCAATCACTAGCCTCTGTATTTGTCATGTCGCACAATTTTGTACGCTCATCAGCAATTGGCTACCACACCACCATCCCCCGAACTTTGATAGCAGGCCATTGTGGGGTACAGAATTAAACGCCTTGGTAGAATCAAGGTATAGGATGTCCATCGGCCTATGTTGGTCCATGTCCCCCTTCAAGCACTCATGAAACTCCATGAGGTTTCTCTGTCATGATCTCCCTGGGACAAAAACGTAGTGTTTGTCATCCAGGTGCACCAACCTTTACAGCTGCCTCCCATCTCTGTCCTTGATAATGGCCTCCATTACTTTGCCTACCACAGACAATAGGCTGATAGCCCTATAATACCCCATCTGATCTCTACATCCCCCTTTCTGGACAGGCACCACATTATCCACCCTCCAGTCTTCAGTCACTCATCCGGTCTCTACAGAGGTGTTAAACAGTCTAGCCAGTGGAGCTGCCAGATCATTCGGCAGTTCCTTCATAACCCTTGCATGCAGCCCATCTGGCCCTTGAGCCTTATCACTCTTTAGCGTCAGAAGGACCTCCATCATGCTGTCCACTGTGATATATTTTGTCATGTAACTATCCCTGTGTATGTTTTGTGCATAGGAAGATAGGAAAGTGTTTGCAGAAAACTACCTCCATGCCCCCCTAGTTTGCCAGTTTGCCTATCATTCCTAGGACTGTTCCAGTCCCCCCCTCCAACTGTTTTCAACGGCAGTGTCTTTGTGTGCCACACCCTCTGTAACCCTCACACAGAATTATCTACCACCACCAGCTTATACAGCCCGTTCCAGGAGTACACAACCCCTGTCTGTAAAGAAGGTATTCCTGCTGTTGCCCCTAAACTTGCACCCTTCCATTTTTAACTTCTGAAATTTTTTTCTGTTACCCTTCTTCAACTGGAAGGTGTTTTCTGTAACCTTCTTTACCTCTTTTATGTACTTAAAGGTCTGTACCATGTTCCACTGTAGCCTCTTCATCTCCACAGTGTGCATATCTTCTGGGCTCCCAGTCTCTACTCATATGTCAGGTGCATAAGCCCCCTCACCATCTTAGTGTTCCTCCACTGTACCCTCTAGAGTCTTGCAACATCCTTGTTTTGTTAAGGTCTCCAGAACTGGGCCCCGTAATGAAGATAAGGCCTCAGCATCTTGCTGTACATTGTTTTCGGAACCTCTTTCCTCCTGGTGGTGATCCCTCTCCCATACATCATAACAATGTAGTGGCTTTTGGCACCACTCAACCAAACTGTCCATCCACCTTCAAGTCCTAGGTGATGATGATACCTAGGTCACTCTCCTCTGTGTTAACCGTTAGCGGCCTCTGCCCTCCCCACCGTTCCCTTCTCTCATTAATTTTTCACAGGTTCATGACCTTGCATTTCTCAATATTGATAAGGATACAGTTTAGTAACACCACCATGTGGTGCACTATGGCAATGTGTGCCAGGCAAATGTATTGTCACAGTCACTAGGACTGCTTCCTGGACTCAGAAACCATGAATGTCCACACCTGCAGGGATGTTGTCAATTCTGAAACACATCATCACCCCACTTTTCATGGTTTGGCATTGTCTGTGTGATGTGTTGTATCACACCAAGCAGGGCCGGATTAAGAGGGGGGCAAATGGGGCAAATGCCCCAGGCCCCCCCACGATGAGAGGGTACCCCGGAAAAACACCACAAGTTTCGTTCAAAGTGGCTGCCGGTGCTTTAAATCCCTTGCTGCCGGCGGCTACTGCTGTTCCTGTTTTTGCCAGCAAGTGTCGCCACTGCCTGAAAGAATTGATCACTGCAATGGAGCGGCGGGGGATCACATGATATGCAGGCACTACAGGAGAGAAGTCGTAATAATTCGCGTCGCGGTAGCATGGCCTCATCGTATCTCGTCTCGTCTGACCATCGTCTGACTGACTGCGTCTATGCATCATGTAAGTAAAACAAACTCCTTGTCCGTCGTACGCACCACGCAGATGTAGGAGAGATTAGAGCTGAGCAGACGTGTGTTGGGACTGGGTATTGCTGGGTCGACTCGTTCACGATCGTTGAGAGGCTCCCGCCTTCCCGCCCCCGGGCTAATCTTGCTTGTTGCTACGGGCCTCGGCTACGGCGTATAGTGCCTAAACAGTAAACTCAGTTACTTAGTAGTGCGGTACAGTACTTACAAGTGTACAACTCTAGTGAGAGGAGGAGACTAGAGAGAGGTGAACAGGACGGAAGAAAAAAAAAATATAGTGATCAGTGACGAGGAGGTGGTGGGACTCGGAGGTACTTAATGACTTTGGCAGTATACCTTTGCTGTGGAGGAGCCGGGCAGACAGCACCGTGCCCCTCAGGAATTCTTCCCTGCCATTTCAGGCAGCTGGCAGCAGCAGGAGTGCCAACAGATATGGGACCCTGGGGGGCAAGAACAAGCAAAGACTAAGAGCTAAAAGGGGCACACAGAAAGCATCGGAAGGAGGCTGGCTTCCTAAAACTAAAGTCTAGGGTATGAGCTAATGCGGGGAAGGGGAGAGCAGGGAGTAGAGAGTAACCAGCAGGGAGGCTTGCGCTGGCACCAGGGCTAAATTCTTGCAGACGGTGAAATTAAATATGTTAAATAAAGGGGGTGAGGGAGAGCGAGACTGTGAGAGAGAGGAACAGGCAAGGAGGTTTCAGAGGAGCTACTGAGAGAAAGTGATCAGAGGCCACCTACGGAACTTGAAGGGGAGATTCTGGGAGCAGCTAAGAGTGAAAGGGAGTTAGTGGGGTGGGCCATAAAACTAGATAGAAAATACTTTAAATAACCTTCACAAGTGAACAAAAAAGGTGGGAAAGAGGTATAGGGGAAGAAATCCTGAATCTAATTGGCAAATATTATTAGAGTCACATATATGTTAGTTTGTAATAAATATAAGGAAGCACAGTATAAATTCATACAGCGACTACACTACCCCCATATGGTACACAGATTTTCTTCTGAAGTGTCCCCATTGTGCAATAAGTATAAAATAGTGCGAGGGACATATATGCACTACTACTGGGGGTGTCTGATTATTGTGAAGCACTGGAAAGGGATAGCGCATGAAATATCAGCAATTAAAGGACAACCTATTGAATTCTCTCAAAATCATTGCTCTTAGGGATAGAAAGAATAGACAATGGTGAATGGGTATTATACCTAGATGGATAAGAGTGCTCCTGGTGGTTTGCAAGGCAGGGATACAAAATGTACAGACTACAAGCTTGGATTCTACACTAGAACAATGGAAAGGACTTACTATGATGGTACTAACAGTAGACAAGCTAACATATAGCCTGAAGGGAAAGGAAGAGATTTGAAAGGGACTGGGACAGATATCTGGGTACTTTGGGTGGTGGGTAAAAAGCTATACCAGAGGGAACTGGGGTACTGTGAAACTGGAGAAAAAGGGCCAATGGGGGATTTAATAAAATAAGGGGAGAACAAACAAAAATACTAGAACATAGAATAGAATAATGGAGATACAGACCATTCAGTTGCTGGTGTTTACCAGCTTTTATTGTATTGTTTGCAGTGTTCATGATAAAATATAAATACTGACAGCAATTGATAGGAAGATACATCTGATGGATAACTTCTGTATAGTAACACTGGGATTGTACTCTGTAAAAGATGATATAGAAACACAGAAACATAGAATTTGATGGCAGATAAGGACCGCTTGGTCCACCCAGTCTGCCCATTTCCCTACCTAGTGGATAAGCTGCAGATCCTAGTTAACCAGCAGCCTACTTCTTCCTACCCCCAACCCCTAGAATTGCCTTATGACTGTCCCATGCATGCTTGAATTCCATCACTGTTTTTGACTGCACAACCTCTTCCGGAAGGCCATTCCATGCATCTACAACCCTCTCTGTGAAAAAATACTTCCTTAAATTACCACTGAGCTGCCCCCCTCTATCTTCAAATTGTGCCCCCTTGTTCTTGCACACCTCTTTTTTTGAAAGATGCTACCCTCTTGGACTTTGTTGATTCCCTTGAGGTACTTGAAAGTTTCTATTATGTCTCCCTTCTCCCTCCCTTCCTCGAGGCTATACATATTCAGCTGCTTAAGTCTCTCTTCATATGTCTTCCGGTGCAGATCTTGCACCATTTTAGTTGCCCTCCTTTGGACAGCTTCCGTCCTGTCTATGTCTTTGCGGTGACTGGGTCTCCAGAACTGCACGCTATCCATATATGTGAATATGGAAACATACAATATATGATTTGAGGCACTGGCATGTACAGTATTTTTCCAGCATAAAGTGTCACTTTTTACAGTAGGAAAAAAAAAATCAGAAAACGATAAGGAAACCCCCTAAAGTGCACCATTTTCAACCATTTCTTTCAAAATTTTCTGGGGGGGCATGCCTCCAGACCCCCCTAGATGGGTTGGGGATTTTCACATGTCATAAACACTGCACACGCATGGGCCCCCCAGAGGTCCAAGTGCCCCAGGCCCCCCAGGAGCTTGATCTGGCCCTGACACCAAGTTATTTTGCCATTACAGTAGTACATCAACAGCCTTGAGTTGAACTGTGCTGCACCTTTCCTGTGCCTGAATTGTGTATTGTGGTGCTCATTACCTGTACAGTCAAACTGCTTGTCCCCCCCCCAACACTCACAATTGCCATTTTCACACAGGTCAATGTGCCTTGCATCCTACATTCAGTATACTCACTGGGTGCATGATATTCTGGGCAGGAAGGTTTGGCGCATCATTCCATCTTGTGTTGTGTCCTGTATCCGTGCCAAGTGGCCTGAGGAAAGTGGCGTGTACTGTGGTTTCCATGAAGCTGATGAGGGTGAAGATGATACCTGGTCTCAATCATTTTTAAATGAGCTGCAGTAGTCCTATGATATCTGTACATTTGTCAGTGCAATGTTCAGCAGTTGTACCAAACAGTTACCATTCTTGTTATGTAAAACATTGACATTTACAGTTATCTGTAATACTGTTTCTTCAATGTTTGTTGCTAGTATTTCAAGTTGTTCTTGACGACTTTTGTGACATTGTTCTTGCAGTGGTATGTGTCCAAGATACCGACATTGCAAAACACAGCTATTGATGTTGTCAAAACAGTGTTGTCTATCTGATTTTATGGTAACCATTGAGCACCGCAGCACATGCGTTACTGCTTGTTTTCTTGCCGTTTATTTTTTTTTTTTAACTGCTTTTTAATACCTGTAACTTTTTCTGTCACACTCGGCTCACCTCTGTGGCTACACACCCAGCAGCGTGCCCCCACATCATGCTGCATCCACATCTTCCCTCTTGGCTTCCCCTCCGTGGCACATCACTGAGAAGCCCACAACTCAGCAAACTTCAAACCGGATCCAGCGTCTATGGATGTGCCATTCAACAATGGTCGGTGCATCTGCTCCATAGGCAATGACCATGAATGGCACATCCATGGATGCAGAATGTGCTTTGAGGTGAGCTGTGTTGCAGGCTTGTCACTGATGTGCCATGGAGGGGAAACCAAGGGTGAAGATGTGAATGCAACCAGATGTCAGGGCACGCTGCTGGGTGAATAGCCACAAAGGTCAACTGACTGTGACACAAATACTTACATGAACAGCATTATAGCATTTTCCACTCTTTTTTTGTTTTCCCCATGGAGCAGGGTGCACATCATGATGACAGGTGACCACACACGCCTCCGCACACATTCCTCTCCCACGTGACAGTGTTTTTTTGGCTCCCCACAGCTTGTACTATGGTCCACTCTGGAAATGACCACTGGCCAACCCCCTCCTGGGAGGAGATCAGTACTTCCCATGCCCAATCATTACCCTCAGCTCCTCCCTGTCCACAGGCACATGGTCCATCTCGAACTGTGTTCGCTGGCATGACGTGAGATAAGACATCCTCGACTGATCCATCATCAATCCCCTGCCATCATTGTTGGGTATTTAATAATTTTTTATTTTTCACACAGCTGACTGACGACCTTGGCCCTCCAAAGCGATGGGGTATCATTTACACATTGACACACAGCATACTGAACTGTGCATTTCACAAGCAATGGACATCTCTTTCCACAGGTTCTATGTTGCGTGTCTCAGTGTCATTGACAGCAATGTGTTGTCACTGACATGTGTTGTCACTGACATGTACCACGGCACTCCCCCTAAGATGTTATTAGTTGCATGACATACCCATGGGCTCCCCATAGTTGAAGCGAACTGGCAAGCATCTTGATGCCACCACCCACGCTGTTACTGTTAATCGGCTGTTACCCTTGTTGTTGTGAAACTGTATGGGCCTGTTCACCAACACGTTTGTTCATCTTTTCAATCAGTACTTGTCCAGCCATCCTATACTGCTTGCTGCATAAGCATCAGTGCAGCACTGTATTTTGCACAATGTACAAACATGACATGCCCATTGACCCCTCAAAAAACAGTGCAGTGTACCATTCCGACAAATGTGTAAGAGAGAAATGGACCTGTTGACTTGTATGTAAAGTTTGACACAAAGATTTTATGACAGGTTGACTTCCATTTAATTGTTCAAAAACATTGGTTAGATTACTGTATCAGCAATTTTACAAAATTGTAACAGCAACATCATGTCAACATTTACATGTAACCGTGTTCTTTATAGGACAAAAATGAACAACAAATGTTTCATTTGTCATTGTTGCTGAAATACAGTATTGTAGTAATAAGTAATGCCATGAAAAAAAAATAATTAAACATTACTTAATGCAGTTAATACATTGACTATCAGGTTTTATCAATGGCGTCAACCTACACACTGTCCACAGTCAATGTGTACAAAAACAGTAAAGGGAACATCATCAGTAGAACAACAACTGTTTTTTAAACTTTGTTTTACCATGAGAGACATGATATGCCTACAGCTTGTTTACATAGGAAACCATGGAACACATGCCAGTTAAGTGAGTTGGTCAGGGTCGCACAGTATGCCAGTAGAGGCTGTGGGATTCAAACCCATGTCCTCATGTTTGTATCTCAGAGCCTTAAACCACTGTGCTGTACTGCCTCTTAAAGCAGTGCACTATACTGCATTATAGGAGAAAAGACCAGGCAGAGTAGGGGAAAATTGTTTTAATAGTTGTGAAGTGTATTATAAAAGGAGTTACATGGTAGAGAAGGGGAGAGCAAGTGGATAAGATAGTGGTGGAATGTCTGCTATCCGCCAAGGTCATTCATTGTATGCCCTCAAGGTGGAGGGAAATGGATGCTAAAAGGATTCTGATCTGTGCTGCATGAAAGTCTACTAGGCGATGGTGCATGATGGGATAGCCCCAACGATGTTAAGGGGAAATAAAGGACATACTGGTCATACCATTTACTGCACTGTTCAGCAAGTCCATGGAGAATGTGATGTTCATGGAAGACTGGAAGAAGGAACATGTCTTTCAGCTGCATAAGGGGTGGGCATGGAGGGAGGAAATACGGGTTACATTGCATGACCATGATCTTGACATTGGTGTTAGGCAAGATCATGGACAAAGTCATGAAATGTAGGATTAGCAGCTACCGGGAGGAAACAGGCCTGATGCATCCACGGCAACAGGGTTTTACAGCAACAAACATGGTAAAGTGGCTCAGCCACCTACGCTATAAAGAAAGGTTCCCACATTTTAACATGTACTACCTGGGACAGAGCCAGGATAACAGGGGACATGATTGACACCTGGAAGTCCCTTAAGGGTATAAACCAGGTGCCAGTGGAAGGTGTATTACAGCTGAAGGGTAATCCAAGGCCAAGTGGGCATGGCGTGCAGGTATAGTGTTGGTGGCAGTTAAGGGTTAACATTAGGACATACTATTTTGTACAAACAGTGGTGGATAACTTTAGTGGGCTCCTGGACACTGCTTCGATAGGCAACAGTGGAGGGATTCAAAAGGGCATGGGACAGACACAGAGGAGTGTTGAGGGTGTGGGGCGCATGTCATACCATATAGATGGAGATATGGGCATACTGGGTGGGTCTGTCGGGCCTTTTGTGCCATCACACTTGTATGAATGTAAGCCATGGTGTTTGTGTTATATGTGTGCAGCAATAAAGCTATGTGCTATGCTGATTACCACTGTACACATGCTAGTGGTATACCTGGACAAGGGAGAATGTACACACTGTGATGAGAACAACGTACTACTATTGCACAAATACCTGCAGTCAGAGCTCACTATGCTGTGCATTGCGTAAGCAGCATAACAGTGGTCGACATTAAAAATGTGTCACTTGCATCAGCACACGTCAGTGGTTGCGTCTGCATGGCTACTTTTGTGAGAAACGAGAATAATGACTCTTGAGTAATTCCTCTTTGTCAGGACATGGCACAGGGGCTATGTTTCTTGGTAATTCAGGCTTCTTGATCTCAGGAACACTCATCAGTTGGCCACTTTTCAATAGAACAATATCATCTAGCATGCGATCCAGAAAGTGGTAAGATTTCCGTTCATACACTGGTCTTGTTATCCACCTCTTGGTGTGCTTTGAAAACAGAAAGTCATGTTTCTGATGCCCTTTATTTGGTCCCACACTGCATGTTGCCAATGGCTGATTGCAGTTTTCAGAATAATCCAGCATGGCTAGCTGCGTGCGAGCAACCATACCTCCATACGAGAAATACTGGTGCTTCGGACAGTATTTGTTTAAAAGGGAATGGAAAACTTCAAGCTTCCCTGTGTGGCAAAACTCCGTAACCTTGCCTATGTCTTTTGACAGTCTACTGTCCATCACAATTGACTTGAGGGCATCATATGCTACCAACCCCTTCTCAAGCCAGCACGTGTCACGTATTGTGTCCTCATCCAGGTCACCATGCTCGCAAGCACGAAAAACTAGTCCCACAATCCAGGTGTGACTGTTTGTAGTGTGCTCTAGAATGGAGACCCACTTCTCACGAAGTAGTGCTGCATTTCTGTGACAGAAGGATGAGGACCACCAAAAGTGGTTAACTACTGATCTTATCCATGGCACGAGGTCCTGGCAGTGCCGCTGCTTGCCTTTGGCAATAAGTTTCTTTATGATGGATTTAGCAACATGCCAGACATCATACTGATGAGATATTCTGACAAGCCTAGCTTCCTTGCCCATTACAGAAGAAATCTATGGATGTCTATCTGTGGCAATGGTTTTGACTGTAATGCCTTCATCCAAGATCTTGTTAAGTGCTCGGAGGAACCCCTCCTTCTCCATGCAGTTGGAGTGCGTAACTTCTGTCACTTGAACTAGCTTCGACTCCAGAATCTGGTTTGTGGTCATCTCCATGATTGTATAAGTACAATACTTGGCACAGTGACCTGGTGAGTCGCAACGACCATCACCAATCAGTGTTACTTACTGTCCAGCAACCTGAACCAGATTTTTTGATTTCTCAGTACCCCAGGTGTAATTTACTATGGGGAATAGGTATTGCCGTTGGATTCGCAGATACTGAGTCTGCGACATACAGGGAACACGGATGCATTTCATGAACTCAGCAATACGTTTGTAAGTATTACCACCGAACAGCATTGCTGCACTGACAAGCAAATTACCAGCACTCATCTTTTCTATGAGTGGTGTAGACCTCCATGTGAAGTTGTGAGACTTGGCACAGCTAAATTCACATACGAACATTGTGCCTCGTACATAGCATTTAATGAGCAGCAGTGGTAGTTTGCACATGTTGCATACGATCATTTCAAATAGCAGAAACAGCTGACTCTTAAACACAATCAGTTTCTGCTCATTAGCAATACTACTTGAATAACTTGACTCCTCCATGAGGTCAGTCTCTTCAGAATCTGAGTCAGTGGACATTTCACTGCCCGGGAGAAAACATAGACACTTCTGCCTCACAAGAGTCGCTGAGTCCTGAATTCAAGAATGACAGTTCAATGCTCTCCTGACCACGTAGCAGGGCATGCAGTTCAACAGGTGTTGATGTCATTCTTGGCTTCAGTATTCCACCCCCATTCTTTGATGGTTGCTGATGTTCAGATGATGCATTATCATGTTTGGTCTTGCAGTTGGAAGTGACAGGTGACAAAGATGAAGGACGCGAGTATATGTGGTCTTTAAGTACATTCTCGGGTGATTCCGGCCACTGGCAGGCAAAGTCGCTTTGTGAGAACCTGGCACTGCACTCCAACAGATGCTGTTTCTCGATCCATGCTGATGGCTGAAAACACGTAACTTGTTGCAGCAGTATCAACAACGGTGTCCCAAGGAAGAACGAACTGATGTGTGCTCACTTGTGCGTTCACCGCATTGATATTCCGGTCACACAAACATGTGTCCTGAGGCGCATCAGCGGTCTGTACAGTTGCATCACCATGCAGCACCTGTGGAGACAAAAACAAAAATGTTGATAAGGGAACAGTTTTCTTCAATTCATGAACCACATGCTTTTTCATAATTGCAAGCGTGAACATGTTTTGGTAGTTTACCCTTTGACGCTTCAAGGGTCCTCCATTGCTAGTGTATGGTGAGCGCTTTGTACTCACTAAAGGAACTGCATCAGGTTTCAGGACACGAATGCTCTTCAGTGGACCTTTGTAGCATGAAATAAAAGAGAAATACATTTTCAACTGTGGATACATTACAAGCATGTGTCATAAAGTTAAACACTCATAACGCTAATTAACACAAGCCATACCTCACAACAATTTTGTGGCACATGTGTGAAACTGTGTGTGTGTGTGTGTGCTTAAACTAGAATGCATGTTCATCGTGGTGTCATTGAGGGTTTAGGCACTGTACACCACACCGGTCGCCACAACGGCAAACTGCGCTCATGAACAGTCATGGAGCACAAGGGGTCAGCAGGAGACAGAGAGGATCAAGCATCTGGAGTACAGCTATCATGTCTGAGGGAGGGATACATGGCCAGCATGGCATGGCATTGTCCCAGGGTGGAAGACGGAATCACTGCGAGGCATGGTGGGTGAAGCAGAGGGTGTAGAGAGGTGATGCATCTGAGGATGTCATTGCACACCGAAGTCATGGGATGGAGAGGGAAGAGATGAAAAACAATCAGAAACAATGACAGTGTGTGACAGTCTACCATGTGAGTTGACGGTGACCTCTAGGGGATGATGGTACACATGTCCTAATCCGTCCATAAATCATACTCTACCCCCTGGTGAGCACCCGCATACTCATGGGAGTAGAACAATACTGAGGGGGAAACAAAAAGGCATGCATTCTACAACCCACATTGCTAACGGGAAGACATGATGCTGATCTTCAATGGTACCAAATGACTAGATGGAAGAGGGCATGATCACATGTAGTGTATATTTTAAGTGGCATGCAGTAATATGAGTGCAACATTGAAAGTCTGCGATGCGTACATTTCTAATTGCAATTGACTACATGCTAGAGGACTTGTCTCATGTCTGTTACTTACTGGGAGTAGTGCGAGTACTGCTTCAGCTTCAGTAATCTTCACAAAATGCCATACATAGAAAGTCGAACATGAAGCCGGAGAATGTCATGACATCCGTAAACAGGAATTCATCAATAGGGTTGTGTTATTCGGCCATAGAAAAAGATGTATTGTGCCATTGGAAAAAGCCATTTTGAACAATTATCATGACACATCTGTTGTCAGTCTACACCAAGCAATATGTGAGTAGCTGTTGAGCAGAACAACAAAGCTTGATGCACGTGTAACGCATGAGATGAATAATCCATGTAGGTCAGGTACATGGTGTGGACGTTGCTGAATGTGGCCGCAAAGTGACATGTTAGGCACATGCTTCCATGCCCTGAGACCATGTGGCTAACATCATCACATACTGGTGAGGAAATATATTAAAGGAACTGAATGGCATTTACTCAACATCCAACAGAAACACCTATACCGCAGAGGGTACATGTACATTAATGATCACAGTCTCTGGGACAAGATCACACACCTGCATGCAACAGTAACTGAGTCACAAATGGACATAGTAGCCATTAGCAGGACATGGTTCAGCAGTGGTCGCACTTGGGAGACTTCAGTTCCTGGCTATGTACTGTTCAGAAGTGACCGAGGTTCAAAAATGGGAGGTGTAGTGGCCCTTTATGTCAATGAAACTATCAGAGCTACAGAAAAGCAGAATACAGATAAGGAAGTCGCAACAATGGTCATCTTTGGTAAGATGGTTGGCTACATAGGGTGCGGCCCAGATGTAATATTGCATTGGTCATGGACGTTCAGAGGATGAACAGTGGGTTTCCACTTGGCAGTTGTTATGGAGGCGCTTTAGCAGATTAGGAGGAAGGTGATGGCGGGTGGGGGGGATGGGGTCATAGGAACCATATGATGGTATGCTGGGACACAATGCTGTGTGAGGATGATAAAACACGGCCTACAGTCGCTTTAAGCGGTGGCAGAAGGGAAGGTATGACTTGCTGTACAGGAGTGTCACTAGAGTGGAGAGATACTGGACAAGGCGAGGATGTACGAAAACCTGACCAGTCATATCCGGACTGGGGTGGAAATGATTTCCTTACATACATAGCAGAGAAAAGTAAAGTGAGGGCACACATCAGAAGGATTATGAGTAGGGAGAGAAAAGCTCGGGAAGCAGGGGAGCAAGCAGAGAAACTAAATTCGATGGTTACTCTCGCCCTGGTGGTCCACCGGACAGATCAACAGCGACCGATCGTTACTATCCCTGGTGTTCCAGTGGTACCCCACAACCGCACCCACCCACTGTGTCTCCCGCCCCCATGCATCCACCCCAGTCAGCAGCGGGCAGCACCTCACCATCCGCCGGCCGCGATGCCGCCCACAAACTGACAGCGTACAGTAGAGCTGTACGCCTACTGGCCCACTGCATTGGCTTCCTGTAGGTGTTGATCAAGGGTGCGACATTGCAAGCAAGGCCAAGCATTCCCTGACCTTGCCCCACAGGCGGCTGTGCACTGGGAAGGAGCAACCAGTACTGCACAAAGGAGTCATTGTATGCAGGAAAAAGGAAGACATCAGGGCACTGGATGGGAGGTGAGGGGAAAGGAGGAATGTTTGGGGGCGGTGAACATGAAGTCAACGAGCATACTGAGTGAGGGGAAAGAAGGCGGGAAAGAAGGCGGCTTATAGGCATTTCAAGTGCTGAAGGAGTGAAAGGCATAGAGGGGAGTACGAGCTGATGGCCAGAAGGGCCACTAGGGTGATGAGGGCTGCAAAGGCAAAGTAGCATAACCTGTCCAGGGAAATTAGGAGAGGGAATAAGGGGTTCTTTAGATACATTGGGGAAAAAGAATGGTGAAGGGGCAGATTAGCAGGATTAAAACAGGGGAGGGATGGGCACAAGATCCAGGGAAGCAGGCTGAGGTAGTACATGAATAGTTCGCCTCACTTTTCACCAAGGAAAATGGGGGTACTGCATCATATATGGGAGGAGAAGGTGAAACTGGGGGGGGGGGTGACCATTGCCGATCGTCAGGTCTGGGGAGAGGATGGGCCATCGCTGGCAGGAGGGGGGAAGGCAAGGCAGGGGGAACAGGTAGCGGAGGTGGAAATCATGACACAGAGAGTGAGGGAAGCGCTCGGGTCCCTTAAGACAGAGAAAGCACCAGGGTAACATAAATTACATCCCAGAGTGCTGAAGGAACTGGCGGATGTCATAGCAAAACCCATGGCAGAGCTGTTAAGCATGTCTGCGAGCACAGTGTGGGTTGCCCAGGACTTGAAGATGGCGCATATAGTGCCTATCCACAAGGGGGGATCAAGGGAGGTGGCAGGGAACTACAGGTCCGTCAGCCTGACATCGCTGGTGGGCAAGGTGATGGAGGCCATTGTCAAGGAGAGGCTAAGGGGGGATCTGGAAAAGTCGGGATGCCGGGATGATATACAGCATGGATTTGTCCCAGGGAAATCGTGTCACACAAACCTTGTGGAGTTGTATGACTGGGTGACGAGAGCCTTGCACCTGGGTAGACCGGTGAACGTCCTCTATCTTGACTTCAACAAGGCGTTTGACTCATTTCCTCAAGGGGGCCTGTTGAATAAGCTGCGATAAATGGGGGTGGTGAACAAGATGATGACATGGATGGGCAATTGACTACAGGAACGGACCCAAAGGGTTGTGGTTGGCGGGATAGTCTCATCCCAAAGGAGGGTCATTAGTGAGGTCCCTCAGAGATCATTGCTTGGGCACCTCCTGCTCAATGCCTATGTCTCTGACATAAGGAAAGGTATCAGGAGTGAGATGAGTGTCTTTGCAGATGACTCCAAACATGTGGCGGTGGTGGATGGGGAGGAGTGGATGGTGTCCCTACAGGGGGACATGGAGGCTCTGAAAAGGTGGTCTGGAAAGTGAAAGCTGAGGTTTAATGCAGGGAAATGCAAGGTACTGAATATGGGAGCCAGAAACACGAGCCAAAAGTACACCTGGGGGTGGGGAAATGCTCCAAGTCTCAATGGCTGCAAAGGACCTGGGGGTGGTGGTGGATGTGAAGATGAACAACTCTGAGACTTGTAGGAGGGCAGCTGCCAAGGCAAACAGGATGCTGGGTTGCATCGCTAGGGGGATCCAATGTAACTACAATACAGTATAAGGTAATTAACTCTTTTATACATTATTGGCACGGACAGCACAGTACTTATTCCACAAGGGAGGAACTTAGAGTAGGTTTCCTCAAGGTGGACTCAGACTACGCTCATACTACAGAATTTATAGCAGTTTGATTTAGCATCTAGCAGTTTAAATCAGCATGTAGCTTGTTACTGCATCAACTTGCATCGACTTTAAAGGATAGCATCAGTCAGAATAAAGGGAAGTGTGTAGTGAATGATCTACAACAGCTGTAGAGAGGCTTAAAAAAAGAAGTATTATTAGGGTACTGCGCTTACAATGGAGCCCTCCCTTCCAAGCGAGGGCTTCCGGCAACATTACACATGTGCAATTCCTGATCAGCGATTGCATGGTGTCTGGGACATGTCAAACAATAATTGTACCTCCTCCTATTGTGGCACACCCATCCCCTTACTTAGCGGACGGATTTTGCATTCTGTCCAGGACAATTGCACAGTACCGCCCTCTCCCTCCCTATATCTCTCTCTCTCCAAAGAACCCCTTCCCCAATAGACCAGTGAAACAGGGTTAGCGCACCTGAAAAAAAATTAATTAATTCCATGCATGGCCTGGTGTGCACTGTCCTTCTGATTACTGACTTGGCATCAGGCATCTTGGGCTGGAAATGGCTTTAAATGGCAACAGCCGGCTGCTCCACCTCCTTCTTCATCCCTGGAACTCTCCCCATTCCCGGAGCATGCGCGGAGGTGCTTTGAATGCAAGTGCATGCTCATTAGGCTGGTCGCGCATGCGCACTTTGCGGTCACCATGTTGATAAAGCATCTGCCTCATAAAGACCACAGAGCATGCACGGCACCATTTTCTAATGCCCATGCATGCACATTAGTGCTCCGCCATCTTGGTACAGCTCAGAGGCTTCCCCCAACAAAGACACACATGCGGAGGACCTCAGTACCTTGCGCATGCATGCAACAACTCATGACTTGGCAAGAAAAACCCCAGAAACATAATTCTGCATCAGGGAACATAGGAGACAGACTGAGAGAGAGAGGGAGATAAGCAAAAACAGCTTTGGCCAAGATACTACACCGGGGGGGAGGATATTTGCACTGTACAATGACACAATGAGCAAGCTCCATTAAGCACTGATCTTAAAACAAACCCTCTGCTGTCTTTCAGATGTCAGCATCCAGGGAGTGCAGTGCTTGCAAGGTCCCACTACTGCCACACCAAAAAGGAGCATTCTGCACAGCGTGCAAATTGGATAGTCCCGAGCAGCTAAGAGAGACTCAGGACTTTACTATGGCAGGACCAAGCCACTCCAGAAGAGATTGGCATGTGGATCTGGCCACGATTGCCCTGCAAAAGGCTACGGCAGCTATGCTAGAAAGCCAACAAACCTCCATGCTGCAGGTGCTAGAACAATTGGCAGGCAGGAATAAACCTCCACCTATGCCTCACCCACCACACATAACTCAGAATCTGAATAATGGGGTGGCTACAGAAATTACACACCCGCAGACACAGGCCAATACAATTAACAACACATTGCCAAGTGACCGTGTCGATGCAAGAGAACACAATAACAACAACAATAGTAATAACTATACGGAGCCTGCATCTCCGCAGGACAGCCACAACGAGTCACCACACGACTCAGATACAGAGGGCCCTCTACTTCCGGAGGTGTCATCCATTGCCACAAGACTATTGTCACCCAAAAATGTCAATGATTTAATCCAATGGATCAGGGCAACATTGGGCTTCGAAGCACCCCCCCGCCCCGAAACCACGCTGGACCCAATGCTCCAGCCGTCCCCCAAAATAGCAAACTTCTTCCCTATATGCCCGACATTGGCAGACATAATAACAAAAGAATGGGAGACCATTGACCCAGCCAGGATCCCTGAAAAATTATCTATGGATAGATTATATCCAGTACAAGAGGACAGCGCAAAAATCTGGTGCACCGTACCAAAAATAGACCCAAAAATAGCAGAACTTAACAAAAGAACTGTCCTATCAGCAGAGGGAACAGCAGCACTAAAAGACCCCGGGGACAAGAAAATCAAGGAATTCCTCAAAAAGATACATGAAATGTCAGGACAGTCCGTAAGAACATCAACCTCAGCAGCCTACGCTGCTAGAGCCCAGATTAGGTGGCTAGAGGAGATAGCCAAAAAGCTAACTTCAAACTCGCAGGAGGCTGAGCTGCTGGAGCAGACCATGCAAGCAGCAAAATACTTGGGGGATCTGGCCATGGACTCACTTAAGGTGGGGGCCAGGTCAGCAACGGTGACAAACAGGGCAAGGAGATCCCTATGGCTGAAGCTATGGGAAGCAGACACAGAGTCCAAGACACGTCTGCTAAAATTACCCCTTCAAGAGAGACAGAGTCTTCGGGGACGGTCTACATGAATTCCTGAGGCGACAAGGTCAGGGCAAGGAGTCAGACAGCGACAGAGACTTGGGGTATCTGCCATCCCACAGAGCCCGATATCACTCATTTCACTCGAGAACAGATCGCAGGGCCAGCAATAACTCCTTTCGGGACAGAAAAGCAACCAACTTTCACAGCAGACCTACCTACCAACCCAGGGCTCAAAGCTCATACAGAGTCAGAGCTAGCCCCCCAAGGGGAAAATTCCCCTCTCAGAGGGGACGACCCTTCAAAAGATTCCCCCAGTGACTACCCAACAGGCCCACAGAACCAACCAATCCAGACGACAGGCTCCAACCCCCCACTAGGGGGACGACTGCAACTGTTCAGTGCAACTTGGGCCTCAACCACGGCAGACAGATGGGTGAACGAAGTGGTAACACGAGGTTATGCCATCGAGTTCAGGGAACTACCAGACAGGAAAAGAATAATAATCTTGCCCATATCAAACAAAAGATGCGCCCCAAGACAGGTTCAGAATATCCTAGACACACTCCTCAGGGCAAATGCCATCCAGAGGGTCCCACAACAGGAACGGGGCACAGGAATTTTCTCAATCTTCTTCTTGGTACCAAAAAAGATAGGAGAATACCATCTGGTACTGGATTTAAAGTTTGTGAACCAGTTCATAACTCCCAGAAAATTCAAAATGGAGACTATAAGATCCACGCTCCGATCCCTAAGAATAGGAGAGTTCCTAACTTCCATAGATTTAAAGGACACATATCTCCACATACCCATGCGCCCCACACACAGACAATACCTCAGGTTCCAGATACTGGGACAGCAGTTCCAGTACAGGACACTACCTTTCGGACTGGCATCAGCAGCATGGGTATTTACCAAAGTGTCAATCATCCTAGCAGCAAAACTCAGAGAAGAGGGCATTCACATCATCCCCTACCTAGACGACTGGCTGATCCGAACCAGATCATACCAGGAGTCGGAGGCAGCAACCAAACAAACACTACAAGCCCTGAGAGACCACAGCTGAATGATCAATCTGACCAAGAGCTGTCTCACTCCATCTCAAAGCATCGAACACTTGAGGGCACTAATCAACACCAAAGCGGGACTAGTGAGGCCCACAGAGGTGTGCATCACAAACATTATCCAGTTGACAAAGCGGCTCATAACCACAACCGAGCCAACAATAGCACAAATATCCCAATTGCTGGGATGCATGTCCTCATGCATCAATCTGATACACTGGTCAAGGTTCCATATGCGCACGCTACAGATGTTGCTACTCAGGTATGGGTCACCTACCGAAGAAAGCATGCACCACAAAGTAAAACTGTCCTACAAGGCCAGGTTATCTCTGCAGTGGTGGACAAACACACACCACTTGAACAGGGGAAATCCACTAGAAATAGTGCATGATGTCACCATGGACACTGACGCCAGTCTATGGGACTGGGGGGCAACACTGGGACACAGGACGGCTCAGGGAAGGTGGCTCCCCCAGGAAAAGAAGTTGCCAATCAACATGCTGGAATTGCGAGCAATTCGCAATGCCCTGATATCATTTCAACCACAGATAGAACAGTTATCTGTCCTAATACGATCGGACAACAGGGCAGCAGTAGCATACATCACCAAACAGGGGGGAACCAGGAGCATAGGGTTGATTCGAGAATTGAATGCAATATTGATCTGGGCCCAATGACACCTATCACAACTGTCAGCCATACATCTAGAGGGGAACCAAAACACCACAGCAGGCTGGCTGAGCCGGAAGCAATTACAACCCGGGGAATGGCAACTCCACCCAGACGTAATGGCTCAGATTCAGAGAAAATGGGACAGGATAGCCATAGATCTCATGGCGACAAACAAAAACAAACAGACAGAAAAGTTCTATTCCAGATTCAGGGAACCACAATCCATGGGAGTGGATGCCCTGTCGATCCCATGGCACCACAATTGCTCAAACATCTTCCCACCCCTGCCGCTACTCAACCAGGTACTGGCAAAAATCCGTCAATCACGGAGAATCATAATCCTAATCACACCTTACTGGCCACGACGGGCATGGTTTGCAACCATTGTAGCAATGGCAATGAACAGACTGACCCTACCAGCCCGCCACAACATACTACTGCAAGGGCTGGTGACTCACCCCAACCCCAAGAACCTCGCTCTCACGGCCTGGCTCCTGAAAGGGAGAGACTGTTGAGAGCAGGATATCACACATCAGTCATACAGACCATGCTTCAACCAAGAAGAAACTCAACTACTATGACTTACTCGAGACAATGGAATGGCTTCTCTACATGGTGCCTTTCCAAAAACATTATCCCTGAATCCCTGACAATCTCTAAGATCCTACTATATCTACAACAAGGTCTTGACAAGGGTCTGGCCCCATCCACCTTGAGAGTACAGCTATCTGCTATAGGTGCAGCAGTAGGGAGGATAGAAGGGGTCTACCCAGGGTTGTACCCAGACACTGTGTGCTTCCTCCGAGAGGCAGTGAACATCCGCCCCATAATATGAGCAAGCGTGTCACCATGGGAACTCACGCTGGTACTGAACACACTCACCAAACACCCATTCGAACCAATAAAAGACATTGAGCTATACTGGCTGGGAATAAAGGCAGTATTCCTAGTAGCAATCTGTTCAGCATGCAGAGTTGGAGAGGTAACAGCTTTATCCCACAAGGAACCATTCACAATATTCACACAGCAAGGAGTCACTCTACAAATTGTCCCCTCATTTATCCCCAAGGTAAACTTACAATTCCATACAAGCCAACTGATAGAACTACCAAAATTCTATGACAATCCCAACAACAATTCAGAAAGGACCCTACACATGCTGGACGTCCACAGAACGCTCCAGATGTACATAGACCGAACTACACTGCTCAGACGTACTGAGAGACTATTTGTCATCACTACAGAACATAAAAAGGGATCTGCCACAGCACGCGGAACAATAGCCACCTGGCTCAAAAGTGCGATCGCAGACTCATACACATCATGCCAGAAAGTACTGCCCATGGGAATAAAGGCACATTCCACCCGGGCGATATCGACATCATGGGCAGAGTGTAACTCCACAACAGCTCAAGAGATTTGCTCTGCGGCAACGTGGTCCACTATTCGCACTTTCACGAAACATTACAAACTGGACACTTCACTCCCAGTGAAGAACACTTTTGGACATAAGGTATTATTAACTGTTAATGGACATATTGAACCTATGCTTAGCTCCCCCCTCCCTAATTATGAGGGTACTGCTTATTAATCACCCTAAGTTAAGGTTTGGAGGTGCCATGGATATACAAGCAACACAATGGTAGTTTACTCATCTGGTAAAGGTGATTGTGTTACTGTATATCATAACCTCAGCTCCCTATGAGGGAATGGTAGTGACTACAAAAGAAAAACTTTTTTGTATATGAGCGCTATCACGACCCAGGAGACACAAAGAATTCTGTGTAAGTAAATATAATAAATAAATTGGATTGTTGTGACACGTCATTGTTCGGGTACCATCATTATGTCTCTGCATATCAGCTAACTATTCCTTTTACAGCTATGGAAGTATCGAAACTGGATATGAGAGGAAACAGGAAGGGACTTAGAGGACAGACCGTAACTTGATCTTAGGTCACATGTGCATCAGCAGCCTATCAGGCGTACATAACCCTAAGGTAAGGTTTGGAGGTGCCATGGATATACAGTAACACAATCACCTTTACCAGATGAGTAAACTACCATTAGACTGCTTTCAGTCTCACTTTACCAGACTGTTTTATAATTGTTTGTTTTCGGTTCTCTGCGCTAGACGTCCTGGTCTTTCCCATAGCCACAAGCTCATAAATCATCCACACCACACCTTAACATCCTGGACAACAAGTTCATACAGTGTAACCCCCTGAGTCTTGCACTCTACATCTCTAGTTCTGGAGGGCATTTGCTATGGTGGATATGGCTTGGGAAAACCCTCCTACTCTAAGGGTAAGGATGATATGTTCGTCAAAGGGTTCCCCCACAAAAACACCCCCAGTCACTTCACTCACCAAGTACCAAGCTGTGTGGTGAGTGCAGCTCAGACTTCTGCTCTGAGAAGAGTAAATCGCTCAGACTTGATAGATTACGCAGTGGTCCTGCTTTTATTCACAATGGTCCCTGGTCATTCTCCAAACTGGCACTGTACAAACAGGTTCAGTCCTGACCCCAGACATAAGTCAGGACCCTTGAAGCCCATTATCAAAAAGGTTGTGCCCCACATGCATAGATGTTTGAAGCCACATAACCACTTCAGTTCCCTTTTACACTTCAAATCCAACACACCAGTGGGTAAGTTAACACCTTAGGTCAGAGCCTGATCTCCTTTGTGATATTCATTAGTGCTCCCACTGTGCTATGACTTCAGTAATCTGAAAAGTTTCACACAATTTGGTGCTGTGTTGCCTGGTCAGCTAGTGTAGCAGGATACAGCCACTGCTGGAGGGACAATAAATTCACACTTGCACGATTTAGTGGCTCACTAAGCTAGGAATAGTACTTAGTTTGCTGTTGTGGCATCCATGTGTCCCCTGATCCTGAGGACATCTGCTGCATGCCAGGTCTATCTCCCCTCTGGAGCCAGGATGTCACTCCTTTGGTGTGTGCATCACTGTACAGCTCTACCACTAACTGGATGGTGTGCTGGTCACAGTGCATCAGTGCATACTCCAGCCTGCCCTCTGTCGGTGACTGGCCATCACTCAGCACGTTTTCTAGTGTTGGTAGCTCCAGTACCCATCCCAAGCTTGGGATCTCTAAAATCTTAATGTAGGCATACCTCCTACCTTAGTCAGCAATCTTGCGTCTCTCATCAGGTCTCTCTCCGTCAGCAGCTTAGCTGGCACCATCACTCAGGCACTAGACTGCAACCGCAACTGCCCCTCAAAAGTGACACCCTCTCTTCTGGGAGCCCCTCCTGCGATGTAAGGCTGCCAGGAGCTCTTCTTGAGGGGAAATTCGTCAGGGTCTCCACACCCTCCCAGCTTGTCCCCCTCGCAGAACCCCTTTAATTACAAGCAAAGTACATTAATATCCCCATATCCCTTCCCTAGGAGCTGCACTGCTAGCTCACACCTGTCCCCGAGGCTGGCTAGGTGTCAAGGAGATCTGGTCTCACAAGTCTGGATCCAACAACAGCTGGTAGGTGTAAGGTTCTTGCCACCTCATGGCAAAAGCTCCTCAATGGCATCCTCCTTTGTATCACTTTGTTCCTCCCACAAGGCTGTCTACATCAGAGTCACTACTAGGAAGTAGCCTCTAGGTCTGGCAGTCTGGTAATCAACCCCACCCCCTACTGATACAAAAAAGTTCATTTTTAACTATCATGTGATACTCCTTGCTATTCAGCAGTCACATACCAACTTTCAGACAGTGGGAAAGCCCAAAAGTACAACTGGAGGGAGATTGAAGCCACAGCCTCACTGTCTGACCAGGCCACTGCCACTACCAGTGCAACCCAGTCATCACACGGCTCTCCAGAACCACCCTGGCAATCTGTGTTACTTACCATTCAGGTGACTGACATCATAGTGGAAACAATCTTCAAATGTATGGGTGACCAGGACACTAACATTGAAGTAGCAACTACTAATGTGATGGCAGCAGACACCCATGCTACACAGGTGTTGGCAGGAATACGTAAACTTACTCAGAAGAATACACAACTAAAATGCTCCTAGTAGCCATAAAAAACACTACCTGGGTGCCTAATATATGAACTGTATTGTAGGTCTGTCCAAAGGTTGCAAGGAATTGAGCACAGTGCCCTTCCTGAGTAGTTGGCTTCCGAATGCCCTACACTTGGATGCTGCTGTATCTACCCTGCTGTTAATGAAGACTTACCATATCTCCCTTCAATCGGTCAATGCACAGAGACGTGTTTCCTACACAATCCTCCTTACAGCTGGTACAGAGGTGGGCGATTGCTTCCTCAGAGCCTCCTGGGAACTCAGACAATTTGAGTATGGGGGTAAGGTAGTCCACCTTTTCTCTGACCTTTCCTATGCCACTCTGGTCAGGAGGAAGAACTTTGACATAAAGATTCTAGCTGCCCTTCCAAACAGCAGAGTTTAGCACTCTGCTCCTTTTTCTGGGACGAGGTGTAAGCAATGATCCTACCACACAAGTAAGTAGGCCTTTAGGCCTTCCCATACCTATTTTGTAGCTGTCATCCCAGTATAGATAAGTGCTAGGTAATCTCGCATCGCTTGCCTGAGCCAGTCTTTATTTTATTTATTTATTTATTTAATTAGTTTTTGTTGACCGGGTAAGTGCACTAGACAAATCCTGCCTATTTTCAGGCATGACCCGGGGAAGGGGGATACAGATGAATGCCAACTGACCTTGAACCAGATTAAACAGTTGGTGGTATTTTTAGTGAATGAGGGAAATTTGGCCAGGACACCGAGGAAATTCCCCTTGCTCTTTTCGATAAGTGCCATGGGATCTTTAACATCCACCTGAACTACCACCAGTCCAGGCAGATGACACCTTGGTTTAACGTCTCATCCAAAAGACGGCACCTCAGAAGTGCAGCACCCCTCTCATGCTGCACTGCAGTGTCAGTAATGGGATATTAACCCAAGTGCCTTTAAACCTGGGGACCCCAATAAGCTAACATTGCTACTCCAGTGCCTAATCTCTAGGTCTGATCCTCCCTGCTGAAAGACAAAAGTGATAGGAGAGTGATCCAAAAAAAGTATGGGTTCGATGGTTGAGGCAAGAGTACCCTGAACTATATGTGGAGAGACTAGAAACAGGTCAAGTCTGTTACAAGATTTATGGACAGATGAATAGTAAATATAATCTTCGTCAGAAGGATGGCTTAATCTCCAGATATCTTGCAGGCCATAATCCTCCATTAGTCATTGCAGAGCCTTAGAACCAGGAGAATCCAAATGAGTAGGCTGGCTGCTGCAATCACAAAGGGTGTCTGGTACTTCATTCAGATCCCCTCCAAAAATAATATCTCCCGGTGCAACATCCACAAGGGTCTGGGAAAGGCTGTGGAAAAAGGAGGAGCCATCCTCGTTTGGGCCATAAACCGAGAACAAAGTCATCGGTGAACCCCCTAACATGCCAACGATCAGAAGCCATCTACTTTGGGCATCCCTATGTACCTTGTGTGTAATCCAATTGACTCCTTTAGAGCATAAGATCATCACCCCTCTTCTCTTCTTCATAAAAGAGGCTTCATAAAGCTGCCCTTTCCACCTCTATGCATCTTGTCCACCTTTTGTTTCAATAGCTGCGTTTCCTGAAGGAAAATAATCTGACCTCCTAATTTTTTAAAGTGAGAGAAAACCCTTTTATGTTTGATGGGGCTGTTCATTCCCTGAGAGTAAATCATTCTGGATAAGTATCATAATCCCCCACTCAAACCTGCCCCCCTACCCGGCAGTGGCAAAACAGCCAACAGTGCTGTAGAACAATAGGAAAAAAGAGAAACAAGGACAACTATACTTGTCTAGGTAACAAGAAATACAGAGAATGAAACAGAATATGTGTAAACCATAAGACAAATAACAGGACATCTACACTCCCAATCAGTGGCTGTGCTGGAGGCCACAAGGCCCGCCCAGTATAAAGTACTGGAATATGAAGTTCTGCGCCCACCTAAAATAATGCTTAGCATAACAGTACACAAAATGAGAACACAGTGGCAGCAGAGAAACAATAAACAATACAACAGAATGGAATGGCAATCCTAAAACAGCAGTTCCTACTAAAACCTTTAAATTCTAATCCTAACACACTAACAAACTCTATGGGCCTGATTCTAGCAGCTTGGTGCAAGTCGACACCAAATGTGACTTGTGCCAAATGCAGCTTCAACATTGACCCTGCACCCTATTCTAGAAGGGGCAGGGTCCCCGCATCTAAGTCCTGCGACTTGCGACATATAGTCAGGTATGCCGAACAGAGGGCGTACCTGATGAGGATGTCGCAAGCCGTATTCATAAAGTCCACAAGTCACAAGTGCCCCCTCCCCATTGCCCATTCACTGCCAGAGCCCCGCAGGGCTAGAGGCCCCCTACCAACTGTCATGCCACCACGGTGTCCCCAACCCTATCCGCCGCACCATGGCCAGCACACTATACAGTATGTATAGTAGATGCATACATCCATCGACCCTCACAGTTATACCTGGTAGTTCAGTGGCCCCCCACCCAGCAGTGCCACTCTACCCAGCACCCCCCACCCACCCCCGCCTGCGACTGGCACAACCCTGCTCTCACCATCACGGCCAGCTGCCGACTGAGCTCCTTCTGGCGCTTCCTGTACAGCGCACTCAGAGTGTGAGTACATTCATTTCTGGGCGGCGCCTCTGCAATAGCGCTCAGGCGGACTAAGTCGGCGGCTGGCGTTAATGGCTGAAGGAGGTGTGTAATCACCCGACTGGGGATGGATGGGGGTGCTGGGTGGAGTGGCACTGCTGGGTGGTGGGGCCACTAGACTACCAGGGATGTTGCGCAGTTCAAACATACCATTTGTGGCACTGTCTCAGGGTCTGGGCACGGGTGGCAGGGTTGACAGTGCCACCCTGTGGGGCCTTTAGCGGTGGGGGGTTCGGGCTCATGGGGTGTGTGGGCAGCCCTGTGATACTTTAACTGTTTGGGGGTACAGGGGGCATATACAGTATGGGGAATCGGGGCAGGCATGTGAGATGCCCATTGGGGCAACAACGGAGGTGTTCTGGGCATGGGTGGAAGGCACATGGACTGGGCTCTGGGATGCTGGCAGTTCTACAGGACCCTTGGAGGACGTATGTACACCAGCATTTAGCTGGTGTAACTTATGTTGCCGGCGCTCCTCCGGGGGTTCTTGTAGAATCCCGACATTGGGGACTTTGTTGCTGCCCTACTGGAATAGGGTGCAACAGCTGCTGTAAACCCCCTAGTGCATTGTCACAGGGGGTTTATGGCACAACTGCTGGCGTAACTGCTCTTAGGCGCAAGTGGCCTGAGACATGTCGCAGGCCACATTGTAGAATCTCGCATGTCTCAACTGCTGGCGTAAGTTGCTACTTGCACCATTCTACTTGGTGCAAGTGCTGTTTGATGTTGTGTATACATTTTTTGTAATGATCTTTTTTATGATTGAACAAATAAATTGAATATACATACATACAAGTGCTGTTACGCCAGGTGTAATGCTTCTAGAATTGGGCCCTATGAATGGATGGACCCAAGAAAACAAAAACAAAAAGGTGTAGAATTTCCACATGAATACAGTCATACACACTCCAACCAACACAAAACTAAATATGTTTGGCACAGAGGAGTGAGGGATCTCCAAAGTGAAGAAACTGACACAGCAATGCAGCACACTATAGCAGAATGTCATTATACTGCTGAGGCAACAAATCCCTCACAGCATATTATATCCCCAAGCCCCCTCGTGTTGCGAAAAGAAGAATAGCCATAAACAAAAAACACACACTGCAACCAGCTATCCCCCTCCAGATGGCATGGAGACAGAAGATATAGGGCTCTGTTCTCAAAGATTGGTGCAGAGTGTACACCAATGGCACAGCAGCCCCCAACACTCTGGCATATGTTGAGCCCCACTCTCGTAGGTCGCGTGCCTTTGTAACACTACACTCATTTTACAGCAGCTTGCACCAAAGACTTGGCACAAGCTCTGTGAAAAGGTCAGTGAAGTTAGACCAGCAAAAGCCAGTCTAAATCACTACATGCGGCACACAGAGGGCTCGGGATTTGAGAATCCCAAATTCAGACCTGGGATTACCACAAGCTGCATGCGCCATGCATTTGGCATACCCAGGGCTTGTGGCAATTTGACACTTTTGAGAAAAGAGCCCATACTATTTAACAGGCTGGGGGGAATGACAAGAGCCCAATAGAATGGGACAGCCCAGCAAAGCAAAATAACAATCTTCCTACTGTCCAGCAATAACAAGCCAAGACATCACACGACTGAGCTACCCCCAACCCGGTGTCTACATCACTCACCTGAAGGTGTGGTACTGAAATAAAAAATGTAGCTAAGACAAATAACAACAAATCATAAACAGAACAGAAAAAAAAATCAAGCCTTACCACTAGTAGAGCTGTTCCAAGTTAGGAGAAGAAAGCTCCAACCGTCCACTTATCCAGTAAAAGAGCATATTGAAAGCAATTCCAAGATGGGGAGAAGAAACCCCCTCAGCCCATTGTCATCGAACAAGCAGTCCATACCCTCTTCCTCTGATGAGCAAGACGGAGATGCTGACTTACAAGGACCCAAGCTAGGAAAAGCCATCTCTGAGGTAGAAGCAGCGGAGGTTTGCTGTGGTTTCGGCTCCAAGTGACGGTGATTGCCAGGTTGTGACACTGATGGGGGAAAGTTAACAGGATCCAACAAAAACTGCTGCACCTCCTTAGGAAAGGTAAAGGTCTCAACCCTGTTGCCCAGAAGAGCTGCAGAACAGGCGGACGTCCCAAATAGCACTTCAGTCCTTTTTCTTTAATCAAGTCCTGGGCTCAAACAAAAGCTTTCCATTGAGCGATAACTTTTTGGGGGAAGCCAGGTCTAAGAGATAGCCTATGTCTCTGCCATATAAGATCTTCAACAGCTTGAGCTTTCTGCAAGATGTGCCCTCAGTCTTGATATCAGAGTAGATGAAAGACAATGGGCCGGGACCAGGGGCGGAGGAATAGCCAGTGCAGCCAGTGCAGTGGCACAGGGGCCCGACACATGTAGGGGCCCAATTGATTTCAGTCGGATTTCGATCGCGATAGCAACATCACATCGCGACTCACTGAAGGCTTCTCCTGCCCGCCCTGCGCCGCTTCAGAAACTCACTCAGCTGCTCCCGGTTCTGCCCAAAATTGGCATTGCAGAAGTCCCCTACTCTGGATTACCCGTCACCGGATGTGCGAGCCGCTCCAAGAGCTGAGGGCTTCTTGTTCTCACTACCTGCCCATGCTTCTGCTGGAAGGTAAACTAGAACTGGGTCTTTGTTGGTTTGATTTAGTCTGCTTTCCACCAAGAATAAATCATGCAGCAGAGCCCTAATGTGTGCTGCAGGACTGGCCATTCATTCCTCAAAGCACAACTTCATGTGGAAGCATTGCACAACACGGGGGACGGACCACCTGAGTCTCGACTACTCTGCCAGGCTCTCATTGGCAACCCATAATTAGTGCAGTTAATGGAGCAGGACGAGATCCAGCAGGAGTTGGGTTGGGTGGGTGATAGTCCACCCTGCAAAGCCAAGCAGCCGACGGCTGGTGCCTCGCTGAACTAGGGCAGGAGGACTGAGGCAAGTTGACAGTTAGGTAAAGTTTACAATGTTATAGAATGCAATACTTACAATAGAATAGCTAGCATGTAACTTCAATATATATTATTTCAGGACAAAACAAAAAAAAAAATTGCGTCTGCAGTACTTGCATCAGTGCCCGATGCCCCTCATGTTCTAGCCCCCAAGAGGTCAATCAGACTTTTTCTTTTGGAGGATTTTCTCGTAGTTTAGGGACCCACACCCTTGCAGACTGAAGTTAGATTGTCACTGCTGGACCACACACCTGGGAGTACTGCTTCTGCGGTGGGACGGACTGGGTCCAGAACCAGAACAAGACTGGAGCCAGTCGGAGTCGACTGTAGCAGGTGGCCAGATCCACCAGAATACAGATGGAAATGGCGTTCAGAACTGGAATGTGACCGCCTCGGACCCACCGCATTACAGATGGTATCGGGCATCCCCTTGGATTTTATATCCCACGCTGGGCTAGAAGATCGGACTCTCCTCGAAACCCCAAGCTACATAACCACCCAAAAAATGGATATGGTGCAGCAGTCCTAACATGACGGGCCTGCCATACCCCCTCCCTCCAGCTGGCAATCACTGGGGGGGGAAGTCCTGCTGCCCTATATTTCACCTGGTGGTGGTGGGGGCCCAGAATTACAACCTGCACTGGGGCCCATCTTTCTCTTCCTCCGCCACTGGCCGGGACCGGCCAAAAGAAGTGGAGGATGAGGGACCAGCCTACCTCTCAAGTGTCCCTCATTACAAGAGGCATCCCTCATTTTGGCCCTTAAAATTGCTCTATCCCTCATCCGTTCCTCATGGAAAAGGTGCTGCCCACAAATAGAATGTGCTGTAGATTCAGACTTTAAATCTAAAACTCTTAATATTCTAAAATACTAAATCCAAAATAAACTTTGTACAAGTAAACACTATGGTTTTCACAGTGCTCTGAGCTTGTATCTCCATGTCTAAGGATGTGTCCCTCATTCTGATGGTCTGTGTCCCTCATTTTCCCTCATTTTGAGTGTTCAAAAATGTCCATGTCCCTCATTTCAGTGACAAAAGGTTGAGAGGTATGGGGACCAGAGGGGACCAGATGGGCTCTATCACTCTTGACAGGGGCTCCCCAATAATAGTTAATTAACTGCAGCAGCATACGTTGTAAGAAATTGATTGGGTCTGCACCCTCTGCCACATCTGGTAGACCAAATAGCTGAACATTATTGCGGCAGTTCCTGTTCTCTTGATCATCCGTACAGTCCCACACTTGGCGTACTTCCTGTTCAACCAAAGCCAGACACCGCTGTGCTGGGTGGGCCCAATCCTCCAACTGGCCGATCTGAGTTTCAGTGTGCTCAACTCTGGTTCCCAAAGCCTCAACTGAGACCTTAATGGCTGCCAAGGTGACCATCATGTTGTTAAGATCGGAGCTGATACTGCTCATAAAGGATTTAATCTCACACAATTCACAGGCTAGCAGGGCTGCATCTGTCTCCCGCTCATACCTCAGTTTGGCCATCTTAGTTGTGTCATCCACAGGGCTACTGGGAGATGCTGATAATTTACGTTTTTTAACAGCTAGAGACTCTGGAGTTTCTTCCTCTGCCATAGCAGGCTAGCAAGTAACCACAAAAGCTTTAAAGAACATGACAAGGAAGCACTTGTAGGGCACAGATAACAGATTTTAGCACCAACAGGGCAGAGCCTCAAGAGCCAGGCTGCATCTCGCTCAGCTGCATCATGTGACACTCCTCCACCCCCCACATCAGTTTTTGAGGGGAAGGCTAACTTTTCCCTTTCCAGAACCGCAAACTACCTTTGCACTGCAGCAATCCAATCTGTATTGCTACCTTCAGATGACCAACTTTACAAAAGCCTACCTCTACTCCTGACCCAAGGATAAGGATATTACACTTTTTCATCAATTATTTATTAGGGTCCTGAGGGTGAGCAGGCTACTTCTCTTATATCTCAGTTATACCAGGTCTTGCTTTAATTATCTGGCTGGAATATGCAAATTATCAAGGTCAAATGGGAAACAGATTTACAAATCCAGATTGAAACACAGGTATGGGACAAACATTATACATATAGTTACCTCTTCCCATTCTTGGAAAGAGTTTTCATGGAAAATTATTTTTTTTCCTTTTTGGACCCTTCCTATTGTGATAAAATTTCATCCCACTATGTGGGCAGAATGCTGGAAAGGCTGTGGCACCACCCCAGCCACAGACAGGCATATCTTTTGGCAATGCCCTTTGTTACAACCCTTTTGGGACCAGCTCTCCAGCCACCTGCACATACGTTTTGGAGCTGATCTACAACTATCTGATAAACTGATAAATTTCATGGACCCCCTGCAGGTTACCAGGGCTCCAACACAAGAAAACTGATGTATATTTGCATGGTTGCAGCCAAAAAAGTCCATTATATGACTTTGGCTCACTAACCAGATCCCTAATATATGAGATGAAAAAGCTGACGGCAAGATTGAACCGTCTAGTGCCTAAATTCACTATAGTTGGGGCCAAATGGGTCCAATGTATGTTAAATCATACTACTGACTTTGTACCATAAGCCATAATACTCCTGACTAATATAATACCTAATTAACTATATCTCTACTGTTCTTTAATATGATTTCATATCAAAACAGCACAGACAAAACCGTAAACACAAAAACTGCAAGTCAAAAACAGCGCTTCCACAAACAGCGAGTGCAAATAACAGTGATTGCTGCCAACAGTGGAAACAGTACTGCAGTGACTTTCTGTGGGGGGCTCTGCCCCCTCATCCCTTTCCTTTGTGGAGGGCATCTCCACCTGCATCCCCCTTAAAATAAATAATCATCACTTGGGGGGGGGCACAACTCAGGGATGGAGAGAAACTCCAGAAGGTGGACAATCTCCTGGGAGACACAACTCAGAGAGTGGGATACACTTGGGGGGACAGATTAAACATTATCACCCCGGAGGGGGACACAACTCAGGGAGGGAGACAAAGTCGGGACAGGGGAGTGTGACGGCAACCCAAAAAAAACATGCTACAGTGAGACTCAAACCCGGGTCAGCTACATGTACCAACACAATTCACAGACTGTCATGCCAACCTCTAGACCACACTGCCAGGGTGATGAAGCACTGCACATTTGCAAACTTACAGTGCCTGGCCTCACTGAAGACTACTATCTACATCACTCACATAACAATTAGTTGTCATTACCACTTCGGCAATAACGCATTCGTTGTAATTCACTCGCTCTTATTGATTTGCTCTTTTGACAGGATACCCTTTAATATTTACATGTGTTTTTAAGTATGATAACCCTACTGCTACCTCAATTGTTGTATTTCATGTTTGTATGTACATGAAAAAAAAATTCTTCAACAAAAAGAAATAAAAAAAAAACAGAAAATGACTCAAAAAATCTTAGCTGCTCTACAGAAGCATTTTGAACCTAATAGAAACTGGATTTATACGGTAGATGATACCTGTTCAACATCTGTGACCAAAGTCATTTTGAAACTAGAGACCAGTATGTTGCAAAGTTGCACACAATGGCAGATTCCTGTGTGTCTGGGGCCATGAAAGAGGAGTTTATACAAAATCATCATGTAATTAGCACATAAGATGTGGGAGCCAGAGACAGAATGCTGCATGAATCAAAACTAAACCTAGGTAAAGCAAAAAGTGCAAAACCAATGAACAAACCAACAGTATTTTCAGCTGAAAAAACATGAGCTCTGTAGAAATAGAAACTGTGCACCATGTTGCACAAAAATGGTATGCAAACAAGAAACACAGTGTGGGGAAACCTACAATAAAGCAGCAGCAGCAGCACAGATCTGTACAAGTGAATGCTAGAGGGTCACAACAAAAGCCTTGCAACTGCTGCAGTGCACAGCATGCCAAACCAGATGCCCTGCACATGCAGCTACTGTAGCTACAAGAACTGTGGCAACAGATATCCCTTTGCAGAAGTCTGCAAACAGAAGCAGCAAAACAAACTGGTCCCTCAAAAGGAGGAAACAAGCATTGACTGTGACAATTTCTACCTGTCGGAGCATAACTCCACACAGTGTGGCTCAAAGAAATGACTTCTGGGATAATTATCAGTAGTCATGGATTCAAATAGCTGCACTCTGTCATAAAAGGCTTATTCTATTCAATTGGAAAACCAACTCTCAGTAATTTGATTAATTACTGGTGGAGAAATATAAGCTTAACTACAACCATTGAGAGAAGAAGTTACTCAATGTTTAGATAAACCTGTGTTATATGACAGTGGTGTGCAAAGTGAGAACAATTCACTTCACAAATTTTCCCCAATTCAGAAAGTTATTCAACATTGCAAAGTGCCAATTCATAGTATAGGGACAAGTTTGTGAAGCTGTGAATTGGAAACTTCACCAGTGAAGTTGACCCCCCCCCCCCGGCGATGTCCACAATGAACCATGGGACCGCAGGTCACATGGTACTGAAACGAGCTCTATGCCATGAGGAAGCTGTGTTCACTACAGTCTTATGAAAAGAGGGTAGGAAGGAGAAAAGTCCGCCCCTGTGCTTGTCCAAGCAAAAACAAAAGTCTAAATACTTTACAGCTGAGCTTTTTGATTCCAGTTTGCTCACAACTTGTACAAGTGTGCCTTGTACTGTTAGACTTGTGTTTTTTTGTTTCTATTTTCAAAGAATATTTAATTTTAAATAGTGTCTTTCATTTTGTCTGTGGAGAAAACACTGCTGTGTGGGAAGGCTTGTGTAGGCAGCCAGCAAGATCAGGAGATGTGTCTTATTTATGTTCTTTCTTCTTCATTATTTTTTGTCCGTAGTCTGTCATTTCTCATTTTATTTCTGTACTTCAGTTTGGTGTGTTTAAGACAACAGTTCTGCCAGCCTCATACATTATATTATATAGCAGTGTCAGTAGCTCAGTAGGTAGCATGCTTGCTTCTAGGGCCAAAAGATCAAAAGGTTATGGGTTCTTGCCCGACACTTGGTACTTGGGGTAATACCCATAACTGACATTGAAGTGCAGTATGGGGGAGGGTGTACTGCTGAGGTGTCATCCTTCAGATGAGATGTTAAACTGAGGTCCCTTCTGCCCATCTCTGGTCACTGTCCAGGTGGAAGTAAAAGATACCATGAACTTATCAACATAGAGCAGGGGACTTTTTTACTGAGGAAAATATCATACAAGTATCATTAGATCAATAAACATGCAAGATTTACAGAATTAAAAAATGAGGGATACAGAAAACAATTCAAGAGAAAGATATCAAGTGGTGACACAAAACTGTGCTAATGTGAAATATTATACATTATACAATGGCAAGAAAGAACCCTGGCTCCTGATTGGTCAGTTGGCCATCACAGCAGAGATGTTATCCTGGCATAACATCCCTGCTGATTGTTTGTTGCTGCTTGCAGCATTATCCTTAGCCATCTTCTCTTAAGAAAAAAAAATATTTTTCTAGATTAACAGATCATTCTTTAATTCTTTTTTTAATTCTGTATATAACAACAAGCCATTGTATAATAGGAATAATGCCCTCCAGGCTGGGTGTTATGCTGGGATAACATCCCTTCTCGGGTGTTGGACGCCCTCTGCTGGTGGCCTCGGGCCAAACCACCCAAGGTGGGATGTTATCCCAGCATAACACCCACCCTGTGAGGCATTATTCCTTTATGGACAAATTACTTTAGCAAAACAAACTACTGTATATCTATAGTGTAAGAAAGAAAATACATCAGGAATGTGACCAAGCAAGCCAACTGCAATGTTTCCACAGCTAGCTGTACAAACAGCAATGTTCGGTGTGGCATATTTTCCTAATACAGTTTGTCACAGTCACTATGACCTTGTTTACAGGCACGTGATTCTTCTGTATAGTATACATGCATTAAGCCCACCGTAAGTAAAATCTGCAGGTTGCAAATATTAATCATGAAGTGTTAATGTGGAGCCTTGTCCAATTTGGGGGGTAGAGTCCCAAAGCCACAACTTCATAAGAAACTGATCTAAATAGTGGTTCAATGGGTGTAAGCAACCTAAGTGAGAAATTATGCTTATGCAACATTACATTGTTGATAGTCTGGAGGTAGTTGAATGAGTGACTGTTACATGTGAATACTTTGGCCACTCATACTCTGTCTCATTAGGGACTACTATCCTTCCAGGGTACCGTGAAGGCAAAGGAACCCTCTTTAAGCAGGGTTCCACCCCTAGAGGTCAATGGGAACATAACTCCTTTTCGCTAAAAGTACCTTACGAAGGACCCCAAGGAGAGAGGCATGCCACTGGAGGAAGAGGGGAGAATGGCAGGGCAATGAAACAGAGCTCTCGAATGAGGCTATAGGGAGCCAGCTTAAACAGCTCATGGAAGAAGGTATGGCTGGTAGCTCATGCCTACTGAACTGCAAGCATAGTCTTTTAATTCATGGGGCATACACAACCTAAGTGAAGAGTTATGCAGGTGCAGTGCTGATGATAGTCTAGAGGTAGTTGACCGTGTGAGTTGTTTGACTGTTATAAGTAGATACTTTGGCTGTTCACACTCTCTGTCCCATAAGGGACTACCACCCTGTCGGGGTACAGTGAAGGCAAGAGGATTCCACCTCTAGGGGTGCCATGGGAACATCATTCCTTTAGGCTAAAAGTACCCTAAGAAGAAGCCCCAAACAAATAAGAAGCAGGTGGTGAACACAGAGACTGATTGGAGTAATGACTGACAGGTGAAGTTGGTGCTGACTGATAGCAGACAGAGGCATGACTTCCAAAAGGAAAAAAGGAATGGCAGGACTGTCAGGATAAGCAAGCCACCATCCAACCCCAACTCACAGTGGAAATTCTACTACTAGAGTAAACACTATAATTAAATATGTACACTACATTATGGCCTTTGGCACTCAGGAGAGAAATAAACCCTGTGGAGGAAATCTCTGGAGATTCATGGCCTCAGCTGCATCTCTCCTGGCATAGGAACTTGTGACTGTGACAGCTCAGCTTTGCTAATTTGGAGTTCAAACCCAGTGGAAGTTTTCAGAGGGATAACTCACTCTCTCTCTCTCTCTCTCTCTCTCTCTTCTCTCTCTCTCTCTCCCCCCCTCTAACAGGATAATGCTGTGGGGTTCCACAAGTCAATCTCTGCAGCTAAAGGAAGTTCACCAGAAGGAGACCCACCCCCTCAAAGTGTGGAAAGGGGAGAGTAGCGACTACTGAAAGGCTATCACCCAGCCTCAAGACCATGAGGAGGCCTAATCTTGACTGGAAACTGAAGGAAGGGTATACTTAATGAGGCTAGGTGGACCTTACGCAGATGCAGGGACCTTCCCCATGAAACCATGCTGCCTTAGATCCTGCAATCCATTGGATACAAGATATTCCACAATCCTTTCCTTTAGTTGTGTTTCCAGTAACTTACATACCACTGATGTCAGGCTGACAGGCCTATAATTGCCACCTCCTCCTTGCTACCACTTTTGTGAAATGGGACTACCTCTGCCCTTATCCAGTCCCTCAGGACCACGCCGGTCTCCTGTGATCTAGTAAACAGGTCTGTCAGAGGTGCAGCCAGTACCTACCTGAGCTCCCGCAGCATCCTTATATGTACCCCACATCTGGCCCCATAGCTTTGTCCACTTTCAGGTTAGCAAGTGCTTTCCAGACATTCTCCTCAGAAAATGGACTGATGTCCATTTCCCTCCCATCAAAGCTCCAGGCACCTTTTCGAGATCCCTCCCCTTCCCCTTCCCCCTTCTACTGTGAATACTGAGCAGAAGTATTTGTTCAAGATGTTTTCATTTTCTTGACCCCCCTCCATACAGTCACCCACTCCCTCTTTAACTGTACAACCCCCCCCCTTTGGTTGACCTACTGGGAATACAGAAACCTTATGCTCAGCAAAGTTCAACTTCGCCTCCCAATTAGTCTTGACCATGTCTCCACTGCCAAACTGAATGCCTAAGATAGGGAGGGGACCTTCAACGAGAAGGAATACCTGAAATGTTTCAAAGACATGTCCCTCTCCTAACACCAAACACTTGCTTTTGTGCAAGTTTACCCTTGCACTTGAAATACAAGAAAAAGATTCCATAACCCTCAGTCCCAAATGCTTAGAACTTACATCCTTGACAATTAACCCAAAATATCATCTGCATATGCTAATACAATTGGGAAAGTAAGACCTCCCAAGATGGGCATAGCAAGGATAAAAGTCTGCATCAATAGTTTCCAACGAAGGGTATCTAAACCAAAAACATATAACGGGGGGGGTCAAGGGACATCCTTACTCTACCCCTCTTTTGACCATAACCAATGACCTTTTCTGCCCATGCAGCATAGGAGTTATGAGAGTTGTGAACTATAATGATTGCATCCAGGAAGTGAGAACTTCTGGAATACCACAATGTCTAAGAACCTTGAATGGACAATTGTGTATGATACTACTGAAAATCTTCTCCTGATCAAATACCTGCAGAAGGCCAGATATGTTTCCCTGGTTTCCACATTCTATTATCGCTCTGAGGATATAAATATTATCCTGTATAACCCTGCCTGGTACTCCACATGCCTGGGAGGTGTCAATCAATTGAGGGGCCAGCTGCAGCAATCTGAAGATCAAAATTTTAGTCAAGATTTTCAAATCAGAATTAAAAGACTAATAGGCCTCCAGTTCAAGGTATCTACCCTGTCCCTCTTTTTATACAGAAAAATGAGACTCTGTTCTAGGGAACCTCCCATCTCCCCTTTGAACAGCATATAGTTAAAAAAGGTTAGCTCATCTTTTAGCGCATGCCCCAACAACCAGTAGACTCACCCCAGGAGTCCAGCAGTACTCAGGAATGTACCCATGGACAGAGTTAATTGTTGACATCACCTCTGAAGGAGTGATGTTAGCCCAAATTAACTCTGCTTCTTCCTTAGGGAGGTTTGGGATTTCAGTGTCCAAAAGGAAGACCTCCACATATGCTGATGAAGTAACAGAAGTACCAAATGTTTTCAGAGTGTGCCTCCCTAAAAATTTTAACTGTGCATTGGTATCTTATGCTCATCCTTTAGATGAAAAAATGAACGGTCATTTATAAGTTGCCTCCAGTCATCAAAGGGGTTTGTCTGGAACTTCTTTCCCTTAGTGTTTTTTTTTGTTCCATTAACAAAGATGTCATTTGTTGGTACTGAAAGGAAATCATCTTATGATTTAATGGACTTAATTAGAGCTGAGAAGTCATGACCCATAGCTGCAGCCAGGGAAAGTAAGCAATGGAACTGCTGCCACAGATTTAAGTATTTGACGTATTTGGTTTATGCTAATTTCCTCCCCCGGGAAATAAGGATTTTAAATCCCTTTTAAAATCTTCCCACCAGTCAATAGGAGAGTCATAAAGAATAAAACTGGATTTTAATGCCTGTAAGAAATGGCCCAATTTGATGTGTGTACTTTCATATTCCAAAAGGGAAGTATTTAGCCTCCAGAAACCTGGACCAAAAGATTTCTATGGCTTGATTCCAAAGGTTTCTTCCTCCAGACTATGGTTTCTATAAGAACTACCCTATTTCCAGAAATTGTCACCCATAGTGAACAAAACAAATAATCAATCCGGGTAGATAATTACCCTTAGAAAAAGTATTCTTCACCCTCCATCCAGGTTGGCAGGCAGTATCTACCAAACCAGCTTTGGAAATTATTTCTTTTAGACAATGCATATCACAGAAAACCTTAGGAGTACATGCACCTCTAACAGAGGGAGCTAGTCCACAACTGTCATTGTAATGTATTTCCAGTTTTCACATAATTGTACAGCAAAATTGTTTCTTTATTTTCTAGTATTAATTTGACTGACATATTACTAAATTTTGTATGCAATTTGATAGTATAAGAGTAAATACGGGCTCAAAGCCTCTTTGCCCTCCTTAGTATGATCCTTAGCAGTATGAATTATAATCTATTTATGGATGTATATTTTGTATAGAAACATAGAAATATAGAAACATAGACTTTGATGGCAGATACGGACCGCTTGGCCCATCTAGTCTGCCCATTTCCCTACCTACAGGATAAGCTGCAGATTCTAGTTAACCAACAGCCTATTTCTTCCTACCCCCCACAAACATTGCCTTATATCTGTCCCATGTATTCTTGAATTTTTCCACAGTTTTAGACCCCACAACCTCCTCAGGAAGGCTGTTCTGTGCGTTCGCCACCCTCTCTGTGAAAAAATACTTCCTCACATTGCCCCTGAACCGCCCCCCCATCTTTAAATTGTGTCCCCTTGTTCTTGCACGTCTCTTTTTCTGAAAGATGCTACCCTCTTGGATTTTGTTGATTCCACTGAGGCACTTAAAGGTTTCTATCATGTCCCTCCTCTCCCTCCTTTCCTCAAGGGTGTACATATTAAGCTCCTTTAGTCTCATCTCATATGGCTTCTCTTGCAGACCCTGCACCATTTTAGTTGCCCTCCTCTGGACTGCCTCTATCCTGTCTATGTCCTTGCGGAGATGGGGTCTCCAGAACTGAACGCAGTACTCCTAATGGGGTCTCACCAACTGTCTGTACAGAGGGATAACAACTTTCTGTTTTCTGCTGGTGATGCCTCTTCCTATACATCCCAGTATATCCCCAGCCCTCCCTACTGCCTTCTCACATTGCTTGCTAACCTTAAGGTCATCTGACATGATTACCCCCAGGTTCCTTTCCATTTTTGTTGTTGTTACTTCCTCCCCATTGTGTAATCTTCCCCAGGGTTTTTGTTTCCCAGGTGCATTATTTTGCACTTCTTTGCATTGAATCTAAGCTGCCATACTTCTGACTATTCCTCCAACCTTGCCAAGACCCTTCTCATCCTTTCCACGCCTCCTTGTGTATCAACCCTGTTGCAGATCTTTGTGTCATCTGCAAAGAGGCATACTTTTCCTTCCAGTCCCTCTGCAATGTCACTTATAAAGACATTAAAAAGGACTGGACCCAGTACTGAACCCTGTGGTACCCCACTAGTAACCCCTCTTTGTTCAGCGTGGACTCCATTTACAATTACCCTCTGTGTCCTGTTGTCCAGACAATGTTTTTCCCAGGCTACCATCCTGGAACCAGCTCCCAGGCTGGTTAATTTGACTATTAATCTTTTGTGTAAGACTATGTCAAATGCCTTGCTAAAGTCTAGGTGGGCCATGTCCACAGCCCCTCCCTGGTCTACTACTTTGGTCACCCAGTCAAAGAAATCAATTAGATTCAGCTGACTTAACCTTCCTACTATGAACCCATGCTGCCTTGGGTCCTGTGCCCCACTGGCCTCTAGGTACTCAACAATTCTTTCCTTCAGAAGTGATTCCATCACTTTCCCTATCACAGAGGTCAAACTGACAGGTCTGTAGTTTCCTGCCTCTGTCTTGCTGCCACTTTTGTGAAGGGGAATCACATCCATCATCCTCCAGTCATCAGGTACAATACCATCCTCCCATGATTTGTTAAAAAGGGTAGTCAGTGGTTTCACTAGTTCTCCCCTTAATTCTTTTAGAATTCTGAGGTGAATTCTGTCAGGCCCCATTGCTTTGTCCACCTTCAGTTTTAGGGGTTCTTTCAGAACCCTTTCTTCTGTGAAAGGACTGGGATCGACCCCCTATCAAAAGTGTTTCTGTTAATTGGATCAGGCACCTCCCCCTCCTCCTCTTTTGTGAATACTGAGCAGAAACATTCGTTCAGTATCTCTGCTTTTTCACTGTCCCTCTCTGCCCACCCACCGTCCTTTCTATTCAGCCTCACTATCCCTCCCGTAGTCTTTCTACGCTCCCTGATGTACCTATAAAAGGTTTTATCCCCCTTCTTAACCAAGTTGGCTATCTTTTCCTCAGTTTGGGCCTTTGCTATTCTGACTTCCTTCCCTGCTTCTTTCTGCCTTAACTGGTACAGCTCTCTGTCCTACTCCTTCTGTGTTTCCTTATACTTCCTGAATGCTATCTTTTTCTCTCTGACTTTCCCCACCACCTCTTTTGAGAACAATAGTGGCTTTTTCTTTCATTTTGATTTGTTTATTTGCTTCACACAAAGGCTTGTTGCCTCTGTGATTGCAGTTTTGATGTTTCCCCATTGTTGCTCCACCCCTCTTTCTAGCCTGATTGCTAGTGCTTTTCTAAGGCACTCTCCCATTTTGCCAAAGTCAGCCCTCCTGAAGTCCAGTACCCTTACTTTTGTATGCTTTCACTCTGTAGCTGAGTTTATCGTGAACCACACTGTTTGATGGTATACATTGTGTTTATTGAGTATGTAAGAAAAACATATGCAGTATGCAAAACCAGTGTTCCAAGGCTTAGTAATGAATTACCTAAAAGGCTAAACATAGGATTTTAACTCTCTTCACCATTTGTTACAGCATAGTGAGGTTTCTCAATAATTAAGTTCAAAGTTTATCAATGTCTATGCCTGAGAATGTCCCCAAATGGCCATCTGCACCATGACCATGGACTACAGTCCGATAATATACAGATAAGTCCTTGAGTGAAACACTCTTGAAATAGTCAAAAGACTGTTCAGAAGTCCAGGTACTTGATGATATGCCCCAAAAATTAAATTCAGCATTTCTACAGAACTTTGTCTGCACCAGCCAAACACGGATGTGGAAAATACATAACACATGCTTGTAACATTTGTTCATATTAATCAAGCAGTCTACCAATATGCTTTGCACATTGTAGAGCAACAGGCAGTAATACTGTAATAAATGCAAGTCTAGTATCACTGTGCACAATTCAAAATATTAGTAAAACGTGGCATATTAAGAACTATCGGTAGGTGGACTGGAGAGGATGCTCCATGTGGGATTCAGGTCATGGTCCCCAATGCGCACCCCAATTCCAGTTGGGGGGTGGGCTGGAAGGGTGCAAAGGGGGTTTCAACCCTAACATCAAATTTCCTCACCTTTGTCACTGTAGAACAACCCTAACTGATGCATTAAATGGAGTTTTTTGCCTCTAATATATATATATATATATATATATGTGTGTATATATGTGTATATATATATATATATATATATAAAGGGTAGAGATGTAATTTCTATGTTAAAGTCAAAATTTAGCATGTTAATAACTTTGGACCCATTCAACGGATTTGTCTGTATGCACAGTGAGGCATGGTAGATCTCATGATCTGCCAAATTTAATTTTGGTCAGACTTATGGTCTTTGTGTACCAAAATGGTGAAAAATGCAAAATTATCCATTTTTGGAAGCAGCTTTTGGGATTTTTTACATGGCCCTAACTGACCATTGTGTGGTGTGCCACTCTACGAGATGGCTCATTTGAAAGAACTTTGGTGGCTGAACATGCTGCTTTTCATTTGGTGAAAAAAATATCAAGGCATTCAAAAGTTAGGCCACTTTTAAGTTCCCATTATAAGTCAATGAGAAAATGTAATGTATGTTTTGTGAACAAAGAATGGGGTACTGGCCATCTTGTCCTGTCTGGCGGTCAAAGAATTTGCAGCCTCATGGTTCAGGAATCTTTGTTCCCGAGAATTCTTTGATCGTGAGTTCCGGCATCTTGTTTTTAGATTTCCGAACATAAAAACACCAATATCTTGGCTCAGGGTCACTCCTGAAGTAAAACTTGGATGGGGTTTACTCAGAGGGCTCTGATCATTTGAGCCATGCCTTTGGTTTAATCCAAAATGGTCAAAAAATAGATTTGTAAGCTTTTAAATTCTTTGATGGCGGCTCGCGAACGATCTTTGTTTGCGAGCCTGCAAATTCTTAGATTGTGAGATTCTTTGATCTCGATCTTGCATCATGACCTAAAAATACAATTTTCTCAGCTCAGTGGTAGCCTAGGAAGACAAATGAGGGTGGGTTTTGATCGGGGGCTCCGTTCTATCACAGCATGGTGGTGGTTTCATCAAAATCATCCAAAAACTCATGTTTCACAATTCTTTATTTTTTGATCAAGAGCATGCGACTTCTTTGGTCATGAGCCTGCAAATTCTTTGATCAGGTAGAGACTTGGTTTGCTGGCCAAGGCACCTAGCTTCACCTGAGCTCTTTCCTTCTAAGACTGCTTGAAAGGCAGAGTAGAGAAACTTACCAGAGCAAGGGAAAAGGATTAAGACTTAGTTTGGCTAAGCAGATTTACTGTGTGGTGGTGTTTTTATTTTTTTACTCACAGGGATTGCTACTGTTTGTTGCTAACATTTCATTGCTTTATTTTTTCTCTGATTCAAATTGTTGTTGCTGGTATACCTTCTTTTGCATTATTACAAGGTGTGCCTACAGGTGTGTGCTAACAGATTACTCCTGTAATCTTCTGATTCAAATTGTCTTTTGCAAGGTATATCTTCTGTTACTGCTTTATTTTTCTCTGGAGCAAAGTGTTTCTTACAGGGTATATCTTCTCTGAAATTATTACAGGTGGTGCTTTACAGGTTTTACAGTTTTATCTAACATTAGGATAAGCTTTCAGGGTTACTGCATTTGTTATTGACTGATTGTTTCTGCTCTTACCTTCTTGTTCTTTCGTCCGTGGTTCTTCTTTTTAGGCAGGGGAAGGGCCCAGCCACCCACCCCCATCCCCAACCACCCCACACTACACTCCTTTTATAGGGTACCACAGTTGTGACATTTCCTGTGGCAGAGCAGGAAGGGGCGGATCAGTGGGGCCTCCACAAGGTGATCTCATTTACAGGGGCACTAGTAATTTAACTTGTTATAACAAGTTAAACAAAGCACAATTAAACCATTACTTGCATTTTTTTTCCTTTTTTCCCTTCTAATTACTCTGACTAGGTTACAAACCCAACAACTTATTTGGAATGGATTTCATTAACTGCAGGTACTGTGGAACAATTTTCAGAAGGACAGCCTTACAGGATTTAGGACACTGTCCTACATGCTGGGCCTTTGGAGATCTTAGGGCTCAGCTCCGGGCAGCATGGGCAGAGATTGCACGCCTCAAATTTCATATTGAAGAGGAAATACATTATAAGAACCACCCGCCATTTCCCCAGCATCCAACAGAAAACCTCGACGCAGAGGGTAGTTGGTCCAGGAGGTTGGCAGGTGGTTAGGAGGAGCAACATGGTGCCCCATCACTCTCTGCTCTCCAACACATTACCTCCAAAACCATATAAACACTACAAACAGGTATCTGCCTCTATCTCTGAAATCAAATAAGAGGCAGAAGACACTGCAGAACAGGACACTGCGGCACAGGAGCTAGTACAACAAAACTCACCCAAATCAGGAACCAAAACAAAACAAGCACAAAGGAAATCCAAAAACTTCTGATCATAGGAGACTCCATGATTCGGGAGTTGATACCCATCTCCAGCCAGGGTGATGGTCAGATGTCTCCCAGGTACATCAGCATGGAGAGACACTGACCGCATTACTAAACTGTTCACAAAGCAGGAGAAAACATTGATGTCCTAGTACACATAGGGACTATGATCTAGCCAGCCGGTCAGTTGTGGAGACCAAGGAACAGCTGACTAGGCTGGGTGACAAACTATCATCTATTTCGTCTGGCATCTCCTTCTCTGAGATCCTGCCAGTCTGGGAGAGGGAGCAGATGGACGGAAGGTCAGAGAAGGGAGATAGGGGATAAACACGTGGCTCAAGGGCTGGTGCCAGGAAAAGGACACAGATTTGTAGGAACTGGCAACAGTTCTGGGAGCGAAAGTTCTTTAATTTGATGGACTGCATCTGACTAAAGAGGAGTCAGTGCATTGGGGCAGAAGTTTGACGTCTTTGCAGAATATTTAAACTAGCAAATGGGGAGAGGGTGCAGCACCCATGTTGAATGGGAAGAACACCCCTCCCTCAGCTAGTGGTCAAACAGGAATTCAGCATGTTTGCCGTTCATTTGCATCACCAGGTAAGAAAAAGGTTTGTCTCCCCATCGACGCACAGGGTAATGCCAAACTTCACCCAACAACTAACACACCAAATCTGGCCAATGGAAAATCATGTACACAAATGCTCACAGCCTGGGAAATAAGATCCCAGACCTGCAGGCAATAATGTCAGAGGCTAAACTGGACATAGTAGCAATTAGTGAGACGTGGTTTACCAGTAACCACACTTGGGAGACTTCAGTACTGGCTATGTATTGTTCAGAAGAGACGAGGTGCAAAAGGGGAGGAGGGCCTGTATGTTAATGAAAAATATCAAAGCTACAGAAATTCAGAATACACATAAGGAGCCAGAAGAACTGTGGGTCACCCTGAAACAGGAAATGGGACAGCCATAAGAACTGGGGTTGTCTACAGGCCCCCAGACCAGAGGGAGGACATAGACACATTACTGTTAGAAGATATACAAAACATAACAGCTAAAGGGAGGTTCTGATAATGGGAGACTTCAACATGCCGGATACAGATTGGTCAATACCAGCAGGAACATCTGCCAGAACTAGACTCATAGTGGATTCCTGCAGGGAGGGCCTCAAACAACTGGTACAGCAACCCACAGAGACAGGGCTATCCTAGATCTAGTACTGACTAACAAAGAAGGGATCACAGATCTCCAGGTAGAAGGTCACCTGGGGCCAGTGACCATCACATGGTATGGTTCAATTTGGCTACTACATCTAAATCATCCCATTCCAAGGCAAAAATATGGGACTTCAGAGGAGCTGACTTTGATAAGATGGCCAACAGAGTTAAGCTAGCCCTGGCAAAAGAAACACAGGTGAGGGTACAGGCAAAGTGGGAAGCATTAAGGATGCAATACTTGAAGCAACATCCCATTGTGTTAGACAGAAAAGGAAGTGCAAAGAAGAAGGAAACCACTTTGGTTCTCAAATACAGTAGCAGAAAGGTCAGAGCCAAAGGCTGGCCTTCAGGAAATATAAGGGAACACAGTGGGATGAAGATAGGGAGGCATACCAAACTGCCCTAAGGGAAGCAGGTAAGGCAGTAAGGCAGGCAAAGTCCCAAACTGAGGAAACACTAGCACGAACAGTAAAAGAAGGTGACAAGACTTTCTATAGATACATTAGTGAAAGGAGAAAGTCCAGAGGGGGTATTGCTAAGCTTAATGGAGAAAAGGGAGCATGTGAGGAGGAGGACCCTGTAAAGGCATCTATCCTAAATAGATACTTTTGCTCAGTATTTACTGAAGAGAAGGTAGGCAGGGCCACAGCTCAGCATCATGGACACAGGGGAGGGAGGTGAGCACTACCCTTCACAAAAGAAAGGGTCCTACAAGAGCTTCAAGCTCAGGGTGGATAAGGCAATGGGACCTGATGGCATACATCCCAGGGTACTTAAGGAGCTAAAGGAGGAACTAGCAGAGCCATTAGCAGAATTGTATAGTGAGTCTCTGAGCACAGGAGAGGTCCCAGAAGACTGGAGAAGGGTTTTATGTGATCCCGCCCCACAAGAGTGGTAGCAGGGAGGAGGCGGGAACTGAGACTGCCGTCTTACCTCAGTAGTGGGCAAGATTATGGAGGCACTCCTTAAGGAAAGGATAGTACAACACCTGGAATCCATAGGGCACAGGATCCAAGACAGCATGGGTTTACAAAGGAAGGTCCTGTCAAACTAATCTCATAGATTTCTTTGACTGGGTAACCAGAGTGGTGGACCAAGGGGAGCAGTTGATGTTGCCTACCTTGACTTTAGCAAAGCTTTTGACACTGTTCCACATAGAGATTGATAAATAAGCTGGGTAGGCTGGGGTGGTCGAAGTTGGTCAACTGGGTGGCAAACTGGTTGACGGGCAGAAAACAGAGAGTGGTGGTAAATGGTATACAGTCAGAAGAGATGCAAGTCACAAGTGGGGTACCTCAGGGATCAGTACTGGGGCCAGTCCTCTTCAACATCTTCATTAGTGACCTTGCAGATGGACTAGAGGGTAAGGCTTGTCTGTTTGCAGATGACACCAAGATCTGCAACAGAGTAGATGATCCAGATGGGGTGGGCAGAATGAGAAGAGATCTGGATAAACTGCAGAATGGTCAGAAGAGTGGCAACTGGGATTTATTGCAAAGAAGTGCAAAATCATGCACATAGGGAAGAGAAACCCTGAAGCCACCTATAGGCTTGGAGGGAGTTGCTAGCAGTCACAAAGGAAGAAAGAGACTTGGGCATCATCATCACTGATGACCTAAAATCATCCAAGCAGACCTCTAAAGCAGTAGGTAAGGCTAGGGGGTGTTAGGGTGTATTAGTAGGGGTATCACAAGTCGTAAGAGGGAGGTAATAATCCCTCTGTACAAGACACTGGTTAGGCCCCATCTGGAGTACTCTGGCAGTATTGGAGGCCACACCTTCACAAGGACATTAACCAAATTGAGGCAGTCCAGAGAAGGGCAACCAAAATGGTGCAGGGACTGCATCAGAAGACATATGAGGACAGATTAACAGAGCTCAATATGTATACCCTTGAGCAAAGGAGGGAGAGAGGTGATATGATCGAGGCATTCAAACACCTTAAGGGCATTAACAAGGTGAAAGAGTCTAACATGTTTAAATATAAGAAAAATAGCCGGACAAGAGGACACAGCATGAGATTAGAGGGAGGCCGATTAAGGGGGAATGTGAGGAAATTCTTTTCACAGAAAGGGTGGTGGATGCATGGAATGGCTTACCACAAGAAGTGGTGGCTATGAATACAGTGCAGGGCTTCAAACAGGCATGGGATAGGCATAAGGGAGCAATACAAATGACTATGAATAGATAGGCCACTGACAGAGCAAAGGCCGATGGCACATTTATGAGGTAGAAAAAGAAATGGGCAGACTGGATGGGCCTTGAGGTCCTTATCTGCCGTCAACTTCTATGTTTCTATGTTTCTATATGTTTCTATGATCATGAGATTCTTTGATTGCGATCTTGCATCACAAGGAAGGGATGAGATGGCCCTTTGAAAAATGCTAATTTCTCAGCCCAGGAGTGGCTTAGGAAGATAAATGAGGGTGGGTTATGCTCAGGGGTTTCATACTGTTGAACCATGGTGGTGGTTTGCTGCATTTGTCACAAAATTCTGATTTTCAGCACTTTCTATTCTTTGATCATGAGCCTGCAAATTCTTTGACCGTGAGACTGCAAATTCACTGATCATGAGATTCTTTGTTTGCAATCTTTGACCATGAGATAGGGACAAGATGGCCAGATTTTATAATGCATTAGATAGGCCAATTTTACAAATTTTTAACATTATATATCTCAGAAACGGTTTGGTCTTTTTATTTGAAATTCGGAGGGTGTTTACAGCATGCCCTGTAGATGTGAATTACCATGTTTACATATCATACAATATATTTTCTGTGGAGATAGTGCATGGCACACTTTACACTTTGCGGACAGTGTTTTGCATTGTTGTGGTGGCTTGAAATTGATCGGGTATCTAGCCTTAGTGCACTTTTCAGTCATTGTGTCTGTAAAATGTCAACAGTTGCGAAATTGTGCAACTCTGACTAATAAATATCTTAAATTTTAACATATTATATCTCAGAAATGGTTTGGTCTTTTGGAGGGTGTTCTCAGCAAGTCCTGTAGATGTGATGTATGGTGTTTATGTGTTGGCGAAAAATTTATTTGCGGAGATATTGCATGATTCAATTTACATGTTGCGGTCAATGTTTTGCATTGTGCTGGTGGCTTGAAATTGATATGGTACCTAGCCTTAGTGTCATGGGTGTAATTTTCAGTTGTTGTGCCTGTTAAATGTTAACAGGTGTGGAATTCTGTATCTCTGACAAATGAAGATCTCAAACTTTTACATGTTATATCTTGGACATAGTTTGGTGTTTTACATTGAAATCTGAATGGTGTTGATGGTACACACACTTTTACAAGTTGATCGGAGCACAGGGCCCAAAGGGCCCATGCTCCCACCAACTTCCGCAGGTTGGTGGGAGCGCAGGGCCCAAAGGGCCCATGCTCCCACCAGGTTCCTTAGGTTGGTCAGGCCCATGCTCCCATCAACTTCCACATGTTGGCAGGAGCACAGGGCCCAAAGGGCCTGTACTCCCACCAACTTGTGCAAGTACTCAGTTTTGTATTCTTTCTCAAAAAGTAAGGACATCTATGCAAAAAAAAAACTGCGTTAATGCATTATTTAATGTTAAAATGAAAAAAGCTGGGAAATGGAAAATCTTTAGGGCTGCCCCTCCCCCACCCACCAATCACCACCAGATTGACAGATGACGGGGTGTGTCATTGGGGTTGTGAGGCCTAAATGTCACCCCATTCTTTTTCACTGCCCCTTCTCAATATGATTACACATGGAATGGGGTGATATTTAGGTCTCACAACCCCAATGACACACCCCATGATCTGTCAGTCTGGGGGTGATTGGTGGGTGGGGGGAGGGGCAATCCTAAAGAGTTTTCATTTCCTGACTTTTTTTGTTTTAACCCTAAATGATGCATTAATGTATTTTTTTGCATAGCTATAGATAGATAGATAGATAGATAGATAGATAGATAGATAGATAGAGAGATATATGGTGCAGATAGCTTAGGAGGCATACAGAAACTGCTGGCAAAAAAGCATGAGCACCACCCAATGGTCTTTTGCACCAACAGGTGCTTTATTAAGGCTACGTAATGCTGTCAGGTGGTGCTTATGCTGCACATGCAGTAGTAAAGGAGCTGATTTTACAGGCCCTAAAGGAAAAGGGTCAGCTGTGTTGCTGGGTAGCTAGTATGAGGTTTTTCTAGTCAGAGTTAATCCTATAGACTCTAAGGACAGACCCCTCCCATTGAAAGCCCAGCAGTGCTGAGACAGTGGAAGAGAAAAAAGCCAACAGATCCTGCCACTTTCATTTCTCTAGGACCTTGGAGGAAGAATGTTGGCTGATCAAGCACCATTCTCCAGGTGCTTGAGGAGAAGACATGAAAGTCTGTTTTCCTGAGCATGGCTTGCTATAGCAGTGACTGCCTTCTCCACCATCAGTTTTGATTGCTTCAAATCTGTAGCCACCAGTTCTAGTTTTGTTTCTATCGTGGTGACTCTTGCTGTAAATTTGGCCGGCTTTATGTCTAATTCCTTAAAGAAGGCCTCCAGATCTTTAATTGCCTTCAATGCCACTATATTGGAGGAATCCCCTTTGGTGTCATGCTGTTGTCCCTGTTGCTGTATGTTCTTGGGCCTCCCTATGCTGAAAAGTCTTAAATCCGTGGTGGAAGGTAGAAAAGAGGGCTCCCCGAGGTAAGTTCAGGTAATAATAAATCATTCTGAGGTATATTTTCCTTGAGAAAAAGACACAGAACATCTCATATTTAATACTTTTAACTGTAGCGGGCTGCAGGTCTTATAGAAGATGTCCAACTCTGTCAGCCTCCCATGAATGTATATTGTACTGTATGTTTCTTATATGCTTTCTATGGGTCATGACTGTAAATGAGCTTTCCTCAGTGGTTAGAACCCTAAATATATTAAATGAAATTAAACTTGCCACCACACCAAAGACTATTCCCTTGTTGGTGTACAAAAATGGTTGTATAAGCTTATGCAGTTCCACCCTGTCAGCTGTCAATTGGGGACCATAAGTGTTAATCCACCTAAAATACTAACCTTTGAATTTAACATCCAAAAGTAATGCCCTACCCATAGCAATATTCACAAATCTGATGAGTTCTGTAGACCAATTTAAGGAAAGGATGGCTACCCCAGTACATCTATCATCGCCATAGAAATATATGAAGGGCCAAGTGGCCAAATGATTTGGTCCTTATGAACATCCCCATTAGTATGCAGGTGTGTATCCTGATGAAAATATTACTCACCATAGAAATGTTGTTTCTTCCAAAGGAATCCCTCACTATGCTTAGGAACTGCAATTATTCCCGTGGAATGAGCTGCTCCAGAGCTTAGAATTTTATGCTAATTAGACAATGTTGGAATGAAATTCAATACTCTGCTGTGTGGACATGCTTACCCCTGCATTCTGATGGCATATTTATTTCTAAAGCTAGAGTGAGCAGTGACCACTAAATTAACTAAATGGCTGCCAAAACATATTAAAAACATTTTTTTAAGTTTTCAAAAACTTTTTCAACATTGCAGAACATTTTTTTTACAATGCAATGAAAGATTTTAAAAATTCAGATCATTGAGTATCAATCATAAGGCACTGTAACAAGTAATGCTCAACTAACAGAAATAATTGATTCTTGTGTGAACCTTTTCCAGGTACTAGAAGGGCAGAAAGGGATTGGGATTGTTAACCATTGTGAGAGATCCCTTTGGAAGGAACAACATTACAATGGTGAGAAATATTTTTCTTCAAACCTCAGAAATCCCTCACTTACGCTTAAAGATCAAAGGCAACCATATTAACAATTTTGTAATTTTGTTTTAAATTTATTTTACAGGTATTCAGATAGAAATTGACTATTTTACAAGAATCTGTAGGTCTACTGTGGTTCTTTTCATTGTTAATTCCATTTTATACTTACAAGAATGAAAAAAGACCTGCGTTCAGTTCCTATGAAGGGGTGAATCACTTACTGGGTGGTTTATCAAAAACTCACCCACTTCAGAGATTTTCATAATTCAGACCCTCAGGATTTGAAATACATGGGTCTAGAGTGTGCATGTAATGGGAAAAGAAAGAATATTTCATTGAATGAGAAATTGCCACAATTGGAAACAGCGTGGATTTGATGTTTACAAACGTTAAAACCCCAAGGGGTTAAATGATATACTAGATTTGAAATGTTATCTTTAATGTATTTTGAGTTGATGAATCAATGTTATATATGTAAAATGACATTTGCTAAATTGTAAATGAATGCATTTTAACTGGTTCATGTAGGACCTTGGATATCTGGGCATTTAGATTGATATTTATAATAGTTAGAAATACATAATGATTTTTTCCTGTTCATGTGCCCTTTACAAGTATATTTTATGTCACAACATTTCCTTGTGTGTTCCCGTGTAGTTTGTTGCCTGAAACTAATTTGTGAACATGAGATGACTCGAGTTAAACATGCCTGTGGAAAAAGAATGAGAACTTTTGAATCGCATCCTGAATAAGAATAATGACCAAGCAGTTTAGCTGGATTTTGTTTCTCTTATTGACAAGAACTGCATAATAATATTCATTGCTGAATTATATGCAATTTTTGTACTTGATTTATCAAGTTATTCTGTGGCAATTTTTTTTCCTTTATTAATTATTAAACAGTATTTGAGAATTCATTTTCATTTAAAAATATAATATGTGTATTGGACTGGGCAGTATTTGAAACAAGTGATTATAGGAATTTTAACTGAATTGAAACAGGCATTGTTATACTAGATATGGTAACAATAGAGACAAAGTGAGTAACTATTTATTAATTAATAAACATGAGCACTTTGGTGTATAAAAATGGAGATTGGGCTGTTCTAGCCATTCTCCCTGAGGAAGCCTTGTGGCAAAGTGCTGGGGACATAGTGGCTGGCTAGTTGGACTGGGATAAGGTCACAGTTTGACGTAAGTGCATTGTGAAGTAGATGGTATATTTATACAGATATTTATACATAATATATTGCACTTTGTTGAATTTTTTTGCACGTCTCTGGATATACTTTTTTAAGAGCAACAAAAAAGATGTACAAAAATAAAACTGTATATATATATATATATTTAAACTTTCTTTATTTTTCATTTTTGCCAGACAATACAAATACAAAACATAAAACAGGCTGATTTTCCTTAAATACATATGAAGTTTAATACAGAAAAGAGATTATTCTGGGAAATACCATGTATATATTTATATCAATGTATATCATCATATTTTATTATTGGTGATATCCTTTCTCTCATTGTCTATTTCATCCATAACTATTAGTTAATTCAAGGTACAAATTCAGGTCTTGGGGTGAAATGTAAACTACCCATCTCCTCCATGTCAGTTTGAGTTTATTTAGACTTTTATTTAGCAGGGCTGTAAGATATTCCATCTGGTATACTTGTATCATTATGTCATGCCAGTGGACAATTTTTACCTGCTCGGCTGATGCCATTTTCTGGTTATGGCCTTTTGGGCCATCAGTACTGCCATCTTAAGTAGTTTATTTACTATGTGTATCCCTACAGCTTCTGGGATAATCTGAGAAAAAGAACTGGAGTGGGTTTAAACTAAGATCTGGTGAGAATATGTGTTGTAGAGCTTGTTCTAACTGTTGCAGAAAGTGGGTTAGTTTGGGGCAACCCCCACATAATATGAAACAGGGCCACCGGGGAGTGACCATATCCCTTCCAACATTCTGGGGTACAACTGTTGAATCTTAGCCTGTATGGCAGGGGTTCTAAAGTATCTTGTGGTCATCTTCCAAGCATACTCTTTCCAAGGGATGGCCATCGTGCCCCAGTGGATTTGTTCTAGATGCCTTTCCCACACTTGTTCAGGTACCTAGTCTCCCATGTCTTTGTCCCAAGCTGCCTTGATTGTTCTGGTAGTGGGGGTTACACAGGCCAATAGTGCTGAATATAGGTGTGAAATTATGTGCTCCATGAGGCCTCTGTTGTCTAGTGCTCTTCTGAATAGGTAAAGATCTCGGGGGGGGGATCCATCCAGGTATCTTTCAGAAGTGTTTCCACTAGATGGCCAACCTGGAAGTATCTGAATCTGTCCTGAGAAGTGAGATCAAATTTCTCAACTAGTTCAGAGAAGAGGATGACCACTCCTTTCTCCACAAATTGCCATAGCAGGTGTATTCCCTGCCTCTCCCACCTTCAGAAACCCAAGTCCATTAGTGCTGGGTGGAACTCTTATAAATAGGGGATCGAATACAGGAGGGGTCTCCATTTAGTTAGTTCCCTACCATCCAGTATCTCATACCAGCATCCGATTGTAGTGTCAGTGAAGGGTTTAGTCTCTTCTGTGGTCTGGGCTGTGTTAGGATGTTAAAGTAGACATCTATTTTATGCTGTAGGCCCTTTTCTATTATTTCTAAGGATTTCCACTTTGCTTGGTATCCCTCCTGGAGCCCGTAGAAGGCTATTCTAATTGGGGCTGCCTAGTGATATTTTTTAAGATTCGATAGGGCTAAGCCTCCTCTCTTCTTGGGGAGCTGTAGTGTGGATAATCTTATCCAGGCCTACTGAGAGCCCCATATAAATCTTGTTATCTTTGTGCTCAGTTTCTTAAAAAATTCTTATGGGATTGGGATTGGTAGGGTTTGTGCCAGGTATAAAAATCTAGGCAGTAATACCATTTTAACTGCTTCTACTTTCTGAATTAGGAGGCTAGGGGAAAGGCCCACTTATCTAGGTCAGCCTTTAATTTTTCAAGTAGCGGTGGATAATTAGGGGAAAACATGTTGGCATTTTCAGTTCCTAAGGTAACTCCCATGTATCACAAGGACTGAATGTCCCGTCTAAAGGGGTATAAGGTTCTAGTCCGGTCTGAGGAGGCATTGTAGAATTGTAGGGCCCCATCTTGCTCTGATTAATCTTATACCCTGCTATTTCCCTGAATTTGGTTAAGAGTCCCCACAGGGGTCCCAGTGATTGTTCAGGGTCCTCTAAATAAACCAAGAGGTTGTCTGTGTATAATGCCAGTTTTTGATGGCTCCCCCTAGTTGCATTCCCCTCACCACCTTCTCCTGTCTCAAGGCCAGCGCTAAGGGTTCTAAGTATAGTGTGAACCAGAGAGGGGACAGGGGACATCCCTGTCTGGCTCCCCCTGTGGAGTGTTATAGGTAACGATATTCGTCCGTTGATCTTGACGTGTGCCCTAGGGCTCAAGTAAATGTTTGCAATTATTTTAGCAAACTCATCTGAGAAGCCCATAATTCTCAATGTCTGCTGCAAGAAAGGTCATGCCACTCAGTCAAAGGCCTTCTCCGCATCCAGACTCAATAGCAGGAAGGAGAGCCCCGACCGGAAGGCATGTCTCAGAATATGTACAGTTTGTTTAATATTGTCCTGGGCTTGGCTTCCAGGCATGAATCCTGTTTGGTCCTGATCGATCAGCAGTGGTAAGGGTTCCTGTAGGTGTTTAGCCAGAATAGAGGCAAACAGCGTATAATTTATGTTCAGCACAGATATAGGTCTGTAAACCAAACATTGTAATTTATCTTTATTTAGTTTTAGAATACTTGAAATTCTTGCATATTTCCAGGTGGGTAGAAGTGCCTCCCCATTCTGGTCTTCTTTTAGCACTCCCACAAAAGTCTCACTTATCTCTTTTTTAAACATTTAAAAAAAGTCTGGTGTATACCCGTTGGGCCCGGCCTCTTACTAGTTTTGAGATTTCTTATGGCCTGTTCTAGTTCCTCAGAGGACTTTGGGTGATCTAGGGATTGTTGCAATTCCTTAGAGATGGTGGTGATTTTTAGTTTTTGGAGGTATTCTTCAATCTGACGTTCTGTGGGTGTAGTTTCGGAGGTGTATAATGTTTGATAGAATTTCTGGAATGCAAGTAAAATTTGATCTGGGGTTTTATTTAGTTAGCCTATTTCAGGGTGCTTAATTTGGGTTATGGTTGAATGGGCTATATTCTGTCTCAGCCTGTGCGTCAGGAGGTGTGTGGCTCTTGGGCCACTCTCATAATATCTTTGTTGCAGAAACTGTAAGGCCTGTTCAGTTTTCACATCCAACAGTCTCTGTATTTGTTGTTTAGCAGCCAACAACAAAGGGAGATCCGCCCGATCTCCTGCTGTATGTTCAGATTATAGATCTCACAACTGGAGATGTAAATGCCTAGCCAATGGGATTATTTCCTTTTGTGATTGGCAGCAAATTTTATTATCCCTCCCCAGTACGGTTTTGACCATATCCCATAATATAGCCCTTGAAACCCCTGGGGAGTCATTTTCTTGTAGGATTTGTTTGATTCTGGTCTGGATCATATCAGTGAATTCTTTTGAATTCAAAAGAAAGTTATTACATTTCCATAGGGTTTGGCATTTTTCTGCTGTCCAGCTCAATTTTCATAATAGTTGGCTATGGTCTGCTAGGACTGAGGGGGAATGCAAGCATTCCTCCACCTGGTACTGGTATTCTTTTGAAGCATAAAAATAGTCTATCCTGGCATAGGACTTATGGGGAGAAGAGAAATGGGTATATTCTCTCTTGCTCGGGTTGAGGTATCTCCATACATCTGCCCAGTGGTCACCCCTAAAATATGCTAGTGCTGCCCTCTGAGCTGGAGTCCTTCTGGAGACCTTATGAGAGGAGGCATCCAGTTGACTGTAACAGTGGTTGTGGTCACCTCCTTCCACTAAGGCGCCCTTCTGGTGCCCCATTATTTTTTGTAGTGATCCTCATATTGCTGGGGCTGCTGTACCTGGGGGTATATATAGGGAAGCAATTGTAATTGGGGCTCCTTTTAATAGTCCTCCCACTAGGGCCAACCTACCCTCAGGGTCTGTGTATTTGGTTTGGAGCTCAAACTGGGTAGCCTGGGGAATCAGAATTGCAGCTCCTCTCCTCTTCTCCTCACTAAAAGAAGAGGCTACCACTTTGGAGAACCCGAATTTGGTCAACTTATCATGTTCTGTCCTGTTTAAATGTGTCTCCTGCAGGAGCACAAATGTGGGGTTCTGTTTTTTAATATAGGAAAGAACTCTATGTCTCTTAATCAGGTTGTTCAGCCCATTGATATTCTCTGAGAGGACCACCACTTGTCAGTTTGGGTTCAACATTGTGTCATATAAAATATGTTAAGGTCTTTCAGACCTTGTCTTCTCCCATATATCTCTCTAGGGTATTCCCTTACGCCTAGTTGCACTGCACAGCCTGAAAAACTAGCATTGCAACAAACATGAACATAGATAACAATAAGGTTTAAACTAATTACATATTAGCTCCCAAGGTAGGGGTCCACATTATTAGCTAACGTCATTTTTTCTTCTCTCATCTTGGCCACCCCCTATTATCATACCCTATTAGTTCCCATATTATAGTTACGTATTAGCTTCCTCTTTAACATCTTGTAGAGGCTCTGGGTGAGTAACTGTCTGACTATGGATAATAGGAAGGTGAGCAGGCACCCCCAGGAGAAGAGAAAGGAGAGAACTAGCCCTGAAAAGATTAGGGCTTAATGTTTAATCTAATGCAGATACGTCACCATATAAAGTAGCAAAGCCCCCCCCCATTTCCCCTACCACCACCACCCCCACAACAACAACAATCCCCAGCAAAAATCACCATAATTATCATACCTTAATGATTTGAAATTAGAACTGTAAGAGAGAAAACAATAACAGGGATAAACTCCCCATAACTTGTGAGACGCTGCATATGAAAATATGTTGGTGAAAACCTCATTTGAGCCTGAACTTGCATAGTATGAATAGGTTGTATAAACTGCAGCCAAATAACTGTCCCCCTATAACTGTCTCCCTAAAATAAGATCAGCAGTGGGCTGTGGGGGGGGGGATGTTATAAGCTGCTTCTTGCTCTACTCTTTTGTAGGTGCAAGTGCTCTAAGTTATTCCCCAAATGTGAGGGGTAGGGCTTTCTAATCTTTAGCCCTTATTAGATAGATTCTTCCTCTCTGTACAAGTCCCCCCTCCCCTCAAAGCTCTCTTAATATCAGCAAAAGGTTTTTTCCCTTTCCCAACTGTAGTTCCAATTTCATGTAGGGGTACTCCCCACAGTTTTTCAGCACTCGCAAGTCGGGAGTGGAATACATGACTAGGGTCAGTGAAATAGGGCCCTGCCAGTCGGTAGCTGTTTCGGCATCCGAGGTCCTGAGAAATAGGGCTGTCAGTTCCTTGACCTCAGCAATAGTGAGAAATGCAGTGCTGGGTTTAGGGAGAAGGACCAAAAGCTCAGAGCTTTTCAACAACTTGGGAGCGAGCGGCTGAGGAGACCTAATCGGGCCTATTGTAAAAATATTAGAGTTCCATGAGTGGGCAACAATCCATGAAGCCTCCCACTCTAGTGTCTGCAGATCAGGGATTGTAAGCCCAGGGATCAAGGATCCAAGTATGAGTCAAAATAAAAGAGAGTCTCACCTCTGATTTTAGGTGGCATTTATGTTCTTTTCGGCCGATGGTCCTGCTGGGTTTTTTAGGGCTCGGCACTGTAGACTGCTTAGTAGGTGGTTAACATCCTCCATTGTTCGAGGGGCCATCGCTTGGGCACTGCTCCTGTTTCCCTTTTTTCCCTCGATTTGCAGGTCAGGGTGAGTCATACACTACCTCTGGGATCTTGTCTGTTGGATGGTTGGATTCCACCCCTTCTTCTGGAGATCTGGAATGGCTTTTGCTGGAGATGTGTACGTCTTGATTCCTGTTTCCCAAAAGATCTTCCGGCATGCTGGATAGGGCATTTGGAAGTGGATCTTTTGTTCTCTTAAGATCCCTAACAGGGGTGAATAAGCAGCACGTTGCTTAGCGAATTCCACTGGGTAATCATTATCGAAGATAAGCCTTACTGAATTGTAAATAATTGTTTTCTGTGACCAAGCCATCCATAGAAGCCTTTCCTTATCTCTATAACTAGACAGTTTGAAGACCACAGATCATGGTCACGCAGAGGGGTCTGAGGGTCTGGTAACAAGCGAGCAGTGAGCCCGCTCTGTTTTGAAGTGGAAATCCGATGGGATGTTGAGGGTATCTTTTAACATGTCCTCCAAGAAATCTTCCATCTCTCCAACTTCTGCACCCACAGGTAAGCCATACACTCATATGTTAGCTGATTAGTGTCTAGTTCTGATATTTTCTCTTCTGCTGAGGATGCCTTTTCTTCTACCTCTGATAGTCTGCTGTACAGGGAGCTAAATTCATGCTTTGTTTCTGCTCTGAAGGCCCAAAGTTCCCCTAGCAGAGTATCGAATTAGGACCTGGAGAGTCTTTCAGACTCGGGATCAGTAACAGCATCGCAACCCTCGTTTTTAGATGGAGATGGACTCTGGCTGGGCCTGTCTCTGGATCTCTCTTCATCGTGCAGTTGTGGTGCTAATTTGAAGCATGATCTATTCGGTCTGTGTCCTTCTTTGTTGTTTGTAGGCATTTTGAGGCAGTGTTTCATGGAATTCACCAAGGATTCTGGAGGATTAGGTGGCAGAGATAGCAGAGCTCTAGCAAGAGGCTGCCATTCAGGGGTTGACATCACCAGAAGTCCAAAACAATATATTTTTTGCGCGGAAACAAGCTTCTCTTTTTTGCCTTCCATTTACGACCTTTACCTGTGCCTCACTTATATTTCAGTGCATTGGCACTAAGGAATATTGTTGTTATTTGGGTGAATGTTTGACTGAACCACCCAGTAAGTGATGCACCTCTTTGTAGGAATTGAGCGCAGGTTTTTTTAATTCCTGGAAGTTATATTTATATTAGTCTGTAACCCGCAGCCTTGTGTAAAACTGAGGGTCAAGTCCAACATAACACAACCAGCCACACATGGGTTTTTTGTCTCTGTTATTGCAATACATTTTTTTGGCCTATTTTTTTTTTTTTCATTTTTCCAGAGCAGTTTTGTGTCAAAATTTGCCAGCATGAGTCAACCTATGGTGAGCACAAGTAATGATAATGTTATTGCTGTTGAAAAAAAAACAGGACCGTTTGTATTCAGCAGCTTAGATTCTCTAGAGAAACGTAAATGGAGTATCACTGACTTAACATCTGCTAACAATTCAGTTAATGAGCCTATCTCTAGTTTGGTCAATGAGTTGGAGTAGAGTTCAAGAAACTGGAAGGTCTGTTGTTTAAGGAACTTAACACTACATATAACATCTCTACACTTTAAACATGCTTCAATAGAGAGATTTACTCCCGAGGTCTTAGAGTAATTAGAGTGCCATTGTGTGGTATTGCTAATTTCGAGTTTAAAGATGAATGGGAAGTGGCAGCTGAAATCTGCACGAAGGTCTTTATCCAATTAATCATTAAAGTGGACATTAACAAACATAAACAAATCAATCAAGAAATCAATGAGGCAAAACAAGCTTTAAGACACTTTTTGAATGACCCTCTATTAAAGGAATTAGATGGGGACTTAAAATATTGATTAGAAACACATGAAGCTAAATTGATTCAATGCAAACAGACTAAAGTAACAAGAGATGAGGTGGATAAAGATGAAGGATATTGTTTGCCTGGCCTAAAGAAGATTACGATAGAAGCACCAGTCAGGGCAGATCAAAATCGAGGTATACATTTTTTGAGAACAGGAAAAGCAGAAGCCGTACACCACACACTCAGTGACTTTTAAGGACAATTCAGGTGCGAATAACAACACTCAACCCCCAATAGAAGTTAATATGCAAGTTAACAATGGCCAGTCTCCTTTCTTAAATCATTGACCAGAGGCAACAACACAGGGAACAATAAGCGGTTCAGAACAGGGAAGATCAGGAAGACAAGGAGTGGGTCAAGGGGCAGGAGGAACAGGCACAGCTCCAAGGCATTCAGGAAGGAAAACAGTGAGAAATTAAATGTGGTGAATCTATCAGATAAAGAACTAACTGTATCCCAATTACAAGTCCTGGAGAAGGGCCTAACATTCATACTGACACCAAGAATTAATGCTTTTGAAATTCATCTGGATCTGTTTAACTTTTTAGGAAGTTGAAATTACAAGACTGCTTCAAGGAACCTATAGATGAACAAAAACTGATTATCCAAGTGGAATAAGATCCAAATATCAACAGTAGCAACAGCCCTGGTAATCTATCAGTACAGGAAAGCATTACTCTTGAAGCTCTGAATGATCTTTATTTAGAGATCAATAAAACAGAAAACGGGGCTAATAACAATAAAAGTATTAACACTTATGATTATGATGTGTGTTCAGAAAGAAAAGGGTTAACCGAAGTCTACATTTTGTTCTAGAACTCTTAATCTTGGTGTATGAAAAATTAGTTATGAATGAGGGCACAGAACTTGTTAAAGCTTTGGAAGTTACTAAGCAATGGGACAATTTAAATGCACAACAGAAGAAAGCACTAAGACAGATCAAGGGCTGGAGTGATGTGATAGTAAAACCAGCAGACAAGGGAAGTAACATAGTACTCTTGAATAAAACTCAGTATGTCAAAATGGTTGAAACTGTGATAAAAGATGAGTCTCATTACCATAAGCTTCCTGGTAATCCGGCTCACAAATTCATGGCCGAACTCCAAGAATTGCTGGCGGATGCTAGAGGCTATTCAGTTATCACTGAGAATTAATTTAATTTTATATAATGTATGGGTAGTCCTTATTACTCACTAAAAGTAAGCTGTTTACAACCTTGTAATCCCACTGTTGTGCTGTTAGAGCCTTATAAACCTATCTCATCTATGTCATAACAGAGTTGACAAAATGGAATGCAAGTGTAATTCAGTATTCTACACACCCAGACTGTGATTGTTAGTCTTAGTATAGTATTCAAATAACATTCCAATTGTCTCAGTTTATGTTACTGAGACTAGCAATTGTTATGTGTGATAGAGATTTTAACTCTAGTGCTATTTTGGCCCGCTGTCTTTAGTCCACATATCCCAATAAATTGTTTCCCTACATAATCACATGGCCTTAGTGCAGATTCATTAATAAGGTAAGGCTAAATTACCTGTTCGGGGGGGGGGGTAACTTCTCATGTCGAGTCCCATACACTATAAATGACAATACCAGATGTACAGGTGATAACCATGGTGTGATCATTTCTCATGGTTGCTAGGGCAATGGTAAACCTCTCGAGCTGTGCTCTCAAGGTTTACTGATGCCTTAGCAACCACTCCAGGTGATTACCCCATGGTTATCACCTGTACATCAGGCATTATCCTCTGTTACCTGAATATCCAGTTACCCCAGTACTATATGTTCTGCCAAAAATCCATTAAAATCAAAATGTTCCACCCAGATGATCCATTGTCTCGGGAATAGGATCCCTTACAGATAATCATCTGTCTTCATAGAATTTTTTTCTAAAAAAGGAAGTGATTAAATTGAGATCCTACTTCAGAGACACTGGAGATCTACTTGTTAAGTTACAAGAATTCAGATGGGATAATAGTTTTACATGGATTACCATAGACATTGAGCAGTTATACTCTTCGATAAAACATTGTGATGGGATTATGGCCTGTAAGTACTTTCTTGAACATAGTTCAACAGCAAATCCAACCAGGTTCCTAGTATAAAGTATACAGTTTATTTTAACCCATAACAATTTTGAATTTAATGGAGAACACTATTTTCAATTGCTAGGTACAGCAATGGGAACCTGTATGGCTCCCTCCTATGTGAATTTAACTTTGGGGCTTTGAGGACTTGAATGTATATTTGGTGATGCCTTGCCCTATGCAGATGATGTCATCTTTTGGTTTTGTTTCATTGGTGATGTCATCTACATGTGGGCAGGGGACAGATATAAAATACCAGGAATTAATTGATTTGCTGGGAATGAATAGATTGAGTCTGAAAGTAACTTATACATCACATGAGAGGTTTGTTCCATTTTTGGATGTAACACTTGAAGGCAAAGCAGGTGAAAATATTATTACTAAGAATTTAAAAAAAAAACAGATGGCATGTAATTCATATCTGCATTGCACCAGTGCACACCCAAAAAAAATTGAAAGCTTCAATACCTTATGGTCAAATGTTACGACTCAAAAGAAATTGCAGTAACCCAGAAGATTTTGAAAATTAATGTTCAGATATGATCCAGTGTTTTTTAGAGAGGGGCTGTAGTAATAAGGTGTTACAGAATTATGTTGAAAGAATGAAATGACGTGTTACACAATGTAAAAGAAATAGGTGTATTTGAGGAGCCAGTTACATTCAGTATAGAACACTGCTCTGTATCTGATAAAATTGGAAATGTTGTGCACAAATATTGGCAGGTCCTGACAAATTATCCTGGTTTGAGGAAAGTTCTAGGATCTAAACCAAGGGTAACATTTCATAGGGCTAGAAATCTCAAGGATCATTTGCTTCACAGTAAATTCGAAGGAGAAAAGGCAAGAAATTCAAATATGTGGTTACCCTCCCCGAGGTTTTAGAAAATGTAAACACTGCAATATTTGCCAATATGCAGAAGAAGGGAATACATTTATTCATCCATCCAAATACAGTGAAAAAATATGCAATAAAAGAATGCATTATGCAGTACTACACATGTAAAATATGTGCTGGAGTGCACATGTGAAAAACTATATATTGGTATGACCAAAAGAGCTATAAAGATATGTATACAGTAGCACATCAGGAATATTGTGAATGTGTATGAAAATAGTCCAGTCGCAGTGCACTTCAGAGATTTTCATAATTCAGACCCTCGGAATTTGAAATACATGGGTCTAGAGTGTGCATGTAATAGGAAAAGGAAGAATATTTAATTGAATGAGAAATTGCCAAAGTTGAAAACAGCATGGCTTTGACGTTTACAAATGCTAAAAACCTAAGGGGTTAAATGATATATTAGATTTGAAATGTTATCTTTAATGTATTTTGATTTAATGAATCAGTATTATATATGTAAAGTGACAGCTGCTAAATTGTAAATGAATACATTTTAACTGGTTCATGTAGGACCTTGGATATCTGGGCATTTAGATTGATATTTATAATAGTGAGAAATACATAATGATTTTTCCTGTTCATGTGCCCTTTACAAGTATATTTTATGTCACAATATTTCCTTGTGTGTTCCCGTGTAGTTTGCTGCCCGAAATTAATTTGTGAACATGAGATGACTCAAGTTAAATATGCCTGTGGAAAAAGAATGAGAACTTTTGAATCACATCCTGAAGAAGAATAATGACCAAGCAATTTAGTTGGATTTTGTTTCTCTTATTAACAAGAACTGCATAATCATATTTGTTGTGGAATTATTACATGTATTTTTTGTATTTGATTTATCAAATTATTCTTCAGCATTTTTTTTCTTTCTTTATTAATTATTAAACAGTATTTGAGAATTAATTTTAATTTAAAAATATAATAGTGTATGTAATGGACTGTGCAGTAGTTGAAACAAGTGATTCTAGGAATTTAAATTGAATTGAAACAGGCATTGTTATACTAGATATGATAACAATAGAGACAAAGCGCATAATTTATTTTTTTAATTAATTAACAGGAATACTTTGGTGTATAAAAATGGAGACATGGGCAGTTCTAGCCACTTCTCCTGAGGAAGCCTTGTGGCAAAGCACTGGGGACATAGAGACTGGCTAGCTGGACTGGGATAAGGTTGCAGTTTGGCATAAGTGCATTGTGAAATAGATGGTATATTTATTTTATTTAGATTTTGATAACTGGGTGAGCCCACTGAGTCTAGAGGTCCCTTTTTCAGGGGTGACCCGGGATTCGATACATAATGCAGCAGCAATTACATACAGTGGACAATAATACAGTGGTTAGATTGGAGACATAACATTGGAGTGACAGCAATTACAGGTTGACAATCAAGAAATCACAGTTGCACAATGCACGGAATTATCAGGAGTCAGTCATGGTAGATACAACTGCCAGATAGGGCAATAGTAGTGCAATGGCCACAGCTGATAAGGAGGGGAAAGGGGCTAGAGATTACAGCCACAAAGGCTAAGTTCCAGGAGGTACACTTTGAGGCCTGACTTGAATCCTTGGAGAGAAGGTCTATCAACCAGGCTTTCTGGGAGTGAGTTCCATAACTGCGGGGCAGCATATTTAAAGGAGCACAAGGAACACTTGCCAGGGTTGGTGCGTACATGGGTGATGTCAAGGGGACAGCCAGTTGAGGATCTTATGTATCAGCATTGTACTCTGGGTTGAGCAGTCCATGCAGATGAGGAGGAGGGCCAGAAGTGGTGAATTTGTAGGTCAGGCAGATGGAGGAGTATGCCAGCTTGTGACGTATGGTGGGCCAATGGAGGTCAGCAAGGACCTCACAGTGGTGCCTCCTGGAGGGGGAGTTGGAGGCAAAGTGTGCCACTCTGTGGTAGAGCACTGTGAGTTTTCTAAGTTCTCCTTCTCGTAGGAACTGTAACAGGGGAGCCCCACAGAGGAGGTGGGGGAAAAGTGTGTAGTTAGTGATTGCACATTGCGCCTCATCCGAAAGGGAAATTCCCTGACAGTAGAGGAGTCCAAGCCTCTGGTGGATGGGCTTAGTTAACAAGTTGATGTGAGGTCTGTAGGACAGTTTCTGGTCAAGGAGGATGCCTAGGTATTTTATCCTATCCAGGACCTTGACTCGCTTCCCCTGGGAAGTTTGCAGCAGGAGAAGGTCACACCTGTCCCATCCAAGGCATCTAGTTCAAACAGGACAGCCTTCATTTTCTCCTCATTTAATGCTAGGGAGTTAGTAGAGAACCAGGCTTCAAATGCTGAAAGGCTGGTCTGGAGTTTGGCAGCGATAATGCTAGGTAGTGGGTCACTGCAGTAAACAACAGTGTCATCTGCATACAGAATGAGTTTTCTCAGCCCGTGAGCCCTCTGTATGTCATTGACAAAGAGGGTGAAGAGCAGGGGACCCAGGATAGAGCCCTGAGGTACCCCAGAGACTACCGGTCAGGTGCTGAACTGAGTTCCTCTCCAGAGGAATTTTTGGCTACGATTGAGTAGACAGCTCTCGAACCAGGAGTGAGAGAGTCCATCCAGTCCGAGGACTTGGAGTTTGGAGAGAAGAAGACTATGGCTTATACAGTTATTTATACACAATACATTGCACTTTGTTGAATTTTTTGCACATTTCTGGATATACCTTTTAAGAGCAACAAAAAGATATACAAAAATAAAACAATATATTTTTTGCATGAAAACAAGCTTCTCTGTTTCCACTTCCATTTATGACCTTTACCTGTTGCTCACTTATATTTCAGTGCATTGGCACTGAGAAATTTAATTTCATTTTATGTCTCTTTATGTTTCTGCAATTGCAGTTGGCAGTTTGACTTTTTTTATTGAGTCGGCTCTGTTGGACTCAACTTCTGACGTTGAACCAGAAGTGACATTTTCTTCGAATGTCCTTAGCAGTCGTGAGAATGTACATTAAAGACTGGATGTGCATGCTGTCTTGTTTCTACCACCATGTCTCCTGCAGTGACATTTACATTCATTTATTTATTTATTCATTTATTTATTGTTACAATAAGAAAAGGAATGCAGCATCTTACCATATTGATAGCTGCTGCTAATCTAGGTAACCTGTAAGCAGCTGCACAGCTCTTTGTCCACCAGCTGATCATCATCTCTGATTCAAACTATCAAGATGGTAAGTTGTTGCTTTCCTTTTCTTATAAAATAAATAAATAAATAAAACATTAATGTAAAATGTCACTGCATGAGACATGGTAGTAGAAATAAGACAGCATGCACACCCAGTCTTTAGTGTGCATTCTTGCAACTGCTAATGACATTAGAAGAAAATGTCCCTATTTGTTTGTGAGGGATTGGATAGGGGTAATTCCTGACAAGATGGAGATGCTGGTGATTGAGCCTTGTCGCTGATGGGTTGTGGGTGCTGCTGGGATGGGAAAAGGCTCATTCCTTGGCCTCACTCCCTTGGCGGCATTTACCAAGGTGAAAAGTTTGGGCATCATCCTTGACGATGGATTGACACTTGAGGCTCAGGTGTCATCCATTGTCAGAAGTGTTTTTTTACCATCTGAGGAATGTTGCCTGGATTAAAGCCTTGATTCTGCCTGATGACCTGCCAATACTGGTACATGCATTTTTGACTTTGAGGCTCAACTGCTGCAATGCTCTGTACCTCGGGGTCAATGGAGGCAGTATAGTGCAGTGGGTTAAGGCTCTGAGCTGCAGATCTGGTGACCTGGGTTTGAATCCCATAGCCACCTAGGTGCATACTGTGTGATCCTAGGCAAATCACTTAACTTCCTTGTGCTCCCAGGTCGCACCTGGAAACAAGCTTTCAGCTTAATGTGTCTCATCTGGTTAAACAATTAAAAAAAAATTAGGGATTCTCCAACACCTGCAGTTGGCGCAGAATGCTACGGCCAGGTTGCTAATGGGCCTTCTGAGGTCCAATCATGTGATCTTGATTCTGCTCAAGCTGCACTGGCTGCTGCTTAGGCAGATTATCATCTTCAAGGTGGATGGGTTTGCTCACCTATAAGGCCCTACATGGATCAAGCCCTGGCTGCCTGAATGATCTCCTGACTCCTGTCCACCCTGTGCGCTCGCTCTGCTCCTCCACCAAGGGCCTCGTAGTGGTTCCCTGGGCCCGCCTAAAGTCCTCTGGAGACCGTTTGATTGAGGTGCCAGGCCCAGTGTTGTGGAACTCACTTCCAAAATCTTTGAGAGAAGCCCCAACAGTGGAGATTTTCAAGAGGGGGCTGAAGGCACTTCTTTTTAAAAAAGCCTATAGTATCTCCAACTTACAACCTGCTGCATTATTTTAAATAATTCTTTCTATTCAGATTGTATTTTGGTTTATTTATTTTTCTCTGTTTTATAATTTTTATTACTGAATGTTGTCTTATCATTATGCCTACCTGTACAGCACCCCGAGCTTCCAGGACTGGGTGCTGAAGAAATATATTTTTACTTGCTTGTTTGATGTCAGAAGTTGAGTCAAACAGAGCTGATGCAAAAAAAAAGTCAAACTGCCGATTGCAATTACAGAAACACAGAGACATAAAACAAAATTAACAATGAAAAGAACCACAATAGTCGTATAGATTCTTGAAAAACAGTAATTTTTTATTAGAATATCTGTAAAATAAATTAAGAAGAAATTTATCAATATGGTTGCCTTTGATTTTTAATAACTCAGACTCTATAGCAGCACCCTGGGAGGCTGGGCACAGAATATATTTAGAGAAAAGGTTCTGCAAGACAGCAGTGCCAAAACTGGCATTCCTTTTGGACTGTAACATAGAAGCATAGAATTTGTCTGCAGATACAGATTGCTTGGCCCACCCAGTCTGCCCATTTTCCTTACCTACAGTAGCACTGCAGATCTTACTTGATCGCTGGCTCTTTTTCCCTCACCCCCATTTCTTTTTCCTCGCCCCATTTTTTTTCACTAAGATCCTCTTATGCTTATCCCATGCATTCTTGAACCCATCACTGCTTTTGACCCCACCACCTCGGCTGGCAGACTATTCCACGAATCCACTACACTTTCTGTGATGAAGTAGTTCCTCACATCTCTCCTGAATCTAACCCCCTGCTTCTCAGCAAGTCCCCTTGGCAAGTCCCCTTGTTCTTGTGCATCTTGTTTTATGAAAAATATTTTCTTCCTGTACTTTTTTACCCTCATGAGGTTTGTAAAGGTTTCTATCATAGCCTCCCTCTCCCTTTTTTCTTCCAGAGTGTGCATTTTAAGTTACTTCAGTTTCTCCTCGTAGGGCTTGTGATGCAGACCCCATATCATTTTAGTTGCTCTCCTCTGGACCACCTCCACTCTTGTCTATATCCTTCCAGAGATGTGGTCTCCAGAATTGTACACTGTATTCTAAGTTTTTTTTTTTATATTTTATTGGTTGTTGGGTAAAAATCAGAGTCAGACATTACAGAAGTCCATCATACAATTATACATGCCAATCAAATCAAATGTACAGACGAATATACAGACAGATGTACAGTATAGGCAAGAATCCAGTTCTCATCTAAAACAAATAGAGTTCACAGCAGGAGAGCTAAAAAAGAAAAAAAAGAAAAGCATATAAATGTTTACAGAACCTCACCCTGGAAATTAACATGGAGGCCGCAAATAGTACTATAACAGTTAATAAGTATACTATAACAGTTAATAAGTATCATTCCCAGATCTAGAGGCACCGGAAAATGTAGTTGCTAAAGCCCAAAGCAGCTGACCTAGGTGGGGAAATGACCTTCCTCAATCACCAGTTGTAGGGGGATCCCACACTGACTTAAACCTGACCCCCTGACCCAAGGCAATCCATTGCGCCCTTTCTAACTTCATACATAGGCAAAGATTGTTGGCCCACTGTTGTACAGATGGAGGAGAAGGGGCAAGCCTGCACTGGGCAACCGTTTTTCTAGCATTGATCAATGCTAAAGACCAGAGCATCTCAGCCGGCCCACCCCTTGGATGCTGAGGATCAGCCCCCAAGAGGAATTCCAGGGGGGCACAAGGGAGAGTGCAACCCAGCAGCAGTTTCATAATACGATGTACCTCAAACCAAAACTGGGTTATCCTCGGGCAGGTCAGTGTCAAGTGTAGGAAGTCTTCTGGGTGTACCGGGCACTTAGAGCAGATGTCTGGTTTTGATGAATCCACTGCATAGAGATGAGCTGGGAAAATATATGCTCGGTACATAAAATTGAACTGGATTTGTCTTAATTTATTACTTCTGGAGCAGGTATTGAAATGCCGAATAGCATGCAACCTGACATCCCCTCCACAGTCAAAGCCCAAATCAGCTTGCCAGTCTCTCCAGGTCCTCTCCGCATTATCCCCATTACACCCCGCTATAAGTTTATAAAGTATGGTTAAAGGTTTTGATAGTGGCTGGGGGAGAAAGACCTCTTCCTCAAGTGGCGATAAGGCACTCCACCCATGTTCAGGTCCCAGTGTGATGCCCAAACTGTTTTTAACTTTTAAGTACACAAAAAAATCCGCTGCAGTAATTCTCATGTTTTACGTATGTATAGGAAGGTTAGGAACGTTCCTCCTACATATAGCTGATTCACCACTTTTAACCCTTTTTTGCACCAGGCCAGTAACTGCTGAGTTAGGGATACCGAGCAAGGGCCTTTATGCCGCTTTGCAGTAATCAGATTCGTATTGGAGGAAGGGGCAGCCTATGTCCATAGTATACTATAACAGTTAATAAGTATCATTCCCAGATCTAGAGGCACCGGAAAATGTAGTTGCTAAAGCCCAAAGCAGCTGACCTAGGTGGGGAAATGACCTTCCTCAATCACCAGTTGTAGGGGATCCCACACTGACTTAAACCTGACCCCCTGACCCAAGGCAATCCATTGCGCCCTTTCTAACTTCATACATAGGCAAAGATTGTTGGCCCACTGTTGTACAGATGGAGGAGAAGGGGCAAGCCTGCACTGGGCAACCGTTTTTCTAGCATTGATCAATGCTAAAGACCAGAGCATCTCAGCCGGCCCACCCCTTGGATGCTGAGGATCAGCCCCCAAGAGGAATTCCAAGGGGGCACAAGGGAGAGTGCAACCCAGCAGCAGTTTCATAAGACGATGTACCTCAAACCAAAACTGGGTTATCCTCGGGCAGGTCAGTGTCAAGTGTAGGAAGTCTCCTGGGTGTACCGGGCACTTAGAGCAGATGTCTGGTTTTGATGAATCCACTGCATAGAGATGAGCTGGGAAAATATATGCTCGGTACATAAAATTGAACTGGATTTGTCTTAATTTATTACTTCTGGAGCAGGTATTGAAATGCCGAATAGCATGCAACCTGACATCCCTCCACAGTCAAAGCCCAAATCAGCTTGCCAGTTCTCAGTCCTCTCCGCATTATCCCCATTACACCCGCTATAAGTTTATAGAGTATGGTTAAAGGTTTTGATAGTGGCTGGGGAGAAAGACCTCTTCCTCAAGTGGCGATAAGGCACTCCACCCATGTTCAGGTCCCAGTGTGATGCCCAAACTGTTTTAACTTTTAAGTACACAAAAAAATCCGCTGCAGTAATTCTCATGTTTTACGTATGTATAGGAAGGTTAGGAACGTTCCTCCTACATATAGCTGATTCACCACTTTTAACCCTTTTTTGCACCAGGCCAGTAACTGCTGAGTTAGGGATACCGAGCAAGGGCCTTTATGCCGCTTTGCAGTAATCAGATTCGTATTGGAGGAAGGGGCAGCCTATGTCCATAGAGTTTGTGTGCCTTTATCCAACACCGATGAGTAGTTGCTGTGAATGGGTTGGTCACTAGTACGGCATTACCTTGCCATAGGGCATCGGCCAAAAGTCCCCCCCCCCCGCAAGGGGTCATGAAGCTGGTCCTCCTCAGGGCCCAACCATGTTGGAGAGTCAACACCTCTAACATTAACTAAGTAGGTCAGCTGAGCCACCAGATAGTACCAATAAAAATTAAGAAGGCCCAAACCTCCCCGGGCAATCGGCATTGTCAAAGTAGTTCTTTTAATACGAGTGGGTTTGCCCCTCCACAGGAATTTATGGATTGTTGCATTGATCTGTTTGAAATGCGAAAGGGGGAGGGCGATAGGCAGAGCCTGATATAGGTACAAGCGCCTGGGAAGGATCATCGTTTTCACCACCCCTACTCTACCAATTATTGAGAGTGGTAACCCACTCCATCTGTCACAATCCCCCGAAATCTTTTGCAGGAGAGGCTTAGAATTTAAAACATAAAGCCTAAGTGTATGCACTGAAATAAATACACCCAAATTTCTCAATTTTCCCAGCATTTGCAAGCCCCCCAGACTCGTGATCAAATTAGCTCTGTCACGGGCTCCAAATGGAAGTAATTCACTCTTTGTCCAGTTTATTTTGTGGCCAGATAAATCACCATATTCTGTCATGGCCCTAAACACCTCAGGCAGGTCACTGGTGGGGGACTGCAAGTATAATAAAAGATCGTCGGCATATAGTGCCAGCTTGTGATGGATGCCTCCACTCTGCAACCCATGAATATTATTATTCACCCGAATCATAGCAGCTAAGGGCTCCAGTGAGAGCACATGGGGGGGGTGAGGGAGGCATTCCTGCCTCGTACCATGCCCTAGTTCAAAGCTCGGGGACAAAGCCCTGTTAAATGCGATCTGGGTGGTGGGGTGCTGGTATAGTATGCGTACCCAGGAACTAAAATCAGGGCCAATCTTAAACCTATGGAGCATGTCAAAGAGGTAGTTCCACTCCACATGGTCAAAGGCCTTTTCAGCATTGATAGAAAGGATGGCAGCACCATAGGTATTAATCTCAGCTCTCTACCGATGTATAACATTCAAGGTGTGCCTAATGTTATGTTTACCCTGGCGACCCTTGATGAAACCAGACTGGTCCGTGTGAATTTGATGGGGAAGCAAACCCTCCAACCTCATTGCCATTGTCTTAGCCAAGATCTTATAGTCTGCAGTTAGCAGGGATATCGGCCAATAGGATGCACAGTAAGAGGGGTCCTTGCCAGGCTTTGGGAGAACCGTGATTATGGCTGACTGTGTGGAGGGGAGCAACACTCCTTTCTCCAAGCATTCCACTAGCATATTATGCAAAGGCTAAAGGAGCACATCTTGAAAGGACTTAAAAAAATCAATTGGAAGCCCATCAGGTCCCGGCCTTACCCGAAGTCCTCTAATCGCCCCTAAAATTTCAGTCTTTGCCAGGGGCAGTTCCAGGTCAACAGCCTGGTCAGCTGAGAGCTCCAGTAATGGGGCTGTGCAAAGAACCTTTCAAGGGCCGCTTGGTTCGGGTGGCCTTGTGAAGTATAAAGCATTTTGTAAAAAGCTCCAAATGCCTGACCAATGCCTGGGGTATCCCCCGATCACACCCCCCTCACCCCGGATAGATTCCACCAACCTATCCCCATCCTGCCTGCAAAGCTGCCATGCAAGGCATTTACCCCCCATGTCCCCATCAAAATAGGCACCTGCTTGGGATAATAAGATAGCTCTCTCCAGATCAGTGCTACTTAGAGTGTTATACTACCATTTTAGTTTTTGTAAGACCCCGTACACAGCAGCCGAGGGTCTGTTTTTATGCACCACCTCACATGCCTCAATCTTGATCTTCAAGTTATGTAGATTTCGCTGGAAACCCCTAGGTTTATGGGCGTATAAGCGATTGAGTAACCCCTTATTGCCCCTTACTGAAGCTTTTAACACTTCCCAAGTGTCCCCACTCCTATTAAAAACTAAAAACTCCTTTATCATGGCGGAAACACCAGACTGATAGTCTCCATCTTTGAATAATAGGGGATCAAGTTTCCATTGCCAAACCACAGGGGGCGAGTTGCCAGCTCCACAGTCAATGGGGCATGGTCAGATAGCAACATAAGGGAGTATATCGCTGATTTAGTGGCAGAGATCAAAGAATGAGACACCAAGATTCTATCTAACCAGACATAGGATCTATAAGCATGGGAGAAAAAACTATAGTCTCTCCCAGTGGGTATAGATGCCTTCATATATCAACCAGGCCTATATCCTTCTCCAATGCGGCTAGTGCGAGGGCATTTTTGGATTGGGCACTGGGGGTTGTGTTGGAATGATCCAGCACCCCATCGAGAACACAATTGAAATCATCACCCAGCACCCATGGCCCCGGCCAATGTGCCAACTCCAGAGCCAGCTGTTGAAAGAATTCGGGTTGTTCTACATTTTGGGTATAGATAGACCCTATGGAGATCGAGCTTACTTTGGGAAGAGATACCCACGTAAAGACAAATCTCCCATACTGGTCAGTGACCTGCTCGATAATTTTAACCCCCATCCCCCTTGGAAACAACAGTGCTGCCACTCTGGATTCAGTAGAAAACATCGAGGACACCCAGGACCCCTCAAGAGCCCCTGCTGTTTTCACTGCCTCACCAGGAGACTTGTGGGTTTCCTGGAGCATCACCACTTGCCACTTAGATCTCTTGACTTCTGCCTGTAACTTCTTCCTTTTAATGACCGATTTCAGGCCATTAATATTCAGAGAAGTATATCTAATAACATCAGCCATGATCCCTCACTAAACTAAGACATAAGAAGTGTCGCCTTTCTATATATATACAACATTCTGACAGTTTCACCCAACCAATTTTTATATAACAGCATAAAGCGAACCCAAAATATTTGGAGGCTAAGGGCAACCCCAACTCCAGGGCAGCTCAGAGGTGGAGCCTGGCAGTCCCCCTCAGTCCTCCCCCCAACAACCCAACCATCAAACACATGAACCCCAACCACCCCCCCATGACGGATGTAAAGTCTGTCAATGATTCCCTTGCAAACAAATAGCAAACTTTTAAACTTAAGCACAGTACAAGTCTTATTTAAAGGCACAAGCACACAATTCAAACACTGTAAGACCCCCAGATTATAGTATGTACGACCAGGTTGTCTAATCAAAATATATCAGTTCTCCCAACTTATACAAAATATAAAAGATAAAAAAAATAAAATCCCCCACTTCCCGAATCAAGTACAAAACTGAGCAGTATTGCCGTCCCAGGAACCAGTAGCAACCCCCTGATTGCAGTACAGCTCAAGGACTCAGAATTGGCCTATCTATAAGGAGAAAGTTAGGGGGAAGGGAAGTATTGAAAACAAGTCGGAAAGTCAAAAACGCTTGTACAATAGACAAGGTAAGTTCAGTGGGGTAATGAACAGAACTTCCTCAACATACTGACAAAGCAACTACATCAAGTCCAGATGTAAGCCTCTGCACGCCAGACAGTACCTCCGAGGCCCCACTGATTCCCTTATCCCTAGACCAGGTCGGGGCTACGAAGGCCAGGAATCCCTTAAACTCAGGTGGATACAAATTGCTACCTCCACAACATATCAATGTATGTTAACAAATAAAAGAGCAAAAACTAAAAGTTCGCTTGTGGCATAGCTGCGCCAATGAGATTAGTCAGAATTGTTACATTAGATCCCGTGTCTAGGCCACTCATCTGCGGTTATAAGCAGGAGTGAACTGCAAAGTAGAGCGATCACTTAGCTCAGTCTGCCATCTCACCCGGGGCTTCCCTTCTACACCTTTTCTGCTCCTCTTCCACCCAACGTGCAGCCTCCTTGGGACAAGAAAACACCTTTGGGGCACTCCCGGGTTGGTTGATGAGGAGCTTTGCTGGGTACAGAAAGGTAAATCTCCACCCCATTTTGAACAGCTTGGATTTGATGTTGGTAAATTGCTGCCATTTAATCTGTAGTTCCCTACTGTAGTCTTGAAAGACCATGACCCTGGCATTCTGTAACACAATCGGTCCTTCACTCTGGCTCACTTAAGTATTGCTTCTTTCTCCGTAAATCTTAAGTATTTTATCAAGCAGTATCTTGGTCTATCACCTGCTTTGGGAGGAGGCCCCACTCTGTGCACCCACTCGATTTCACACTGCACTAGGTTAGGCGGCAGGTCTAGATGGTCTACCAGCCATTTGTGGAAGTATAATTCAGGGTCTTCCCCGTCAAGACCCTCAGGTAGCCCCACAATCCTAAGGTTTGACCTTCTCAAAAGGTTCTCGTGGTCCTCTACCTGGGCTAACAGCTCTCTCACTGTGTTTTGTAGGAAGGCCTTTTCCAGAGTAGATTCTGCCAGGGTATCTTCCAGTGCACCTATCCGTTGTTCCAGCTGGGCAAGTTGATCAGTGTGTGCAGCGGTGATTTCAGACAAGCCGATAACAACTGATTGCATATGTGTGATTTGCACTGTTATGCTAACAAATCCAGCCTTCATATCATGCTGGATCTGTATCAGGGTGGCGGGTGCAGCTGCAAGGGATCTTTGTAGGTCAGCCATGTTGCTGGCTTGAGTATCAGGCTCTGACCTCGTGTGTTCCGGACCAGGCCCTGGATCTGAGTGAATCGACTTGTCTCCAGGTTCAAACTGCAATTTTACCTGTTTATCTCTTTTCCGCACTGACACTATCCAATTCTCCGGTACTTCATACCTAGTTAGCAATCCAGTTTGACAGCGGGGGTCTTGCTATCTCCTGAGAAAGTTCAGTGCCTTAGGGAGCTCAGCTATTCTGCGTCCACCATGTTATAGAGCTGGCCAAGCCCCCCCCCCCGTATTCTAAGTGAGGTCTTAGCAGTGATCTATACAGCAGCAGCACCACCTCCCTCCTTCTGCTGGTGCTACCTCTCCCTGTGCACCCCAACATTCCACTAGCCCACCCAACTGCTTTGTTGCATTGCCTGGCCACCTTTAGGTCATCAGATAGTATTACCTCCAGGTTTCTCTCCTTCTTAGTGGTTATCAGTAACACTCCACTCATTTTGTGCTTCACCCCTGGGTTTCTGTGCCCTAAGTGCATTATTTTGCACTTTCTCACAGTAAAACCCAACTGCCATACTCATGACCCCCCTCAACTTTTCTCAGGTCTCTGCTCATTCTCTCCACCCCCACCCCCGAGTATCCTCCTTATTGCAGATTTTGGTGTCTTTCGCAAATAGGCAGGCCTTCCCCTCCAGATCCTCTGGAATGTCATCTACAGACATTAAAGAGGACCGGTCCCAGCACAGCTCCCTGAGGAGCCCCGCTGGTCACCCTCCCTTCCTCAGAGTGAACTCTGTTTACAACCAACCACTGCCACCTATCCCCCTAACCAATTTCTTACCCAGTTTACCACCTTCTCACCCACTCCTAGGCTGCTCAGTTTGCATAATGGTCTTCTGTCTGGAACTCAGTTGAATGCCTTACTGATGTTTAGATAAGCCACACCCACTACTCCACCCTGATCTAATTCCTTGGTCACAAAATCAAACAGATCTATCAGATTCATTAAACATGACCTCCCACCCATGAAACTATGTTGTTTTGGGTCTTGTAACCTATTTGAGTCAATATATTCCACTATCCTTTCCTTCAGTGGTGATTAGATATACCACCACAGATGTGAGGTGACTATTCTATAATTGCCAGCCTCTTCTCTGCTATGACTTTTGTGAAGTGGGATTACATCTGCCCTCCTCCAGTCTTCCAGAACCAGCTATTGAACAGTACTTCCCAAGGTGCAGCCAGTACCTGGCAAAGCTCCCTCAATATCCAAGGATGTACTGCATCTGATCCCATTGCTTTGTCTGCTGTCAGATTAGCAAGTCCCTTTAGGACGCTCTGCTCTGAAAAAGGACTAGTGTCCCTCTCCCTTCCTTCAGCAGTGATAATGTTACATTTTTGTGACCAATCCCCTAGGGGTGTCGGCAGGCATACGCACTGTACGCAGCAGAGTACAGTAAAAACAATCTGGCAGGGGCAGCAAATCAAGCAGGGGCAACAAAAAGAGGAACACAAGGACATTGTGAGTGACATTGTGTCTGTGTCGCACTGAGCCCTTTTGCCTTTGTTGTTGTTTGCTACGGAGCATTGATGCCACCAGCCAAATACACAAACAAGAACAACTTACCAGGCAGGCAGAAAAACAAAGGAAGGAGGATTACAGGAGGAAACTGATTACTGTACTTGAACCCAGACATGGCAAACAGAGGGGGAGGGGGCAATTGTGTGGCGTAGCAGCACATATTTTGGTTTATGTTTACATAATGGGGGGGCAGGGGCAACAGTGCATCAGTTTTGAGTACAAGTTTAAAATTCCTGGCTACACCCCTGCAATCCCCTTCTCCTTCCACTGTGAAAAGTGAACAAAGTATTTGTTCAGGATGTCTGCCATTTCCTGGTCCCCCTCTATACTATCCCCTTCATCCCTTTTTATGTTTTCTTGTGTGTGCGCAAGAAACATTTTGCTTTGTTTCAGAGAATGGCATTTGAGAGGTGGACTAGCCCAATGCAGAGCAATCTACATTGGGCTCATCCTTGACAGACCAATGACCACGCAAGCAGAGTATGACAGTTGTCACAGTTTCATGGGCATAAACTTTGTGTACTTGAAAGAACTGAAGCGCTCCAGTGAGTAAGTGCTTCAGTACTTTTGTTTGCATAAAGCCAGAAAGCAAGCAGCTGAGTGCAGGACCGGCATTTGGCTTACCCGTACAACAAGAAGTAACAACAAGCAGCCCCAAAGTAGCAGCCAAAGCCGATGGTAGTGAAACATATATAAACAAAAAAACTTCTGGTCCCTCCTTCTGTGTGCCGAGCCGCACCCACCCTCTGTTTTCGTCCTGGTAGTAAGAACAAAAACAACCTGCCCACTCCCTCCCTCTGCACGCTGTACATCTCCCAACCTCCATTTACATCCAGGTAGGTAGGGAAAAAACCCTGCCCCTTCCCTCTGTGCTGTGCCGCCCCCACCCTCTGTTCCCGTCTGTTAACCCCCAGGTCGCACCTGGAAATGAGCCTTGGCTCAGCATGCCTTTCCCAGTTAACAACTTTAAAATAAATACATACATAAAAACTCAATACGCCAACATTGGGGGGCCCAATCCCCGTGCCAGCATTCAGTGCCACTGCCCCTCCCCAGCAGTGTAGGACACAGGGAGCCCATCCCTCATGTTCTGATGTATTTATTTTCTTTAATAAGACCTGAAAAAAAAAACCAGTCCCCAGAAGTTGTTTTTTTTTTAATTCTGAAAAAAGAAATTGGTCCCTCATCGACTCCCCGTCCCCCTTCCCCTCCCCATCCTGACCCTCCTACTGAACACCCACCACCCCACCCCCCTTACCTCATACTTCCCCCCCGGAGTTTGTAGGCTATCTTCTGTGGACTGGGTCACATCTGCACTCTTCAAAGCCGAACCACAAAATGAGGAATAAAGGTAAGTGCAGTAGAAATGTATTTCAATGGCATTTTGAACTTATGTTCATGACTTTGCCATTTTTAGGTATTTTTCACCAAATTTTCAATGCAGCTGTTTTGGGACTCCACCTCATGAACACTGTCACTGTCATTTTGTTACTCAGGCCTGGAAGGTGATTTTGTGGTCACTGCACGAAATCACCTTTTAGAACTGAATAACACAGTTTTACCACCGGTGTTCATGAGGTGGAGTCCCAAAAAGGCCATGTTAAACATTTGGTGACAAAATTCCTAAAAATGGCAGCGTTATGTGCGTTCATTGAAATGTTTCTATGCAAGCCCATAACTTTGGTAATTTTCACTATTTTGACTCTAAATTTTCAACATAGCCAATTTTTCACACCACCTCATGAGCAGTACAACTGTCATTTTTCACATCCTGTCTGAAATGTGTTTTCATACCTGTGGTGCAGAATGGCATTTTAGCATGGATTTGAAAATATTCCCCTATGGAGTTTATGAGGTGGGGTCATAAGAAGAGTATGTTGAAAATTTGGGGTCAAAATATGAAAAAATGCCAAACTTATGACCATTCGTTGCAGTTTCGCTATGCCCGCTCATAACTTGGGAAACGTTAAATATTTTTACCACAGATTTTCAACATAGCCTTGTTGTTACCCCACCTAATGTATGTCACAGTTGTCATTTTTCAAATGCTACCCAAAAATTTGTTTTTGCACCTGAGGCATGGAATGACATTGCAGTTGCGTAGAATTACGTTTTGGTGGTGATTCGAAAATTTTCCATACCAAGTACACGAGGTGGGGTAATAAGATGACTATGTTGAGACTTTTATCACTGTTTGAAAAGTATTTATAATTCAACTAACACAATACACCCCTGCCACATAGACCATGCAAGGAAACATTCGGCATTGACAAATGCTTGTTAATCGTACAATCCCCTGGTCTTCCTCTTTCCACTTACATACCTAAAAAATGTCTTGCCCCCTTCTGTTACTGCTTGGGCTGTTTTCTCCTCAGTTTGTGACTCTGCACTCCCTCCTGCTTTCACTGCTTCTCTCTGTTTCTCTCATTTCTCCTTATATTCCTCCTTATCCTCCTCCTTCTGCATTTCCTTACATCTTCTGATTGCCACCCTTTTAGACTTAACCTTTATATTTAACCCTTTCGAGAACCATAATGGTCTCTTTTTCTTTGTACTCTTACTCACTTGTTTGACACACAGGTTTGTTGCCTTCTATTTATATGACCTCTTTTAGTTTCGCCCACTGTTCTTCCACCCCACCTAGGTCATCCCCCATGCCAGCTTATCTATAAGGCATTCACCCTTCTTTATAAAATCTGCCCTCCTGAAATCCAGGACCCTCACCCTTGTGTGGTTTGATTCTGCAGTCATCCTTATATTGAATGACACACGGTGATCACAGGTCCCTTGATGGTCTCCCACCTTGATGTCTGCAAAACTGTCCCTATTAATAAGTACTAGGGCCAGTATTGCCTCATCATCTGTGGGTTCAGTGACTAGCTGCCTGTATAATCTCTTGCAGTGAGTCCAGGATGTCCCTGCTCCCATCTGAAGCTGTAACTGTGAAGCTCCAATCTACATTTGGGAGATTGAAATCCCCCACCAGCAGCACCTGCCTCTTTCCTGCCATCTTGACAATGGCTTCTACCAGTACCTTATTTAACCTCTTCTCTGTGTTGGAGGTCTGTAGATCACACCATTGCGAACAGTGGTTTCATCCCCCTCTTCTCAGGAGACCCACAATACTTTAGCCACCCCCTGTATTCCGTGTATTTCTGTTGCTTTTATGCTTCCCTTCACATAAAACACCACACAAACCCTCCTTCCTTTCTTCCTACCCTGTCCTTCCTGAACAGAGTATAGCCTGGTATGGCCATGTACCAATCATGCCTTTCACTATGCCATGACTCAGTAATGGCCACTTCATTAAGATCAGCCTCTGCCAATGTGGCCTGTAGGTCTGGAATCCTATTCCCTAGCCTTCTAGCATTCCCACACATGGCCTTCCAGATTTTGTTAGTACGCTGTTTGCTACCCCAATTGCTTTTTTGCCCCCACTCATTCACCCCTCTCTTTTAAATGTTGCAGTTTCCCTCTCCCTCTGCTACTTCCACCCTGCTTCCATTATTAATTTGCAACCAAGGGGTCTCTCCCCTCAGAATCCCCTTACTCTACACTTCTGCTGGTGGGGGGGTGGAAGTTTCTGATGCCCCTATTCCTTCTTTAAACTGTTCACTGATGTCTGCAGTTCCCCTGGCAGATAGATGGAGGTGATCACCCCTGTATAGTTTCACATCCTTCCAGGTAGGTCGTTAATACCCAATGTAGCCTCATGTCCTGTATGTCCAGGCACATCAATGTATGAGCAGGCAGAACTGGTTTCTGAAAGTAGGTACTGTTCTCCAGGTAGCTGCTTTACAGATTTCCTGCAGTGAAACACCTCTTGATGCTACCACAAAGGTAGCGGTGCCCCTTTTGGAGTGGGCCCTAAGGCCTTAATGTGGTAGTTTGCTAACTTTGGCATAACAGAATGGTGTGCAGGAAACTATCCAATGAGAAGTGGTTCTCCTGGATGCTGGTGTTCCCTTCCTCACTTTACCATAGGTGACAAACAGTTGAGCGCTAGTAGATTATATATCGTTTGAATGGTCCAATTAGCAGCTCAGAGCTCTCTTGATATCCAGACTGTGGAGCTTCTGTTCTCCTGAGCTGGATTTTGCTGTAAAGAATCCTAGAAATGTGACTGACTGATTCAGATGGAATTCAGACACCACTATGGGGAGGAATTTTCTGTTAATTCTCAAGACTACCTTGTTCCTGTGGAATGTGACATAGTTAGGATCTGTGCAGAGGGCCTGCAATTCGCTCACCCTCCTGGTAGATGTCCATGCCACCAGGAAAACTGCTTTACAGGTGACATACTTCAGAGCAGCAGGTGCCATAGGCTCAAAAGGAGCCTCCATCAGCTGGGCAATACACAGATTCAGGTCCCATGGGGGGGACAGGATCCCTTACTGGGAGAACAGGTTATTACAGCCTTTAAAGAACCTTTTGAAAATGGACTGTGAGGCCAATGATCTGTCTTTGCCAGCTGAGGTGTAAGCTGACAGTGCTGCCAGTGAATCTCCAGGGTTCAGGACCTGAGGCCCAGGGACTGTAGGTGGACTAAATAGTCCAGGATTGAAGCTAGATTCACTTGGAAAGGACTGAGCTGTCTAGAGGAACGCCAAACTAAAAATATTTTCCACTTTGAGGCATAGGTTTTCCTTGTTGCTGATTTCCTTGAAACCTTAGGCACTTCCATAACCTTTTCAGAAAGGTTTAATCCAGAGAACTCTAGGTCTTCATGTACCATGCTCTGAGACACAGAGTTCTCAGATCTCAGAATGTTACCCTGACCTGAGACAAAGTCAGCACATTGTATCTCAGGGGAAGATTGATTGGATGTTTCATGGAGAGGGACAGGAGCAGAGAGTACCAAATCTGCCTGGCCCAGTCTGGAGCTATGAGAATTATTGTTGCTGACTCCTTTCTTAGTTTTACCACTACTCTCAGCAAAATTGGGAAAGGAGGAGAGGCATAAAGGAACTTCCCTTACCAGTTGAAGATTAGAGCATCCTCTGGGGCTGTACCCACCGATGGGGGTCTGCAGCAGAACAGTGGGAACTGGTTGTTTTCCCAGGATGAAAACAGGTCTGTCTGTGGAGTACTCCACCTTCTGAACATTGTCGCCAGCACTTGTTGGTTCAGGATCCATTTGTGAGTTCCCTAACTGATTCTGCTCAGGGAATCTGCCAACATGTTGTCCTTCCCTGACAGATGTACTGTCGAGAGTTGGACCTCCAATGAGTATACTAGGTTCCAGATCTTCATTGCTTATCTGCACAGTTTTGAAGATCTTGTTCCTCCCTGTTTGTTTATGTAATACACAGTAGTTGTGTTGTCTGTCCTAATCTGAACAGACTGACCTCTGATGTGGGAGGAAAAGGCCTGCATTGCCAGGTACCCTGCCCTGAGCTCCAGGAGGTTTATGTGTTTAGCTATTTTGGATGGGTACTCTGTGGTACACTGCCTGAGAAAGGATCACAGGGGTGGGGGTGTGGCAGTATGTTTCAAGTCGGACTTGAACCTCGCAGCCCTCCCAGTAGGAACAATGAAATCCTCCGAATGTGTAGCCATTCAAGGGTGTGCAGGTGCAGGTTGCAGTATCCTTCTTATCTACTGGCCACCAGGGGATGGGAAGGAGTTTCTGCAGGAAGTCATGGACATCATCGTTGAAATGGTATTGGAGTCACCCAGATGGATTATTTTGGGTGACTTCAATGCCTGGACTGATGATGAACTGTCACAGTTTGGCCAAGATTTCCTCCAACTGATGTGTTCAGTGGGCCTGACACAGGTTGTTATCTCTGCAACCCATATACACGGCCATTTATTGGACCTCATCTTCCTGCTAGGAATGGAGGTCTTTGACCTTATGATGGAGCTTGTTGCATGGTCAGACCACCATAATGTGAGGTTCTCATTCAAGGCCCCCCAAATAGACCCTCCCCTATGGATATGGTCCAGTACCACCCTTTAAGGGGTTTGACCCACAGGATCTGATGGTGCTGCTAGATCTATCAGGTCCGATGACTGCATGTGAGGAGCAGGGGGAATTGGTTCTGACCTATAATAGGGTGATTGCTAAGACCCTCTACTCTATTGCACCTGTCCATATTCAGCCCCTCACCTCACCACCTCACCAGAGGTCCCCCTGGCTTGATGAGACTCTCTAGGAGATGGGGAGAAGGGGTTGAAGGTTAGAGTGGTGCTGGCAGAGGTCTAGTTTGGGGGAGGACAAGCTTATATTGATGGTCCATTATAAGGACTATCAATCAACAATCTCCTGTAAGAAGGCAGAGTTCATGTCCAAGGAAATTGCTGCAGAAATTAACAGACAGGCTTAGATCTTCTGCACCGTGGACAGGCTTTGTAACCCAACCTGTCTTTAGTCCAAGGGAGCCTTTTCGCAGTCAAGATGTGATGAGTTCGCTCTGTTTTTTGCTGATAGGTTTGCCTCCATCACACTGGAAATCCAGTCAGTGCCCCCAAATGGGTATTGCAGTGAAGGGCATGAGGTCGCAGGCACTCAGTCTTTCTGGTCTGACTTTAACCGGTAGCTGTAGTACAGTAGATGTAGTGAGGATCATCTGGGGGTTATGGCCAACCTACTGTAGTTTGGACCCGTGCCCAACACGCCTCCTTGTGGGGTGGGTTGATGCCATCGGCCCGGTCCTAGCCAAGATAGTCTGATGTTCTTTGGTGTCAGGGGTCTTTCTGGAGGCCCTGAAGGAGGCAGTTGTAAGGCCCCTGCTAAAAAAACATTAACTAGACGCGGTCTGTCTGGCAAATTAAGATCTGTCTCTAACCTTCCCTTTGTGGGGACGGTTATTGAGAAGGTGGTGGCCGTTCATCTGGAGACCTATATAATAACCCACAATATCTGCAAGCCTCTCCAGTCAGGATTTAGGAAAAGGCATAGTACTGAGACTGCCCTGGTTCGGGTGCTAAATGATCTCCTGGTGGCGAGGGATTGGGGGAGGTGGTCCATTCTTGTTCTCTTCAATCTCTTGGCAGCGTTTGACACTGTCAACCATGGGGTGCTGTTGAAGCACCTGCGGGTATGTTGTGGACTGACAGGTACAGTCCACAACTGGTTTAGATCTTATCTCACCAGCAGGTCGCAGCATGTGGTGTCTGGGGTTTATTCTTCAACTCCCATGTACCTGCCATGTGGGATCCTGCAGGGCTCCATTTTGTCCCCCATGTTGTTCGCAGTGTACTTGCTACTGCTAGGGTACATTATAAGGTGATATGAGCTGAGTTTTAACTGTTACACAGATGATACTCAGCTCTACATGTCCTTTGCACCCGAGCAGCAGGAGATGGTCTCAGTATTGAACACCTGCCTGGACAAGATCCAAGGATGGATGAAGGTGAACTGGTTGAGGTTGAATCCAGATAAAACTGAAGTTCTGGTGCTGGAACCTAGTCATCAGGGGATGAGGATGCAGTCTGGTCGAGTCTCAGGGCTTAGGCTCGGGGACTCCCAATTGCTCACCTATGATCGTGTGAGGAATCTTGGCATTGTCTTGGACTGTGGCCTGGTGCTTAACACACAGGTGTGGGTCATGGTCAAGACCTCTTTCTACCATCTGAGGAACATAACCAGGGTTAAACACCTGATACCCCCAGCTGATCTGCCGGCACTAGTCCATGCATCTGACATTGTGTCTGGACTGCTGCAATGCTCTGTACCTGGGGCTAGCAGGGGTAGATCTGTACCACTTACAGCTAGTGCAGAATGCAGCAGCCAGGTTATTGACTGGTCTACCTAGATCGTGTCGTATTACACCTGTGCTGTGCTCTGCACTGGCTACTGGTTAGGTGGCGGATCTCCTTCAAGGTCGGTTTGCTGACCTATAAGGCCCTACACTATCAGGGGCCCAGTTACCTGCAAGATCTCTTGTGTCCCTACCGGCCCACCTTCTACCTTCATTCCACAGATGAGGGTTTGTTGGGACTTACCATGATTTATTTAAAGACATTGGGGGCCCGTGCCTTTTCTTCTGCTGACCCAGTCCTGTGGAACTCCCTCCCTCACCAGATTTGAGAAAGACCAACAATTGATGTTTTTAAATGGGAGCTGAAGAGATTTTTATTTAACCAAGCTTTTATGAGTAGTTAATATGTTTTTACTGATAAATAATGTTTGTATTCATTTGTCTGTTTTTCTGGTCTGTATTATATTTTACATTTTTTTAGAACAATTGTGAAACACATTGAGTCACAATGTAGAAATGCACTCTACCGAATAAAGCTTGATTGATTGATTAATTGATTGATTGATTGATTGATTCCTGAGCTTCTTGTGTGCTCCACAAACCATTTACAGTGAGGTTCTCTAGGTGGATGCCCCAGCCCAGGAGGGAGGTATTTGTTGTGAGTTTGGCTGTAGGTGATTGCCAAAGAAAGAGAACCCCTCTATGAGGTTGCTTTCTTCCTTCCACCACTTCCATATCCTTAGCGCACACCTTGTGATAACATGTGAACATACGAAGAAGCTAACAGAAGAAGGCCATTTGGTCTATCTAGTCTGCTCATATTGCAGGGTCCACAGCTTGAACTACTGTCCCTGCCCTCCCTCCCTCCCTCCCCACTCCTCCCATCCTCCCTACCCATGATTCTTACCTTCCCCCTATGCCTATCCCAGCCTCTCTTAAGGCTGCCCACTGTCCTCAATGAGATCACCTCTTCCAGCAGTGCATTCCAAGTGCCCACAACACTCTCTGTGAAAAAGTGCTTCATGACCTCCCTCCTAAACCACCCACCTTCCAGCTTAAGACTGTGCCCCCTCATGTTATGGTTGCCACTCAGCTTAAAGAGACTCTCCTTATCCACCTTATTTATCGATTTCAAGTACTTGAAGGTCCCAATCATGTCCCTTCTCTCCCTTCTGTCTTCCAGGGAGTACATGTTCGGTGCTCTCAACCTCTCCTCATATGCCTTACCCTGCTGACCCATTATCATCTTTGCAGCCCTCCTCTGGACCTTCTCCAGCAGGTTAATGTCCTTTTGGAGGTGTGGGCACCAATACTGAACTCCATACTCTAGATGAGGCCTTACCAGAGACCTGTTCAAGGGCAGTATAACCTCCTCTCTCCTACTACTGATCCTCCTAGATATGCATCCCAGCATCTTGTTTCCCTTTGCTGCTGCTTTCTTGCACTGCATGGAGTGCTTCAGGTCACTAGTGATCATCACTTCCAGGTCCCTCTCCTCCTGTGATGCAGATATTCGGACTCCACCCAGGTAGTACTCTGTCCTGGGATTCTTGGCTCCAATATGCATAACTTTGCATTTCTTGGCATTGAAGCCAAGCTGCTGGATCCTGGACCATCTTCCAGATCATCCAATAATTCCTGTATCCCTTCAGCTGTGTCCACTCTCCAGCAGAGCTTGGTGTCATCCACGAATAGGCACATTTTGCTCTTAATGCCATCCCCAATGTCATTGATGAAGACACTGAACAACACACAAGTTCTGAAAGCATATCCCACCTCTGGGACCAATGGCTCCCTAGGTGGTACTGGATGTCTCTCATTTAGAACCTGGCACTTGGCACCATGGCAGTGGATGATGTCATGTGCTCTAGCAAGCATAGAAAATCCTTTGCAGGTCTGGGCTGACCTGTCTTGAAGGATTTTGCAGCTGTGATCAGATTTACTACCCTTTCCATTGGAAGAAATGTCTTCCCTTGTTAGGGTATCTAACACCTATAGAGTCCAGAACGTTGAACTGGTTCTGTTCATGACTTTTGAATATTGATAAGGAAGCCCAGATCCTCCAATGTGCCTTGTGTCAGAGGGAGAGAGGACTTGGCCTCCTGGTGTGATTTTCCTGTGACTAGCCAGATGTTCATATAGGGAAAGAACACCACCCCCTTGCCTGCTCAACTGTGCTGCCATTACAGCCAGGCACTTTGTGAACACCCTTGGTGCTGAGGACAGACCAAAGGGAAGGGCTATAAATTAGTAGTGGCAATTCCCTACCCTAAATCTGAGGTACTTTCTGTGAATGAGCCTGACTGGTATGTGAAAGTAGGTGTCTTTTAGATCCAGTGAAACTAGCCAATCTCCTTTTCATAGGGATGGAATCACTGATCCCAGTGTTACCATCTTGAATGTTATCTTCTTTTAAGTGTTTGCTCAGGTATGTCAGGTCTAAATGAGCCACCACACCCCATTTTTCTTGTGGGTCAGGAAGTATCTTGAGTAAAGTCCCTTTCCACACTGTGAGGGAGGAACTTTTTGCACTGCACTTACTTGCAGTAATTATGTAGTGAGCATATCCATGGCACTCCAGTCCTTGCCTTGTGGGTTATTATGCTTATCTGATAGGCTCCTAGATGCCCATGTGATCACCAGATCAAATCTCGAAGACCCCTACCTTAGCCCCTGCAATTTCCAACTTAGTCAGTTCTTATGTACATCTGACTAGGCTGCAGCATACTCACTATCTGCTGTGATCACACAAATTCTATAGGCAGCAAGGTAAGACCCGCTTTATACCTGGAAAAAAATTACAGATGCAGTTTATGGGAAATTAAGTTAAAATAAATGAGCTAAAAAGCAGGTATTATAGTCTAGAAGGAGCTTGTAAGCAGATTATATTGCATCTTTCAAGCCCCTTCGGCTGTTTTCTACCAGATAGATGCGCTGGTTGAGACAGACAGAGAGGGCTCCACAATGTATATGTACACACACATATGTATATCCAGATTTTAAATGAAAGAGAGATGCTTATAGCAGCAGTTTAAATCTGGCCCCAGAAAGGTACATGTACGCTGGCTGCTCCCCCTTATTAGCAGTAGTGGCATCAGCAAGAGTGAAAGCCTTCCTGTAGCCACTGCCTAAGTGGCTGCAGTAGAACATGTGCACATCCACCCACCTGGTCTGCCCTGACAAACCAGCCCCCTAGATAAGAGGGCTGCTGAAAATTAAGGGGGAGATGCACAGGTTGCAGGTCCATGGGTCCTTCACTGAGCGACCTGGGGGCTGGACCCACAAACTGGTAAACCAGAAGAAGGAGGAAAAAAACCTTAGAAGTCTTAAAGCTGCAGTTAAGCACACATACGACACACTCAGTGGACACAAACAGAAATACCTCAAGGGAATACTTCCAGCCCTCCCCTCTAGGCAGCACATTCTGCAAGCTCCTCCACATACACAGGTCCAAGATGGTGCCATTACGGGTGGTCACATTAGGCAGTTTCCCTTTCTCCCATGAGAACAAGACAGTGTTCCTCCATGAGGGCAACTAGCATGCTTCCTGCTTAGTTTACCATGACAAAACCTGACCGCCAGACTCCAGCATGCCTGAATGGACACTGGCCATCACAACCACAACATCAGGTGCCCACGTATGCGCAGTTATACCATCACCATCTTCTGCACAGCCATACCTCTCAACTTCCCTCATCAGAAATCAGGGACAAGGCTTAAAATGATCAGGGACAAATTACCAAAATCAGGGACACATCTGAAAAAATAGTAATATTAGTTCCAGAAGCTGTGTACAACATGCTTCTTAGTGTGACTAGCATTTTCTTAATGAGAACCAGACTGTAACACCAATGGTTGGCATTATTTTGTGATTCAAATCCCTACTCTTCAGTGACAGAAATGCCAGATTTAGGAGGGACAGAAGAAATTTCTGAGGCAAAATCAGGGACATCCCTGAAAATCAGGGACAGTTGAGAGGTATGTGCAAAGCATCAGTGTTTCAATGATCATGTACAAGAGGCGGCCATCTTGGAGAGGGCATGCACAACAATGTAAGCTCACCCACTGCACAGGGACATTATAAGCATGCGAATCAGAGGCTATTTTTAAGTACGGTGTCTGCCATTTCACTGCACAGATGCATCAAGTGCATGCACGATGACACCTGTTTGAAAAAGGGAGATCTGCCATGAACTGACAATACAGTCAGTAAGATACACCACACGCTGGTCATCCACATCCTGCTGCCCAATAGAATTTCTCCCAGAGGAAAACATAGAGAGAACATGGCTCTCCATTCCCCCACACACAGCCACAGAGCCACTAAGAGAAAGAAGGTTTAATAGCCCTTGTGCAGATGGGTGAATAACTCAACTATACCTTACACAGGCAACCCAGGTTTATATCATGAGCACATGTACAGACATGTCGAAAAAGGGGAAGTCCAAAGCAGGCTGGAAACCCTAAGCAGGTGCAAGAAATGCCTGCATTTGCAGCCTGTATCTAATAAAACCACCTCTGTTTGCTGTCTTTCAGAGAACAAAAACAAGAAAATGCTCAAACATGTAAGATTCCACTGGTAACAAGCAGGAATCTACCTTAGTGCCCAGGGTGTGATGAGGAGGAATTAGACATAGCAGTAGACCAGTCCTCACCCCTGAAAGACTTGCCCATCAACCAAGACACAACAGACTCAATGAAGTGGTAGGTGGACCCATTGGTGTTAATAAAGCAAACACTGGCAGGCCCGGTGGTGCTGAAGGTTGAAGCACTGGATGCCACACCTCACACTAAGCTGGTGACCCAGGTTCAGGAGCAGACTTGGGTGCCGGGGGTCAGCAGGGGAAGGTTGAGGATTGAGCACCCTCGTGGTGCTCTCCTCCCCAGGGTAGAGGGGTGGGGTTGGCCCGGTGAGCCAGTGGCCCCCAATGGAGACTGGGGGCACTGCAGTGAGTCAGGCAGCATGTATTAGCATGGCTGATGCAGGCAGGGTTAAGTGTGCCAGTGTGTCGGGGTGTGCACCATGCAAGGGGAGGAGATCACAGAACACAGAAAAACCCAGTCCTTGGGGTAGGCGACAGCACTAGCCCCCATGCCCACTGCCAGGTCCATCCTGGCTGGCTTTTCAGGTTCCTCCGTCAGGGACCCCTGCCCACAGCTGGAGTCTATTTGTGCAAGTGTGCCCAGACAGGAGGGGCAGCCCCACTCTGGAGGGGTCAAGCCGAGGGTGCCATCTGCGAGACGAGGGGGGGAGGAGAGAGGAGGTTTGGTCAGGGGGGACTTCAGGTAGGGCAGGATCCAGTTGGATGCCCAAGAGAGGCTCCTCAGACTGCGACTAGGAGGGGAAAAGACTTAAAAAAAATATAAAGCGAACACAATTAACCACAGCAACCATGTTGAAACAACAAGAATCATTCATGTTAAAGTTAATGGAGCTCCTAGAGGCCATATTGGCACCTAAGCCACAGAAGCCTCCTCCAAGCAAAGCCAATACCACTGACCCCATTAACACAGGCATGCAGAATACCAATACAGATACAGAGGGGCACCAGGGCACTAACCCTGGCAGGAAGTATAACCCTGAGCCACAAGATGAATCAGATCAGGGTTCAGACCACGATGATGAAGGCCTTTTGTTAGCATCCAAACTGTATTCATTTGAGGCAGTGCCTGAACTGGTAAATACAACAAAAACAGCCATGGGGTTTGTGCTACCACCCTCCCAGAATCAAAGCTCAGCCCAATGATTCAACAGAAAGAGAAGAAGGACATTTTCTTCCCAATACGGATTATTAAAAGATCAGAGCATACCTAAATAAATGGGACTGGAAAAATGAACTTAACAACATAGAAGTAATAGAATCTAATACCAAAATAATGAATAAACTGCAATACTGTAGCACCAGATGGGTACCTACAGGGAAAAAATATCTAAAAAGGGGTACAGCACCTATTTGGTGGAAAAAGGGTATTGAAAAGCAGATAAAGAAAATAGGAAACTATACAATACATATAAAAGAAATCCTACAACAAAGAATTGGAACTCATTCAAGAAAATGGCTAATAAAACTAAAAAGGAGATAAATAAAGCTAAGAGCGAAAGGGAGGTAAAACTAGCAACCAGTACAAAAGACAACAAAAAAAAGTTCTACAATTATATTGGTTCCTTAAAAAGTTGTCAAGAAGAAATTGGAACAGAAACACCACAGGGTAAAATTAATAATAACAAGGATAAATCAGAAGCCTGCAATCAATATTTTTTCAGTATATTCTCAAATCAGACTTACAGTAAGTATTTAAATATAAATTTGGATGACAGTTGTCCTCAATTTAATAACAAAACAGTTCCTAGAGTAATAAGTGAATTGAAACAAAATAGTTCCCCAGGTCCAGATGGTATATATCCAAAATTCCTTAAAGAAATAATACAGTAAATCAAATTGTGGGACCACTAACAACTCTCTTCAACTATTCCTTAAATGAGGGGAAAAGTACCATCAGAACGGATCACAGTTCATGTTACTCCCATTCATAAAACAGGAAATAAGAAACAAATTAAAAATTATAGACCAATAATAGACCTCTGTTATCTGTAAACTTTTGGAGAAATTACTGCAACAACATACAATAAATCACATTCTTCAAAACGGTCACTGTGACATAAATCAGCATGGATTTGTTATTGGGAGATCATGTCTCTCAAATCTCTTAAGTTTCTTTGAACCAGTTAGTGCGGCTCTAGACAGAGGATGTTCTGTAGACATCATATTCCTAGATTTTTCTAAAGCTTTCGATAGAAGTAGTAGTAGTAGTAGTAAAAATATTTATTCATTAAAATATTTTTAAATTTAGGATAAAACTCGATTACCTCACAGACTCATTTACAACGAGATCTTCTCAAGCTATTACAAAAACATTACAAGGTATATTATGCAAAGTTAGTTCCTACATATGTGCAAGAATTGACTATTACAGTAGGTAGGGTCAGGCATCTTTACATTTCACTTGGTAACTTCATGCAGACAAGGTAACTTAGTGACTGTATAGATACATATAACATTAAACAGATATAAAACAGAGTTCAAAAAATCCATACATTCCTCTTATAATCTTCCCCCTTGCTCTAATTAATTAGAAAAATCAGAGCCTAACGATAGTGTCCGTCATAATACTTTAATTAAACAGTTAGTTAAGATGGGATTTCATAACAATATCATAAAATGGATCAGCTCATGACTGTCAAACAGGAGACAAAGGGCAGCAATACTGGAACACTATTTATCATGGGGCAGTGTGATAAGTGGGGACCCACAGGGGTCAGTTTTGGGACCTACGCTCTTCAATGTTCTCATCTCTGTAATGCAGGTGGATAAAAATGCATGGACAGTCAAATATGCAGATGACTGTAAAATAGGTAGCATAATAAATAACATACAGGATGCATATAGTCTTCAGGACAACTTAAACAGATTACATCAGTGGGCCCTAGATAACAAATTGTACTTTAATGAAAACAAATGCAAGTTAATGCATCTGGGAAGCAATATTCAGAAATTTCCATACAAAATAAATAATCAGGCTCTAATAGTAACAGAAGCAGAAAAACATCTTGGAATAATCATCAATAATAAACTAAAATTTGATTCACATACCAATGCTACAGTTAAAAAATGGCACATAATTATTGGTTGTATCCTTAAAAACAACAAAAGTAGTGCACCAGAAGTTATAATCCCACTATATACTAGCTGGGTAAGACTACACATGGACTACTGTGCACCATGTTGTGCACCATCCACCGTTCAAGGGAATAAATTAATAGAGGGTGTCCAAAGGAAAATAACTAAAAGAGTTCAAAATATGGAAAATTGTAACTATGAAAACAGGCTGGAACATCTTAATTTGTACTCAGTGCAATATAGAAGGCTTGGGGGGAACTTTGTTTTACTTATAATGCAGTCCAAGATGATTATCTTATGGAGACCATTGATCTTGTTGGCAATTTTGGAACTGCTACTACAAGAACTCATCACTTAAAATTAAAAGGAGAAAATAATCATATACACAAAAGACATAATTTTTTTACACAGAGAATAGTACAGACATGGAATTACTTACCAAAACATGTAGTAGAAAGTGAAAACATGACTTTATTTAAAACAAGACTAGATGACCATAGGGGGAGAGAGAAATATATGTACCGCCTATGACAGGTGGTGAGTTCATAATAGGCCTCTGCCTCCTGAACGCGTAATACCACCATAATAGATGTGGTCACCAAGGAATGGGAGGCCAAGGATCGAGCCCGGGTACCAGAGTACAGGTCACTGGACCGCATGCACTCCATACAACCAGATATTCTACAAAACCGGTGCTCCACCCCACTGATTGACCCACATATTGCCATACTAAGCAAGATGACATTGCCGGCAGATGGCACAACCAGGCTCAAACATCAGCTGATAAAAACCTGGAAGAAATGCTTAAAAAGGCATTCAAAATGGTGGGACTAGTGATCTGGACCACCACAACTGCAATGTACACAGCAAGTACTCAGATAACCTGGCTACAATAAGCCTATGAGAAGCACAGCCAGAAATTGGAATAGGCAGACCTAGTAGACTCCTACTTACAAATGGCCAAGTATATGGAGAACACGGCAGTAGATGCCCTTAGATTGAAAGTGAGAGCTACAACGGTGGTCACAGGGCAAGGCGCCACCTGTGGCTCAAACTGTGGGACATGAATGCGAACTCAAAAGCTAGGCAGCAGAAATTACCCTTCATTGGGGTGCTTCTACTTGAGGAAAGTCTCAAAGAATTCTTGAAACAGAGGGAAGAAGGCTCGAACTTAGGCAAGGATAACCCAAAAGTGGGCTACCTACCATCCGCATGTAGATACCATACAAAGAGGGGCTAATCATACAGAAGATGCAATCACCCCTCTCATGGCAAAGGAAACAGCCACCAATTCAAACTGCAATTCAATATGCATTATTCCAACTTTACATTCAGGGAAAAGGAGCCCAAGGTAAGGGAAAGTTCAATGTCACAGGAAGCAGAAACCGTCAGAACAGACAATGACACATTACACCAAAGAAGCAGTCAGACACAACCCAAGTAACCAGCATTGCCCCAAAGCCCATCACACCCAACAACCAAATGCCCACAGCGGAGGGGGTTTACTCCAACAGTTCAAGGATGTATGCTCCAAAACAACCACAGACAAGTGGATCTCTCACCTGGTATCAATGAAAAGGGCATTCCCCCCAACAAGTCAGAACCATACTGGAGAAATAACTAGCAGACCGGGCCATACAACAGGCACCCCAGTCAGAACATGGCAAAGAAATATACACCATATTTTCCATGGTACTGAAAAAGACAGGGGACCTCAGACCGATACTAGACCTGAAATTCTTAAACAAGTCCGTACAAACTCAAACATTAAAAATGGAAAGCATCTGATTCACCCTCAGGTCCATCAGACAGGGAGATTTCCTGACCTCCATAGATCTGAGGGATGCATACCTAAATATCCCCATACGGCAGTACAAGTACCTCAAGTTCCATATACTGGGACAACACTTCCAGTACCAATCTTTACTTTTTGGGCTTGCATCAGCACCAAGAGTCTTCACAAAGATACCAGTCATGATACCAGCACACCTCAGGGAAAAAAAGGTGCACATAATCCCATACCTGGATAACTGGTTAATCCAAATAATATCCACAGTACAGTCAGAAAAAGAGACAAGACTAACATTCGAGACCTTACAAGAACACAGCTGGTTAGTCAATGACGAGAAAAGCTCACTACACCTGTAACAGAGAATAGAACACCTAGAAGCAGGCATAAACACCCTCAAAGGGATACTAAAACCATCCCAGGAACAAACAGACGATATGGGGAAATTAGCAAAACAAATGAGTCACTGAGAGGAAGCCACCAAAGCACAGGTGACTCAGGTAGGAGAGCCCATGGCATCTTGCACAGAACTGGTACCGTGGGCAAGATGGAACATAAGACCTCTACAAATACTAATGATAAAGGAAGGACCAGTCACACAGGAGAACATGAATGAAAGGCTTGCAGTAGCAAAGAATGTAAGGTCATCACTATAATGCTGGGGGACTCGGGCAACCTACAAAGAGGGAAGCCACTGGAAATAACTTACAATTTAACCATCAACACAGACACAAGCCTTCTAGGATGGGGAGCATCGTTACATCACAGAATAGTGCAAAGAAAATGGTCAAAAACAGAAGCAAGGATCTCAATAAACATTCTAGAAATGAGAGCAGTTTACAACACATTATGAGGGTTCAAGAAGTACATCAAGGGCTCTGCAGTAACAGTCAGGTCAGACAACAGAGCAACAGTGACATACATCACCAAGCAGGGAAGCACGAAGAGCCCAACCCTCTTAAGGGAAGCCAACAAGGTACTAACATGGGTGCAGGCAAACCAACAACACATCATGGCAATAGCTCTAGCAGAAAAACTGAACAATACAGCAGACTGGCTTAGCAGGCAGCAGTCCAACTGAAGAGAGTGGAGGCTCCACCCAAATGTGTTCAAAGCAATACAGAGATGATGGGGCCCAATCATAATGGACCTAATGGCCACAAGACTATATATGCAAGTCCCCATCTTCTCCAGTTCAAAGAACATCAATCGGCAAGAATAGACACCCAATCACAACCATGGACTCAAGAGTTTGTGTACATGTTTCTTCCAGTACCCCTGATCTCATAAGTACTCAACAAAATTCAACAAATCCAGCTAAAATTAATAATGATAACCCCACACTGGCCCAGGAGGGCATGGTTCACCATTGTCATAACAATGGTACTGGACCCCTGGAAACTACCGAGGAGACCGGACCTACTGACAAGGCTGAGTCCAACATTTGAATCCCAATAACCTTCAAATCACGGCCTGACTGGTGAAAGGGAAAGACTGCTGAGGGCAGATTATTAGGAATCAGTCATCAACACCATGTTACAATCCAGAAGGTCCTCCACCACATGCACTTACCTTAGACAGTGGTGCATATTCATTAAATGGTGTGCAGCATCTGGCCTACAAGCCAGGCAAATAACAATACCACAAGTGTTATATTTACAAGGACTGAGCAAAGGGTTATCACCAGCATCACTAAGAGTGCAATTGTCAGCCACAGATGCAGCCCTGGGCCAAGCGAGAAATATGGCTCTGAGAAGGCAATCAGACATTCTCCATTTCCTAAAAGCAACAGCGAACATAAAACCCAGAAACAGACCAACAGTGGCCCCATGAGACTTCACGCTAGTGCTGAATGCACTCATAACAAAGCTCTTTGAGCCAATCACAGAGGTGGACCCTTACTGGATGGAACTAAAGGCATCATTTCTAGTCGACATCTGCTCAGCATGCAGAATTGGGGAACTGAGTGGCCTATCATACAGGGAACTCTTTATGCAATTCCATGAAGATGAAGTAACATTAAGAACAGTACAGGCCTTTCTCCCCAAATAAGCATCACAATTTTACATGAGCCAAACACTGGTGCTGCTCTCTTTTATCACAGCTCAATTCGCAGCAGAAGAAGAAGACAAATCAATGTACACAGTGGAAGTCAAGCGTATGCTACAGGTCTACCTGAAAAGAACAGAACAATTCCACAAAACAGACAGGCTATTCATCATCATGCAGGGTCCCAAAAAGGACATGGTGGCATCCAAAATGACAACAGCCCCATGGATAAAGATAACAATCAGGGAGGCATACAAAGGTAGAGACATGATGCTCCCAGAGAACTTAAAAGCCCATTCAACCAGAGCAGTGGCAATGTCATGAGCAGAAAGAAACCAAGCGTCAGTGGCAGAAATCTGCAGGGCAGCAACTTGGTACTCACTACATACATTCACAAGATATTATAGACTTGACACATGTGGTCCAGACAGGGCCTCATTTGTCAGAAAAGTATTGGCAGCAGCCATTGCCTCAGGTTCCAAGCACATCCACTCTCCCCCTCCTGCCCCCCCAAAAAAGTATTGCTTGTTACAAAACCTACAAGATAAGGACTGGAGTGCCATGGATATGCTCACTACATAATGGTAGTTTACTCCCGTGGTAAAGGTGATTATGTTGGAGTATATCCATTGTACTCCACTGTCCACAACAGCAGAGAGTGACCAAGGCAGAACCAAGTGTATAGTAATACTAGGAATACAGTGTCTATACACTCTCAAGTGACACGTGATTGACACCGTTTTTTAAATGTTTTTTAGAGTATAGCAGGAATAAAATGTGGTGATGCTCAGCATACCATGAAAAGAATCATTATGGTCTGTTGGCTCCCTTGTCGTACTTTTCAATGAATAGACGCATTTAGTGCTGGAGAAGAAATCAAACTGACTAGGTTAGGGATTGACTGCAGGGATCACATGTGCATCTAGCAGCCAATCAGGTGAGCATAATAACCCACAAGATAAGGACTGGGGTGTCATGGATATACTCTAACAAAATCACCTTTACCAGGTGAGTAAACTACCACTTTTTTTTCCTCTACCTCCAGCAGGAGTTTTTCTGTTGGAATGTGAGGACAGAAGGTTTCATTGCTCTGAAGTTCCGGGAATTTTCTGAACTGCAGTGGCAGATCTTGACTAACTATTTCCAGGACCCACTTATCTGTGGCTATTTTTGCTCATTCCTGAAAAAAGTTAGTCAGCCTTTTCCCCACTGTAATGGTTGGGTGACCTATGTAAGTTTGTTAGGAGTTTCCCTTCACTTGGGATTTGGGAACTGGCATTGCATCTGGACACCTGGGACCCCTTCTACCCCTACCCCTGAAGAAACCCCTCTGCTGGGGGTAGTCATAAGTAATGTAAGCACTGGGAACGTATCCCCTACCTCTACGTCCCCTTCCAGAAGGCATGTAGGAAGTGGAGGCCTTTTCCTTCTCAGTGTTGCTCTTGTAGATGGTCTTGTATTCATCCACCTTTTTTAAATAAGCCTCTGTCTTGTTACTAAATAGCAACGTTCCCTAACAAGAAAAATCCATTGCCTTCCTTTCAGTGTCGTGGGAAAGGTTTGTGATTCTGAACCAGGCAAATCTTCTTAGTGACATTGCATGTGCCTTGATCCTGGATGCAGTGTCATTGGTGTTCACGGCCATGTGAAACTGGTACTCAGCGGCATCCATGGCAGTCTTTGCTGTGTTAGTATAATCCTTTGCCAGGTCACTAGTAGCTTTTTCGCTCATTGCCAAACTGGAGCTCTAGAGGGTTTTCTGATACTAAGCCAGTGCTCCCAGATCAGGCAAAGCATTTTCCTGTAGTGCATCCTAATTTTTCCTGTATTTTCCCTGTAAAACTGGGATGAAATTCCAGTAGATTTTCCTGTATGCACAAATCAATGTAGGTACACAACTGGTGTCATTATGCCAGTCAATAAAATCACTAGGACAAATGTTCAGGCTGTTTTATGTGTTCTTATTTATTTTAAATATAAAAAATCACCTTCAACGTATCACATAACTCTACAACTATAAGAACTTTATATGTAACAATATAATGCCATCTTGAGGTTTTGGGGATATGTTGGAACATATAAAGCTCAGTTCTCAAGGTTCACATGTCTCCAGAACCTCCTGAAGGTATTATAACCTTGTAATAATACAGTCCCTTATACAATATTCTATTTATAGTATGAAATGCCTTAACTTCAAATTTACCCCTTAATCACAGACTGATACATTTTGTGTTCTGCTCACAATGCATGAAAGGGGCATAGGGCTGCACAAAATGCACATACCTCACCCTTGCCCCTGCACCCCGCAGACAAGGGCACCCATACTGGCATTCATCAATGCCGACCACCTATCCACGGTTCCTCCTCCAATGCACAGGACTCTGCAGGGTGGCCAGGGAAGGAGTTGTCCCAGGCAGATATCCAATTGTATGCCTCCCTGGGACCCATAGTGGATCTCACACATAGGGTGGCATGGGTCTGCTGTGCATGCCAATAGAATGCACCCGGACCAGCGTGGCATCCTCCAGTCCCAGTGCTGCCTCACATAAACTTTCTGGACGCTCACCCATCCAGCTGCCCCTGCCACCTCCTGCTGCCCAGCAGTCGGGAGCAGCACAGTGTGCACTGTCCTGGTCCCCCAGTGACTGAATACCTGTTTTCAGGGGGCATGCTGTGGGTTATGGCAGGATCTCCCTGGTGTACCCTGCACCACCCTCTGTACCCATGCAGCCAGCACTACGCGGGTTAGTGAATACACGTAGTGCTGGCACACCCCCGGAACATCCCCATCATGGAGCTGTCTGCAAACATGGGGGATCAGGTGCGGTGGGTCTGCATGTGCCCCCTTTGTGCATGCCATGAGGGGGCACATGGGGTGTGGAGTAGCTACTCGCCCCAGATATGCGTGCATAACCGATGCACACCAATCGTGCATTGGGCCTACAGCTCTGTGTACCTGTAGTGCTCCATTAATAAACATTGTTTCAGTGTATAGTTGTGTTTTTCATTGGCATGCTTAAGCACCCACACACACACACACACACACACACACACACACACCGAATTGTGCACTGAACTCTCAGAGGTAAAAACAAATATTCCCTTTTTTTCATTTATTTTACTAATCTTAGGCCAGACCAGGGTCTATGGGTCCCTTCTGATCTCACACATATAATTCATAACTCCTGCTTATCTTGATGAAGACACCCCCATACCTTTCCCAGGCTCACAATTAAATAGAAACACTGTCTAATTTTTTTTTCAAATAACCTCAACCTCTAGGCTGGTCAGAAGAAGCACGGCCTTAGTGATCTTTTTAAAAACACAATTCTGCTCTGTGCACCAGACAAGCCAAGTAGCACTTAAGCATTCTTTGTGTCCCCGTCAACCTTTAAAGCCCACCATCATCGAGCCTCTTGTCTGGCTCGCTTTTTGCACTTCATGTGTTTAAAACAGGCAAATTTGCAAAACAGAAGGTTTGTTTGCCTTGGTGGCTTGGGGCGCTGCTTCCCTCAAGCAACACTTAAGCACTCTTTCTTGCACCCCCCCCCCAAAGCATATCATCATCAAGTGGTCAGTCTTTTGTCTGACTTATTTTGCACTTAAAATAAGTTTAAAATAGGCTAACCTGAGGCTGCCCACAAGAATGCTAGTTTACATTCAATGGCTTAGGCTCTCTGCCAGTCCAGAACAGTGGCATTTGAGATGCAGCTCGGCTGACTCAACAGTGTTGCTGTTTTGAGTAGGGCCACATGGCAGCTGTTTGGATCATGCAGCAGCTCACTAGTTCTTGATCAGAAGATCTGAATTCATCCTCAGAAAGATGCACTGCCAACACATTACCTTACTACCCCAGAGAAACACAGGTTGCAAATGGACCAACAGAATTGCTTAGTGTAGCAAAGTCAGCAAACTGAGCACCAATTGGAGGGTTCTGTCTGGATCTTGGCAGCCATGAGATTCATAGTGGGCATTGTCCCGTAGTGTTTGTCCATTTCCCCTGATATTTCAAGAATAAAAGATTTCCTTCCCGTATTCCGTTTTTGTAGTAAAAATCCCTTAAAATACAGGAATCCCTGTAGCTCTGGGAGCACTGCTAAGCTATGTAGGCCAAGTATGTTGCCTGCCTTAATAGCAGGGAAACTGAGGTATAAACTTTTTTGCCCATGCTATCCATTTTCCTGTGGATTTTTTCTCAGGAGGCTGTGAAGGAAGGGGCACCCTGACCTTGTCACAGGTGGCAGTCTGAACCACTCCCTCTTGATCAGGGTGAGAACAGAGGTATTCAGAGCACCATTTGTCCACCTGATACTTCTGAATTTCCTTATCTATGCTAGCAGCTAAAGCTGGTACTTGCATGTTTTACAAATGGCTTTCTAGAGGGGTTTGTGGATGGACAACAGCAACCTTTTGGGGGGAGTTAAGCCCATCACATCCATAAATTCCACCTCGGCCTTCTCTCCAGTAGTCTCCTGCAATGAGATGTTGAGGGTGTTCACCATTTGCTTCACAAAAGTATACTGTGAGGTACAGTCATCTGGGGGACAAGGAGGGGAACCAAACTCTAATTCAGAAGAACCATCAGGCTGTATGAATTCTCTTTCATCTAAGTCCTCCTCATAGTAAAATTCGGCCACCTCCTCCACAGGCACTGGGAATGGGACTGGAGGCTGAGGAGGGTAGGCAGGCATATTCAAGAAATTCTCCATAGCCTGGAAAGCCTGGATAAATTGCCGTGCCTTTATCATGTCCTCTATTAAGGGCATTCTGTTTATGTCTAATGGCAGCTCCTTTCCTTCTTCAGGAGGGGGGACAGCGACATGTTTTTCCTTTTATTTTTTTATTTTTTTTTCTCAGCAGGTACCGTCTCAGTATTTGCTCAAAAGGCTGTTTAATTTTTACTGGATTCAGGGTTCCCTCTTTTAGACATCCTGACTTCTGAACCATCTCTTGTAGCCTTTTCTTTGTTATGCTGCTTACTTAGAGGGGTTGGACCCTCATCTGAGCCTTTAAGTGACATGGAGGCAGACTGAGAAGCCATGTCTTCTAATTTTTAACCCTTTTGTTTTGTGTTTTATGGCAGAACTTAACACAGAGTTTAGAACTGACGAAACTGTGATCTAGACCCAGGCACTTCAAACACAGCTCATGGCAACCTACCTTAGCAAGGAGCTGGAAACAGATTTAAAAATGTTTAAAGGCTGTGGGTCCCATCTTCTTTTTGGGCATGTCTGTCATGCCAAAACACTTATGATCCAAAGAAGATGCTCCAGTTCCCAAAAATTACAGTACTAGTTAGAAAAAAAAAACATAAGAAATGTGGTTCAGTTCCTTTTCAGACAAGAATCCCAAAAAAAGAAGTGTCAATTATCATCTTGGTTCCGAAAAAAAGGAACTGGGAAAAGAATATCAAAATACCACAAAGCAGTACCCTTTTTAAACACTTTACACTCTTTTTTATAAATAAATTTAAGAGGCTCCCTGAGGGTGAGAACCATGCTGCAAAACAGCCTTCTCTGGTTCCTGGGAACCAGTGTGGAACCAGAGGAGTTCCAAATATACACAAATAAGCACATTAATGCACAGTTATCGGAATATGACTAAAAGTTAGACTTTTTCAAGAAATAATCAAAATAATAAACCGTAACTGGTCAAAGAGAAGAGAAGACTTCATCGTGACTGTTTCTTCAGATAGGGAAATAAATCTTCTTTTAGAATGTAGGGGCAAGCATGACCACACAGCAAAGTTTTGAATTTCATTCTAACATTCTCTAATTAGCATAAAATTCAAGGCTCCAGGACAGCTCATTCCAGGTGAATGATTGCAGTTGTTAAAAATAAGTGAAAGATTCCTGGGGTTTGAAGGAATAAAATGTCACATTTTAGGTCTGGTAAGAGTGAAAATGCATCCTTAGCCTTTTTTTCATTTTTACAGCTGCATACTACACTACTATAGTGTATAGTAGAACATTGTTCTGTATAGAAATCCATTCTTTTCAAAATGCTGTTGTACCACAGTTCAAAGGTCATGGAATGTGATTGTACCCTTCTGTGGTAGAACAGCATTCTAGAATCTCTAGAGACTGCACAAGTCAGTCTCACTGTGAAAGGAAAAAAACACAATGCACGCATGTCACATAGTACTATGCACTATAAAACATATAGGATGAGCAACTTTATGCATAACCAGTGTGTTCTGCCACCTCAGGGTTCTAATTCCCACGGACCTCTCGAGCTTCGCTCTTGAGGTCAGAGGAAATCAGAACCCCTCTGGCAGAACACACTGGTAGTGCATAGTTGCCCATCCAATATTCTCTGTGTTCAACCTAGTGCTATCTATCTGTTAATTATCTTAGATTTATCTAGCACTTTATTTAGCAGCTGTAATCTAATAGCTCATACTTTTAAATAGAAATATTAGCAATGTTCTGAATGCAGTATTGCATTAAGATTTAAATAATCATTTAGTTTATTTAATTTTTTTATAGACTTGGTTTTTGAGTTGTCACAAAGTTTAAAATATTTATATGCAAATTTATTTCTCATGAATATTCATGTTTTATATGCTTTTAAGGTGACTGCTCTCCTACCAGCCCCAACCCCCGATGAAGATTCCCGAGAGTCAAAGAGCTGGGGTCTGAGCTGGAACAACAGTTTTATGCTGTAAGATAAACAGTCTGATTTGCTTTAACTCATGACTTTTCGCACTGAGCAATAAATGTACTTTTGCTTTAAAAGCTAAGTTCAGTTTGTTTTGTTCTAAGTGCAACTACCACTTGACTGGCTTTCATTATTGGTTGTTCAGGGCAGGTCACCATGACAGTAGTGCATACCATCCCTGCACTGTGGATCACGGCCAAAGCCTGAAGGAACATTTTTGCTGAGTGCCATGTACACAGCCGCCAACCACAGGTGTCACTAGGTGATGTTTGTGGGCTTATATATAGTGTTCATATTTTCTGCTGCCTCTGTGGCTTTAAACCCCTTATTTTTGAATTACTCAGGAAACAGTGAGTGAAGCTGCATCATCAGCAGTTGCAGGGGGGAGAGATCAAGCCACAGCTGGGAGGACACTGACAGCTTTGAAAACAGATATCGGAAAGCGAGGGAGAGACTCCAAGGCACTGGGGTAAGTTCTTACAATTCCAATAATTTTAAACATACTTTTGGTAATTTAGAAAAGCTATTACTCAAAGAAATTGATATTACCTTCAATGTCTCTACCTTGGAAGACTACATTGCAAGAGAATGAGCTCCTAGAGGACTATGTGTTACTGTTTCACTCACTAGTGGCATAGACACTTTCCACTTCAAGGACGAATGGGTTAATGCTGCTCATGAGTGTTCCAAAATGTTTATACAATTGCTTATAAAAGATGACATGTCCAAGTATGAAGAACTCACTAAGGAATTAAAACAAGCAAAATAAATATATCAAGGTTCAAAGGAAACTCAAAGTACAGAGATCTTGACACCCAGCTTAAAAATAAACTGTCCAAGTACGAAACTGAGGTCATAGACAGAAAAACAACAAAACTGCAATGAGACCAAAGTGATTACGAGAAGGGTAACATTACATACTGGGCTAGGAAATGGTCTATAAGCAGGGGCCGCTTGAGAGTGAGGTTTGGGAAACAAACTACTAAAAACAGCAAAAGCCATGGATGCTGCCACTCTGAAGGCAGATTGAACAATTCAGAACCTAGCACCAGTGGTAACTAAGGGCCTTTTTTACAAAAGAAACAGCCCCCAAAAGATCCAGGAAAAGACAAAGGAAAATCAGGAAGGGGAAACGGGGTGGACGAAGCACAAACAGGAAGAGGAAGAGCATTGAAAAAAAGAAGAAGAGATCTAAATTATAAATATTAAATCTGTCCAACCTCATTTTGAATAATTCCCAACCATCGGTTCTTCAAAAGGGACTTAGCTTCATCCCTACACCCCCTGTTAATGATTTCCAGATCTTCGTTGATCTTCATAAGTTTTTCAGAAAACTTAAGTTAAAACTTTTCAAGAGAGTCATTTAACATTCCATCTGTCTCAGAAATTGGGATTTCCATAGAAAAAAGGGTACCATCAGTGGAAGACTTGGACTATATGTTGTGAGCAATATTAAATATGCCTGAAAATGAAATCGCACTTCTCTGGGATTGTAATTGTTGATAATCCAATGGTGGACCCACTTACAGGCCACATGAATTTGCAGATACCCACAGACTTGGACTTTACTGCTGATACTGAACCTGGTAATCCCACAGAGGACAGTGTAATCTGATTGAAACTTCTGCTAGTTTTGATGCTCCTGAATCTTTACGGTTTGCAAATGATGAGCATTATGATCTTGTGACCTCCCATGACATCGTAGGTCCAGGCATTGCTACAGCAAGCAAGTACATTTCTAAACTGAGAAAGGAAAGGTTTAAAGCTAAATCTGTATTTTGTCCTCAGGTTTACAACACTGTTATTAATGCCCACGAGAAATCAGTATGTCGGCAGGTCAAGAAAGTTCTGGATGAAAATGTTGCCCCCCATAAAAAAGTAACCTAACCAGAAAAGAACGCTTGACATTAGAAGAATTACCCAAAAATACATCAGTTGTTATTAAACCAGCTGATAAAGGGGGCAACATCATCATTCGGAATAAAGATCATTATAGGAACATTTTCCTATCTCTCTTTTAGATAATGAGCATAATTACAGGGAACTCAACGGTGAGCCTACTATGTTGTTTAGGAAGGAACTGCATTTTCTGCTTTCTACAGCTTTAGCAAATGGAGAAATTTCTGAGGGGGAGTACAAGTTTATCTGGCAGGAATATCTTACTAACCCAGGATTTAAAATCTTACCTAAAATCCACAAAAACAAAGAGAACCCACCAGGTAAGACCATCGTCACGGGGTCTGGCTTGATGACACAAAAGCTTGGAAAATTCATCGATTTATTTCTTCAGTTTAGCATTGTTAAGGTAAAATCTTATATTAAAGACACAGGGGATCTTCTGAAGAAGCTTAAAAGCCTGACCTGGGAGGATAGTTACACCTGGGTAGGTATTGATGTGGAAGTTTTATATACTTCCATACAACATCACCAGGTCCTATTAACCATCACATACTTCCTAGAGAAGCTCTCTAAAACTGAAAATGTACCAGTGGAGTTAATTTTGAAATCATTGGATTTCATGTTAAAACACAATCATTTTGAATTCAAGGGACAACACTTTTTGTAAACATGTGGCACAGCTATGGGTGTCGTAATGGCACCCAGCTATGCCAATCTTTTTTTAGGCTACTGGGATCAAAACATTGTCTTTAACAAAACTATTAATCCATTCTATAAAGATGTTAAATACTGATTTCATTTTATAGACAATGTCATTTATATTTGGCAGGGGGACACGCAGGATGTACCCAATTTCATCAACTGGCTCTATATAAACAATTTGAATCTCAGATTTACTTACACAACCAGTAAGTACAATCTGAAATGTTTTTGATGTGACATTATTAGTCAATGAAAATGATGGTAAGGTGATAGACAAGATGCTACAGAAAACCAACAGCAACACATTCTGTACTTTACTGTATGCTAACAGTGCCCCCACCCCAGTTTAAGGAACTCCATTCCTTATAACCAACTTTTGAGGCAATGTAGAGATTGTAGTGCTACCTTGCCTTTGAACATCAAGCAGATGAATTGATTGAGAGGTTTTTGGACAGAGGATATGATAGCAATTTAATGAAAAGGTCCAAAAACAATGATAGTAATATTCCTAGAGAATCTCTACTGACTGATTAAGTACCTGATACTATGTATATTATGCCAAGCACTTTCATCACTGAATATAACCATGTGGCAGACCAGATAGGTAATGTAATTTACAAGAATTGGCCTGTGCTGCTCAGTGACAATGGGGTGGGTACAGCAGTGGGTCCCAGACCACATGTTACATTCAGTACAGCTATTAATTTCAAATATAGACTTGTCCACCGCAGACTAAAGGAGACCGGTGAGACTAGTGATTCCAACAGAAGCTGGTGATTCCAACAGAAGCTGGTTACCAAAAAGACCTAAAGGTTTTTACAAATGCACTAGATGGAATGTCTGTAGATATGTGGTTGGTAGCAATCATTTCCAACATCCCAAATGCCAAGAGATCAGCACTGACATTCACAAATTAATCACATGTGACATCCCACATGTTGTTTATGCATTGTGATATAGCTGCCAACTGATATACGTGGGTAGGACAGTTCATCCACTTAAACAGTGCATACAAGAACATGTGAGCTCAATCATTAACAATAGACAAGACACATCAATAGGCATACATTTCACTTTGCAGCATGTGTCTAAACCTGAGGACCTCAAATTTATGGCTTTTGAGTGGGTTCCCCCACCTCGAATGGGGGAGTGACAGAGTAAATTTATCATTACAAAAGAAAAGTAAGTGAATCTTCAAATTGAACTGTGTGAAACCTGCAGGTCTCAATGATCAGTGGGACCTCAAACCATTTTTAAAGAACTGAACCAGTAGCATAGCCCTTTTCTCTTAGAAGTGTTAACTATATTGTACTTTTTGAAATGTTCATGTTATACCAATAGCAACCACAGTTTAAAAATATTTTTTTCTCTTTTTCCCTTTCATTTTCAGGTGTGTCTTTCAACATTTTTAGAGAGATATAACTCTATGGATTTTCACCCCCTTCCTACCCGGTATGTAACTTACTCACAAGGGGGTCTTTGATTGCTGATGCCATGAAATCAACCATTTGTAGAGGTCCAATTTAATTTGTCTCTATCATCTTTTTTTCATCGCCACTGTTCAACCTATTGCTGTTAGAAAGGCCAAGGCTGAGAACGAGCTTAGATTAGCGAGAGGGATCAGGGAGGGGGGGGTGGAATTCTTTAGAAAGATTAGGGAGTGGAGGAAGGTGGAGGGGAAGATAAGAAAGCTGAGGGAGGGGGATGGGTAAAGGGGGAATGGAGTAGGCTGAAGTGTTAAACGATTTTTTCAGCTTCGTCTTCACTAGGGAAAGGGATGGGCCATTGCCTCAGGGACGGGGCAGAAAGGGGAGCCACAGGGGGGCTCTCACAGATGGGGAGATCCAGGTAAGGGAGGGTGAGGGAGGCTCTCAAGTCCTTGAGAATGGATAAAGCTTCAGGGCCAGATGGCAGATGGCATTCACCCAAGGGTTCTAAAGGAACCGGCAGATGTCCTGGTGGCTCCAATGACGGACCCATTCAATTCTTCTCTCCAGTCAGGATGGGTCCCTCTAGACTGGAGGGTGGCCATGTCATGCCCCTCCACAAGAGTGAACCTAGGAATGATTCGGGGAACTACAGACCGATCAGCCTCTCATCTATAGTAGGGAAAATGTTGGAGGCCATCTTGAAAGAACAGATGGTAGAGTTTGTGGAGGTAAATGGTTTTCAGGATGAAAACCAACATGGGTTTGTCCAGGGGAAATCATATCAAATAAACCTGGTGAATTTTTTGACTCGATAACAGGGTCCCTGGATGGAGGAAAGTTGGTTGATGTCCTCTACCTGGACTTCAGCAAGGCTTTCAATTCAGTCCTGCATGGAAGGCTAATTTGGAAATTAAGACAACTGAGGGTGGGAGATAAGCTAGTGAGGTGGATAGCAAATTGGCTTGAGAATAGACAGCAGAGGGTCGTGGTAAGGGACAAAGTCTCGACACCCAGAGAGGTCATCAGTGGGGTCCCACAGGGCTCAGTTTTGGGTCCTATCCTTTTTAATGTATTCATTGCAGACATCGGGGAGGGGTCAGTAGTAAAATGAGTTTATCCGCTGATGATACTAAATTGGCGCAGTGGTAGATAGTGAGGAGGGAAGGAGGGCACTACAGGATGACCTGTAGAAACTGGAAAACTGGGCCCACACGTGGCAGTTGCGGTTTAATGCACACACATGCAGGATTCTGCACTTGGGTGTTAGGAACCTTAGGTATAGCTACCACTTAGGGGGTACAGTTGACTGCTGTGACAATGGGAAAGGATCTGGGGTTATGATTGATGCCAAGGGGAATTGCTCGGAGCATTGCAGGAGAGCAGCAACTAAGGCAAAGAAAATGCTTGGGTATATTGCAGAGGGATAACATCCAGGAGAAGGGAGGTTATACTTCCCCTGTACACCTCACTAGTGAGACCGCATCTGGAGTACTGTGGGCAGTTCTGGCACCCACACCTAAAAAAGGACATCACACTGCTGGAGAGAGTCCAGAGAAGGGCAACGAGGATGATCAGTGGTCCAGAGGGGTTGTCATATGAGGATAGACTCAGAGAGCTGAACATGTACTCTCTAGAGGACAGAAGGGATGGGGGGATATGATAGAGACCTTCAAATACCTAGAGGGGTTCAACAAAGGGAACAAGGAGTGTCTGTTCAAATTGAGGGAGGAAGGGACTACAAGAGGCCATATTCTAAAGTTAGTAAGGAGGTCGTACGGGGGGGATGCAAGGGGGCATTATTTCACAGAGAGGGTGATGGCACCCTGAAATGTATTGCCAAATGATCTGGTAAAAATGGAAACTGTGGAAGATTTCAAGAATGGTTGGGACAGGCACAGGGGCACGGTACGGAGTGGGGGTAAGATGAACACCAGAGTTGTACAGGGTGGGGAAGTAGGTGGGAGGGGGGAAATAATGGGGGAGGTAGAGCAGCTACTCTGCACTACCAGTGAGCTGCGTCGGGCAGACAAGATAAACCAGTAGGTCTAACCTGCTGGCAACTATGTATGCATTTATCTATCTGTTAATTATCTTAGATTTATCTAGTGCTTTATTTAGCAGCTGTAATCTAGTAGCTCATACTTTTAGATAGAAATATTAGCAATGTTTTGAATGTAGTTTTGCATTAAGATACAAATTATCATTTAGTTTGTTTAATTTTGTAATAGACTTGGTTTTTGTGTTGTCACAAGGTTTAAAATATTTCTATGCAAATGTATTTCTCATGAATATTCATGTTTTCTATGCTTATAAGGTGACCGCTTTCCTACCAGCCCCACCCCCTGATGAACACTTGAGAGAGTCAAAGCGCTGGGGTCTGAGCTAAAGCAGCAGTTTTATGTTGTAAGATAAACAATTTGATTTGCTCTAACTCATGACTTTTCGCATTGAGCAATAAATGTACTTTTGCTTTAAAAGCTAAGTTCATTTAGTTTTGTTCTGAGTGTAACTACCACTTGACTGACTTTCATTATTGGTTGTTCAGGGCAGGCCACCCTGACAGTAGTGTGCACTGGACCTGCACTGCGGATCATGGCCAAAGCATGAAGCAACATTTTGGCATAGCAGAGTTATACTGGTGTAGTGTGATTAGGTCAGTAGAAAAAGGGGCTCTGGAATGTCTGGAATATTTCCTAATGTAACACAGCCTGTCTACTTCCACAGATTGGAGTTGAACAACATCTCACTGCTGCCCTGTCCATTCAGTACAATGCAGATCCCCCCTCTCCCACTGCACTATTTTCTTCATGAGGAAAAGAAAGTTTAACCCTTAGGCCGTTGCTGACAGAATTAGAAGGTATAGAAATTTTGGAATGTTATATCAATCCGTAGCACAGCAAGGGTTAATATAGCTTCAAGGTTCACAGTATAGAAGGAATGTGCTGGGCCATCAGGTAAAAGCTTCAGTTTTAACTCCTTGAAACATATGAGGAATGTGGTTGGAGATCAGATAAAGGCTTAAACTGAAACTCCTAGAGATATTTAATAGACTATGATGTTTATGGTTTTGTTTTTCTAGTATCGTGGCATAAATGTGGGACTTTTACATACGAACATACGAAATTTGCCAGCAGATAAAGGCCTAGAGGTCTATTAAGTCTGCTCGAATGTGCAGCTAGCACCCCTTATTCTGCAGCTGCCCCTTCCTTCCACCCTTCCCCTTCATTAACCCTCCCCCTTGTCCTGTCCCATCCTCGTTTGAAGCAGTCCACTGTTCTACTGCATACCACTTCAGCAGGTAACGATTCCACCCAGCCACCACCTCTCTGTAAAAACTGTCTCCTCATCTCCCTCCTGAACCTTCCTTGCTCCAGTCTCATATCATGGCCCCTGGTGGCCCTCCCTCCCTTACTTTGAACAGCCCTCTGTACCTGTCTTGTTTATTCCTTTCATGTATTTAAAGGTTTCAATCATGTCACCCCTATCTCCTCTCCTCCAGTGAGTACATGTTCAACTCTTCAACCTCCTCTCGTATGATAAGTCCCCAGCCCCTTGATCATCTTTGTCGCTTCGCGCCTGCACCCTCCAGTAACTTAATGTCCCTCTTCAGATACGGATGCCAGTACTGCACGCAGTACTCCAGGTGTGGTCTAACTAATGACCTATACAGTGGCAGAATCACCTCCTCCCTCCTCGAGGACATACCCCTTGCAATACAACCCAGCATTTTGCTGGCCTTTGCAGCTGCCTTCCTACATTGTGCCGAGTTGTTCATTGATCCTGTAACGAGAACACCCAGATCCTTCTCCTCCTCTGTCTGGGCTAGCTGCACTCCCCCTAGCTGGTAACTCCTCCTTGGGTTCTTCATCCCAAAATGCAGCACCTTGCACTTTTTGGCATAAAACCCCAGTTGCCAGGTGTCTGACCAGGTTTCAAGCTTTGCCAGATCATCCTGCAACCCCTGCCATCCCCCTAGGTCATCCACCACCGCGCCTACCTTGGTATCATCAGCAAACAGACTGATCTTGCTCTTGATGTCCCATGATATGTCTGCAATGAATATCCCAAACAACACTGGTCCCAACACCGAGCCCTGTGGAACACCGCTCGTCACTGCCCTTGGGAATGAGAGCTCCCCACCCACCACCACCCTCTGTTGCCTTCCCTGCAGCCAGTTTCCTACCCATCTCACCAGCTTTGCACCCGCCCCTGTGCCTACTAACTTCCTTCCCAGCCTTCCATGTGGCACTGAGTCGAATGCCTTACTGAAGTCCAGATACAGGACATCCACTGCATGGCCCCTGTCCAGTTGCCTAGTTACCCAGTCATAGAACTCGACCAGGTTGGTTTGGCAGGATCTGCCACATATGAAGCCATGCTGTCTGTCCTGTAGTCCTTTGGCCTCTAGGAGGGCCACCAGCCTCTCCTTCAGGATAGTCTCCATTAGCTTACCCACGATGGATGTGAGGCTCACTGGCCTGTAGTTTCCCGGTTCATCCTTGGGGCCACTGTTGTGGAGGGGCACCACATGAGCCATCCTCCAGTCCTGAGGTACACACTCAATGTAGTGAGGCATTAAATAGGTCTGCCAAGGTCCTGCAAGGACCTCTGCCAGCTCCTTCAGTACCCTGGGTGGATGCCATCTGGGCCTGGTGCCTTGTCCACCCTCAGTGCCTTCAAACCCTCTCGAACTCTGCTCTCATGATTTACCCATCTGTCACCACTTCCCCTGCTTCTGCCATTTCTCCCACCTTGGGTGTTACCCCTTCTCTTTAGTAAATACTGAGCAGAAGTACTCATTTAGTGCTTCTGCCTTATCGCACCCTGCTTCCACCCAACCCTCCTTCCTAATCCTTATTATATGGTCCTTACAGCCCTTTCTCCCTGATGTACTTAAAGAAGTCCTTCTCCCTTCTTAATGCCTTGTGCCAGCCTGAGTTCTGTAGATGCTTTGGCTCCCTTACTGCCCTTGTCACCTCCTTCGATTCTGTCAAGTACCTCCTGTCCTCCCCCCTCCCTGTTTCTTGTACTTCCCAAAGGCAGCTGCTTTCCTCCTTACCTTTTCCATGACCTCCTTGCTCAACCAGATCGGTTTCTTAGCCCTAGCCTTCTTGCTCTGGGCTTTGCAGCAGGTTTTGGTTGCCTCCACTATCCCCAGCTTTATGAGCTCCCACCTCTGGTTAGTGCCCATACTAGATTGAATTCTGGCCAGGTATCCTTTTACCACTTCCCCCATCCTCCCAAAATCGGCCCTCCTGAAGTCCAGTACATCACAATAAACAATACAACTGAGTCACACATTAATTATATATCTCTTCCCCAGTATCAGTCGTTGTTCAGTATTTGTGGTCAATGCGTCAGTGCTGAACCAACATTGTTGTGACTGTGCTCCAGAGGTCTGTATCAGGGGCTATTGTACTTTACGCTGCAGGTAGATGCAGGATTCCATTGAAAATTAGATGTTGCAACTCATTTGAGCTGTCCTGGGTAAATAAATTGTAAACAACATTAGGATGACAGCACATCATCAGCTCCACATTTCTATGCTGATATCATAAGCCCCCATCTTCTACTGAAATGACAAATTGTGCAAATAACTATTTGCATTCACTATAAGTAAGATTCCTCTGAAACCAAGACACTGCATCTCAGCTGGTCACTACTGGGAAAATACCTTGTAACAACAGGTACAATCAGGACCTCACTGACAATGAGACACTGCATGCTAACTGACCAATTCTGGGTAACTACATTGTCAAAATGTATAAAAGCAGGACCCTAATAAAAATGAGATTTTGCATTTTTGCTGTGCTAACTCTACTACAGTAAATACACTGTAAAAGTGTGTAAAAGCAGGACCCCACTGAAAATGAAATATTGCAGCCCTGATACTTTATCCTGCTAATGACACTCACATTCACACCGTTTGCATGTGCACAACTGCCGTAACAGCTACGTGTGTGTGTATATTTTCAAAGGAGGGGGGGGTGTATGTCCAGAACCAAAAACACTGTTCACTGCATTACCTTGCTGTTTATAGTTTTGTTTGTTGTACTATTGTGGCGTCAGTGTGGGACTTTTACATCACAATAATGCAGGTACATCTAAGTTACGCATTCATTCTATGGGCTGGATATTCTAAAGATGGCACGGGGCTTGCATAAAGACCTGTGTCAACCCTGTTGTTTGGTGCAGCTGTGCCAAACTCCTTTGATGTGACTGCACCCAAGTTTATTATCTCGGGTGCAGTTGCAACACTTTCCACACTTTACGACAGCTTGCGCCAGAGATTTAGCACAAGCCCCATAAAAAGGGTCCCCAAATGCTGCTGGGTAGATCAGGGAGAAGCTGGTCTAACTTGCAACATTGGCCCCCAAGTTTGAAAATCCCAATCGCCAGCCGGGTGAATGGTGCAAACCCTGTGCGCCAAACAATCAGCACACCAAGGGCGTGCGGCATTCTCGGCGGCTCCAAAAAAAGAGCCCTATATCTCTTCCAAAGAATCAGTCCTTCCCCTAGTTTTCATTTTGTTAAGCTGATAACCTTGTAATTGTTCTTTGGTCAGTTCCACAACTTATTGCTTAGTAACTTATTTTTGTCAATGTATTCCTAGCCATAATTGTCCTGTTTATTTTTGTTATACTTTTTCTATTTCTATGTATTTTATATTCTGTATTTTTGTATCTGTTATCATTTCCCCTTTCCCCAAGACACATCTGAAAATGAGCTGTGACCAGCTCAGTATGTCTTTCAAGAAAGAAAGAAAGACAGAAGACTTATCATATTAATGCATTAGCAGCCGTATTAACATTTAACATTCCTGCCTTAAAACTGTGGACTAGCTCCTCCATGTTAACAAGGTAAAACAATAAAGTCAAACAACCTAACATTATTTTGTGTTCTCCCCACACACACACACACACACACACACACACACTCCATCCCTTGCCCTTAGATTTTTTTTTTTTTTGAGGTTTACAGATCTGACAGACCACCTTTGTTTTCTGAGTAGGGGGTCATACTGGTATGAGGTCACAGAGGACCCATTCAAGTCCTCTTCTGTCTTGCCCCAGTTTCTTTGCCAAAACTTCACACTTTTTTCAGAAGAGGCAGATCTCTTTTTGTAACTTTGGTTGACCTCTTGTCCTGCAATGTCAGGTTGCCACTTGCAAGGTCTCTGCAACTGGGGTCGAAGGGGGCATAGTACTTTTTTTTGCTTTTTCCAGTGATTCCACATTGGGTGCTGCTTTCTGTTCCAGAGATTCAACTGGGGGATCTGTTTTCTGTTCCTCTGATACCACTTCAGGGGTATTCGGAAGTTGCTGGTTCGGGGAATCCTGGGATAGGTCCACACCATCCAGAGTAATGACAATATCCTCTGAGGTGTGGGTCTCCATTAGCAGCTGAATTTCCAGTGGTGGCTGGAATTCCATTCCTTGGGGGGCCCCAACTTATACGTTACCTGATGTGTCCTCTGCCTCTGCATTCTTTGATTCTTGCTGGGCCTTTGTCACTGCTTGAAACATGTCTGGTGGATTAAGTGGAGCATTCATCACATCTGGAACTGTGTCTGCATGAGGTGTTTTGGGGGACATCTGTCATCCTTCTTTGGACCAGCCCTCTGAGCATGACTGATGTAGAAGTCATGCTCAGCCTGATCAATAGGCTCACCTTTGTTGTGGGTGGCCCATTGGCAGGACCTGTACGAGTGGCCCAAATCAATGCACAGGTAACATCACATAGTACTGTATTATGACATTTGGAGCTGAGATGACCAAACTCTGAGCAGAGACCACACCAGACCTTGTCGCTGGCACTGTTCAGATGAGAGATGGCACCACACCTGTAGCAGGCCTTTAGCTGACCTTGATAATAAAGCACCTCTCTATCCTGGCCTAAAAAAAGCAGCCTGACAAGTGATGTATACCTGAATCAGAATGCAGCAATCAAACTCTTATTTGCCACCCCCCAGTCCAGATGTATTCCGAGTCAATAATTGGGTCAGGCTTCTCTATCACCATGCACCTCCACTTGAGTCAGTATAAGGTATCTATAACACTGACACCCTCATTTTTGAAGAGGATGGTGATAGTCTTTACTGCAAGATTAGTGAGATGGACAGCTAGGAAAGGTGACCATACCAAGGTGTTTTTCAGTACTGTACATTTCTGCCAGAACCAGTCAAGTTCTGCAGGAGACTTAAAACTTACATCATAAAAGAAGTCATCAACTGAGTGGATTAGTACAAAAGTTTCAGAGGCACAAAATCCCATCTCAACTTTTAATTGGGGTCTGGGCCACAAACACATGATCCAGGACTTCTTCCATTCTTCACTTGCAGTGAAGGCGAACAGCAATTCTGCACATGGCAGGTACGGCAGTCATTTTGAAAAAATATCACTTTTGCTTTGGGAGAGGAGACTGGCCTTGGTAAATCTTTGCAAGTCCCAGGCTGTGGAGAACATAGTATAGATGGTCCTGGTACAGAGGCAGACAGCTGTGGCTAACTAGATAAAGGAGTTACTATAGAGTGCAACTGGTAATGATGCTGGGAGGGGAGGGCTGACAGGGCAGTAAGTTGTCCACCATTTCTTCCCTAGGCTCTGAGAAATGGTATATAGGACACAGTGCAATTGGAGAGGGCTGCTCTTGGTACACTTTGAGAGAGTGCAAATCGTGGTGTGATACCTCTGGAACAGGGTCGACCCCTGGCTGAGGCTGCAGCCTAACAGGTCTTGGTAAAACTCTATGTTATGGAGGAACTTCATACACCACAATGCTCCCACCTATTCCAGGCTTGAACAGGATGGGGTCTGTTGAGAAAATAAAGGAATATGGGACTTCTAATAAGAATTTCTGAGAAAACATGGTAGACTCTTTTTCACTCATAGTAGAGTTTTCCTGGTCCAGCTCACATATTAGGCCCCTGGGGGGTTCTGTAGTGGCCAGGAACCCTGTACACCTTTATCTTAAACAATTAAGCCCTTGACCCCAGGATTAACTTCAGTTGCAGCTTGCACAGTGGATTCTTCATTTATTGTTAAGGGCATAGGGATCACCACTGACCAACATTTATTAGGGGAGTACCCTGGACTCCACCTGGACTCATCAGGGTTTTTTTTCAACCTGCCTTTTGTAATATTTTAGAAACATCAAACTTAACCACCTAGGGATGGTTCTGCAATTTCTTAGACTGCTTTTTCTGAGAGACTCCCCTACATACTTCCCTTTTGGTGCCGTGACCCAGAACAAACCTGGGGAATGTATGTGCATAGGCAGTATGTTGTACTGAGGCTGGAATATGCTGTCCTTGGGCTGCATCAGACCAGAGTTGATTTTCCCAACTTTCCTTTATGTCAAAGGGGCCAGCTGCCCTATGGGCTCCTCGACCAAGAAGCCATCAGAGGCAAGAGTCACTTTGTAGAAAAGCATAGGAACTACAGAATGTGTATTATTTTTTTTTTTAGTTTATCCTTTTTTCCCTGGCATGCAGTCTGCCTTACCTGCCCCACGTCCAGACATCCTCTCAGGCTTCTGGCTGCTGTCCCAAGGATCTCCCCACTCCACATCAGGCCTTGCAGCATTCTACCCATGCGGCTTGCCCACCGTGGCGAGGTGGTGGAGATACCCCCTACACTCAACCACCAGACCAGGATCCAGTATCGCTGCGCACCCTAGGTACCTGTGAGTCCTCTGCAGAAACGGCCATCATGCAGCCGTGACTGGTGCCCTTCTTTTCCTTGTTCTACCCCCTTGACATGCAAGGCATGCAATGACACCAATGGACAGGGGCGCACATGCTACTGCACGCACCTCTTCCCTGCATCGGCCCCAGCACATCCCCTTTAGACTGCCTGTGTACTGTGCTGCCTCCAGCTACCACCAGCGGCCACCAGCACACTGACGGCAGTGCGCCCCCGGAGAAGGAGATCAGTCCTTTGGATGCTCAATCCTTCTCCTCCCCAGCCAACCCCAGATGACCCAGGCTCATTCCCGAACCCGAGTCACCGGCATGGAGCGAGGTGTGGCATCCAGCACCTCAACCCTCAGTGCCACTGGGCTGGCCAGAATGTGTATTATAAAAAGTAAATCAGTACTTATAGGCAGGCCAGTAAATGATTCAGCACAGCCTGCCCCTTCCCCCCAACCGAGTCTCCAGTGATTTCAGCATAGCACAGTCTGAAACTGCACTAGGGAGAGCGGTAAAACAAGAAGCACTAGCAGGCAGAGGAGTTTACTTGATCAAAGCATGCACATCAAAAGAGCTGCCAATCTGATAATGCAACTAACAGCTGGTGGCCAGCTGATCTGGGCTTCTTGTGGTGAGTTCCACTGTGTCACTCAACCTGTCTGATGTAGGAGTGGTTTCCATTTCTTGAGATGCAGTATTTTGCTCCAAACTCTCCTCTGTTGGCATCATGTTTGATATTGGGGTAGTAGGTGTAGTAGCATTTGTTGCATACACAGATGCTGCTTTTCAAGTTTGCAGTGTTCTGCTTCTTTTAAGATCATTTGGAGCAGGGCAGCCTTCTTGCGCCCTAGCTCTTCATCCAACTGAAGTTTGTCGGATGTGGAAGTCAACAAAAGACCAAGGAGATCCAAGCTAAGGGCTCCAGAAATCTCCTCAGGCATAGATTCAGGTACAGGACAGACTTTTCCAGGAGCAGACGAGGCACTCACATCTTCTATGTCACCTCTGGTTGCAGGTTGCTGTACCATGTCAAGAAACGTCTGAACATCGATACCTTTTTTGTGCAAAGCAACTGAATGCTGCTTAGATGCTGCAGAAGTAGAAATAGGGACTTCCAAAATATTCCAGGTGAAGTGGGAAGCTATCTCCATCACCCAGGCCACCATTACATTCTCTCCTCCAGGATCCTACATCTTCCAACAGGAAGCAAGCAGCAGCCTTCTGGAAGAGTAGGGGAATTTTCTATTTGATGAAAAAAAATATATACATAACAAAAATCTCAAATTATAATCGTGGTGCAAACTATTAAACAGGTTCACATTGTTCATAGCATATTAACCCCTACCTAAGACTAATCCAGCTCTTGTGGGTAACTGTACTACTCAAATCACGTTCAACCATTATAACAGTGACCTCATATCCAGTATATCAAAAAAGGAGACAATAATACAAAAACAGAAACTAACAGAAATATACAATGGCTGAAACTTAAACTTAAGCCATTATGCAATCAACATTTATCCATTGTTCGGTAAGGTTTCGTGTAGACAATACATTACTATCTTGTTTATCAAGAAACTGCAGCTCATGCTTGATCTCTTAAAGAAGTGCTGCAGGTGTTAACTCCGGCTACTGGAAAATCAGTCTGCATCTAGTCTACCACAGAAAAAACGTTATACATATAAAAATAAGTCTCAAAGTTCCTGCCTCATAATGCCTCTGTGACACAAGATGTCCCCTAATTATATTCTCATAAGGGACTGCTAGCCACATTCTGTCATTCCACTGGATTTCCAGTGATTGCCAGAAACTCCTAGCAAAGTTGCATTCTTAAAATAAATGTTCCACTGTTTCCATTAACTATTGGCACATAAATCTAGGGCATGACCTTTCCTGGAAGCTTTTATACTTAGAGTTACCCTTCACTACATGCCTTCCATGGCAGATTAACCACATAGTATTCCACATTCTGTGGGGAGGCCTTTTGCTCACCAAGTGCTGTTCGATTTTCTGCTTTCAGAAGGGTTTACTTCTTCGTATTCTGTTTGTACGATATACCCCTGCTCTTGGACAATGTCATGAATTTTGTGTCTGTTGACAAAAGATACTTGCTTTATGGTCAGATGCCATTTCTTCAATTTTTCCAAAACTGGCAGAAAATACACAGCTATATCTGAAGACTTTCTCACTTTATTAGTGCCACTGTGCCATTTGTCTAACAAAGAGTACAACCATTTCCCAACCCAAGGCTTCCAAAAAGACATGACCCCTTGTAAAAGTGTGCTAAAATTCCCCAAAAAATGTAAATACTCAAAAAAAAGAAACCCACTGGGTCAATTAAGTTTAGTATACTCTGTTTAATCAATAAGTATAACATGTTTCACTTAAGGATTAAGCCTTCTTTCCCCATATTAACTGAAAAACTGTGCTTAATTAGTTGGCCTCCAATTCTTTCAGTGGCAGATAAACGACTCTAAGATAAGTAAAAAGTGGAAGCAAAAAGGTCCTAACCATTGCAGCCTTTTTCCCCTTTGTTTGCTGCCATCTTTTCCAAGTCTGGACCCTTTCCTCAAAAACTTAAATTTTTCTCTCCAGTTTACCAGCACTATGTTACCATGACCAAATGTAATGCCTCAAATGGTGATTAGAGAGTTTGATGTGGGAATACCACAAATGTCAGGGACTTGAGTTGTTTGATTACTGATAATATACCCTCTGCTTTTCCCTGTATTTATCTTAGCTCCAGATACTTCTGAATATACATTAAATTGTGCAACAGCATGAAGGGATATGTCGGGTCAATGGGGTGCCGGCAGATGTGGGGACAGCGGGACGTTGATGGGGGGAGCTCTGTTGAGGTGGCGGCCCTTGCAGCCCACGAGAGTGGCCGGCCAGGACGGCTGGGGGGATTACGAACATACAAAATTTGTCAGCAGATAAAGGCTTAGTGGTCTATCAAGTCTCCTTGAATGTGCAGCTAGCACCCCTATCCTGCAGCTGCCCCACCCACCCACCCTCTCTTTGCCCTCTCCCAGCCCCTTTGAAGCAGCCCACTGTTCTATTGGATACCACTTCCGCCAGTAATGCATTCCACCCATCTGTCACCCTCTCTGTAAAAAAGTGTCTCCTCATCTCCCTCCTGAACCTTCCTCCCTCCAGTCTCATATCATGGCCCCAGGTGTTCCTTCCCTCCCTTAGTTTGAACAGCCCCTCCATACCTGTCTTGTTTATTCCTTTCATGTACTTGAAGGTTTCAATCATATCCCCCCGTCCCTCCTCTCCTCCAGTGAGTACATGTTCAATTCCCTCAGCCTCCTCTCATATGGTAAGTCCCCCAGCCCCTGGATCATCTTTGTTTCCCTGTGCTGCACTCCCTCCAGTAATTCAATGTCCGCCTTCAGATATGAGCACCAGTACTGCATGCCGTACTCCAGGTGTGGTCTAACTAAAGATCTATACAGAGGCAGAATCATCTCCCTCTCCTTGAGGATATACCCCTTGCTATGCAACCCAGCATTTTGTTGGCCTTTGCAGCTACTTTCCTCCATTGAACTGAGTTGTTCATTGACCCCATAATGAGCACCCCCAGATCCTTCTCCTCCTCTGTCTCAGATTAAAAGAATAAGCAAAAAAAAAAAACCTGTTCAATAGCTTTCGTTCTTGAAATGTGGTCTTTTATAAACAAACAAATGACGTCTACATATGCTTACACAGCAGTAGATACTGAACCATCTTGACTCTGCAGACCCTTTATCTGCAGTTGTCCCTGTAAAGTACATAGGAGCAGATCTACGCTTAGTATATACAGTAGCTGGTTTAGTGGCCAACCTTGCCACACTCCTCTCCTAACAGTAATCTGTTGACCCATATATCTATTGATATTAGGAACAATGGAAGCTATTGAATATATTTTTTTCAATCAATCACAAAAAAAGAAGGAATACCATACTTCTCTAATGCAGAAAACAAAAACCCATGGGCACTCAGTCAAATACCTTTTCTTGGTTATTTGATAATATGTACCCCGATAAGAAATCCTTTTCACCCATTTCTATCAATTCTCTAATTGAAATAAGATTATCATGTATACTTCTGCCTATCATAGAGTAGGACTGGTAAGGCATTATTAAATGATGGGGTGCCCCTGCTAATCGAACCATAAGAATCTTCATTTGAATTTTTAAATCTGAGTTCATAAGGCATAATGGGTTCAGTTTTTCAGATCAGATATGTCCTCTTTCCTAAATAAGAAAATTTGGCTAGTTCTACCAAATGATGAGCTAGGTTTTCCACCACCCAAAATCTAGTTAAATGTTACTTACAACATATCAGCCATCTGGTCCATGTACAGCACTTCTTATAAAGGTCAGTCATGTGGGCATCCTGTCCAGGGGCCGTATTATTGCTTAGGGACTTTGTAGCTACTTTCACCTCCTTAAGCATGAATATATCAATTAGTTTATCCAGAGAGACAGGTAAGAACTGCAGAAGACTCAAAAAAAAGATGCTGCATCAGGGGGATCAGTGGCAGGTATTTCAAACATATTTTTTAGATAGTCTCATACTATGCCCTCAGTTTCCATCTGCGTATTTTTATAATCCCATAAGTATCTTTTACTTGTTTTAAATTTTGCCTTTTAGCTCTGTCTTTGCAACTGTCAAATACATTTCCACCTCCTACTTTGTGCTGCTTCCATGTTCTATTAATTGGGATGTGACTCTGCTGTATTGAATGTTCTTCATTTCAGATTTAATTTTTTGTATTTGCGTTGGATATGTACTTATCTCTTCATATGTCAGTGACAATAATCTCACTAACTAGGTTCTTAAGGAGAGGTACTTTTTATATTCCTCACTTCTGATCTTCTGTGACTGTTTTAGTAGGCACTTCTTTATTTCTATTTTTGTCTCTTCCCTCCAATCACTAATGTTATCAAACATACATGATACTTATTTCCTGGCTTTCAAAAGGTCTAATAACTTTGCATTTATACCGTCATGTTCCAATAATGAGGAATTTAATTTCCAATATCCCTTCCCTTTTTGTAAACTGTCAGAGGTACTCACATTTGCACTGAGTTTTCCACAGGAATTAAAACTGCTTGCTGTGCCTTTAGATGTCGGAATAAAAAGATAAAATCAATATGGGTGGAAACGTTCCCTCTATAATAAGTATACCCCTATGTTTTGTGTAGTGTTCTATATGCATCAATCAGTCCAGCATTTGATAATAACCTATTCAAAAAATTAGCATTGCAAAACTGTTTCTCAGTTTTTACACCTCGATCTTGTTTAGCTAAAACACAAATAAAGTCCCCACTGCACACAACATTTCTAGCAGTGTACAGATAAACAGGCCAAACAGTTTAACTCTCCATTTCTTAGTCTGTGGAGCGTAAACATTTAAAAGTCTCCACAGGCAGTTATTACATTGAAAATCAATCATCATATCCCTTCCAGTTAAAATAGCTACAAGTTTGGAAACCGAGAGCTGGGTGCCTCTGAACAGAACACCTAAGCCATCACACCTGTCCTCCAAAAAGGAGAAAAAGGACAGACCCTAGCATCACAATTTCTGGGCTTGTGTAATGTCAGAGCACAGGTTCATCCTGGTTTCCTGAACAATGTAGATATCAAAATTTAAATATTTTAGGATGGAAAAGGTTAAAAGTCTCTGTTTTGGGTTCTTGATACTGTTCACATTCAAAGAGGCAATTTTAAGATTTGTGAATGAGGACATTGGTGAGAAAAAGCAATAATATTATGACAAATCAAAGTAAAGAACATTGAAATTAAGGAGGTTTACATAGAGAGCAACCATTTCTGATTTAGCCAAAAAGCGATCACTTCTGGTTCTGAGTCCTGTTCGAACTTTTCATATTCTGGAGGAAGAATGGGTGTCCTCCTCAGTTTCTGAAGATGCCAATCTTTGTGAGGACCAGGTTGATAGGGCTTCTGAGTCCCCAGCTGCATTTAAGTCACTTTTATTTGATGTTAGAGCATCACACTTGTTTTCTAACAGTATCTCAAGTTTCTGCTGCTCCTTACATGACATTCTGTACTATGACTGTTGTCATTTTAATGATCTCTTCCTGGTGACCAAAGTTGTGTCAGGTGGGAGCATAATTTCTACTTCTGCAGGTTTGTCCACAATTTCTTGTTGCGCTTCCATATCCTGGGGGTCAAGCTGGGATACATCCTGTTGTATGATCCTGCCATCCTTCTCTGGTTGATACTATGGTGTCTAGGAGCTGAGGGGGCATTAGCTCATAAATAGCTCTGTGTATTAGTCATAGTATTCAAGCCTATTACCTGTAAGAATATATTCGTTTAAGCCAGCCTTAATCCTCATCCATCATTTCTGAAGGTTTCTCACCCACTAGTGATTCATCGTATGGGAGGACAGCCTGGATTTCTGCAGGCTGTGGCATATCCTTAATGTAAGTTGTTGGTGGTTGAGGCCCTTGAAGTAGTTTATCGTGTTGCTACAATGAGCACATGGAAGCCAGACTAAGATGTTGAGCAGCTTTCTGTGCAGCCACTTGCTGTCTCTTATTAATACAGAACTTCTTGGCATGAAGTAAAAGGTTTCCTGAACAAGGCAGTCATCTCTATTATGTGTTGCCCATTGACATGCTCTGTAGAATGGTCATTGTCTTGGCACATGTTACATTTCAATTCATTCACACAATAAACTACTCAAAGAGTAGGGGAGTTTCCCCAGTGTCATGGCCAACATTCCATCGATGTCAATAAAACAGATCCATGCAACAAACTCCTGAGGGCGTACCTGGAAACAAGCTATAGTAGTGTAGTGTGCCTTTCCTGGTCAAAAATTACAAATAAGTAATGTTAAGCAGCACAATATTAATTTCTTGAAGTGACAGTGTTATGAGGCTGCAAAGAAATAATTTGTCATTAGTTGTTAGTTACCCCCATCATGTTTACTCCCCTGTGTTTAAAAAAATATATCTTGGGGGGAGGGGTTACTAGCTCAGTAAACTAATTTTCATCTCTTTTGTTTCATATAGCACTGCTGATCCCTAGGGAAAGGTGGTGTATGCTGCTATTTAGTTTTACTGCAGGCTTTCTGTAATTTTGTCATTGGTTTTGTAACAGCATTAAAATATTACAAATATTAATGTATTAACGTATGTAAAACTGACTTGGAACAGAGCTCTGCTAAAGTGAGAGGTGCCAGGGAGGCATCAAAGTTGTCAGGAAGTTCGGTGGGGAAAAAGGGTTGCTCCACTTACTGTCACTTAGAAAAAGTATGCCCTCAGCAGAGACTTCCGTGGCAGCAAGTAGTAGCAAAGGAGTGACAATCCAGAAAATACACAGCGCACAACAATTTAGCGTGGGTGCACTACTGAAGGATCCTGCCCAGCTCTGAAATTAAACACCCCATCAAAGCAGAACACTAACAAACCCAGAAGTAGACAGTACCACTACTGATTTAGCAAAGACTTCATGTTTTAAGTATCCAGGTGCTATCAGACATGAACAGGTCAGCCTTTACTGGGCTACCCACCCCTGCACTTCATTCAACAGAACTTCTTTATGGGGTGTGCCCAGGTGTTGTAACAGTCTCTTTTTAAATCAACTAGGTGATGATGTCACTGTTACATCAATATTAAATTAATGACAGCAATTACATACTGCTACAACCCAAAGTGCAAAGAAAATTACAAAGTGCAAAGTGCAATGTGCTTAGTGTTTTTTCTATATAAAAATACACAGTACAAAATACACTTTAAAGCTAATATCCTTCATTTCATTTAACAATGCTTTTAGATTGTTTCTTTGCAATAATCATCCTCCAAACTCTTAAATTCATATTAAATACAAGTAAATATAGTTGTTTAAGGAACTGGCTACTAAACCTGATATGTGGACAAAAAGATAAAAAGTAGAGGAAGATTTCAGTGGGTAGATGGAAATCCACATTCCTTCAAGGCACTAGCTCATAGGTTCTGATCACCCTGTAGTGTACCAAATTGCCTTCGGCCTCCAGGGATCTAAGTAACCAGATGTGCTCATAGTTAAAGGCAGTATACCGTTAGAACGGTGACTGAATTTTGTTGCTGCAATTAGGGTGGCACAATAAGGACGATGATGACCAGGGCAATCTTGATTTTAGATCAGTCCTCAGTCATGCCACCATTTGCGCCCACACAATTTCTAACACTTCCAGGACATGCCCACCCCACTGGAGGTTATATTTAGTTGTGGGGGTGTGGGGGCCAAGGCACCCGCAAAACATGATTATTTCCCGGGATGGAGCTTTGGCATGCTGCGTCCCGGGAGCCACAATGCCTGGAGCAGAATGCCAGGCGACATATTGCATGCACCCATATCGGTGTCGACAAAGTGACTGTCACACCGATATGGGTGAACCATTAAAAGCTGCGTGATTCCTAAAAAAATAGAGTGAATCAGTTAGGAGAAATTATTACTGGAACATTCAAAATGCATTTAAAACTTTCAAAGCATTTTCCTCCATGAAATATATTGTTTCGCTTCTTTTTCTCTGCGAGAATTTGAGTTTGGAGGACTCATTTGCTTACCGTCAAGTCTTAAATCTGTGTCGCATCTGGACCCCTGTTCTGCCTCTAGTACTTGAACCTGTGAGTTACACCCATTAGATACTGACCTGCAGGAAATATACTGCCTACCTCCACGATTCTACAAGCTTGTACCTACATTACTCTGGCACACTGAACTGGAAGTCACCACCGAACCATCAATGTCCTGTACGACTCTTCCACTTCTACATGACTGTTAACAGCCTCCCTCCACTACAAGGACTCGTATATCTCTTTCTCCATCCTGGCCTACAATAAGCTTGCTTGTTTCATCTTACTATGTCCCCATGACACCCATGATTGTATGATGCTCGGAAGTCTAATATGGAATTCACTAAATCTACGGAGACAAAAAACAGTCAGTGATTATGGCTTTCAAATCTTTGAAAGAGAAAATTCAACTCCCAACAGACCAGGATCCCAAAAATGGTGACCCACAGATAGCAACTTGAGAGAAATCAGAAACAGAGGTTTCAATGTTCCAAAAATTCAGAACACCTATGGAAAGATGAGTGCAAACTATTGTCTCATTGAGCTGTGGAACTCACTCCCCCCAGATATTACGAAAATCCCCAAACTGGGTGCTTTCAAAACTGCCATAAACAAGGAACAGTCTGAAACATGAGGCTGCTTTTAAATTGAGGGAAGGGCATTTATCCCATAAAACATGTATGTAGTAATTGTGTACTAAAGGAATAATGCACGACATGGTGTTTGTCATGCTGGGATAACGTCACTCCTGGGGGGGTTGGGCATGAGGCCGTAGGATTGGCAGTCAATGCACCAGGTGTGTGCGTTATCCAAACAACACACACCCTGGAGTGCATTATTCCTATTATACAATGGCTCATTGTTATACAGAATAAAAAAATCATTTTAAAGATTTTTTTTGTGGAAAAATATTTTTGTTTTTTAAAAGAAGATGAAACAATCAATCAAAGGCTCCATAAAACAATCAATCAAAAGCTCCATAAAGCAATCAATCAAAGGCTCCATAAAACAATTAAAAGCTCCATAAAACAATCAATCAATCAAAGGCTCCATAAAATAATCAATCAAAAGCTCCATAAAACAATCAATCAAACGGCTCCATAAAACAATCAATCAAAAGCTCCATAAAACAATCAATCAAAGGCTCCATAAAACAATCAATCAAAGGCTCCATAAAATAATCAAACAAAGGCTCCATAAAACAATCAATCAAAGGCTTATCTACATGGGTTCACAGTGCTGAGACTAGACCTGTGGCGACATGCTGGGATAACGCCATGGGTCCAGCCCCAAACTGACCAATCACAGTCCAAGATTCTTTCTTGCCATTATATAATCATAAATAAACGTATACTACTCGATATATTGTTCTACCTTAATGTACTACCTGGACCTTGCTTAGACTTATGTGAATTCTAACTCTGTACCTCTTATCAGATTTATGCAACAATGCCACTGTAACAGGACAACTTGGTAAACAGGGCTTCTAGCCCCAACAGCTATACCCTGTATGAAAATAAAGGTCTTTGCTACTAATACTGCTACCATCCATCACAGCCTTCAACCAAGACCCCAAATTTCCTTTCCTTATCTCCAGTGTGAGAAATTTCTAGTTTGCTGGACTGGTTTTACCTGCCTACTCATTTTGGTATTCATTAATCTCATTCTTTGAATAATGTTTACTGCTGTGATGTATCTGCCTAGTTAGCCCTTTCTAGCCCTGTTTTTATACCTAGTCTAGCCTGCTTAGTTTAGTTGAATTTTTCATTACACTGCTATGCTGTAGCTTAGTTAACCCCTCTTGTTGATAATTAATTAGCTGCTGCTAACTACTATATTTGTTTGCACTGGATGAATGTGCAGTCACCTCTGCTCTGCTAATTAATTTCATATGGTAGCCAGACTTGTCCCTTGTATCTGCATTTAATAAATACCACTTTTGCTGATTGCTAACCCATACCTCACCTGCTTCTCTTAGACAAGTTAGGTGCTACGTGTCTAGATGACCTGGAAGTCAGATGGTTCTGCTCCTACAGCATAGATCAGCTCCAGTCAGTCCAAGTTGGTGATGCCCAAGGCCCCCTGGTTTTGGATTTCTGTCACACATTGCAATTGCCACAGAAATCAAGGCTAGCAGCAGAATTTGGGTCTGGCCACAATAATTACACAGATACTGCCCCAGTAAGTTAGACAGAGACTGCCCCACTATTTTCTGGCCATTACTCTGCCTGTGTGTAGCTTTATAAGAACTAAAATTTGCCACTAACCATCTCAACTTCTCAAACCCTCCCTATCCAGCCCTAAGAGCACCTCTGAGTCACCCTATTTTTTAATGACACCTTTTTCTGGCTAAAGGCTGCTCGATAATCCGCTGCCTTTTTTTATCACTGCTAATAGGCCAGAATGTGTGTTCCTCATCCCAGTAGTGCTTTCTGGGGTCCACGTAAAACCATACTGGGGCATCAATCCAGCATTTGAGCCCAGCAGTAATAGGAAGCAGTAAAGGCTCATCCTACAGTGTTGGACTAAAAAAGTGTGCCAATTTAAAAAAAACAGAGTGACCCAATAAGGCTCTGAGTGAAGTGAGTTTTGTGGCTAAGATATGCACGGTAGGTTTTTCCTGTTTTCTGAGGGGTAGAGTATTGCCTAAGAGGAGATCTTACAATACTTTTGAGGTAGGAAGAGGCAGAGGATCGTTGCACAGTGTTGGCTAATTGCATCAACTTAAAACTACAAGGACAGTCAACGGCACTCTCAAGGCTATTTAGGCAGGTGGCAGGACTGAATAGGGGGTGGGTTTTACCTGTTTTTGAAACCATAACAGGAAAAGTGCTTGCTGATGCAGAAGGCAATTTGTAATCCTTATGGGGTTAAGCACAAGAGGTGGCTTTGGATGGGACTGGGAGGTTGCCAACCTGACGGGTCAGCTCTTGAGCCTGGAGGAAATATATGAATTATATAAAAAGAAAGCAAACAGACATCTAAGCTAACATACTAGCATACTAAAATGCCAGCAGAATAGGCCTAACGGTCTTTCGTGTCTGCTCGTTTGGTCATCCGCCACCCTGGGAGCCGACCTTGCTGGCCCCCTCGCCCTCTCTGGCTTCTCTCTTCCCAGTCCTGGATATTCTCACTGCACTGGACTTTGCTTCCAGAACCCTTCCCCTGTACCTGTCCCACCCCCTCTTGAACCCCTCCACTGTCTCTGCCTCCACCAGCCCCCTGGGCAGCTCATTCCATGGCCCCACCACCCTCTCAGTGAAGTAGCGCCTCCTCCTTTCTCCCCTGAATCTCCCCCCCTCCAGCTTCCACCCATGCCCTCTAGTTGCCCCCTTCCTTTGAAGCACCCTGACTGCTCTTCCCCTATTTACCCCTTCATGTACCTGAAGACCTCTATCATGACCCCCGGTCCTTTCTCTCTTCCAATGTGTACATATTTAGCTCTTCGAGCCTCTCCCCATAGGTCCTGTCCCCCAAGCCCCAGATCATTTTGGTTGCCATCCTCTGGACCCTCTCCAGGAGTTCAATGTCCTTCTTTGAGTGTGGCCTCCAAAACTGCACACAGTACTCTAGGTGCAGCTTCACTAAGCAGTTATACAGTGGGAGTATTACTTCCCTCCTTCTGGAGGTGATTCCCCTAGCAATGCATCCCAGCATCCTGTTGGCCTTGGCTGCTGCCCTCCTACAAGTCTCCGAGTTGTTCATCCTGACATCCACCACCACCCCCAGGTCCGTCTCAGCCATCAAGACCTGTAGCATCCCCCCCCCCCACAGGGTGTACACTTGGCCCGGGTTTCTGGCCCCCAGGTGCAGTACCTTGCATTTCCCTGCATTGAACCTCAGCTTCCACTTTCTAGACCACCTTTCCAGAGCCTCCAGGTCCCCCTGTAGGGCCACCCTCCCCATCCACCACCACCCCCAGTTCTGAGTCATCCGCAAAGAGACTCATCTCACTCCTGATATCCTTCCTTATGTCAGAGATGTAATCGTTGAACAGGAGGGGCCCAAGGACTGATCCCTGAGGGACCCCACTAATGACCCTCCTTGGGGATGAGACTAACCTGCCAACCACGACCCTCTGGGTCTGGTCCTGGAGCCAATTGCCTATTCATTGGATCATCTGGTTCCCCACCTCCATTTCTCCCAGCTTATCCAACCGGCCCCCGTGAGGAACAGAGTCAAACGCCTTGCTAAAGCCAAAAAAGAGGATGTCTACCGGTCTACTCAGGTCCAAGGCACTCTTCACCCAGTCACAGAACTCCACAAGGTTTGTCTGACATGATTTCCCCAGGACGAATCCATGCTGTCTATCATCCAGGCACCCCAACTTTTCCAGGTCCCCCCTAGCCTCTCCTTGATGATGCCCTCCATCACCTTACCCACCACTGATGTCAGGCTGACAGGCCTGTAGTTCCCTGCCACCTCCCTTGATCCCCCCTTGAGGACAGGCACTATATGCACCATCTTCCAGTCCTGGGGCACCCACCCTGTCCTGAGAGAAATGCTGAAAACTCCACAGGGGTTTCGCCAGGACATCCACCAGTTCCTTCAGCACTCTGGGATGTAATGTATCTGGCCCCGGTGCTTTCTCCATCTTAAGGGACCTGAGGGATTCCCTCACTCTCCCTGCCATGATTTCCACCTCCACTACCTCGTCCCCTTGCTTTGCCTTCCCCCCTCCTGCCAGTGATGGCCCCCTTCTCCCCAGACCCGCCGATCAGTAAGGGCCCCCCCCTCAGTTTCACCATCTCTTCCCACATATTATGCAGCCCCCCGTTTTCTTTGGTGAAAACTGAAGCGAAGTACTCATTTAATACCTCAGCCTGCTCCCCTGGGTCTTGTGCCCATCCCTCCCCTGTTTCAATCCTGCTAATCTGCCCCTTCACCCTTTGTTTTTCCCCCAATGTATCTAAAGAATCTCTTCTTCCCTCTCCTAATTTCCTAGGCCAGGTTCTGCTCCTTCCTTGCCTAAGCCACTCTCACCACCCTAGTGGCCCTTCTGGCCATCAGCTCGTACTCCAATTGATCCCTTTTACCCCTTGAGCACTTGAAATGCCTATGGGCCACCTTCTTTCGCCTCACCACCTCCTGAACCTCCCTGGTCCACCAACATGGTTTCTGGGCCCTACTGCATTTTCATCTTACTCTTGCACAGGTGCTGGTAGCATCCTGCACCCCTCTCCTGATGATTTCCACCTACTGTCAGTGTCCATGTCTGGCCCAATCCCATCCAAATGCTTCTTAAGGATCCTTCCCACTTCCTTGAAATCCGCTCCCCTGAAGTCAGTTACCTCCGTCTTTGTGCAGCTTTCTACCCCTCCTAGATCCAGGCAGAACCAGACTGTGGCATGGTCGCTCCCCTCCAATGGGTCCCTTATCTCCAGGCCCCCAATCTGGTCACTGTCTTCCAGGATCACATCCAGTATCTGCGCCTCCCTGGTCTGAGTTAGGAATGCATCCTGAAAGACATCCAACAACCTCTGTTCCCTGGCCACCAAAGATGTCATAGTCTCCCAGTCCATTCCTGGCAAGTTTAAGTCCCCCCAACACCACCACCCCTCTCCTGCCCAATCTGCAGTGTCTCCCAACATCTGCCAACAGACTCTCCTCCAGCTCTTCCACAGTGCAGGGGGTCTATACACCACTCCTATTTTTACTTTCTTGCCCCCCTTGTTATCAAGGTGACCCAAATCGCCTCCACGGTTCCCTCCGCCTCCTCCACTCCTCCTATGCCAATGCAGTTTTTGACTATTATTGCTACCCCTCCTCTTCTTCCCTTCCTCTGTCCTTCCTGAACATGGTGTAACCCTCCAGGTTCAGGTCCCAGTCATGCCCTGCGGTGGCCCAGGTCTCAGTGACCACTGCGACATCCACCTCTCCTCAGTTAGCATCGCCTGGAGCTCAGGCATTTTATTGCCCAAGCTTCTGGCATTTAGCAGGACTACCTTCCACCCTTTCCCTATACTTCCATTTCCCCTGCTCGCGTTCCCATGGGGATTTCGTCTTCCTCCGGTCTACACCTTACCTGTCGGCCTTTTCCCACATTCCTCCAGCTCCCCTTGGGGCTGGAGACAGAGTCCTCCTATCGATCCGCCCTCGACAGCCTTTCCTCCCATCCCTCCCCCCCTTCAGCTACGTAAACAAATATGCTGGGGCAGGAAAATAATTAGAAAATACTGGGCAGACTGAGAAAATTAAAACGAGAAAGCCAAGGCAAACAAAAGTGAAAAGCCATAGCAAAAGATTTATATATGCAGTTTATATATTATATAAACAACTGCAGTCAGTATATAGAGAGAGACAGTATTCCAGGGGGAAGGGACTGAGGAAAGGGGTGTGTGCCATTATGAACAGAGAGGGACAAACAGGGTGGCCACATTACACCATGGCAGACATCTTCAGAAGGGTTGTAGGGTGCACAGGCTGTGGGGTGACAATAATTCTCAATTGGGCCAGGAGAGAGGGAGGAGGCTGCCCACTCTGTAGACAGCTATCTCATATCAGGAGTGAAGTATATTGGTTAAGGAGTAAGCTGGGGGAGTTGGGGGGGTGTCCAAGGATAAGGGGTGTGGATATGGGTGGCAGAAGGGTGGGGCTGAGGGGAGGCTGGGGCAATGCTCAGAAATTACAGGACGTTATGTTACACCAAGCAGGAGGGGGGATATTAGGGACAGAGGACCCTTAGATAGGGATGTTGATGCTAAGGGGAAAACTTACAGGGGAAACATTCCGAATATACAGAGAGTGAAGGGAGAAGAGTCAGGAGGGGCTGTAGTGGGGAAGCCCAAAAAAGCAGACCGTGGGAAGGGAGCTCCTAAGGAGAACAGGGCAAGAGGGGGGGAAGAGGGGCAGTTTAGGGGGCAGTCGGAGGAAACTCAGGTTACTTGATGGAGGCTGGCTTAGAGTATTACAATAAATTTGAGCTACTAAGCAACCTAGAGGGGGAGGAAGGGGTTGGTGGAAATGAAGAAACTGATAAAGAGGCCAGGGGGGGTCTGATACCCATAGGGCATCACAGACCAGCAACGGAAAGGATAGAAATAGTCCCAGAGGGAGAAGGGGAATTGCAAATGTTAAGCTGATGGGGGAGATGCAACATATTGCAGACGTGAAGGAGGAGAGCATGACTAGAGAGGAACTGGGAGACAAGGAGGGGGGTCTGTACCAAAGATGGGGCCCTAGGTAAAGGGGACCCACAGAGGGTCTCTGGAGGCAGGGGTGCTATTATAAGGGAGGAGGATGGTGGTGTGGGGGAAGGGGAAACCATCAGGGCCAGGATAAATGGTTCTGGTAAGAGAGGGTTAAAGGGGACACCTATTCGGGGGGGGGCTGAGTTAAGTGGGAAAACTAACAAGGGAGGCAGAAAGGGGAGGGTGACAAGGGGTCTCTAATAAGGCGGGAAAACTCCCATGGAATTGAGATCACGAATAAAGGGGGGGAATGGGGGTTGACAGCATATAGTGGAGGTAACCATAAGGATGATGGCGGTGTTAAGGTTCTGTTATTGGGAGACTCGATGATTAGGGGTATCCATTGGGAGGGACAGGGGGGTGGATGCCATAGCCAGGTAAAGGTAGTGAGTATATCTGGGCTGACGGTGCAGAGAGCAAAGTTCATGGTGTGCAAACTGATTAGGGATTGTGGAGGGAAACTGGATTTCCTTGTGCATTTGGGAACTAACGATCTAGAGGGAAATAGCATTTTGGAAATCCAAGCAAGGCTCCGAGAACTTCCCAGAGTCTGTCGGGATAATGGATGCAACATTTCCTTTTCAGAGATATTGCCAGTACCAAAGGCCTCAATGGAGAAAAAAAATAAGATCACAGAGGTTAAAGACTGGCTCAGGAAGTGGGGTGAAGAAAGTGGGTTGGGGGTGTTAGGGAACTGGAAAGGAGTTTGGGAGGATAAGGGACTGTATGCCAAGGACAGGCTTCATCTTGTCCCATTAGGGAAGGAAGTCCTTAAACAGGGGGTGGCTGACTACATTCAAGAAAAGTGAGGTTTAAACTTGTGAGGGGGGAGGGATAAGGGAGGGGCTGACCAGAAGCCTCTCCTCCAGATGAGGGGAGTAGCCTTCAAACCCAAGGGGGAAGGGGAAACAGACTGGGGAAGGAGGTTTCAGGAGGAGCAGAGGCTGGATGGAAGTATAAGAAACCTGGGTGGGGTTCAACAAAAGGGATCAGGGATAAGGGGTGGGGGGTGGTGTTAGTAAATGCCAGGAGCTTGGGAAACAAGTTGCCAGAGTTCCAGGCCATGCTGTTCAGGGGGGTGGATGTGGAGGCGGTCACAGAAACATGGGCCAACAAAAACTATGGCTGGGACCTAAACGTACGAGGGTACACTATGCTTAGGAAGGATAGAAAGGAAGGCAGAGGGGGTGGAGTGGCTATGTTCATTAGAGATGACATAGAAATTGCTAGGGTAGAAGAGGCAGAGGGAAACGTGGAGGTCTTATGGGTCTCCTTACAAACCCCAGCAGGAGCTAAGGTCAAGCTGGGTGTAGTGTATATAGGCCCCCCGGGATGGGTGATGTTCTGGAGGATGATTTGCTGGACAACATCATTGCCCAGTGTGGACCAAAAGGGGAGGGAGTGGTGTTGATGGGGGACCTTAATATGCCAGGTACAAACTGTGGAACCATGTCCTCTAAGGTGGCCAAGGAGCAGAAGCTGCTGGATGGCTTCCAGGATGTGTTCTTAACACAGCACGTGATGGAGCCCACAAGGGAGGGGCATGTCCTGGATGTGGTTCTGGAGGATGAGGATCTGGTAAGGGACCTGATTGTAGAGGATCCCCTGACTGGGAACGACCACAATACTGTCTGGTTTCAAATAAGCATGGGGGGAAGGGGGAGAGATCTAGGACAATGGCAGTGGACTTCAGGGGGGCAGACTTTGTGGGCATGGAAAATATTTTCAAGGATCATTTGAAGGGGATTACAACAATGATAAATGTGGAAAATAGATGGGAGGTCATGAAACGGGGACTTCATGAGGCAGTCAGGACCTGTGCTAAGGTGAAGCATAAGGGAGCAAGATCACATAAACCATGCTGGTGGTCCAGTGAGGTTCAGGTAGTGGTCAGAGAAAAGAAGGCTTCCTGCAAAAAATATAAAACAACAAGAGGGGATAGGGAAAAGGAAATGTACCATCTTGCATCTAGAAAAGTCATCCGGATGGTGCGGGGTGCAAAGTCCAGTAAAGAGCAGCGGCTGGCACAAGGGATATGGGGAGGGGAAAAGGGGTTCTTCCGGTACATTGGGGAATGGAGAAAAACTAAGGGCCATCTCGGCAGGTTGAGATCAGAAGGAAGGTGGGTGGAAGAGGCGAGGGACCAGACAGAGGTATTAAACAAGTACTTCGCCTCTGTGTTCACTAGGGAGGGGGATGGGATATCTACAAAGCAAGGCACGATGGGGATAGAAGCAGTAGTGAGTGGGATCAGGGGAGCAGCAGAAATGGAACAAGAGGGAGGAAGAGGTACCCCAGGGGTATCACATCAGGATAAGGATAAAAAGGTCAGTAAGGTGGAGGGGACAGATGATGCTATCTCCACCGAAAGGGGTGTGGTTAGCCCTTAAGGGCCTAAAGAAAGATAAATCTCCTGGGCCAGATGGCATTCATCTGAGAATACTATGGGAATTGTCGGACATACAGGCTGCACCCCTGGTGGAGCTCTTCAACAGCTCGCTTGAAACAGGGAGGGTACCTAGGGATTGGCGAGAGGCACATGTGGTGCCAATCCATAAAGGGAGGTCGAGGGAAGTACCAGGTAACTATAGACCTATCAGTTTGACCTTGGTGGTGGGAAAATTAATGGAGAATATACTAAAGGAATGATTGGTGGTGTACTTGGAGGAGGTGGGAGGTCTGGATAGTTGGCAACTTGGGTTTGTGCCAGGTAGATCATGTCAAACCAATCTTGTGGAGTTCTATGAATGGGTAACATTAGAACTGGACAGGGGAAAGCCTGTGGATGTATCATTCTTGGACTTCAGCAAGGCATTCGACTCTGTCCCTCACAATGGTCTGGTGGAGAAACTGACGGGGTTGGGAGTAGGCCCTTGATGGTCAGATGGATTGAAACTGGTTAGCTGGATGCATTCAGAGAGTAGTGGTCGGTGGGGAGCTCTCGAACGCTAGAGAGGTCGGTAGTGGGGTAGGCTCGGTCCTGGGTCCAATCCTGTTTAATGCATACATTTCGGACATCAGGGAAGGTACAAGGTGTGAAATGAGTGTCTTTGCTGACGACTCCAAGATGGGAGCAGTATTTGAGGGGGAAGAGGGGAGGTTGGCCCGGCAATGGAACCTGGACACCATGGAAAGGTGGGCTCACACACGGAAATTAAATTTCAATATCACCAAGTGCAAGGTGTTACATTTTGGGCGGGGAAACCCTAAACACAGGTACACCCTGGGAGAGGAGGCGCTGGATGCCTCAACAGGGGAAAAAGACCTAGGAGTCATGGTGGATGCATGTATGAATAACTCTGAGCAGTGCAGGGGAACGGCTAGCAAAGCAAACAGGATGTTGGGATGCATAGTAAAGGGGATCACCTCTAGGAGCAGGGAAGTGATTCTGCCACAGTATAATGGATTGGTTAGATCACACCTTGAGTACTGTGTACAGTACTGGAGACCACACTTGAAGAGGGACATACAGCTCCTGGAGAGGGTACAGAGGAGGGCAACTAAGATAATATGAGGACTAGGGGATTTGACGTATGAGGACAGACTTGAGGAGCTCTGCCTGTTTTCACTGGAGGAGAGGAGAGACAGGCGGGACATGATTGAGGTCTTCAAGTACCTCAAGGGAATAAATAGGATAAACACGGAGGGGATCTTTAGACTAAAGCAGGGAGGTATCACCAGAGGACATGGTTTGAAGTTGGAAGGTGGAACGGTGAGGGGGAAAGAGGAGGAGTTTTTTCACTGAGAGGGTGGTGGATCCTTGGAACGTGCTGCCTGGCAAGCTGGTTCAGAGAACCACAGTGGAGGGCTTCAAGAGAGGGTGAGACAGACACAGAAAGCAGATGTATCAGATGATGGCCTGGCCCGGGGGGGTGGGGATGGATGATAGGGGTTTCTGGAACACGAGGGGGAGGGCCTCGGTACCCAACTAGGGATCTGAGGTTTGAGCAAACTCGATAGACTGTAAGGCCTAATCTGATGGCAACTAGTATGTTAGTATATTAGAATATGGAAACTAAATAAGGGAAGAGAGAAACAGAGAAATAAAGAAAACAAATCATAATGACTCTGCAGATGATACATTTTTAAATGTTTTAATTTTTAATTTTCTTCAGGATAATATATTGGTATTGGTACAAAATGGAAGGGTGGATGAGGGATGTGTGGGCAAGACATGATTGAAGCTCACTGCATCTCAACTACAAATGTCGCTGAGGGACAAGTTGATTTACTCAAAGAGCTCCAGTGCAGCTTCAAAGTTTTTAAAAAAAAAGCATATGTAGCTTGACCTTTCAATACAGTAGTTAAAGTAATCAGATAATTATTTGAGGATGGGACTTACTTAAGTGAATGAATCAACATTTTTGTTCAGTGTAACTGATGACCCTATCTCTTACACTTCCCTGGTCTGACAGCTAGCCACAGTGTGCCAATGTTATTTGATGAAATTGTTGATGAGCAATGCAAATACCACCCCTTTTCTTCCTAGGGTGGATGGTAGGGTTATGATGGCTGGTGGTGAGATAACTGGATGTTAAACACTAGTAACAGGCAAAGCTGTTGATTGGGGGAGGATCCCATTACAACAGGAGAGCAAATCTTGCTGCCATTATGTCCAGTTGAGATGTAGATTGCAAAGAACATTACTACCATTAAGGGGAAGAACATCGCTGATTATGTCTGAGTGGGGAAGAGAGGAGAGAGCACTGCTGCCATTGTATAAATTCTGTGAGGAGAAAGCATTGCTGCCATTATGTGTATTCATAGACAAGAGAGCATTGCTGCCATTTGGGCTGGAGGAAGACAGCAGAGAGCATTGCTACCATTAAGTGGACTCTGGGAGGAGAGAGCATTGCTGCCATTATGTGTATTCAGGGACAAGAGAGCATTGCTACCATTATGTGGATTCTGGGAGAAGAAAGCATTGCTGCCATTTGGGCTGGAGGAAGACAGCAGATAGCATTGCTGCCATTATGTGGATTCTGGGAGAAGAAAGCATTGCTGCCATTTGGGCTGGAGAAAGACGGCAGAGAGCATTCCTACCATTATGTGCATTCTGGGAGGAGGGAGCATTGCTGCCATTATGTGCATTCTGGGAGGAGAGAGCATTGCTGCCATTATGTGTATTCCAGGAGGAGAGAGCATTGCTGCCATTATGTGGATTCCAGAAGGAGATAGAGCATTGCTGCCATTATGTGCATTCTGGGAGGAAAGAGCATTGCGGCCTTTATGTGTATTCCAGGAGGAGAGAGCATTGCTGCTATTATGTGGATTCAGGGACAAGAGAGCATTGCTGCCATTATGTGGATTCTGGGAGAAGAAAGCATTGCTGCCATTTGGGCTGGAGGAAGACGGCAGAGAGCATTCCTACCATTATGTGCATTCTGGGAGGAGGGAGCATTGCTGCCATTATGTGCATTCTGGGAGGAGAGAGCATTGCTGCCATTATGTGTATTCCAGGAGGAGAGAGCATTGCTGCCATTATGTGTATTCCAGGAGGAGAGAGCATTGCTGCCATTATGTGTATTCCAGGAGGAGAGAGAGCATTTCTGCCATTATGTGTATTCTGTGAAGAGAGAGCATTGCTGCCATTATGTGTATTCCAGGAGGAGAGAGCATTGCTGACATTATGTGTATTCCAGGAGGAGAGAGCATTGCTGTCATTACCAGTATGTGTATTCCAGGAGGAGAGAGCATTGACTGCCAGTAAGTGTATTCCGGGAGGAGAGAGCATTGCTGTCATTATGTGTATTCCGTGAAGAGACTGCATTGCTGCCATTACGTGTATTCCAGGAGGAGAGAGCATTGCTGTCATTATCTTTATTCTGGGAGGCGAGAGCATTGCTGCCATTATGTCTATTATAGAAGGAGAGAGCATTGCTGCCATTATAAGTATTCCAGGAGGAGAGAGCATTGCTGCCATTATGAGTATTCCGTGAGGAGAGAGCATTGCTACCATTATGTGTATTCCAGGAGGAAAGAGCATTGCTGCCATTATGTGTATTCTGGGAGGAGAGAGCACTGCTGCCATTATGTGTATTCTGTGAGGAGAGAGCATTGATGCCATTATGTGTATTCTGTGAAAAGAGAGCATTGCTGCCATTATGTGTATTCCAAGAGGAGAGAGCATTGCTGCCATTATGTGTATTCTGGGAGGAGATATCATTGTTACCATTATGCGTATTCCGGGAGGAGAGAGCATTGCTGCTATTCAAGCTGGAGGAAGAGAGGAGAGAGAGAGCATTGCTGCCATTAAGTGTATTCCAGGAGGAGGGAGCATTGCTGCCATTATGTGTATTCCAGGAGGAGAGAGCATTGCTGCCATTATGTGTATTCCAGGAGGAGAGAGAGCATTTCTGCCATTATGCGTATTCTAGGAGGAGAGAGCATTGCTGCCATTATGTGGATTCTGGGAGAAGAAAGCATTGCTGCCATTTGGGCTGGAGGAAGACGGCAGAGAGCATTCCTACCATTATGTGCATTCTGGGAGGAGGGAGCATTGCTGCCATTATGTGCATTCTGGGAGGAGAGAGCATTGCTGCCATTATGTGTATTCCAGGAGGAGAGAGCATTGCTGCCATTATGTGTATTCCAGGAGGAGAGAGAGCATTTCTGCCATTATGCGTATTCTGGGAGGACATAGCATTGCTGCCATTATGTGTATTCCAGGAGGAGAGAGCATTGCTGCCATTATGTGGATTCCAGGAGGAGAGAGCATTGCTGCCATTATGTGTATTCCAGGAGGAGAGAACATTGCTGCCATTATGTGCATTCCAGGAGAAGATAGTATTGCTGCCATTATGTGTATTCTGCGAGGAGAGAGCATTGCTGCCATTATGTGGATTCCAGGAGGAGAGAGCATTGCTGCCATTATGTGTATTCTGGGAGGAGAGAGCATTTCTGCCATTATATGTATTCCGGGAGGAGAGAGCATTGCTGCCATCATGTGTATTCCAGAAGAACAGAGCATTGCTGCCATTATGTGTATTCCAGGAGGAGAGAGAGCATTGCTGCCATTATGTGTATTCCGTGAGGAGAGAGCATTGCTGCCATTATGTGTATTCTGCTAAGAGAGAGCATTGCTGCCATTATGTGCATTCTGGGAGGAGAGATCATCGCTACCATTATGTGTATTCCGGGGGGAGAGAGCATTGCTGCTATTCAGGCTGGAGGAAGAGAGGAGAGAGAGCATTGCTGCCATTATGTGTATTCCAGGAGGAGGCATCAGTGCTGGAATTATGTGTATTCCGTGAGGAGAGACAATTGCTGCCATTATGTGTATTCCATGAGGAGAGAGCATTGCTGCCATTATGTGTATTCTGGGAGGAGAGAGCATTGCTACCATTATGTGTATTCCGTGAGGAGACAGCATTGCTGCCATCATGTGTATTCCGGGAGGAGAGATAATAGCTACCATTATGTGCATTCCGTGAGGAGAGAGCACTGCTGCCATTATGTGTATTCCAGGAGGAGAGAACATTGCTGCCATTATGTGTATTCCGTGAGGAGAGAGCATTGCTGCCATTATGTGTATTCTGTGAAGAGAGAGCATTGCTGCCATTATGTGTATTCCAGGAGGAGAGAGCATTGCTGACATTATGTGTATTCCAGGTGGAGAGAGCATTGCTGTCATTACCAGTATGTGTATTCCAGGAGGAGAGAGCATTGACTGCCAGTAAGTGTATTCCGGGAGGAGAGAGCATTGCTGTCATTATCTTTATTCTGGGAGGCGAGAGCATTGCTGCCATTATGTCTATTATAGAAGGAGAGAGCATTGCTGCCATTATGAGTATTCCGTGAGGAGAGAGCATTGCTACCATTATGTGTATTCCAGGAGGAAAGAGCATTGCTGCCATTATGTGTATTCTGGGAGGAGAGAGCATTGCTGCCATTATGTGTATTCTGTGAGGGGAGAGCATTGCTGCCATTATGTGTATTCTGTGAAAAGAGAGCATTGCTGCCATTATGTGTATTCCAAGAGGAGAGAGCATTGCTGCCATTATGTGTATTCTGGGAGGAGATATCATTGTTACCATTATGCGTATTCCGGGAGGAGAGAGCATTGCTGCTATTCAAGCTGGAGGAAGAAAGGAGAGAGAGCATTGCTGCCATTAAGTGTATTCCAGGAGGAGAGAGCATTGCTGCCATTATGTGTATTCCAGGAGGAGAGAGCATTGCTGCCATTATGTGTATTCCAGGAGGAGAGAGAGCATTTCTGCCATTATGTGTATTCTAGGAAGACATTGCATTGCTGCAATTATGTGTATTCCGGGAGGAGAGAGCATTGCTGCCATTATGTGGATTCCAGGAGGAGAGAGCATTGCTGCCATTATGTGTATTCCGGGAGGAGAGAAAATTGCTGCCATTATGTGTATTCCAGGAGAAGACAGTATTGCTGCCATTATGTGTATTCTGCGAGGAGAGAGCATTGCTGCCATTATGTGGATTCCAGGAGGAGGGAGCATTGCTACCATTATGTGTATTCTGGGAGGAGAGAGAGCATTGCTGCCATTATGTGTATTCCGTGAGGAGACAGCATTGCTGCCATTATGTGCATTCTGGGAGGAGAGATCATCGCTACCATTATGTGTATTCCGGGGGGAGAGAGCATTGCTGCTATTCAGGCTGGAGGAAGAGAGGAGAGAGAGCATTGCTGCCATTATGTGTATTCCAGGAGGAGGCATCAGTGCTGCCATTATGTGTATTCCGTGAGGAGAGACAATTGCTGCCATTATGTGTATTCCATGAGGAGAGAGCATTGCTGCCATTATGTGTATTCTGGGAGGAGAGAGCATTGCTACCATTATGTGTATTCCGTGAGGAGACAGCATTGCTGCCATCATGTGTATTCCGGGAGGTGAGATAATAGTTAACATTATGTGGATTCCGTGAGGAGAGAACACTGCTGCCATTATGTGTATTCCAGGAGGAGAGAACATTGCTGCCATTATGTGTATTCCATGAGGAGAGAGCATTGCTGCCATTATGTGTATTCTGTGAAGAGAGAGCATTGCTGCCACTATGTGTATTCCAGGAGGAGAGAGCATTGCTGCCATTATGTGTATTCCAGGAGGAGAGAGCATTGCTGCCATTATGTGTATTCCAGGAGGAGAGAGCATTGCTGCCATTATGTGTATTCCAGGAGGAGAGAACATTGCTGCCATTATGTGTATTCCAGGAGAAGACAGCATTGCTGCCACTATGTGTATTCCAGGAGGAGAGAGCATTGCTGACATTATGTGTATTCCAGGAGGAAAGAGCATTGCTGTCATTACCAATATGTGTATTCCAGGAGGAGAGAGCATTGCTGCCAGTAAGTGTATTCCGGGAGGAGAGAGCATTGCTGCCATTATCTTTATTCCGGGAGGCGAGAGCATTGCTGCCATTATGTCTATTATAGAAGGAGAGAGCATTGCTGCCATTATAAGTATTCCGGGAGGAGAGAGCATTGCTGCCATTATGAGTATTCCGTGAGGAGAGAGCATTGCTACCATTATGTGTATTCCAGGAGGAGAGAGCATTGCTGCCATTATGTGTATTCCGTGAGGAGAAAGCATTGCTGCCATTATGTGTATTCCAAGAGGAGAGAGCATTGCTACCATTATGTGTATTCCAGGAGGAGAGAGCATTGCTGCTATTCAGGCTGGAGGAAGAGAGGAGAGAGAGCATTGCTGCCATCATGTGTATTCCAGGAAGAGAGAGCAGTGCTGCCATTATGTGTATTCTGTGAGGAGAGAGCATTGTTGCCATTATGTGTATTCTGTGAAGAGAGAGCATTGCTGCCATTATGTGTATTCCAAGAGGAGAGAGCATTGCTGCCATTATATGTATTCTGGGAGGAGATATCATTGCTACCATTATGTGTATTCCTGGAGGAGAGAGCATTGCTGCTATTCAGGCTGCAGGAAGAGAGGAGAGGAGAGAGAGCATTGCTGCCATTATGTGTATTCCAGGAAGAGAGAGCAGTGCTGCCATTATGTGTATTCTGTGAGGAGAGAGTATTGCTGCCATTATGTGTATACCAGGAGGAGAGAGAGCATTTCTGCCTTTATGTGTATTCTGGGAGGACATAGCATTGGTGCCATTATGTGTATTCCGGGAGGAGAGAGTATTGCTGCCATTAGGTGGACTGGGGGAGGAGAGAGCATTTCTGCCATTATGTGTATTCCTGGAGGAGAGAGCATTGCTGCCATTATGTGTATTCCAGGAGGAGAGAGAGCATTTTTGCCATTATGTGTATTCTGGGAGGACATAGCATTGCTGCCATTATGTGTATTCTGGGAGGAGAGAGCATTGCTGCCATCATGTGGACTGGGAGACGAGAGAGCATTTCTGTCATTATGTGTATTCCGGGAGGAGAGAGCATTGCTGCCATTATGTGTATTCCAGGAGGAGAGAGCATTGCTGCCATTATGTGTATTCCAGGAGGAGAGAGCATTGCTGCCATTATGTGTATTCCAGGAGGAGAGAAACATTGCTGCCATTATGTGTATTCCAGGAGAAGACAGCATTGCTGCCACTATGTGTATTCCAGGAGGAGAGAGCATTGCTGACATTATGTGTATTCCAGGAGGAAAGAGCATTGCTGTCATTACCAATATGTGTATTCCAGGAGGAGAGAGCATTGCTGCCAGTAAGTGTATTCCGGGAGGAGAGAGCATTGCTGCCATTATCTTTATTCCGGGAGGCGAGAGCATTGCTGCCATTATGTCTATTATAGAAGGAGAGAGCATTGCTGCCATTATAAGTATTCCGGGAGGAGAGCATTGCTGCCATTATGAGTATTCCGTGAGGAGAGAGCATTGCTACCAGTATGTGTATTCCAGGAGGAGAGAGCATTGCTGCCATTATGTGTATTCCGTGAGGAGAAAGCATTGCTGCCATTATGTGTATTCCAAGAGGAGAGAGCATTGCTACCATTATGTGTATTCCAGGAGGAGAGAGCATTGCTGCTATTCAGGCTGGAGGAAGAGAGGAGAGAGAGCATTGCTGCCATCATGTGTATTCCAGGAAGAGAGAGCAGTGCTGCCATTATGTGTATTCTGTGAGGAGAGAGCATTGTTGCCATTATGTGTATTCTGTGAAGAGAGAGCATTGCTGCCATTATGTGTATTCCAAGAGGAGAGAGCATTGCTGCCATTATATGTATTCTGGGAGGAGATATCATTGCTACCATTATGTGTATTCCTGGAGGAGAGAGCATTGCTGCTATTCAGGCTGCAGGAAGAGAGGAGAGGAGAGAGAGCATTGCTGCCATTATGTGTATTCCAGGAAGAGAGAGCAGTGCTGCCATTATGTGTATTCTGTGAGGAGAGAGTATTGCTGCCATTATGTGTATACCAGGAGGAGAGAGAGCATTTCTGCCTTTATGTGTATTCTGGGAGGACATAGCATTGGTGCCATTATGTGTATTCCGGGAGGAGAGAGTATTGCTGCCATTAGGTGGACTGGGGGAGGAGAGAGCATTTCTGCCATTATGTGTATTCCTGGAGGAGAGAGCATTGCTGCCATTATGTGTATTCCAGGAGGAGAGAGAGCAATTTTGCCATTATGTGTATTCTGGGAGGACATAGCATTGCTGCCATTATGTGTATTCTGGGAGGAGAGAGCATTGCTGCCATCATGTGGACTGGGAGACGAGAGAGCATTTCTGTCATTATGTGTATTCCGGGAGGAGAGAGCATTGCTGCCATTATGTGTATTCCAGGAGGAGAGAGCATTGCTGCCATTATGTGTATTCCAGGAGGAGAGAGCATTGCTGCCATTATGTGTATTCCAGGAGGAGAGAACATTGCTGCCATTATGTGTATTCCAGGAGAAGACAGCATTGCTGCCATTATGTGTATTTCTGGAGGAGAGAGCATTGCTGCCATTATGTGTATTCTGGGAGGAGTTAGCATTTCTACCATTATGTGTATTCCGGGAGGAGAGAGCATTGCTGCCATTATGTATATTCCAGGAGGAGAGAGAGCATTTCTGCCATTATGTGTATTCCGGGAGGAGAGAGCATCGCTGCCATTATGTGTATTCCAGGAGGAGAGAGCATTTCTGCCATTATGTGTATTCTGTGAGGAGAGATCATCACTACCATTATGTGTATTCTGGGAGGAGAGAGCATTGCTGCTATTCAGGCTGGAGGAAGAGAGGAGAGAGAGCATTGCTGCCATTATGTGTATTCCAGGAGGAGACATCAGTGCTGCCATTATGTGTATTCTGTGAGGAGAGAGCATTGCTGCCATTATGTGTATACCAGGAGGAGAGAGAGCATTTCTGCCTTTATGTGTATTCTGGGAGGACATAGCATTGTTGCCATTATGTGTATTCCGGGAGGAGAGAGTTTTGTTGCCATTATGTGGACTGGGGGAGGAGAGAGCATTGCTGCCATTATGTGTATTCAGGGAGGAGAGAACATTGCTGCCATTATGTGTATTCCAGGAGAAGACAGCATTGCTGCCATTATGTGTTTTCTGCCAGGAGAGAGCATTGCTACCATTATGTGTATTCCAGGAGGAGGCAGCATTGCTGCCATTATGTGTATTCTGGGAGAAGAGAGCATTTCTACCGTTATGTGTATTCCGAGACGAGAGAGCATTGCTGCCATTATGTGGACTGGGGGAGGAGAAAGCATTGCTGCCATAATGTGTATTCCGGGAAGTGTGAGCATTGCTGCCATTATGTGTATTCCAGTAGGAGAGAGCATTGCTGCCATTATGTGGACTGGGGTAGGAGAGAGCATCACTGCCATTATGTGTATTCCGGGAGGACAGAGCATTGCTGCCATTATGTGTATTCCGTTAGGAGACAGCATTGCTGCCATTATGTGTATTCCGGGAGGAGAGCACTGCTGCCATTTTGTGTATTCCAGGAGGAGAGAGAGCATTTCTGCCATTATGTGTATTCTAGGAGGACATAGCATTGCTGCCATTATGTGACTTCAGGGACAAGAGAGCATTGCTGCCATTATGTGGACTGGGGGAGGAGAGAGCATTGCTGCCATTATGTGTATTCCAGGAGGAGAGAGCATTGCTGCCATTATGTGTATTCTGTGAAGCAAGGATGAACTAAATGGAGACAGGAAGAAAGGGAGGACGAGCCTGGCTAGTTTAGCAGTTGGGGGAGAACGACCAGTCGCGAGTAGTGAGGGGGGAATTAGCAAGGTACAGAAGGATACTCAGGAGGAGGAGAGGCATAGGATTGGAGGGGAGGGGGTGGTCATGGTAAATAAGGAGGGGGGTGGCATGTGGCACCCATATAGGGGGAGGAACAAGGAGCCGACTGGGTGGAGGGGCCAGTAGAAAGGATGAGGGACATGGAAGGGGGGGAAATGGAGGAAAAGGAGTGGTCAGAGTGCTCCTGTTGGGGGATTCTATGATCAGGGGTATCAAATGGGATAGGAAGGGAGAAGCCTGGCCAGTTAGAAAAAGATGCTTCCCTGGACTAACGGTGCACAGGGCTAAGCATGAGGTATATCAGCTGGCAAAGGATTGTAGGGGTTCCCCGGACATACTGGTCCACCTGGGTACAAATGACATTGAGGGAAGTAGTGAGCTAGAGATACAGGCAAGATTCAGGGAGTTTGCCAGGGTCTGTCATGACATAGGATGCACAGTTTCCTTCTCAGAAATCCTGCCAGTGCCAAGGGCTAGTGGGGAACACAAAAGGAAGATTAGGGAGATAAACCTGTGGCTCAGGGAGTGCTGTGAGGCCAGAGGGTATGGGTTGATGGGGGATTGGGGGGAGACCTGGGAGGATAAGAAGCTTTATGCTAGAGACTCCATCTCAATTTGGAGGGGAGGGGAATCCTTAAGTTGAAAATAGAGGGGTTCATTGGTGAAAAGTGGGGTTTAAACTTGTGAAGGGGGGAGAGATGGGAGAAAAGGCTGTCAAGGGGGTGCCGATAAAGGAGGGACTCTGTCTCCACCCCCCTGGGGAGCTGGAGGATTGCAGGAAAAGGCCAACTGGCAAAGTGCAGACAGGGAAAACAGAACTCCCATGGGACCACAAGCAGGAAATGGAACTATAGGAAAGGGTGGAAGGTAGTCCTGTTAAATTCCAGGGCTTGGGCAATAAAATGCCTGAGCTCAGGTGATGCTAACTGAGGGAGCAGTGGATGGGCAGTGGTCACTGAGACTTGGCCACTGCAGGACATGACTGGGACCTGAACCTGGAGGGTTACACTATGTTCAGGAAGGACAGGGGGGAGGGAAGCGGAGGAGGGGTAGCAATGATAGTCAAAAACTGCATTGGCATAGGGGGAGTAGAGGAGGCGGAGGGAACCGTGAAGGCGATTTGGGTCACCTTGATAACAAGGGGGGGCAAGAGAGTAAAAATAGGAGTGGTGTATAGACCCCCTGCCCTGGTGGAGGACCTGGAGGACAGTCTGGTGGCAGATGTTGGGAGACACTGCAGACTGGGCAGAGGAACAGTGGTGGTGTTGGGGGACTTAAACATGCCAGGAACAGACTGGAGACTATGACATCCTCTGTGACCAGGGAACAGAGGTTGTTGGATGTTTTCAAGACGCGATTCTAACTCAGCAGGTGAGGGAACCGACCAGGAGGCGTGGTACTGGATGTGTCCTGGCAGACAGTGACCAGATTAGCCTGGAGGTAAGGGACCCATTGGTGGGGAATGACCATGCCACGGTCTGGTTCTGCCTGACCTAGGAGGGTAGAAGGCTGCACAAAGATGGAAGTAACCACTTCAGGGGTGGATTTAAGGAATGGGAAGGATCTTTAAGGGCATTTGGATGGGATTGGATCAGACTTGGGCGCTGATAGTAGGTGGGAAATCATCAGGAGAGAGGTTGCGAGATGCTACCAGCACCTGTGTGCAAGTAAGAGCGAAATGTAGTAGGACCCAAAACCCCTGCTGGTGGACCAGGGAGGTCCAGGGGTTGGGTGCGGGAAAGAAGGCAGCCTATAAGCAATTCAAGTGCTCAAGGAGTGAAAAGAGATCGAGGAGGTATGAGCTGATGGCTAGAAGGGCACTAGGGTGGTGAGGGCGGCTAAGGCAAGGAAGGAGCAGAACCTGGCCAGGGAAATTGGGAGAGGAACAAGGGTTCTTTAGATACAATGGGGAAAACGAAGGGTGAAGGGCAGATTTAGCAGGATTAAATCAGGGAAGAGATGGGCACAAGACCCGGGGGAGCAGGATGAGGTATTAAATGAGTACTTCACCTCAGTTTTCACCAAGGAAAATGGGGGTGCTGCATCATACATGGGAGGAGACAGAGATACTGAGGAGGGGGGACCCTTACCGATAGGCGGGTCTGGGGAGGGGAGGAGGCATCACTGGCAGGAGAGGGGAAGGCTAAGCAGGAAGAAGAGGTACCAGAAGTGGATATCACAGCAGAGAGAGTGAGGGAAGCCCTCAGCTCCCTTAAGACGGAGAAAGCACCGGGGCCGGATAAATTACATCCCAGAGTGCTGAAGGAACTTGCAGATGTCCTGGCAAAACCCCTGGCGGAGATTTTCACCATCTCTCTGAGGACAGGGTGGGTGCCCCAGGACTGGAAGGTGATGAATATAGTGTCTATCCACAAGGGGGGATCAAGGGAGGTGTCAGGGAACTACAGGCCTGTCCACCTGACATCAGTGGTGGGCAAGGTGATGGAGGGCATTGTCAAGGAGAGGCTAGGGGGGGACCTGGATAAGTCAGGGTGCCTGGACAATAGACAGCATGGATTCATCCCAGGGAAATCATGTCAGACAAACCTGGTGGAGTTCTATGACTGGGTGACGAGTGCCTTGGACCTGGGTAGACCGGTGGACGTCCTCTTTCTAGACTTCAGCAACACATTTGACTCTGTTCCTCACGCGGGCCTGTTGGATAAGCTGGGAGAAATGGGGGTGGGGAACCAGATGATCAGATGGATAGGCAATTGGCTCCAGGACCAGACCCAGAGGGTGCATAGTTAGTGGGATAGTCTCATCCCAAGGAGGGTCAGTAGTGGGGTCCCACAGGGATCAGTCTTGGGCCCCTTCTGTTCCAGCGTCTATGTCTCTGACATAAGGACAGGAATCAGGAGTGAAATAGGTCTCTCTGCAGATGACTCAGAAACTGGGGGCAGTGGTGGATGGGGAGGAGGGAGGGTGGCCTACAGGGGAACCTGGAGGCTCTGGAAAGATGGTCTTGAAAGTGGAAGCTAAGGTTCAATGCAGGGAAATGCAAGGTACTCCACCTGGGGGCCAGAAACCTGGGCCAAGTGTACACCCTGGGCGGGGAAATGCTACAAGTCTTGATGGCTGAGAGGGACCTGGGGTAGTGGTGGTGGATGTCAAGATGAACAACTCTGAGACTTGTAGGAGGGCAGCAGTCAAGGCCAACAGGATGCTGGGATGCATCGCTAGGGAGATCACCTCCAGAAGGAGGGAAGTGATACTCCCTCTGTATAACTGCTTGGTGAGGCCGCACCTTGAGTACTGCATGCAGTTTTGGAGGCCACACTTAAAGAGGGACATTAACTTCTTGGAGAGGGTCCAGAGGAGGGCAACCAAAATGATTTGGGGCTTGGGGGACAGAACCTATGAGGAGAGGCTCGAAGAGCTAAATATGTACACATTGGAAGAGAGAAGGGACTGGGGGACATGATAGAGGTCTTCAGGTACATGAAGAGGGTAAATAGGGGAGGAGCAGTGAGGGTGCTTCGAAGGAAGGAGGAGGGGGCAACTAGAGGGCATGGGTGGAAGCTGGAGGGGGAAGCTTCAGGGGAGAAAGGAGGAGGTGCTACTTTACTGAGAGGGTGGTGGAGCCATGGAATGCGCTGCCAAGGGGGCTGGTGGAGGCAGAGACAGTGGAGGGGTTCAAGAAGGGGTGGGACAGGTACAGGGGAAGGGTTCTGGAAGCAAAATCCAATGCAGTAAGAATATCCGGAACTGGGAAGGGAGAAGCCAGAGAAGGCGAGGTGGGCAGCAAGGTCAGCACCCAGGGTGGGGGCTGACCAAACGAGCAGACACGAAAGACTATTAGGCCTATTCTGCTGGCATTTTAGTTTTGTAGTAAGAGAGAGCATTGCTGCCATTATGTGTATTCCAGGAGGAGAGAGCATTGCTACCATTATGTGTATTCCAGGAGGAGAGAACATTGCTGTCATTACCTGTATGTGTATTCCAGGAGGAGAGAGCATTGCTCCCATTATGTGTATTCCGTGAAGAGACAGCATTGCTGCCATTATGTGTATTCCGGGAAGAGAGAGCATTGCTGCCATTATCTGTATTCCGGGAGGAGACAGCATTGCTCCCATTATGTCTATTATAGAAGGACAGAGCATTGCTGCCATTATGAGTATTCAGGGAGGAGAGAGCATTGCTGTCATTATGTGTATTCAGGGAGGAGAGAGCACTGCTGACATTATGTGTATTCCGGGAGGAGAGAGCATTGCTGCCATTATGTGTATTCCAGGAGGAGAGAGCATTGCTGCCATCATGTGGACTGGGGGAGGAGAGAGCATTGCTGCCATTATGTCTATTCCGGGAGGAGAGAGTATTGCTGCCATTATGTGGATTCCAGGAGGAGACAGCATTGCTGCCATTATGTGGATTCCAGGAGGCGACAGCATTGCTACCATTATGTGTATTCTGGGAGGAGAGAACATTGCTGCCATTACGTGTATTCCAGGAGGTGACAGCATTGCTACCATTATGTGTATTCTGCAAGCAGAGAGCATTGCTGCCATTATGTGTATTCTGGGAGGAGAGAGCATTGCTGCAAATATGTGTATTCCAGGAGGAGAGAGCATTGCTGCCATTATGTGGACTGGGGGAGGAGAAAGCATTGCTGCCATTATGTGTATTCCGGGAAGAGTGAGCATTGCAGCCATTATGTGTATGCTGGGAGGAGAGAGCAATGCTGCCATTATGTGTATTCCAGGAGGAGAGAGAGCATTTCTGCCATTATGTGTATTCCGGGAGGAGAGAGCATTGCTGCCATTATGTGGACTGGGGGAGGAGACAGCATTGCTGCCATTATCTGTATTCTGGGAGGATAGAGCAATGCTGCCATTATGTGTATTCCAGGAGGAGAGAGCATTGCTGCCATTATGTGTATTCCAGGAGGAGAGAGAGCATTTCTGCCATTATGTGTATTCCAGAAGGAGAGAGCATTGCTGCCATTATGTGCTGTAGTGGGAGAAGCATTGCTGCCATTATGTGTATTCGGGTAGAGAGCATTGCTGCCATTATGTGATATTCACGGGAGGAGAGCATTGCTGCCATAATGTGTATTCTAGGAGGAGCCAGAGCATTTCTGTCATTATGTGTATTCTGGGAGGACATAGCATTGCTGCCATTATGTGTATTCCGGGAGAAGAGAGCATTGCTGCCATTACGTGTATTCTGGGAGGAGAGAACATTACTGCCATTAAGTGTATTCCAGGAGGAGACAGCATTGCTGCCATTATATGTATTCTGGGAGGAGAGAGCATTGCTACCATTATGTGGACTGAGTGAGGAGAAAGCATAGCTGCCATTATGTGTATTCCGGGATGAGTAAGCATTGCTTCCATTATGTGTATTCCAGAAGGAGAGAGCATTGCTGCTGTTATATGTATTCCGGGAGGAGAGAGCAATGCTGCTAGTATATGTATTCCAGGAGGAGAGGGCACTGCTGCCATTATGTGTATTCTGGGAGGAGAGAACATTGCTGCCATTATGTGTATTCCAGGAGCAGAGAGAGCATTTCTGGCATTATGTGTATTCCAGAAGGAGAGAGCATTGCTGCCGTTATGAGTATTCTTGGGAGGAGACAGCACTGCTGCCATTATGTGTATTCCGGGAGGAGAGAGCAATGCTGCCATTATGTGTATTCCGGAGGAGAAGGTATTGCTGCTATTATGTGTATTCTGTGAAGAGAGAGCGTTGCTACCATTATGTATATTCCAGGAGGAGAGAGCTTTCTGCCATTATGTGTGTTCCAGAAGGGAGCGTTGGTTGCTGTCATTACAGAAGGTGTATTCCAGGAGGGTGAGAGAGCATTGTCATATTATGTACTCTGGGAGGAGAGAGCATTGCTGCCATTATGTGTATTCCAGGAGGAGAGAGCATTGCAGCCATTATGTGCATTCCAGGAGGAGAGAGCATTCCTGCCATTATGTGTATTCCAGGAGGAGATAGCATTGCAGCCATTATGTGCATTCCGGGAGGAGAGAGCAATGCTGCCATTATGTGAATTCCAGGAGAAGACAGCATTGCTGCCATTATGTGTATTCCAGGAGGAGACAGCATTGCTACCATTATGTGGACTGAGTGAGGAGAAAGCATAGCTGCCATTATGTGTATTCCGGGATGAGTAAGCATTGCTTCCATTATGTGGATTCCAGGAGGAGAGAGCATTGCTGCCATTATGTGTATTCAGGAAGGAGAGAACATTGCTGCCATTATGTGGACTGCGGGAGGAGAAAGCATTGCTGCCATTATGTGTATTCTGGGAAGAGTGAGCATTGCTGCCATTATGTGTATTCCGTGAGGAGAGAGCATTGCTGTCATTATGCGTATTCCAGTAGGAGAGAGCATTGCTGCCATTATGTGGACTGGGGCAGGAGAGAGCATCACTGCCATTATGTGTATTCTGTGAGGAGAGAGCATTGCTGCCATTCTGTGTATTCCGGGAGGAGACAGCATTGCTGCCATTATGTGGACTGGGGGAGGAGAGAGCATCACTGCCATTATGTGTATTCTGCGAGGAGAGAGCATTGCTGCCATTCTGTGTATTCCGGGAGGAGACAGCATTGCTGCCATTATGTGTATTCTGGGAGGAGAGACCATTGCTGCCATTATGTGTATTCCAGGAGGAGAGATAGCATTTCTGCCATTATGTGTATTCCGGAAGGAGAGAGCATTGCTGCCATTATGTGGACTGGGAGAGGAGAGAGCATTGCTGCCATTATGTGTATTCCATGTGGAGAGATAGCATTTCTGCCATTATGTGTATTCCAGGAGGAGAGAGCATTGCTGCCATTATGTGGATTCCAGGAGGAGAGAGCACTGCTGACATTATCTGTATTCTGGGAGGAGAGAACATTGCTGCCATTATGTGTATTCCAGGAGGAGACAGCATTGCTGCCATTATGTGTATTCCAGAAGGAGACAGCATTGCTGCCATTACGTGTATTCTAGGAGGAGTGAGCATTGCTGCCATTATGTGTAATCCAGGAGGAGAGAAAGCATTTCTGTCATTATGTGTATTCCAGAAGGAGAGAGCATTGCTGCTGTTATATGTATTCCGGGAGGAGAGAGCAATGCTGCTAGTATGTGTATTCCAGGAGGAGAGGGCACTGCTGCCATTATGTGTATTCTGGGAGGAGAGAACATTGCTGCCATTATGTGTATTCCAGGAGCAGAGAGAGCATTTCTGGCATTATGTGTATTCCAGAAGGAGAGAGCATTGCTGCCATTATGAGTATTCTGGGAGGAGACAGCACTGCTGCCATTATGTGTATTCCAGGAGGAGAGTAGCAATTCTCATTACGTGTATTCGGGAGGAGAGGTATTGCTGCCATTATGTGTATTCTGTGAAGAGAGAGCATTGCTACCATTATGTATATTCCAGGAGGAGAGAGCTTTGCTGCCATTATGTGTGTTCCAGAAGGAGAGAGCATTGCTGTCTTTACCAGAAGGTGTATTCCAGGAGGAGAGAGCATTGCTGCCATTATGTGTACTCTGGGAGGAGAGAGCATTGCTGCCATTATGTGTATTCCAGGAGGAGAGAGCATTGCAGCCATTATGTGCATTCCAGGAGGAGAGAGCATTCCTGCCATTATGTGTATTCCAGGAGGAGAGAGCATTGCAGCCATTATGTGCATTCCGGGAGGAGAGAGCAATGCTGCCATTATGTGAATTCCAGGAGGAGACAGCATTGCTGCCATTATGTGTATTCCAGGAGGAGACAGCATTGCTGCCATTATGTGTATTCTAGGAGGAGTGAGCATTGCTGCCATTATGTGTAATCCAGGAGGGGAGAAAGCACTTGCATTATTTGTATTCCAGAAGGAGAGAGCATTGCTGCTGTTATATGTATTCCGGGAGGAGAGAGCAATGCTGCTAGTATGTGTATTCCAGGAGGAGAGGGCACTGCTGCCATTATGTGTATTCTGGGAGGAGAGAACATTGCTGCCATTATGTGTATTCCAGGAGCAGAGAGAGCATTTCTGGCATTATGTGTATTCCAGAAGGAGAGAGCATTGCTGCCATTATGAGTATTCTGGGAGGAGACAGCACTGCTGCCATTATGTGTATTCCAGGAGGAGAGAGCAATGCTGCCATTATGTGTATTCCGGGAGGAGAAGGTATTGCTGCCATTATGTGTATTCTGTGAAGAGAGAGCATTGCTACCATTATGTATATTCCAGGAGGAGAGAGCTTTGCTGCCAGTATGTGTGTTCCAGAAGGAGAGAGAGTTGCTGTCATTACCAGAAGGTGTATTCCAGGAGGAGAGAGCATTGCTGCCATTATGTGTACTCTGGGAGGAGAGAGCATTGCTGCCATTATGTGTATTCCAGGAGGAGAGAGCATTGCAGCCATTATGTGCATTCCAGGAGGAGAGAGCATTCCTGCCATTATGTGTATTCCAGGAGGAGAGAGCATTGCAGCCATTATGTGCATTCCGGGAGGAGAGAGCAATGCTGCCATTATGTGCATTCCAGGAGGAGAGAGCATTGCTGTCATTACCAGTAGGTGTATTCCAGAAGGAGAGAGCATTGCTGCCATAATGTGTTTTCCAGGAGCAGAGAGCATTGCAGCCATTATGTGTATTCCGTGAAGAGACAGCATTGCTGCCATTACGTGTATTCCCGGAGGAGAGAGCATTGCTGCCAATATGTGTATTCCGGGAGGACAGAGCATTGCTGCCATTACGTGTATTCCCGGAGGAGAGAGCATTGCTGCCATTATGTGTATTCCAGGAGAGAGCATTGCTGCCATTATGTGGACTGGAGGAGTAGAGAGCATTGCTGCCAAAATATGTATTTCAGGAGGAGTTAGCATTGCTCCCATTATGTGGATTCCAGCAGTATAGCATTGCTGCCATTATGTGTATTCAGGAAGGAGAGAACATTGCTGCCATTATGTATATTCCAATAGGAGAGAGCATTGCAGCCATTATGTGTATTCCGGAAGAACAGAGCATTTCTGCCATTATGTGTATTCCAGAAGGAGACAGCATTGCTGCCATTATGTGTATTCCGGGATGAGTAAGCATTGCTTCCATTATGTGTATTCCAGAAGGAGAGAGCATTGCTGCTGTTATATGTATTCCGGGAGGAGAGAGCAATGCTGCTAGTATGTGTATTCCAGGAGGAGAGGGCACTGCTGCCATTATGTGTATTCTGGGAGGAGAGAACATTGCTGCCATTATGTGTATTCCAGGAGCAGAGAGATCTTTGGCATTATGTGTGTTCAGAAGGAGCGTATTGCTGCCATTATGAGTATTCTGGGAGGAGACAGCACTGCTGGCATTATGTGTATTCCAGGAGGAGAGCAATGCTGCCATTATGTGTATTCCGGGAGGAGAAGGTATTGCTGCCATTATGTGTATTCTGTGAAGAGAGGATTGCTACCATTATGTATATTCCGGGAGGAGGGTTTTGCTGCCATTATGTGTGTTCCAGAGGAGAGGGATTGCTGCCATTATGTGTATTCTGGGAGGAGAGAGGCATTGCTGCCATTATAGTGTACTCTGGGAGGAGAGAGCATTGCCAGTATTTGTGTATTCCAGGAGGAGAGTGCATTGCTGCCATTATGTGCATTCCAGGAGGGAGAGCATTCCTGCCATTATGTGTATTCCGGGAGGAGAGAGCATTGCAGCCATTATGTGCATTCCGGGAGGAGAGAGCAATGCTGCCATTATGGAATTTTATAGAAGACAGCATTGCTGCCATTATGTGTATTCCAGGAGGAGACAGCATTGCTACCATTATGGACTGAGGAGGAGAAAGCATGCTGTTATTTGTATTCCGGATGAGTAAGCATTGCTTCCATTATGTGGATTCCAGGAGAGAGATACGCATTATGTTTCTTGGGAAGAGAGAACATGCGCTATTATGGGCCTGTGGAGGCGTTTTATTGCTGCCATTATGTATTCGGGAAGAGGAGTATTGCTGCTATTATGTATTCCGTGAGGAGGCATTGTCATTATGCGTATTCCAGTAGGAGAGAGCATTGCTGCCATTATGTGGACTGGGGCAGGAGAGAGCACGCTATTATGTGTATTCTGTGAGGAGAGCATTGCTGCTATTCTGTGTATTCCGGGAGACAGCATTGCCATTATGTGACTGGGAGGAGAGGCATCACGCTATTGTGTATTCTGCAGAGATACTGCTGTCATCTGTGTATTCCGGGAGGAGACAGCATTGCTGCCATTGTGTGTATTCTGGGGGAGAGACCATTGCTGCCATTATGTATTCCAGAGGAGAGATAGCATTTCTGTCATTGTTATGTCTGGAGGAGAGGAGATTTCTGCCTTTATGTGTACTGGGAGGAGATAGCGTTGCTGCCATTGTGTTATTCTGTGTGGAGAGATAGTATTTCTGCCATTATGTGTATTGGAAGGAGAGATACCACATTATGTGATTCCAGGAGGAGAGAGCACTGCGACATTATCTGTATTCTGGGAGGAGAGAACATGCCATTATGTGTATTCCAGGAGGAGACAGCATTGCCATTATGTGTATTCAGAAGGAGACAGCATTGCCATTACGTATTCTAGGAGGAGTGAGCATTGTCGCATTAGTGTAATCCAGGAGGAGAGAAAGCATTTCTGTCATTGGCGTATTCCAGGAAGGAGAGTATAATGCTGTTATATGTATTCGGGGATAGAGCAATGCTGCTAGTATGGTATTCCAGAGGAGAGGGCACTGCTGCCATTATGTGTATTCTGGGAGAGAACATTGCCATTATGTGTATTCCAGGAGCAGAGAGCATTTCTGCATTATGTGTTGTATCAGGAGAGAGCATTGCCATTATGAGTATTCTGGGAGAGACAGCACTGCTGCCATTATGTGTATTCCAGATGAGAGAGTACTGCTGCTATTACGTATCCGGGAGAGGTATTGTTGCCATTATGTGTATTCTGAAGAGAGAGCATTACATTATGTATATCCAGGAGGAGAGCTTTGCTGCCATTATGTGTGTGTCAGGGTGAGAGATTGTTGTTTTACTGGTATGTGTATTCAGGAGGAAGAGCATTGCTGCTATTATGTGTACTCTGGGAGGAGAGCATTGCTGCCATTATGTGTATTCAGGAGGAGAGAGCATTGCAGCCATTATGTGTATTCAGGAGGAGAGAGCATTCTGCTATTATGTGTATTCAGGAGGAGAGAGCATGCAGCCGTTGTGTATTCGGGAGGAGGGAGCTGCCATTATGTGAATCTAGGAGGAGACAGATTGTGCATTATGTATTCAGGAGACATTGCTGTTGCCATCTGTGTATTCTAGAGAGTGAGCATTGCTGCCATTATGTGTAATCCAGGAGGAGAGAAAGCATTTGCATTATGTGTATTCCAGAAGGAGAGAGCATTGCTGTTATATGTATCTGGAGGAGAGAGCAATGTTTGTATGTGTATTCCAGGAGGAGAGGTACTGCTGCTATTATGTGTATTCTGGGAGGAGAGACATTGTGCCATTATGTGTATTCCAGGAGCAGAGAGAGCATTTCTGCATTATGTATTCCAGGGAGAGTATTGTTGCCATTATGAGTATTCTGGGAGGAGACAGCACTGCTGCATTATGTGTTTCCAGGAGTAGAGAGCACGCCATTATGGTATTCCGGGAGGAAGGTATTGCTGCTATTGTGTATTCTTGAAGAGAGCATTGTTACCATTATATATTCAGGAGTGAGAGTGCTGCCATTATGTGTGTTCCAGAAGGAGAGCGCGGTTGTCATTTCAGAAGGTGTATTCCAGGAGGAGAGGATCTGCCATTATGTGTACTCTGGGAGGAGAGAGCATTGCTGCCATTATGTATTCCAGGAGGAGAGAGCATTGCAGCATAGTGCATTCAGAGGAGAGAGCATTCCTGCTATTATGTATTCCAGGAGTGAGAGCATTGCAGCTATTATGTGTATTCCGGGAGGAGAGAGCACGTTGCTATTGTGTGCATTCCAGAGAGAGTATTGCTTCCGTTTGTGTCTGGGAAGGCATTGCTGCTATTGTGTTTTGGGAGGAGCTAGCATTGCCATTATGTGTATTCCGTGAGGGACAGCATTGCTCCATACGTATTCGAGGAGAGAGCATTGCCGTTAGTGTGTATTCCGGGGACAGAGCATGCTGCCACGTGTATTCCCGGAGGAGAGCATTGCTGCCATTATGTGTATTCTGTATATTGCTGCCATTATGACTGGAGGAGAAAGTATTGCTGCCAAAATATGTATTTGTGGGGTGTTAGTATTGCCCCATTATGTGATTCCAGCATAGCATTGCTGCCATTATGTGTATTCAGGGAGAACATTTGCTATTATGTATATTCCAATAGAGAGACATTAGTTATTATGTGTATTCGGAAGAACAGCATTTTTGCCATTATGTGTATTCAGAAGGAACAGATTGCTGCCATTATGTGTCGGGATGGTAAGCATTGCTTCGTTATGTGTATTTCAGAAGGAGAGAGCATTGCTGCTGTTATATGTGTTCGGGAGGAGAGCAATGCTGCTAGTATGTGTGTTCAGGAGAGGCACTGCTGCTATTATGTGTATTCTGGGAGGAGGAACATTGCTGCCATTATGTGTTCAGGAGCAGAGAGACATTTCTGGCATTATGTATTCAGAAGGAGGCATTGCTGCCATTATGAGTATTCTGGGAGGGTACACTGCTGTCATTATGTGTATTCCAGAGGAGAGAGCAATGCTGCTATGTATTCCGAGGAGGGTATTGCTGGCATTATGTATTCTGTGAAGAGAGAGTATTGTACCATTATGTATATTCCAGGAGGAGAGAGCTTGTTGCCATTATGTTCCAGAAGGAGAGATGTTGTTGTCATTACCAGAAGGTGTATTCCAGGAGGAGAGAGATGTTGCCATTATGTGTACTCTGGAGGAGAGAGCATTGCTTGTATTATGTATTCCAGAGGAGACATTGTGCTATTATGTGCATTCCAGGAGGAAGTATTCTGCCATTATGTGTATTCCAGGAGGAGAGAGCATTGTAGCCATTATGTATTCCAGGAGCAGAGAAACATTTCTGGCATTATGTGTTCCAGAAGGAGAGAGCATTGCTGCCATTATGAGTATTCTGGGAGGAGACAGCACTGCTGCCATATATGTATTCGGAGGAGAGAGCAATGCTGCCATTACGTGTATTCGGGAGGAGAAGTATTGCTGCTATTATGTGTATTCTGTGAAGAGAGCATTGCCACCATTATGTATATTCAGGAGGAGAGCTTTGCTGCCATTATGTGTTCAGAAGGAGAGAGCATTGCTGTCTTTACCAGAAGGTGTATTCCAGGAGAAACATTGCTGCCATTATGTACTCTGGGAGGAGAGCATTGCTGCCATTATGTGTATTCAGGAGGAGAGGCATTGCAGCCATATGTGCATTCCAGGAGGAGAGAGCATTCCTGCCATTATGTGTATTCCAGGAGGAGAGAGCATTGCAGCCATTATGTGCATTCCGGGAGGAGAGAGCAATGCTGCCATTATGTGAATTCCAGGAGGAGACAGCATTGCTGCCATTATGTGTATTCCAGGAGGAGACAGCATTGCTGCCATTATGTGTATTCTAGGAGGAGTGAGCATTGCTGCCATTATGTGTAATCCAGGAGGAGAGAAAGCATTTCTGGCATTATGTGTATTCCAGAAGGAGAGAGCATTGCTGCTGTTATATGTATTCCGGGAGGAAGGCAATGCTGCTAGTATGTGTATTCAGGAGGAGGGCACTGCTGCCATTATGTGTATTCTGGGAGGAAGAACATTGCTGCCATTATATGTATTCCAGGAGCAGAGAGAGCATTTCTGGCATTATATGTATTCCAGGAGAAACATTACTGCCATTATGAGTATTCTGGGAGGAGACAGCACTGCTGCCATTATGTGTATTCAGGAGGAGAGAGCAATGCTGCCATTATGTATTCCGGGAGGAGAAGGTATTGCTGCAATTATGTGTATGCAAAGAAGAGAGAGCATTGCTACCATTATGTATATTCAGGAGAAAACTTGCTGCCACTATGTGTGTTCACAGAAGGCGTTCTGTCGTTACCAGAAGGTGTATTCCAGGAGGAGAGAGCATTGCTGCCATTATGTGTACTCTGGGAGGAGAGAACACGTACTGCCATTATGTGTATTCCAGGAGGAGAGAGCATTGCAGCCATTATGTGACATTCAGGAGGAGAGAGCATTCCTGCCATTATGTGTATTCAGGAGGAGAGCATTGCAGCCATTACATGTGCATTCCGGGAGGAGAGCAATGCTGCCATTAGCATGCATTCAGGAGGAGAGAGCATTGCTGTCATTACCAGTAGGTGTATTCCAGAAGGAGAGAGCATTGCTGCCATAATGTGTTTTCCAGGAGCAGAGAGCATTGCAGCCATTATGTGTATTCCGTGAAGAGACAGCATTGCTGCCATTACGTGTATTCCCGGAGGAGAGAGCATTGCTGCCAATATGTGTATTCCGGGAGGACAGAGCATTGCTGCCATTACGTGTATTCCCGGAGGAGAAAGCATTGCTGCCATTATGTGTATTCCAGGAGAGAGCATTGCTGCCATTATGTGGACTGGAGGAGGAGAAAGCATTGCTGCCAAAATATGTATTTCAGGAGGAGTTAGCATTGCTCCCATTATGTGGATTCCAGCAGCATAGCATTGCTGCCATTATGTGTATTCAGGAAGGAGAGAACATTGCTGCCATTATGTATATTCCAATAGGAGAGAGCATTGCAGCCATTATGTGTATTCCGGAAGAACAGAGCATTTCTGCCATTATGTGTATTCCAGAAGGAGACAGCATTGCTGCCATTATGTGTATTCCGGGAGGAGACAGCATTGCTGCCATTATGTGTATTCTGGGAGGAGAAAGCATTGCTGCCATTATGTGTATTCTGGGAGGAGAGAGCATTTCTGCCATTATGTGTATTCAGGGAGGAGAGAGCATTGCTGCCATTATGTGGACTGGGGAAGGAGAAAGCATTGCTGCCATTAGGTGTATTCTGTGAGGAGTTAGCATTGCTGTCATTATGTGTATTCCAGGAGGAGAGAGCATTGCTGCCATTGTGTGTATTCCAGGAGGAGAGAGCACTGCTGTCATTATGTGTATTCCAGGAGAAGGAAGCATTGCTGCCATTATGTGGACTGGGGGAGGAGAGAGCATCGCTGCCATTATGTGTATTCCAGGAGGAGAGAGCATTGCTACCATTATGTGTATTCCAGGAGGACAGAGCATTGCAGCCATTATGTGTATTCCAGGAGGAGAGAGCATTGCTGCCATTATGTGTATTCCAGGAGGAGAGAGCATTGCTGCCATTGTGTGTATTCCAGGAGGAGAGAGCATTGCTGTCATTATGTGTATTCCAGGAGAAGGAAGCATTGCTACCATTATGTGGACTGGGGGAGGAGAAAGCATCGCTGCCATTATGTGTATTCCGGGAGGAGAGAGCATTTCTACCATTATGTGTATTCCAGGAGAACAGAGCATTGCTGCCATTATGTGTATCCCGGGGGGAGAGAGCATTGGTGCCATTATGTGTATTCCAGGAGGAGAGAGCATTGCTGTCATTATGTGTATTCCAGGAGGAGAGAGCATTGCTGCCATTATGTGGACTGGGGGAGGAGAGAGCATTGCTGCCATTATGTGCATTCCGGGAGGAGAGAGCATTGCTGCCATTATGTGTATTCCAGGAGGAGACAGAGCATTTCTGCCATTATGTATTCAGAAGGAGAGAGAGCTGACTATTATGTCTATTCCGGAGGAGACAGCATTGTTGCCATTATGTGTATTCCGGGAGGAGAGAGCATTGCTACCATTATGTGTTTTCCAGGAGGAGAGAGAGCATTTCTGCCATTATATGTATTCGAGTAGAAGAGAGCATTGCTGCCATTATGTGGACTGGGGGAGGAGAGAACATTGCTGCCATTATGTGTATTCCGGGATGAGAGCTCATTGCTACCATTATGTGTATTCGAGACGGAGAGAGCATTTCTGCCATTATGATTCTTCCTGAAGGAGAGAGCATTGCTGCCATTTTGTGTATTCCGAGAGCAGACAGCATCGCTGCCATTATGTGTATTTCAGGAGGAGTGAGCATTGCTGCCGTCATGTGGACTGGGGCAGGAGAGAGCATTGCTGCCATTATGAGCATTCAGAGACAAGACAGCATTGCTGCTATTCAGGATGGAGGAAATGAGGAGAGAGCATTGCTGCCATTATGTGTATTCCGGGAGGAGAGAGCATTGCTGCCGTTATGAGTATTGCAAGTGGAGAGAGCATTGCTGCCATTATGTGTGTTCTGGGAGGAGAGAGCATTGTTGCCATTATGTGTATTCCAGAAAGAGAGAGCATTGCTGCCATTGATTGTACTCCGGGAGGAGTCAGCATTGCTGTCATTATGAGTATTCTGGGAGGAGAGAGCACTGCTGCCATTATGTGTATCCCAGGAGGAGAGAGCATTTCTGCCATTATGTGTATTCCAGGAGGAGAGAGCATTGCTGCCATTATGTGTATTCCAGGAGGAGAGAGCATTGCTCCCATTATGTGTATTCCAGGAGGAGAGAGCATTGCTGTCATTACCAGTATGTGTGTTCCAGGAGGAGAGAGCATTGCTGCCATTATGCGTATTCCGGGAGGAGAGAACATTGCTGCCATTATGTGTATTCCGTGAAGAGACTGCATTGCTGCCATTATGTGTATTCCAGGAGGAGAGAGCATTGCTGCTATTATCTGTATTCCGGGAGGCGACAGCATTACTGCCATTATGTCTATTATAGAAGGAGAGATCATTGCTGCCATTATGAATATTCCGGGAGGAGAGAGAATAGCTGCCATTATCAGTATTCCGTGAGGAGTGAGCATTACTACCATTATGTGTATTCCAGGAGGAGAGAGCATTGCTGCCATTATGTGTATTCCGTGAGGAGAGAGCGTTGCTACAATAATGTGTATTCTGTGAAGAGAGAGCATTGCTGCCATAATGTGTATTCCAGGAGGAGAGAACATTGCTGCCATTACATGTATTCTTGGAGGAGAGATCATTGCTACCATTATGTGTATTCCGGGAGGAGAGAGCATTGCTGCTATTCAGGCTGGAGGAAGAGAGGAGAGAGAACATTGCTGCCATTATGTGTATTCCAGGAGGAGAGAGCAGTGCTGCCATTATGTGTATTCTGTGATGAGGGAGCATTGCTGCCATAATGTGTATTCCAGGCGGAGAGAGCATTGCTGCCATTATGTGTATTCTGTGAGGTGAGATCATTGCTAGTATTATGTGTATTCCGGGAGGAGAGAGCATTGCTGCTATTCAGGCTGGAGGAAGAGAGGAGAGAGAGCATTGCCGGCATTATGTGTATTCCAGGAGGAGAGAGCAGTACTGCCATTATGTGTATTCTGTGAGGAGAGAGCTTTGCTGCCATGATATGTATGCCAGGAGGAGAGAGAGCATTTCTGCCTTCATGTGTATTCTAGGAGGACATAGCGTTGCTGCCATTATGTGTATTCCAGGAGGAGAAAGTATTGCTGCCATTATGTGGACTGGGAGAGGAGAGAGCATTGCTGCCATTATGTGTATTCTGGGAGGAGGGAGCATTGCTGCCATTATGTGTATTCCAGGAGGAGAGAGAGCATTTCTGCCCTTATGTGTATTCTGGGAGGACGTAGCATTGCTGCCATTATGTGTATTCCGGGAGGAGAGAGCATTGCTGCCATCATGTGGACTAGTGGAGTAGAGAGCATTGCTGCCATTATGTGGACTGGAGGAGGAGAGAGCATTGCTGCCATTATGTGGATTCCAGGAGGCGACAGCATTGCTGCCATTATGTGTATTCCGGGAGGAGGGAACATTGCTGGCATTATGTGTATTCCATGAGGCGACAGCATTGCTGCCACCATGTGTATTCTGCGAGGAGAGAGCATTGCTGCCATTATGTATATTCCAGGAGGAGACAGCATTGCTGACATTATGTGTATTCTGGAAGGGGAGAGCATTTCTACCATTATGTGTATTGTGGGAGGAGAGAGCATTGCTGCCATTATGTGGACTGGAGTAGGAGAAGCATTGCTGCCATTATGTGTGTTCTGGGAAGAGTGAGCATTGCAGCCATTATGTGTATTCGTGAGGAGAGAGAATTGCTGTCATTATGTGTATTCCGGGAGAAGAGAACATTGCTGCCATTATGTGTATTCCAGTAGGATAGAGCATTGCTACCATTATGTGGTCAGGGGGAGGAGAAAGCATTGGTGCCATTATGTGTATTCCGGGAGGAGAGAGCATTGCTGCCATTATGTGTATTCCGGGAGGAGAGAGCATTGCTGCCATTATGTATATTCCGGAAGGAGAGAGCATTGCTGCCATTATGTGGACTGGAGGAGGAGAAAGCATTGCTGCCAATATGTGTATTCCGGGAGGAGTTAGCATTGCTGCCATTATGTGGATTCCAGGAGGAGAGAGCATTGCTGCCATTATGTGTATTCAGGGAGGAGAGAACATTGCTGCCATTATGTGTATTCCAGGAGGAGACAGCTTTGCTGCCATTATGTGTATTCTGGGTGGAGAGAGCATTTCTATTGTTATGTGTATTCCGGGACGAGAGAGCATTGCTGCCATTATGTGGACTGGGGGAGGAGAAAGCATTGCTGCCATTATGTGTATTCCGGGAAGAGTGAGCATTGCTGCCATTATGTGTATTCCGTGAGGAGAGAACATTGCTGTCATTATGTGTATTCCAGTAGGAGAGAGCATTGCTGCCATTATGTGTATTCCGTGAGGAGAGAGCGTTGCTACAATAATGTGTATTCTGTGAAGAGAGAGCATTGCTGCCATAATGTGTATTCCAGGAGGAGACAACATTGCTGCCATTACATGTATTCTTGGAGGAGAGATCATTGCTACCATTATGTGTATTCCGGGAGGAGAGAGCATTGCTGCTATTCAGGCTGGAGGAAGAGAGGAGAGAGAACATTGCTGCCATTATGTGTATTCCAGGAGGAGAGAGCAGTGCTGCCATTATGTGTATTCTGTGATGAGGGAGCATTGCTGCCATAATGTGTATTCCAGGTGGAGAGAGCATTGCTGCCATTATGTGTATTCTGTGAGGTGAGATCATTGCTAGTATTATGTGTATTCCGGGAGGAGAGAGCATTGCTGCTATTCAGGCTGGAGGAAGAGAGGAGAGAGAGCATTGCCGGCATTATGTGTATTCCAGGAGGAGAGAGCAGTACTGCCATTATGTGTATTCTGTGAGGAGAGAGCATTGCTGCCATGATATGTATGCCAGGAGGAGAGAGAGCATTTCTGCCTTCATGTGTATTCTAGGAGGACATAGCGTTGCTGCCATTATGTGTATTCAGGAGGAAAAAGTACTGCCATTATGTGGACTGGGAGAGGAAACATTGCTGCCATTATGTGTATTCCGGGAGGAGGGAGCATTGCTGCCATTATGTGTATTCAGGAGGAGAGAAGCATTTCTGCCCTTATGTGTATTCTGGGAGGACGTAGCATTGCTGCCATTATGTGTATTCCGGGAGGAGAGAGCATTGCTGCCATCATGTGGACTAGTGGAGTAGAGAGCATTGCTGCCATTATGTGGACTGGAGGAGGAGAGAGCATTGCTGCCATTATGTGGATTCCAGGAGGCGACAGCATTGCTGCCATTATGTGTATTCCGGGAGGAGGGAACATTGCTGGCATTATGTGTATTCCATGAGGCGACAGCATTGCTGCCACCATGTGTATTCTGCGAGGAGAGAGCATTGCTGCCATTATGTATATTCCAGGAGGAGACAGCATTGCTGACATTATGTGTATTCTGGAAGGGGAGAGCATTTCTACCATTATGTGTATTGTGGGAGGAGAGAGCATTGCTGCCATTATGTGGACTGGAGAAGGAGAAGCATTGCTGCCATTATGTGTGTTCTGGGAAGAGTGAGCATTGCAGCCATTATGTGTATTCCATGAGGAGAGAGGATTGCTGTCATTATGTGTATTCCGGGAGAAGAGAACATTGCTGCCATTATGTGTATTCCAGTAGGATAGAGCATTGCTACCATTATGTGGTCAGGGGGAGGAGAAAGCATCGGTGCCATTATGTGTATTCCGGGAGGAGAGAGCATTGCTGCCATTATGTGTATTCCGGGAGGAGAGAGCATTGCTGCCATTATGTATATTCCGGAAGGAGAGAGCATTGCTGCCATTATGTGGACTGGAGGAGGAGAAAGCATTGCTGCCAATATGTGTATTCCGGGAGGAGTTAGCATTGCTGCCATTATGTGGATTCCAGGAGGAGAGAGCATTGCTGCCATTATGTGTATTCAGGGAGGAGAGAACATTGCTGCCATTATGTGTATTCCAGGAGGAGACAGCTTTGCTGCCATTATGTGTATTCTGGGTGGAGAGAAGCATTTCTATTGTTATGTGTATTCCGGGACGAGAGAGCATTGCTGCCATTATGTGGACTGGGGGAGGAGAAAGCATTGCTGCCATTATGTGTATTCCGGGAAGAGTGAGCATTGCTGCCATTATGTGTATTCCGTGAGGAGAGAACATTGCTGTCATTATGTGTATTCCAGTAGGAGAGAGCATTGCTGCCATTATGTGTACTGGGGGAGGAGACAGCATCGCTGCCATTATGTGTATTCTGGGAGGACAGAGCATTTCTGCCATTATGTGTATTCAAGAAGGAGAGAGCATTGCTGCCATTATGTGTATTCCAGGAGGAGAAAGCATTGCTGGCATTATGTGTATTCTGGGAGGAGAGAGCATATCTGCCATTATGAGTATTCTGGGAGGAGTTAGCATTGCTGCCATTTTGTGTATTCCATGAGGAGAGAGCATTGCTGCCATTATCTGTATTCCAGGAGGAGAGAGAGCATTGCTGTTATTATGTGTATTACAGGAGGAGAAAGCATTGCTGCCATTATGTGGACTGGGAGAGAAGAGAGCATCGCTGCCATTATGTGTATTCCAGGAATAGAGAGCATTGCTGCCATTATGTGTATTCCAGGAGGACAGAGCATTGCTGCCATTTTGTGTATTCTGGGAAAAGTGAGCATTGCTGCCATTATGTGTATTCCAGGAGGAGAGAGAGCATTTCTGCCATTATGTGTATTCCAGAAGGAGAGAGCATTGCTTCCATTATGTCTATTCCGGGAGGAGACAGCATTGTTGCCATTATGTGTATTCCAGGAGGAGAGAGCATTGGTGCCATTATGTGTATTCCAGGAGGAGAGAGCATTGCAGTCATTATGTGTATTCCAGGAGGAGAGAGCATTGCTGCCATTATGTGGACTTGGGGAGGAGAGAGTATCGCTGCCATTATGTATATTCCGGGAGGAGAGAACATTGCTGCCATTATGTGTATTCTGGGAGGAGAGAGCATTACTGCCATTATGTGTATTCCAGGAAGACAGAGCATTGCTGCCATTATATGTATTCCAGGAGGAGAGAGCATTGCTGCCATTATGTGTATTCCAGGAGGAGAGAGAGCATTTCTGCCATTATGTGTATTCCAGAAGAAGAGAGCATTGCTGTCATTATGTCTATTCCGGGAGGAGAGAGCATTGCTACCATTATGTGTGTAACCCCCCTGCAAATGGGGGTTCCCAAAAGACTTCCAGGAGCTTGCTTGAATGCTCCAAGCCTGAAAGGTGTTTGGCGTTTAAGCCATTTATCAGTGAGTGTTTTTAGAGCCTCTGGTACTGTCTCTTTAAGAGCTGTCTGCTTGCAGACATAATTCGTTTATATGGAGGACTGTGTGTTTCTCTGTTTGAGTACCACTACGAACTGCTGCAATCTCACTCCATTTTTGCAGTCACTAGAAGTGCAAAGGAACCTATCTGAAAGATGTAACTGTTTGCCAGAAATCTTTTAGAGTAATAATGAAATTACAGTTTGTCTAACCTGCTTTCTTTGCAGTCAGAACTGTGTTTGCCTAGTTCCCATTCTGGTTTTGAACTGCTGAACTGGACCAATCAGTGTGGGGTAAGCTTGCATTCTAAAATGGTGCCTGGACGAATCAGAACTTGGACTCATAATCTGAGCCAATACCAAGAGGATTGTATGGGCAGTGACTCTGGGAGATGTAGTTTAGACTTGGTGCCTTTTTGGACCAACAGCAGCAGTCTATTGTGAGTGACAGCCAATCCAGTCAAGAACTGGGAGGAACTCAAAGGAAGTGCCAGTTTTGTCTGTTGGAGTTTCATTTTAGATCGGAAGTGAAGAGGAAAGAACCTTGTGCTCCTTCAGTGCACAGTTTCAGTCAAAAAACGTGCAAGGCCCAGAGTTCCGGTCTGCAGCTTGTGTAACTGCTTGTTAGGACTGAATCCGTCCTGTGAAAGAATCAAAGGATCTCTGAAGAGTAGAAACCAGGCTCACCCTGCTAGAAGACTGGAGAAATTGTTGGTGCACTCTGTCTGTCAGGAACTGAATCTGCTGTGTGTTCTCCCGGGTATTGTGCAGTAATTGCGATCGGGATGAAGCAGCCTACCTGGTATAGTACTTTCTTTTAACCATATAAATGTGTGAAGGTCTCGTGGAGCTCAAGAGTAGCCCTGCTGACGTTGAAGGACCCTATCTTGTTTGGAGGTCGTGAGTACTAATTCAGGTCGCTCCTCGTTGAATTGCCACATTAAATCCAACTGGAATCACTGTACTGCTGACTGTTTAAACTAAATTTTCTTTTCACTGTGTGAAAGGGCCCTACCAGCTGCCATGGTTTGGACCAGCCACTAGGGCTTGGGTACCCAGGACAGTAACTGGTGAGGATAGGCATGCACAGAGCCATAGGTAGATAGTAAAGTGATAAGCTAATTAACCTGATTTCCCTGTCCTTGTTATATCCCCTAAATAAATCGGAGCTGCTTGTTTTGGCAAAGTTATGCTGCCTGAGGTATTTGTCTATGTTAAAGTACATGCTGTGATTGTTGCACTGTATCTTATTCCACAGGAGGGTCCCAGTGCGGAACTAGTCCTGGGGTAAGTGATGTACGTTGAAGGTAATTCTGATATATTGTGTGGGCCACTAGTGGGAAGAGAGGGTTGCAGAGTCCCAGAGGGCTGTGACCAAGTAAGTTTAACTATTGCAAACCCTGACCTCTGGGTGGAGGCACCAGCCATTGGATCCAGGCCCCTCAACCTGTTAGTGGCAAATCAGGCAGGGGTAGTAGCCCCTGGGATAGCGCCATCTAGGGGTTACATGTGTATTCGAGGAGGAGAGAGCATTATTGCCATTAGGATTATTCCAGAAGGAGAGAGCATTGCTGCCATTTTGTGTATTCTGAGAGTAGACAGCATTGCGGCCATTAGGTGTATTCCAGGAGGAGTGAGCATTGCTGCCATCATGTGGACTGGGGCAGGAGAGAGCATTGCTGCCATTATGTGTATTCCGGGAGGAGAGAGCATTGCTGCCGTTGAGTATTGCAAGAGGAGAGAGCATTGCTGCCATTATGTGTTTTCCGGGAGGAGAGAGCATTGCTACCATTATGTTTATTCCAGGAGGAGAGAGCATTGCTGTCATTATGTGTATTCCGGGTGGAGAGAGCATTGCTGCCATTATGTGTATCCCAGGAGGAGAGAGAGCATTTCTGCCATTATGTGTATTCCGGGAGGAGAGAGCATTGCTGCCATTATGTGGACAGGGGGAGGAGAGACCATTGCTGCCACTATGTGTATTCCAGGCGGAGAGAGCATTGCTCCCATTATGTGTATTCCAGGAGGAGAGAGCATTGCTGTCATTACCAGTATGTGTATTCCAAGAGGAGAGAGCATTTCTGCCATTATGCGTATTCCGGGAGGAGAAAGCATTGCTGCCATTATGTGTGTTCCGTGAAGAGACTGCATTGCTGCCATTATGTGTATTCCAGGAGGAGAGAGCATTTCTGCCATTATGTGTATTCCAGAAGGAGAGAGCATTGCTGCCATTGATTGTATTCCGGGAGGAGACAGCATTGCTGTCATTATGTGTATCCCAGGAGGAGAGAGCAATGCTGCCATTATGTGTATTCTGTGAGGAGAGAGCATTGCTGCCATAATGTGCATTCTGTGAAGAGAGAACATTGCTGCCATTATCTGTATACCAGGAGGAGAGAGAGCATTTCTGACTTTATGTGTATTCTAGGAGGACATAGCGTTGCTGCCATTATGTATATTCCGGGAGGAGAGAGTATTGCTGCCATTATGTGGACTGGGGGAGGAGAGAGCATTGCTGCCATTATGTGTATTCCAGGAGGAGAGAGAGCATTTCTGCCATTATGTGTACTCCGGGAGGAGAGAGCATTGCTGCCATTATGTGGACTGGGGGAGGAGAGAGCATTGCTGCCATTATGTGTATTCCAGGAATAGAGAGCATTGCTCCCATTATGTGTATTCCAGGAGGAGAGAGCATTGCTATCATTACCAGTATGAGTATTCCAGGAGGAGAGAGCATTGCTGCTATTATCTGTATTCTGGGAGGCGAGAGCATTGCTGCCATTATGTCTATTATAGAAGGAGATAACATTGCTGCCATTATGAGTATTCCGGGAGGAGAGAGCATAGCTGCCATTATGTGTATTCCGTGAGGAGTGAGCATTACTACCATTATGTGTATTCCAGGAGGAGAGAGCATTGCTGCCATTATGTGTATTCCGTGAGGAGAGAGCATTGCTGCCATAATGTGTATTCTATGAAGAGAGAGCATTGCGGCCTTAATGTGTATTCCAGGAGGAGAGAGCATTGCTGCCATTACGTGTATTCTTGGAGGAGAGATCATTGCTACCATTATGTGTATTCCGGGAGGAGAGAGCATTGCTGCTATTCAGGCTGGAGGAAGAGAGGAGATAGGGCATTGCTGCCATTATATGAATTCCAGGAGGAGAGAGCAATGCTGCCATTATGTGTATTCTGTGAGGAGAGAGCATTGCTGCCATAATGTGCATTCTGTGAAGACAGAACGTTGCTGCCATTATCTGTATACCAGGAGGAGAGAGAGCATTTCTGCCTTTATGTGTATTCTAGGAGGACATAGCGTTGCGGCCATTATGTGTATTCTGGGAGGAGAGAGTATTGCTGCCATTATGTGGACTGGGGGAGGAGAGAGCATTGCTGCCATTATGTGTATTCCAGGAGGAGAGAGAGCATTTCTGCCATTATGTGTATTCTGGGTGGACATAGCATTGCTGAGATTATGTGTATTCCAGGAGGAGAGAGCATTGCTGCCATCATGTAGACTGGGGGATTAGAGAGCATTGCTGCTATTATGTGGAGTGGGGGAGAAGAGAGCATTGCTGCCATTATGTGTATTCCAGGAGGAGAGAGTAATGCTGATATTAAGTGGATTCCAGGAGGCGACAGCATTGCTGCCATTATGTGTATTCCAGGAGGAGAGAACATTGCTGCCATTATATGTATTCCGGGAGGCGACAGCATTGCTGCCATTATGTGTATTCTGTGAGGAGAGAGCATTGCTGCCTTATCTGTATTCCAGGAGGAGACAGCATTTCTGGCATTATGTGTATTCTGGGAGGAGAGAGCATTTCAACCATTATTTGTATTCTGGGAGGAGACAGCATTGTTGCCATTATGTGGACTGGGGGAGGAGAGAGCATTGCTGCCATTATGTGTATTCCGGGAGGAGAGAGCATTGCTACCATTATGTGTATTCCAGTAGGAGAGAGCATTGCTGCCATTATGTGTATTCTAGGAGGAGAGAGCATTGCTGCCATTATGTCGACTGTGGGAGGAGAGAGCATTGCTGCCATTATGTGTATTTTGGGAGGAGAGAGCATTGCTGCCATTATGTTGTTCCAGGAGGAGAGAGCATTACTACCATTATGTGTATTCGAGGAGGAGAAAGCATTTCTGCCATTATGTGTATTCCAGAAGGAGAGAGCATTGCTGCCTTCATGTGGACTTGTGGAGGAGAGACCATTGCTGCCATTATGTGCATTCAGAGACAAGAGAGCATTGGTGCTACTCGGGATGGAGGAAAGGAGGAGAGAGCATGGCTGCCATTATGTGTATTCCGGGAAGAGAGTGCGTTGCTGCCATTATGAGTATTCCGAGAGGAGAGCGCATTGCTGCCATTATGTGTATTCTGGGAGGAGAGAGCATTGCTGCCATTATGTGTGTTCCAGGAGGAGAGAGAGCATTTCTGCCATTATGTGTATTCCAGAAGGAGAGAGCATTGCTGCCATTATGTGTATTCTGGGAGGTGAGATCATTGCTAGCATTATGTGTATTCCGGGAGGAGAGAGCATTGCTGCTATTCAGGCTGGAGGAAGAGAGGAGAGAGAGCATTGCCGCCATTATGTGTATTCCAGGAGGAGAGAGTAGTGCTGCCATTATGTGTATTCTGTGAGGAGAGAGCATTGCTGCCATTATCTGTATACCAGCAGGAGAGAGATCATTTCTGCCTTTATGTGTATTCTGGGAGGACATAGCGTTGCTGCCATTATGTGTATTCCAGGAGGAAAGTGTACTGCTGCCATTATGTGGACTGGGGGAGGAGAGAGCATTGCTGCCATTATGTGTATTCCAGGAGGAGAGAGAGCATTGCTGCCATTATGTGTATTCCGGGAGGAGAGAGCATTGCTGCCATCATGTGGACTGGGGGAGGAGAAAGCATTGCTGCCATTATGTGTGTTCTGGGAAGAGTGAGCATTGCAGCCATTATCTGTATTCCGTGAGAAGAGAGCTTTGCTGTCATTATGTGTATTCTGGGAGGAGAGAACATTGCTGCCATTATGTGTATTCCAGTAGGAGAGAGCATTGCTACCATTATGTGGACTGGGGGAGGAGAAAGCATCGCTGCCATTATGTGTATTCCGGGAGGAGAGAGCATTGCTGCCATTATGTGTATTCCGGGAGGAGAGAGCATTGCTGCCATTATGTGTATTCCAGGAGGAGAGAGAGCATTTCTGCCATTATGTGTATTCCAAAAGGAGAGAGCATTGCTGCCATTATGTGCATTACTGGAGGAGACAGCATTGCTGCCATTATGTGTATTTCGGGAGGAGAGAGAGCATTTCTGCCGTTATGTGTATTCCGAGGGGGAGAGCATTGCTGCCTTTCTGTGTATTCCAGGGGTAAAGAGAGCATTTCTGCCATTATGTGCATTCTGGGAGAAGAGAGCATTGCTGCCGTTATGTGTATTCCGGGAGGAGTGAGCATTGCTGCCATTATGTGTGTTCCAGGAGGAGAGAGAGCATTTCTGCCATTATGTGTATTCTGGGAGGACATAGCATTGCTGCCATTATGTGTATTCTTCTAGGAGAGAGCATTGCTGCCATCATGTGGACTGGGGGAGGCGAGAGCATTGCTGCCATTCTGTGTATTCCAGGAGGAGATAGAGCATTGCTGCCATTACGTGTATTCCAGGAGGAGACAGCATTGCTGCCATTATGTGTATTCTGGGAGGAGAGAGCCTTGCTGCCATTATGTGTATTCCAGGAGGAGACAGCATTGCCGCCATTATGTGTATTCTGGGAGGAGAGAGCATTGCTCCCGTTTTGTGTACTGGGAGAGGAGAAAGCATTGCTGCCATTATGTGTATACCGGGAGGAGCTAGCATTGCTGCCATTATGAGTATTCCGTGAGGAGAGAGCATTGATGCCATTAAATGTATTCTGGGAGGAGAGAGCATTTCTGCCATTATGTGGACTGGGGGAGGAGAAAGCATTGCTGCCATTATTTGTATTCTGGGAGGAGTTAGCATTGCTGCCATTATGTGGATTCCACGAGGAGAGAGCATTGCTGCCATTATGTGTACTCCAGAGGAGAGAACATCGCTGCCATTATGTGTATTCCAGGAGAAGACAGCATTGCTGCCATTATGTGTATTCTGCGAGGAGAGAGCATTGCTGCCATTATGTTGACTGAGGGAGGAGAGAGCATTGCTGCCATTATGTGTATTCCGGGAGGAGAGAACATTGCTGCCATTATGTGTATTCTTGGAGGAGAGAGAGCATTTCTGACATTATGTGTATTCCAGAAGGAGAAAGCATTGCTACCATTATGTGTATTCCGGGAGGAGACAGCATTGCTGCCATTATGTGTATTCCGGGAGGAGACAGCATTGCTGCCATTATGTGTATTCCGGGAGGCGAGAGCATTGCTGCCATTATGTGTATTCCAGGAGGAGAGAGAGCATTTCTGAGATTATGTGTATTCCGGGAGGAGAGAGCATTGCTGCCATTTTCTGTATTCTGGGAGGCGAGAGCATTGCTGCCAGTATGTCTATTGCAAAGGGAGAGAGCATTGCTGCCATTATGAGTATTCCGTGACGAGTGAGCATTGTTGCCTTTATGAGTATTCCGTGAGGAGAGAGCATTGCTGCCATTATGTGTATTCCGGAAGGAGAGAGCATTACTACCATTATGTGTGTTCCTGGAGGACAGAGCATTGCTGCCATTATGTGTATTCCAGGAGGAGTGAGAGCATTTCTGCCATTATGTGTATTCCGGGAGGAGAGAGCATTGCTGCCATTATGTGGACTGGGGGAATAGAAAGCATTGCTACCATTATGTGTATTCCGGGAGGAGAGAGAAGTGCTGCCATTATGTGTATTCCAGGAGGAGAGAGAGCATTTCTGCCATTATGTTTATTCTAGGAGGACATAGCATTGCTGCCATTATGTGACTTCAGGGACAAGAGAGTATTGCTGCCATTATGTGGACTGGGGGAGCAGAGAGCATTTCTGCCATTATGTGTATTCCGTGAAGAGACAGCACTGCTGCCATTATGTGTATTCTGGGAGGAGAGAGCATTGCTGCCATTTTCTGTATGCCGGGAGGCGAGAGCATTGCTGCCATTATGTGTATTGCAAAAGGAGAGAGCATTGCTGCCATTATGAGTATTCCGTGTCGAGAGAGCATTGCTGCCATTATGAGTATTCCATGAGGAGAGAGCATTGCTGCCATTATGTGTATTCCGGCGAGGAGAGAGCATTGCTGCCATTATGTGTGTTCCGGGAGGAGAGAGCATTGCTGCCATTATGTGGATTCCAGAAGGAGATAGAGCATTGCTGCCATTATGTGTATTCCGGGAGGCGAGAGCAATGCTGCCATTATGTGTATTCCAGGAGGAGAGAGCATTGCTGCCATTATGTGTATTCTGTGAAGAGAGAGCATTGCTGCCATTATGTGTATTCCGGGAGGAGAGAGCATTGGTGCCATTATGAGTATTCTGAGAGGAGAGAGCATTGCTGCCATTATGTGTATTCCAGGAGGAGAGAGCATTGCTACCATTATGTGTATTCCGGGAGGAGAGAGCATTGCTGCCATTATGTGTATTCCGGGAGGAGAGAGCATTGCTGCCATTATGTGTATTCCAGGAGGAGAGAGAGCATTTCTGCCATTATGTGAATTCCGTGAAGATACAGCATTGCTGCCATTATGTGTATTCTGGGAGGAGAGAGCATTGCTGCCAGTTTCTGTATTCCGGAGGAGTGAGGCATTGCTGCCATTATGTCTATTGCAAAAGGAGAGAGCATTGCTGCCATTATGAGTAATCCGTCACGAGAGAGCATTGCTGCCATTATGAGTATTCCGTGAGGAGAAAGCATTGCTGCCATTATGTGTATTCCGGGAGGAGAGAGCATTGCTGCCATTATGTGTATTCCAGGAGGAGACAGCATTGCTGCCATTATGTGTATTCTGGAAGGAGAGAGCATTTCTACCATTATGTGTATTGTGGGAGGAGAGAGCATTGCTGACATTATGTGGACTGGGGGAGGAGAAAGCATTGCTGCCATTATGTGTATTCCAAGAAGAGTGAACAGTGCTGCCATTATGTGTATTCCGTGAGGAGAGAGCATTTCTGTCATTATGGATATTCTAGTAGGAGAGAGCATTGCTGCCATTATGTTGACTGAGGGAGGAGAGAGCATTGCTGCCGTTATGTGTATTCTAGGAGGAGAGAGAGCATTTCTGTCATTATGTGTATTCCAGAAGGAGAGAGCATTGCTACCATTATGTGTATTCCGGGAGAAGACAGCATTGCTGCCATTATGTGTATTCCGGGAGGCGAGAGGAATGCTGCCATTATGTGTATTCCGGGAGGAGAGAGCATTGCTGCCATTATGTGTATTCCGAGAGGAGACAGCATTGGTGCCATTATGAGTATTCCGAGAGGAGAGATCATTGCTGCCATCATGTGTATTCCAGGAGGAGAGAGCATTACTACCATTATGTGTATTCCAGGAGGAGAGAGCATTGCTGCCATTATGTGTATTCTTGGAGGAGGGAGCATTGCTGCCATTATGTGTATTCCAGGAGGAGAGAGAGTATTTCTGAGATTATGTGTATTCCGGGAGGAGAGAGCATTGCTGCCATTTTCTGTATTCTGGGAGGCGAGAGCATTGCTGCCATTATGTCTATTGCAAAAGGAGAGAGCATTGCTGCCATTATGAGTATTCCGTGACGAGTGAGCATTGTTGCCATTATGAGTATTCCGTGAGGAGAGAGCATTGCTGCCATTATGTGTATTCCGGAAGGAGAGAGCATTACTACCATTATGTGTGTTCCTGGAGGAGAGTGCATTGCTGCCATTATGTGTATTCCAGGAGGAGTGAGAGCATTTCTGCCATTATGTGTATTCCGGGAGGAGAGAGCATTGCTGCCATTATGTGGACTGGGGGAATAGAAAGCATTGCTACCATTATGTGTATTCCGGGAGGAGAGAGAAGTGCTGCCATTATGTGTATTCCAGGAGGAGAGAGAGCATTTCTGCCATTATGTGTATTCTAGGAGGACATAGCATTGCTGCCATTATGTGACTTCAGGGACAAGAGAGTATTGCTGCCATTATGTGGACTGGGGGACCAGAGAGCATCGCTGCCATTATGTGTATTCCAGGAGGAGAGAGAGCATTTCTGCCATTATGTGTATTCCGTGAAGAGACAGCACTGCTGCCATTATGTGTATTCTGGGAGGAGAGAGCATTGCTGCCATTTTCTGTATTCCGGGAGGCGAGAGCATTGCTGCCATTATGTGTATTGCAAAAGGAGAGAGCATTGCTGCCATTATGAGTATTCCATGAGGCGAGAGCATTGCTGCCATTATGTGTATTCCGAGAGGAGAGAGCATTGCTGCCATTATGTGTGTTCCGGGAGGAGAGAGCATTGCTGCCATTATGTGGATTCCAGAAGGAGATAGAGCATTGCTGCCATTATGTGTATTCCGGGAGGCGAGAGCAATGCTGCCATTATGTGTATTCCAGGAGTAGAGAGCATTGCTGCCATTATGTGTAGTCTGTGAAGAGAGAGCATTGCTGCCATTATGAGTATTCCGAGAGGAGGGAGCATTGCTGCCATTATGTGTATTCCAGGAGGAGAGAGCATTGCTACCATTATGTGTATTCCGGGAGGAGAGAGCATTGCTGCCATTATGTGTATTCCAGGAGGAGAGAGAGCATTTCTGCCATTATGTGAATTCCGTGAAGAGACAGCATTGCTGCCATTATGTGTATTCTGGGAGGAGAGAGCATTGCTGCCAGTTTCTGTATTCCGGGAGGTGAGAGCATTGCTGCCATTATGTCTATTGCAAAAGGAGAGAGCATTGCTGCCATTATGAGTAATCCGTGACGTGAGAGCATTGCTGCCATTATGAGTATTCCGTGAGGAGAAAGCATTGCTGCCATTATGTGTATTCCGGGAGGAGAGAGCTTTGCTGCCATTATGTGTATTCCAGGAGGAGACAGCATTGCAGCCATTATGTGTATTCTGGGAGGAGAGAGCATTGCTGCCATTTTGTGTACTGGTGGAGGAGAAAGCATTGCTGCCATTATGTGTATACCGGGAAGAGTTAGCATTGCTTCCATTATGTGTATTCCGTGAGGAGAGAGCATTGATGCCATTATGTGTATTCCGGGAGGAAAGAGCATTTCTACCATTATGTGGACTGGGGGAGGAGAAAGCATTGCTGCCATTATGTGTATTCTGGGAGGAGTTAGCATTGCTGCCGTAATGTGGATTCCATGAGGAGAGAGCATTGCTGCCATTATGTGTACTCCGGGAGGAGAGAACATCGCTGCCATTATGTGTATTCCAGGAGAAGACAGCATTCCTGTCATTATGTGTATTCCAGTAGGAGACAGCATTGCTGCCATTATGTGTATTCTGGAAGGAGAGAGCATTTCTACCATTATGTGTATTCTGGGAGGAGAGAGCATTGCTGCCATTATGTGGACTGGGGGAGGAGAAAGCATTGCTGCCATTATGTGTATTCCGAGAAGAGTGAACAGTGCTGCCATTATGTGTATTCCGTGAGGAGAGAGCATTGCTGTCATTATGTTGACTGAGGGAGGAGAGAGCATCGCTGCCATTATGTGTATTCCAGGAGGAGAGAGCATTGCTGCCATTATGTGTATTCCGGGAGGACGGAGCATTGCTGCCATTATGTGTATTCCGGGGGGAGAGAGCATTACTGCCATTATGTGTATTCTAGGAGGAGAGAGATCATTTCTGCCATTATGTGTATTCCAGAAGGAGAGAGCATTGCTACTATTATGCGTATTCCGGGAGGAGACAGCATTGCTGCCATTATGTGTATTCCGGGAGGAGAGAGCATTGGTGCCATTATGTGTATTCCGGGTGGAGAGAGCATTGGTGCCATTATGAGTATTCCGAGAGGAGAGAGCATTGCTGCCATTTTGTGTATTCCAGGAGGAGAGAGCATTGCTATCATTATGTGTATTCCGGGTGGAGAGAGCATTGCTACCATTATGTGTATTCCGGGAGGATAGAGCATTGCTGCCATTATGAGTATTCTGGGAGGAGAGAGCATTGGTGCCATTATGAGTATTCCGAGAGGAGAGAGCATTGCTGCCATTATTTGTATTCCAGGAGGAGAGAGAGCATTTCTGCCATTATGTGTATTCCCTGAAGAGACAGCATTGCTGCCATTATGTGTATTCTGGGAGGAGAGAGCATTGCTGCCATTTTCTGTATTCTGGGAGGCGAGAACATTGCTGCCATTACGTCTATTGCAAAAGGAGAGAGCATTGCTGCCATTATGAGTATTCCGTGACGAGAGTGCATTGCTGCCATTATGAGTATTCCGTGACGAGAGAGCATTGCTGCCATTATGTGTATTCCGGGAGGAGAGAGCATTGCTGCCATTATGTGTGTTCCAGGAGGAGAGAGCATTGCTGCCATTATGTGGACTGGGGGAATAGAATGCATTGCTGCCATTATGTGTATTCCAGGAGGAGAGAGAGCATTTCTGCCATTATGTGTATTCTAGGAGGACATAGCATTGCTGCCATTATGTGACTTCAGGGACAAGAGAGCATTGCTGCCATTATGTGGACTGGGGGAGCAGAGAGCATCGCTGCCATTATGTGTATTCCGGGAGGAGAGAGCATTGCTGCCATTATATGACTTCAGGAACAAGAGAGCATTGCTGCCATTATGTGTATTTCAAGAGGTGAGTGCATTGCTGCCATTATGTGGACTGGTACAGGAGACAGCATTGCTGCCATTACGTGTATTCCGGGAGGCGGGAGCATTGCTGCCATTATGTGTGTTCCAGGAGGAGGGATAGCATTTCTGCCATTATGTGTATTCTGGGCGGACATAGCATTGCTACCATTATGTGCATTCCAGGAGAAGAGAGCATTGCTGCCATTATGTGGACTGGGAGAGGAGAGAGCTTTGCTGCAATTATGTGTATTCCGGGAGGAGAGAGCATTTCTGCCATTATGTGTATTCTGGGAGGAAAGAGCATTGCTGCCATTATGTGGATTCTGGAAGGAGAGAGCATTGCTGCCATTTAGTGGATTCAGGGACAAGAGAGCATTGCTGCCATGCAGGCTGGAGGAAAAGAGAAGAGAGCATTGCTGCCATTATGTGGATTCTTGGAAGAGAGAGTATTGCTGCCATCAGGTATGTTGGGGGTGAGGAAGAGAAAGCATTTCTGTTACCTTCAAAGCCCTACATGGTCTGGGTCCCGACTTCTTGAATGAACTCCTGGTGCCTTACACCCCTCTGAGACAGCTCCGCTCAGCTGACGAGGGGTTGCTGGACATTCCGAGGGTAAACTTGAGGTCATCTGGTGCCCATGAGTTTGGATTTGCTGCACCTACCCTCTGGAATTGTCTGCCCTGTCAGCTCCGGGAGTGTAGGACGGTGGTGAGTTTTAATCAGGCACTAAAGACTTTTTTATGGGAAAAGGCATTTCCTTCTTTGTTCTGATTTTATATTGCTGTACTGGAATATATGTTCATATGTGATTTTATTGAATGTATTGAATATATTTTATGTTTGTTCTTGATGTACAGTGCCTTGACATTTTTGAAAGGCGCTCAATTAAATAAATTTTATTATTATTATTATTACTAAGCTGGGGAGAAGGGGGGAAGAGAGCATAGAGCATTGCAGCCTTTTGATCTGGAGTAGAGAAGAGTGCTTTATTGCCTTTATTTCATTTGGGGAAGGGGAACTTCGGCTGGCATAGAAACATAAAGAATGAGAACTATTCAGCTGTGTGCTTTGCTGCCAGCAGGTTAGGAGGTGGGTACCTGCCACTAGCCTTTAACGTTGCATGTAATGTCTATAAACCCAAAATAGATTTTGATAAATATGAGAGACAGAAAAGCTGCTGAAAAGTACAAAAGTAGATGTTTAAGGGAAATTATATAACTTATATTTATATGGTGGGAGTTAGGAGTCCTCATCACTGGCCATCCTTGCTGGGTCCAAAACTGTAATGCTGGCTCTGCATTATTCATTTATTTATTAATGTGTTGCCCTTGCTGCAGAACTTGGCCTAAGAGTTCTGCAGACATTCAGAGTCCCTGCTGCAGAAGTTATGTCTATAGTGCTGCAGAGAACAGGGGGCCTTGTTGATGCTTTATCCACCCACCCACTCCACCCATGAAATCCAGTGTCCCCAGGGCTCCATCCAGTGCCCAGATCTTTTCTTCATCTTCTTAAATTACTTTCCCTCCACTTGTGCCTCTTCCCATATACACCTGTATGCAAATGACACTGTTCTATTTGCTTCACCTGTCTTCTCAAATGTAGATGGCACCTGCTTAAACAGGTACACAACTGTAAATACTTATAGGTGTGTTTGGTTCAGAATCTCAGCTTCTCCATCCACACTGACACCATGCCAAGAAACTTAACCCTAAATTTGGTGAGCTGTACTAAAACAAATCATGTCTTCATTTCTCTGTCTGCCATGACAGCACCCTTAAGATGATCATGCCTACATTTGACTAAGCAGATGTAATCTACACTGTTGCCCCAAAGTCTACACTTGCCAGGCTGGACCCTCCTTTTCATTCCTTCTTCTGCTTTGCCCCTTGTGCTCCATCTCTCACCCATCACCGCTCTCTATATGCTGATCTTTCTTTCCTCTCCCTTGAGTTGTGGCATCTCTCACACTGTTCCTCCTTCATGGTCAAATACTGGCTTGCCTCTGTTCCCACTTCTCTCTCCTGTCTCCTTATCCCCTGCCATCCCTTCCTCTTATTCCCTCCACTCATCTGCTGCTTGTTCCTTTCATTTCCATTCAGAGGAGCACATGCTCAAACCATAAGTCCGGTAATCACTCCCTCCTAGACTGGGTGCTTACATCCCACCCACACCGCATTATCAGTTCAGGCCTCCTCCCTGATTCCATTAGTGACCACCACCTAATCTACTTGGACCTCAAAATCCACAGAATAAAATCCCCTCCCAAATTTATATTCCAACGGTCTTACAAATCCCTCAACCTCTCCCCCCTCCTGGAAGATCTATCTCACTCTAGTTGGGTCCCGAGCTCAAGCTGCTCTAACATGGACTCGGCCCTTACGTAGTTTCGGAACACCTTCCTCACCGCCTGGGACAAACACGTCCCCCTTGCGCCAGGCTAGAGTCCATGGGTCTCACCTACCCTGGATATCCCCTGAGCTGATAGCTTGCCAACAAGCCCATGACAAGGCCTGGCAAAACTACAAATCCACATTCCTCCCAAGCAACTATATCACCTACCGCATGCTCGAACACCTAGTGCTATCCCAACTCTCCCACTTTCTTTCAGAAACTAATTTCTTCACCCCATTTCAGTCCGGTTTCAGAAAACACCACTCTACCACCTCCTCCCTACTAAGACTCATGGACTCCATCCTCACTGGGATGGATAAGGGGCTAATCACTGCCGCTATTTTCATTGACCTAGCAAAAGCCTTCGACATGGTATCCCATTCTCTCCTACTATCCTGCCTAACTGGGGCTGGGTTAGCAGTGTCCGCCACAAACTGGTTCAGTGCCTACCTACTAAATAGAACCCAATCCACTAAAATAGCTGACTACACCTCCCCCCCCATCACCACCGGTGTTCCTCAAGGCTCAGTTCTTGGCTCCATCCTCTTCTCCATCCTTCTAAATGATCTGCGTAACTCTTGCTCCACTACCGCAATCCACATGTATGCAGACAACACGGTCCTCTTTACCATCAGCCCGACCCACGAAGAACTCACCTCCAAACTTCAAACCGATTTCAACAAAATCCAACACTGGTTCAATACCAACCAACTCTCCCTAAATGCCAATAAAACTGTCTCTATGTCTTTCGGCACTAGACAGCACCTATCCAAACTCACCCACCCTCTGATCTTCCATACCCTAAATAACACCATCCTCGATAAAGTGCCCTCCTTCAGGTATCTAGTGGTTTGGCTTGATCACCACCTCTCCTTTTCCACACATGTGGATGCCATCATTTTAAAACTGCACCCAAAACTTGGTGCCCTCTATAGAAACTGCACTAGTCTCCCGCTACCTGTCAGACGTGAATTAGTCCAGAAAATGATTCTACCCTCCTTCAACTACTGTGATGCTGTTTACAGCTCTGCCTCTAAGACCACCCTAGCCAGACTTGACCCCCTCTTTAATGCTTTCTGCCTCTTTGCCCTCAATGCCCCCCCCACTCACATCACTGTGAGCTCTACTGTTCACTGGCCCTGCCATCCCTGAGTAAACGGAGCCTAATTCATAGCGTTACATTCACTTCCACCTTCTGGCTCGGCTCCCTCCCGCCCTACATTATATCCTCCTTATCTTCCCCACCTACCCCCACCCAAGCCCTCAGGTCTATTGACACTAGGCTATTAGTCATCCCTCACAAAGGACCACCGCTGGCCAATCGGCCTTCTCTTACCTCTTCCCTAAACTCTGGAATGGCCTGCCGGCCCAGATCCCCCTTTCTTCATCCAAACACTCCCTGTCCTCTGCCCTCACTAACGTCCTTACACCAAATTGCACCTGCCCCTGACCTCCCCCACAACTTCTCTTCCCTCGTCCCCCCTTAGTGTCTGAGCAGCAGCTTGGCCTTCACCTAATTGTCTGGCTTATACACTGCCCTACGCACTTACACTCTCACTCTTATTCACTCTTATTCACTCCTAATATCTCCCTTCCCTCCCTCCTTCCTACATAACCTACACTCTTCAGCCTTACTCACAGCTACTAACTCCCCTCTCCTCCCCCCCAACCGCACCTAAGCCACCCCCCTACACCTAGTGTTTACTAGTCCACTCCTCCCCTACCCTCTATCTTCGTTCTCCAACTCCTACTGTCAACTTAGTGCATCTCGCTCAGCTCAAGTTCTGTTACTGGCACTCAAGTTCTGTTACTGGCATTTATGTAATCATGTATTGCGCTCGATGTGTACCCATGAAATGTATGTCTTTGAAGATCATGTACTATACTGTCCTCCCTATGTAACAAGTTAAAATGTAATCCCACCCAACTATGTACAGTACGTTATCTGTATTGTTCTACTTCTAAATTCAACTTTTGTATGTATACCTGCCTCCTCTGTAACCCCTCCCCCCAGGTCGCACGGTGAGACGAGCATCTTTTTGCTCAGTGTGCCTTTCCTGGTGAAATATTTTCAATCAATAAATAAATAAATAAATATCCCTCATAGTAAATCTATAGCAGGTCAGCATGCTTTCTCTATCTAACTTTCTACACTTTTAACAGCCTCCCTTCCTCTCCTCACCTGTCTGTCTTCCTCCCTGCACTCTCTCAAACCACTCGTACTGACCCACTTCAAAACAAGCATGCATCTGTGGCTAAGCTTCTTCCTCTTATACACTGCCCTATGCACTTACACTCCCCCAGAGGAGGACAACTAAAATGGTGCAGGGTCTGCAAGAGAAGCCGTATGAGGAGAGACTAAAGGAGCTCAATATGTATACCCTTGAGGAAAGAAGGGAGAGGGGGACATGATAGAAACTTTTAAGTACTTCAGTGGAATCAACAAAGTCCAAGAGGGTAGCATCTTTCAGAAAAAGAGACTTGCAAGAACAAGGGGACACAATTTAAAGATAGAAGGAGGCGGTTCAGGGGCAATGTGAAGAATTATTCACAGAGAGGGTAGTGGATGCATGGAACAGCCTTCCTGAGGAGGTTGTGGGGTCTAAAACTGTGGGAGAATTCAAGAATGCATGGGACAGACATAAGGCAATTCTTGTGGGGGGTAGGAAGAAATAGGCTGTTGGTTAACTAGGATCCGCGGCCTATCCTGTAGGTAGGGAAATGGGCAGACTAGATGGGCCTAGCGGTCCTTATCTGCCGTCAAAGTCTATGTCTATGTTTCTATGTTTCTCTTATCTCCACATTACCACCACCCATATCCTATCCATCTCCCTTTATTATTTTACCTGTTTTGCCCATTTTTGCCTACTGAGTTGTATAGCCATCAACTCAAAGTACTCTGTAATCTGAATTTTATGACTCATTGGTTCTGCACAAATGTCTTGCCCTGCAGTGGCAACACAGCCCCTTAGCTCACAACCTGGCTACCCCTACCCAAAGTATAATTGTAATACTGCATTTGTCTTTCTCCGAAATCAATTAGTCGTACTGTAATTTTTTTTGTACGTGTTCATGCACCTATTGATGTCATTTTGTTATTGCTGTTTCACACCCTGTTGTATCCCCTCACACTTCCCATTGTACCCCCTCAGATGGGTCACACCTGGAAATGAGCCACAGCTCAGTGTGCCAAAATCAAGCTAAGTAGCCAAAAGGATTTATTTAGTTTGTAGCTGAAGGACTACTAAGACCCAATGCTACAGCCTATGCAGGTCTTCATCAGGGGGTGTGTCTTCCACAGTTCAATTCCACACATTTAAACCCTGCTCATAAAGATGCAGTACAATTAATTCATATTAAATTGCAAATAATAGAATTATATCACAACAAATGAAAAGAACAACCTATACAGAGATAATCCTGCCTTATCAATCATAAGATGTACAAATGTTGTATAAGAATATGCCACAATTATTTTATTCTTTGGTAACCAGGTAAAGCCCACTGGGCAAGCATGCCTATTTTCAGAAGTGACCCAGGAGCACTGAAGCGGTTCAATGATCTGCTCAAAATCACACGTTATGCAAGTGGAGTTCGTGGGATGTATCAATCTCATTCACAGCTCATAACTCTAACCTCTAGACTATACTGCCAGCCCTTTCAGGTTCAAAATAAATACTGATACACAACAATAGGTACAAATATGGAAGAGTGTACTGGAATAAAAGGAATACCAATAACCAATGATCTATATGAATATTGGGAATTCTACATGGTCATAATGATGTGACAAGACAAAATTGGGAAAAAAAAGTTGAAAGTATATGAAAGAAAGGCTTAAAATTTGGAAGAATTGGCAGCAGACGACAAAGAAAAAGTGGCGGTTATAAAACCATTCTTATTACCTACATTAGCCTATTTGCCACCGAAGGATATGGAGGTTAAGATTCTGAGCCTGGTATTTCAGACCATATGGGGAAGCAGGCTAAATTTCATAAAGAGAAATATATCGTATTTACCTGTACAACATGGCGGTTTAAATGTGATAAACCCAAGAGCCTTCCTATATAGCCTTCTTATTTTTTGGAATGTTTTATCTATCTTAAAAGGGCAGGATAAATTCTGGCACCCTTGGGCCTGTGCACGGTTATCTCCTCTAATGGATATATGGGTAATCAGTGTAAGTAGCCTGGTGTAACCCCCCTACAAATGGGGGTTCCTCAAATGTCTTCCTGGGCTTGCCTAATGCCCACTGCCAAGCTGGCGGTCTGTGTTCTAACCATTTAAAAGTGCTTGCATGTGAGTGCCCCATTAGTCTACTTGCCTGTCTCTTTAAGAGGCATCATTTTCGTGGGTTATAATTATTCTGGGTGGGGGCAGAGTGGTTTTAGGCTGAAGTCCTGCCCGGGCTCAATATAGCCACTTCATTCTGCCATTGCTAATTGCCTACAGGGAGCTTTATTAGGATCTGTGATTGTTTGCTGATTATCTACTTAAATAGTAATGATATAGTAGTTTGTCTAACCTGCTTTCCTTTGCAGCATGGGTTTTCTGTTTTGCAGCATCATCTTGGTTCTGGACTGCCAGTTTGGACCTATCAGTACCTTTGGGGACCTTAAAATGGAGACTGTCCCAGGTGGTCTTGTGGCAGTGAATTTCTGTAGGAATTGTAGTTTTTACTGTTTGGCACCTAAATGGACCTGAAGGGGGAGTCCTTGTTGTGACAGACAGATGGATCAAACAACCGAACCTTTTGGATCACTGGGAAGTCCCAGAGCTGCCTGCAAAGTGAGTCAGTGTGTAGTTGGAGTTGAGAGAGCGAACAGCTCGAGTAATTTGGGCAGCTGCTCCTGCGTAGTAGCACAGGGGAATTGGAGGGGAGGCTGTGTCTGGCCTGCCTGCTATCATCTTCTCGAGTGAAGAAGTCTGCATTAATATCTCGAACTTTATCCGAATTTGCTGTGATTGTGACCAGAATCCTGAATTGTGACAAAGTGAAATTCGCCTGGTGTGGACTGAAGATTTGCCTCGGTGCAGTCGGCCTGTCAGTACCTGAAGTAACCACAGAGCATACAGTTTGTGCAGAGACACTGTTAATTGCAACCAGACTGTCATCCGAACTGTGTTATTTACCTGCCTTTACTATAATTGTGCTGAATATGGAGTGTGGGTCATGATTTGGTTCCCCACATTGCTGATTGTGTCATGCTAGCTGGAGGCTACATCCAACAAGTTACTGGACAGTATTTGAATGTTTTCACCTGGTCTAGGCCTCACCATCTTGGCCTAGATTGCTGCTCACACCACAGAGTTACACCCGACGAGAGACCCGCCTGCGGATTCGGCTCCCTGTTCAACACCAACGAACCAGGAACGACCGCCATGGTGCGTCGTGTGGGCCCTGCTTCTCCTGGCAAACCAGCACTTCATCCTGAGGTCTCCATTTCGTCCATCCTGCATCCTGATCTGGGTAGCATGAGTAAATACCAGGGTAGTTCCCTGCAACAAAGCTCTAATCAAAGTGTGTCACCTGATTTAATTGTTGTTGTTAATCATTTTGAACTGAGCCATCCGGCTCTGGTTTACAAATTAAGGGTTAAAGTGCATGTTGTGTTTTCTTTCTTCCTATGGGCCCCAACAACAGCTGCTATGCTGGCCTACCCCGGGCAATGCTTCAGGCTAGCCTGCACTAACAACTGGGTACCCAGAGTGTGTGTAACTGTGTTAGAGGGACTCTTGAGTGCATGGCTTATAACCTGACTAATTCAGATCTAAAGTCAATCACCAGATTACTGCCCCTCCCTTGTTCACGTCCCCCAAATAAATCAGATCTAAATCTTTTTGCATTTAAACTGACTGTGGTGTACTTTTGTGGTGGGGATACTGCATTTCTATTGCCTTTCTCCATTGCAGGTCTTATTTTACAGGGGATCTCCAGGGCCAGTGCAGCTGATCCAGCCCTTTTGGTAAGTGTGCCAAGTGTGGGGTTAACATTGCATTCTGGTGTTAATTGTGACTGTGTATTTGCTGACCAGTATAGGCCACTAGAGGGGATAGCCGGGGGTATCAGTGTCCTGGAGGGCTGTACCCAGAGCAGCTACGCTACCCTTAAACTAACCCTCCGGGTGGAGGCACCTATTCACAGAGCTCAGGCCCCTCAACCTGTGCTTAGTCACGCAAGCAGGGGTAGTATCCCTTGGGATAGCACCAGCTAGGGTTTATATCTTGGAGGCACCAATGGGATTTGTGCCCTCTAGTGGTCAGAAGTGGGAACTACAACCCAAATACTTGGAACTTGTCAAAACATGAAGGCGCTCACTAGGCCTAAACTTAAGATTGCCCCCCCCCACAAGCTGGTTGTGCATCACATGATGGGGTGGAATGAGACTGAGGGAGTAGACCCCCAGCATGCCATACTATTGCTGGATATCGCTTTAGGGACCAATAATGCTGCTATAACAAAGACTGTAGAACAGATAAAGAGCTTGGGGAAGGCTGAAGTGAAGGGAAGAGACTCGGACCTGTTTAACCAGACCGTGGTGGCCCTTCTTTCCTGCAGCCTCCCCATAGACCCTGAGAGAGTGCCCCCTATTGTTCTGCTTGAGGGATCCCAGAAGGGGTGGCAGGTTATTCATCTACACAGTGACCCATCCACTCCTAGGGGGTTCCCTGAAAGTAGAAGGGTCCAAGGACAAATTGCTCAGATTATTGGCTGCTGAGGGGTGAACTGCTAAAGACTTAGTGAAAATGTTCGATATCGCTGAAGAGACCACCCCTATACAGTCCCCTATAGCTTCTCCTTCTACCCCCAGAGCTTCCCCCCTGGTAACCTTCCCCACTGTGATATCCTCCATACACCTGGACTCTTACCGTAGGCTCAGCCGGTTTTCGGGCACAGTCCCAGTGCCTGTGGGGGAGGATGATCTGGAAACCTGGATGGACTATGCCACCCCCTTAGTCCAGGAGTGGCAATACTCCAAGGGAGAGAAAAGGAAGAGGCTTACAGAGAGCTTAAGGGGCCCTGCACTAGAGGCTATCCATTTCCTCCATTCCACTAACCCAGAGGGGACTGCAACTGAGTACCTCTCTGCCCTGGAGGGGGTGTTCAGCAGCACCGAATCGGGGGATGACCTGATGTGGAAATTTAAATCTGCCAAACATTGGAAAAATAAAAACTGTCTATGATTGTCACCCGAATTGAGAGGGCCTTGCAGAGAGCTAACAGGACAGGACAGGAGGGGTGCCTGCCCGTGACCTAAATCTAGTCTGATTAGAACATATTTTGAAATCCACCAGGTACTCTAGTGTGCTAATGTTGAAACTGAAATTACAAGATCGCAAGCCAAATCCACCTGAGTATTGCTGGCTGATGAAAGAAATTCGGGAAGCCGAGAATGATGAAGAGGGTTGAGAGCCCTATGCCGGGATTGCCCGAACCAGTCAAGCCTCTGACCAACCTGACGAACAGAATGATGAGTCCAAGCTCTTACAAATGACAGAACTAATTAGGGAGGTGAAAGAAATAAGAACCAGTCAACAAGCTGCTGAGATGGTTAAAAGTTCCTCCTCCTGTCAGACTTCCCCTGAGATTAGAAGTGAAACTTTGCCCGGGAGGGTGGGGTTTCACGTCATTGCCCATGAACCTCAGGTTGAAACTAAGTTGATGGAGGACGTGAGAGAGAGCTGAAAGCCCTGGTGGGAGACCTCATCCGGGCCACTCAGGTAACGGATCCTTGGAGAAGACAGGAGGAGAGGGAAAGTGAGTCCCAACCCAAAGAGGATCCTCGGGGTTTTCCTTGTCCACCTAAAGTGAGAGATGATCCTATTTCCCCCCCAGAGATTCAAAGGAACCAGTATGTTGTTATCGCTGTAGAGAGGATGGACACACTAGGCCAAACTGCACCTTCCCTGAGAATTTGCGAAAAGTCACTTCCCAGCTGCTAGTTCTAGTTCAGCGGTGCAACATAAAGCTCCAGACTGGGCCTGTGAAAAAGTCCTATTCCTCTAAGACTGCTGTGGGTCGGACTACTAAACCAACCTCACCAGGCTGGTCTGAAGTGGTGGGCCCTTCAATGGAGGCTACCATGACTGTGAATGTTGTTTCTGCTTGGGCTGTACTGGACAGTGGATCACAAGCAACCATTGTGTTTCAAGATTGGTACAACAAATACTTACCTGATGTGCCCTTACAACCTCTGGAGGGTTTGCATGTGTGGGGACTGAGTGAGAAATCCTACCCCCTACCTGGGGTATATCCGGATCTGGTTGTCTTTTCCCACGGCTGTAGCTGGAATAGATGAGCAAGTAGAGACATTGGCCTTGGTGTGTCCCCCTATGGGACTGTGTTTCCTCATTGGTACCAATGCTCATATGTTTGGGAGGTTGGCCCAACTGTGTCAAGAGAAACAGGGACGGCAAACTGGATGGGCCATGCGAATTCCAGCCTTAGTGAAGCAGGCTTATGAGTTACAAAGCGGGAACAGTGAGCTGGAGAAGGATGAGCCCATGGGTATAGTGTGGAAGAAAGACCCTGACTCCTTGATATTGCCCCCCAATGCTCAGTATACCATTCGTGGTGAAGTGCGGCTCAAGAAAGATGTAAAAAATAAAATCCTCATGCTGGATTCCCCAGAAGAAGGGAAGTTGCTGGAAGGATTATTGGTCAAGCCCAGTATTTTACCAGCTCGAGCCCATGCCTATGCCTGGTGGGTGGTAGTGCAAATCCAGAATGTGTCTGATCTAGAGGTTCGGGTAAACCAGGGATGTACCTTAGCCACAGTGCACTGCGCAGACACTGCAGTACTGCCCAGCAGAAAATACTCTGGTGAGCAAGAGGAAGTGACCCTGGAACTGTTTGATTTTGGAGAGTCCCCATTGCCTGCTGAATGGAAGACCAGGATCAGCTGGAAGCTATCCCAGAAGAACCAAGTGTTTTCACTAAAAGAATGGGATGTGGGATGTGTCACTGGGGCTGAGCACCGTATTCGGCTTCATGATGATAGACCATTCTGAGAGAGGTCCTGTCATCTTGCACTGGCTGATATAGACGATATCCAGAGACATTTGCAGGAGATGTTGGTGGCTGGAATTATCCAGGAGTCAAGGAGCCCCTACACCTCCCCGATCATGGTGGTACACAAAAAGAATGGATCAGTGAGAATGTGCGTAGATTATAGGACTTTGAACTGGAGAACTGTACCAGACCAGTATACTATGCTTCAAATTCAGGATGCCCTTGACTGCCTAAATGGGAGCCAGTGGTTTTCAGTGCTTGATTTAAGGAGCGGGTATTACCAGATCCCAATGGCCTCAGAGGACTGTGAGAAGACAGCATTCATTTGTCCCTGGGGTTTTACGAGTTCCTGCAGATGCCCCAAGGTATTTTGGTGGCACCCGCTACCGTCCAGCAGCTGATGGAATGTGCTGTGGGAGACATGAATTTATTGGAGTGTCTGGTGTACCTGGATGACATCATTGTATTTGGGTGTACTTCGGAAGAGCATGAGGCCAGGTTGTTCAAAGTGCTTGACCGTTTGGAGGATTTCAGTCTGAAACTATCTATAGACAAGTGCCAGTTTTTTCTAATATCCATAAAGTACATTGGGCATATAGTATCAGCAGATGGAATTCAAACAAACCCCAGCAAAGTGGAGTCACTGACCACCTGGCCCCAGCCAAAAAATCTGAAAGAGTGACAGCGCTTCTTACGGTTCTGCGGCTACTACCGCCAATTTATTAAAGACTATTCAAAAGTTATCCACCCCCTACATAATCTTACCCAAGGTTATTCTCCTACTAACTGAAAGTATAAGAAGAGTCTCATTAAAGAGGAAGAGAAAGTGTATTTCTGAGCCAATGAGCCGTTCGGGGCTCGGTGGTCTTCTGAGTGTGAGTCTGCCTTCTTTGAGAACATTCATCAACTCACTCACGCACCAATGCTCGCTTATACCGACCCTACCAAACCTTATGTCCTACATACAGACACTAGTTTGAAAGGGCAAGAGGCTGTGTTGTATCAAGAGCATGAGGAGGGCCTGCGACCTATGGCTTTCTCAAATAGGAGTCTAACACCATCTGAGCGCAACTACCCTGTCCATAAACTTGAATTTCTTGCCCTCAAGTGGGCTGTGGTGGACCAGTTCCATGAATATCTCTATGGGGCTAAAATTCTAGTGAAGACTGATAATAATCCATTGATTTACATACAGACTTCAGCAAAATTAGATTCCACCGGGCACAGGTGGCTTTCTGTCTTGTCAACATATGACTATGCAGTAGAGTACCAGCCTGGCTTGAATCATATAGATGCAGACCCCCTCTCGAGATGTCCAAACCCCACTAACACCTGGTTGAGGTTGTCTGAACATTCCATCAAAGCATTATGCCAAACATTTGATAAAGACGACCGGCCATCTTCAGACACCGTTGATTGCCTGGTAGACTGTTTGAGGCCCCCCAGCACCTGCGTCCCTGCAGCCTACTGTTATTTTTCAGCATTAGACATCAATGCCTTACCTCAGTTTGATAATGACAGCACCCAGCAGGCTCAATCCCAAGATGCAATGATCCAGCCTGCACTCAACACTCTGCATGCTGGAAAAGATGTATCCAAACTCCATTCTTCTGATTTAAAAACTGCTTTATTGCTCAGGGAAGGCCCCAGGCTTAAACTACATGACCAACTGTTGTATAGAGAGATAGTGAATCATCAAGTCCAGCTGGACAGGCAGCAGTTGGTGTTACCCACAGCTTTCAAACAACTAGTAATTCAATCTCTTCATAATCACATGGGGCATCCCGGTTATGACCGGACACTTGACATGGTGCGCTCTCGGTTCTACTGGCCGAAAATGGGGGTGGATGTCGAAATGCATATTAGAACCTGCAGTCATTGCCTTCAAAGAAAAGCTTTACCCCAAAAAGCTGGTCCCCTAGTCAATATCTCCACCAGTGCCCCATGGAGTTGCTTTGCATTGACTTTCTGTGCCTGGAGCCTGATCAGAAAAATATTGGGAATGTGCTAGTTGTGACAGATCAGTTCACACGTTATGCTCAGGCCTATCCCACAAAAGATCAAAAGGCCTCTACCATGGCCAAGGTGCTTGTAGAGAAATTCTTTGTTCATTATGGTGCAGTCCAACGTATCAACTCTGATCAAGGAAGAGACTTTGAAAGCCGGTTGATCAAAGAGATGCTCTCCCTGTGGGGAGTGCAGAGGTCTAGAACCACTCCTTACCACCCCCAAGGGGATCCTCAGCCTGAACGTTTTAACAGGACCCTCCTGGACATGTTGGGCATGCTTCACCCTAAAGATAAACCTAAGTGGAGTTAGCAGATTAGCACTTTGGTACACTCTTACAATTGCACCAAAAGTGATGCTACCGGATTTTCCCCCTGTCGTCTCATGTTCAGCAGGGAAGCCCGACTGCTTGTGAATGTCTGCTTTGGAGTGTCCCTAGATGGGGTCCGTGCTGAAAACTATTTACAATATGTACAAAAACTGAAAGCTCAGTTAAACCATGCACACCAACTGGCCCGAACTATGGCTACAAAAAGAAACCTCGCTAACAAAGAGAGACATGACAGGCGGGTAAAGGCTCAAGAGTTGTTGCCAGGAGACTGTGTGTTGTTGCGCAATTTGGGACTGCATGGAAAACACAAAATTGCCGATAGCTGGCACCATCTCACACACATAGTAGTCAGTAAACTGGATGACCTACCTGTGTATAGAGCGCATCCTGAAAATGACTCTTGAGCTGTTAAAACTATGCACAGGAACCACATGCTGCCTATTGGTCAAGTGATTATTGATGCTGAACCATCAGATGCTGCCCCTCCTGGGCTGGTGACTCATGCTGCTGCTAAAAAGAGGCAGTCAACCTTCACCAATTGTTCAAGGATCTAGGCCTTCCCCTAGCAGGCCCAACATGACAGTGACAGTCAATCTGAATCTGACAGCAGTGAGTGTGAGACTCCTTATTACCCCACTTATCCCCACTTGTCCTACCTATCTTCTATGCTGGACTCTAGCAACCTAGAAACTATAATACTGGGAGACATCAACTACGACTGGCTGTCCAGTGCCTCAGTACCCCTCAAAACCTTATGTGACTCTCATGGACTCTTACAACTTATCAGTGAACCAACACGCAGTAATAAGAAGAACCCAGCAAACAGCACCCTCCTAGATGTCCTACTAGTAAACAAACCACACCTCTTCTCACATGCTGGTACCTTTCATGCCAACGTCAGTGACCATTGCCTTATTGCTGGTATGAGAACAAATCAAATGCCCAAATCTAACTCGAAATTCTCTTCTAAGAGATCAAAAAGGAACTTCAACCCACATGCCTATATCAACGATCTCAAGGGCTCCCCACTTTGTCTGAGTTTTTACCTTGCCAAGTTAGTGAATAATGCATACTCCATATTCCAAGAAATACTATCACATGCCCTCAATACCCATGCACCACTGGTCAATTCTTGTGTAAAACCTAGAACCCATTGCTGGTTTAACTCAGACCTAAAAGCCGCACTATTAAAAAGGGATAAGCTTTGGAAAAATGCTCGCGAGGCACAACTTCCCAAAGACTGGTGTCTCTTCAGATCTGCCAAGAACTCTTGCACAAGGTTAATCAGAGAGACTAAGTCCAAATTCTACCGCACAGAGCTAGATGCTGCCTCAACTTGCCCAACCAAATTCTGGTCCACAACCTCTCTGGCCACACGCCAGGAAGCACCCTTCCCTCAAAAATCTCCTGTAACAATGTCCTTCTCAACGAAAAAAAGAAAATCCTACAAGCATTCAATAACCACTTCATCTCAGCTGGACTAGCCTTTGATAACTCGCCTGCCTGCAACCTACGTTCTCAAATGGATACACTTTCCCTAGAGTCCACCCTAACAAATGCTACCTTCTCATTCTCTCCTGTTACTCTAAAAGAAGTTGAAGAGCTACTCCTTCATTTGGACACCAAGAAAAGCACAGGGGCGGACTTGCTAGACCCCTACTTCATAAAGGTGGCCTGGCATGTGCTGACTGTGCCCATCACCCATTTGTTCAACTTGTCACTTTCTCAGGGAACTCTCCCTACTGTTTGGAAAACTGCACACATTATTCCAATCTTCAAATCAGGGGATCCCAGTGACCTAAATAATTATAGGCCAATCTCATTTCTTCCCATATTATCTAAACTGCTAGAGAAAATAGTGAATGCCCAGCTACGAGTCTTCCTGGAAAATACAAACTTTCTAAACTCTTGACAATCAGGTTTCTGAACGAATCACAGTATGGTTACGGCTCTGGCCAATGTAACAAACGATTGGCAAACCGACCTGGAAAGAAAAAAATTAATCTGCGCTGTCTTCCTTGACCTAAGCAAGGCCTTTGACACCATCGATCACTCCTTACTTCTTTCCTCGCTGAAAGCCTTAGGCCTAGATTCCACCTCCTACGGTTGGTTCCAAAACTACCTGACGGGCAGGCTACAGCAGGTAAAGGCAGAAGGGGAGCTATCACCTTTTAAACCATTATTAAGAGGTGTCCCTCAAGGTTCCATCCTGGGTCCAATACTCTTCTCCATATACATCAACAGCATAGATTGTGGCATAAAAAAAGCCAGTATCCACCTGTTCTCAGACGACACAGTACTTTACCTAAGCCGGCCAACACCTGACGCTGCTTGTGCAGATTTACAATACGACTTCGACATCCTTCAGCAACAGCTACTTAACGAGAAGCTACTCCTGAATGTTAAAAAAATCAAGACAATGATCCTTTACCCTAGTAACCTACAGTCTGCCCTGACTAGCGGCACTATACCCCCCATCACCACCCTACTGGGGGAAAATCTGGAGTTCGTCCCCAAATTTAAATACTTGGGAGTTTGGCTTGATCACAAACTCTCCTTTGGGGAACACCTGGAGGACATGATAAAAAATCTAAAACAGAAGCTAGGTCTTTTTTACCAGATAAACCATCTCCTGACTCCTGAAGCAAAAAAACAGCTTGTTCAGACGACGTTCATCTCCTTACTAGACTATGCCGACTTCATCTACAGTCACTGTAATGCCTCTTACCTACACAAGCTGGACGTCTTATACCAGAGAGCGTTGCACTTCATCACCGGCCTTCCATCGTCTACCCACCATATACACTGCCATGGAGTGGTCCTCCCTGCAATACAGACATAGCAAAAACACCGCAATATGGACATTGAAAGCTATTACTCGCAAACTACCACACTATATATCCGAACTACTGCCCCAAGCGTGCTCTGAAACTACACCCTAAGAAGCTGCTCACTAATCTCTCTTAAGATTCCCAGGGCCCTCACGCACCTTGGAAGAGTGGCCATAAGCTTCTCGCTGACAACTCTTTGGAACAAAATACAAAAGTCAGTAAAACTAAGTACTCCAGTAAGCGTCGCAGTATTCAAGAATTTGTACATAAAAGCAATCAGAGATATGCCACTGCTTCCACCAACCTTGATCTAAGTCTTTCTGACTCTCCAAGAATTCTCTGCCCAACCACTGCTCTTTCAATGGTCCCCAGGCAGCGGCGCCCAAGAAGCCGGCACTTGAAACTGCAAGCCTGGACTCAAGTCACCTTGAATCGCGGCAAAGCCATAAACCCTTTGCAGCACAAGCACTTTTTGCCATCGACACCCAAACTAGCTCTTCACTCCACCACCCCATCCCCTTTTTTCCTCCTCTTGCCACTACTCCCTCCCCACTATACCATACTAAGACTTCACCACCCTCCAAGAACTCTCTGCCCTGTCATCGCTCCTCAAACAGTCACCGAGCAGCGGCGCCCCACAAGCCGAAGCTCGAGACCACAAGCCCGAACTCAAGCCACCTTAAATCGCGGTGAAGCTGTAAACCCATCACAGCACTAGCACCTGCCATGTACAACCAATCTGGATTCTCACTCCATCAACCTCATTCCTCAACTCCTCCTCTCACCACTACCCACTATACAAAACTGCCCCCCAGATCTCCATGGGAAGATGCCCCAAGATCTACAGCCACCCCCGGTACCCTATTTCTTGAAACTCTGTAGCTTTCGATTCTCTTACCTATCCCACCACCTGTCAAGTATAAAAAACCCAGTTATACCATCAGGCACACCGTATCACAGTCTCTTCTGCCCCTATCAGCTTACTTTCTTCTGGTCTAGCAATATGTACTCGAATACTGCCTGCACTTCTATGCGTTTATTGTATATAATGTCTCTCCTTATTTCCCTGACCCTACTGTTTTTCACTGTTGATATTGTTATCTTTTTTTGTTTGTTTCTCATACTGTTACAATGCCTGTATATATGTATGACTATGTATAATTGTTTATGACTTGTGTAACACAGGTCCACCTTGCAAATGAGATTGCTCAACGGTGTCCGCCTGGATAAATAAAGATTTTGATTGATTGATTGATTGACTTATGAACTGAGTCAATTGTTTCAAGGTAACCCTATGTGTAACTATGGGGACAAAGCTGCATCTTCAGGATTGTCTAACCTTCCAGTTTCCTCTCTAGCACCAATGCCCTCAGAGAGTGAGGTACAAAGTATAACATCTGAAGTAGCTGATTCTTTGTGCTTTGTGGAACTGTTTGAACTGACTGAGGAGGAGTCTGATGTTGTAAATCTCCGTGGTGACATACCAGAACTTGATGAGCAGTGCAAAAGTAATGGTCAAAACCTGGTTGTGCTGGATGACCCTAAGGCATCCTCTAGTGATGAAAGTACCACTCCAATGCCACAAAGTCCAAACGTTTCAGAGTTTTCCCTGGATGATAAATCTGGGCCTTCTGCAGAGCGCAATGATGAACCTAATGATGTGGAAACAGAATCAACAGAGCAAGGAGCCAACAGTGTTCCATTACTGGAGTCTTCACCCAAAGCAGAGGTACCCCTTCCTACCGGAGAAAAGACTAATGCCAATGCTGATATCCCAGAGCCTGTGTCTGTTGCCCCAAGAAAGTCTGGAAGAGCTGTTAAACCAGCAATTTGTCTCAGCTATGACTCCCCTGGGAGGCCCATGTACCTCCCCTTAAATGTTGTACACAAAGGTGTCTATATCTCTGAAAGCTCACTGCCCAAACTGAGCCTTTCTGCCACTTCCAAGTTAATTTTTCATCCTTCAGAACATGGTGCCCCTGCCCCATCTAGCCCCAAGTTAGCTGATAGGGAAGGGCCCCCATCTATGTTATTTAGAGTGCAGGAAACAATTACCTGAATAAGTACAGTAATATTATTGTGTGAATCATAGTAAAACAGTAATGTGTATGAAAAATGCATAACTGTTGTCATTACAGAATATCTATAGTGTATCATGAATAAGTATAGTAATGTTGTAAGTTTACATTTACTGATGTATCAGTCTTTGCTTTCTGTCTCGTATAGTGATGAAACATATGTCTCAAATAGCATAATGTTTTTCTATAAAGTTATTTTGAGTATAGACTTGACGCAGATGCCAAGTTCTTTCCAGGCAGGGAAGGGTGTAACCCCCCTACAAATGGGAGTTCCTAAAATGTCTTCCTGGGCTTGCCTAATGCCCACTGTCTGGCTGGTGTTCTGTGTTCTAACTGTTTAAAAGTGCTTGTATGTGAGTGCCCTATTAGCCTCCGTGCCTGTCTCTTTAAGAGGAATAATTTTTGTGGGTTATAATTATCCTGAGTGGGGGCAGAGTGGTTTTAGGCTCAAGTCCCACCCAGGCTCAATATAGCCGCTTCATTCTGCCATTGCTAATTGAGCAGAGGGAGCTTTATTAGGATCTGTGATTGTTTGCTGATTATCTACTTAAATAGTATTGATATATTAGTCTGTCTAACCTGCTTTCCTTCGCAGCATGGACTTTCTGTTTTGCACCACCATCTTGGTTCTGGACTGCCAGATTGGACCTATCAGTACCTGTAGGGACCTTAAAATGGAGACTGTCCCCAGGGGTCTTGTGGGAGTGAATATCTGTAGGAATTGCAGTTTTTACTGTTTGGCGCCTAAATGGACCTGGAGGGGGAGTCCTTGCTGTGACAGATAGATGGATCAACCAACCAAACCTTTTGGATCACTGGGAAGTCCCAGAGCTGCCTGCAACAGTGAGTCAGTGTTTAGTTGGAGTTGAGAGTGAACAGCTCGAGTAATTTGAGCAGCTGCTCCTGCGAAGTAGCGCAGGGGAATCGGCAGGAAGACCATGTCTGGCCTGCCTGCTGCCATCTTCTCGAGTGAAGAAGTCTGCATTAATATCGCGGGCTTTATCCGAATTTGCTGTGATTGTGACCAGAATCCTGAATTGTGACAAAGTGAAATTCGCCTGGTGTGGACTGAAGATTTGCCTCGGTGTGATCAGCCTGTCAGGACCTAAAGTAACCGCAGATTGTACAGTTTGCGCATAGACGCTGTTAATTGTAACCGGACTGTCATCCGAACTGTGGTATTTACCTGCCTTTACTATAATTGTGCTGTATGTGGAGTGTGGGTCATGATTTGGTTCCCTACATTGCTGATTGTGTCACGCTAGCTGGAGGCTGCATCCAACAAGTTACCAGACTGCATCCGAATGTTTTCACCTAGTCTAGGCCTCACCATCTTGGCCTAAACTGCTGCTCACTCCACAGAGTTACACCCTACAAGAGGCCCACCTGGGGATTCAGCTCCCTTCTCAACACCAACGCACCAGGAACGACCACTATGGTGTGTCATGTGGGCCCTGCTTCTCCTAGCAAACCAGCACTTCATCCTGAGGTCTCCATTTCATCCATCCTGCATCCTGATCTGGGTAGTGTGAGTAAACATCAGGGTAGCTCCCTGCAACAAAGCTCTAATCAAAGTGTGTCACCTGATTCAATTGTTGTTGTTAATCATTTTGGACTGAGCCATCCGTCTCCAGAATACAAATTAAGAGTTAAAGTGCATATTGTGTTTTCTTTCTTCCTATGGGCCCCAACAACAGCTTGCAATGCCGGCCTACCCCGGGCAATGCTTCAGGCTAGCCTGCACTAACAACTGGGTACCCAGAGTGTGTGTAATTGTGTTAGAGGGACTCTTGAGTGCATGCGTTATAACCTGACTAATTCAGATCTAAAGTCAATCACCAGATTACTGCCCCTCCCTTGTTCACATCCCCCAAGTAAATCAGATCTAAATCTTTTTGCATTTAAACTGACTGTGGTGTACTTTTGTGGTGGGGATACTGCATTTCTAATGCCTTTCTCCATCGCAGGTCTTATTTTACAGGGGGTCTCCAGGGCCAGTGCAGCTGATCCAGCCCTGGTGATAAGTGTGCCAAGTGTGGGGTTAATGTTGCATTCTGGTGTTAATTGTGACTGTGTATTTGCTGACCAGTATAGGCCACTAGAGGGGATAAAGGGGGGTATCAGTGTCCTGGAAGGCTGTACCCAGAGCAACTACACTACCCTTAAACCAACCCTCCGGGTGGAGGTACCCATTCACAGAACTCAGGCCCCCTCAGCCTTCGCATGCAGTCAGGGGTAGTATCCCTTGGGATAGAGCCACCTAGGGGTTACACTTAAATTTTGTTCAAATGAGGAAGACAGAGACACACATCTGGCGATGTTGAAAAACACCTTTATTGAGCAGGGACACTCGTCCAGAGAAATTGACAGAGCAGTGGAACATGCAACACAGGTCCCAAGAGAACAGCTACTGCAATATAAGGAATGGATGACTACCAACAGAATACCCTTAGTAGTCACATACCATCCTGACCTTGAACTCCTACGTAAGATTATTAAGGATCTCCATCCAATAATTAGTGAGGATGAAACCCTTAACTGTATTTTTCAAGAACTACCACTACTATCTTTTAAATAACCACTTAATTTAGCCAACTTGTTTATTAGGAGTCAACTTGAACCAGAACAGAATACCATGACATCATATGGTACACGACTCTGTCATCAACGCACATGTAAGACGTAACCTCATTTCCACTTCAGACTGTGTGGTTACATCACAAAACAGACTATTCAGGATACAGGGGAATTATACATGTACATCAAGTAATGTGGTCTATTTTATCCAATGCAAGAAATGTCTTCGCACAGGTTATGTGGGGGAGACAAGCCAACAACTCCGCACTAGAATGAATTCACACAGACATTCTATTAATCACAAGAAGACTGAGAAACCAGTAGACCAGCACTTCTCCCAGGATGACCACTCAATCTCAGATATGTCTGTGATGGTCTTAAAAGGACATTTCAACAGAGCACAACAGAGACGGGCTTCTGAAATTAGACATTTTACTTCTCAATATGGTGGCGGATGGACTGAACATTGATGCTGGTTATATGACACATTATTCCACTTAAACTTACACAGACCTTTACTTCAAAAGATGGACATAAATACTTTAGTTCTGCAACGGGCCTTTGATTTTGTAAGTTTATGGTTATCTACATGTTGTCTTCTCACCTTAACACTGTGGTGAGTGCGTTTGAGTGTGTGTGTGTATATATATACTGATGTATGTATGTATGTACGTATGTATGTATGTGTGTGTTTTGTGTGTGTTTGGTATGGGTTGTGTTTTTGTGTGTTGTGGGTATTGTGTGTGTGTGTTTGTTGTGTGCGGTGTGGTGTGTGTGGATTGTGTTTGTTATATTTGTTGTGTGTTGTGGTTGTGTGGGGTGTGCAGGGGTGTGTGTGTGGGGGGGGTGTGGTGTGGTGTATGTACACACATATGCGTGGGAGGAGCGTTGCATGGGGCAATTGTTATGTGGCTAGGACACTTAGTTTTCACACATAGTGTACATTTACTTCCTTCTACTAGTTGTCAGTGGTTGGATTCACACTGTCACATTTTTAAATCTGCTCATATTAAGATGCATATCTCATTTACTTGGGGGTTCATAAAAGGTGTAATTCATTTGGGTTTTCATTTAGATTCCTTAGACTGATTCTGTGCATTTTTGTTATACACAGACTCTGTGTTGAAATCTGCACTTATCAGGCTCATGGTCTCATTTTCTTGGGGGTCCTTGACAAGTATTTTTGTATTTTTGTATTTGGCACTTATACTTACAAGTGATACTATCATGCATCATGTATATATATGTGTTAATCTGAGGCTTGTTTTCAACTTGCAGTTATACCTAATTTCAGGATTTTGTCTCTCATTATCTGTTCTTTGATATACCAGGACAATTGGAATGTAAGTTGTTAGCTCATCTTACATGTATTAGAGAGAATGCCACCCCAAAGTTTTTTGGGTTTTTTTATCACTAGACTGCTTTCTTGGCACACTGAGACTGTAGAGAATTCTTGATAACCTTTGCCCTTCTGAGGCTCCTCAGTTAAAGGCATACTGGTGTTAATTAGCTTCTCTGACGTAATCTTCTGTTATGTTTTAAATGTATATGTTAAACCAATGAGAATTATTTCTGTTTTTTCAATATAATCTGGTGTTAATAGTATGGGATATTTGAAATAACTGCCACAAAGCTTCTGAAGAAGGACCTGGTTGGTTTGAGAGCTAGAGCACTTTATTCTTTTCTGTAACATCCACGTTGGTCCAATAAAAGGTATCAAATCATTTGTTTCTGGATCTGTACTTAAAAAACAGACATTCGAGATTTTGTAATCTCTTCAATTGAGAAAATAAGACAATAGAAGTCAACCATGGTACAAATATAGTCAGTACTAAGACTGAGCCTTTATAATATCATACAAGATCAAGGGTATGCGGCTGTGTCACAGTGTAAAGGGTTACAAAGTCAAAATTCAAAGACCATAGAATCCTATCTAATGGATGAAAGGACCCTGGCTACAATGTGGGATACTGTGTGGCTGTATTGCCATAGGTGACTAGGTGTAAAAGGGAATGTGAAACACAAAAGTATGAGTGAAAGAATAGCCCTAGAGAAAGATGTCATTCTCAAACCGAGACTATGGAACATTTTTTAGTGGACTGACCTTCTGTCAGAAATTTTTCAAAACTTCTGGCTAAGAAATGGAATGATGCAGCCTGGGCTACTGTAACTTATGAGAACACTGTATTAGGACATTTCAGGTCTAATGAGAACATTGTATTAGGACATTTTGGATCTAGAAGATAACATGAAAGTAGTACTGTCATTGAGGCACAGGTCTGGAAGCATGGGAAAAACCAGGAGCAGTGGTAGAATTCCTCAAAAATATTTATTTACAGTAGCAGTAACATAAAAAAAAACTTGTTCATAATAGCTATGCACAAAAGCAAAATAAAATAAAGTTTTCCTTCAGTCTCTGTGTCCCTTTCTCTCTTCAGCAGTTGCAGCTTAGCACCTTTATGAGTTCTTCCATCCCCCACTCTTAGCAAGCGTCCTGTTTTTGTAAATTTCAGGCAGGAGCTGCTAGAACACATTGTACATGAGCTGAAAGGTCCCATTTTCACAGCTTTTGCAAAAAGGCCTAAAAGTTGAACTCCGGTAACCTCTGAAGTTCCCAATAGCTTTTTTCAGTCATGTCAAAATACAATTCACTGACCTACGCAGCCAGTCTAGTGTTATGCTTGTGCAACTGTGTTAGTTTGGTTTTGGCCATTCGCACTCTCTATTCCAGAGGAATTACTACCCTGTAGGGGTACGACGGCAAGGAACTCTTGGAGAGGGTTTCACCCCAGAGGTGCCACGGGACATTTCCGTGGCTAAAGGTACCTTAGGAATCCCCCTAAAGAGAGAGTACTGCCACTGGAGGAGGAGGGGAGGATGGTGGGGCAAAGAAAAAATTCTTCACAGAGAGGCTTACAGGAACTGCTGCTAATATAGCTCAGGAAGTGGGAGTGGCTGGCTGCTTGGCCACTGAACTTTAGGCATAGCCTTACATTTCACTGACCTATGTAGCCAGTATAGTGTTATGCTTGTGCAACTGTGTTAGTTTGGTTTTGGCCATTCGCACTCTCTATTCCAGAGGAATTACCACCTTGTAGGGGTACGATGACAAGGAACTCTTGGAGAGGGTTCCACCCCTAGAGGTGCCACGGGACGTTTCCCATGGCTAAAGGTACCTTAGGAATCCCCCCCAAAAAGGTAGTATCATCCCCAAAAAGGAGGCAGCACGAAGCATAACGCAAGCAGTAACAGTGACGTGGAAGCAGTAACTGTAACGTAGTAGTAGAGAAGCATATGCAGTTTGATAGTTCAATGATATACTCAGTTGTTGTAGTAACAGCGCAGGTTTGCGTAGCATGATACTGATGGCTTGCATTGAGAAAAGGGGATTCCCTAAGGAAAGAGGGAACGGCAGGACATCCTCCACCTCCATCCAACAACGGAACCTGCCTAAAGAGACTAGGGAAAACAACTATGCCAACTAAGAGTTATGACCTGAGGCAATGGAGGAGAGGAAAAAAACCCTATGAGGAAGAAATCTCTGGGGATCCAAGGTCTAGGTCGCCTTCCCTCCAGGCTTGGGAAAACTTATTTAGTGACGGCTCTGCAGCTGCAATTTGGAAAACCCAATTAAAGGGAGGTGGAAAATATTCCAATTTGGAGGGAGGCTCTCACTCAAACCCTCTAGCAGCAATGTCGTGGAAGGTTGCGAAAAAACTCTGCAACAATACATGCATCCAAGGCGCAGGAGGAGAGTAACAACTGCTGAGGCACTCACCTGGCCTGTCCACCCTAAATGAAACCAGGTGAACCAGAGGCAGTCGTGGTGAGAATGCGGTGAAGGTGCCTTGCTAGGGAAACCACTAAAGTCAATGGCCAACCCTTATAGTGGAACACTAGAGCCAAAGGAGATCGTTGTAACCACCCTTCATCGCTAGTCTTAAATTTTTTAATTTTTTTTTTTTTAGTTGTTTAACCAGGTATAGCACACTAAGCTAAAAGCTTTTTTACAGGAGCGACCTGGGAGCACAAGGTGGTTAAGTGACTTGCTCAGGGTCACACAGTATGCAAGTGGAAGCTGTGGTATTCAAACCCAGGTCTGGTCTGCTGGATGTCACCAAATTTGCAGCTCAGAGCCTTAGACCACTGCACTATACTGCCTCCAATTCTACAAAATTCTACACCAGAAGCTGCTGTCATGTAGCAGGCAGCTAAAGCCAAGCCCGGGGCGAGGACATTCCCAGCTATGGGCCAGGTGAGAAGGATCCCACCCTAAGTTGGACACGCTCGATGATGCGGATTAAATGCAGAGTGAGACCATTGGCAGCAGGAACCCTGCACCAGATTAGAATGGCTGGCATGTCCCAGAATTGATTGAGAGCTGTAAAGCTGGTGAGCTGAATGAGCATGGTGTGCTGAGATCGTAATGAGCATTGAGTGCTGAGACCTTTCAAGATCGAATGCAGCAGAATCCCAGCCCAAAGCTGAAGGGATGGCAGTATGCATGAACTAATGGATTGCGTAAGTAAGGAGTAACAGCTGCATAAGCAAGTGTAGACCTGCGCATAGGTCAGTAAGCAGTAGTCATGATAGGTAAACCAGCGTATCGAACTTATACAGGAATTAGACCACTGAATTGGGAGCAAGCCAGCCAGACAGTACAAAGCCAAATCAAGGTGACAGACTCTGAGGATTTTCGGCAGTGAAGACAGAATTTTAATATCAAGCTATATTAGCAGCCTCAGCAGGAGCTTAGTTGGCTGACCTCAGAGTTATAAGTGCAATAAAACAGGGAGACAATGCTTGAAAGCAGGTGTAGCCAGGCAGTGCAGCGAAGCTGCAAGTAAAATGAGAAGCACAGGTAATGTCAGAGTAAACTGTGTCAGGTGAAAAGAATTGAGTATGCAACAAGAAGCAGCTATAGCTGGGCTTGAAACACACAGGTAATGAAGGCAGTTGCATTGCAGTAGTTTGAGCGTGGTGAGCACAGTGTTAAAACACAAGCACTGGGTACAATAGTAATTAAGGTAATTGAAAGCAGTAGCATGAGCTCGGAGTAGGCTCGCAGTAGCAGTGCAAGTAATTTGAGAGTTGCAAATGAAGGCCAGCAGTAGGAGCTCTGTAATAGCAGTATGCTAGTAGTTTAGAAAATAAAACCCCCCCTCCCAGGGCTCCAGGACCGGACCCAGAGGGTCGTAGTTGGCGGGATAATCCATCCCCAAGGAGGGATATTAGTGGGGTCCCTCAGGGATCAGTCCTTGGGCCCGTCCTGTTCAGCGCCTACGTCTCTGACATAAGGACAGGTATCAGGAGTGAGATGAGTCTCTTTGCAGATGACTCAAAACTGGGGGCGGTGGTGGATGAGGAGGGGAGGAGGGTGGCCCTACAGGGGGACCTGGAGGCTCTGGAAAGATGGTCTAGAAAGTGGAAGCTGAGGTTCAATGCAGGGAAATGCAAGGTACTACACCTGGGAGCCAGAAACCGGGTCAAGTGTACACCGGGGGAATGCTACAAGTCTCGATGGCTGAGAGGGACCTGGGGGTGGTGGTGGATGTCAAGATGAACAACTCAGAGACTTGTAAGAGGGCAGCAGCCAAGGCCAACAGGATGCTGGGATGCATCGCTGGGGATCACCTCAGAAGGAGGGATGTGATACTCCTCTGTATAACTGCTTGGTGAGGCGCACCTCAGTACTGCGTGCAGTTTGGAGCCACACTTAAAGAGGACATTAAACTCCTGGAGAGGGTCCAGAGGAGGGCAACCAAAATGATTTGGGGCTTGGGAGACAGGACCTATGAGGAGATGCTCGAAGAGCTAAATATGTACACATTGGAAGAGAGAAGGGACCGGGGGGACATGATAGAGGGCTTCAGGTACATGAAGAGGGTAAATAGGGGAGGAACAGTCAGGGTGCTTCAAAGGAAGGAGGAGGGGCCACTAGAGGACATGGGTGGAAGCTGGCAGGGGGAAGATTCAGGGGAGAAAGGAGGAGGTGCTACTTCACTGAGAGGGTGGTGGAGCCATGGAATGCGCTGCCTAGGGGGTTGGTGGAGGCAGAGACAGTGGAGAGGTTCAAGAGGGGGTGGGACAGGTACAGGGGAAGGGTTCTAGAAGCAAAATCCAATACAGTGAGAATATCCAGAACTGGGAAGGGAGAAGCCAGAGAAGGTGAGGGAGGCAGCAAGGTCAGCTCCCAGGGTGGGGGCTGACCAAACGAGCAGACACGAAAGACCGTTAGTCCTATTCTGCTGGCATTTTAGTATGTTAGTAAAAAAGATTAAACCAAAACATGGAAAAACAGAACAGGGAAAGGCCCCAAAAAAAGAAACAAAACACACAGGGAAGCACACAGCTGGAGGAATACAAACCAGAAGCAAGAAAACAAACACCGAAGTCCAGCAGACGCACACAAACAGCAGGCGTCGGGGGGGAATAAGGCCCCAGTCAGCTCAGAAGACAAACCAATATAGCCTCCAGCTACAAAGAAAAAATGCTTCACAGAGAGGCTTAGAGGAACTGCTGCTTATATAGCTCAGAAAGTGGGAGTGGCTGGCTGCTTGGCCACTGAACTTTAGGCATAGCCTTACATTTATATACATCTCAACAGTAACACTATATATTTTCCAAACAAAAGGGATCCCAATATCAGTTACACTTCCATACAATGATTTGCACATATTTTTATATCAGCGGATATGCAAAGGAGGAAAAGAAAGACAGAGAGAGGCAAAGAACTGCGAGTCTCTCAGGTTGATCAAGTCTGAGATCTCACAGGAAAATTTGGTTGCACAACCAGACAGAGAAGAGACAGAAAAGGAAAGATTCTTGCATTGAAACACTTTCTCTAACAACTGGGACAGGGTCCTATTCTACCGTCACAAGTACTTTGAGACTTTTCTTTACCTGCAATAAATGTTTTCTGTGGTAAGCTAGATGCAGGCTGATTCTTCAGCAACAAGTTTTTGAATATTTCATTTGTAGTAAATATGATTGAACATGAACTTTAAAACATTTACTACCAGGAATTTAAACGGTTATCATATAATTCATTACATGCTAAATAGTATAATATAGATTGCTTTCAGAGTGGACACATAGCTGATTAATTTACAGACCTATAACAGTTTATGCAGTCTGTAGGCTGAGTTTGGTGAGCAGGACTGAACTTGAGCATTGGATTATGTAAAATATTGAGGGAACGTTTAATTGTTGTTTTCCTTCACTGTTTTCTGTAGCAGTTTTCTGTTTCTGTTTATTTTTCTTTATAGTTTGATTTTCTTTGTAGTAACTGTTTATTTTGAAGTTTTATATACATACTGAATTTTTGTGTCAGTCTGTTTTTATCCAATAAAAATGTTACCTATTCAGGCCAGCCCAGTGGTGTGGAAAGCTAAGGTGCCAAGCACTTTACATCCTGCCACACCAGAGACCCATGTTCAGGAATGAACACAGGTTGCTAGGGGTCAGCTGGGGGTGCTGGGAGAGGATCGTGCAACCAACTGGCAGCTCTCCTGTCCAGGATCAAGGTGTTTGGCTGTCTCGGCTCTTGCCTGAAACAAGGTGGAGGCCTGGTGGTAGTCCATGGGCACTCTAAACAGCAGATGGCAGTCAGAGGAAGAAGCTGTTGGGCCAAGATGCATGCACACTTCCTCACGCATGTGCCACCCATGTGTGCCTTGGCTGAGAGTAGGAGTGGGAGGAAACACAAGGAAAATGGAAGGCATGACAGGGATGCATAATGACCACACACTGCGCATCCATCCGCTGCATCACTGGAATGACCTGTCAGCAGAACTGGATTGGGACATTGAGGGGAGGATGGTCTTCTCTTCATGAGCCTGCCACAGGGGAAATCCATGGGGTACCACCTGTACAAGTAAGCCCAAAGAGATGACAGATGGTGGGGAGCAGTGAAGTCAGGACAGATGGGAGCTATGCCCATCGTGACCACAGAAGGAAAAAAAAACTCCCCTACTCTTCTTTGATAAGTGCCATGGGATCTTTTACTTTCACCCGGATAGTAACCAGAGATGAACAGAAGGGACCTTGGTTTAGCATCTTATCTGAAGAATGGACTGAGGGCCTTAAAGCTCAGAATTCTGTTAGAACATGGATGCATAAATACATGGTGGAAATATATTTTAGCTATTTTGTCATGAACAGTTAATAAAACCCTTACCAAAAAACACCTTATGGATGTTGTTGGGGAATGGAGGTCCACTTAAAGGCTTCAGAACAAGATCTTTGATCAGAATATGAATAATAACAGCACATAAACTTTTACTTCAAAAATGGAAAGATAGTGCACCCGCCTTACTGTCCGTATGGTTAAACTCTATGATCTCTGTCTTTGGAATCGAGCAAGTACATTATCAGTCATTCCATCAGATCAGAGTTTTTGATCAAATATGGTCTCCGTTTAGGACTTTGTTAAATCCACCAGAATTCTGCACCATGATTAAATAAAAATGCATTTACCTGAATTAAAGTATCTATATATATGGACATGACAGACTTTTAGCTATATACATAACTGAATAAATATAATTATGAAATTACAGTGAGCCCAATGAATGGGAGTATAGGTATAACTTAGTAAGGTTCAAATATTTGACATTGAATAAGTTCTGAATGTGAAAGTGTCTGTAAAACTGTTGTAACTTTTTTATTTACTCAATAAAAAATATTTAAAAAAAATGAATATATAGAAGGGAACCCCCAATAACATACTGTGCTGTGTGTTGTTCCGTATTGAGGGCATGCCACAGGATGAACCACTGCAATCCATGCAAAGAATTGATGGATTTACCTCCTAAAAATAGAACTATCTTTAAATCCCATAAACTATGTTAGTCCATAGGGTGTTTACCAATGAGTTGACATGTTCTCCATCAGTGAAATTTGGGGAGACTAAAGTTTTATACCATATTACACCATTACCCCTGGATCTCTAGGGAGATAACTACATTGTTCTCTCAGAGGGAGTCTGCTTGGACCAGATTTAGAAAGACCCAATGCCTCAGTGACAGACAATGTAACAGAAAGTTTCTGAATCTAAGTAGATCATCAGTAGTTAATGTGAAAATAGACTAACACCTCAACTACTGAGAGTAAAACAAACATCATTCCAGCAATTTCTGCTCAAGGGCCAAAAACTCTGAAATGGCTCTTCGAGAGCAGATTGATCAGGTCCTGAGCCCCTCTGAAGACCTTGCCACCTCTATTCCAGGCACTGTGAATGCCTTTAACACCCACTTCATTCAAATCAGCATCACCGCCAATCTGCAAAACTCTTTGTAGATAACCATGGTTGATTCCTCATCAAGCAACCCAGAGCCTGAGCCCCATGATCTGCCAAACTTTCATTTCCACCAAATTGCTGCAACCGAGATCCTCGAAGCGCTAAAAGGTCTCAGCCCAACTTATGCTGACTGCACTACCTCAAAGTTTCTTCACTTTGTGGTGCATCATATCTATGCCCTGATTATCGCTATTCAACTTTTCACTTATGACTGGTGAGATGTTTTCTGTCTGGCAATGTCCTAGGGCATGGGCTCCTTCACAAAGGAGGAGCCAAATAGGATCTAAATCATTGCAGACCTTCCAGACCGCTTCAAGTTACTTGACAAGCATGTTCACTGACAGCTGACTGGACATTTCAATCTGCACAATCTTCTCTCTCCTATGCAATTTGGCTTCAAGAACGGTCATTCCATCATCCTCAGGTCTACAACTGTAAATATGATTTTACATCCTAACTGTTTATACCTAGATACAAATAAATTACATGATGATCATATCTGCATTGATCAAAGTTACCAATGATCTCCAAATGGCCATGGATAATGCTTTCTCCCTGGGGTCACCTTTATGGACCTCTCCAAGGCCTTTGACCCCCTGATGAAAGGCAAGGTATACTCAGATTGTTGGGACATCTGGTAAGAGACCCTTCCTTACACTGCACCTGACTGTGAGTTTCCAATAAAGGCTGTTTATCAAAAAAAAAAAAGAATACAGATGCATTGTGCCAACAATGTAAGTTCTTAACAAGGAAATAAACATGGTACTGTTCTAAAATGGTCTTGACCAGCTGTGTGTGAATTGGAAACATTCACTTAATTTACCAAAAGGACAGTAAAGACAGAATAACAGAAAGGGAACCAGTATTTAAAAAAAATGCATGCTTTCAGACCGAAGCCAGTTCTCCTTTAAATATATTTTCACTTGCATACTATAAATGATGGAATATTTACAGCACTGTTGCTAGTCTGATGTGTTTTATGATGTATTTATTATAGCAATAACACCACAGTGGTCTTGGTTTACGAGGTCATAACTGGACCAGTGGTAATTACATGTTTATTAACTCACGGTCCAGTTATTATCAATGAAACAGAGACCGCTGTTGGTATTATTGCTCTTATATTAAAAAATATTTTTTTTTAAACTACCTAGAAAAAGCATGCATGTGTGTGTGTGAAAACATTAGGCACAGTTTTGTAGGGGTGAGTGCTACTTTTTATCTTTTTAATAAAATATATCTATTATGGATTATCTTGCAGCCACAAGTGGCCTTTTTATTCTGCACCAGTGCTTGGGTAGCCCCCTGGTCTTGCCTTCACATTTTGTTTTGGGTCAGCTCCAAGTGTAGATTTCCTTAGCCACTTATTGGTCCTGTGTTGCTCTATCATGTCATCGCTCTTCCATCTGCTTTCAAGTGACCACATGTTTAGCACCTTAAGCAGCTCTTCTTAAGATCTGTCCTGCTGACCCTGTATCATCCTGGTCATCCTTCACTGCACCACCTCTATCCTGTCATTATCTTTCCTGAGGTGAGGACTCAAGAACTGGGCACAGTGCTCCATGTGTGACCTTACCATTTGCCTATAAAGAGGTAATGTTACCTCTTTCCTTCTACTGTCTATACCCTTCCCGATACATCCCAACATCCTAGTTGCCTTACTATTGGCCTTAATGCATTGACTTGATTGTTTGAAGGTGTCACTAATGATGTATCCTAGGTCCCTTTCCTTAGTCACAGTGCTCAGCTTAATTTTTCCCATCCAGTACTCATTTTCTGGGTCTTGCTCCCTAGATGTATCACTTTGCACTTTTTGGCATTGAACTTCGACTGCCAGACCTTAGACCAACTCCCCAGTCTATTGCAGGTCACTCTGCATCTCCTTAATTCCCTTGTCACTGTCCACCCTCCCACAGAGCTTTGCGTCATCTGCAAAGACACCCAACCTGCCCTGGATTCCTTTCCCAATATCACTGATGAACATACTGAAGAGGACCAGGCCAAGGACAGATCCCTGTGGCATCCCACTTGTGACCTCCCTCTCTTCTGATCCGACCCCATTTACCATGACCTCCCAAGATGAAAAAGGGTAGGCCTCTGCAGAGGCAAAATTGAGTAGTAACCGAGTCCCCTATCTCCTGCAAAATTGTCTGAGTTCCTACACCTCCATCATCTTTCTCCAATGAATATAGGCATTCCACCAGCTATAGAAAATTCCACCACATACAAATCTAGTGGTGAGTCGTCTCCCACCTAACTGTTTCGAGTTTAACTCTGGGCCTTCAAGCATGGCAAGTTTTGACAGCAGTGCAACAGAATGCCACTCCATGGACACAACCACAGAGTGTGGGGGGGGGGATGAATGGGTCCAGTCCTCCTCGGCGTTTTAGGCCCTGCTAAATGATGACATTGGCATCATAATGAAAAGCTTGGTAGATCCACCCCCCAAAAAAAACTTTTTAGCTATGATTGCACTCATGTGCCTCTCTACGAGGAGGAGTTTCATGCTTTAACATAGCAATCTGGACTTCCAGTTGTGAAAGCTTATGACTCTGGTTTGCTTTTCTAATTGTTTTGCTTTACTTTTTGCTAAAAAATGGGAAATCTGAAAATGATGTGATAATCATCACTAGTATCCATGAATGAATGAATTGATGAATTTGTGAATGTATGCATTACACTTTAACCATCATAACATTTGTCATAGTTATTTTAAAATGTTCTGATTTTCACTCATGGGTGCTTATGTTGTTATGATTTGTGACAAATGTGATTAATGAATATCCTTAAGGCAAATTTTAATTATGTAATTTATCACTGCTGTAACACAGTTTGATGACGTCATGGACAGTACTTAAGGACATCATTTCCTCCAGGTTACCACCCCCTGAGGAAGCTTGGAGGAGTGAATTGTTGGGGTACCTGGTAAATGGTCAGCAGCCTGCTGGTTTGTTTTGTTTGTCTAGTGTAGTACTGGCTATTTGGTTGACAATAAATGTTAGTGTGCTGCATCATTAAACTGAGTCTCCATTTACTTGCCAGCTCTGTTGTTTGGAGTTTGGTTCAACTGTGTTTGTTGTTCTCAGCCAGAGAGGTTATTAGCCCTGAACCCAAACCCTGCCCTGCACCAGAGAGCATGGCACTTCTCTGTTTTGCCTTTGGGATCCATTACATCAGTGCTGTGACCTGGGCAGTAACTGAGCACTAGCATTGAGAGGCAAAGAAACATGGACTTTCCATGCATTTTCATTGTGAACTTACATTGTCCAGCAGGATTTCCGATAATTACAGTTCTAAGCAATGAGCTGTGATTCTGAATCTGATGTGACCGATACTGTGGACTCTCTGCCTGTTTGCCTGACCGGGACTGATGACTTGCTGAAGCATAAAGAGTCAGTTAAGCAGCGCTTTGCAGCTAGAAGCAATGCAAGCGATGATGGTGAGTTACAATTTTTCTTCCACACATTGGAATGGCAACTTTTCCAGGAACTTAACATCACATATAATATCATTAGCTTAGAACAATATTTAGACTTGTTTATTGTCCTGAAAGGCTTGCATGTCACAGTTACCATTTTAAGTGGTCTGGATGACTTTGAGTTCAAAGCAGAGTGGGTATCAGCAGTGGATGAGTGTGCTCATAAAATTATTCATCTTTTGATCAAAAGTGACACCACCAAACACCAGAAATTAGCCAAGGAAATATCAGTAAGTAAAGTGGCTTTAAAAAATTCATTAATCATCCAGAATTCACAAAGCTGGATAAGGAAATACAACATAAGTTTCAAAAGCACAATGTAGATCTAATACACTACAGACAGAACAAACTCTGGTCAGAGCCAATAGGGCTGCAAAATGATGTTGGATGGGGTGAGAAAGATGGGCAAAACACCTGGAAAAAAGTAATGGACAGATAAATGCCTCAAGAACTGTGTATCCTCTTGCAACTAAATAATAAAATATCACTATGCTTAGTTCCAGCTCCGGTATCGGCAAACTAGTTTGTGTGTGTGCTGTCTTGTTATGGTGCTCCAGAAGGTGGTGTTATGGTGCCACTGATCCCCATTGAGGTGACTGGCGTTGGTGCAGTACTGATCATCATGGTGTAAGGCTGGCACTCTCCTGGATGAGATGCCACTCAATACCCCTAGATGCAGGAGGGTAGCCAGGTTCTTACATACCATTTCTGTTAAATGTATATTTTATACATTTAATGCACAGACAAACTCTGATTCTAATTATGCTGATTCTAGTATAGCCCTGAGGCTACAGCAATAAGCTGTGAATGAGCCTGGGACATTCAGCAGACCTGGGGCTGAACCCTGCAACCTCCACCTCCATACTGTGCAACCCTGCACAAGTAACTCAACCACCACAGTGCCCCCAGGTTACCCCAAAACAGGTACCTGTGCCTAGTAGGCCTTGCCTTCTTGACAAAGAATAAAACAGAAATAAAATAAATGAGCCAGTCTCTGTCCTGCAAGGTCAGAATTATAAACATCTGCATTGCTCATAACTAAAATTGTGTAAGCTGCCCCTAGCTGTTTGACATGTGGATGCATATGTAAACAGGATCCACCTTCTAAAATGTAATTATGCTGATACAATAACCTTTATGCTTTAATAACATAAGTATGGTTCCCTCAGGACCAAATTGTCTTCAGATCCCGCCCCAGGTTGCAGCTCAAGGAGTCCAAGTTTGGCAGGTGTACAAACAGCTGGTAGTACCTAAGAAGTTTAGGCAACAGTTACTCAGCATTGCACACAACATTCCACTGTGGGATATGGGGATGGGGGATGAAACAGACCAAGTAAAGGTTGATACAAAGCTTCTATTGTTCTGGTGTCTATAAAGATGTGGCTGAGTACTATCACACTTGTGACACATGTCAGAGATTGGGAAAAAAGGGAGAAAAGGCTTTTTTCCATTAAAATGTTTATCAATTTTTTAAAGAAAAGAAAAAATATAATAAAATTAAGTACATAATATGAACACTAACTAATACATATTCAGTAAAGCAGCAGTATTGATTTTACCACTAGCACTGAACTACACAATTAGATAACTAATAATTCTATAGAAGGGTTTAGTAGTACTGTAACATAAATAAGTTATAGCCATCAAAGTGTACATAAAAAGACATTTACGTAATCACCTACTAGTTCATACTGACTAAAAATATCAGTCCTGTTCTTATACTTGTTTGACCATCATGGACCAAGCAGAGGTTGATACAAAACTTCTATTGCCTAGTGTCTATAAAGATGTCACTGAGTACCTTCACATGTGTGACACATGTCAGAGACTAGGAAAGCAAGAGGACAAAGGCTTTCTTTCATTAAAATGTTTATTGATTTCTTAAACAAAAAAAATCCAATAAAATTAAGAACATAACATGAACACTAGCTAATACATGTTTCAATAAAGCAGCAGTATCGATTTTAACATTAGCATTGAACTAAGCAATTAGATAACTAATAATTATGTAGGGCTGCGCAATAATGTAGCATAAATAAGTTATACCCATCAAAGTATACATAAAAATACATTTAAGTAATCACCTACTAATTCATACCTACTAAAAGTTATCAGTACTATGCTACTTTACCATAATACATTTCATTCGTATACTTGTTTGACCTTTAACAATCCTCTCCCTACATTTCTTTACATAAGTAATTAGATTTGGTTGAATTCCCTGACTCAGTCCCTTCTCGCTGGTAAAAAATACATGAACTAAGCTAACCTCTTTCACTCATGACAAATCTGATTAGGATCAGGTGCTTGTTCCCCTCAGTAAGTGGGAGAGTCTGTGCGAATGTAAATGAATGAATTATTACCAAGAATATAATCCAGTGGTGGAGGGGAGGAGAGAAACATAAAGGAATACCACTGTGTTAAATGGAGATGACCTCATATGCTTCGGTTCTAACTGAGGAAGGAGACAATCTAGATATCTCTTTCTCTTGCGCGCGGGCGCTCTCTCTCTCATCACTGAAGGACTGCATAGAATTTCTATGCAGCCCTATTAAAATAGAATGTGACAGAACAGATTACCAAGAGGGCAAGCTATTTAGTTGGTCTCATTTTAAAACAGACAGATTAACGTCTCCTGGGAGATCTAGATCCCAATCCAGGTGCCTAAAAATAGAGGTAATTTAAATATGATGGGGTCAAAAAAACAAGGAATCAAGTGGCTTGGAAGCTACAACTAACACTGCCACAACTCCTAGAACCACAACTGGTATATCATTCTCTCAAGAACTTTCAGCAAGTAACACAGCCCCAAGCAACACCTCACAATCAAAAAATTGAAAAAACAGAAAGAGAAAGCAAGGAGAGGCAAAAGATAGGGCAGAAAATCAAGTAAAAATAAGAACAAGGAGTGGCAGGTGTTAAATCTTAAAGACCATATTTTGACTGAGTCTCAGTGGGCAGTTCTAGCTACGGGGTTATCTTTTGTACCTTGCACCAAGCCCAACAAATTTAAAATACATGTAGACTTGGAAAAATTATTCAGAAAGGTTTAACTTAAAGACCATTTTTTGAGGAATCCGACTACACATACTGCGATGGGCTTCACACCAACTAGCTTAGAAAACTTGGGTAGCTCTATGTGGGACGGGGATCCAACTCTTCTGAACTTTTCTGATGAAATTGGACCGCAAAATGTGGGGGACAGTAGGAGTTCATTAGACTGGCAAAATGTATCTCTGATACAATCATTATATTGTAAAAGGGAGCAGTCCCCATCAGGTATGCTCCAAGCAGGAAAGGGACCTAGGGGTTGTCATCTCTGATGACCTCTCAAGGTAGGGAGTCAATGCAACAACGCAGCTGGAAAAGTAAACAGAATGCTGGGTTGCATAGGCAGGGGTATCACCAGCAAGAAAAAGAGAGGTCATAATTCCACTGTACAAGACACTGGTGAGGCCACACCTAGAGTGCAGTGTCCAGTTCTGGAGGCCTTACCTACATAAGGACATAGATAGGGTGGAGGCAGATCAGAGGAGGGCAACCAAGATGATGCAAGGATTATAACACAAAACCTATGAGGACAGGCTGAAAGACTTAAATATGTAACTCCTGAAGAAGAGGGGGGAGGGGATATGATTGAGACATTTAAATACCTCAGGGGAGGAACAAGGTGTAGGAAAACACAATTTTTTCATAGAAAAAGATGTTCCAGGACTAGGGGACATGGGATGAAACTGGAGGGAGGTAGGTTCAGAGGGAACATGAGGAAGAATTTCTTCACGGAGAGGATGGTGGACAAATGGAACGCCCTGCTGGAGTAGGTGGTGGGGGCCGAAATGATTTCAGGATTTAAGAATGCATGGTACAGGTATCAGGGGATCCTGGTAGTTGGGGGAAGGGGGCAACCTAGTTCTAGAGAATCTTAAAGAAGTAAGTGCACACATGGGCAGACTGGGTGGGCCATAGGCCCTTATCTGCCATCAATATCTATGTTCTGTGTAAGTAATTTAAATATCAACTTACATTATTTAAATACAGCAGACTTCAGCAAAATGAGAAAAATGTTATTTTCACCTAAGTCCAGCTTTGGCCCCACTTCCACCAATCTAATAATTAATACCTCTTGGCCATACAGCCCCAAAGTAGTTCCTACTGAGCTAGTTCCTCTAGTATCTTGCTGCCTGGGCTCTGCCCCTAAATAGAAACCACAACCCACTCCTAAATAGAATATGACTGAGCCCCAGCCATCAACCTCACAGCAGGTAGTGTGCTGACTCCTCTCCAGGCCGCCCTTCAGCACAGCGCTTGCTTGCTTGCTCTGGGATTTGAACTCTTGCCTTACACACCAGACCTAATCTGCACTGCAATCATGCATCCTAACCATTAGGCCACCCCAACTGTACTCAATCTGACTATAGGTGTTAGAACCCAATAACTTCTCAAGCACACACCCACTCTTGGAATCTCCCCGATACTCTGCTTCATCTGCTCTCCAAGCCCCCCCCCCACCCACTTTTGGAACTAGCCTGATACTCTGCTCCACCGGCTCCCCAAGCTGCCCATCTGGGTTACCCCTCAAACCACCCCACTGCATCTGGTACCCTCAGATTCCTCTGCCCCCCCATCCCCCTTTTCTAAAACTAGTCAGACATCTACAAAAAACACGATGAACTCACAAATCTCAGCCAAGTCCATCTGAGTAACTCTGAAAATCGCCTCCCTAAACATTGGCAACCTTCTTCCAAAGCTGGCGCAGTTAGAAGTGTGGGTGACACAGGTCCTACCAGACATTATCTCATTTACTGAAATGTGGCTTTCCACAAGAACCCCAGACACCGCCATCTCCCTACAGGGGTACAAGAATTGCAGACATGACCGGATAGGTAAACAAGTAGGCAGCTGCCTAGTCTATCTGTGAAACAGGCTGCAGGGACATAAACTCACTCTAGATAACACAGGCGGTGACTGTGAGTGCCTAGTGGTGCACATACTAATGGGGAATGGGAGGAAGAATCTAACCCTCATGACAGTATACATTCCCCCTGGAAAGCAACACGATGGGCTGGACACTTTGACCAAGCACTACAAACAAGTATGACAAAACAGAGAAACTATAGTAATAGGTGACTTTAATATTAACTGGGCGGCTAAAACAAGCTCAGAATATAAGGACCAAATACACAGTCTGTAACCCACTCAAACCATCTCACAAAGTACCAGGACTAACTACAAAACAGGTACAAACACTCTCCTAGACTGGGTCCTCACCACCCTCCCAGACAGATTAAACGACATCACTGTGATGCCAGATGCCCTGAGTGACCACTCGTCCATAGTGAGCAGTTGGTCCGCTAAACTTACCATGCCACTGCCTAAAATCACCTACAGTAGGGTACTCTGCAGAGGGACACTGAATGCTTTCAAGCGGCACCTGGCCCAATTAAACTGAAGCCAGCTGGACTCCACCACCAACATAGATACAGCCCTTGACTACTTCATAACAGAGTTTAACACCATCGCAGACACATATGCCTCATTCAGAAAATGGGTCGTCAAAGGGGACTCTGCGAACTGGGTTACACCAGCATTGCTCACTCAAATGAGGGTCAGGGACAATCTATGGCACAAAGTCAAAGAATCTGGCTTACAGGCACACTGGCAGGAGTACAGGGCAGCAAGGAACAGATGTACCCAGAACATCAGGCAGGCTAATGCTAATTTCCATAAGGAGCAGCAAACCAGCTGCAGGGGTAAGGGAAAGGCATTCTGGGATTCCCTAGGATCTCATGGGTAGGGGGATAATACATCCCCAACAATGTTCAACACAAATGGACATATCACACGTGACCCCACTGAGATAGCCAGCTCCTTCAACTTAGCCTTCACCAAATTCGGTGTAGTCCTTCCTACTGAGGATGTAACCACAGCCACCACAGCCTGTCAAGACAACACCCAATTTGACCAAAGTGTGCCACAATTCTACTTCAAAACTATCTGTTAGGGAAACAGTCAACTATGTTTAGCGTGTACTAGGGAAGGCTAGAATGGGTAGTGACAAGCTTGCATTAAACTAATTGCCCTAATCCTAGATGAACTCACCACCCCCCTCATCAAACTATTTAACCTCTCCCTAAGATACTCACAATTCCCCAATGTCTGGAAAAGTGCTGTAGTTACCCCAGTCCATAAAAGTGGTGACGGCACCTTAGTCACAAATTACAGACCAATATCCATCCTCTCTCCCCTTTTCAAAGCACTCAGACCAACTCGTCACATACCTCAGCCAATACAATGTCCAATGTGAACAACAACACGGATTCCACAAAGTGCATAGTACCTCCACTGTGCTGATCGAATACACCAACATTTTACATTTTACACAAGTCTCTTGACAAGGGATACCTGGTGGGCTCAATCTACATAGACCTAACCAAGGCCTTTGATTTAGTAAGTCATGCACTACTGTTAGCCAAGCTCCCTACACTAGGCCTCTCAGCTGACGTGGTACTCTGGTTTAAAAACTATCTCTCAGGCAGAACACAACAGGCCAAGATTCAGGGGAAGCATTCCGATGCTAGACCTGTCGCATTTGGAGTGCCTCAAGGTTCAATCTTGGGACCCCTATTGTTCAGCCTGTTCATCAACAACCTTCCCAAAGCCTGCCCTAGCTCCACAGTCATACTTTATGCAGATGATGCAGTCGTCTGTGAATGTAACCCCTGCCAGGATACACTCACCCATGACCTTCAGCGCAACTTTACATCCCTCGAGAAATGGTTCCAACAGATTAAGCTAGTGCACAGAAGAGGATTAAGGTACAACCGCTCAACATCAGCAGTAAAACTGAAAAATATCTAGAACAGATTGAATCTTTCAAATACCTAGGGGTGACCATAGATCAGACACTAACATTTGCACCTCACGTGGCCCAAATAGTATGCAATATAAACAGGAGACTAGGGGCCCTCTATAGGCAGAGGCACAACCTCACGACAGAAGCCAAAAGAGTGGCTATCACAAGTTCCGTCCTCTCCATTATTGACTACAGCTTAACAGTTTATGGGAGTGCCTCGGATACTGTGTTAAACAGGGTTCAATTAGTACTGAAGAAAGCCTGCTGCTTTGCTACAGGGGTTGACAAACACATACACACATGCACACTTACTACCTCACAAAATGGCTCCCCCTGCATGACAGAATCAAGTACCAGAACTGCCTGCTAGGTATGAAAGCCCTCATGGGTCTGACACCAACCCCCTAGGGTTGCAAACCCTCCTAAATCGTGCCCAAAACCCTTTCCCATCCAGAGGCATGGCGAATGATACCTTGACTGTACCTTTCTACGGAACAACTCTAGCCAAATGCTCCTTTACAACCAGAGCCCTTTATTGGTTTAACGAACTTCCGATATCTCAGAAATTACCAGATAAGCTGGGCCATTTCAAATGGGAACTACTAAATGGGCTCCTGCCTGGCAGCGACTGTGGCTGCACCTCCCATTAAGAAGCGCCCTCGCACTAGTACCTGCCGACCGCACCGCAGATAACCCCTACCAATGCATCAACAGCTCGTGGTGCCCACACACTAGCACTAGACGCTAACAATATTACTCACCACTATCAATACCCATATACCCATCTCTGACCTCTCGTGTGTGTTAGTCCTCTGATTCCCAGCTGCTTGTGCTGTAAAAGCACACGGATCCTTAGCAGACAAGGTCCCGTAGGGCTGCTATCTCAGTTTCAGCACTTTTACTATTAAAATTACTACACTTTGACCTGTATTCATGTACAAAAATTTGTGTTACCAAAGCAATTGCTCACCCAAATCTGGTGCAGTGTCAAGAATTATTGTAAACTGTTCCGTTGTTTGCGCGAAGTGTTAAGATTTGTTGTACTGTTCTGTTGTCTGACAAGGAACCTTTGCAAATGAACACCACGCTCAAAGGTGTACATCCAATTAACAAACCAATAAATAAATAAATAAACAAATAAATACATAAATAAACAAATAAACAAATAAATAAATACATACATAAAAAATAATGGAGGGCCTGGAATTCATTCTCACTCACAACTACTTTAAATTTGATTCTATTATTTGCAGAATAGCAGCACAACCTCACCCCAGAAGCCAAAAGAGTATGCAAATTTGTATTGGGGAGCTTGGGAGGAGAATATGATCTTTGATAACAGCTATGACCCCTTTCATAGAAATGTAATCAAGTGGTACAGGTTTACTGATGACATACATTGCATGTGGTCTGGAACAGAACAGTAAGTGCTGGAATTTATGATCTGGTTGAATTGCAATAACCTGAACCTCAGATTCATTCATAAGTAGGCTTGCCAGGATTCGATAGAAATCGATAACAGTTGTTAAACTTCAGTTTGAGAACAAATCCTGAAACTGACAAAAAAATGTACCAATTTTTATCTTTTTTTTTTTACACACAAATCCTGCTACCCCAAACACCAGAGCATACTGCAGAACTAAACAATATTATTTTAAGAGCTCCATTGAGGTTTATCCGCAACAGCAGTGACAACAGCACTGATATTTCTGACATTTCTTCCCAACATGCTGTCTGCTATTCTCAGTCTGTAATTGACATCATCAGGTTGCCACAGTAGTGTTTTGGTTTGTGTGAATTAAAAAAGAGAGAAGAACTGGTGCAGCTGATAATTACAAGTGATTGTGATTGTGAGCAAACGTAAAAGAAATATGTGCATTCCAGATTGTTTGCTAATTAGATAATAATGACTCTCTGCTACATGTGCCCACTCCAGCATTACTGCCGATAGTCACTGCTGATAGTTACAGGGGCAGCAGATAATTACTAGTGATTACAAGTGACTGTCAAGGGTAGCATTCCTCACTGCACAATGTGTTTCCTGACCTTGTGATACGTTCACAATAATTTGATAATTATATAAAGTGCAGAAAAGCAGTGTGGTTGTGGTGGTGGTGGTGGGGGTAATAGCACTCAGTAGCCGCTGTCACATTCATAGTTTCTGGTATGACGAGTCGCAAAAGAAAAATAGCAGACGAATACTGTAGTCAGTACCCTGACCTCGAGCTTTAAACTGTTAAGAAGTCTAGACAAGGAGAAGATATTGATATTTTGCATTGCAAAGTGTGCAAAACCGAAATCACTGGTCAGGCAAATCACATTACAGAACATTTGAGCAGTAAGACTCATATAATATTGAAAGAGTAAGCCAGGCTTCCATCAAAGCTTGCTTGGGACGAATGAGACAAAAAAGGGAAGAAGCTGCAGATTTTCCACACAATTTGGTATCAGCACTGTCCTTTGAGGGTATTCCAGTAAATGTTATCCGTGGTTCAAGCTTTTCATTAGCTCTACTTGGAAAATATGCTCCTGCAGCTCAAACATGCCCAGAACATCATCAGTTGGATGAAAAATACCTGCCTGAAGTTTTTGCGCACCATAAAGCTGCAATCAAAGATCTTTTAAGTGGGGAGAAATTCTCCCTAGTAATCGATGAAACCCCTGAGCTTGCCGGAATGCCAGCACTTAATGCCCTTGCTGTGTTCTATAGTGAAAAAATGTAATCCATAAATACCATTCTGTTAAAGTCATCTGTTTTGATGCAATGCAATTGTAGTGCCCCAAAGTATGGGGCACAACAGAGAATTAAGTAAATAAAGTGAGGTGCCCCTTAGACCCCTGGACAGATGGGCATCGGGGTGGTCTGAAGGGTGGCATAGGGACCCCGCTGTTAGTGTGTTCCTCACCCTTTGTCCATAAGGCAGAGCATGTTTAAAAAAAAAGAAATGTTTGTTTCTCTGGCCCTTTCTGCCTGCTCCCCTCCACTCCAGAACCCTCCTCCCCCTCTCGGAACGAGCAGCGCATGCCAGGGCATTTTTCAATGTCCAGCTCATGCTGGACTATTGGAACCAGGCAGAATTGCTAGGGATGCAGCTTCCCGAAGGCTGACAGTTGGCTCAGTGGAGCTGTGGCAGGGAAAGAGGGCTGTCATTCACTGCCAGTTGCTGTGGGCAAGGAAGAGCCCAGGGTGAGTGCTTTCAGGCACTCTGAAGAAAAGAAGAGATGCCTACCCATGGTAGAAATATGGAGAGAGAGGATACAGGTTTGTAAAGTGTTTTAAAAACCTACCTGTGGTCCGCCTCTCATCGCTTGGTGCAGGCGTCGGGTCCATGAGCATGTGGCGGTCCCAGTGGTCAGCAGTATCCAAAGTCCCAATACAGTCATAGTGTGGGCTCTGTTTTGCCCCTTTTATTATTTTCCTGATCATTTGTAAAGAAAGCTGTTTCCTTGTTTATAGCATGACCAAACAGACATATTCTGAGTGAGAAAGTGAGGAGCTTTGGCCCTCTTCAGGCCCCCAGTCATCCGCCATAGTGCCTGCCTCACTGCAACAAGCCCTCCCACTGCCAGCACCTCCCAACCTCCCTCCACGTCTGTCTTCACCCCAGGTCAGGGCAGAGAGTCAGTGGCAGCACCATCAGCCAGGTGTTGACAGCCTGATTTGTTTGAAAATAAAAAAAATAAATTGTCTAGGGTGTATCTAGTATCGGCCAAGAGCCGAGAGGGGGTGGGTAATGGGAACATGAATTTTAAATAAATTAATATTCATTTTGGACATAGCAATGCCCAGAGGTGAAGCCAAGGGCAGGAAGCCCTGTAAAGGAGGGTCATGAATATTAATTGGAAGAGCTCCCAGAGGCGGAGCTATGGGGCAGAATAAGCCCCATTCTTGAAAAGATGGGTATCAGCTAAGGATTACTTTTTTTTTTCTATTATCTATTTTTCCTCCTGGGAGCCCTGGCAGATGGCTGCGGCCCCTCCTTGCGGAGAGACTCACTCTCTGGCTTCTTCCTGTGTCCCCGTGTCACTGACCTGGTGGGGCCAGGGAGGAGGGTGCTGGCCCCCTCTCCCAGAGACCCAATCCAGACACAGGGGTCGACCGCCACAAATGCAGGAGCCATCACGGAACCTGCCAGGCTCTGTTCCACTTTTTCTCCTGTCCCAATCCCTACAGCGTGACATTGCTTACGTGTCTCTGTCCATACTGCCCTCAGCCTACGCTTAGGCAGTGTGAGTGGAACGACAGGGATATCTCCCCAGGTGAGGAGAGCAGTCCTCTGGACGTTCAATACTCTCTCATCCCTGCTGACCCCCAGCGGCCCAAACTCATTCCCAAACCCTGGTCCCCGACGTGGCACAAGGTGTGGTATCTAGCACCTCAACCCTCAGCACTACCGGGCTGGCCTACCTAAGGATTATTTAAAGGGGCATCCTCTTAAGGGGAATTAAAGGGGCAAGGCATGCCCCAGTAACATCAAAAGAAGAGCCCAGCAAGGCTAAAGTGAAAAAGGGCTGGCAAGCCCAGGTGCCCTATACATCCCTGTTACACTCTAGTTCCTGACACACCTTTGGGGGTTTAGCAGCCCAGATAGAGAGTGTTTGGCTCTGGGAACCCCCGTTTGATTTTCTGAGCATTGGGACAGCGAATGAGGTTGCATTGTTGGGGAAGGGGTTTTAAATATTTCCCACCTTCTGACCACCAGTAGAGGCGGCCGAGGAAGGAGTTGGCTAGCAGCTCCCTAATCAAGCTAGCACTGGGACAATTGGGCATTTGGGGCATTTTAGAGTGGCAATAAAGCTGAAATTGTGTTTGACCTGTCATAACCTACAGTTGCCTGAAGTGTGTTTTATTGCCTGCAACTGCCTGAACTGGGTTTTATTGATCTATTGCCCCCAAACTGGTTATTTCCCTGTGCCACTGGCAACTTTCCAGTGGAACTGGTCATTTGCCCCAAAACTGGTTATTTGCCCCTATTACTGGCAATTGCCCACTGGAACTGGTCAATTGCCCCAAAACTGTTTATTTGTCCCTGCTACTGGCAATTGCCCCCTGGAATTGGTCAATTGTCCCAAGACTGGTTATTTGTCTCTGCTACAGGCAATTTCCCTCTGGAATTGGTCAGTTGCCAAGAAACTGGTTATTTGCCTTCATCAATGTACTTAATAGTTTGTGTTTCCCCTTATGTGCTGTATCAACTCATATTCTGAAAATGTATCCTGTCTTTAAATAGCTCATTTAGTAAGTGCATCTGTTTCAAAGGGGAAGCACTGCTTCCCCTTTGAAAGAGATAAAGTACATTGATAGTAACTCTATAACAGAAGAAAGCAAGACTATAACTTGATAATCAGACTCCTTGAGGAAGGGTATTCCTGAAACGTAGGACATTGTTGGTCTGGATGTTATGAAAATAAAATTATTTTGTATTGAAGAAAATCTGGGTAAGCGGGCCGTTATAGCCAGTCTTTGCTTAGTGTGCTTCAGCTCTTGATTGGACTATGGCCACTCCCCTTAAACTATGCTTTCCTTTGTGTCTACTTCTCTGAGGTTTGGCTGGATCAGAGTTTTTTGGTCTTTATTATTATTATTATTACTATTGCTAATCTCATCTGTTGCCATCTATTGCAGTGTATTGGGTATTTTGCTTGTATTTATTATTTACAGTTGCCACTTAACACTATGTTGCCATGTGCTTTTTCCTTTTACACAGTGAAATAAATCAAAAGCTTTCCTAAAAAAAACTCAGATTTACGTGCACAAGTGTCAGTTTGCAACAAAGAAAATCATGACAAAGACAGAAATAAACGTCAATGTTTTCAGTAGAAAATATAAATATTGAATCGTGCCAAGCCTGCTCATAAGACGGATCTCAAACAAACTGACTTTTTGGATATAACCCTTATGAGTGGCACTGACAACAGGGTTCTCTCCAAAGGTTATAGGAAGCTGACAGCAACGAATAGCCTCTTACTTGCTAGCAGCTCCCACCACAAATCATGGAAAGACTCCATCCCGTACAGCCACTTCTTAAAAAGTAGACGTAATTGTTCTAAGTACAGTATGAGACTTTTTTGATACAGGCCCAGGAACTCAGGGACACATTCTTAGAAAGGAGTTACAGCCCGAGGGTTTTGGACTCAGCCCTTAAGAAGGCTGCAGATAAAGACTGGAGGGACTTATTAACACCCAAAGTAAGGAGGGATATGACACATACCACCACCAACTTTATCATAGAGTACAATTATGTGGCTGGTAAAATAGTAATATCATTATGAGGTATTGGCCTGTCCTATTAAGTGACCCCACCATAGCACCACATATAGGTAGCAAACCAAGAATCTCTTTCAGTAGAAGACCCAGTCTGAAGGATAAATTAGTATCCAGCCAGTTCTTTCAACCCACTCCTAATTTTAGCACATGGCTCCCAATGAAGCCCCTGGTAATGTATAAATGTGGGAACTGTAGTGTCTGTACCCACTGTCAACAAGTGGTATTTTTTCAGATTCCAACATGTAAAAGGAAAGTACAAATCTGACAATTCATTTCCTGTTCCACAACTTCTATAGTTTATGCAATACGGTATGACTGCAACAAACTCGGTGTGGGGAGGATGGTTAGGCAAGTCAAACGGCGCATCCAGGAACACACTGGGGACATTAAAAATGTAAGTCTAGAAAATTCAGTGGCACAACATTTTTTATTGAAATGCAACCCATATCCAAGAGCAGCATCTAGAAACCGGGGCACCCCTAACTTGAACACAGAACAAGACAACAGGCCACAAGTTGGCATAATAACAGGCATCACCCCTAGTGCTGAGGCAAATACCTTGCTCGGGTCTAAAGGGGTCGGGGGGTTAGGCTACAAAATAACATTTGTATTTACTCCAGGTTCTGGGAGAGAGTTGCCAGGGCTATGCTATGTCTAACTTCTGAGGGGGGGCCCCATAGCAATTTACACTCAGGAAGCACAGCTGTAATGCCCACTACTGGAGATGGAATTGTACAGTATGGCTTTATTCACACAAGTTGGTAAAAATGCAGAATGAGGAGGTTCCCCCAAGTTTGGTACTGTACACACAGGAGCAAGATACTTTTCTTTCCAGAACAACAACTGTTTGGGGACTTTATAACATGTTTTTCCTCACACACCCATTCGAACTGTCTATCCTTCTGTACCAGGAATCTCTGGACTTTTACTTTCCACAAAGTGAATATCTTGTGGTAGTTGCCACACACTTGAACACGTTTCACAAATTCTCCTGGCACGATGACATACATTAACATGTCCAGTTTAACCTGATGCCCATACGTGAACCAGTTAGCCCTGACTGAGGATTAAACTGGGGTTATGCCCAATTCTGCCCCATTCCCAGTTTCTGCCATTCCTTCTGGGTTACACCAAAATGATCCTCCATTTCCCACAAAATGCTAAAGGACTCCCAAACTTTAAACTTGAATATTCAGCACATTTTTGTGGTGATGCAGGGGGCCTGACAGATGCACTCTAGCCTTATCTCTGGGCACATACACCTCAGACCAACCCCCCAAGAACAGTCCCATGAACCTGGACTCAAGGTTGTGTTTGTCCCTTTGATACAGACATGGAAATAAGAGAAAACATCTCTTCCCTTTATCAGTAGCTTGTCATAGCTTCAACATAGACACCATTTCTTTCTGGGCAGTTGTCCCTCTTCAGGATCTTCAGGGGATTGCCCCTTAGATCCTTAGAAATTGAAGTCTCTCTCACTTCTCTGTGGAAATGATCCACTGGGGTCTTGCAGGCAAATGGTCTCCACCACTTCTTCTGGTACTGCTGGGTCTCACACACTAGGGTGAGAAACTGCTGGAGATCCTTCACCCAGTCTCAGAGGAGACTGGCAGGCACCTCCTGACTCTGAGTACTGCTGGTCACTCAGAGCTCCACTTCACACTACTGCTGACTACTGACTCCCGTCTGAACATTCTAAACTCCCCTAGAGCAGATTATTCCAAAGTGGCTTATGCTGCTGTGAGAATTCTAAATGACATACTTCATTCTCTGCTCAGCCTAGCTGAGTAAACAATGATGTCATCTGTAAAGGGCTCCTAATAAGCACCTTTACACAGCTGCCCACTACTTGCCTATGGCTAATCTGATGGGATTCTAGTAACTCCAGGGGACTGGGTGGTTACAGAAACATGACAGTGACCCTAGTGGATTAAAAATTCATGGGCCTGGAATAAGTCAGGGTAGGTAGGAGGGGATCATTTGACCAGACTCTTAAAACATGAGAGTTACTGGATTTTGTCCTTACAAACCCTACAACCTGAGGGGTTAAACTCTAACTGGGATTTAAAATCTTATTTATGAAAGGAATATAAGGCTGTCTTTCATCCCTCCACTGGCGTCTCTCTCCCCCTCATCTTTATTTCACCTATGCCTTAACTCTGCTGATAAGAATTTAGAATGTTGTTTCTATGCTTGTAAATGCCTACATTTCTTTGCCTAATTATACCTCTTTCTATTTTTTCACAACTGGAGTTATATGGAGAGCGCAGAAGTTTCTTGCATTAACACAGCAATCTGAACTTCCAGTTGTGAAAGCTCCTGACGCTGGTTTGCTTTTCCTAATTGCTTTGCTTCACTCTTTGTTAAAAAAATTGGTACGGTAGTCTGAAAATGATGTTATAATTATCACTAGTATTCATGAATTAATGAATTGATGAATTGGTGAATTTATGCAATACGCTTTAACCATCATAACATTTGTCTTAGTTATTTTAAAATGTTCTGATCTTCACTTATGGATGCTTATGTAATTGATGAATATCCTTATGGTAATTTTTAATGTATGTAATTTATCACTGATGTGACACAATTTAATGATGTCATGGGCAGTACCTAAGGATGTTATTTCCTCCAGGTTACCGCCCCTGAGGAAGCTCGGAGGAGCGAAATGCCAGGGGTACCTGGTAAATAGTTGGCAGCCTGCTGGTTTGTTTTGTTTGTCTAATGTAGTTTTGGCTATTTGGTTTACAATAAATGTTTGTGTACTGCATCGTTGGAGTAAGTCTCCATTTACTTGCCAGCTGTGTTTTTTTGTAGTGCAGTTCAACTGTGTTTATTGTTCTCAACTGGAGGGGTTAGTAACCCTGAACTTACACCCTGCCCTACACCGAAGAACATGGCAATTCTCTGTTTTGTCTTTGGGTTCCACTTATGCCCCACCATCTGTATACAGATTCTGAAATGCTTTTTGAGATCCTTTTTGAATCTCCATACCACCAGCTTCATTGAGTTCCCATTGCTGCTCGAGTTTCCCATCTCTATAAACAGTTCCCCGGTGTCTACCTTGTTTACTCGGGAAGAAAGTTTAAAGTTTCAACTGTGCCACCCGCCTTTCCATATTCTAGTATATACTTGTTGAGATCCTTGGGCTTCTCCATGTAGGACTTCTTATGCTGCACCTGAATAAATGTTATTGCCCCTTTCTGAATGGTATCCCCTGATAATAGCGACCGAATATGGGCATCCATCAACACGGCTACTCCATATTCAGCGCTACTGGGATGGGCTACCTGCAAGGGTAGCAACTACATTGACTGCAAGGGTAGGGGAAGGCGACCAGAAAATGGGATTGGCGAGGGGAAGGGGATGGATAGGCAAGAGGGTTATTGCGAGGGACTGTGCCTGCTGCCACCGAGTCAGCCATGTGGTGTGGTGGTGAGGGGGCGGGCTCCAGCACAGTAGGTACAGGGATCAGGGATGGGTATGGAAGGATTTACATGTTGCCACTGCCTGCGGCTCTGGACTTAAAAAATGTTCTCCCAAATTAGTGCCCCCTCCGACATGCACCTCTGAGTTAGAATCCTTAGTAAGGGGGATGTGGGCAGAAGCCTCCTTCGAGGGGGGGTGCAGAGGGGTGCAGCCCCCCCACAGAAGCACTTTAGGTTGCCATGTGTTGGTTCGCAGGTAAGTGTATATCGCTGATTTGCTTTTCGGTGATATGCACTCGCCATAATAGAGATCGCCATTCCATGTTCACTATTATGACATAAAACCTCTCTGAACTGTTTGAACCCTGTAAATGTTTTATGAGTGCAGACTTCAGAACTGTAATTAGTACTCCATCTGACACAGCCTATGGCAAATCCATGCAGTTTTTTTTTGCTCTGTTATCCACTGGCATCCAGAAACTCTACAGTCCTCTCTTTAATAATGGCCTCACATAATTTGCCTTTTACAGATGTCAGACTGAATAGTCTAAAGTTCCCTGGTTCATCCCTGCTCCCACTCTTGTGCAGGGGTGCCCCGTCAGCTGCCCACTGATCCAGTGGCAGCACTCCTGTTTGCAATGAACAGATGAAGAGGTCTGCTAGTGAGGCGACCAACTCTTGTTGCATTTCTTTAAACACTCTAGAGTACACCCTGTCCAGGCTTATTGATTTGTAATCTTCAGAGAACTTAGATTCCTCAGCACACTCTCCTCAGTGATGACTCCATGTTAAATGTCTGTGATACCCTTCCCTGCCTTTTTGGCCAACTGTATTCAAGTAGTGGCCCCTGTCCACTTCCGAGAATTGTGGAGTGTCCCTACAGCCAGCAGTGGAAGAAGTCATTTCTTCCTGCAGACCCTGCAAGCATTCCAGGATGACTTCTTAGTGCAGGGGGAGAGAGGGTCAACTAAGTAACAGCCCTCCCTGGACCCAGTGCTGTCTACCTGTGATTACATCAAGGACATCAACATAGCTGAGCTCCTAAGTAATAGTGACCACCTTACAGTTTGATTTAGGTTAGAAATTGGAAAGGAGCACCAGAATATCAAAACTTTGTTTCTTGACTTCTGAAGGGCAGAGTTCAACAACATGAGGGAAAAGCCTGAAGTCCACCTGACTAATCTCATGGGAGTGTAGGAGACGAAAATGAGGTAGGACATGATTAATAGGATTCAGGACGTCACCAGCTCCTGTCTGAAGCAAGCAGAAAAGCAAAAAAGGCAGAGAGAACTAATATGGTTCTCAGGTGGGGGGGTACACCCTAGGGTGCTGGAGAAGATAACCACAAGTACTGGTAGTGCCCCTTGCTGACTTGTACCTTAACTTGCTAGAAACTGGAGAAGTGCCTGGTGATTTAGAACAGCAGATGTGGTATCCCATCACAAAACTGGGGTCAGGGACGAGCTGGGAGTTACAGGCCAGTCAGCTTGACTTCCATAGCAGCCAAGTTAATGGAAACCATATTGAAGGAAAGGCTGATAGAATTCCTAGAGGCTAACTGGCAGTAGGACAGCATGCAGCACAGGTCTGTGTCAAGAGGGTCATGTCAGACAAATCTGATAGACTTTAACTGAGTTACAAAGGACACTGATAGTGCTCAAGCAGTAGACATACTTTACCTGAACTTTAGCAATCTATTGACTCCCACACAGGAGACTAATAAAGAAACTAGAGGACCTTGGGGTCGGAGGCAAAATGACTACCTAAGTGGGAGGTTGGCTGGGGGGGACACAGAAGGTAATGGTAAATGGGGAATACTCAGGCATGAGGGATGTTATAAGTGGGATTCCACAAGGCTTGGTGCGTGGGCTGGTGCTTTTTGGTTTATTCATTAAGGATATCCGCAAGGACACCGAGGGCAAAATCTGCCTTTTAGTGGATGACACTATGCTCTACAGCAGAGGTGATAATGAGGAGAGACTTGAGAGGTGGTCTGGAATCTGGCAGTTGGGCTTCAAAGATAAGAAGTACAGTGGTGCACTTTGGGAGAAAAACTTGAGGGTAGAGTACAGGTTGTGAGGAATCACTATCATTGTGTCAGATGAAAAAAAGGACAGGGGGTAGCAGTGAAAAGTTTCCTCAAGTCATTTGCACAATGTAGTAAGGCAGTAGGGAAAGCAAACAGAATGCTAGAATGTGTAAGCAGGGGGATTAATAGCTGGAGTGAGAAGGTCATGCTTCCCTTGTATAGATGTGCAGTGCATCCGCAGCTAGAGTACTGTGTCCAGTTCTGGAATCCCTGTCTGAGGAAGGACGTGAGCAAGCTGGAGGCTATGCAGAGGAGCGCCATTAAGATGATTCAAGGACAGGATGGGAACACATACGAAAAGAGGTAGGAGAGCCTGAACATGTACTTGCTTGAGACCAGGAGAGAGAGAGAGAGAGAGAGAGAGAGAGAGAGAGAAACGAGAGAGACCTTCAGATAACCAAAGGGAATTAATAAGGTGGACTTCAGTGAACTGTTCAGATCTAGTTAGACTCCTTGTACCCAAGGGAACAGCAGCAAGTTGGTGGGAGTAGGATCAGCAGGAATGCCAGGAAGTACTATTTCACAGAAAGGATGGTACAGGATGCCTGAGTAGGTGGTGAATGTGACATGGACAGCCAGTTCTGAGAGCTGTAGTGTAATTTTTTTGTAATATCAAAATGGATTATGGACTGTCTGTCATGAGAGATGCTGAAATCTGGTGCTCTAGGAGTGACCTCATCCTCCCCAGGTTTCAGCTGAAAGATGAAAGCCATGAGAAAATGCTGAAACAACATGTGAGATCACACACACACCGGTTTTAGATACCAGGTATTACATGGCAGGCCAGAAGCTATTTACAGACTTTTCTAAGTTAATTATAGATGTTGTTGTTAAGAGGGAAATCATAAAAAAAAAGATTTATGACGTTAGAAGGGGAAACCAGGTTTAGCAAACTGGCGCAAAGTTGTAAATGTTCCTCTGATGCCTGTGTGAGAGAGGATACTGATTAAGATCAAAGAGATGTCATTTGAAGAACATATGAGTATACTGAGGTTGCAGAATTTAATTCTTGAAAAAGACATCCTGTTTTTTTTTATTAAATATATAGTTTTTATATATTCTGACAGAGAAGAAGCTAGGTGACCTCACCCAAAAAGGGGTTGGCAAATACAGTTTGCTTTAAGGAATATTCTGTTTTACTTCAGAGACACTTTTTATCTAAACTCTGACAAGGAAACATCTGTGAGCACTTTAAAACAGGTATTTAGAAAGATAGATAAAATCTAAATATTGTTGTAGGAATTTGCACTGTTTAAACCTTGTTCTTTTAAAAGATTTGTATGTCTTGTGATATAACAGTTCTGTATTTTGTGTTTTACATATTTTTATCTATTTTAGTAAAATTCTTTTAGAGCACACTTGGTCTGTCTTTGAATCTTCTTCCATGTGTAAGAAAAGTATATATGGTTATAGTAGACACTAGGCATAAGCTTGAATGGTGATACCAAGTGGAAAGAAAAGCGTGTTAAATCTGAGGGCTTTATTAAAGTTTTTAAGGGTTCATCCCTGTATACCTGGTTAGGTGCCTGTAGGCAAAGATATCTGGCCCCCCGAAGACAGAAATATCTGAGCCTGTGCATTGGGTACGCTAGCAAGAGGTTCACAGTTTGAATCCCTCCAAGACTTGAGACCAAAGGTTGATCTCAACTCAGAAAACAGACAAGAGTGTTACCTTCTTCTGTTAAACTGTTCACAAGACTGCGCTCGGAGGTTGGCACTTTGGGAGTAGAGGGCTGGACCTGCTGAGCGGGTTTGTGACAGTGAATACTAAATCTGCGAGAAGCTTCAGGAGGGGGTGTGTCAAATGCAAGGGGAAGATCACAGGAACAGGTGTGGGGGGGGACTTGGACCTGTAAGAGACAAGCACCTCCATATCGGGCAGACTTGAAAGACTGCAGGGACTTCTTCTGCTGGTGAGTTTCTGTTTTTATGTTCCTAGGAATACTGAGAAAAGATACTCATTTAGTATTTCTGCTTTACCCATATCCTCCACCCACCCTTCCCTCTTTTTCAGTTGAAACTACCCCTCCTGGATTTGCGCTTCTCCTGTGTAGCTGCAGAACACCTTATCCCCCCCGTCCTCATTTCTGCTTCAGACTTTGCCATTATAACCCTCCAGTTGGCATCCCTCATTTGATCTGGTACATTTACCTGTTCACCTGTCTGGCTGGCACTGCATTTTTTAAAAGTCTTCTCTCCCTCACTGACTCCTGGCTCCTTTATGTACCAGGTTGGCTTAAATTTCTCTTCTGTTTTTTTGCTGCTGCCCTAATGCAAAAACTCGTTGCTTCAAACAGTAATTTTTTTAATCAATCCTCATTTACTATCTACCCCACTGATGCCCCCACCCCCATCAGCTTCTCCCTAACCATTCCCTTGTTCAGCCAAAATCTACCTTTTTGAAGTATAAAACCAAAAGTGCTTGCTTTTGGTTCTAGTTTTATGTCAGACCTCACAGTTAGGTGATCACTACCCTGGTGGGCATCCTTCACTTCCCTGGTTCCCCTACCCCCTCTGAGCTCTAGTAAGAAGAATTATCTACCCTGCATTACCCTCACCTCAGCACTTACCATCCTCAAAATGAGACAAACTGTGCTTGTATTATTTCCACGAAATGTAACTATTGTTTGCTTGTTCTTACCCTTGATGTATATGCTTATCAGTTCATCCTGTACCTGTTTATTTGTATCACCCTACTCATTGCTTATATTTCACATTGTTGTAATTCCCTTGCACTGTTTTGTAAACCATGTCCTTGTAATCTCCCGGGTCATACCTGAAAATAGGCATTCCTTGTCTAGTGTGCTTACCCAGTAAACAAAAGCCAATAAATAAATAAACTAGTTCCCAGGGGCTCCCTTATTGTGACCTCTCCAATGCTATCTGTATTTGTGGGGATCAACTCGAGAATGCCCCCCCCCTTGTTGTGGACCCCTCCACCGTCTGCACCAGGAATGTATCCTATAGGGCCTCTATCAACTTCTAGTTTCTTGTACTCACTTCTGGGACACTCCAGTCTATGTCTGGCATGTAGAAGGCCCCCATTAGCAGTAACTTACCATGCTTTGCCACCCCATTACCTCTCCTGACTTCTTATCTACTTCTTTCTTCTGAGATGGCAGACAATATGTCACTCCAACCCTGATAATCCTCCCCCCATGCATGACTAACTGTACCCACAATGCTTCCGTATCAGTGATCCCCTCCATGTCTTTGTCCTCTGTAGCCCCGATGCACTCATTCACATAATGGGCTACTCCTTCCCCTTTCTCATGCTGTCTCTCCTAAAAGCTGTGTATCCTGGCACTGATAATTCTCAGTCATGGTGTTGTGCAGCCCATCTGTCTCAGCCACCAAATCTCACTGGGCCTCTGCCAGAAGTGCCTGTAGAGCATAAATTGTATTCCTCGGGCTCCTGGCATTCATGCACATCACACTCCAGAGTTCCTGCTTTCCCTTCTGCGTGTTCTTGTTTAGTTTTCACCTTCTGACCATTTTCAATCTGACCCTTGGTCTTATTCTCAGCCCCTTCCATCTCTGCGTTGCAGTGGGTCTTTGTACTCCCCACTGCAAATTCTTCCTCAGATTCCTGCCTGTCTTACACATTGTTCCAATTCTCTACCTCTCTCCCTTCTTACTTTCCATGTAAGTGTTCCCCAACCCCCCCTTCTGTTTGTAAGTGCTGTGTGTTCTCTTCTCCCTATGATTGGGTCAGGGGGAGGCCAGCCTAGCCTCCCACAACTGTGAAGGCGTACTTTCCCACTGTACAGTTGTCTGGTGCAACTGCACCTGGAATACTGCACAAGATATTAGCACTGATGCCTGAAGAAAGACTACAACAAGGAGGAGGCAGTACAGTGCAGGGCAACCAAGATGGCACATGGCCTTAGGACTAAGACCTAGGAGGAGAGGCTGCAGGACTTAACCATGCATGACCAGCAAACACAAATACCATGCGCTAAAAATCCAGCTTGTGAGGGTACTGGCAAAACAGTTGACACGCCACACGTGCACACAAAATACAATAAAGCCACACTTTGATGAATAAACCAAAAGGAGCAAAATTGCTGTATCCAAACACTAAATTTTATTATGGCAGAGCTCCACACAAGACTTTCTCTTGTGTGGAGCTCTCCAATAATATCTTGTGTTTGGATACAACAAACTCACTCTTAGTTTCTTCATCGACGGATGGTTATTGTGTTTTGCCTTATCATGTACACCCTTGAAATGGAGGAGATAGGATGACACGAAGGGAGACTTAGAGTACCTGCAAGGATAAACAGGGTGGACATCAAGGAAGTCTTCAAAAAAGACATCCTTGAGCAGTGCTTCATGGGAAGGATGGTAAATAAGTGGAATACGATGGCAGTGGCACATGCCAGTGTCAGCAGCTTCAAGCTGGGATTGGCTAAGCATGTGGGATTAGATGGAAATGGGTGGGGAGACTGCAGTAAGTGGTGGTGAGTGCCACTAGGGCAGGTAAAGAGTAATTAGGTAGACTAGGCAGATTGGATGGGCAGAAGAGCTTTTTTCTCTCTCCTTAAGCTGGTCGTAGGGTTTCATTACCAATGGGCTCTTCCCTCTTCGGTGTTTATATATCTGGGTTAGTATATGTAAGCAATAAGACATGACAGGGTGGTGATTGTCATGGGTTAATGTAAGCTCTGGTGAGTCGTGAGGCAGAAGGAACTTGCACCAAATGCTTTCAACACCTGGAAGTACATTAACCCATGACAACCACCATACCCGAGTGTCTTATTGTGCTTATAAAATAGGTCCCCATGCAAAAATAAGACAAAAAAAAATAAAAGGGGAAAACAAATACACATAACTTACCATTGTGCAGTACAAATGAAAAAAAAGTCCCTGTAGGATTCTGCTGAAAAAAGAGGCAGCGCATGAGGAAGTGTATACAGCTGCTGCTTCCCAGGATGGCTAATCCCAAATTAACGGTAGAAAACAGCAGGGAAGTACTCAAAGGTCTATCAGGAGATACTGAATTCCTTTATTTAATGCTTTAGTGGCTCTTATTTGCCATCTTCTTTTGCTCTAAACACATTTATTCAGAATCTCCCGAGACTCCGAGTGCTTTCCTGCTGTTTTCGCCTGTAGGTTTCTGCCACTCTGATGTGCTGTTGTGATTGTGAGTAACTCTAGGTCTAGTTATAGTAGCTAATGTAGTTTAATAATTAAATTTATAAATAAATATTTTTTGCTGACTTTTTCAAGTTATCCAAGGTTCTCCAGGGACAGAACTTTATGGTGCTTCACTGCAAGCGAGAGGGATTTGGCACACTGAAAGACAGGGAGAGAGAAAACGTGCACTACTGCTGATGGGCTGCCATGGTTAGCCACTTTTAGGGAGTTCTTTAGATTTTTTTATATTTCTACACCTATGCATCTGATCACAGTGAGAGAGTGCCAGAAAGAGCCTGAAAGTGAGAGCCAGATGGGGAGTTTTAGGCAGCTGCAAGCAAGACAGAATGAGAGGCAGCATGGTGTACCTGCTGCCATGGTTACTGGCAGATTGCGTGAGTAAGCCTTGGTGACTGGTAGCATCACCCATATAGTGTTCTTTATACAATCTCCCCGGTGATCTCTATGGTGTTGCCTAAAGAAGAGCACATTAAAAATAAAATAAAGAGTTGAAGCTGTGCACAGGAGAATGAGCAAGTGGGAGGGGGACCAGGTGGTCCAAGTGGCTGAGCAAGTCAGCCTCGGCAATTGGTAGCATCGCCTGTAGAAAAGCAGAGGTAAAAAAAAAAAGCAATGAGCAACAGCAGCAGCAGTGGATGGGAGAATGAACAAGTGGGTGGGAAAGTGAGGTAGCTGGTGGGGGGACCAAGTGACTGGGGGATGATGCTGTGCTCCTGTATAGGTGAAGTTAACATTAAATCTAAGATAGGGACTGGAGGCCCTCAGAAAATGAGTGAAACACTACAAAAAAAAAAACGCAAAAAAAGGTGAGTGGATGGGTTTAAAAGTTATATTTTAAATGTCAGGTGTGTGTATTAGGTTGTGGGTGGAGTTGGGGAGGTTTAAAAATGCATTAGGATTTTTTTTTTTTGTGAGCCATTTGCTCAGGTCCCCACCCACCCACCACTCCCCTCCTCTCCAGGCTTCCCCAGGGATGGCTCACTGGGCAGGTGAGCCCTCCACAAGAATGAGTGTCGCAAAGTCCTGGCTTGCCTCCCAGGGTGTGGTCATGTGAGCAGGACCCCCCGACGGACATCGGCCTGAGTGGGGAGCGGGGCGCAGAGTGGGCCATCATTATGGGCCAAGATTTTTCCATGTTTTTCTTCCTGGGGGCGGGATGTGCAATGTCAGCCCTGCCCCTGATGTGTGATGCTGGCTGCGAGAACCCCCGCCTCCACCAGGGGCTTTCATTGCACTGGACACTCTTCCCCGGAGAGGAGAGCAGTTCTCAGACGTTCATTCCTCTCCCCAGTTGGCCCTCTACTCCCGGGTCCGCCCTCGGTCCTGATGTCACGCCCACAGACAGATGCCTTGCCACTGCATGGTGGGCCTGCTTTTTTTTTTTTTTTTAGTAATGTCAATTCAGGGTTTTTACTTTTATGAACATGGGTTCCAGGGAGGCATGGATATCTAGATGTGCTGTGTCCTGGTTGCCGCAAGGGTTCCTCACCCACCGGTTGTCACCCCTTAAGGCAGTGGGTTTTGATACTTCTCGGCCAATTGCAATGCTGCAAATTCTTTACCCATTTTATAAGGACCCAATGGTACCTTCACTTGTAAACAATGAAAGCAGAATCAGAATCTGCTATAGTGGCAGAATTGTCTTCAGGATTGCCATTGTCTAGTTGCTGTGGACAAAACGTCATCAAGTTCCAAACTGGTTTTCAAGCAGCTACTCTTGTTGCATAGAATCTGATGGCAAAAGGAGACCAAAGACCATCAGGTTTATCAATTTCTTGAATGGCAGTCTCCAAAACAATGTTTTTTGTTTTTTTTTTTAGAGATAGCATTTATATGGACTGCAATATACTGAGCCTGTGTGTGCATGAAATTAAATGGGGAAAAAATGAGTGAAAAATGGGTCACTTTAATTTTCAAGTGTTCTGTCACTTTTTAAATGTTAATTGCTGGTATCATACAGATCTAAAGATGGCCGCCAGGCTGGGGAAGATGGCATTCAGGCTGGGCTAGCCATCTGTTGGAGCTCCTGCTGTGAGCTTCAAAGTTTTAGTTTATTCCGTTTTTGTCCTGAAAGTTACCTTAATTCATAGCATCATTGAGCAGAGTCTCACAACTATTAAACCAGAGCTGTTTTAAGTTCTGTTGCTTTTAAATTAGCTGTTGGGTAATAGTAGCATCCTGGTTAGAAGATGAGAGTAGGGACCGAGTGCTAGACAGCATTTTAGTGAGGTAGTTATTAGGAGTCAGCTTTTACAGTTTTTAGAGAGAAACGCAGTGTTCATGCAGAGCAGCATGCCTTCATCTGTGTAAATCAGCACACTTGTTAAAGAACTCATTGGTAGTTTGATTTCTTTGCGGACTTATCGCTCTGTAGTGGCAGTGAGTTCAGTGTTTCAGGAGTGGCTGGATATCTGGAGTCAAAGAGAGTCAGAGGACTGAGCCAGGTATGAGTCTCATTATCCTAGCCACAAGACGGTTCACTCTTGTTTGCAGCAGAGTCCTGGGACTGGCTAGAGGAGAGGAGAGGAGTGTGGTGAGCCCGGGCTGGCCCAGTTGAAGGTTGGACATGCTGTTGTGGTGTGGGGTGGCATTTGGTGCACGGACTGGACAGGTTCCTAGTGATTCTGCTACTGAACTGTAGCAGAACCATGCACAAAGTGTGGATTTATTTGTTTAACTGCTCCTGGCATAGTGGAGGCAGCAGGAGGTCGAGTTTGTTTTCGAGTGGATCCACCCCTGCCGTGCTTGGAGTGTGATGACCAGAGTTATCATGGACTGCTTTTGCACTTAAACTGTTCTCCTTTGATACCACTAAGAGAACAGCAGGTGGTGAGAGTACCTGTTGCTTTCTTTATTCTTAGTTGTCTCTTCTGAACTTTGCAGTACACTTGGCAGCACTGTCTGAGAGTGACTGAACTGTTTCTCTAAACAGGGACATGTTAGGTCATTCTCTGGTGGGAGCAGAGGCTTCTTCCACTTACAAATGTTTTAATAAGAAACATATACAAATGCAGACATTGCTGCACTGACTAAAATTGCTGGATTCTCCTCATTTTTTTATCTCCTTTATTGGGCCCTATGCACAAAGCCACCACAGGGTGTGCAGACGTGCATAGTGCATGCAATGGGTTATGTCATCACATTGAGTCCAGATGTTGAGACATGCACAACGGGCATATAGGGGCCTGGGAGGACACCGCACATGTCCATGACGCAACATGCGACACATTCACGGGGACATGGCCATGTAGCGCCACGCGCATGTTGACCCCGTGCACATGCTTGAAGACATGTATGAATGTCAGGTGCATGGTGTCAGGTGCGTACAGATATGCCAGGGTGAGGGCTGCCGTAACTTTACGTGTAGCATAGCTGGCTGACAGGACATGCCTGTGCACAGCTACAAAATGAAGGATCCATGTGAACTGGCACACACCTGGCTGCCACACACACCAAGACATGCCCCACGGCACATGTGCTGGACAACACCGGTGGAATCAAGTGGCAAGGGGTGTGCAATGTGGGTGAGCCCAGGGGCTGCACCCGTGGTGGATGCTCATGTCCCTGAAACACCGTCCGCATGGTATCTGACAAATGGGCAGCAGATGCACTGCCTGAGGAGGGACATGGGCACAGAGCCTGAAAAGCCATGGGCACCATTGCAAGCTGACTGGCTGGGCCGCCAATGATGGGCCATGCATGGGTGCAGTGTATGAATGGCACACGACACACAGGCTGGACACAGTCACCACCCCCCTGCTGGCCCCCTCCTGGGCAGTCACATGACCACCACCCTGAACGTGAAAGAGGCACCACACCACAACACACACACTCACCCACATCCCACAAGCCACCCACTGCCCATGAGACAGGAAACAAACCAGGTGAAGGATAACAAAAGTTTAATACTGCAAAAGAACTGTGACATACATTGTACTGAGTAAACACATGCCTGCAACCTGTTATGCCTGGGTTATATACCACTGACTGACCCATGTGTAACGGTAACCTTATAGACCTACAATTATTAGTGCCTTACCACAGTCTTATAATGTGTTATCTTATTTATTTACTTATATTAGTGTTCTTTATTATATTTGCTATGCTCATATTTGTCTGTAATGCATTTACCTATATGTTTTGTTTCTGCCATATATTATGCTATACTCATAATCACTCATATACTGTAGTTTTCCACTATTGTGACACGTTGTGTGCTTTTCTTATTACATTGCAGTTATTTCCAGACTGTCTGGAAATAAGAACAGATAACACTTTATTCTATGAATTTCTAAGATATATGCCAGCCATGCATTCTTGCTTCCTGGGGTCCACCCAGATATGACACTCTGTATATTATATCAATTGTATTTGTCTGCCTTATCCAAATGTTACATTCTTATCAGCAGTGTACATACGTAACTGCCAGCCAGCCCCTCCCCAGTCTCTGAGATTTTAGTGTTCTTTCTGTATGTTTGTTCATTTCGTGTTTAGATTTATTTAGTACGTGTAACCCCAGGGCTGACTGGTGGAAATCATCCTTTTTGTAACTCCTTGTAACATGCTTTGGCATGAGTATTATAGTAATAAATACTTCCTTTATTACTTGTTTGCCCTGTGTTTTCCTTATTCAGCACACTCATACAAGAACCTGAATTATGAGCAGGACTCATAAGTAACATTAGTGGCGGCCGTGGCAGGACTGTGACCAGTAAGGAATTCATAACAGGCGAGTTGCTGTGTGTGGCTTTTGTTTAATTTTTCTCAGTCTGTGTTTTTCCAGTGTGACTCATAAGGCACCAGGAACCCCTGTTTTTATTCAGACAGGCTGCCTTTATCTACTGGTTACAATAACAGAGGAGTGAGTAGAGAAACAAAAATTAAAAAAACACGCAGCTGTTTGTGGTAACTTTTTTCTGTCTTTTAAAGTCTTCCACACACGCCTCCCATTTGCCAGTATTCATCTACTGTGGTTCAGAACACAGCAGCTGACTAACAAATGGTTTAAGGTTTCCCCTGCTTATTAGACATGTCTATGGTAATTAGCATGGAGTTGAGAGAAGATATCGCGACTTATCTCAATTCACAGGGTGGTTGGGGATGCTATAATGTATTAACTAAAGATGAGTTAATCAAAAATGTTTCGGATCCAATTATGTTGATATGTGAGCAATATATTACACTGAAACTATCAACTAACAAGCAGTCCGCTAAGGGCCTGCTCCTATCTATGTTGTTAGCGTCATTAGAGACTTCATTACAGATGCTGATGTCTTTGAAGTCTAGTTTTACTGATTATAAGAGATTAGTTTGTGAAAACACTGCAGAACATTCAAGGAATGTAAACATATTTCATTCTGAGCTGCAGGCATTACGTCGGCAGTTTTGGTTTTTTTAGTTATGAGAACCATGAACTCCGAACAATACTGCCAATAGGCATTGTACAGACAGGTGCTCACACCCTCCCCAGTGTCCACACTGTCCAACTGCAAGGAGACCCCCCGCACAGATGACCCATCCCAAGACACCACCTTGGAATTGCTGCAGCCTACACATCCTTGGCCTGTCCATCCTCGAAATTGCTGGTGTCCATGTTGTGCAGTGCCCCAAGCGACACCAGGACCATCCTCCAGATTGGACCCCAGTAGCACTGGAAAGGAATGTACACACATTACTGTACTTGTATACATGTGCCAGGAACAGCTGCATACCCATCTAGAGGCACACAGGGCAATGCCCAAGGAACACAGTACTCACCAATGATGGTATCTCCACATGCCACATGACTATGCTCTAGAAACATAAAAACATAGAATCTGTTGGCAGATAAGGACCATGCAGCCCACCTAGTCTTCCCATTTCCTAACTTGGTTTGGCAATCCCTACTTTTATCTTGTGCCATCTGAGATGTAGTGCAGTTCTGTACCCTTGGGGCACAGGGAGAGGTAGCCTGGATTCTGCAGGTGCCATCTCCTGTGACATGGGGGGTCCACACCACGCATGGTGCACCATTCAGCTGCTCAAGTCACACCAGTTCCTAGTGATGGGGCAGTCCCAGGTAATCCTGTGAGGGACAGAAATGTAGTACACCATTAGCACCATGGACAGCGGCCACGCCCCACATTGTCACCCAACACACACTCTATCAATGGTACTCACCCTCTCCTGCCCATGCAGATGCCACAGGGTGCCAACACCATGCCTGTCTGTGTAGGTGTCCTCAGAGACATGCCACAGTCGCCTGGGGTAGTGGCCAACATGCACTGTAGAAGCCGCCATAGCTACTGTTGCCCTGTGGACTATGTACTGTACAGCTGCACAGGTCCCTGTGCATGAATGGGTCACCTGTACAGGTTAACACATTGCACACATGAGCCACAACACGCCCCCCCCTTAAAGGAGCACACAGGGAAGCCGGGCATGGTATTCGGGTGTGCACCATGGAATGTTGGTGCAGCCTGGTCTTGGGCACGGTTGTGATAGCTGTGCCCCGACTATCATTGCATGCACCCTGGGCAGCCGCCATGAGGCTGCAGTGGCCATGCTCAAGGCCATGGGCCATCAGATCATGGCTCACAGCCACACCTATGAGGGCCACACAATGCCATACCCACACTCACCGTGCATGCTGGGGCATACCGATGCCGACTGGGCAGTCACAATGCCACCTGCCATGTGCTGTTGACCATGGACAGCTTGGACACCCACATGTGTGCAATGTGGGGAGGGAGCATGCCACAGAGCCCACAAATCGGACAGTGCATGGGCTTGCTGTGTGCCAGGTAAAAGGATGACCAGCCATCTGGTGGCAACGGGTGTGCAAAAGTATATGTACATGCAACACTGGAAACAGCATGCACAGTACTGTACATGTACACCCAGCCCTGTGCCGGTGACAGCCAATACCACCCACGCCCATCACTGTTGGCACCGGTAGGTATGCTCCCCATGGCTGCAGGGTGCCATACACCCAAGCCCACATGAGGTAGAGGGCCACCGTGGTGAGGACATATGGAACACAGATGGTGTGTACCACTGGTTGGACCATACCATGAGTACAGTTGTGCTGGCCATGGACAGGCATGTGGGGTTCTCACCACATGTGACATGCACCATAGTACAGTTACGCATGATGATGTTACCATGCCACCACCCCCACTGGGGACACACTGGAGGTTGTGGCCATTGGGGGACCATGCAGTGGGAAGAGGATAGTGTGTGGCCATGGGGCACGAGATGCATTGGACGGGGTGCCATCCCAGTGGATATATGCAGACATGGTCATATGCAGGAGCACAGCATTGTGCCATGGCATGCACCAATGTCAGGTCTGTGCCAGTCATGCAAAGCCATCCATGTCCTGGCCAATGCTGGGGCTGTATGTGTGCTACAGCAGGTGTGCCATTTCTGCCATGGCATGTGGGTGGTCAGTGGTGATGATAGTCACTGGGTGCACCCATGCCTGTGGATGTGGGGGCACCACATTTGCATGGCCACCCTGCTCAGTTCCCCATGCTCCATGCTGTGGCACAGCCCCTGCCCCAGGGGACCCCCATTCTGTGGCATCACGGAGCCCTCAGCAGCATTACACAGATAGGGTCTCCATCACCATCCCCATATCTGTGTCCGATACGTGCACATTAATATGCTGTAGGATACAGTCAGTACACACATGCTGGGACACCTGTGAAATGTCTGCCCCGCCTCCTCCTGTCTGTTGCCAACGCTTGCTTTGGGCACGTCAGTTGTGTCCAGGGGTAGCGTGCCATGGCATCTGTGCCTGAGGGTGTTCCACAGGTGTGGTCCCTATTGTATGGTGCGCCATCCCCATGTGTCCACACACACAGTTCTGCATGTGCACCTGCCATGGTATTTTCCCATGCACCTCGCTGTGGGCACTGCGGTTGCTGAGGGTCACCGCCGCCATCCCCTTGCTGGGTGTTAGCTGACTGTCAGTGGTAGGGGGCCCTCCCCCTGTGCCCTGGGGTGCCCATGTGGACTCAGCCAACCTCCTCTTTACAGTTCCACACAGGACATGCCATCCTTGCTGTCTTGTGGCCAGGGTCCTGGCCCTAGGATAGGCAGCTTTGCCACCGGACAGCATGGCCAGCCGATTCACCCTGTATCTGTGGCAGGGGTCTTCCCTCCACACCCCATCCACTGGCTCCCAGCCTGTGCATTGTGGTGCAGTGCACGGCATTCACAAACATGCCCTTCCGCATGGCAGTTGCCATGCCCATATATGGCGGGGACAAGGGGAGGATTCATGTTTCTGGGATCCACCTCCAAGGGGTGCACATCCTGCTACATGTGCCCTGCCTTCCCGCCTCCTGGGTGCATGGGTCCCATGATGCCATTTGTGAATGACATGTTTCAGTTGTGCTTTGTGCGCCATGTAGCTGCGCGCCATGAATACAACTGTTTTCCGTGTAATTTACTCAGTTTCATGCATAGGCACTATTATTAGTAGTGGGTTAATCTGAAGGATTGGGAGGGGGGAAGAGATGATAGATTCTAGCTTAGTGTATGTTTGATGGTATGAAAAAGTAGGCATTTACTGTATCAGATTTGGTGTAATTGTGGGTGGTGAGTGTTTTGGGGCTTAGCTAGGGTAATGGGAGGTCTGTGCTATGGTGTGGACTTTCTTCTTGGGGGGATTAAAGGTGGGGGTGTTGAGTGGTGGTTGTGTGACCAGTGGGATAATGTATGTCGGTCTTGGTCCCCTCAGGCTTAGTTACTCCCTGTCCTAGTTGCTAGACATCAGCCCCTTTGATGAAATCCCTGCCAGCGGTGGCATATACAGTAGATGCTGCAGGAAGGTGGGCATTGTGAGGAAGCAGGATGGTAGGAAGTTGGGGGAGGGTTCAAACAGGGAGGCACTATTAGGGTGGTGAGGACCAGGAGAAGCACTTGGGAAAAATGGAACCTAGGGAGAGGCCAGATGTGGTTGGTTTCCATACCCGGGATTCCTACTGGACTGAACAGAGCACATTTACTGGAGTGAATTGACAAGTAGTCATGACTTCCTGAGGCTCAGAAATGGTGGGAATAGTCAGTTCTCATTTTGCTCGATCTCTCATCTGACACTGTGGATCATAGGTTGTTGAGGGATCAGTTTAGGGAGTATTGTGGACTCACTGATAGAGTCATCAGCGGGTTTGAATTCTTCCTCTGTGGCAGAATGCAGAGAGTGGTGATGGGTAATTTTTCCTCTCTGCCAAATCCCTTGCTCTGTGATGTACCCCAAGGCTCAATCTTCTCACCTGGGCTGTTCGCAGAGTACATGCTGCCCCTGTGCGATATCATCAGATGTTATGGTTTGGGTTTTCACTGCTGTGCAGATGATAACCCAGCTGTATCTGTCATTTGCACCCTGGCCATCTGGTGTGGTTGATGTACTGAATTTATGCCTGGTCGACATCCAGGACTGGATGTCCCCTAACTGGCTGCAACTTGACCCAGACAAGATGAAGGTACTGGTACTTGAGCCTGGTTGATGGCAGGGTGTGGGGGGCACAGTGGAAAGGCCGGCCTGGTGTTTGGTTCCTCTGGTCTGGTGATCCCAGCTAAGGTGAATAATATGGGCATCATTTTGGATGAAAGACTAACACTTGAGGCTCAGGTGTTGTCTGTAGTCCAGAATGGCTTTTACAATCATTGAAACATCTCCCAAATTAAAGCCTTGATCCCATCAGAAGACTGCCCTCATGATACATGCCTGTATGACTCAACACGCGACTACTGTAATGCTTTGTATTTTAGCATTAGTGAAGTGGTCCTGTGATGCCTGCAGCTGGTGCAGAATGCAGCAGCCAGGTAACTGACAGGCCTCGTGAAGTTGTGTCCTGTGTCCACAGCCCTGTGTGACCCGCACTGATTGCTCGTGAAGTAGTGACTCTCTTTCAGAGTTGGTTTGCTGACCTATAAAGCCCTATACAGACTGAGCCCAGGTTATCTGAGAGAGCTACTGTCCCCTTACTGCCCAGCTCGGCCATTCAGCTCCTCTGAGGTGAGCCCCCCAGCAGTTCCCTAGGGCCATGCTAAAGATATCAGGGGATGACACTTTCGAAGTGGCTGGTCCAGCCCTGTAGAACTCTCTTCCCAGATAACTGAGGGAGGCTCCCTAGAGTCATTGAGGTACAGGTCAAGAAGCATAGGGAAAACCAGGAGTAGTTGCAGAATTCACCAAAAACATTTATTTACAGTAGCAGTAACATACAAAAATCAACTTGTTCAGAATAACTATGTACAGAGGAGAAATAAAATAAAATATTCCTTCAGTCTCTGTGTCTCTTTTTCTTGCAATCTATCTTGAAGTAGCAGCTTAGCTCTTTTACAAGTCTTGTCAACCCCCATCCTTAGCAAACATCCTGTCCTTGTAAGTTTCAGGAGCTGCTAATACACAGTGTGCTTCTTGAGGCCCCTACAGCTTTTGCAAAAGGCTCAACATTTGCACTCAAGTAACCTCTAGAGTTTACAATCAACTCAAATTATAAATTTATATATTTCAACAGTAATACTATATATTTTCCAAACAAAAGTGATCCCATTATCATTTACATTTCTAAATAATTATTTGCACATATTTTCATTTTACCAGATCTAGATATGCAAGGGAGAAAAACAGACAGCAAGAGAAAACTGAGACACAGTGAGAGGCAAAAGAATTACGAGACTGTTCGGGTCGATCAAGTCCGAGGTCTCACAGGGAAAATTTGGTTGCACATCCAGACAAAGAAGACAGAAAAGGATGTATCCTTGCATTTACACACTTTCTCCAAAACAAATGGGCCAGGGTCCTATTCTACCCTGTCACACCTAGGTGGAAGCATTTAAGAGGAGCCTCAAGATCTACCTATTCAGCTACGCTTTTGACTTGACTTAGCCCCACTGGTTTATTTTTTTAGCTATTTGCTGATTGATTTCCACATTTTTTAGTTATATGTATCTATCAACTTGTGTTTAATTTTCTGTGATCTCATGTGATATAGTGCTCAGAGCCCCCATGGGTGGCGCTTAATAAATAAACTGCCACTGCTGCTGCTAGATCTAGACCTAACAGTGGAAGAAGAAAAAAAGAGAACCACTCTGTGATAACTGAAAGATGACATGATCCCAAGAGGGAAAGGGAGATGTGATACATATCCACAGATACATGCATCATAGGGACATACTTTGATAAGCTGAATGCCCAGTTATTATTTTAATTCATTGTTTCTGCACCTCCTCCACTCCAGCTTAGTGGATTTACCTACCTTTTTTGATCTGGATGTATAAGACTTCATGGAGCTGTGGGCAAAGGTGTTTTTTTCACATTTATTTAGTTTCCCCTCCTCTCTTTCTGTGCCATGTGTCCCCATGCCCCATAGGTACGCCAGTGTTGGGACATAGCTTCTAATGTTTGATATGCAGCATGGCGCATCCCTCCCTCCCTGTGTCCCATGTGCTCTGCCACCCATATATCTACAAATAGCAGAAGGGCAGTGGGACATGCCCCCCACCCCCTGGCAGGAGGAGAGAATCTTTTGGGGTGCTCAATCCTCTCCCACTCCAGCTGGCCACAGAAAATCCAAGCGTGTTCCTGAACCTGGGTTGTTGGCGTCTCAAGCAGTAGACCACTGTGCTGATGGGATGGCTCAAGAGTTATCTAAGTTAAGGGACAACATAGCCACCAGAGGGGACAATCTTGAACTGAAAAAGGGGGAAGTTCAGGAAGGATGACAAAGTATTTCTTTATAGAGCAAGTGGAGGCTAGGTAGAACAGACAACCCATTAATGTAATCAGTGCTGAGACTAGCTTGGAGTTCAAACCTAAATGGGATATTTTCAGGGAGGTTATTGGGAACAAAAGGAAGGCCGGGGTCTGGGGAGCTCTGCAAGGGCAGAGAAAAATAATGTAGGAACTTCAGCCACACTTGATGGGTCTATCTAGGTTATCTGAAATTTATTTCAGGCTGTGCTACCTAGATGCAATGTCTCCAGACACAGCTGGCATAATCCTGCCTGCTACAGAAGGCTCAGTCAATTCCCCAGGGACTTCTCACTAGTCCCCAGGTTTGTTTGTTGTTTGTTTTTTTTGTTTTCTTTTTACTTTATCTCACTTTTAAATGTACTGCAGGCTATACTATACAGTTACACTATCCCTGATTATAGCTGGATGATTCATGGCTGATGCAGATGAGACAGCTGAGCCAAAGAACTTCTCACTAGTCCCTGTTTTTTTTTTAAATGTATTTCAGACTGCGCTACACAGCTGTACTCTCTCTCTGAGGGAAGCAGGCAGATCGTGGCCTCCTGCACATAGCTCAGATGTCCCAAAAGCATTTCTCACCAGTACCACATGTTTTTTGTCTACCATTTATTTCAGGCTGTACTATGGACCTGCACTGTTTCTGGGCTCAGTAGGCAGATGACTGCCTACTGCTGATCGCTCAACTGAGCCCTTCTGTTTTTTTGTATGTTTTACATTTATTTTGTGGTGCACTACCCAGCTGCACTATCTCTGGACACAGCTGCCATATCTCTGTCTGCTGCAGAAGGATCAGTCTAGTCCCCAAGGACTTCTCATCTAGCCCTTATTTTATTTTTTTTTTATTTCTTTCCAGGCAGCGCTATGAGGTTGCGTTGTCTCTGGACATAGCAAACCGATACCTGATTGCTGTGGTTGGCTCTGCGGAGCACCTAAGGACATTTAATTATTTCAGGGTTTTTTTTTGTTAGTTTCAAGTTTATTTATGGTTCTGCTGCACAGCTGTACTGTCTCTGGGCACAGCAGACAGATGCCTGACTGCTGCCATTGACTTATCAAAGCCCCACAGGACTTCTCACAAGTTCAATGTTTTCATTTATTTTTTTTAATGAAAATGCCAGATGAAGGTCTTACAGTCTATCTAAGCTATTTTAAATTTGTTTCAGGCTGTGGTACCCGGTTGCACTATCTCTAGACATGGTTGGCATATCCCTGTATGCTGTAGAAGGCTCAGACTATTCCCCTCTGACCTCTCGTCTAGTCCCTCATGTTTTATTCAATTATTTCAGGCTGCGCTACACAGTTGCATTGTCTCTGCACATAACAGGCAGATACTCGATTGCTGCAGTTGGCTCTGTGGAGCTCCCAAGGACTTCTTATTACATATATATATATATATATATATATATATATATATATATATATATTATTATTATTATTATTATTTTAAGTTGTGCTACACAGCTGCAATGTATCTGGGCATAGCAGACAGAGGCCAGACTGCTGCTGTTGGCCTAGCAGAGCCTCCAAGGACCTCTCAGTAGTCCCTTATTTTTAAGTTTTAAATTGATTTCAATTTTAAATTTACTGCAGGCTGCACTGTGCAGTTCTACTGTCCCTGATTACAGCCAGACAATCCCTGGCCAGTGCAGATGAGACAACTGAGCCAAAGAACTTCTTACTAGCCCTATTTTTTTTTTGTTTTACATTTATTTTAGACCCCGCAACACACTTGCATTCTTTGAGTGAAGCAGGCAGATCTGTGCATGTTGCACATAGCTCAGACAACCAACATGCATTCCTCAGTAGTCCCATATTTTTTGTTTTAAATTTATTTCAGGCTGCTATACGCACTTTCACAGTCTCTGGGCTGAGTAGGCAGATCGCTGTCTGCTGCTGATAGCTCAGCTACGCCCCACTGGACTTCTAACTAGTCCCTTTTTTTTATATTTTACATTTGTTTCAGGCTGCACTACACATTTATACGGTCTCTGGACTTAGCTAGCATACTACTGTCAGCTGCAGAATGCTCAGTTTAGTCCCCAAGGACTTCTCACTAGTCTCTTATTTCATTTTTTTATTATTTCAGGCTATGCTACACAGTTGCATTGTCTCTAGGCATAGCAGGCAGGTGCCTGATTGCAGTGGTTGGCTCTGACGAGCCTTCCAAGCACTTCTCATTATTTCCTTATTTCTTCTAAGTGTATTTGGGGTTGTGTTATACAGTTGGACTGTATCAGGATAGAGCAGATGCATGTCTGACTGGTGCCGTTGACTTAGCAGAGCCACCAAGTACTTCTCACTAGTCCTTTATTTTCAATGTGTTTTAAAATCATTTATGGCTGCGCCACTCAGTAGTACTGTTGCTTGGCACTGCAGGCAGGATCCCTAACTGCTGCAGACAGCTCAGTTGAGGCAAAAGGATTACTCTCTTGTTCCTTATTTTTTTATTTTATATATATATATATATATATATATATATATATATATATATATATATATATATATATATTATATATATATATATATATATGTATATATACCCATATATATATATATGTATATATAGATATAGATGTATAGAAATAGATATATAGTTGTTCTTTTGGGATACGCTATGCAATTGCAGTGTCTCTGGATACAGTAGGCAGATCTCTGGCTGCTGCAGATGACAAGGATTTCTCACAAACCTCTTATTTTTCTTAAATTTATTCCCAGCTACTATATGCATTTGCACTGTCTCTGAGTAAGGGTGAAAGGTTCCTGGCTGCAGTAGATGATGAAGTCGAGTCAAATGACATCTCACTGGTCCCCCTTTTTTTAAAATATTTGCTTAAAATGTATTTCTGAGTGTGCTCCGCAGCTGCACTGCTTCTGGGTATAGCGGGCATATCACCATCTGCTGGTTACTGTGCAACTGAGCCGCCATGTTCTTTTCACTAGTCATTGTATTTCTTTCAAAAGTATTTCCGTTTTAAATTTATTTCAGGCTGCGATATGCACGTGTGCTGTCTCTCGGTGCAGTAGGATGACCCCAGTCTGCTGCTGATGACTCAGCTGAGTCTCCAAGAATTTCTTACCAGTCCCTTTTTTTTAATTTATTTCAGGGTGTGATACATAGTTGCACTTTCGTTGAATACAGTTGGCATATCCCTGTCTGCTGCAGATGCCTCCGCTGAACCCTTGACTTCTCATTATCCCCTTGTGTTTGTTTTTTAGGCCGCGATGTGCAGTTTCACCTTACCTGGACACAGCAGGCAGATGACCTGACTGCTGGCACTGACTAAGCCAAGCCCAAAAGAACTTCTCATTAGTCTATTTTTTCTTTTGTTATTTAAGTTACACGGTCTCTAGGCACAACAGATCCCTGTCTGTTGCAGACGGCTCAGCAGAGCTCCCAAAGTCTTTCCATTAACCTTTTACTAATCTTTCTTTATATTAGCTCACACTACAGGGTTACTCTGTCATTGGGCACAGCAGGGAGATCCTTGGCTGCAGTAGATGGCATAACCCACCAACTAAGGACTTGTCACGAATCCCCTATGTTTTTAAGTTACTCCAAGTTTAAATTTATTTAAAGGCTGCACTACGTAGGTTTTTTTTAATTACACTCCTCTTGGCAAAGAGACAGGTGAGCCTCAAAGCGCTAGGGGTCAATCCTGGCTGCAATGACTCTTCATCCGGTGATAGTGAAGGTATGCCACTGTGTATAGTATGATGAAATAAATAACTTTCACAGTATCACCTGGCTACAAGTGTATTCCTTTTTTCTTTCAAGATATTCACTTTGAATGCACTGGGATTTACTGAGTGCACTGATATCAAGCCTACAGACTGCAGTATGTAGTTTCATTGTCTTTGATCATAGCTGGAACATCCCTTATTTTCCTGTCTTAAATTTATTTTATCAGCCAAACCAGAATGGACTTTTTACTAGTCCCATATATTTATTTTAGGCTGTGCTACGGATCTGCACTATTTCTGGACACAGTTGGCGTATCCCTGTCTGCTACATATGGCTAAATAAAACCCCCAAGGACTTCTCTCTAATCCCTTTTTTTATATCAGTTTTAAGTGTACTGCAGGCTGCACTACACTGTTACACCTACAGCTGGAGATCCCAGTCTGGTGCAGATGTTAGTGGCACTGCCAAGCCAAAGGGCATTCTACTAGATCCTTATTTTGTTTTAAACTTATTTTAGGCCATACTACTCATCTACATTGTCCGTTGACACAACTGGAATATTCCAGTCTTCTACAGATTGCTCAGCGAAGTCGCCACTTCACACTAGTCCCATATTTTTTTAATTTATTTCAATGTTAATACATCTGCACTGTTCATTGACACAACCGGAATATTCCAGTCTTCTATAGATTGCTCAGCTGAGCCCCCAAGGACTTCACACTAGTCCCTTATTTTTTCTTTTACATTTATTTCAATGTTAATTTTTTTTCTGGCTGCACAACACTGTCGCACTGTTTCTGATCATAGCTGAAAGATCCCTGGCTGGTGCAGATGATGCAGCTGAATCAAAACTTCTCACTAGTCCATTACTTGTTTTCTTTTACATTTATTTTGGACTGTGCTACGCAGCTGCACTCTCTCTGGATAAAGAAGGCAGGTCCCTGTCTAACGCACATAGCTCAGACAACCCAAAAGCAAGTCACTTAACCTCCCCAGCACTCCCAGGTCATCCCTGAAAAAAGACACTTGTGCCTCCCTTGTGGGCCTTACTCAGTTACCAAAAAGAATAAAGAAATAAGGGGCCAGCAGGGCAGATCCTAAGAGGAGCACCTCAAGGCACTAAATATGTACTCGCTGGAGACCAGAAGGGAGAGGGGAGATATGATAGAGACTTTCAAGTTCCTTAAAGGAATTAACAAAGTGAACTACAGGAAACTATTTAGCCTGAATACAAATTCGCGGTCACATGGACATGAATGGTAATTAACATGAGGTAGGTTCAGGAAAGATGTGAGGAAGTACTACTTTACGGAAAAGATGGTGGTACCTTGGACCAGTCTACCGGCTGAAGTGGTGGGTGCGAAAACAGTCAGAGAATTCAAGAAGGGCTGGAACATAATGAAGGGAACAGTGGTTACCAGGGGTGACAGGACTAAGAAGGAGACTAGAGGGAGGACAGGGAGGGTTAGTACCCTGGAGGGAATAGTAGGTTCCAGGGATTATAGGGAACTTGGGCAGACTGGATGGAACTCTGTTTTTTTTCTACTGTCATTGTCTATGTTTATATGTTTCTAAGAATAAAAAGCACATCTCCACCAGTCTCATATTTTTTGTTTCAAATTTATTTCAGGATGTGCTACACACTTGCAGACTTTGGGCTCAGTAGGCTATGCAGTTGTACTCTTGTTGGCACAGAACAGAGGGCAGGTCCCAGCCTGCAGCACACAACTCAGACAACCCAAAAGCAAGTCACTTAACCACCCCAGCATTCCTGGGCCGCCCCTGAAAAAAAGCACTTGTGCCTAGTGGGCCTTACTCAGTTACCAGAAGAAATCAAGAATAAAAAGCACTTCCCATTAGTCCCATATTTTTGTTTAGTCCCTTTATTTTTATGTTTTAAATTTATTTCAAGCTGTGCTACCCAGTTGTACTGTCTCTCAGCTGCCACATCCCTGTCTGCTGCAGAAGGATCAGTCTAGTCCCCAAGACCTCCCCACTAATCCTTTTTTTATTTATTTATGTACCCCCCATGTGTGGGGTCTTACCTTGTTGGCTTCCCGCTCTCCCCGCTGCCTCACCGCCACCATTCCCCAGTTCTGTGAGCCCCCCCTGAGTCTCTGTCTGGCCCCAGCATTTTTTTTTTGTGTAAAAGGGAGCCGAAGGAGCAAAAATGTGGAACTGCTGCGCTGCTGCATCTTGAATGTGTGGGCAGCAGTCTGCACATACGCAGTACCACGTGTTCATTTTCTTGCCACGATTGTAGCTTAGTGAAAGCCTCTCCAGTGCTCTCAGTCCCCAAAATCAGTCAGTCAGGATCCAGAGACATGGAGGGAGCAGATGAGGAGCAGCAAAAAGTTTTATTTAAAAATCTCCAATTAGCGTTATAGAGTGAGGCTATAAATAATAATGAGGGCAAAATTAATATCAATGAAGTCCTGCCTGCTGCCTGAGGACTGTGCAAAATGGCAGCAGTGACAGGCAGGGAACTGATTTAAAATATTACACTGTGCAGTCAAATGCAAAGGCAGAGGGGCTGCTTCCAGACTGTGGGGGCAATCAAATATAAAACTGAATAGTGTGGCTGCAAAATACATTTCATGTTAGGACTGCACTGAACTGTTTACTACATCAGCCATTTTAGTCACCTTTAACCCCTGTTACAGCCAATGAGGAGTCCAGGAGCTCTAAGGAACTGTCACTGTGGCTTCTGGGAAAAAGAGAGGACTGCCTTTTACTGCCCAAGCAGCCGACCAATCAGGTGTCGAGTGAACATTCTACATACTAATTTGACTGACTGACAGCCTGATTGACCAACTGGGATCTTGATCTGATCCCCGGAAGCTAGAGGGGGGCAGATCCATTCAGTCAATCTTTGTCTGGGAGCCTCCAGAGTGAGAGGAGGCTGTGTGTGTGTGTGTGTGTGTGTGTGTGTGTGCGCGCGCGCGTGTGTGCTCTGAGGGGAGTTTGAAGGTTTACCTGGGGATTCCACAGCCAACACCCAGGGTAAGCCTGATCAGTTTCCAATATCTGGAAAGTCAGTTTGAAGTGAGAAAGCTGTTTTGTGTTTGGAACATGCATTTTTAAAAAATATCTGAGAGACTGATTTGCCACCTCAGCCCTGGGAGGTGATCCAGATGCGTTCTGGAAGGCATCCTTCTCACCTACCAACCTGCAGAAGGAAGAAAAATGCTGTGTTCCTGTGAATGTTTGTGCCACAGCTGCCAATCTGCAGCCTGGGGAGCCAGAGAATAGTGTTGAACTCCTGCTGTTCACCTGGGTGTTGCATTGAACCCAGTGGAAACACAGATTGCAATCTGTTCATGCTGTCCTGGAGTCAGGTAAAGGACCAGTTAGCCCTTATCAAGTGGGGTGGATCAGGAAACAGGGAGCCATAGGTGCGGGCCCAAGTGCTATGGCACTTTTGATCCATTTACGGAGAGTAGGACTGTGGGGTCGCTCCTGGGGTCTGGGCTCTTTGTGGACTGGGAAGCCACTGTGCAGTGCTCCGGCATCCTGGGTGTAATCCCGAAGGTGACACAAACAACTAGATTTTTCTGTCAAGCCAGAAGGTGACAAGCTGCCAGACCATCCTGCCTCAGCCAGCAAGCCTGCTGCCAAACAGTTTCACTGCTTAGTGCTCCAGTCCTCCAGTCTGCCTTGCTTTTGTTTTCTAGGCCCTGTGTAACTGTGCTTCAGACCCATGAGTAAATGCAGGGGCTGCATTGCATCCAGGGATTTACAAAGTTTCTCAAAACATATTTTTTATGTTAACAGTGCACCAATGCTGGCCAACCAGCTGCATCTCATCGGGCTTGCACCAGTTCAACGGCTGGACAGTGAAGTAACTGGTACCAGTGGGAAGGTGGGCTATATTACCATGTTGCTGTTGTGGGGTGGGCTCTGCTCTTACTATGGTCACTGATGTTTTGAAATGTAAAATGTTGTTTAACCACTAGGCCCATGTTTTCCTCCCCCCATGTAAATAAATTGTTTGACCTTTTTACAACTGTCTCGTGAGCAAGTCATTAGTGAGTATATTATTAGCTACAATTAATAACTGCATGTGTATTAACAGAATGTTTTTGTTTCAGGAATTCCATGTGTGGGGTGACTGTAAGGGGAGGTCAGTAGCTACATCATCCCAGAGGGTTGTACCACACAGATATCTGATCCACTTCATATTTTACTCTGGGTGGAAGTACCACGCTAATTTATCTTACTTTTGGGAAAGAAACCTCCCCCCCCTTTTCCATCAGAACTAGAACCCGGGCCCCTCAACCTTGTTTAAGCCAGCAAAGCAGGGGAAGTAGCCCGTTGGTACACGGAGTCCGGGCTACATTTAAATTATTTCAGGACATGCTAGGAGTTGCATTGTCTCGGAACACAGCAGGCAGATGCTGGATTGCTGTAGTTAACAAGAGGTAGTGCAGACTGCTGTGGTTAACTAAGGTGGTGTATCTGTTACAGTTTTTTCAGAGGTGGTGGCACTGAGTTCCTTCAGTTCTTGCCCAATTTAACTGAGTTTTTTCTAGTTCTGTTATCTGTCCATGGCCCTCACATATGTCCACACTCCTGCATTGGGTTGCACTTATGGGGTGTCAACTCCTCTCGCAAAATGGCTACTAAAGGTGATATTGGCTGATAGACTTAAAGAATGCTCTTCAGCACGTGCTTTCATAAATGCAATGTGTCATCTGTTACAATTTACCAGAAAATAAATTGTTTTCATCTTCGATGTTCCTTTCTGTAAGGAAGTGAATTAGCATATGCGACTTGCGTATGCCTTGCTGTATCGATGTACCCTGATATACCTGTTGTACTCTCCTGGGTCGTTCCTGATAATAGGCATATAACTTGTCTAGTGTACCTACCCGGTAAACAAAAGCTAAATGAAAATAAATAAATGCACTTGCATTAATATCTCTATCTCTCTCTCTCTCTCTCTCTCTCTCTATATATATATCCATTTATCTGGTGAGCAGTAGCCTGCCCTTTCTGCAGCGTGTTCACAGTGATGTACAGTACAGTAAATCTACCAGCTTAGTCTGTGTTGGTGTCTGCATGATTATTAAATGGTGTCAGACTGGATCGCCTGTAGCCTCCCACCACTCTTAGTCTACAAGGAAATGTTGCTGAAATCTGAAGAAGATTTAAGCAGCAATCTGAAATTTTCTCAGTTGCCAGTGGACTTGCTGAAAAATCTCAGAAAATCCAGCCTATGACCCTCTTGCACGGGGCAGGCCCTGATGCATTGGAGGTATGCAATACTTTTGTTTGGGAAAAAGAGGAAGAGAAGAAACAACTGAACAAAATTATGGGACAATTTGAGAGGTATTGTAACCCAAGAAAGAATATGACCTATGAGAGACATTTATTCAATACTAGGAGCCAGAATATGGGTGAGTCCATTGATTCATATGTAACTGAACTGAGGCTAAAGGCTAAATGTTGTGAATTTTGAGATTTAACTGATTAGAGATAGAGCTGTATGAGGCAGACAGAGTGAGAATGTGAGACACAGATTGTTGATAAAAGTGGACTTAACATTAGATGATCTATAGTGGTAGTACCACCTCTCTCCTCCTGCTCATGATTCCCCTCCCAATGCAGCCCAGCATTTTGTTGGCCTTCAATGTTGCCTTCTCACACTGCTTACTAACCTTCAAGTCATCTGAGATTATGATTCCCAGATCTCATTCCTGGTTTGAAACTGCCAGTCTTTTGCCTCCTAGGTAATACTCCTTTCTTGGATTTCCTATGTGCATGACCTTGCACTTTTTGGTGTTACATCTCAGCTGTCACACTCCAGATCATTCTTCTAGTTTCTTGAGGTCAGCTTCCATCTTGTTCACTCTTTCTGAGGTGTCCACCCTGTTACATATCTTGGTGTCATCTGCAAACAGACACACATTCCCTTCCAGTCCATCAGCAATGTCTGCTATAAAAACACTGAAGAGCAGAGGCCCCAGCACTGAGCCCTGGGGAACCCCACTGGTCACCCTGCCTTCCGACAATTGAGTTCCATTAACCTGTACCCTCTGGGTTCTGCTTTGTAACCAGTTTTGTACCCATCTGACTACTTCTGCACCAACCTTTGTGTGGTCAAGCTTCTTTACCAGCCTTCTGTGTGGAACCAAGTCGAAGGCCTTACTAAAGTCTAGGTAGACCACATCTACTGCCCCATTGTCATCCACTATTTTTGCAGCATAGTCAAAAAACTCAAGCAGATCTGTCTAGCATGACCTATCTGCTGTGAAACTGTGCTGTTTTTTGGCCACTAGTTTCGAGGAATGCTATGATCCTCTGTTTGAGAAGTGTCTCCATTCGTTTCCCTACTACAGACGTGAGGCTCTAAAGTCTGTAATTACTAGCCTCTCTGCAACTGCCTGATTTATGAAGTGGAACTATTGTCTTTTTCTAGTCTTTGGGCACCACATAGCTCTTCAAGGATTTCATGACTAGAAGTGCCAGAGCGGCTGCTAATTCTGCCCCAGTTCCTGAAGGATTCTGGGGTGCATCTCATCTGGCCCAAGGCTTGCCTGGTTTTAGCTTATTTAGCGCCTCCTGTACTTCGGCTTCTGTAAAGGGACTCATGGCTACTGGGGTGTAGTGTTTTTTTCAGGGTTGGGCCATCCCCTAGGTCATCTTCGGTAAACACTGAGCAGAAGTATTTGTTGAGGATTTTGGCTTTCTCTGGGTCATGTTTGGTGCATTTCCTTTCTTCGGTAGCAATCTTTACTATCCTTTTAGCTTTCCTTCATTCCCTAATATATCTAAAAAATAATTTGTCTCCTCTCTTTGCCCCTTCTGCTATCTTTTCCTCAGTCTGGGCTTTTGCCTTTCTAATTTGTTTGTTAGACACTCATTTTTTCTGTTCTGACATTGGAAGGGGGACTTGCATTCCATTCTGCAGTGTGGTGGAGTGTGCTGCAGCATTGCGAGGGTAGTGCAGTATTACATCCGCACTGGCGAAGGCTTTCGTTGCAGCAGTCTCTCTGCAACATTTGGCACACCCCTCAGAGTACAGGGGTTTAACTGTACAGTTCATCTGTCCTAGTCGACTGTGATTCAGATTCCCATAAGCCCCCTGGTTTGTGCCCGGCTTGCTGTTTGCCATGCAGGGTAGCCACCATTCTTGTACCTCAGCAGAGGATAATCACATTGTGTGTTGGGGAAAACCCTTAACAATATTTGGGGGGGGTGTCTTACTCCATGCATTTAGCTGTCGACTGCATGCAGTGTGTTCAGCCCTGCAGGTACTCTGATGGGGAAACTGCTGCCTCATTCAATTCACAGTCCTTTGGAATTTTTCCTGAGGAACCTGAGTTCCTTTGTTGCTTCTGTCCACATGGATAACTGCATGATCTTCCCAGCCTTTTCCTCATGATTCTGCCTCTGTGTGGGGAGCACAGTCTGATCTTGTACTCGCGATCAGGGTTGATAACTCAGACGGTCAGCTGAACCTTTGGACTGGGATTCCCAATACACTGCTTGGGTTTGGTGCAGAGCCGTGGGGGGGGGGTAAGGGCCACTGGCAAACAGCACGTAAGGTTACAGATGCATTTGTAAATCTACCAGTGCAAAGCTCATTCATAATCCTTGCATGCTGAAGTGTCTACAGCTTTGGAAAAATATAATTTTATAGTTTGTAAGGAATAAAGAGCAACATTGTCATTTTCTTCTTAAAGATCATTGAACACATGGAGTGTCCTCGGTGTATTTTCACTAATGAGGTGTATTTGAAACAATTTTGATTTTAAAAATGGAATATTGGTGCTTCCCCTCTAATTCCAGGGCAATTTTCCTGCATTTTCCTGTACATTACATTATTAAAAGGGACACGCTCAGCTTGTTAACCAATTTTCTGGCCCCTTCTACTGGTTGTGCTTGTCACTAGAGCTCTACAGTGTAATTGCCAACATGGCATTTCAAACGTGTTTTTTTTTTTCCTTTAAATTGTATTTTTTCAGCAACAATGACTTTTAGTTGTATCATCACCATCTGCTCCTTCCTGCACGTCCCCAGTAGAGATATGGCACTGAATCCCAAAATCGGCGATTTTTGTGGCATATAAAATAAATAGCTGGCTGTATTGAATGAAACATGCTGATTTTGGCAGTATCACTCGTTTCTGAAACCAAATCACTGCTTGGAAAGTAAAACCGGGACTCAGTGCAGGCGCACCAGTGCCAAAGCTAATGCTAAATAATAAAATAACAGTAATAACAAGCATTAAGAAGCCATTAGCAAACGGCAGCAGTTGTAGCCCATCTCGCCAGCCCCAGCTTCACTGAGAAACTCCAGTCTTTACTCCATCTTTTTTATAGTTCCCAAAAAGGCAAGGGGATTCCGGGCGGTTAAGGTGCAAATGGCTCATTTCAAGATGAAGACCCTATGCTTCACCAAGGTAGTGACCTTGCTGAGTGACAGCCTAGCTTCTGTTTAACCGCAAGATGCCTGCCTGCGGGCGAGTCGAGCCAGGATGCAAAGTAGTGCCTTGTAGTAAATGACATGCCACGAAATACTGCATGACTAAAGGGCTTAAAGGAGTACTACACCCAAAAGCACACTTATGTGACCATCTATAGACCATGAATTTCAAATGAAAGCATCACACTACCTGTGTGGCCCACCATAGGCAACATTGACTTTTACCTCCGTCTCATGTCACTTTTAGATGGTCATGTTTGTTGCTGGTTACTGACTCTCCTTGACCCTTCTGCCTTATTTGTGTGAGATAATGACCTCTACGTGACCATACCCGGAACTCCTGTTCCCATAGTGTGTTTATTGGCTAGCGCTGTGTAGGCTTCAGGTGCCCCCCCCAATGTGAATGCACCTCCACTGTAAAAAGTGCATGCACTTCCTGTAACTCCTTTATGCAAGAGTATTGGATTTTTTGAAGGAGATAATAAAAAGGTCTGGGGGCTGATAGCAGTTACTCTCCTGGGCATGGAGATATTTGTCCACATTGAAAACCAGTCATAGGGTTTACTATGCTAGTTTGAAAAATCAACCCATAATCCGAGCATGCCTGCCAGCATTCATGTTGAGGAGAGGCATCCAGCGCAGGAAGTTCTACTGGGAGAGGGCTGTCATTCTCTCGCTGATGATAAGATGGCAGTCTAGAGGTGGAGCAGCACATTGGGGTAGTTTGGGGTACTGGGAGAGGGCTTTTATTCCCCCTGAAGGTAGGGAGGGCAAAACATCAGAGATGGTTGTGGGACTTGGAGAGGGCTGTCATGGCAGGCAGATGGGAGGGAGGGCAGCACATTGGGAGAAACAAATCATGACCAGTGCTGTACAGATGTATCTGCACATAAAGTTTTATTCTTTTTGTTGTTAAACTGTTTTTAAGAAAGTTTTACTAGGGTAACTAGCGGGGTGCCACAGGGTTCGGTTTTGGGACCAGTCCTCTTTAATGTCTTTATAAGTGACATCGGAGAGCATCTGGAAGGAAAGGTATGCCTCTTTGCAGATGACACAAAGATCTGCAACAGGGTTGATACACAAGGAGGGGTGGAAAGGATGAAAAGGGACTTGGCAAGGTTGGAGGAATGGTCAAATATATGGCGGCTTGGATTCAATGCAAAGAAGTGCAAGGTAATGCATCTGGGAAACAAAAACCCAGGGGAAGAGTACACAGTGGGGGGGTGAGATAATAATAACAAAAATCAAAAAGACCTAGGAGTAATTATATCAGATGACCTAAAGGTGAGCAAGCAATGTGAGAAGGCAGTAAGGAGGGGCTGGGGGGATACTGGGATGCATAGGAAGAGGCATCAACAGTAGAAAGCAGGAAGTTGTTATCCCTCTCTACAGACAGTTGGTGAGTCCCCATCTAGAGTATTGCATGCAATTCTGGAGACCGCATCTCCGCAAAGACATAGACAGAGTGGAGGCTGTTCAGAGGAGGGCAACCAAAATGGTGCAGGGTCTGCACTAGAAGACATATGAGGAGAGACTAAAGCAGCTTAATATGTATACCCTTGAGGAAAGTAGGGAGAGGGGGGACATGATAGAAACTTTCAAGTATCTCAAGGGAATTAACAAAGTACAAGTCGGTAGTATCTTTCAGAAAATGAGATGTGCAAGAACAAGGGGGCACAATTTGAAGATAGAGGGGTGACGGCTCAGAGGTAATGTTAGAAAGTATTTTTTTACAGAGAGGGTTGTGGATGCATGGAACAGCCTTCCTGAGGACATTGTGGAGTCAGGAACAGTGGGAAAATTCAAGAATGCACGGGACAGACATAAGGCAATTCTAGTGGAGGGTAGGAGGAAGTAAGCTGTTGATTAACTAGAATCTGCAGCTTATCCAGCAGGTAGGAAAATGGGCAGACTGGGTGGGCCAACCGGTTCTTATCTGCCGTCAAATTCTATGTTTCTATATGACTCCCAGACTTTCTCAGTTTTGGTTTCCTGATATATGTTGTACGCCTTCTTTTTTTCTTTGACTGTAGCAGCCACTTCCTTGGAAAATCGTAGAGGATTTCTTTTTGCTTTGCTGACCCATCTGGCACATTGATCTGTGACAGTCTTTATTGCTCTCTTGAGTCTCCCCCACATGACCTCCACCCCCTCATCCTCTATTTCCATTAACTAGCTACTTATGTCATTCCTCATTTTTTGGAAGTCAGCCTTTCTGAAATCTAGCACCTTTATCTTTGATTGGCTGGTGTCCTGTGTTATGTTTACCTTAAAGCTTACCATGTGATGGTCGCTGTTGCCCATATGGCATCCCACTTCGATGTCCTTGATCCTTTTCGAGTTTGTGAGGACAAGATCGAGAATGGCATCTCCCCTTGTTGGGGTTTTAACAAGCTGGCACCTTCCCGCGCCTTGTAGTGATAATAAGTCCCAACTTCTTGTTGTTGCTGCCGTTAGTGTGCTCCGGTTAATTTCTGGTAGGTTGAAGTCCCCCACCAGTATTATTTCACCTTTATCAGACATTTTGTGAATTTTCTCTATTAGGTCTTTCTCTCCTTTATCTCAATTTGGGGGCCTGTACATGACACAGATTCTGACGGCTTTTCCCTTGCATGTGTCTACTGTTAGGCACAGTAACTTGAAGTCCTGAGGTCGCCCTTTTACTTCTGTGGTTTTTATTTCCTTCCAAATGTAAATGGCTATGACCCCACCTTTTTTTGCCCTACCTTTCCTATCCCATCTGTGGTTTTCTGTGAACCACGTTTCAGTTACAGCCACCCAGCCCAACCTTTCTGTTTCCAAGATGGCTGTGAGTTCGGGAAGTTTGTTGGTTAGGCTCCTAGTATTTGCAACCATTGCCTTCCAGGAATGTACATCCTCTTTGGTGTGAGGTTGTACCCTCTTCCTGGACTGCACCAGTTTGTTGTTTCCGTCCGAGAGATTATGGAGGCTACTGGTATGGGTGGATGTTGGCTCTGATTTTGCTAGAGTATGTTGTGTGGGCAAATGCAGTGAGATCCATGTTGTTAGAGAAGATGCCCAGGAAAATGAAAGTACTTTTAGCATTGAGAGTGTGACTACCTTTAAACCCGATACTGATTAGAAAGTAAATCTGAGCATAAATGGGAAAATGGTGATGTTCAGATTAGACACTGGAGCACAGTGTAATGTGATGCCTTTTCAAATTAATAAGACATTGTCTGTAGAAGCTGTTCAAAAGTCATCAGCTACATTGGTTTCCTATTCTGGGTATAAACTTGATGTGAAAGGCAAAGTGATGTTGTTAACATGTTTTAAGCAAAAGTATTACCTGTTACCATTTCAAGTGGTTAATGGAAACGTGACCCTATTGTTGGGCCTATCTGCTTGTTTGGAAATGAAGCTTATAAAAAAGCTATTTTCAGTAGATGCTGCAAGTAGAAGTGCAGGAGAAACCACAGAAGGAATACTGGCTGAATTTGCTGATGTATTTGAGGAATTGGGATGCTTAGAGAGTGGATACCACATTAAAACAGATATGACAATCAGTCCTGTGATCCACCCCCCCCCCAGGAAAATACCTTTCACATTACATGACAAAGTGAAAACTGAGCTAGAGAATATGGAAAGATTGGGGGTTATTGAGAAGGCGGAGAAACCCACAAGCTGGGTCAACTCGATGTTGGTTGTAGAAAAACCAAAGTATGAATTTGCATAGATCCCAGAGATCTTAGTAGAACAATTAAAAGGGAACATCACCTGATGAAAACAGTTGAAGAGGTTGCAGCCAGGCTAGCAGGGGCCAAAGTATTGACACTGTTAGATGCTGGGCTTGCCTTCTGGAAGATTAAACTGGGTAGGCCTAGCTCTGATCGAGTGACCTTTAATACACCCTTTGGGAGGTACAAGTTCAAGCATCTTCCCTTTGGGATTTGCTCAACACTGGAAGTCTTCCAAAAGAAAATGTCACATGTTTTTTGAAGGGCTTGAGGGTACAGAGGTCATTATGGATGTATGGGGAACTAACGTACAAGAGCACAATGAGAAGTTGCAGAATGTTCTACAAACAGCCAAAGATATGCATTTGCCTTTAAACCTAAAAAAAATCCAATCCAAAATCAAAATGTCAGAAGTGCGATATATCAGACACGTTAAGTAACAACGGACTGTTGGCAGACCCCGAGAAGATAAAAGCAGTTACCTAGATGCCTGTTCCCCAAAATAAGACTGACTCACAGAGATTTATGGGCATGGTAAACTACCTGGCGAAGTTCATTCCAAACCTATCAACTGTAAATAAGCAGTTGAGTGAGTTACTAGAGAAAGAAACAGCATGGCACTGGGAGGAGCACCACCAACAGGCCTTTCAAGAACCGAAAACAGTTATCACAAACCCCTGGTGCTGGCCTACTATGATCTATGGAAACCTGCTGAATTATCTGTTGATGCATCTTCAGAATTACTGGGTGCAAGTCTGTTGCAAGAAGGCAAGCTTATTGCTTTTGCTTCCAGATCACCTAATAAAGCTGAGAGGAATATGCTCAGATTGAGAAGGAAATGCTAGCTACTGTGTTTGGCTGTTCAAAATTCCACCAATATATCTATGGCAGACCAAAGGTCCATGTTGAATCAGACCACAAACCTCTAGAAAGCCTTTACTAAAAACACTGGCCATAGCCCCATCGAGAATCCACGCATGATGCTAAAACTGCAAAGGTATGATTTGTGAGTACAGTACAAAGCGGGTAAAGAACTTCATATAGCAGATGCCCTAGGTAGGGCTTTGGGAGAAAATTCTGTGCCAGAAACTGAACTAGACAAATATGAGGTTCACACAGTTGTCTATATGCCTATCAGTGCACAAAAACTGAAATTATTTCAGCAAGAGACTGACAAAGATACAGCATTGGTCAAGTTGAGAGACACTGTTTTGAATGGGTGGCCCCAGGAGAAAACATCAGTGCACCCCGAGATAAGACAGTACTGGTTGTTCAGAGATAAGATCTCGCTGAAGGGGAAGAGACTGATAGTCCCCACATCACTGAGACCAGACACGTTAACCAGACTGCACAGCAGCCACTTACAGATTCAGCATTGGTTAAATTGAGAGACACTGTTTTGAATGGGTGGCACCAGGAGAAAACATTGGTGCACCCCAAGACAAGGCGGTACTGGGTGTTCAGAGATGAGATCTCGACAGAAAACTGACTTTTGCTGAAAGAGGGGAGAGAGACTGATAGTCCCCACATCACTGAGACCAGACATGTTAACCAGATTACACAGCAGCCACTTGGGCATTCAAAAATGCACGCACAGGGCCAGAGATTTCTTATTCTGGCCAGGGATTAACAGTTAGATTAGCAACATGGTGGTCAAGTGTGGCATCTGCAACCAATTCAGGAAAGCACAATCTGGAGAGCCGCTGCAGCCACATGAGATACCAGAGACATCTTGGCAAAAGGTTGGGGCTGACCTATTTTAATTGAAAACGAAAATTATCTGGTAATGGTTGATCACTAGTCCAAATACATTGAGATATCCAAGTTGCAAAACACAACAAGTGAAACGGTGATCACAATGTGCAAGACATGGTATTCCAGAAATACTTCTAAAGATAACGACCCACAATTTGCCTGCATTGAATTCAGAGACTTTCAATGGAAATATGAGTTTAAACATGTAACGTCTTCACCAACATACCACCAGAGTAATGGCATGATAGAATGAACCATTCAAACAACAGACTGTTAAAGAAAGCACAAGTGCACCATCAAGACCCTTGCTTAGCACTTTTGGAATTGAGAAATACTCCACTGGAGGGGTTAAGATCCCCACCACAGCTGCTTATGGGCCGCAGAACCAGAACTTTAATGCCTACCAGATCTGAGCTACTTAAACCAAAAGTACCAGAAGTTGATGTGCAAGCTACATTGTGAGGGATTCCGGAAAAATAAAAATCTTATTACAATTCGCACGCACGATCACTCCCAGCCTTACAGACAGGACGGCATGTTTATTTACGAACTCCTGAGAATACCTGGACCGCTGCAATTGTGGAATGCCATGCTGAAGAACCATGCTCCTATGTAGTACAAGCAAATGGGAAATTGTATCAAAGAAACAAGAGAGACCTTTTGTTAACCCCTGAGCTGAGCCACTCCTGTGTCGCACAAAACTCATATATCCGAGGAGAAGAAGAGAGAAGAGAGCAGGACGACATGACGGAGGACAGTGGGATTCCAGATGTGCCTGCAATGGAGGTCCCTCCACAAGTGGCACCAGGGCAGTTACAATGTGAGCCTGTGGAGTCGGCCCCACCCCTGAGCGGTCAGGATCAACTGACTGGCACCAGCCCCAGAATTAGCCATGTCAGCGCATGGGAGATCCAAAGGCCCACCTGGCATCATGACTACATAGTCACAAAAACTTTGAGCTACATAGAACTTTAGGCATTTTATGTTTGGGGGGACCTTAAGTGAGAAGGAAGATGTACAGAAGTGAATTAGCATGTGCGACTTGTGTATGCCTTGTTAATGCGCATGCACTTATATCTATATATACCCTTATCTGGTGGGCAGCAGCCCATGCTTTCTGCAGTTTGTTCACAATGCTATACAGTACAGGAAATGTGCCCACTTACTCTATGTTGGTGTCTGTGTGATTATTACAGTTTCCAAGATTTATATCACATCTTGGTAGTCCATCTTAAAAAGGCTGTATATAAAACATTTGAAAACATTTGCCTATCCCGTTAACCTCTCAATGCCATATAGTGCTCACCATGACAACAGAGGGTGATGTCACAAACAGCAAGCAACTGTGTGGTTAGTTGGGGACAGTCATATACATTTTGAAAGACTCAGTGAAATAATTGCTGCATTATCTACAATATTTAGTAGACCAACAGCAGGGGAAAGTAAAAAACACAAATAACTAGAAAACAATAAATGTAAAACATACGTGGTGTAAAACTAGGTCTGGATATGCAGACTGCGCCAGGCGGTGGTGCAAGCCTGGGCGCAGCGTAACTTGGCTGCGCAGGGGCATTGACTGGGCGATATTCAACAGAGCTGCGCCATAGCACAGCATAGTTGAATATCGCACCCTGGCCACCCGCAGTGTGCATGGCGCAGTGGCACTGCGCCAGTGCAAGTAGCCAGAGTGGAGCAGAGGGATGCACTAGCGCAAGTTCCATTGCACTATGCACAACTGCGATATTCAAAAGTGCACATGCAAATGGGACCATAATGTATGCATGGCGCAAATGGGGCCATCTGCATGTCATTATGGCCCCAACTGCAAGCAGGTGCGCCAATCCCTGGTGACTTGCGCCCTGCCAGGCAACAGCCGTCAGGGAATGATGCCCCCTGCACAGCACGGCACTGTGCCCCACTGCCCGATCGGGGCATATGTTGATGTCAAGAAACGTCCAATATCCCTGGTGGTCCAGTGGACCGCCGTCAGCCTGATCGCGGGTATATGTTTAAATAAATAACGTCCAGTATTCCTGGTGATCCAGTGGACCTCTCGCAGCCTGATTGCGGACTTCAGTATGAAATAAATAACGTCCTATATCCCAGGTCGTCCAGTGGACCGCTGTCAGCCCGATTGCGGGCTTCAGTATGAAATAAATAGCATCCAATATCCCTGGTGGTCCAGCGGTACCTCCCCACTGAGCCCCACCGACCCGCTCCCCCCCCGTCAGCGGCGAGCGGCAGCACCCCACCCGCCTGCCACCGTAGGTAGGGCTATACGCTCATTGGTCCACAGCGTGAGCCAATGGGCATGCAGCCTGTACTGTACTACACATTCCAGATGTGAATGGATCCATTCACACATCTGGACTGTGTAGTATGGTACAGGCTGCATGCCCACTGGCTCTACCTACGGCGTCAGGTGGTGGGTGTTGCTGCCCGCTGACCGGGAAGGGGGGAGCGGGGCTCAGTGGGCGGGTGGGTACTGCTGGACCACCAGGGATATTGGAAGTTATTCATTTAAACATATGTCCATGACCGGGCTGCGAGTGGTCCACTGGACCACAAGGGATATAGGACGTTTTTTTTTTAAACAGATGCCCATGATCAGGCATGGGGGGGGGCGCCACCTTGGAGGTGCAGCCAGAGTTCGGGTGGCCACCCACAAGTGCTAGCTGCCGTGTTGCGCCCTGCAATACAGCAGCTCACCTGTGGGTGGCCAGCCCTTGTTCTTTTTTTTTTGGCTCACCTGTGTGCAGCGCAAGAAGGAGCTGCGCATGCATGGACTCCGCACATCCTGGGCTGAATATCTGGATGTGCGGAGTATGCATGGGCATGCCCCCCCCCCCACTTATTTATTTTTTTTATTTGAACATCAGTTTACAACCTTTGAGCCAGAGGTTTATTTCCAAAGGTACCTCGTCACATTGAGGACAAATACATTACATTATGCCAGGCACAATCCTCGTTTGAATATCGCACCGGGGCGCATCAATGGCTTGAATATCTGGGCCTTAGTGTTATTATAATTTTTTTTATTGTAAGAGTTGCTCATTAAGCCCGCCCTCCGCCCAATGTACTAAGCCCTAAATGTTTTTATGCTGCTGCTAAGCGTAGAAGTAATACTGCTTTATTACTTCTATGCGCGGAAATAATTTATTTCCAATTTTCTTAAATGTATAATTTCTTTTCTATGATGAAACGCCGCAAAAAAGACGTGATTGCTCCACCCACAGAAGCAGCCTGAAAGACTTCTGCCAACTGTTGTAGTTCCGCTGGTGAAAGTCCCGCAGGTGCTGGGGCTGCAGGCTTCATACGGGACGTCAGCGCGTACTTCCCCCACAATCCCCCTGCTCTCCCACAATCCTCTGATGCTGCTGCAAAGAGAGAAGATGGTCACTCCGGTGCAGGGCTTGTTGCTCATTAAAGTGAGTTCGGGGGGACGCCAGGCTACAAACACTGAGTATTCTCTGGCGGGCGACGGCTCTGGGTGTCCGAAGCAGCCGAGGGGCGCTCGGCTGGCGCAGGCAGGCTCTTTGAATTGCGAGAGAGAGAGTGTCTTTTAGGTCAGAAGGACTGACTGACTCAGCGGACAGACACCGACTGAAAGGGGGACTGGGTAGCTATTTCAGAGTTGTTTCTAAGTGCACTAAGGAAAGAAGAGTTGGCATTTTGTCACCAGTGTTTTCGTGTTGAGATGAACTGCCTTAATTTAGGTGTTTTTCACCGCGATTTATTTGTAATGTTCTTGAATTTAAACGGCTAATGGATAAATCCCTACCCACACTAAACTTAAACCCATACCTGTCAACTGTCACTGATTTTCAGGGATGTCCCTGATTTTGCCTCAAAAGTTTTACTCTGTCCCTCCTAAAAATTGTTTCCGTGACCAAACATTGGGAGTTGTAAGTAAAAAAAAAAAGTCAGCATTTAAAGTTACAGTCCTATTATTCCTTAGAAAATGCATTTTACACTAAGCCTCTTATTCTCCCAGCTTCCTGAGTTGATATCTCCAATTTTGAAGATGTGTCCCTGATTTTGGCCCTTTGTCCCTGATTTTTTTTTAACCCTTGTCCCTGTTGTATAAGGCTGGAGGTTGAGAGGTATGCTTAAGCCCTTATTCTGCCCTCCATTCACATTTTCCACGAGGAGTGTTGAAGTTTGAGCTGAGAAAGTAAAAATAAACCGTGCTGCACAGGGGCTGAAATTGGCACCAGCGCACTCAAGTGGTGTAGTTTTTACATCAGGCTAGTGAAATGTTCCTTTATTCCTGCTGAAAAGGTGATATTTCAAGTACACCAGCACTGTCATTTGAAAAGTCTGTGAGCCAGTGGATTTTTCTAGTCAGTAGCCCTTGCCGGCTAGCGGAGCAAATCTTGTTTTGAGCCCTTGCTGAAAACAAGAGATTCTGTTATGCATGGTAGCAGAGGTTTTGCTGTTTTAAGAAGGCAATGCAGATTTATCATGTTTCAGGTGCACACCCCCAGTATAAATGTAAAGGATTTTGCATCTAATCTACAGTTGCTTAATCAAAATTTAAAGAAGGGATGACTGCTAGTGGCAGTACAGTTCTGAAAGTTAAATCTCCCCCTAACTTGACACAGTGCAAGTGGGTACTCATTTCTGAGGGCGAGCAGATATGAAAATGGCAGCTTTGATTTGGCTGTCTTCAATTCCTATCCCTTTACTTCAGTTCAGCTTTGTCAAAATTAAACTCGGGGGGAGGGGGGTCCTTGGTATGGGGGTCTAGCAGACTACAAAAATAGGAAAATGCACCTTTCACCCATTCCATTCAGTTCCAAACTCTTCCCCGTTGTCCCAGTCAGTTGGGGGGAAGCCATTGGCACCTGGCACAGTGCCCTAGCTGGAAAAATGTTTTTATAAGAAAGCCCTGCTGATGTGATTCAGTGACACGAGAGCAAACATACAGCAAAGTTTTAATTCACCAGCAAAGTCGGCACAGCTTTACACTTCATAGATTTTTCCAGTGGCCACACAATTTTCACCATGCAACCTCAAACTGTAATAACCACCCCCCACCCCACCTACTGTGCTGTAATACCCACCGCTGCCTCCTCCACCAGTACCCAGAAAAACTGAGACCTGTAATAAAGAAAATGGTCCCCTGGTGTAGAGTATCTGCTTTAAGTGTCAATATTGGTAATGGTGCTGGAACACAAATGAATAGTGACTTCTTTGCTCCTAGTAAAACCTGACTGGCTGAATTTTCAGCCAGTCAGGTTTCACTAGGAGTAGACTAAGTTGCCATTCATTCGTGTGGGGGCCCATTATTGAGATGGTTACTAAACTGAGCAGACTCTACACAGGGGACCGTTTTCTTTATTACAGACTTTACGGGTCACATTTTTTCCGGGTGTTTGTGGGTGACAGAGGGGGGTGTAATGACTAACAGACCTGGTGGTGGAACTCTGGTGTGGGGGAGGCAGGGTGTGTGTGTGTTTGGTGCACGGGTAGGGATGGGTATACTGAACTTAATGTTGCTTGTCATTTAATTGAAATTCGCCAATATGGGGCAGAGGAGTATGCCAGTGGGGGATTGAAGGGGGGAATTATGACTACAAAGTGTTTGGGAGGTGGTGGTATTACGGCACAGTGGAGGAGGTTATTTATTACAGTAAGATGCAATTTGCATAATTTTTTTGTGGGTGAATTGCACAAATTTGAGCTGTGAACTACAGTTTGCCTAATTCACGTGCAGATTGGCATAGATTCATGGCTGATTGGCTGAGCGAATAACTAATTGCAGTCATCTGTGAAATTGCATGAATTTGTGAATTTCAGCTAAGTGAATTTCTGCAGCTTTGCGCATGTCTAAACAAGAGGTCTCCTAAAATGATAATGAAGGTACTACTGTATTACAAAGTCTGATATGCGAGAGTATTGACTGGAAGGCTGAAGTCCATGAACTGTAACTTCAGAATGACGCAATGATAACCTCCCTAAGAGGTGCCCCGATCAAGATGATAACCTAACTCCAGGACCTGGGTGTCATTCTGGACCAGAAACTCTCACTCGGGCTTCATGTTGATAGAGCAACCAGAATTTTAACCAGAAGCTGGTGCTCCATTATCAGCTGAATCCTTACCTCAACTGAAGCTAGGGTATCCATAGTCCTACTACCCACCATCCTGTATGGTGCCCTCGTCCTCCCTTCTCTCAAAGAGAGTGAATTCAGTATGCTAAAATCCCTTTATCATTGTGCGTCTCGCTTTGCAGTAGCTGCTGGAAAAAGGGAACATCACTGCAAGTCTCTCTCCATACAAAACTGCCCCCTCGAAAAAGGATATGCTTGCACTGTACCTGGCTCACAAAACTGTGCATCCCCCCCACCTTACATGGCTCGTAGCCAGTCCAGCTGAGCCCTTCGATCCTCCTCCTCCCACTCACTCCTCTTGATCCTAAAATCTGCAGTGTCTGCTGGCATGAGGTCCTTTGCCTCTGTGGCCCCTAGGCTGTGGAACGACCTACCGGCCAGTACACAGGCCTGCCCTAACTTCAGGTCCTTTAAAATTTCCCTCAGGGACCTACTGTTGAAGTATTGTCCATGTACTTGTCCAGGCTGAGCAGTCTCTCTGGGTAGCTGCACAGTTCTGTTACAAACATTCCTTCATTTTTGTCAGATGCTTCTGCTTATTTTTAACTTGTTGCAGCCATAACCATTGTTTATCCTGAATTACTGTCACTCGTTTGTTTTTGCTTTTTTATTAATTGTTCTATTTGTTTATTGTTAATGCTAAGGAAAACTTTTTGCCCTACTGATTTTTTTTTTGTTGTTGTTAATCCTTGCATTGAATGTTGTATATAATTAAACCTGGGTTGCTCCAGAAAAAGGGACTTCTAGTCCCAGTGGGCCCACCCGGTTAACAAATTATAAATAAATAAATACAGAAATACATGCATTAGATTTCATGATAGATTTTACCTCATTGAGCATGATGTCCGTTGCAAGCTAAGGGGCTGATCAGAAGGCATTTTCATTTTTCTAATACTACAAAACAAAATTAAATAAGCAGTAAGACTTGACAGAATGGGGTCCCAGTTTCTGAACTGCAGCTCTTGCAAAAAGCTCAATCTGGGCTGACGAGATGCATCTTGTTGCGACAATTGTATGTCTTTCTCTTCATGTAAAGGAGATTGGGTTTGAGAACAGACTCATGCAGCAGTTTAGTTGCCAATTGTCAAAATGTGTCTCAGCGGTGATTAAAAATGTGGCTGTCAGCTGGCCCATATGGCACAGCAGTAGTGCTACCACTGGTCACCTGGGATTGGGAGCACACTCTGTTTAATGTCAGCCGTGTCGGACAGGTTAGGAGCAGCATAGTAGTGAGGGAGCTGCAGAACTTCCATGTTGTGTTCATGTCTTCACATGCATGTGCTGATGTATGTGCCCCAGCTACAGGGAGGGACCGGAAAACAGAAGAGGGTCTAGGGTGGACTTTATGAAGATGTGGCCACTCTCCTCTGACCTGCGCCGCCACCTGCATGAAGATGTGCCTGCTCTCTGACCCGCACCGCCACCTGGCTCTGGGAATTTGGATATGTCTGCACCGGGTTGGGGGAGAGGCCTGCCACAGGTGGCAGTCCATGGGGAATTCACCAGTGGGGGGAGGTAAGTGGCAGTCAAGGGAGGAGTGGGGACATGACTGACAGCTGCCGGCATGTAGCCCAGGGAGAAAAACCTTTGACAGAAATATGCCTGTTGTGTAAATGTGTATGGGTAGGATAGGGACTCTTAAGAAAAAAAGGCAAAAGAGGTGTGTGGGTGTGTGTGTGTGTGTGTGTGTGTGTGTGTGGTCTGGATAATGTCACTGAGCAGGGAACAATATGCAAGTCTAATCAGAATGGGAAGGGTCCAAAGTAGGTTACCAGAGAGGAGACTGACGAGCCTTGTGTACGGCCTGTCCTGCAACTGGGCTGTGGTGCTATCTGTGGCTAAACAGTTTTTTTTGCTTTAATGTTGTACTCTTGTACCTTGCTGTTACCTACTGTTATGGGTCTTGTAACCGTGACCCTGGTTTCTTGTTAACCTGATGTGTTTGTCATCTGTAAACATACTATTTTCCCATGTTGCCTTTCCCCGGGTTGCACCTGGAAATGAGTCTCAGCTCATTGGTGCTTTACCCGGTTATTAACTTTTAAATATTTAGCAAGAAAAAAACAAAACAAAAAAAGATGAGTTTGTTTAAATGTTATGTTTTTGTGTACGAGGTTGGGTGGATATTTGTAATAATGTGGGTAATTATTGATGATTTGTAATGGAAAGGATTTGGTGTTATTTTTCCTTTGCATTGCAAGGTTGGCTGACAGATTTATTTATTTTTTGGAAGGCATTGTTACTAGCAGGGATCATTGCATCCTGGTTTCTGGAAGACACGCAAAACTGCAGTTCCTGTCACTATACCACACTCTTTCGGACTGATCGGGATGCCCCAACCCATTTTATTTAACCCCCCCCCCCAAAAAAAAATGGCAATATTGAGCAGGGTGTCATTTGACCTACAAAAGTAGTCTTTGAACTGTACTACATGTAGCAAAGTATGTGATGATGCTAAATAAAAGTAAAACAATATTCTGTGCTGGCAGGCAGGGTTAAAACCTTTGTACTCTGTCACAAAATCCCCATTAAGGCAAAATAACGTTTTGGGAGTGAAGGGATCGTATTTTGCTCCACTTCATGATTGGGGGAGACACCCCCATGCTAGCATATTATAGAGCCAGAATTTGTTGGCAGATAATGACTGGCGTGGCCCATGTAGTCTGCCCATTTTGTCTTTGCCTATACTGTCACCGCAGACCCTGCTTGATTTTTGGCTACCCCGTCCCCCTGCTTTCCACTAAGATTCCACCTATCCCACTCATGCTTAAAGCCAGCCACTGTTTTTGCTTCCAGCACGGTGTCCACCAGTCTTTCAGTTAGAGGTGTTCAAATCAAAACTTTTAGGATTTGCCTGGTCATTACTGGAGCTGAATTTTCACGTGCCCCATTCATTACAATGAAATTGGCTCTCTTTGTACTTGCCTTGGTCCGGGGGCAATGGGATTTGCACACCCCTGCTTTCAGTGCAAGAGAATTTCCTCACATCCCTCCTAAATTCCCCTCTTCCAGCTTTATTGCATGCACTTCTGTTCTCTTGCACCTTCTTTTAAAAAATCCTCCCCTCATGTACCTTATGCACCCCTTTGAGGTACTTGTAGGTCTCTGTCGTGCCCCTCTGGTGGTGTACATATTGAGATCCCTCAGGCTCTCTTCATAGGGCTTAAGATGCAGTCTCTGAACCATTTTAGTTGCTCTCCTCTGGACAGCCTGGATCCATCTGTGTCCTTCCTAAGATGTGGTCTCCAGAACTGGACCACAGTATCCTGGTGGGGTCTTTCCAACAACTGATACAGTGGTAACACCACCTCTCTCCTTTTAGTGGTGATTCCCCTGCCTAAGCACCCCCAGCATTCCACTGGCCCTTCCTGCTGCATTGTTGCACTGCCTTGCCAACTTGAGGTCATCAGATATAACCCCAAGGTCCCTTTCCTGTTTAGTGACCGTCAGTACCTCTTCCCCCATTTTATACATCCCTTTGTGTCTTAGGTGCATAATTTTGCACTTTTTAGCATTAAAACCCAGCCGGCATGCCCTCTACTACTCCTCGAGTTTCTCAAATCTCTGCTCATTCTATTAATTTTCTCAGGACTGTTTACCTAATTGCAGATTTTGGTGTCCTTTGCAAAGAGATATACATACCTTTTCCAGCTGTTCCACAGTGTCACTCACCCCATTAGTCACTCTTCCTTCTAGAGTGATTGCCATTTACCACCAACCCTGTCACCTGTCCATTAGCCAGTTCTGTACCCAGTTTACCACCTTGTGTTCCACCCAAAAAACTGCTCAGTTTTCCTTCTAAGCCTCCTGTGTAGTATGGTCTTAAAGGCTTTGCTGAAGTCTTAAGTAGGCTGCGTCCACCACCCGACCCTGATCTGTTTCCCTGGTCACTCTGTATTTGTGGCCTGTGCTGGCTGAGCAGTAATTTCGATGTGCTGTTTTCAGCACTCTAAAGTGTTCAAAATAGTAGTTAAGAAAATGGTCCTATCCATTCCTATGGCGCGTGCCCTTGTGCTGTCTGTATTCTTATCACATACTCATTAGTGCGGGGGGGGGGTCTCTAAACTGGGAAATGGAAGGGATCAGGCTTTCAGCTCCATGGAGCTCGAATATGATCCTTTTCCTCCTGTAAACCCTACAATCAAATTTATTCTTCACCATCCTTGGACTCCGTGGCAGGTAACGTCGGTTCCTGGTGACTTTTGCCTTATATACCAGGAAAGGTGCTCTGGCAGTGTAGTTAAAGGAAGAAACCAAGGGGATGTACTCTAATCTCAACTTTATTGCGCCACCTTTCATGCCGTGTTACAGAGTCCCTCCCCCACCCCCAAAATCACCAAGGACCCGTACTTGTCCCCCGGGGTCTGTTCAGAAAAGTAGTTTAAAAACAATACGTCACTGTGCATCCTTATGGAGCATGCCTTTGCGTTACCCAAGTTCTCGTACGTTACATAACGTATCACAGGGACACGTCTCTGAATGTGGAAGTGGTATGGATTGGGTTTGGCTCCGTGAGGCCAGATTACACTCCTTCCCTGCCAAAAACCTTATATACTGAAAGAAATGTTTACCATCCTTGGACTCCAGAGCAGGCAAGGGTCCTTAGTGACTTATGTCTACTATAGTGTACCAGGAAAGGTGCTCTTTAAAAGCAGCGCAGTTAAAGGATTAAGCCAAGGGGATGTACTTTAAACTGAATTCTTCATTGTTCCATCTTTTGGCTATTAAAAAAGTAATAAAATGCAGTTTCCAGTTAAGGAGTACCTAATTTTTTTTTTTTTTTTTGCAGTCTGTCTTATAAAATGCACATTAATGACTCTGGGGCGTAGCCTAATCTCAGTTGAGTTGTTTGGCATTTCAAGTAATTGGGTATAGTGTGTTGCCTGATTTCGTAGTATTTGAAAAATAATGTAAACAAATGTGCAGTCTCCTCCTTTGAAACCCTCATGTTGTTATGAAATGGTGCCAAGCATCATAACCTAATAATCAATTAAGCAAGACTACTCCCAATCTCACTTTTTGCCTGTGGCACAAGTAGTGTTTGTATTGATTAAAATTTGCCCAGGTAGTCAGTTTCCATTGTTTCTTGATACCCTACAGGTGTATTACAACGTCTAATGTTTGAGTTGATGCCATTGACAAACAGGGCAAACTTTGTCAATACAGCCACGGTGCCAGTGGCACTTACTGATAGATGGGAAGATGTCTTGCTCCATTGACGTCTGGTATGATGTTCAGTGCCATTTTGTGATCAAATAGCCAAATCTGAAAAGCAGCCATGTGTTTTGTTTACGTTTTTCAAGTGCTGTAGAATCAGGAAAAATGCCAAATTTTTGGGTATTAATGCAAACCGCTCAAGAGCGTATGTTATACTCTGTGGTCTGTAGATACATTTTGTAACACCAAGAATGCCAAAATAATGAGTTTAGGTATTCTTTTATAAACTGTAAAGCGTTTCTGTGAAAGTCCTGTGTGTTTCAAGTTGTTCATGACTGACTGGCTTTCTTTCCTTTTTGCAGTTTACAAGATACTCTGCTGTACTGGTTGGAAGGATTTATGGAAAGAAAAGATAATGGTAAGACGTCATCACTGCATTGCTGTGCACTAACTGCTCTTACCAACTGTCTGTACAGAGGGCCAACAGCTTTCTGTTTTCTAATGGTGATGCCTCTCCCTATGCATCCCAGTATCCCCCCTGCCCTCCTTACTGCCCTCTCACATTGCTGGCCTTCTTGTAGGTGGTCTGATATGACTACCCCATGTCCCTTTCCATTTTTGTTGTTGTCAGTATCTCACCCCCCATTGCGTACTCTTCCCCTAGGTTTTTGTTTCCCAGGTGCATTACTTTGCACTTCTTTGTGTTGAATCTAAGCTGCCATACATTTGACCATTCCTCCAACCTTGCCAAGTCCCTTCTCATCCTTTCCACCACACCTTGTGTATCAGCCCTGTTGCAGATCTTTGTGTCATCTGCAAAGAGACATACTTTCCCTTCCAGTACCTCTGCAGTGTCACTTATAAAGACATTAAAAAGGACCGGCCCCAGTACCGAACCCTGCGGTACCCCAGTAGTAATCCCTCCTTCTTCACTGTGGACTCCATTTACTATTACCCGCTGTGTCCTGTTGTCCAGCCAGTGTTTTACCCAGGCTACCACCCTGGGACCCACTCCAAGGCTGGCTAGTTTGTTTATTAATCTTTTGTGTGGGACTGTGTCAAATGCCTGTGTTTTCACAGAGAGGGTGGTGGACGGATGGAACTGCCTTCCTGAGGAGGTTGTGGGGTCTAAAACTGTGGGAGAATTCAAGAATGCATGGGACAGGCATAAGGCAATTCTTGTGGGGAGAAGGAAGAAATAGTTGATTAAATAATTTCTTTACGTAACCTTGTCTACCACTAGACTAAGGAGGAGATGTCTAGGAGACTTAGTGATGTGATTTTAAGGCTCTTCATTTGTCTCTGTTGCTGCAAGTGCTCTTGCTGTTCGTAAAACTACTTGGAAGCCCCTGTACATAATACTACCACCTGTGCCTGGCCAGATTTTCTGTGCTGTGTGCCACAGCCAAGTATGGATAAATTATTGCCCGCGATGGAGCAGACCAGCTTTTCTACAGTTGTGTACTCCGAGAGATTGAAATTTAAGTTTCGCAGCTACTAAACAGCCAGGCTGGTGATTGTGAAAATCCATCGGGCACATAGTCTTTTCCACTGGCCAACTTGTGTACTTATTGAAATGTTCTGTTCTTCAGTACAAGCCAGTAGAGCTAGCTAAAGGAAAATTTTACTAGCTCAGTACAAAACCTGCCAGCATCTGGTTAGTGTATCATGTCGGTTTCACCTCCTGACTTCTAGTCTCCCAATGTGGATAGCCTACAGGTATTGGCCTGGTCTAACCACTCCAGTCCATTCACCGCTTCTGCCCTAGTTTCCAATCCAAACTAGCCAAACACCAACACAGATATGGAGGTGAGAAGGAGTTGGTCTTCATGCTAAAAGTCCCAGAAAGACGTGGTATGAACAGAGATATCCCAGGCTTTTAATGGCAGTTGTTGCCAGTTGTTTTGGGGGTGTAGTAACAACAAAAAAAATGGAAAAGGACCTGGGGGTAGTCATATCAGATGACCTAAAGGTTATCAAGCAATGTGAGAAGGCAGTAGGGATGGCTGGGCGGATACTGGGATGTATAGGGAGAGGCATCACCAGTAGAAAACAGGAAGTTGTTATCCCTCTGTACAGACAGTTTGTGAAACCCCATCTGGAGTACTGCATCCAGTTCTGGAGACCCCATCTCCACAAGGACATGGACAGGATGAAGACAGTCCAGATGAAGGCAACTAAAATGGTGCAGGGTCTGCAACAGAAGCCATACGAGGAGAGACTAAAGGAGCTTAATATGTATACCCTTGAGGAAAGGAGGGACATGATAGAAACGTTCAAGTAACTCAAGGGAATCAACAAAGTCCAAGAGGGTAGCATCTTTCAGAAAAAGAGATGTGCAAGAACAAGGGGACACAATTTGAAGATACAGGGGGGAACGGCTCAGGGGTAATGTGAGGAAGTATTTTTTCATAGAGGGTGGTGGACGCATGGAATGGCCTTCCTGAGGAGGTTGTGAGTCAAAAACAGTGGTGGAATTCAAGAATGCATGGGACAGGCATATGGCAATTCTAGTTGGGGGAAGGGGGGAAGAAATAGGCTGTTGGTTAACTAGGATCTGATGCTTATCCAGTAGGTAGGGAAATGGGCAGACTAGGTGGGCCAAGCGGTCCTCATCTACCGCCAAAGTCTATATTTCTATGGTTTTTGATGGCCAGCTACTGAAGCTCAATGCACCTCTGTTGCACCTGGCAGTGGCACACCAATTCCACTGTCCTCATCCCATGTGTCATAGCTCCACAAGTCTGAAGAGAGGCCCACGTCAAAGTAGTTCCCCGCCCATCCATTAAGGAATGGATATATTGACACCGGTACCTTTGGCCTTGCCTCCAGATGACAATCCTTTCTTTCCAGATACAGTGAGTAGCAGCAGTGCAGCAAACAGTCAGTCATGATGTTAAATGAACAAAGGACAAACTCAAGATCTTTTAAAGCACATATTCTTTAATTTCTGTCACTTTCACAACAGACACAACTCGGTCTAAAAAGTTGCTTTGCTACACAGACTGCCCTTCTCAAGCAAACCCCAGAATGTCCTGACTCCATTTTTTTTTTTTTTTTTTTTTAAAACTTCATCCGTCACAAGCAGGCATTTGTCTTGACTATCGCCAACATCTTCATCTTCTTCTGGCACCAGGTGTGCAGTGCCTGCCTCAGAGAGTCTGCGCTCATCTTGCCAATATATCCACAGACCTTTTACTTCAGCAGAACCTATAGCTCTGTTTTCTGGCATAGCAGAATCCTGCTCTTTTTAAGGGAGTTGGCTGAAAAAAATATATGTATGACCCTGGCCGCCTTGCACATCTGCACACCACAAACACTAGTTTAGGAAAAACCTGGAGGAGAGATGCGATGATCATCCATTTGGATGGGCTGAAAGTGTCTTACAAAACAAAAGTAAGGCTGGGCAAACCATTCTTGGATGTTTAGTACAGTCCCAGTACAATGCACAATAATGCAAAGTGGACCGTACTCCTAGTGCATTAAAAGAGCACAGTGGCACTAAATTCAGATTTAAAAATGTGCTCCCTAATGTAAGCAAATATGCTCAGAGCATGGGAGCACACCCTTAAAGCAGTTCATGATTCCTATAAAGTCTCTTTCAGCTGATCCCTCTTGCAAGCCTGTTCAAGTTTCTTGACTGGAGATTTCTCATCCGCATCACTGAGTGTACCAAGATAAAACAAGTAACACCAGAAGGCAAAAACAAAATTGGCACCACTCAGTGTAGTGTTTATAAAAAAAAAAAAGAAAAGAAAAAAATCTTTATTACTTGCATTTCATTATCAAGGGTATAATCTGGGTGAGGAAATGGAACCCAAATAGGAGAAGGAACATTTTATGTGTGCCAGGGATGGAAGTAGGGTGAGTAGGGCTTAGAATCAAGGAAATGAGGAAGGTGAGGGGACAGACCTCACTTGATCATTCACCTAGGGACAAGAGGCAGGAGTGGTGTAACAAGGGTTTAAAGAGCTAGAAAGCAAGATGCTGCAGGGAGTCGAGTTCAGGGGCATTCTCTTGAGGCAGTCCAGGTCCCCAGTGCCAGTACAGGCAGAAAAAAAGCAGACTAGAGTTCAGTGAGTGGCTAAGGGACTGGTGCACATTGGAGGGGTTCATTTGCCTTGGAGGATGGGGGAACAAGTGGAAGGATCAAGAGCTATATGCAAAGTACAGGCTGCACCTCAGTGAGGAGGGGTCTAGAGTGCTTAAAGGAAGACTGGTGGGATATATGATTGGGGATCTACATTTTAACTGATTAACAGGGAGTATGACGCTATGGAAGGCATGGAGGTGAGCGGAGGGGCAGAAAATTAGCTGCCACTCCCCTGCAAGTGGGGGTAGGGAATAGAAAAGGGGATGGTGGAAATGGAGTAGGAGGAGGGTTTTGGAGGGCCATGTGTGTGAACGCTTGAAGTCTAGGCAGTAGGATTGCAGACCTAGAGGCCACCATGGCAGGGGAGGACCTGTATCTAGTCGCTATCACTAAGACTTGGTGCAGTGAAAACCAGAACCGGGATATGGCAGTACCAGGGCTTACTCCGTTCAGAAGGGACTGGGCTGGAAGAAAGGGGGAATTATGAGTGGCTCTTTATGTAAGGGACAGCATAATGACTACAGACATACAAGGGGAATGGGGGAGTGGAGGTACTGTGGGTCACTCCGGAGAAAAGGAATGGGGCTGTGGTCCGTACAGGAGTGATATACAAACCTCCAGCACAGATGGAAGAAGTGGATGGGGAAATGCTGGAAGCAGTCCAAAGGCTGGCTCATAAGGGAGAGTTATTACTGATGGGAGACGTCAACCTACCTAACGTGGATTGGAGGCTCCCAGCAGTGGCAACTTCCAGGAGCAGGGATGTCCTGGACTATTTGTAGGGTGCATTCCTCAGGCAACTGGTAATGGAACCCACTTGGGGAGTAGTACTGGACCTAGTACTGACGAATGGGGACAGCGTTGCTGACATTGCAGTGGCAGACTGGGTTTGCATCAAGCTGTACATGGACGAGGCTGAGGGACATCAGGAGGGCCGATTTCAAGACAGTAGGAGAATGCCTTTGGGGAGCACTCTGGCAGGGATAGGGATGCTAGGGTGAGTCTGGGACCAGTGGTCAGCAATAAAAGGGCATTGAAAGAGCTATGAATCTGTGTCAGGCAGGTCAGCAAGGGCAAGAGGAAAAGACCACTATGGATCTCTAGAGGACTAGTGGAAACAGGGAGAAACAAATTTGCATGTAAAAGTACAAAAAGACACAGGAGGAGGAGGAGGAGGATGGGATTAATTACCAGGAGAAATGGGGGACAAGGAATGCAGTGAGGAGAGTATTGCCCAGTCAAAAAAGGCACTAACACCTTTCGATATTCGTCAAGAAGAGAAAGACTAGGGGGATAAGAAGGATAAAACATGAAAGGGGGGAAGGTCTGTGAGGAAGGGGACCAAGGGAAGGTGAACATATTGAACAGATATTTTTGTTCAGTATTTACAATGGAATGGGTAGGTGATGGCCTAGAGATAAGGAACAGGGGCAGAATTGGTAGGGAGGTGGACACCTGTCCTTTTACAGAGGAGGAGGAAGTTCTCAGGGTACTAGCAAAATCAAATGTTGACAAGGCAGTGGGACCGGATGGGGTTCACCTTAGGATACTGAAGGAGCTCAGGGAGGTGCTCGCTGTGCCCCTGCCAGCTTTGTTCCACTTATTGCTGGAAACGGGTGGTTCTGAGGAACTAGAGAAGGGCAGATGTGGTCCCACTTCACAAAAGTGGGACTAAGGAGGAGGCAGGAAATTCCAGACCTGTCAGCCTGACTTCGGTAGTGGGCAAGGTTATGGAATCACTGTTGAAGAAAAGGATAGTGTAGTTCCTTGAAACAGATGGATTGTAGGATCAAAAGCAACATGGTTTCACCAGCGGGGGAGGTCTTGCCAGCAAACCTGATCGAGTTCTTCCAACTTGGTGACCAGTGAAGTGGATCAGGGTGGAGCAGTAGATGTGGCATACCTAGATTTCAGCAAGGCTTTCTACACTGTTCCACATAGAAGACTGGTGAACAAGCTGGCCTGTCTAGGAGCGGGACAGAAAGTGATAAACTGGGTAAGAAGTTGGTTGAGCAACAGGAGTCAGAGTGTGGTGGTAAATGGTGTCCACTCAGGAGAAGGCAGGATGACCTGTGGGGTGCCTCAGAGGTCAGTACTAGGCTCAGTCCTCATCATTGTCTTTTTTTTTTTTTTTTTAAGCAACATTGCAGAAGAGCTAGAAGGGAAGACCCGCTTGTTTGTGGCTGACACACAAATCTGCAACAGGCTCGACACACCAAGTGTGTGTGTGTGGTGTGTGGAAAAAATGAGGAATGAGTTGAAGTTAGAAGAATGGTCAAGGGTTTGGCAGCTGGGTTTCGATGCTAAAAAGTGTAAAATCATGCACTTGGGACACACAACCTGGGGATTACGTACCAGTTGGCAGGGGAGGTACTGGCAACCACCAGATAGGAATGGGACCTAGGAGTAATCATCTCAGAGGACCTGAAGGTAGCAAAGCACAGTGAAAAGGCAGTAAGAAAAGATAGCAGGATGCTGAGGTGCATAGGGAGAGGGATTACCAGTAGGAAGAAAGAGGTAATATTACCCTAGTACAGGTCACTGGTAAGACCACACCTCGAGTACTGTGTCCAGTACTGGAAGCCCCACCTCCGGAAGGGCATAGATAGGGTGGAAGTGGTACAGAGGCGGGCAGCCAGGATGGTGCAGGGAATGTATAACAAGCCCTCCGAGGAGAGACAGAGAAAACTGAATATGTACTCGCTGGAGGAAAGAAGGGAAAGGGGAGGTATGATAGAAACATTCAAGTACATAAAAGGTTTTGATAAGTTACAAGAAGGTAGCATTTTCCGTAGAAAGACCGACTCTAGGACAAGGGTTCATGGTATGAAGCTGGGGGGGGGGGGTGACGGCAGCAGCTGAGAAGGGATGTGAGGAAATATTCCTTCACAGAGAGGATGGTGGTCAGGAACAGCCTCCCAGTGGAGGTGGTGCGAGCCAAAATAGTTGCAGGATTCAAGCATGCATGGGACAGATACAAGGGGACCTTGGAAGAAACATGGGGTGGAGACAACCGCAGATCGTGTAGGGGCTGTGGTGGCACAGTACACAGGGAAATGGGGCAAACTGGATGGACCAAAGAGGTCTTTATCTGTTGACAAATTCTGTGTAAAGTAGAAAGTCTGTATGGTATAAACATCATGTGCCAAAGTCCAAAGTGTTGCTAGGGAGAAGCAGTGAGTAACAAAAACTGTCACAGGACCCTGACCAGTTTTCAAGTGTCCGTTCACGTGAGTCTGGCATGCATTAGGGCCCTTAAATAGAATTTGATTTAAAGTGACAGTACTTGAAATACAGTGGCAACAGATTAAAAGCAGTATACACACAAACAGTGGCGCCTTTTGAAACTGACAAGGCTTCCCTTAATTATAATTGTTTTAAATCCAGATGTCTGTATGGCAAAGATCCCAACACAGAAGCTGGGAAAGGAACGGAACAGCATTATAAAAATGTATGAAACATTACTCAAGGCATATATATCTATAGGTTGAAAAACAAGCCTCATATTATGTATAATTCACAAATCTTCTGATTTAGGGACCAGGTTAATGAGCAGGTATGGGGTGGGGGCAGACATAATAGGAATCGGCAAAACAGATTTTTTTTTTTTTTGCCCAAAATGACCAATTCGTAAAAAGTAAAGTGCCCATTAATAAGGAGATGCATGTAAATTTGCCAGCTATGTTCAGAGCAGAATTAGTTTTGGACCAGCATAACCAGCAGTTTGAGACACTAAAAAAAAAAAAAGGTGCACGTACCTGATCGAAGTACCAGTTTTTGTCGGGCAACCTGAAGCATCCCTAGTCCCATTCTTTACTTGCATCATCTGGGCCACCTAGCTAAAAAGCCATGTTCCTGGATATTTTGTGGACATGCCCTAGTGGTATAAGAAATGGGATATACCTGTCAAATATGAGGAAGGTTGGGAAAATGTTGAATATTTGGCCACAAGTACCTGCCTAGCTTTTTATGTTGGCAAAATGAACGGAACATTTAAAATCATCATAGGTGAGCATCTCAAAGTAGTTCGTTATAGGAACAATGATGATGCAGTTGCAAAATATATTTGTAATGCAGCCAGTCCAGCAGAGCATGCGGTGTTACAAAAGTGTAATTGAGCCAAGGGTGCAGTCTTGTACTAATGGGCACTTTACTTTTTATGATTTGGTTATTTTGGGCCCCAAACATTTTCGTGACTATCTAATCATAATGACTAGTAGTCCATTCCTATTATGTCCTCCCCGCCCCCATAAAGGAAGGTTGTAAAAGACTATCTTGAATGATTTTGTACAAGCAAATTAATAGGCAAAAATATAGGGTGGTGGTAAACAAATACATGACAGTGACTCTTTGTACCAAAATTATGAATTGTGTGTGTGTCCTGCCTGATTGCCCAGTGCTGCCATGCTTGTGACCTTGAGTATGGAAGCAGACTTGGCAGTAGGGAGATGATGACGACGATGACGACGATGATGATGATGATGATGATGATGATGATGACTTAATGCATTTATTTACTCGGGCCAAAAAATTCATTGTTGTAAAACTAATATTGCAATTATTGTGCAGCAAGATATAACACAATAAATCATCTTGATTTTATCATATCTGCTGGTCCAACAACATGTCCTTCTGCAGATGCGACTAAAATTCATGATTCCCCACCGTTCTCAGTCAGATTTTTTACTTTGTTTCCAAAAATGTGAAATTGTTCAAAATTATCTTGATCACTATGTCATAATCCCCCCCCCCCCCAAACAAATGTGATATTTAAAGTGTGATATCATGACATCTGTACTTTGGAGCTGGCTGGGTGGCTTGGTTGGGAGGAGCAGCACGGTCAGCCATGGACAGCTGAGGTATTGTAACACGGAACTAGCTCCCCACGAGTTTGGGTGGGTTTGCTTGAGCTTACCAAGCATCATGGGGAAAGGAGGTAACCCCAAAAACTGGTAAAACCAGCTGTGGACGTTTTTGGGCTTTTTTTTTTTTTTAAATGTTGGCTCGCCGCATGTGCGCCCAGCCAACATCTGGCGGTAGTAGCAGATTTGGAGGTGCGGTCACTGTGGGTGAATGCAGGGCACGCATCAGTAGGTGCGTCCCTCATTCCCCAATAAGCCACCATGCAGGTGCTGACACCAGCAATATGTAAAGTGGCCACCAGATCTAAGAAAAGTGCCGCTGCAGTGAGAGGCAAGCTCGTCATGCAGTGGCACAATAACACGCCTCCCGACGTGCCTTTACTGGTGGAAATTTTTCACTAAACATGGCACTGACTGCTGCTGCCGACTTCAGGGGTGCCCAGTCCCACTGTCGGCGTGCCCCGATCCACTTCATTTGCCGATGGGGAGCCCACTTCCTGTCTGCATAATGCCCCCCCCCTCCCATTTCAAGAGTGTGCTGGGGGGTGCCCAATCCCCCTCGGCATCATGCCCCCCCCCCACAGTCTCTTTGCCGATTGGGGGGGGGGCCCAATCCCCATCAGCTTCAGTCTCCCCTTCCCAATTCAGTTTGCCGATGGGGGAGTCCACTCCCTGTCGGCATAATGTCTCCCCCCCCCCCCACACTTCTTGTGTGCCGACGGGGGTGCCCAATCCCTCATCAGCTACAGCACCCCCAAAACACACTCGGGTGGCATGCTGGGAGCCCACACCAGCGTGCCAAATGCCCGTGTCTGTGTGTGTGTTTTTTTTTTTTTTTTAAACAAAGTCCCGTGATGTTCATCATCATCATCTTTTTTTTTTTTTTAAACCTGTAAAGCAGAAAACGGTCCATTGCGGTCTCTCCTGCCCCCTCCCTCAACCTGCGTCCACCCTCTGCGTATCCTGCCTCCCCACACACACCCCTCACCCATTACTTATCTCCGGAGCCTGACGTGACAATCTTCAGTGGACCAGGAACACGTCTGCACTCTTCAAAGTCGAACGCGAACGGAAGAAATGCCGGTAAGCTGTATAATGGCATAAATAGGGTTTTTCAACTTTGGTGCATATCTCGGCCATTTTTGGGAATTTTTGCACCAAATTTTCTACATGGGTTATTGGAACCCCCTCCTCATGAATTCAGTCACTGTCATGCATTATTTGGTCCCGAAAGGTGATGTCACTGTGCGGAATCACCTTCCGGGACTGATTAATGAAACGATAGTGCCACTGTTCATGAGGTGGGCTCTCAAAAAGCCTGTGTTACAAATTTGGTGGAAAAAAGTACAAGAAATGACTGTTTTATGAGCGTGCGTTGCGCAGTTTCCACACATGCTCGCAACTTCGTGAATTTGTAATATTTTCACTCCAGATTTTTAACATTGCCATTTTTCCACACCTCCTTATAAACAGTACAGCTGTCATTTTACATATCCCGGCCGAAATGCATTTTCGCACTTCCGGCGCAGAATAGCACGGTCGCTGTGGGAAATCAGTTTTGGGGACAGATTAAGAAAATGACAGTGACATTGTTCATGAGCAGAGGTCCTAAAATGCCTATGTTGAAAATTTAGTGACGAAAGTCCATAAAATGACTGTGTTACAAGCATGCATTTCGCAGTTTCCACGCACCCTTGTAACTTTGCAAATTTGCAATATTTTCATGCCAGATTTTCAACACTGGCATTTTTTCACAACTCCTTATGAACAGTACAGCTGTCATTTTTCACATCTTGCCCGAAATGTGTTTTTGCACCTGTGGCGTGCAAAGGCGTGGTCGCTGTGGGAAATCAACTTTTGGGACAGATTAATACAATCACAGTGCCACTGTTCATGAGGGGAGGTCCTAAAATGCCTATGTTGAAAATGTGGTTAAAAAAAATCTGAAAAATATATGGGTTACGGACATGCATTGCGCAGTTTCTATGCATGCTCATGACTTCACCAATTTTTCATATTTTCACTCCAGATTTCCAACGTTGCCTTTTTTTAACAACTCCTCATGAACAATATAGCTGTCATTTTTCACGTCCTGCCCCAAAATGTGTTTCCATATGTGTGGCGTCAAATGGTGCAGTTGCTGTGCAAAATCGCCTTTCAGCTAACAAACTGATACTGTCGCTCTTCATGAGGTGGGGTCACAAAAAGCCCCAGTTGATAATTTGAAGTTAAAATACCAACACACGTCTACGGCGTTAGGGTTTCCAACTGTAACACCCCACCTTGTAGAGACTGACGAGGCGTCAGGGTGTGACTTGGGATCATCAGCTGTAATCATGCATATTCCACCCCCACCCTGTAGCCAGTGACAGGCATCGAGGTGTGCCTTGGAGTGCTTGGCCCCAAAGTTCACCCCATTGTCCTATACTGCACCCACCTTGGTGTATTTCCTTATGGGATGGGGTAAGTATAGGGCCCAAAGACCCCAAAGCACACCACGACGCTTGTCAGTGTCTACAGGGTAGGATGAGGTAAAATGGCATGAGCGTTATAGGTGATGACCCAAAGGCACACCCCAGCGCCTGTCAGTCTCTTCGGGGTGGGGTTGGCGTCGGTTCAGTACTTCACTGCCATTCATGTTATGCATCTCTAACTCCTGCTCTGCCAACGCCAGCGAGACAACATTCGGCATTGACAAATGCTTGTTTTTATTAAATTCTGTTTATGCTCTTGCTCCCCTCGGCCCCCACCACACCCCAACCCCTTCACCTCACCTTCTCCCAGGTCTTACCTGCTCCCACATTACCCTTGTGGTTAACCCCCATGGTGGAGCCCACTGGATGAGTCTGCGTTCTTTGGGTGCACAATATGTATCCAACAGGAGAGTACCCAGGTCGGGGACTGTGGGGCTTGTGGGTGTGGCTGAGCCATCATTCTGCATCAGGATGGGTTCCACTTTTTCTCCTGTTCCGCCCCGAAGATGCAGGTGACTCAGGTGCACACGTGTATGCACACGAGCGTGAGTAGCATGGCACCAGCACACGTCTTCCCTCCCACTTCGCAACTTTGTTGTGCTGCTACCTGTGGTCGCCCAGGTGGCAGTATAGCTGCGGAGCAGGCTGCTTTTCCTCCCTGGCAGAGAAGAGCATCATCTGGGACTCTTGATCCTCCCCCCCACCCCAGCTGGCTGTCAGCAATCCCCACTCATTTCTGAATGCAGTTGCTGGTGTCGCAAGCAGTAGCGCTGTCACTGTGCCAGTGTTAATTGAGGTTTAAACTGTGTGATCTTACTTCGAGTATGAGCTCCTGTAGCAGGCTACACCTTGAGGACTATGCTGCCAGGCAATAGGACTCGATGGAAAACTTCTAGCCAGCAGTACCCAGCTGGGGTCCGCCCCTTACGTCGGTCTGCCCACCGATGTCACCCCTCTGTATAAAGGGGGTGGTCCCCAGCCCCACCTCAGTTCTTTTCCCGCCATTGACCGATGCGCTTCGGCTCCTTGGACACCTTGTTGCATTTGTCAGCCGCCATTTTCAGCTTCTCATTAGAGTACCCGATTTTATTTTTTCTCAAAAAATCAATATTATTGAGTTGGTTTATGTCTTCTCCGTCCTCCACAAAGCGATGGAAGTCCAAGTGTCCATGCGGGCAGCAGATTCCGGCAAAAGACCACCACTCTCAGTGCCTTTTCTGCCTGGGGCCTGACCCCAACGTTAACGCCTGTCCGGACTGTGGTAAATTCAACCAGCAGACCAGGATCTGTCTACGCAAGACACTCCAGGCCTACCTAATGGAGCAGCAGCTCGCTGCCCTTCAGTGCCCGTCGAAGGCCAGCTCTTCAGCCTCCTGGTCGCCATCTTGCCATAAGGAGAAACACACAGGAGGGAAGCACCAGCACCGAGAAAAGGAGCACAGTTGGTCGGAGTCCCGCTCCAGATCTCCTCATCAATAGGGGAAACACTCCGGTTCGCACTTTGGCAAGAGAGCAGACTCTGCCTCTCGGCCAGGCCTTGCTCCTGGCCTGCTATTGATGAAGGCTCCCGCCTTAGTCTGAATGGTGGGTGGAGTTCTCAGGGCAAGGACCTTGGGTCCCTCCTGAGCCTTAGGCCCTTCCAGCATACTTCGGGGTCTAAGGCCGGGACTTCAGCCAAAAAGGCACAGGCGTCTTCTGCCTCTAGCTTGTCATCTGCCTCTGATGATTGGCATAGACGCTGGGAACATTCCTGCTCCAGGGAGCGGCCCCCCCCCCCCGAAGGAAGTTATCTGGCTGAGGGCTTAAGACCCTGATGCACACCTCGGATGACAGGCCTTCCGATAAACTGACCAGGGTCAGGCACCACTAGGTAAGGTGTCCGGTGAGTAGATGTCAGTGTCAGCCACTCTACCTCTGATACCTGTACGTCTGCTGCTTCAGAAGCCAACCTCAAAGCTGTCGTCTGTGATGGATCAGAAGCCTGACACCCGGGCTTCTGTCAATCAGACAGCTGTGGTTCTGGTACCCGATGACCAGACGTCGGGGGATTAGATGACAGGCGATCAGACAGGCCTTCAAATTCTGCTGATCCCTGACAAACACCCAGATGTGATGCCAGGACCGAGTAATCCTCTGGATGCTCCCACAGGCCCCACCGGCATACCGCCGCCTCAGGCACCAATGGTTTCCCTGGCGGACGTTATGCAACTTTTTGCATAATGGTGAATGGGGACTTAAGAGGGATGAAGCCCCAGTGCCGCCTCCACCACAGCCTCCCAACCTGGTCCCAGACATGGCTCCAATCCCGGACACTCAGCCAGCATCTCTGTCCACCCCAGGAGCCCCACTTCTAAGGGTTCAGATTCAGAACACCCCAGACGTAGGGGTAGGTACCTCCACTCCTCCTCCAGGGCTTCTTCCTGTGACGGAAGGAGCAGATGCCAGCACAGGCACAGATGTTTAAGGTCCAACTCCTCTTCCTCTTCCAGAGGATGCCCTTTTTCCTCTTCGGACTCTTCGACCAGTGGCTACTCCCCAGAACCAGATGGTCATCGCAGTTCGCCCGGATTACCACCAGATAACCCGACATTAATGGATGTAATGTGCCATGTCCAATTCCTAAACCTATGAGATGTGGAGGAATTGGACCGGGAGAGAAGGCGGCTCCATACTTTCCTGGGCATGAGTGACCCTAAACCTTTGGTCATCCCACCTCTGGTCCCTCCCTTCCAGGACTTAACCAGATTGGCATGGGAACACCGTTCTTCTTTTTCAGCCATCCCCAAAAAGATGGATAGGTTATTCAGGTCTCCTAAGGCAGAAGCCTTCCTGGGGGAGAATCCGAGGGCAGATTCCATGGACTTAACCACAGCACACGGCAGGACCAAGCACAAGCTCGCAGCCTCCCGACAAGGAATCTAAGAAATTGGACCAGCTCAGGAGAAGAGTTTATGCCTCTTCCACTCGTTCCAAAACACCAGACAGTCCAGCTCATATGGAGCTTCTGGATGTCATTCAGTCTGGTCTGGAAATAGGAAAACATGTGTTGAGAGCATCCTACGATTCAACGGACACAGCCGCGGCCACTGGGATTTGCCTCCGTCGCCACACTTGGTTGCAGGTATCTAGGTTTAGATAGGACCTCCAGGATTTCATTCTGGATGCTCCTTTTCATGGTTCCGTTCTCTTCAGGGAGGAGGTACAGAAAATCATAACAGATCTGTAAGACTCTGGGAAGGCGGTGCAGTCCGTTCATCATATGTATCAGTCTGACCCCGAGCAGCCCAAGTGTAAGCCCTTTTGGTGCACGGGTGCCAACAAACGGAGAGGCCAACAGCTCTGAGGTCCTTTCAAAAGGGAGGCTCCCTCTCAACCGTCTGGGAACAGCAGGCCTAGGAGTGCCAAATCCTCCCAGTCCTCGCTGCCAACACCAGCCACCCATGCATGACTCCCTGCCTGCCCTCCCTTCTCCAGCGGAGTCGGGGGAGGCAGTAGGGTGTTAGTTTTTCCTCTGTGTAGAAGAGTGGACAAACATTACGACAGACGAATGGGTTCTGGACATTATCGAAAAGGGTTATACGCTGGAGTTTGTCGAGCCTCCCCCAGACAATCCTCCAGCCCCCTCTTTTATACTCTTGGCTCACACAGCCCTCATCAAGGACGAGATCCAGGCCTTGCTCTTGAAATGAGCCATTGAGATCGTTCCTCTTCCTCAACAGGGAACTGGATATTATTCCCACTTCTTGGTTCCCAGGAGGACGGGGAACCCAAGACCCATACTGGACCTCAGCCAACTGAACCAATTCAAGTACTACAGACCACATCTGGAGTACTGTGTACAGTTCTGGAGACTCCATCTCCGCAAAGACATAGGGTGGAGGCTGTCCAGAGGAGGGCAACCAAAATGATGTAGGGTCTGCATCAGAAGACATATGTAGAAAGACTAAAGGAACTAAAGCTGTATAGCCTAGAGGAAAGGAGAGAGAGAGGGGGGACATGATAGAAACTTTCAAATACCTCAAGGGAATCAACAAAGTCCAAGAGGGTAACATCTTTCAGAAAAAGAGATGTGCAAAAACAAGGCACAATTTGAAGATAGAGGGGGGACGGCTCAGAGGTAATGTGAGGAAGTATTACTTCACAGAGAGGGTTGTGGGTACATGGAACAGCCTTCCTGAGCAAGTCGTAGAGTCAAAAACAGTGGGGGAATTCAAGAATGCATGGGACAAGCCAGCCCAGTGGCGCTGAGGCACTGGCGCCTTACCTCGTGCTACGCCAGTGACCCATGTTCGGGAATGAGCACAAGCCATCAGGGGCTGGCAGGGGAGGAGAAGGATCGAGCATCCGATGGACTGCTCTCCTTCTCCAGGGAGTGGGGTCTTGGTGGTCTGCGCTTGTTCAGCCCCCCGGTGGAGGCTGGAGGACAGGGTGCCGCACCACAAGTAGGGGAGGAGTAGGGCCAGACGTCTGGAGGGAGAGCGTGCAGACGTGTGTGTGCTCCACTCGGCTGACATCATGACACTGTCACGACTCCTGGGAGAACAGGAGAAAAAAAGTTACTGCCGTGCAGGATGGGGATTTCAACCCTCCACCGACCCCACTTGGGGTAAGCCCTGTGCCAGGTCAGCGTTGGCTGGTGGACACCGGGGGGACAGGGCTGGGGACGCCCTCCTGATACAAGCCGGCGGTAGGAGGAGAAAAGTAGTAACTACAAAAAATGCATGGGACAGACATAAGGCAATTCTAGTGGGGAGAAGGAGGAAGTAGGCTATTGGTTAACTAGGATCTGCAGCTTATCCATTAGGTAGGGAAATGGGCAGACTAGGTGGGCCAAGCGGTCGTTATCCGCCGTCAAATTCTACGTTTCTATGTTTCTAAGTACAAAAGGTTCAGAATTGTGACTTTACCCGGACTGATCCCCATGCTAAGTCGGGGGGGATTGGCTATGCTCCCTGGACATGCAAGACGCCTAATTGCACATACGAATGTGCCAGCAGAAATGGACCACTCTGTCCAAGTCTGCTCGAGTGTGCAGATAGCACCTCTAGTTTGCAGCTGCCCCACCCCCCTCCCATTTGTCATCCCACTGCCACCCCCACCTCCCCCTCCCTCACTGTCCACTGTTCCCTGTCCCATGCCTTTTTGAAACTGTTCAGATTTACATGACACTATCCATTCTGGTAGGGCATTCCATTTTGCTACCACCCGCTTTGTGAAATAGTGTCTCTTCATTTCCTTCCTAAATCTTCCCCCATCTGTTCTTAGCACATGCCCCCTGGTGACCCATCCCTCCTTAACTTAAAGACCCCATCTGCCCCATCCTTATTGATTCCCCTCAGATACTTGAATGTCTCTATCATGTGTCTCCTGTTCCTTCTATCCTCTAGGGTGTACATATTCAGGTCTCTCAGCCTGCTGTCATAGTCTGTCCCTTCCATTCCAAATATCATCTTTGTTGCCCTCCTCTGCACCCCCTCCAGTAGCCTGATGTCACGCTTTAGGTATGGCCTCCAAAACTGCACACAATACTCCAAGTGCGACTGTACCAGCGACCTGTAGAGGGGCAAGATCACCTCTCTTCGCCTGGACGAAAAAACCCTCGCTATGCACCCCAGCATTTTGTTCACTTTTACAGCCGCTCTCCTGCACTGGGCAGTGTTGTCCATAGTCCCTGTTATTACCCCTAGGTCCTTCTCCTCAGTGATTCCCAGCTTAACCCCTCCCAGCCCGTATTCTCTCCTCGGGTTCTTCACCCCAAAGTGCATAACCTTACACTTTGCATTGAACCCCAGCTGCCACCTCTCTGACCACTCCTCTAGCTTGCTTAGGTCCCCCTGCAGCTGCTTCCATCTCTCCTCTCCATTCACCACTGCTCCGATTTTGGTGGTGTCAGTGAACAGACTTGTCTTGCTCACCACCCCATGTGCAATGTCCGATATGAAGAGCCCGAACAATACTGGCCCCAGCACAGAGACCTGTGGCGCCCCACTCGTCACCGGCCTTGAAGTTGAGAGCTACCCTCTCACCACCACCCGTTGCAGCCTCCCACTCAGCCAGCTTGTAATCAAGGTGTCCCCATCCTGGTGTTTCCAGCTCACTGGAAATGCCTTCAGTTCACCTTTCAGGGGGAACCACTACCAATTTCGGGATTTGCCTTTTGGCCTCTCCTCAGCACCAAGGATGTTTCACCAAATGTCTCGCAGTAGCTTTCAGGAGACCCGGCTACTTCGTCTATCCCTGCCTAGACTATTGGCTCCTAACAGTTCCCTCCAGACTGCAGTTAATACACACCCTCTCAGACACTTTCCAGATGTTCCAGCAGCTGGGGATAACAATCAGTCTCCCAAAGTCTTGTCCTTGGCCATGCCAATGTCTGCAGTACATAGGGGCCATTCTGGACACAAAGCAGGGAAGGACCTTCCTCCCAGCCGACAGGACCACTCTGCTGAGAGATCTGGCATCCAGAATAGCTTCAGCTAACCTAGTCACAGCCTGGACTATGTTGCAACTTTTGGGACATATGGCAGCTGCCACATCTATGGTCCCGCTGGCACACTTGCATTTGAGAGTTCCCCAATGGACCGTAAGTGCTCGGGACCAGATATCCGACGACCTCGAACATCCCATATGTATATCGAGGGCTGTTCAGCAAACGCTGTCATGGTGGCTAATGTCTCCAAATTTGGAAGCGTGAGTACCGTTCCAATCAGATTCACCAAATCATATCCTGACCACAGATGCATCAGGTCTAGGATGGGGCACTCACTTTCTGAATCACCGTATTCTGCACATGGACAGACCTAGAAGTGTCCTTGTACATCAACATTTTAGAGATGGGGGGTGATTTCTGTATGTCATGCAGGCCTTTCAGATTCACCTTTCCTAGGGTCCCCTGCTTGTTCAGACGGACAACATGTCAGTAGTCTTTTATCTCAACAAGCAGGGGGACACACTCCTACCCTCTGTGCAGAGAAGCCATGAGAGTGTGGTACTGGCCCCTAGAACATGGACTAAGGCTGACAGCAGTTCATGTTGCAGGCATCCATAACGTCCTGGCAGACGAACACGGCCACTCTCGATCCAGGAACCACGAGTTGGAGCTGCTTCAAGAAGTGGTGGATGACCTCTTCGAAAGATTGGGCCGTCCAGAGCTGGACCTCTTTGCATCCCCATGCAACGCCAAAATGCCCAATTTCCTCCTCGCTAGATCCCGGGCTTGGTGTTTTCTGGCGAGACGTGTTGCCCTCTGCTGGACAGGGAGGTTTCTTTATGCATTCCCTCCCTTCCCCTATCTGCAAAGGGTGATTATCAAACTGTAGGCCAAAGGGGTGGCAATGATTTTGATAGCCTCATTTTGGCCATGCCAGATGTGGTTCTCCCTCTTGCAGTGATTGACAGTAGAACGTCCCTTCCCACTACCTCTGTCATACAGCTTGCTATCCCAAGACCAGGGCACACTAGTCCACCTGGATCTTTGGTCTCTACACCTTCATGCATGGCTCCTGCAGACCTAGCTGTCTCCTGTCATGAAGTTTTGCAGAGGGTGGCTGAAGTCCTAGTAGAGGAAAGAAAGCCATCTACACGGGCTACGTATGCCATGAAGTGGAAATGTTTTTGCATCTGGGCAACTGCATGTTCCCTGGACCCTTTTTCTTGCTTGGTGAACTCAGTCTTGGAGTATTTTCTCTAACACTCGGATGTGGGGCTGCACTACTCCTCCATTAAGGTGCACGCACCCCTATGCCATCTTGGCTTATCATGCACCTGTGGAGGGTAGAAACATTGCTCAGTTGGATCTTCCCCCGTAACTTTTTATGGGGCATGCTTCATTTAAAATCTCCCATTAGGTATCCTGTTCTTTCATGCGACCTTTTATTTGTTCTAGAAAAATTAACCTTGCCTCCCTTTGAACTGGCCACAGATTGTGATGTTCGCGTTCTCTCATGGAAAGCGTTATTTTTAGTTGCCATAATTTCGGCTCAAAGAATTTCAGAGCTTCAAGCACTCATGTGCAAAGAACCTTATTTAGTTTTTCACAGAGACTGGGCGTCTTTGTATTAATCCTAAGTTTCTACCGAAGGTAGTGTCTGAGCGACACTGAACCAGGATATCTGCCTTCCATTTTATTATCCCGAGTATTCAGTATTCAGATTTGGGGGGGGGGGGAGGCCGTTCTTCACACTCTAGACATCCACAGAATCCTTCATTACTACTTGAACTGGACTGTCGGTCTGCAAGTCTGATCAGTTGTTTGTTTCTTTTGCCCCCAGGGCTCTGGGGAAGCCTATTGCAAAACAAACCCTGTCAAAATGGTTGACCAATTGCATTGTGTTCATCTACAACAAGTATGACAAAACCTTACAGGGACCAGTCGGGACATTCTACAAAGGCGGATGGCGGCATCCTTCGCAACTATGAAAAATGTTTTGACGGCAGACATCTGCACTGCCACAACGTGGAACTCTGCGCATACTTTCATCAAGCACTACACTGTGGACATTATCTCCAGAAAAAGAGCAGGATTCAGTCTAGCTGTGCTCCAAGGCCTCCTATCATGAGTCCAGTGGGTTTTTTCCTACCACCCTGCTTGCTTTCTTTCCTTCTGGGACACTGCTTGGGACTCTGTCCTTAAGGTGTAGCCTGCTGCAGGAGCGCATACTCGAAGTAAGAAAGTAGTGTTATGTAAGAACTTGCCATAACAGTAGATCTTCAAGAAGAGCTCCTACAGCAGCTGCTATTTTCCCTCCCTCTATCCCTCTATTGTACTTTCTCCTTTTGGGAATTTTTGGCACCTGGCTCAGCTTCCTCCTGCTGAACTACCTCCGGGTCTCCAGCGGGTGAACTGAGTTGGGGCTGGGGACCACCCCCTTTACACAGAGGGTGACACTGGTGGGCAGACTGATGTAAGGGGCGGACCCCAGCTGGGTACTGCTGTCTAGAAGTTTTCCGTGGAGTCCTAGAGCCTGGCGGCATAGTCCTTAAGGTGTAACCTGCTGCAGGAGCTGCTCTTGAAGATCTACTGTTACGGTAAGTTCTTATGTAACTGTACTTTTTGAGTTTTAAATCGCATGCATTATATTATATTCTTTGCAAAAAACCTCTGTTAATGCATCAGTTAGGGTTCTACTAAAGTGACAAAAGTATGGAAATGCAGTGTTAGGGTTTTCAGCCCTAACTCCCCCCCCCACCGGCAGCCAAAAGGGACAAGATAACACAAGCAACCTCAGACATCTAGCAGTCGGGTAAGGCAAATATACTGTACAATTCTTTCCACATGACACGAGACATCCATCATCATGGTCCAGTGTTTCTGTAGCCGTGGTACACATGCACACTTGCATACCGCCTGGGAAGTGTGGTTAAAAAAAAAAAAAAAAAAAAACCATAGGATCGCCTTGTAAATTGTAAGTAAGGAATAACACATGACTGGGTGTGCAGTAATGCTAAATTACTGCACGCACCAGGTGGGTAGTGAGGCATGAGTCACAGCAGAGTGCCTTCAGCCACCTGGGAAGTATGGTATATGTAAGCAATAACACATGGCAGGGTGTGCAGCAGTACTGTTTTGCTGTGCGCCCCAGGTATGTTGTGAGGCATGAGGTGCAGCTGGGTGCCTTCAGCCACCTGGGAAGTGCAGTATATTATTCCATAGGATTGCAGTATAAATATTAAGTGAGCAATACCACATGACAGGGTGTGCAGCAGTTCTAAATTGCTGCATGCCCCAGGTGGATTGTGAGGCACAAGATGCAGCCAGGTGCTATCAGCCACCTGGGAAGTGTGATATAAAATTCACATACGGTAGGATCACATTGTAAATTGTAAGTAAACAATAACACGGCAGGGTGTGCGGCAGTGCTAAATTGCTGCATGCCTCCAGTGGGTCGTGAGGCACAGGGCGAAGCCAGGTGCCTTCAGCCAGCTGGAAAATGCGGTATATAATTTGCATAAGATCACATTATAAATTTTAAGTGTGCAGTGCCACACAGCAGGATGTGCGGCAGTGTTAAATTGCTGCATGCCCCAGGTGGGTTGTGAGGCACAAGGTGCAGCCGTGCCCCATCAGCCACCTGGGAAGTGCGGATGTCTTCACTCAGATGTCAAAGGTACCTGTGGTGTAATGGAATTGGGCCCTGTGCTTCTGTGCCCACATGGATAATTGCATGCAGGTGCTGAGTGCCTTGAACCACCTGTGGCATGTATCCATGGCTACAGAAGCGCTGGACTATGATGGTGGATGTCTTTTGTGTCATGTGGAGAGAGTTGTATGTTTGCCTTACCTGATGATGGACATCTGTGGTTGCTTGTGTTGCCTTGCCTCGCCTCCTTTGGCTGCTTGGGGGAGAATGCGGAGTTAGGGTTAAAAACCCTAACATCGCATTTGCATACTTATGTTGCTTTAGTAACAACCCTAGCCCTAACTGATAACATTAACCTTTATTTTTCTTTTTTTTTTTTTTTTTTTTTTTTTTGAAGAATTTCCCTACTTTTTGAGACAGTATAATTGTATCCTTGTCTATTATGTGTACAGTTGTTCTCTCATGCAGACTACTGGGCTGTTCCATCCACCACTGAATAGGGGAATTCTGATGAATTAACAAATTGTGTTAAATCTTACATAACTGAGGTAAAATCTGCTTGTTTCTTTTTCTTGTATTTATTTGTGATTCATAGTAAGTTAAGATTCACATAGTCAACCCTCCCCAAATGCGCACTCGTACCGTAAGAGAGATTTCAGTGTCCCTATAGGGCTGATCACAGTGACATAATTTATGTTCAAAATGGTCTTATCCACTTGCTGCTTAGCATAAAACAAACAAACAAAAAAAAAAAAAGACTCTCCTTCTCAGTTTGCACCAGCAGGTCTCTCTTTCAAGCTTAAGAACAGACTTATTGTTCCCTGCACTCTCAGTGCCTGACTTAATTGCAGTTGCACTTACTGTGCACCAAAAAAATCAGTTTTAAGCAGCCAGTTACTAGACATCTGTCATACTTGCAGTGATAATTTCTCTTTATTCACACATAAATATTTTGATTAGAATGACAGACATCTTCCTTGCCACAGTTCACTACCTGTGCTACATTAACAGTGAGGGATTCATGGTTGTACTTTATATCTGAGAACGGTGCAAAAAAATACCAAACATGTCTGGTGCAAGTAGCGTAACAGTTCTATATACGTGCTAGTCGATATAAAGTGCTGATATATCTAAAGTGCAAATAGTGCTAAAATAAATTACCAAAGCCTGGATTGGCACTTGTGTCTGGTGTCCAAACACTCCTTTTTGTCAACCAGCCATGTAAGTGGGTGTCTGAATGGTGTGTTGCTTGTGTTTTGTGATCGGCACCATTATTTCTATTAACATACCACGTAGAGCTTAATCACGTAATAAATATGGTTTAACACTATTTATAAAATACTTTTTGTTACAGTAACAAAAAGACACAACCAGGGGTTATGTTGATGGTCGGTTAATCACCCTCTAGGGGCATGTGGCACTCTGCTACATCTCGTGCCATATTGCACCCCAGAGGATAATTAACGGACCTTTAACATAACCCCTTGTCCTGCCTTATTGCTTAAGAATCAGCTCATAAAGGGTGACGGTGTTCCTTTAATGTAATTTGTTTGCTCCTGAGGGTCTGTACTGGGGGAAGGTCTGATTTAGCTCACAGCCGCTGTCTTCTGGTGATCCTGGAACTATTCCTGAAGGACCCCACTCTACCAACCCAGTACTGTGTGCCTCCACACCATCTGATGTCCTGTCTGCTTGTTAGCATTTTTTAAAATGTATTTTATTAAAAATATTTAGAAAAAAATTACAAAGGATAAGAATACAAACGTATACAAAAAAAAAAAGTACTATACAAAGCTATGTTTAAGTGAACTTATATGAGAACGAACAAAAATAAAAACAAACCCATTCTGCCCTCCCCTGCTCAGTCGGACAGACCTGCCACCTGCCCTTCAAACTCCGGCAAGCGTCCGTCCCCCCCCCCCCCAAGATTAGAAATATGAGTCCTATAATTGAGTTACCTAATATTACAAGAAGTTGAAAATGTCCAGAAGAAAAGCATAATGCAGTTCCCAACTGGAACAAAACGAATCATGATTGAGGAAGGCCCTCATGTTCTCTAAGCAAAGTGCTTGCATAACTTTGGCATGCCATTCCAGTAAATTAGGGGAAGCAGATTCTTTACAGTGCCATCATATTACGTTCTTATTGTTAGCAGTTTTAACTCCTCTACAGTATAGCCTCTCTCAATGAAAAGAGAGATGCAAAGCAGTGCCACCAGAAGCAAGGGATTGTATCTCTCGTGTGGGGGAAGATGCAGCATTATCTGCCCAATAGGAACTGCACACACATATGCACGCTCGCGCGCACACACAGTGTTGCAGGGATGTTAAGTGCTGGCTAATCAGATGTACCACCAGACCACAGCAATATTCTCGCATCAGAGTCAAAACACAGAATGGTAGTGTGGCTAGTGGTCATGCACTAACAAGCTGACCCTTAATTCAACTTTTTAAGTATTATAAACGATTTACAGCTTTCTACTGTCAATCTTGCCAATTGTGTCTCACCTGCTGACTTCTAATGAAGATTATGTCCAGGGCCCTTAGTTCTCTGTGGTACTTCAGTTCCGATTTCTGTTGCAGGGCACCTAACCTTCTGTGGCAATGTTTGTTCATTCTTGTGGCATAGATTATCAATTTTGTTTGGCTAAATTTGAGAAACTCATTTAATCCTGTTACTGAAATGTTAATCTTAGCAAAACCTTGTCTCTACTTTATCAGAGCTTCCTGCAGTGATGAGTGAGGGTTTTCATAGGGCTTTGTTGCTGCAGTCCCTGTATGGGATCTGTGGTTGTCTCTGTCCTTTGCACAGTACCATCCTGTGTCTTATTGTCCCCTCTCAGCCCTGGTATCTCACGCTTACTTACTTCTGCATGTTCCTGTGCACGCTGATTAACAATAGATGGAGCAGAGTCTTCATATTTCATACTGGCTAATTTACTACTGTTTCCAACCTTCCTGGAATCCATTAGCCCTCTTGGTACTGTAACGTTTGATTTATTTTGCTCTTGAGGGGTGTGTCCAAGTGCTAGTGCACTTGAATCATTGAAACTGTTTCCTGTTTGCAGTCTCTCCAGTTTCTGTATTGAAGGTGTTTAATGGCTGTGCAGTCGTGCTTACCCCAGAGGGGTTAACCCCCTTAGGCACAATATTCTTTCCCCCTTCAGGACCGATCTGAACTGTCCTAGCAAAGTCTTTGACTGCTGTTGTGCTCATTTGTTCACTTGTAGTGTTATCCAGTTCAGCACTTGAGTGCTTGAGAAGCTCAGAGCCTGGGTTTGGGCTTGTTGCTATGGCAACGTGGTGTTTTAGCTGTTGGCGCACTCCTGGGATTGACAGACTAAAAAATGTAATTTTATATAATGCAGGAGAGGGTTTTTGAGAGTGCAAAGCGAATTCCTGCACTTCTAACTTTTTTAGCTATCTTGTCTAATTAGCTCCGTGATTTTTGAGATGCAGTTTGTATCGGCGACTGTGGTGTCAGTTCTGCGGTACCAATCAGCAGTTTTTCCCATAAGAGGAGCTTTGTAGGGATGATGCCAGTACCTTTCTATTGCTAGAAAGAAGTTTCTTTTCCGCAGTTACTATTGAAACTGCTATACTGGAGGAGTCTCTTGCTTTAAAAAGATTACCAGGTTTCTACACCTTACGGTCCCGGACTATCTGGCATTTGTACAGTAGAGGGGTCAGTTTCGTCGATTGTTACTAGGCATTCAATCTGTCTGGTAAGTCTTGCATTATTACCATCCAGTAAAGATGCAGTGCAGAAGCCTTCTCTGATTTTTTAAGCTCCTTTGTTTCCTGCACTCTGAGAAATGTTTTTGACATAAGGGTGAAAGGAAAAAGATGTACAACTTACCTTCTGCAATGATTTTGGATATTTATTCTCCATTCCGATCATGATAGCAAAGCAAAATGATACCTTTGACTACTTGTGGAAAAATAAGGGGTTGAAGAGTGCTCCCTAGCTCTGGAGAGTCGTCCCTCAGCTGGCTGGCATGTTGGATGTCTTGGTCACACTGGGATTGTACTGTATAGGATTTTTCCCCCTCATGAAACAGGATTGGCCCCAAATGAAAAATGATTCCTTTTTCATTTCATACAGCTGGGAAGCGAGTCACAAAAAAGGATTTTAAAATGTAACAAAAAAACACATTTGAGGGTAATTTTTCCAACACTTTCGTGCAGAATCCACCTAATGGGGTCCCGATGAGCCAGATAGATGTGTTGGTCTCTCTCCAGGCTGTCATTTTTGTGGCTTTTGTAATTTGTTTTATTTATTTATTTTAGGAAAAAAAATGGTGGTAAATGAAAAAGGATTATTCCAATACCAAAAATAATTCCTTTTTTGTTTTGTATAGCTATCCTGAAGTCCTTACTGAGCATGCTCAGAACAAAATTTTTCAAATTTTCAAGGTTTAAGTTTGGAACAGATTTATATATTTTTTTTTTTCACCAAACAAGCAAAAGGCACATCTGTGGGCCAGACCCTTTCTGCCCCAAAAATTCCACACCAGAACTCCAAACCATCAGGAATGTAGGCAAGTTCAAAGAGGAAAAAAAATTAAAAACTGCGATCCAATAAGTGAAAATTACTTTTTTGCACTATCCAGAACTCTGTATCCACACATCCACCCAAAATGAAACTTGGCACAGCTACAGATCTACCATACAAGACCGTGCATGCAAAATCTCATGCAAATTTGTTGAACGGTTGTGAAGTTACTAAAGTGCAAAATTTGGGGTTTAAACAGTCTTCACTTCTATGTTAAACTTGAAATTTAGCACTTTAATAACTTGCAACCGTTCAAGCGATTCGCATCAATGTTTGCATGCACCATCAAGGACCAAAGATCTCTGTGTGTGGCAAGTTTCAATCCGGGTGGGTGCAGAGATGGTCTGAAAAAATGTGAAAATAAAAGTTTTTTTGTAATTTCTTTGTCACGCTGCTGCTCAAAAATGGCTTAGGATTTATCATTTTGGTCTGAAAATTTTAGGGTAGAAAGGTCTTGGGTCACAGATGTGCCTTTTGAAGACTTGGTGAAAAAATATTAATCCGTTCAAAACTTATGGAATTTTAAAGTTTCCCATTATTTTCAATGGGAATTTCACTCTCCATTTAGATGTCCTGCTCGAAAAAGGATCCTTCGTCTCAAATAGGTAATCAATCCTTTTTCACACACGGGTCATCCTGTGACGCCATTCTGTTTTGGAGTTAGTGAGGTAAACAAAATCAAATAACTCAAAACAGATATGTGTTGAGTAGAAACCAACACACGTAGCTTACTCATTGGGACCCCCTCTGCTGGATTTTGCCCTTACCTGTTGAAGAAATGCCCTTGAATTTCTTTTTTCCAGATTATAAACCTTTTTTTCATGACGCGTGATATGAAAAAAGATTATTTTTCGTATCATGAGTCATAAAAAGGGATAGTTTTTCGTGATGGGAAATACTTTCCCTGGTGTCTAGTGGCCCCTGGCAGTGATGCTGACAGAGGTGCTCATGAACTGAAGGGGCAACCTTTTTTTCTTACCATATGCCACTTGGATATTACAACTGAGAACAAGCTCGATGCCTGCCTCATATAGTATATGCATTTTTTTGAGAACCAAGAAATATCACAAGTGGAACAGTAGAGGCATTCCCTTTATACAAATTGCATCTTATTTTATCTTGAAGTCAAGCTCCAGTGGTTTGGCTCAAGTCCACGAAAGATGTTTGAGTGATACGTCAACCTAATTTTCACGGCTTAATTTAGCTCATTTTATTTATTAAGAAAAATATCCAAAGTTTAAGTTAGCAGATGGTATAATTATTTCATAAGTATCAGAATATTTCTGACTACAGGGTTTTATTTACCTCTAAAAATTAATTAGCGTTTTGCTCATAAAAGTGCTACAACTTTGTGAAAATGCATAGCACTTCTCTCACTGTGTTTAACAAACACAACACTTCTAGAAAATCTTTATAAATACTTTCTGTACAGTTAGTATTGTCCCAAGAAAAAAACTGCTAATCAGTTATTTAAAACCCTGGACTAGTAAGCCTGAACACCGGCGATTGCTTGTATGTTTTTCGTTTCCACCATATGCCTTTATTTCCTAAAAGTTTCTGGCTTGTTTTAAAAAAATAAATAAATATAAAAAAATAGAATAAAGTTTCTTGATCTTCTATCAGTAAATTCAGTCATTTATATCGTAAGGCATGTGTCTGTTTATCTTAAATCACTGGCTTTTATAAATTGTAAATCACATTCTAAATCATCTCATGGGGAAAAAGTCTTCCAAATCCGAGAAACCAATTAATGTAAATATAGTCATATGACTGAGTTTAAAGAGGACAGGAAATTAAAACAAATGCTTGTGCCATCCAATGTATCCTGTCATTTGTTTGTCACATGTGTGATATTTTAACCATAAATAATGCATGTAAATATTAACATATTTTTATACTTTCTATTATCATTTTTTGATAATATGGTTTATTATGGAGCCGTTTCACTCAGTTTTCTGGCTGTCATGTCTGTGAAATGAGCAAGCCAATTTTGTACTTACGCGCCCATTTGTGCTCTGACACCACTGCTGTCTTCACGCTGTGTAGTGAGAGTCTAGCTGTCTGAAGATTCAGATTCAAGGGAGTGACACACAAGCTGGGTTTTACGATCTTTTTTTTTTTTTTTTTCCTGATCTGCAGCCATTTCTGATAGTAATTCTAGGAGAATTGTAAGCATTTTTGAAGACCGTTTGGGTTTTTTGTTTCCTTATATTTTGTGTGTGTTCCATGGCGAGCGGGGTTGCCTTTCTTATTTTAGCCACGTATAGTAACTTTGACACTCGTCGATTTGGATGGAAGGATATTTAAAAATGATAGAGCTGACGAATAGTTGAAAAATATGTAAGCATTAAGCCACAACGAAGGTGGCATCTAATGGTGGAGTAATGCTTGGTTGGGAGGGTTGTGGCCTGAGGTGGCAGGCCGAGTGCCTGCAACGGCACAACCATGCATTAATCCACCATTAGATGCCACCTTCTGAGTGGCTTAATGCACTTGTAACATGGTCATTTTTGTTTTACTGTTTGAACACTGTTCTGTGTATTGCTCAGTACATAAGGAGAAAACACAACTTATTTGCAAATCTGTTGAGTGCACTTCCCTGCCTCCTCGGATCTCCCTACATCCATCTATTCAACAACTGATGTGCTGAACAACAACCCTCTGATTTTGCAGAATGACATATCAATTGACGTTTTTTTTTTTTGGGGGGGGGCTCTCGATTTCACACGGTAGTTACTTAACTACGGTGCTTAGGAGGTCTGACTTTGGTGATTCTCTTCGTGCCGCGATCTCAGGTGCAGAAACTGTAGCAAATGATTTACATATCTGCTCAGCTCCTTAGTCTCCTCATCAGTTGTCTGATATTGCACAAACACTTGTCAACAGGATTCTCTCACTAATAGAGTGCAATTTGTATGTAAATAACTCAATCTCCCTATCATCGTTCACTGCGATTTCTATGGTGATTACCTGAACGCTGTACAAATGTGCCGTCTCACCTGCTTGCTTTCTACACTGTCGGTCGGACACAATTTGCTGGTCACGGCTGCCATCTTCCGTGCGATGGTGTCGGGCACTTGAGTAGGTGGGTGGAATAGACAAGAAGTTCTGTTCATCCGCCTCTCATGTAACCCCTCATTACTGCTTATTCTTCACTCTGTGGCACTCATTAGTACTTCACTTTGGGGACGGCATTACTGGTGGATTAATGCTGTCTCCAAAGTACACCACCTGATGCATTTCGTCCAATGGATAGTGCCGATTTTGTGATCACTATCTATGCCATGGTACAAATGGTATTAGTTGTGACTGATAAAATATTCATATGGGATTGTCCACTTTGTTCCAAAGTATTTATAGTGTGTACTTGTTGGTTATTTAGAGCAAATGGCTGGTCCAATAAGTTCATGGTGTGAAACAGTGTTACAATCATTATTTGGATTATTACACAAAATAGTTTTTACACACGCGTTTGACAGCATTTTAGAAGTTTTTATTGCAGTATTGTTAAAAGATGGAAGAGTTATTCATTATCTACTAACCTTGGCGCGTGTGTGTGTGTGTGTGTGTGTGTGTATATATGTATATATGTCTGTGTGTATATGTTATATATGTGTGTGTATACACACACACACACACACACACACACCCCTTTGACTTGCACAGAAATGCATAACATGAGAAAACAGAGAGGCGGTTATTGGACACAGCTACCAAGCTCAAAAACGTGCAAAAGTCCATAGCAAAAACCAGGAGTAGAGCTCAGGTAACACACAGAGTAACATGAGAAGCACAAAATATGCTGGTCTGAGTGATCAAATTAGTTCGTTAGTGGGACTCGTGACAACTTTTGGTTCACTTCTTTGTAAATATGATTACAAGACTTGAGTGTTTTTTTTTTAAATAAATGGCTTCAAATGCTCATCATATTTCAGAGAAAAAGGCTGATGTAATGTCCATTGAAAGCATTCTGAATGTGCCTTGTGCATCCTGCTGTACTCATGTATTTTATTGTAATTTTTCCGATTTTATGACCAAACATATCACTGCCTACATATACTGCTGAAATGCATTAAACATAGGTCCTGTTATAACCTGCACATTCTCATTGAAGCGATTGTAACGCAAATGACTGAGACGGAGTTAACCCCTTCCCCCAAAAAAGGGAACTAATCTACTGCCTTACAGTTTGACCAGATATAATCTGTCACACACACACACAACTGAAATAACGATTGTGTAAGACTGTGAGTGAAGTAAAGCTGAGATTATAGTTAATGGTATTAATAATATAGGTTCAGAGATGTCATTCACAAAAATACGTATCGGCAAGACAGCTGACTGCATTAGCATTTTTTTTTTTTTGGGGGGGGGGTACAGCAAAGATGCTAAATCATCAGTCATGTTACTTAGGATACAGTGTTTTGAAAGAGGAGTTGCTTACATTGTAGCTCGGGATGAAGCTGTGCAGTTTGTTTTACTGCTCTGTGATGGTACTATAGTCATAAAATTGGAGCAAACCTCGCTGAACAAATATGCCACATTAATTTGGGAACTAGAAAGCTTCTGAAAATACTCTCGCCTGTCATATGTCAGCATGGTCGCATGAGATTTTCTGGGCTGTCGCACCTCAGGCGTCCCCGAGACAGCTGCAACAGAGAACCTGTGATGAATGCAGCACAGGTCAGTAGTTGAGCACCAAAGGAGCCCCTGGGACAGCTGTGCCAGGCCTTAGCAGTAGTAGTCGGGTTAAACGCATAACAGCTCCTTAAACTTAACAGTCAGCTATGGTAATGGCTGAAGAAGGAAATATACATAAATATGTATGTTAAAAGTCTGTTTGAATTAATGATTGCTTGGTAAAAAAACTTGCGAAATGTATGATTGGACACAATTCATTAAACAAAATGATAAAATTAATTGTGATTTAAGGTACAGTAACTATGGACATAAACCACATAATGGCAAGCATCAGTCACGGGTAAAATAAAAGGTCTAATAGAAAATCGATTATCAACTACATGTCTGAGACATTATCAGCAATTTACCTTATTCTCTGTAAATCAGGCTTTGAATTTGAACCCAGCACAACACAAGAGGAAATACACAAATGGCAATGTCACTGGTGATGACATCCTGTCTGATGCTCTCGACCCTTAAAAAAAAAAAAAAGTAATTATTTTGTGAGGCAGTGTACACTTGCAATCAAACAGCCCAAAAATGACTAAGGAGGCAAAGTAATGTGAAAAATGATTGTAATTACAGTCACCCCATAAAAAAACAGAAAAAAAAACCGTAAATCCTTTCCCCTTTAAGCATCAAATCCAGCATCCAGGCACTTTAACATCCTCCCAGTGCATGTTTTAAGATATTAAATTACAAATACATAAATGTGAATAAGATTGTAGAAACACTTAAGTCAAACCTCAGAGGAAATTCATATCAGAACCTTCTATTTGCAGATCTGATTGGGGGAGGGGAGGTTCATACAGCAATAGTGTGTCTGTTAACAAAAAAAAAAGTTTCTCCAGTACTTGGATCTAGCCGAGATCCAAACATGTATCCAGCATTAGTACTGAGCTGCACGTTAACTAGCAAAAGAAAAGCTTATTGTAGCATATGGGCGCTCCGGTTGGGGGGGAAATATTCAGATCATGAAACCTAGTACCTGTTTAATCAAGATAAAAGATATTCTACTTTTCAAATATGTATAGTGACTGTTTTTTGGTACAAAAATACTAACTTTGTGTTTTGCAGAGACACAAGTAAGAGATGGACTTTAAAACGCCAAGTTAGCATCTCGCCCTTCCTTCTAGACAGGTAGGGAGGTAGGTAGGTGGATGGATGGATGAGGGAGATAGATCAGGTGATCACTGGCTCACTGTTCGCATTCAAGTTGGCTGCACAATGCCAGCTACAGTGTGGCTACACTATCCATAAATGTCCCTTTGTTTCTATGCAGAGAATGCAGGTGAATGGCTCCTCTGGCTAAGTTGGGCACCCTGAATTTTGAGGTACTCCTAAAATGCATTTCTGGCATTTTTAATTTTTTATCTGTATCCTGTCTTGATGAGCTCAAGTCAAGTTCAACCCCCGCAGTACTGCATGTGGGGGAACGGATACTCTCCTGCTCTGGGCTGCATCTGAGTGCACAGACCATGTGAGTTAGGGGAAAGAGATATAGCTGATGTTACTTCCAGTGTCATACAGTTTGCACTATTTGTTCTAAAATACTTTGTTTGAATTGGCATCTCCTCACAAAGGTGTGGAGATCAGAAAACCAGACACACCGCCATCCTCATTATAGTCCTGTGCCCTCTGCTCACTGACTCCCCACCCCACCTGCGAGAGGCCCCCAGCCCTCTACCCTCTGTACACTATCCCCCACGCAGCTGAGCTGCTTCCAGTCCTGTATCTTCTGCACCCTATCGCCCTGCCGAGCTGCTCAAATTGCTAGTTTTCCCTGTTACTGTATACAGACATTATTGTAAATGGTGTTTAAGTTGAAATGAGTGTCTGCCCCAATGCATATAGTAAAATATCCCTGGTATTGTAACAAAACTGGAGCAATGCAAGATGGAAAACAGCATTCACTCGTCTTGTTGTTCTTTCAAATCAAATGTTGAGCACGGGGGGACATGGACAGACTTTTTCTGCTTCAGTCCGACCAGTACCCTTTTTTCAGTTGCTTATCTTCCAAGATGCTTGAAAATCCACTGGAACGGCACTGTGTGAAAGTGGAGATGCTGGATGTAAATGACAGCTTGCCACGGTTTCCAAGGGAAATGTCATTATAGATCAGTGAAGCAGCCAGTTTAAGGACCAGTTTTTCATTAGATGCGGCACAGGATCTCGACGTGGGAACAAATTATTAGTTCACCTATCCACATAGCTCAAATGATCATTTTGCTCTGAGGAGAAGAGCCCAAGATGATAGTGACAAAGTGCCTGAGACTGTTTTTTTTTTTTAAGAAGGTTTTGGACAGAGAACAATGTGTACCCCATTTAATATTAACAACTATTGATGGTGGTGACCCTGTGCAATCTGGTACTATAAACATCACAATTAAGGTTCTCGATGAAGAAAACAATGGACCCACGTTTAGTCATTCTACAAGGTTAAACTTCCAGAAAATGCACCTGTAGGAACGGTTGTGATCCAGCTCAGTGCCACTGACCTTGATGAAGGTGTCATTGGAGAAATAGGTTATTTATTCAGTTGGAGTTGCACTTTTGGCAAAGTGTATAAGATGTTTAGTGTGCACCTTCCCAGACCGGGGAGATCAAGACAAATGATGTGTTGGATATTGAAGAATCCAAAGAATTATACCATCAAGGTAAGAGCCAGAGACCGAGGCACACAGGCTACTAAAGATCACTGTACCATCAAGGGAGAGCTGATTGATATAAATGACAGTCCCACTGAGGAAATTATAAACTCCTCATCCACCCCGGTTCAAGAGTATGCACCTCCTAGGACTGTTGTGGCTTTAATCAGTGTAAGGGGTAGTGATTTCAGAGAAAATGGTTGTACACGTCGTGAGCTAGCTCATAACATTTCATTTACTCTCATTTCAGGATTACTACTCTTTGGTCACTATACTTGAATCCTGAGACAACACCTGAACATAACATCAAAGTTAAAGCCACTGATCCAGGCTCTCCTATATTATCAGCCCAGATTGTCCTTTACATTAAGGTATCTGAGGTAAATGACAACTAGCCACATTTTTTTCACAGCCTTCCTGTACAGTGCATATAGAGGAAGACAATTCACCGGGATCTTTCATTTGTTCATTGTCTGCCTCTGACCCCGACAAGGGCGAGAACTCCAAGCTTTTCCTATGCCATCTTAGATCGTGTCTCATAAAATTAAGGATATGCCTACTTCATTTTTTAGATCAGTTCGGAAAATGGCATGGTCTACAGTGCACTTACGACTAGGAAGAATCACAGATTGTCCAGATGCCGGGAGCTTGCCACCTCAAAATATTATTTGTGGTGTCCTGACTGCGTTGCCCCCCCCCCCAAAAAAAAAAATTGTATGACAAGGTGGAGAATAAAGACTTAATTACCATTCTCGCTCCCTCTCCCCAACTCCCACATGTATAAAAGCAGGATGCATTGGCTTATCATTCCCCCTTATTTACTCCCCACTGGCAGGTAGAACTGTGGCAGTCGGTGATTAAATCTAGCACTGAGGATTGCTTGGCTGATTGATTGATTTGAAATTACTGCAACCATGATAACCCCATGAGATACATCATCTTATTTTCTTGGTACCAGGAATGATAGCAGCAGTCAACAGATTAACCCTTGCTGCGCCACTGACATGTATACATGTCCTGAAAACCTTATGTTCTAAATCTTCTACATGGCAGTTGGTGACACCTGTTACCTCCACTGAATAGTGGAGACAGCCTTCATGGGCTATTGGCCTTCTTGACTGTCTTAAATAACTTTAGTATTAACATCTGGCAGCCTAAGGGTTAACACAGTCCAGCACAAATTGTTGTATGACACACATTGAGTAAGCAAAACACAGCTTTTCTTTTGTTTTTGGTGCAGGGACTGTTGTAAACAACAGTCACCTGAGATGATCGTCGGCTTGTCCTTTTTTTTTTTCCCCCCTGACAGATTAAAGAAACGTACCACCAAAATTATTTTCTTTCATTTTATGCCCAACTTTGGCATTTTTACAATGTAATAATTATCTTTTTGGTTTTGTTACTGCAGCACAAGACACTATGCAGACTTCACCTACAGTTGCTCTGAATTCCATGCAGCTTTGTCTGAAATTTGGAAAGATACGGGAGGATTGTTCCTCACAGCTCTGCTTCATTATAGTATAGCTGGAACTATGGATAGTTCGCAGAAACGGATAAAGTACTGCTTTAATTACCCAGATTGTGACTTTCAGTTAACACCACAGCTGTATTGATGGACAAAACTGGCTTATTAAATTAGTCCACTTTAACGGTGTACAGTCCTTTCTTTTATTTCCTGAACTCGCTAAAGAATTAAAGATCAAATGCCAGTGTTTTACAGATTTACAATAAACGCAGGAATTCAAGTCCCTGTGTCATGATTAGTTTCCTGAAGATATCATGCTGTTTGTTTTTTGTGGTTTTCTTTAAATCAGCGCTGTTAATGTGCTCTGCAGTAACTGAAAACAGTGAAGATTTTCCTGTCCCTATCAGTGAATGATGACATCATTCCTGTCCAGCCTGTTGTTGCAGCAGTGAAGTCCTTAATTGCCTGTAGTAGCTGTTGCACTTCCCAGTCAGAGCAATCTGTAGGGCTAATTGTCTTTACTCCAAGTGTGCTACTAATCCACCTGGTTTGTGTTTAGATAGATTAGGTTACAATAGATCATTCTGTTCTCATAAAGAGTTGGTCATTTGTGTTTCAGTGAGTAACTGAAGTGGTATAAATGACTGTCTGTGAGAAGTCTCCAGTCTGTATCATAGCAGAGTTCTGTCACATAAAAACTGTGCATTGTTATTTGCCTATATAAATCCAGGATTGTTTAATGGATATAAAATAAATCTAAAGTTTGTCATAGAAGTAGTATGTCCTTGATGTAGCCTCCATACATATGTTCATGTGAGAGCAGCATTATGTCAGATTGACAAACGGGTGTCTACCATAGTTTGCTGTTTCAGGAACCTGTACAGTATGAAGTCTCAAAATTCATTTCTCTGAGGGAGTCTATGTGGAAATACATCATGTATGCGTGTAACTAGACATACTGTATGTCATCCTGATGCCCCTCAATTGAGGCTACTGCATTCTACTTCCCACTGCCCCCCCCAGTCAGGGCCAGTGTCTCCTGTTGCCCCCTGTTCCAGTCTCCACAGACAGGACTGCTGTGTTCTACTAAGCCCTAGAGTCCCAGGGCCTCTGTCTCCACAGTTGGGGCTGCTGCACCATGCCGCCCAAGGCCACCAAAGGTGGGACATTTGCCGCCCCCTTCTGCCCACTTCCACTGCCCCCAAATGGGCAGGGCCGCTGCATTATGTGCAGTCTGTCTTATACTTAGGGCTGCTGTACCCTGATGCCACTCTTTGTCCTGCCACATGGTCGTGGCATCTGCACTGTGCTGTCCTCTGTCTCTGCCAACACATGCAAGGCTGCTGCACCCTGCAGCCATGTTGACACATTCAAGGCTGCTGTGCTCTAGAGTCTCATGGCACCACAGAAAAGGCTGCTGCACCCTGCTACCCTCTGTCCCCACCGTATCACACAAGATGAAAGTGCTTTTTCTTTCGAGCAGCTTGGGTAACGTAGCAAAGGATCTGACTCTGGTGGCAGGGAGCAGCATGAAGCAACAACTCTAACTGTGGTATCAAGAGGCTCTGTGATGCAGCAGGGCACAGTGGTGCAGAAGTTTTGACTGTGGGGCAGGACACAGTGGGGCATCAAGGTACTGCAGCCCTGACTGAGACAAGGTACACATGTTGCAGCTGCCCTGCCAATTTGGGGCAGTCCAGGGTACAGCAAAAGCCCCACCTTTGGTGGCCTGGGGCAGCATGGTGCAGCAGCCCCAACTGTGGAGGCAGAGGCCCTGGGACTCTAGGGTGTAACAGAGCACAGCAGCCCTGTCTGTGGAGTCTGGAACAGGGGGCAACAGGTGGCATTGGCCCTGCCTGTGGTGGGGGGCAGAGGGAAGCAGGGTGCAGCAGCCTCAGTTGAGGGGCAAGAGAAAAGGGGCATCAGGATGACTTGTAGTACGTCTAGCTACACACATACATGACATATTTCCACACAAAATCCCTTGGAGAACTGAATTTTGAGAGTTCATATAGTACATTTTCCTGAAATAGCAAAGTGTGACAGACACCTGGTTGTCAATCTGACCTAACAATATTGTTCTCACATGAACATATGTATGGAGGCTGCATCAAGGACACACTACTTCTGTGACTTAAACTTTAGATTCCTTATAGATCCATTAAACGACCCTGGGTTTATACAGCCAAAAAACAATGCAGAGTTTTGATGTGACTGAACTCAGCTGTGATACAGACAGGAGATTTCTCACAAACACTCATTTATACCACTTCAGTTACTCACTGAAACACAAATGACCAACTCTTTATGAGAACAGAATGATCGATTGTAACCTAATCTATCTAAACACAAACCAGGCGGGTTAGTTGCACACTTGGGGTAAAGACGATCAGCCGTACAGATTACTCTGACTGGGAAGTGCACCAGCTACTACAGACAGTTACGGACTTCATTGCTGCAGCAACAGGCTGGACAGGAGTGATGTCATCACTCACAGATAGGGACAGGAAAATCTTTACTGTTTTCAGTTACTGCAGAGCACATTAACAGACGCTGATTTGAAGAAAACCACAAAACCAAACAGCATGATATTTTCACGGAACGCTAATCATGACACAGGGACTTGAATTCCTGTGCTTATTGTATATCTGTAAAACACACACTCCAGGAAAGGGATTTTTATCAACCTATGTTCATAATTGCTGCAAGAAGATTTCCACTGTCGGAGACCCCCCATTCCAGATTAACCCCATTGATGGTGACTGGCAGCATCCTCTTCACTGCATCTCTTCCAGTCACTGTCTGAGTCGCAGCTGAATCCACAATATTAATAAATACAAGACAGTGTTTTGATATAGCGCCTCAGTGCACGAGCATTACTTTCATAGACTCTGGGGGATGACCATGGTTATAACTAAACCCCCACTGTGGCTGAATGTGCTCTTACTCTGGGAGAATACAGGACTTGGCAGACACAGCACCCCTCTATGGCACTGCAGCTGCAACAAACTGTGGTTATTTGGACCTGCTGTCCACCTCTCATGGGTGAAAACAGACCCTGCCTGGAGGTTGGTGCCTCAAAATATTATTTGTGATGTCTTGTCTGACCTTCCATTGTGTGACAAGGCAAAGAATAAAGAGTTGAGCCAGATACGATTGCTATTTCTCACCCCCGCCCCAGCTCTGACAAGTGTAGAAACAGGATACACTGGATCATCACTCACCCCCAATCTTGTTTACTCCCTGCTGGCAAGCAGAACTGTGTCGGCCCGTGATTGACACTGAGGACAGACTGATTGATTTGGGATTAACCAGGATAACCCCATGAGATGTAGCATCTCGTTTGCATGGGGGTCCCAGAGAGGATAGCAGTAGTCAGCAGGTTAACCTAGTCCAGCAGGAATTGTTGCATGACACACATGAGTATGCCAAACACAGCTTTTCTTTTGTTTTTGGTGCAGAGACTGTCGTAAACAATACTGACATGAGATTATTGGCGGACAATCCATTTATTTATTTATTTATTTTTGTTTCCTGTCTGACAAAATAGATACACACCTCCAAAATTATTTGGTTTTATTTTAGACCCAACTTTGACATTTTTATAATGTAATAATCATCTTTTTGTTACTGCAGCACAACACATGGTGTGGACTTCCTTTATTTACATTAGCTCTGTATCCCATGCTGCTTTGTATGAACTTTGCAATACTATGGGAGGATTGTTCTCACTGCTCAGCTTTCCTATCGTGTTGATGTGACTATGGATAGTTCGCAAAAACAGATACATAAAGTATTGTTTTTACCCGGCACGTGACTTTCAGTCGGTAACAGCTGTATCAACAGAACTTGGCAGTGTACAGTCCTCTTTTGTTTTGTTTTACTTCCAGAACTCTCTAAATAATTAGGTTTTGATATCCAACTAAGGGGTATTAAACAGTTTTTTTAAAGATTTATTTTCAGCTAATAAAACTGCACCATGTAGCCACTACTAAGATGCAACAGACGCTGTAGAGAGGGAAATTGTCAGGGACATTGAGTAACTTTATGGCAGAAGAACTTTTTTTTTTTTTTAAAGTTTCTGAAGCTTGCTCCAGGAAAACTGTTAAAATAAACATGCAGTTAAATGATAGGACAGTTCTTTTATTTGTTGCTTAATTCTTGTATCCTACTTTGCTGAGTGACTGCATCGTGGTAACACAGTGCACTCCGTTCCTGTACTTCAACATGTTGAAAAACCAGAAGCCTAGGCTGTCGGGCTCACTGTCAGCAGGAGGATAGGGAAAAACTGGCTCCAATCTTCTGTTTCTTTCCTTGCTGGCCCCTAGATGGGTCCTGCGAATCATTGTTGTTGGGGTGGGGGAGAAAAACTAAACAGCAAATACAAGCAAGCAGACATTCGACATTGACATCAGGCATAATTGTTTGTAGATTTCAGTAATTCAGGAGTACCCATATTTTACATTTTATGACATGTCAGTGTTCAGCACAAATGTTTTGTGAAGTGATAACTGATTTGATGTTGAATAAAGATGACAGTGGTGTTCTGTTTAATGAGCAGATGGTGCACATCTATCAAAGTGATTATACAAAACTTTCTTTTGCTGAAATTTTTCTCAAGCCTTTCCCCATGCCAAGGAACCATATTTAAGACTGACTATAAGCTGCACTGTGCGAAAGCTTATTAGCATTATTTGAAAACAAATTTCTGAATTCTGTAAGAGCACTAGTTTCTCTGTATGCATTATGTTACAGGATACATCATTTACTGTATATGTGTCTCCAAGGGTTAATTAGGGTAAAAAGACCACTAGCTATTGAAAACCATTAACCACTGTCAGCTTTGATTCATCTACAATTGTCATATGACATTGACAGCACCCCCTTCTTTGGTTGACTTTAATACCAAACAACATGCTATTGGTCTTCCTCTTGTTCAGTAATAACTACAGATGTTAGAGTTTTAATTCACCAGCAGAGTTAGTGCAAATTTTGGGAAATTTTCAATTCTTGAATTCTTTGTGAATTTCCTGGTGGACACACCAAGTTCATCAATGAATTTTTATATAATTCCATAAAATTCCTACCCCTGCCCACTGTGGTGTAATGTCACCCCCTCCCACTTCCCAAGCACTTTTAGATCTTAAACCGCCCTCCTATCCTCCAGTTCCATGCTAGCACCCTTCTCCCTCCCCCCTTCTCTGGTGACTATATTATAGGGATGCGGTCATGCCCCTGTAGTAAGGGTTTAATCATCACTACTTCTATGTTAAACTCAAAATTTAGTATTTTAATAACTTCACAAATGTTCAAGCGATTGACATTACATTTTGTATGCATTATCAGGGACCAACGATCTCTTGATATGGCAAGTTTTGTTCCATTCAGATGTGTGAGTGCAGTAATGTACGGAGTGTAAACAAATTTGAAAATTACTGTTTTTGGTCAAATTCTTTGTCACGTCACTGCATAAAAATGGTGTGGAATTTTGGTCTGAAATTTTTAGGGTACAAGGTCTTGGGTTACAGATGTGTCTTTTGAAGATTTGATGATAAAATGTTACTGCATTCCAAAGTTATTAAATGTTAAAGTTTCCTATTATTTCCTATGGGACCAGTTAGATGTCCTGCTCGAAAAACATTTTTTTTTTTTATCGCAAATGCAGAATCCTTTTTTGCAAACATGTAATCCTTTGCTGCAAATGCAGAATTTTTTTCCACGTTGTCTCCATCGCATGTTCAGTTAGCGGTGGCAGCAAAATTAACTTAAAAAAATACACAGGTTTACTAGACAACAGTTGTCTTTAATCGGGACCCGTAAAATCTGATTCTGGGGTTAGTTTTTCGATAAGTTAAAGATGTGTTTTTTTTTAACATGCGGAAATCTATTTTGCAAACTTCAGGGAAAAAAAGGCAAAATGAGATCCTTTTTTGCTATTTGTGAAAAAGGATTTTCTTTTTTCACAAATCATGAAAAAAAGGAATCGTGAAACAGGATCCTTTTTTGCAAATTGGGAAAAAGGATTTTCGTTTTTCAGAAATTGGGGAAAAGGGAACAGCGGAAAATTATTCTTTTTCGCAGTTTGCAAAAAAGGAGTTTTAAGACAGCTGTTTATTTGTCACTGCACAGTTCACAAACTGTTCTTGATGTTGGGCTGAAATTTCCAAGGAACAAAGGGCTTGCCCCACAGATGTCCCTTTTGCTGGTTTGGTGAAAATATATTACTTTGTTGTGGAGTCCTGGGGGGTTAAATTTTGGTTAGTTTCCCATAGGATAACTTTGTAATGTGAGGTTTACACACTTGTTTCTTTGTCACTATGCTGTGAAGAAACGGTTTGCAGTTTTACTGTGAAATTTTCAGGGTACAAAGGGCTTGTGCCACCGAAATTCCTTTTGGTGGTTTTGTGAAACTATATTAATGTGGTGTCTAGTTACACGCGTTTCAAAGTTTGCTATGTTGTCTATAGGATAAAATTGGAATGTGAGTTTTTTTTTTTTTTTTTTGGTGCTGCACACTACGGGATGCAACGCAGGGCTCCCATGTGCAAATACGGATACCATTAAGGACTAATCTGGGCCCTGCGCTTCAACAGGGAAATAAGGATGCAATTACAATCTCTCAAATTATGGATGGATGGGGCCCTCCACTGCTACAAGCAAATAAAGCTACAATTATATTTTTTCAAAAAGTGAGGAAATTTGTTGCAAAAAAAAAATTAATTAATGCATCAGTTAGGGTTCCAGTGACAAAAGTTGGGAAATGTGTTAGTGTTTCCAACCTAAACACCCAACCCCACCCTGCACACACCAACAGGCATCGGGATGTGCCTTGCGGTTGTGAGCACTTACGCTCACCCCATTTTTCTATACTGTACTCGTCTCCGCTTATTTTCTCATGGAATGGGGGTGAGTGTTAGGGCTGACAACCCCAAGGCACACCCCTGACTCCTGTTAGTGCGTGCATGGTGGAGGTGGGGTGTTAGGGTTGGAAACCCTAGCATTTCATTTTTCTGAACTTTTGTCACTGAAACCCTAACTGATGCATTAATACAGTTTTTTGCGATGAATTTGTATATTTGTATATATGCATGAGGTTCAGTTGATTGTTGAAAAAGATTTCAGAATTCTGCACTAATTTTGGCATTGGTTGATACACATCTAACACTTTTATTGCTGATTAAATATACTCTTGAGTGTGGAAGGACAGCATATTACAAAGGTTACAAAACGTGGTGGTGTCCCAACTGAATGAGGAACTTAAGGATCACAAACAGATGCCTGAAGTTGTACTATAAGCTATTATACTGGCATATAAAACTTAAACTTGAGCCCTTGTTATAAGCTTGTTTTTCCTCATTGTGCTTTGCAGTGAGAAGGAGCACCCCTGTTATAACATGTGCAGTATAGAATACAGTATATTACAGCCAAGTGCTGCAGATACAGGTATTGTTAAAGGACTTCCCTGCTCACCTGGCTTTAGCACCAGACCTGGCTGCTACTTGGTGGCTCACCATTGCAGAGGCAGCTGGCTAGCTGACACTGAAGGCGGAGCTGGCTGCTGCAGGGCTCTGGACTCCCAAAGCAAGCCAGGCAACAGGCTGTCCAGACTGTTGTTGGCCTGCTGGTGGTACGTGGGAACCTTGCTGGCGCTCGATCAGGATGCATTTTATGCAGGTGCAGTCCTTGACCGGGGCTGCGAGACTGGGCCCCCTGTGTACAGGTAGGGAGACCATAGCCATTCATCGTCTCCTCCTCCTTGTCTTATACAGAACTGTTGCATGTGAAGCCCCTTTAGCAAAGTGTGGGTCTTTGCAAGACCATGAACTTGAGTGTGGTCCTTGCAGGATGAGAGTCCCTGAGTCCCTGGTCCTCGAAGTGGGATGCAAGACCTGAGGGGTGTGGCAGGACCTTGCAGGTTGTGGGTGCTTGTAGCAGGGTGTGGTTCCTACTTGCAATATGCGGGTCCTAGTGTTCTTTGGGTGAGGATTGAGATAATATAGAACAGTTATGCTGGCTTGGCAGAATAACAGAGTTTTGTGTGATAAGGGCAAGTACAGAAGAGCCAACCCGGGACCGTGAGGAAAAAAATGGCGAAAGCCAAAATGGTGACTCTTTGGGGGGTTCTTTTGTGGGGGGCGTACTTTATATATAACTCCGAGGTCGCAGCACTTTGGGGAAAGGGTAAAAATTTAGCACCGTTCCATTTTCGCCTTTCTTCACTTGGTGTCGCTCTTTTTGTTTTTGCCCTGTTAAGTGGCTACTGATAATAGCTGCAGCAGAAGTGAGAGGATGCCATTTGAGCTGAACTGTGTTCAGGGTGCTATGACAGTACACTACACCCTGTAACTGGCACCTTATTACATGAAGTGTCTCTTCTCTCTTACCCTCTGTCTGACAGCAAAATAATTCACTCACAGCTAGCCCTATAGGACTGGTGGTCAGTTGTGGAGCTCGCCTACTGATGCTGCTTCTGTGAGTTGGTGGGAGGGGAGTCAGTACAGCCAGCATTTGTGTTACCTGTTTTAAACTTTATTCCAAAAGGACAAATATAACAAAAAACAACTGTTAACATGAACATTCAGAATAACAGTGAAAGGCCTACCTGTCCTGAAAATGTTTTGGGAACAGGTATTAACAGAGAAATTTACGATGATACATAATCATATAAGATAGTTAAAGTAATTACAAATTTAGACAGAATGAACCAGATATAAGCCTGGGCAGCATACAATAAAAGTTTACATTACGTATTTAACAATAAGGTGTCTAGAATATCCCATCTTTTTTGGTAAACCACATGGGAATTTCTCATTGAGCAAAGCATTTTCTCCATTCTTAGGGCTTCTGGGGTGGCATTATGCCATTCTTCATGTGGGTAGTATCAAATCCAACCAGTATTTAAGAATTTTTTTTAAAGCCATAGCTGCAGTAAGAGAAATATATTTCCTTTTGTCCGATCAAAAAATTCCAAATTGAGCCCAATTAAATTTGTGGGGTGAATGCAATCTGCAGTCCTAATAAGGGATCAAGCCTGACTTGGATCTCTTCCCAGAGAGTTTGTGCTGTGGGACAGTCCCAAAAAATGTGCTTAAAGAGGAACTGTCATCAACAGAATTTCTTAATGTCTGAAAGCCCATAAAAAGCTAATTTGATTGAGCCATTGTGTTTATCAGTGAGTCTTTGCAGTACAGAGTTATTCATATGTAAATCACCCTGTAATTAAGGGCTGGTGGCAGCCATATGTTTTGGGCCCCGAGAGGAAATGATGTCACCGAGGGCCTAGGTCCTACTTTGACTGTATTTAATCCAACAGATTAAATAGGAAATCAACTGTTTTATTGTGTTTTAAGGTGGTATTACACTACTTTCTACATCTGTAATTTTGTATGTGCATTGAAACTAGTGAGTTATCACCTTTACATTTCAAACTGTTAGTAAAAATAATCTATTTTCAGGATTGCTTTAATCTCTAGGCTATACTGCCAGCTGATCATCAAAAACTACACATCTCAAGGCTGGCTGTGTGGTGCCAACAGGTATTTGGACCCCATATCAGGATTTCTAAACCTTGGCTGTGTTCCTGTCGGTCCAGATTTCTGGGACTGCCACAGAACCGACTTCTGTCTTTTTCCGTGCCCCTAGATTAATTGCCACAAGTGTTGTCTGTGTGCCTGAAAGCACACACTGGCTCTGCTGTGCTATATTTTAAATGAAACTTTTGCCCACACTGCATTTTGTACAAACTGTGTAGTGTTGTTTCCTGAGCCCTGCACTGTGAGGAAGCAGGAAGAGGAGCTGTAGTTCTCTAGCAGAGTCTAGGAACTACAACTTGGTTTCAAGACAGAATTCTTTGTTCTGGGGTGTACTCTCCTCTAGTTTTGAAACCCACGCTATTGTGGGACCTGCACTTTTAATTTTAATTTGTTTTTAGAAGCATTCTGCTTCTTTGTGCTCCGTGACCCCGTGATTCAGTTCCGGGTCATGTGACATACACTTAAGTGCACCCTGTGGCAAGCCCGCGCAGGGCGAGCGCACGTCATCGTGCGCAGAAACATGCATGTCTGTGTGTGTTTTGCATGTTTGGAGGGTGAGGAGGGAAACCCCAATAGTAGCCTTGATAAACACTCTGCAGGAGGTAAGATTTAAACTCCGTTTAAACTACGTGGTCTTAAGTCTGTGTCCTATTAAACACAATGAATGACACCAGCATTGCGGTAGAGGATAGGATGGGCTTGAAATGTTTCTTGTTTGATGTACTGTTTTAATTCCCACAATACCCAAAATAAAGTGTTTCAATGCTTCAGGTGCACACAAAATGAGGATATGGTTCAAGAAATTGGCCTCTTCAGCTCGAGACGGAGCACACTTGAAAAAAGCCACATTGAGATGTCAAATTGCCTATTTAATGCAGCTATATTAGATTCTACTACTAAACATAAAAATTACATTAGTACACAAACCCACAATGAAATAAATCTATCAGATTGCATCCGTTCGGATAGCTCTAAAATCCCATCGGTGCAGCAACATAAAAGAGCTAGAGAGGAGGACGGACTCACAGATGCAGAAAATACCTGGTACCAAGTTCAGAGCAATAAGGTTGCTAAAAAAGGCAGGAAAGCTACAAAATTCAACACTCAAATCAATAATTATTTTGACCCTGTTAAAGATCTGGTCAAGGAAGACAATCTACCCACCCCCTACCATTAGTGATGTTACCACCTGTACACGGTAGCTCTGAGGTATTAACAACAGAGGCAGGCTCCAACCTTGATATAGTTCCAGAAAATCAAGGCACATCAGAAGATCTTGTGGATCTGGGAGAGATTGATGTACCTGAACCTAAACAAATATATGTTTTAGGTGATTCTATAGTTAAACAACTTGATCGGCCAATCTGTGAACCTGACAAAGGGAACCGAACTGCCTCCTGTTTTAGAGGAGCAAGCATTAAGGATATAACAAAAATGACAAGACGGAGTCTAATAAACAATGGTGAAAAACCTTTATTATACATGCAGGGGTTAATAATATCTTGAATCAGAACATCCAGAGCATCAAAGAGGAATATGTGGGCCTAACACCCTGTCTGAAATGGAATGTCAGATGGCTTTTTCCGAAATTCTCCCTGTACCCAGAGTTGACCCCCAAACAGAATATAAAATCAAACAGGTTAACAACTGGTTATGTCTCTGGTGTGCTAGGTAGAGTATAGGGTGCATAGCACATTGGGAAGAGTTCCACGACAGAAGGGACCTGATAAGTAGAGCTGGCTTGCACCCCAGTAGCAATGGATCAGCTCTCCTGGGGAAACACATTAATGATTATATTTCCAAGTCTTTAAAGTCTAGGGGGGAGGGGAGAAATGGACATCTTTTTACCCAAAGTCATCACAGCCCATGTATAACTGAAACATTCACTGCCTTATCAACTAATATGAATAACCCACATGGGAATAACACTAGTAACAACAAAACGTCACAGGGTTCTAAAAATGGCACTCCAGACAGCAACAGTTCAGAACTTAAAATTTTACTTCTGAATGCCAGGAGCTTAAGAAACAAAATGGATGAATTCCAATGCATGTTAATCAAGGATAACATAGATATTTGTGGGGTAACTGAGACCTGGTTCCAAAATTCAGAATGGGGCCAGGATATACAGGGTTATACAACAATACTTAAAAACCGCACACAATGCAAGGGGGGGAGGTGTCACCCTATATATTAGAGGCTGTTTAAGGTGTCATGAGATAATGATAAATTAAATCATAGAGGCTGACACTGAGACTATCTGGGCCAGAATTGAAATAGATAACAGTTGGTTAACCATAGGACTATGTTACCGCTCTCTAAATCTTGATGCGTCAGCAAATGAAATGTTTTTATAAAAACTATTGAGAATCTCTGTCCAGGACGATCTGATTTTAATGGGTGATTTTTAACTTACGCAGTATATGCTGGCATTCCCTTCAAGGGAAAGGAAGCCTTGAAACCACATTTGTTGGTGCTGCAGTACAGCTTGACCTAGAGCAGATAGTTTTGGAACCAACTAGAAACCACTCCATTCTTGATCTAATTCTAACAAATGTCAAAGACATAGGGGATCCACAGAACTTTTTGGTACTACTAGGGGATAGTGACCATAATGTGATCCTATGGACTCTAAATAAATAGATACACCAATATTACAAAAAGCATTATAAAAATAATTTTTTTTTATAAAGCAGATTATGCTAAAATAAGATTTCTTGACGTCATGGAAATGGGAGACCGTTTAAAAAAAAAAAAAAAAAATTGGGACACGGAAAGTATGTGGACGCTTATCCTGGGTAAAATCGAATACTGTATCAAGAACTGGGTTCCTAAATATAAGAAATATAGCAACAATTAAAAAAGAATACCGATGTGGCTGAATTCAGATATAATTAGACAAAAAACGGGCATATAAGAAGAAGAAACGTCCAACAACAGATAGGTGGTAAAAGTTTAAAATAAAGGCAAATTTGACCAAAAAGGCCATTAAAAATGCCCCCAAAAACCTTGAACTTCAATTTGGTAACATTGACTAAAGATAGCAAGAAAAAATTCTACAATTTTATGTAGGTTCAATAAAAAGGAAATTTCCCCAAAATAGGCCCCCTTCTACAGGATCAAGTATTAATCACCGTCGAGCAGAAAATTGCTGAAGAATTAAACACTTATTTCAGTAGTGTATATAAACCTAAGGAAGAACTAAAATATAGACAATTTACAAAGTACTGGCAATTCAGAGCCGTTTACTAAATTGGAAATCAATGACAGCCATAAAGACTTTAAAAAATAATTTGTCTGCAGGGCCTGACAGTATCCCTCCAAAGTTCCTAAAATAACTAATAGTTGATTAATCAGGAATTCTGACTCTGTTGTTTAACACATCAGTTAATGAAGGCATTGCAGTAAAAGACTGGAAAACGACTACGGTTATACCTATTCACAAAAACGACACCAAGCAAAATGCCACTAACTATAGACCAATTAGCCTCACTTCCTGTATTGGGAAACTGATGGAAAAGTTACTTTTCCAAAAAAGGATTATGCATATCCAGGATTCAGGTGTTACTGACACAACACACTATGGCTTTACACAAGGCAGATCTTGTCAGAATAATCTATACATATTTTGAGCCTGCCAGCAGTGCTTTGGAGAATGGACTACCAGTCTGATTTTTTTTTTTATTTTTTTTTTTGGATTATGAAAAGAAATTTGACACCGTTTCACATAGAATACTGATAAAACAACTAATTAGGATCAAACATCATCAAATGGATTGATTATTGGCTGAAAAACAGAGAGCAGTGTGTAATCATTAAAGGACAAATGTCCAAACTAACTAATGTCGCCAGGGGGTGCCCCAGGGATCAGTCCTGGGGCCCGTATTAAACATCCTTATATCCACTATGCAAACTACTAATGGGATTTGGATAAATAAATACACGGATGACAGGAAAATTGGCTCTATTACAAATGATATACAGTTGATTCATGCTTTACAAAATAACCTGGACCAACTGGCTTTATGGGCAATACATAATAAAATGACTTAATACTGCTAAGTGTAAGGTAATGCACCTTGGAAAAAATAATAGATTAGCTAATTACACACTGAATAATGTTCAGTTACAGGTTGTCAGTTCAGAAATTGACTTGGGTGTCACTATTATAAATAACATGAAATTTAACACCCACATAAATAAAACAAAGTGCCACGGAAAAATAGCGTGCATACTTAAACATATTAAAAGTCGCACTGCTGATGTCCTAGTTTCTTTATACTCCAGTACGGTAAGGTCCCACATTGACTTTTGTGCCCCCTTCTGTGACCCTACAACTTCAGGAGCAAAAACCTTGGTTGAGAGTGTACAGAGGAGATTGACAAAAAAGCATTAATAACTTAAGTAATCTTGCATATCAAGAGAGGTTACATACACTGGGGCTTTTTTCCCTTGGTTGTAGGTCCTTGAGGGGTGACCTCTGCCTAACTGATCGGGCTTTTAATGACCCAGCTCTATTTGAAACACTGTGCTTCCAAAGAAAATGAACAAAAATACAAGGTCTCATAAATTAAAACTACAAGTTAAAACTAATCATACTTCAAAGAGAAATAGTTTTATAACACAAATGATTCCTCCAATTTGGAACTCATTACCTGAGTCAGTGGTAACAAGTGATAACATAAAAAATTAGACTAGATTAGTACATGGGAAATGGAAAATTCCTTCTCCGCCACTGGGTCAAATGGCAGAGAGTTCCATATGGGTTCGCCCTCGAACTCGTAATCATCTGTGAACCTATGAACCTCTCTTGCAGCCTTTTCTCTTACAATTTCAAGTGTGAACTCGGATCTGCAAGATGCAAACGTAGCTACGTACCTACTGGCCTGACATCATGGAGCCAGCATTGAAATGTGCAGCTTTTTTTGTACTTTATTTATTGGTTATCCATCAAACATACAGTTAATTTCCAACATTCAGTTTTACAATTATGAATATTTATCAACCCAGGAGGGCGCCACTCCTCTTAAGATTATCACTAGGTACACTGACTGTTAAAAGATACGTCTCTGAGAGGTACATCTAAGAGTACATACACATGTCACAAAACTACAATTGCTGTAAAGGAACCTATGAGCTACATGGTGATTAATACTGTATAGGCAGTCATTTAAAGTCCGGTGTCTTTTCCCTCTAAAAGGGGCAGGAAAAAATCCACCATGTTTCAACTTAGTATTAGCACTATTTTAGTGCTAAACATATATTGATCTTCTCTCTGATATAGGGCTATTACTATTAAAACCATAAGAAGCTGCACTCAATCAGTAAAGAAATATATTCCTACTTATTAGAGAACCGAAATATTTTTAAACACTAAGGCGCACGTAATCGCATGCATTTCAAACCTGTGTATATTTAAAATAGAAATGCCCTAATTTTAACAATTCGTCTTAACTGACAAAACTATAATGCTGTTAGGGGAAAGGGAATGAAAGTCCATAGTCCGCCAACATGGATACATGTTAACGTACTTCGAGAAAAAGAAAAACAATGTCTCCTGAATATAAACAACACACTTTTTCCCCTCACTCCTCAAAACAAGGAGTATTTTGTAAATAGAAAAGGTACCAGACAATGTTCAGGGAATATCTTGGTCCAACAATGTATTACCCTCCGATGGGACTTGAGGTCGATGGACAGTGTGTCTCCGGCACCACTTCTGAGCCTCTTCAGGATCTGAAAAAATATAGATTTTACTGCGATTTACTGTATGAAGGCGGGCCGGGAACACTAGACCATGAGGAATGCTTGCCTCTCTTAACATGGCATGGGCTCCATCGAAACGCTTCCTTTTTTGTCGCGTAGCATAGGACAGGTCTGGAAAGATCCGTATCGGATGACCATCGTGCAACAGGGTCAGTTTTCTTCAGGCAAGTGTAAGCAGGTGATCTCTTGATCCGACGCCATCCGTTACAGTTACCACCGTTCTTGGGGCATCAGGGTTGCCTTGGCGGTCCCGAGGTGTCGCCCTGTAAACTTTCTGAAAGTTCTTAACAGACGGGGCAGCTTCTTCCCCAATTTGTTGAACCATTCATTCTTGTATGAACAGCATAAGGTGGTCTCCTTCAGTGCCTTCCTCAAATCCCAGCAGTCTGAGATTATTAGCTCTTGCTTGGTTTTCTAAAGTTTCAAGGCGAGAACGGAGATGCGTATTCTCCTTAATCACCACGTTAATCGCTCCTAATGCTGCTTCTGAATTTTTGTTTGAATCCACAAGAAGTGTAGTGATCGTTTCCACCTTAAATTCGATGCTCTTACGAGTGGAGGTAGAAACTATCAGGCAGTCTAGACATTGATGCAATCATACGGTTCATCTTTGCTCCTAGCGTTTGAAGCATTTCTTCCTGGGATCCCTCTTCTAGTACAGGCTAATGGCCCTGTGTGACCCACGTGGCAGTAGAAGCTCCGGGGGGTGTTACTTTTACTACCATCCCCGGAGGTTTTATCTCTTCGAGGGTTCCCCATCTTGATCTGGAGGTATTCTGCTGCAGCTGTATTCTTGTTAGATATGCCTTCTCTTAAAATACTTAAGGTTTGCCAGTTATTTTATTGATTTCAGACACAGAGCTTGATCAAGTTGCGGCCGTCTTGCTCGAGCTCCACGCGCCCCCCCCCCCCGAAAATGTGCAGTTTTTGATCATTAGCGGGCAGTACAGCTGTGAACAAGCTTCGTTCATCCAGCAGAATGGATTTTGAGCATGTTAAGATTCTGAAAATATGCTCTTTCTATCCAGATTTGACATGAAAAGAGAAAAATAGGACACAATTACTTTATTAATTGCAAAAACACATAGATGGATGACATTGTTAAAACATGCATAACCTGAAATGCATTATTAAAATATAGAATAATATGAGTGGGTGTGTGTAACCAGAATTTTACACACACCAGAGGTGTGGGATGCAACATAAACCCTGAGGGGTTTATTAAAACATTGCATACCGAGTGTGCATGTAAAATTCTGTTTTTACACACACACATCCATATAATATTTTATTTATTTATTTATTTAATTACATACTAACATACTAAAATGCCAGCAGAATAGGCCTAACGGTCTTTCGTGTCTGCTCGTTTGGTCAGCCCCCACCCTGGGTGCTGACCTTGCTGTCCCTGCCTTCTCTGGCTTCTCCCTTCCCAGTTCCGGATATTCTTGCTGCATTGGATTTTGCTTCCTGAACCCTTCCCTGTACCTGTCCCACCCTCTTGAACCCTCCACTGTCTCTGCCTCCACCAGCCCCCAGGTAGTGCATTCCATGGCTCCACCACCTCTCAGTGAAGTAGCACCTCCTCCTTTCTCCCTGAATCTTCCTCCAACTTCCACCCATGCCCTCTAGTGGCCCTTCCTTCTTCCTTGAAGCACCTGACTGTTCCTCCCTATTTACCCTCTTCATGTACCTGAAGACTCTATCATGTCCCCCGGTCCCTTCTCTTCCAATGTGTACATATTTAGCTCTTGAGCCTCTCCTCATAGGTCCTGTCCCCCAAGCCCCAAATCATTTTGGTTGCCCTCCTCTGGACCCTCTCCAGGAGGTTAATGTCCCTCTTTAAGTGTGGCCTCCAAAACTGCACGCAGTACTCCAGGTGCGGCCTCACCAAGCAGTTATACAGAGGGAGTATCACTTCTCTCCTTCTGGAGGTGATCCCCCTAGCGATGCATCCCAGCATCCTGTTGGCCTTGGCTGCTGCCCTCCTACAAGTCTCAGAGTTGTTCATCTTGACATCCACCACCACCCCCAGGTCCCTCTCAGCCATTGAGACTTGTAGTATTTCCCCCTCCATAATTAATGGTGATATTTGTTTCCCTTTCAGCATAGTTCAGTTAGTGCAGCACTTCTGTCAGAGATATACACACACACTCTCTGCCTGTCTCTCCCTTTTGTTTTTTTTCTTTACATTTCATTGTCAACGACATTCTGGAAAGTCGCAGACTGTCAGCATTGCTGCATAGTGTAAGGCGCGCTTAAAGGGTATGAGCGGCAGGATCAACCAGATTGATCCCCCTCCCCCCATTTTCAAGGCAGGATCAACTAGATTTATAGAGAATAAAGGATGGGGAAGTGTGTAATATGAGAATGTAATGCACACCCGAGGTGTGGGATGTCACATAAACCCAGAGGGCGAAGCCCTGGAGGTTTATTAAAAGCATCCCATATCGAGGGTGTGCATTAAATTCTCAGATGCACATTTTCCCAGTTTTTTTTTTTTTTATATATAATTGCTGATCAGCAATTTTTTCAACTGCTGTCATGTGAGGAAGACATGCGTGTAGTGTGTGTGTGTGTATATGTATATATATATATATATATATATATATATACACACACACACACACACACACACACACACACACACACACACTCTCTCTTCTGTCCTCCAACTTTTCAAGAGGTATTTTATTTATTTTTTTTGTTTGTTTTGCTGTTTTCCACACAGTTGTAGAATGAAGTCACATCGGGGACACGCTTACCTTAGTCAGCCACAGAGCCATTTCTGCAGGCGGTGGGTTTGTTTTCAGGCTGGCAAGCAGCAGGATCAACCAGATATATGTTTTTTTTGTTATATTCAAGGGTAGGATCAACCAGATTGGGGGAAAAAAATGTAAAACTATTATGTGACGGCAAAGACTGTTGTTGCAGTGGCGATTCCTCGGTAACGGACTTAAGGAACTGCCATATTTGCAGAACTGTTCAGCCCACCCTCTCCTATAAAAAGCCAATGAGGGAGCAGTCAGTGTTGATGGGCACGGCGCATGAATCCCGTAATAACCGGCGGGTTATTATGGCAAATATCAACTTGATCAGCCTATTGAAAAAATTGCTGGCCAGTAATTATTTTAAAATATTTAGAATCTTAACTTGTCTTAACAGTTAAGTGTGTGGCAGAGCTCGAATTCTGTTACCGGTGCTCGGTAATGGAGCTGCCATGTTGGGCAAGATGTTTAGCCCACCCACGGTGAAACTATGTGCCCAGTTAGCTTTCTAGGGTGGTGATTGATTCACAGGTGTTGATTACAACCTCCTAGTTGTAACCACAAATATCAACCGGGAGGTTGTAACTGGAGATAAATGTCTTATCTATATGTAAAAAATGATCACCATTAATTAAAAAGTATTTTACTACTTTTGATGAAGTTAAAAGGTTAAAAGTTAGAAGGGGAAGGAAGCATATTAGCAGAAGCAGACATCCAGGAAAAGAACAGCAGCAAGTGAAGAGGTGACTGCTCTCTCAGTGGAAGGGAAGTAAATGCAAATCTAGGAGCTTTCATTATTACTTCTTCGCATTGATATTGCATTGGGAAAAGGAGGAGTAGGCGTTTGAAGAAGGCTGTGCAATGGCTACTTAAAGTCTCTCTTTGAGTGTGGATAGGAATATAAAAAGCAGTTGCTCAATATATCTAAACGTGTGCAACAAAGGAGGTAAGGGAACTAAAGAAAATGTTTTGCACTGATAGAGGGAGAGGAGACTTGGGGAGTGTTTGGTATCATGCATCTGGAAGGGTGGGGGGTCGCCAGGCAAATTATAACAATGGTAGAAGGTAGGCTGCAATAACTGTGGTGCACCGTCTTTCTAAACATTGCCTGGAGTGTGGGAGGATGTTTATGTGCAACCACATAGAAAAACTTAGAAAGGAGATTGAGGGTCTGCAGGAGGAACTAAGACAGGCAAGGCAGATTGGGGGTGGGTTTAGCCCAGTACTGGAGGGAGGAAGAAGGGGAGATGAGGAAGGGCGATTTAAGCCAACAGTGGTGAGGAGAGGGTCAGAAGAAGGGAAGCAGAGACAAAGGGGCCCTGGCCAGGAAGAATGATTGCTGGGGAAACCAGGTCAGGAGACAAAAGACAAATGGAAGGAGGAGATAGGGACTTGTGAGGGGAGGTGAAGAAGTGGCAAAAGTCATGGAGTGGAAAGGAGAGAACAGGTTACTATGAAGAGAGAGGGAGCGGGCATTTGTGAAGGGCCTTCAGAAAATAGTTGTGCACTGCTAGAGAGGAAGAAGGTGGAGGAGGGAAATGATGAAATTAGAGGAGTAATTGATAATGCCTGGACCAAACTGGAGCGGGGGGAAGTTCTGCTGGGAGAATTGCAACAGGGTAAAAGGGGGAAATAATGTGCAGGAGGAAAAGAGGAGCTGGAAATGGGAGAGGGAGATGAATGGAAGCAAGCAGGGAGTAAGAGGCGTGAAATCTTAGTGCTGGGGGACTCAGTACTAAGAGGAGTTAGGTGGGGTAGCAAGGGGGAGAGGCATAGTCGCATTTGGGTGGAGGCCATGCCAGGAATGACAGCGGAAAGGGTGGGACAGTCTGTTCTGAAATATGCAAGAAGGGCTAGGACAAGCCTCATTTAATTATACATCGTGGGACAAACTACCTGGCTGACAAGACAGTAGATATAGTCCAGAGGAGGTTTGAGGAACTAGCTCAATTATGGAGGGGCAGGAAGATCAGCAACTTTTTCCGAGATACTTCCGGTGCCAAAGGCAAGCACAACAAGAAAGCTGAGAATAGAGGAATTTAATGGATGGCTAAGAACCTGGTGTTGTGCTGAAGGGTATGGGCTGTTGGGGGGTGGGGAGGGACCTGGGATGACAGTAGGCTGTATGCCAAGGACGGACTACACTTGATTGAGGAGGGAAAGAAAGTGTTGAAACAGAGGATGGAAGAGTATATAGAGGAAGTTGGTAATTTTAAACTAGGAGTGGGGGGGTGGCAGTTGGGGAAGAGATATGCAGAGACCACAGGTTGGGAAATCATATGAGCTTACCCCCCATAACAGTGACAGAGGACAAATGGCAAGTACTATTGGTGATGCTAGGAAAGGAGGGCAGGATTGGGGGGTGTGGAAGGTGGTTACCCTTAACGCTAGGAGCCTTGGGAGGAAAACTGCAGAGTTACAGGTTCTCATGGCAGAGGGAGAGGTGGACATTGCAGCCATCACGGAAACATGGGCCACCCAATATAATGACTGGGACCTGTCTGTACCAGGGTACAGGTTATTTCATAGGGACAGGGTGATTGGGAAAGGAGGGGGGGTGGCACTATATGTGAAGGAAGGACTGAAGTGTGTAAGGGAGGAAGGGGAGGAGGGTAGTATGGAGTCACTTTGGGTGAAAATCCAGGATTCCAAGAATAGGATTCTTAGAATAGGAGTGGTGTACAGGCCACCATCTCAGACGGAGGAGTTAGACAGGGAACTAGTGGGACAGATCAGGAGGACCTGCGAGAAGGGTAGTGTGTTGATTGTGGGGGACTTCAACATGCCAGGAGTGGACTGGAGCATCCCAACAACCAGGAACAGAAGGGAGCAGGTACTGCTGGATGCCTTCCAGGACAGCTTCCTGCTGCAAATGGTCAGTGAACCAACCAGGTTAGGGAATACCCTTGACCTTGTGCTGGCAAATGGGGACTTTGTGAGAGAACTTACAGGGAGTGACCACCACTCAGTATGGCTCACATTGGATATGGGCAAGGAAGGAGTGGAATCTGGCACAAGAGTGCTGGACTTCAGGAGGGCCGACTTTGGGAGGATGGGGGAAGTGGTAAAAGGGTACCTGGCCAGAATTCAATCTAGTATGGATACTAACCAGAGGTGGGAGCTCATAAAGCTGGGGATAGTGGAGGCAGCCAAATTCTGCTGCAAAGCCCAGAGCAAGAAGGCTAGGGCTAAGAAACCAAGCTGGTTGAGCAAGGAGGTCATGGAAAAGGTAAGGAGGAAAAGAGCTGCCTTTAGGAAGTACAGGAAAACGGGGAGTGGGGAGGACAGAGAGGAGTACTTGACAGAATTGAAGGAGGTGACAAGGGCAGTAAGGGGAGCCAGAGCATCTATGGAACTCAGGCTGGCACAAGGCATTAAGAAGGGGGAGAAGGACTTCTTTAAGTACATCAGGGAGAAAAGGAGCTGTAAGGACCACATAGTAAGGATTAGGAAGGAGGGGGGTTGGGTGGAAGCAGGGTACGATAAGGCGGAAGCACTAAATGAGTACTTCTGCTCAGTATTGACTAAAGAGAAGAGGGGGGTGACACCCAAGGGAGAAATGGCAGAAGCAGGGGGGGAAGTGGTGACAGATGGGGAAATCATGGAAGGCAGAGTTTGAGAGGGTTTGAAGGCACTGAGGGTGGACAAGCGCCAGGCCCAGATGACATCCACCCAGTGTACTGAAGGAGCTGGCAGAGGTCCTTGCAGGACCTTTGCAGACCTATTTAATGCCTCACTACATTCTGGGTGTGTACCTCAAGACTGAGGATGGCTCATGTGGTGCCCCTCCACAAGAGTGGCCCCAAGGATGAACCGAAACTACAGACCAGTGAGCCTCACATCCATCGTGGGTAAGCTAATGGAGACTATCCTGAAGGAGGCTGGTGGCCCTCCTAGAGGCCAAGGACTACAGGACAGCAGACAGCATGGCTTCACTCACGTGGCAGATCCTGCCAAACCAACTTGGTGGAGTTCTATGACTGGGTAACTGAAGCACTGGACAGGGGCCATGCAGTGGATGTCCTGTATCTGGACTTCAGTAAGGCATTCGACTCGGTGCCACATGGAAGGCTGGGAAGGAAGTTAGTAGGCACAGGGGCGGTTGCAAAGCTGGTGAGATGGGTAGGAAACTGGCTTCAGGGAAGGCAACAGAGGGTGGTGGTGTGGGGAGCTCTCACACCCAAGGGCAGTGACAAGCGGTGTTCCACAGGGCTCTGTGTTGGGACCAGCGTTGTTTGGGATATTCATTGCAGACATATCCTGGGACATCAAGAGCAAGATTAGTCTGTTTGCTGATGATACCAAGGTTGGCGCGGTGGTGGATGACTTAGGGGGATGGCAGGGGTTGCAGGATGATCTGGCAAAGCTTGAAACCTGGTCAGACACCTGGCAACTGGGGTTTAGTGCCAAAAAGTGCAAGTTGCTGCATTTTGGGATGAAGAACCCAAGGAGGAGTTACCAGCTAGGGGGAGTGCAGCTAGCCCAGACAGAGGAGGAGGAGAAGGATCTGGGTGTGCTCATTACAGGGTCCATGAACAACTCGGCACAATGTAGGAAGGCAGCTGCAAAGGCCAACAAAATGCTGGGTTGTATTGCAAGGGGTATATCTTCGAGGAGGGAAGAGGTGATTCTGACACTGTATAGGTTATTATTTAGACCACACCTGGAGTACTGCGTGCAGTACTGGCATCCGTATCTGAAGAGGGACATTAAGTTACTGTAGGGGGTGCAGCGCAGAGCGTCAAAGATGATCAAGGGGCTGGGACTTATCGTACGAGAGGAGGTTGAAGGAGTTGAACATGTACTCACTGGAGGAGAGGAGAGACAGGGGTGACATGATTGAAACATTTAAATACATGAAAGGAATAAACAAGACGGGTACAGAGGGGCTGTTCAAAGTAAGGGAGGGAGGGCCACCAGGGGCCATGATATGAGACTGGGCGAGGAAGGGGTGAGGAGGAGATGAGACACCTTTTACAGAGAGGTGGTGGCTGGGTGGAATCGTTACCTGCAGAAGTGGTATACAGTAGAACAGTGGACTGCTTCAAACGAGGATGGTACAGGACATGGGGGGAGGGTTAATGAAGGGGAAGGGTGGAAGGAAGGGGCAGCTGCAGAATAAGGGGTGCTAGCTGCAGAATCGAGCAGACTTGATAGACCTCTAGGCCTTTATCTGCTGGCAAATTTCGTATGTTCGTAAAAGTATAACAGTTTCTTACTGAAATACTTTGGATGGAATGGGATATTCTTCCAGAACTAACAATGACAGAATTGTATTGGCTTATTAGGAGGCAGTATAGCGCAGTGGTTAAGGGCAGCTTGCCACAAACCTGGAGACCTGGGTTTGAATCCCAGAGCCCCCACGTGTATACTGTACAACTCTGAGCAAGTCACTTAACTTCCTTGTGTTCCCAGGTTGCACCTGGAAATGAGCTTCAGCTTAGTGTGCCTTTCCTGGTTAAACAATTTCCCCTTTCCCTTGTTTTTACTAACAGTTTGAAATGTAAAGGTGGTAACTCACTAGTTTCATTGCACATACAAAACAAATATTATAAATGTAGAAAGTGTTGTAATTACAAAATCCCATTCCAGCTATCCTTGACTACCTCACCAGTCGGAACCAAAAGTCTGAGCTGCTAATGTTGGGAGAATATTAACTGGACCTCCCCTGACTCCGGACCCTACAAAGACTCATTGTCCTCTCTTAACTTTACACAACTGGTGGTATCCCCTGCAGGCCCCAACTACCGGTCAGGGACAGGCACCCTAATTGACTGGGTAGCCTCCAACCAACCCGAGAGAATTAACAGCGTCGGTGTACTTCCGGATGCCCTTGGCAGTCATTCCCCTATCCTCCTCAAATGGACAAATAAGGCCCCGAAAGTTCCAGCTAAAACTAGTAATACTCTGTTAAAAAAAAAAAAAGGGGAACTTTAACAGTAAAATGTCTAACTCCTGAGGCGAGGGATGTTGTGTTTGGGAAAACGTAAAGATCCTCTGCAGGGAAACCAAATAAGACCCCATCTTTCCTCCTAAATATTGAAGGTACCCCACCCAGGACCGCAGTATCATTGCTAATATGTTCAACAAGGCGTTTACTGACCTTAGTGGAGTGCTACCACACAGCTTCCTCCAGCACCCATCCGACAACTACACCATGCCCAACCCTGTAATCCGACTAGGCTCTCCCCCTCCACTCTATCTTAAGGTGCTCTCCCCTGCTGTGGCCAAAAAATACATTATAAAAGCTCTTGGGAATTCCAGAGCCAGTAGTGATATGCTTGACCGGCTCATGCTGGACATAATTCTCACCCCCCTCACCAGGATTCTAAACTTATCGCTAATAACTGCCAAATTACCCTCTCCCTGGAAAGCAGTGGCAGTCACCCCTGTCTTTAAAAGTGGAGACAGAACCCTACACACAAACTATAAGCCAATATCCATCCTCCCTCCCCCCGGCCCTGGAGTGCATAGTCTGCGACCAATTAACAGAATACTTTGAATATACAGTCGGCTACAGTGCCAGGAACAACATGGTTTCCTCAAAAAAACAAAAAAACTACTGCAGCTGCCGTAGTAGAGTTTACCAGTTTTATTCACAAATCACTAGACTGAGGCCTCTTGGTGGAGGTCACATACATCGACCTCACAAAGGCCTTCAATACTGTAAACCATAATCTGCTTCTAGATCAGCTTACCGTCATGGGTCTATCTCAAGAAGCTGCTGTCTGGTTTAGGAGTTATCTCACCGGGAGGGTACAAAAGGTAAAAATACTCTTCGTCTTCTCCGATACCTGTTATGTAAACATGGGAGTGTCCCAAGGCTCCATCCTTCGCCCACTTCCAGGGTTTTATTTGACTCTAAAAATTGATTTGCGTTTTGCTTATAAAAGTGCTAAAACTTTGTGAAAATGCATAGCACTTGTCTCACTGTGTTTAACAAACACAACACTTCTACAAAGCCTATATAAATACATTCTGTACAGTTAGTATTGTCCCAAGAAAAAAACTGCTAATCAATTATTTAAAACCCTGCACTTCTGTTCAGCTTGTTCCTCAACAACCTTCCTCAGGGTCTAACAGACAATGTGGTTCTTTATTCCTGCAACTCTGACCCCATCCAACTTGAAAGGCAAATGCAGGCAAATTTCTCGCTGTACAAAACTGGTGTAGTTAATTTCAAGTTGCTTTTAAGCTATAAAAAAAAAAAAAAAACTATGATCTTCGCATCCACCCACAGCAAACACTGGTTGCACTAACTTCAAGTTCTAAACAGTCAGGGCTCTGCTCTTTACATGGTTCAAACTTTTAAATTTTGGGAGTTACCTTAGACACTACTCTCTTTCTCCCATCATATTGACCAGGTATCAAAATCTGCAAATGCTAAACTAGGCCTACTATGTAGAAACACATTGTCTTATTCCCGAAGCCCTAAAAGTACCAGTAAACAACTCGGTACTCTGTGATCGATTATGGCCTAGTGGTTTATGTGGCTGCCACCTAGTCATTAGCAGATAGAACCACTCTCAATAAGGCATGTAGGCCTGTGCTTGGAGCACACTGGCGTACACACACCTTTGAGTTTTACACTCAATCAGTATGGCTCAACCTGGACAACCGCATTAAATGACAAGTGTGCCTCCTTGGTTAAAAAAAAAAAAAAAAAATCTACTATGGGACTTGCTCCCCCAGACTGCAAAACTTCCTCTGCCTACCTTCTGCTACCAGGCACACCAGGGGGCTAAACAACCTAACCCTAAATGTTCCCTTCTGTCGGACCACACAAGGACAAAGGTCCTAATGAATACCATGCTCCACTATGGCTGAACGCCTTCAACTCTGACATCATGAAGGAATCTAAACTTGGCTTATTTAAATCCAAAACTTTGTGCATTATTAGCCTCCTCTAGTACCTGTGACTGTGTAACCTGACCCATCCACCTCCTTGCTTCTGCCCTTCATTTTACCTTGTATCCTCCCTCTTCTAATTTCCTGCCTGTTATTGCTTTCACCCTCCACTTTTTTTCCCATGCTATCCTCTCCTAGACATCCCCTTCCCCTGACACATACCTCGTCCTTCCCCCAGCCCCAAATGCCCATCCAGTGGCGCCCTAGACCTTGCGGCTTAACCCTCTGAAACGCAACTCAGCTGCTAGCTACCGCCGTCCCTCCTACTTGACCAACCACATTCTCATCCCTTTTCCACCATTATCATACCCTTTATCGCTCTTCCCTTCTATGCTTTTTTTCCCCTCCCCCCTCTTTTCCTGTCTCTCCCTTCAAACAACATGAAGTCTTGCTGTATTCTGACAATTGCAGTGATTCCCAACCTTTGAACTGCCCCGGTGAACTAAGAGTTAACTTTCCATACAGGGCATGGAACGCTGAGCTCGAACTCGGTTGAAGTCTCTGTCTGGAGTGTTTTGAACTTAAACCGACAGATTCTTTACCCCGCCTCACTGAATGATCGCTCCGGAGATTTCTCCTTCAGCTCGGTTCGAAAGTCTGTTCAAGTTTTCAGTTTTCGTCGGTTTTAAACTGAAAAAAGTATCCGCATAGTCGGTTCAGTCTCTGTCTGTGGTGCTGTGAGTACTAGATAGGAATTGTTCTATTTTTCTTTGTGGAACTTTTGTAAAAGTGCGGTCAGTTCGGCTGAACTGGCCATTTGATTGTGAATTTTGTTGGTATACTTGGTGTGTGGTTACCGGTTCTTATTGGTTCTCTTAAAAAAACAAAACCAAAAAAAAAAAGTGTATTTAACCGTTTTTTTCCAATATCTGTGACATGGTTAGGAACCGATAAGGGAGTCTTGCCTGGCGGTTGCGGAAAAAGGGTAAGTTTGGTTAGGTTGGCAATGTCTGAGAAACCCAAGAAAAAAGAACGGGCCCACTGGGTTTCAACACTGCAGTGAGTGTGGGAGGTCTTTGCTAAGGCCGATCCCCACACCACCTGTGTTTGTCTGGGGGTTGACCACCTCGATTCAGACTGCAAAATCTACCCTTGAGAAGAGATTAGGTAGACTGAGGGAAAAGGAGACAGAGAAGTCTGCTGACCCGGGTGGCCAGCCCGGTTCAGTTTCGACCGAACCAGAAGGATTGCCCTCTGACCAGGGTGATACTTCTTCGGGCAAAAGGAGAGCCGATTCCGAGGGATCGGTTCCAACAAAAAGAAAGCGCAAAGATAAATTGACCGGTTCGGATCCAGAGATTCATGTTCCGACCGCTGAAGAGATAGCCATGGTGATTCAGATTGTGGAATCGCTCCGTCTGGTGCCGACCGATCCAGCTCCTTCTGGCAGGAGTTCGGTTCAGTTGGCTCCCCTGGTTCAAGAGTATACCCTTAAAGATTTTTATGAACCGGAATTTGAAGAGGAAGGGGAATTTGAGGATTATGATATAAGTGAAGGTCTGGTTGTGCCTGTGGAACCGGACATCTCCCCAAACAGGCCTTCAGATGTTTCCCCTCCTAGGCTTTCTGAGTCCCCTTCTCACTTTATGTTTTACAGAAAGGTGGCTGAAACCCTCCCGCTTCCTATGGAGGAGGCTGTGGAAGACCAAGAGGAGCCTGACTATGTAGAGATGATGGATATCCCAGAGTCCAGGAGACTGTCTGTTCCCCTCCATAAATCTTTTGGGAAACAGACACTAAAAATCTTAGACTCCTAACACTGTACTTCATGTGGATAGAAGAATGGACAAAAGGTATACACTTTCAGGCTCAGACACGGAGTTCTTATATCAACAATGCAGCCATGTTGAGGTAGTGCAGGCTGCTCCCTGTGACAAGGCAAATATTCCCTTGGCTTCACACCCCCCTGACAAGGACTCCAGGAAGATTGATGCTATGGCAAAGAAGCAGTACATGGCATCTTCTTTGGGACTCAGGCAGTCGAATTACATGGCCTATACAGCCAGGTACCAGAAGTCCAGGTGGGACACTGTACTGGCACTGGCTAAGCAGGCCTCCCCTGCCAGCGAAGGAGCTGGAGGGTGTGGCTGCAGATGGGATTGAGGCATCTAAGGTTCAGTTTCATGCTGCTGTGGACTCCAATGATGTGTCATCAAGAGTCATGGCTATATCTGTGGCTCTTCGGAGGATGGCTTGGCTCAGATGTACTAGCCTCTCACAGGATACCCAGGCTAAGGCCATGGATTTCCCTGTGGTGGGTAATTCTCTGTTTGGGGAGCAGACAGAGAACTACATGAAGAAAATGGATGACTACAGGACCACTTACAGGAGGGCTTAGGCCAAGGAAAGGCAGGCAACTCCTCAAAGGCAGCAGTCTAGGGGCTGGCCTTTTCAAAGGCCCTTTTACCAAGCACAGGCCTCTTCTTTCTTTGTCTCAGAGGGGGTTCTTCAGAGGAAGAGGCAGAAGGGGGATGAGCAGGGCTGCATCCACTCCTCAGCCTAAAGCCCCTGCCAAGCAGACTCCCGGATGGGCCTGCCCGGGTCAACTCTCCTATTCCAGTAGGGGGCAGGCTGGCTTACTTTGTCCAGGACTTAATGTCTGTTACATCAGACAAGTGGGTCCTGGAAGTAGTAAGCCAGGGACTGGTTCTCAGCTTCAAAAAATTTCCAAAGATGAGAGCCAGATCTTTTCCACCTGCAAATCTCTCGGAAACCCTTGCCCTAGAGGCAACGGTTTCTTCTCTCCTAGCTTTAAGAGCTATAGAGAGATTACCTACCCTACACTGGGGCAAAGGACTTTACTCCAGGTACTTCCTGACCCCCAAAAAGACACGGGAGTCGCTACCCATCCTAGACCTAAGATATATCTAAACAAAAATCTTTTAAAACCAAAGTTCAAGATGATAACTCTGAGAATAATCCTTTCCTCTGTAAGGCCAGGGGACTGGCTAGCCTCCTTGGACCTCAAAGATGCCTGCTTTCACATTCCCATCAGGTGCTCCCATAGAAAGTACCTCAGGTTTGAGTTGCCCTCAGGCCATTATCAGTTCAGAGCAGTGCCCTTTGGCCTAACCTCAGCCCCAAGGGTTTTCACAAAGTGCCTGGCAGTAGTAGTTGCCTTTCTAAGAAGGCAAAAGATTTCGATTTTTCCATATTTGGATGATTGGCTATTAGTGGGTCAGTCTCCAAAGTCAAGTCTCGCCTGCAAGTGCTCACTTCTCTAGGATTTCTTCTCAGCCTTCCCAAGTCAGTTCTCAAACCAGTCCAGCTTCTTGCCTTCATAGGGGCAGAACTGGACACACTCGGAGCAAGAGCCTTTCTTCCTTATAAAGGGCAAGGGCTCTTATGGAACTAGCTTCTTCCTTCAGCCTTCAGGTATCTCGACCAGCAAGGCATTTCCTCCAGCTCTTGGGCCACATGGCAGCTTCAACAGCAGTGGCCCAAGGGGCAAGATTCCAGATGAGGGATATTCGGTTCCATCAGAGAGCTTTCTGGTCTCAGAGAACGGACTCCCTTACCAAACTGATTCCAGTGACTCTGACCTTGATCCAAGCCCTCCAGTGGTGGCAGGATCAGGACAATTTAAGGCAAGGTGTTCCTTTTGTTGCTTAGCCTTGTTCAGTGGTCCTTACCATGGATGCTTCTCTCCTGGGCTGGGGAGCCCACCTGGGGTCCCTCACTGCCCAGGGCCTGTGGTCCCCCCAAGAATCCCTTCTCCACATCAGTCTTCTAGAGCTCAGGGCAGTTTTTCTGGCTCTAAAAGCATTCTCACAGTCTGTTCAGAACAAGGTGGCTCAAGTCAGAACAGACAATGCCACCACCACGTGGTACATCAACAAGCAGGGAGGCACTCGGTCCACAGCCTTGTGCACAGAAACCATGAAGTTGTGGTCCCTGGCTTATTCACTGCAAACCTCTCTTGTAGCAGTTCACCTTCCAGGCAAGGACAATGTGCTAGCAGATGCACTGAGTAGGATTTCTCAGGGCCATCACGAATGGTCCCTGGACCCCCAGGTTTTGAAGGTGATTTTTTTTCAAGGTGGGGCACTCCAGAAATAGATCTCTTTGCAGCCCCAGACAGTCACCAACTCCCTCTCTTTTGTTGCAGACCTCCAGTCCTGGGCTCACTCCCTCTGGACGCCCTGATCCTCAGTTGGGAGGGGAAGTTTCTGTATGTGTTCTCCCCCTTCCTCTCCTGTTCAAAGTTTTGGTAAAAATAAGGTCTCAACCATGCAAGGTGATTCTGATTGCTCCAGATTGGGCCAGACAGCCCTGGTACCCTCTGTTACTGTTTCTAGCAGTCCATTTTCCCCTATCTCTTTCCATGAAGTATAACCTGTTAGCATCCTCTCAGGGAAAGATTTGGTACCCCAATCTTCAGTCTCTCAATCTCAAAGCATGGCTGTTGAAGAGTTAGTTTGTAGATCTGCTTCTTTCCCATGGGGTTCTGGATATCCTCAAGGCTTCTCAAAAGCCCTGCACCAGAAAGACTTACAAGTCCAAATGGAAAAGATTCAGCATTTGGTGTTCTAAGAAGCATATTTCTTCAGACACTGCTGACTTGCCTACGGTTCTGGATTATATGGTCCATCTTAATGGCCTAGGCCTCAGACCAGCTACTCTCAAGGTACACCTGTCAGCTGTTTCTGCGTTTTTGTCTGTGGGAAAGCCTTCCTCACTATCTTCCATCCTGTGTTCTGTAAATGTTTTAAAGGATTGCTTCACACCAGTCCCCCTTTTTAGAGACCCTGCCCCTGCCTGGGATTTGAATGTTTGCATTGCTCAACTTATGAAACCTCCCTTTGAGCCTATGTCTTCAGCAGAGCTTAATTACTTGACTTGGAAAACTGTGTTCCTGGTAGCCATTACCTCTGCCAGGCATATCAGTGAATTGCAAGCCCTGTCAGTGGAACCTGATTTTATCTCCTTTCACAGGGATAAAATGGTCCTTAGAACCAATAGAAGGTTCTTGCCGGAAGTGGTTTCAGACTTCCCTTTAAACCAGTCTGTGTGTCTCTCTGTTTTCTTCACTGATCATTCTTCCTCAGGAGAGGGGAGGCTACACACTTTAGATGTCAAAAGAGCCCTTAGTTACTACATGTAGCGTACCGAGGGTCACAGGTTTGACTCCCTCCAGTTGTTCCTTACTTATGGAGAAGTGGGAAAGGGCAAACCTGCCACTAAAAGATCTTTTGCCAGGTGGATTGCGTCTTGTATACAATTCTGCTGTGAGAAACTGGGAAAAACTCCACCCTCAGGCCTGAGGGCTCATTCCACAAGAGGTACAGCCGCTTCCCTGGCTGCAGCAAGGGATATCCCTCTCTTAGAAATTTGTCAAGCAGCCACCTGGAAAACAGTCCATACCTTTACCAAGCATTACTCTCTGGATATCCAGGCTAGGAGTGATGCTTGGTTTAGCACAGCAGTACTTCAGTCTATTCCCAAAGTTGGTTCTGTCCCTTCTCCTTGGAGGTACTGCTTGGTAGTCTGCAATTGTCAGAATACAGCAAGACTTCATGTTGTTTGAAGAAAAAATTACTCACCTTAGTAATTATATTTCTTTTAATGGAGTCTTACTGTATTCTGACCTTCCTCCCTGCCTCCGCTCTCAGAACCTGTTTTTGGGAAGTGGGTGGGCAGGTGCAGTGTTGCACCCCAGAATGTTTTTGGTTTGCACCTTCCTCCCTTTTTGTTTGGGTGCTTATTTATTATTTTTAGTACATTGAGTTTTGTTTTTGGGTTTCCTGACTTGAGTCTTCCTTGGGAATCCAAAACTTTTTTCAGCCAGTTGGCTAGTAGAATTTTTACAATTTCCACATAGAATTTTTAGTTTAGTTGGGCTTGTAAGAATCTGACTGTTTAAGTTCAAAACACTCCAGACAGTGACTTCAGCCGAGCTCGAGCTCAGCGTTCCATGCCCTGCATGGAAAGTTAACTCTTAGTTCTCCGGGGCAGTTCAAAGGTTGGGAATCACTGCAATTGTCAGAATACAGCAAGACTCCATTAGAAGAAATATTATTACTAAGGTGAGTAATTTTTCCTTTCATCCCCCTACTCCCCCTCCTGCCTTTACCCACTCCGCCTATCCTCCCCCTGTCCTCCCCCTTCAGACCCCTCTCATATCCCCTGCCTCCCTCCCTCACCCACCCCACTCCCAGCTTATTACTGCCCTTCGCAGCACTTAGTACTGGTTCAAATATTAAATGGCCTCCTTAGCACTTATTAACAAAAGAACTGATTATTTCAGTCTGGCTTGTAATTTTGAATTGGAACTGTTGTCCTGTACCCTATAGCTCTTCTTGTATTGTTACTGTAAACCTGCAGTGTTTTTTTTTTTTCCCCCTTTGTTCAGTTTATTATTTTTTTTCTCTTTATGTATTTCATGTTTATGACGTGGAACCTCTGTAAATGAGTCTCTTGAGTCAAAGGTATATACAAGATGAACAAATAATATGTATTGTATATAAGGGAAGATGTGAAGGTGCTGGAGGAGAGGGAGTATGACAGGGAGACTGAATTACTATGGGCAACAATAGGCAGGAGGACAGAGGAGTCGTTGAGGCTTGGCGTGGTGTACAGACCGCCGTCCCAATGGGAAGAGCAGGATAGGAAGATGATGCACGACATAGCGAGGGTAGCTCTAAAAGGGGAAACCTTACAGTTGGGGAACCTGAACCTTCCAGACATTGACTGGTCTATCCCTGACACAGTTTTAGCTAGAAACAGGGAAATTCTGGAGGCGTTACAGGTGGCGTTCCTTCAGCAGTTAGTCAGGGAACCATCAAGGGGAAGCAATCTATTGGATGTGGTCCTAACAAATGGGAAGAATGTGGAGGAGGTGGTGGGGGAGGAGCTGGGGAATAGCGACCATGGTACCATCAGGTTTAAGGTGAGGGTGGGCAGGGAGGTGGCCTGGATCAGCACAACGGTACTAGACTTCAGGGGAGCAGACTTTAATGAGATGAGAAGGTTAGTGGGGAAGGTATGGGGGATATAAGGGAAGTGGAGGACCTATGGGGGCTATTAGAGACCGGGTCAAGGAGGCCACACACGTGTATAAGGAGGGTAAGGAAGGGAGAAAAAAGCAGGAGGCCTCTGTGGTTCAACAGGGTTGTAGCGAGGGTGGTAGCGGACAGGTGGAGGGCATTTAGAAAATATAAGAAAACACAGGAGGAGGGAGGACAGGGTAACCTACAGAGAATTGAGGACGCTAGCAAGGAGAGAGATTAGGACGGCAAAGGTTGACATGGAGGAACAGATTACGAGACAGGCAAAGGGGGGTCAAAATAAATTTTTTTAGGTATGTGAGGGAAAGGAGGAAGACGAGTCAAGGGATAGCAATGCTCTGGGGGGAGGGAGGGGAGTCACTGGAGGGCAACTACATGAAAGCAGAAGAGCTGAACATGTAATTTTGCTCAAATTTTATGAAGGAGGGGGGCCAGTGAAGAGGGGGGAGGGGATGGAAATGAGTCTCCTTTAGTATGGAGAGAGTCTGGGAAGAACTAGGTAGGGTGAAAGTGGACAAGGCCATGGGACCGGATGGACTGCACCCGAGGGTGATCTGGGAGCTAAGGGAGGAGTTGGCCACCCTGCTGGCAAGACTATTCAGCCTGTCTTTGGACTCTGGAAGAGTGCCGGAGGACTGGAGGAGAGCCACAGTCATGCCAATACAGAATGGGGAGTAGAGAGAAAAAGGAGAACTATCGTCCAGTCACCTTACTGCAGTGGTGGGGGAAGGGTCATGGAAGCACTCATCAGGGAGAGGGTAGCACAGTACCTAGAGGGGAATGAAATGCTGAACAACCAGCATGGGTTCACAAGGGGGAGGTTATGCCAGTCCAATCTTATTGAATTCGACTGGGTGATGCAGGACATAAACCAATGGGGGCCGGTGGACATGGCTTACCTGGATTTCAGTAAGGCCTTCGACACTGCCCCCCACAGAAGATTGGTCAGTAAACTGGGAAGTATGGGGCTGAGGGACAAAATAACTAGATGGGTGCAAAACTGGCTAGTTGACAGGACCCAGAGGGGGTGGTAGTAAAGGGGGAGCACTCTAGTGAGGGGCAAGTGACAGTCGGGGTACCCCAGGGGTAGGTGTTGGGGCTGCCCCTCTTCAGTATCTATATGCGACATTATGGATGGACTGAAAGGAAAGATGGCGCTCTGTGCGGATGACATGAAAATCTGCAATAGGGTGGACAGTGAGGGAAGGGTGGAGGACATGAGGCAGGACCTAAGGGTTCTAGAAGAGGGGGCAGAAACCTGGCAACTAAAATTTAACATCGGGAAGTGTGCGGTTATGCACCTGGGACATGGTAACCCAAGGAGAGAGTACGAAATGGGTGGGGAGGAAATCAGGGCAACAAAGCAGAAGGATCTGGGTATAGTAGTCTCTATTGACCTTAAGGTGGGGAAACGGTATACTAAGGTGGTGGGGAAGGCCTGTGGGATGCTGGCTAGTGTTGGCAGGGGAATCACCAGCAGGAGGAGAGAAGTCCTAGTGCCCCTGTACCAAGCTATGGTGACACCACACCTGGAGTACAGAGTCCAGTTCTGGAGGCCTCACTTGCGAAAGGACATAGACCTGATTGAAAGGGTTCAGCGAAGAGTGACCAAGATGGTGCTAGGGATGAAGGGCAAACTGTATGAGCAGAGATGCTGCAAGCTGGGGCTACACACCCTAGAGACTAGAAAGGAGAGGAGAGACATGATTGAGACCTTCAGATATATCAGAGTTAAACAAAGGGGGCCCGGGGGGAGGGCTTATTCAGAATGAAGGACACCGCTACTATAGGGCATAGCCTGAGACTGCAGGGGAAACGTGAGGGGGGCATTTCTTTATGGAGAGAGTGGTGGATGCCTGGAACAGGCTTCCGGAGGAGGTTGTGGGGGTGGAGACAGTGCCGATTCAAGATGGTTTGGGACAGGCATAAATGGCAATGGGGGGTCTCTGGGAGTGAGGCGGTAGTCGGGGGTGTAAGGGCAGACTGGATGGACCATGGGGTCTTTTTCTGCTGTCAAGTTCTATGATTCTGTGAAATAAATAAATCCAAGTGTTTCAGTAAGAAACTGTTATACTTTTAACTTCATCAAAAGAAGTAAAATACTCTTAATAATGCATTTCAGATTATGCATGTTTTAACAGTGTTGTCCATCTATAAAAATTGTGTCCTGTTTTTTTTTCTTTTCAAGTCAAATCTGGATAGGAAGAGCATATTTTCAGAATCGTAACACATGCTCAGATTGTTTTTACTGTTTTGTCCAGGAAAGGCACACTGAGCAACAGCTTGTCCCTGGGTATATTGTGGGAGCACAGGGAGGCCATGATGCCGGGCCAGTAGGTATGTAGCCACATTTGCATCTTGCAGGCTATACGAGAGGGATGGAAACAGACAGAAGGTGATACTGTGGCAGCCCTAGAAATCTGTATTGACATGTTCAGCTGACAGTACTGTATATCCTAGAAATTAAAGCAATCCTGAAGATGGATTATTTTTACTAACATTTTGAAATGTAAAGGTGATAACTTAATAGTTTCAATGCACATACAAAACAATTATTGTAGATCAGTGTTGTAATAACACCGTAAAACACACTTAGTAAAACAGTTGATTTCCTGTTTAACCTGTTGGATTAAATATAGTCAAAGAAGGACCTAGACAATTTTGGTCACAAAAACCCAGGCTTCCAGTATATTAATGGTAAAAATCTAACAAGGAAAAGATCTTGGAATTTGGATTAATAGGAAGTTTTCTTCCACTGATCACTGTCAATATGTCGCCAAAGTCACAAATAGGTTGTTATGCGCTCTTAAAAAAAACAAAAAGTTTCTCACGAGGGACAGTAATGTATTATGAAACTATACAAACCATATATATTACCTCACCTTGATTATGGGTCACCAATCTGGAGCCCTTACCTACGGCATGACATAAATATATTGGGAAAACTAAATCAATCAGAGGCCTTAAACACTTGGATTATAATAAAAGAACCACTGTGTTAAAATTGTTTACACTAGATATCAGAAGGAAAAGAGGGGACTTTATATTGCTGTATATAATATTATGAAAAACCATGTTGTGATGGGTCAGTGTGGTTTTCAACTCTGTTCCAGGAAAATTAATTAGATCACATAATACAGTGGACAGCTAATAGTCCCTAAAGTAAATTCTGTTAGGACACAATTTCTATACAGTAAGATCTTCCATATTGTGGAATTCACTTCCAGGTGATTTAGTGCACGCAGCTACATTTGATTCTTTTAAAAAACAACTAGATAAGTGTTTAGTTCATACTTATGTCAAAAAATGAACCTACTTGAGTGGGAGACAGTTTAATGGCCATTTTGCCTACTTTGTCTACTTAAACCAAGTAACAGACCCTCAGTGACAGAATTTCCTGTCAGGAGCCCAAAACATATGGCTGCCACCAGCCCTTAATTACAGGGTGATTAACATATGAATAACTCTGGACTGCAAAGACTCTCAGATAAACACAGTGGCTCAATCAGATTAGCTTTTTATATGCTTTCAGACATTAAGAAATCTTGTTGATGACAGTTACCCTTTAAGCCATCCTTTAGATGAGATGTTAAACAGAGGTCCCTTCTACCCATCCTGGTGCTGTCCTAATGGGTGTCCTGGTGGAAGTAAAAGAACCCAGGGCATTCTTAGCAAAGAGTAGGGGACATTCAAACAACATGAAGTCTTGCTGTATTCTGACTTAATGCAGTTAGCCCCAGCACTTGAACTGCCCTGGAGAGTAAGGAGTTAAACTCTGTGCAAGAGCATAGAACGTTGAGCTCAAGCTTGGTTTTTAAACCTCTGTCTGTGGTACTTCCCAGTGTAACCGTCAGATTCTTTACTCCGCCTAACAGTGAAGTCGCTCCGGAGATTCCTCTGCTCCGTTAGGTAAAGTTTAAAAAGCGTTTGGTTTAAACCGTTCTATTTGTTGTTTTTTTTTCGGATTTCCAGCCTCTGTCTACGGTACAGGTAGTGTTGTAGATAGGTAGTGACTGTGTTTATTTTCAAGTGTATGTGGAAATTACTCTCTTCCTCTATTTCTTTCTGGTCGGTCCGGTTAGGAACCGACCTTGTATAATTTCTACTATCTGATAAAAATTTTCTGCGATTAGAGTGGTGGTCCGGGATCTATCAGTTTCAAAAGAACTGGGCCTTTTCTGGTTCTTTTTCAAAAACCCATGACACGGTTTGTAACTGATTATTTCATTACCTGGCTTGAAAGCTTCTACAGAGTAATTTAGTGGGTTGACCATGTCTGACAAACCCAAAAAGAAAACCAGTCCCACTGGGTTTCAGCACTGTACTGAGTGTCTGGAGACCTTTGCCAAGGCCGACCCCCACCTCATCTGTGTGTGTTGTCTGGGGTTTGACCACCTCAAGTCGGACTGCCAAATTTGTAAAAAATTTCCTAAATTCACTCTAAATAAGAGACTGAGTAGGTTGAAGGAAAGGGAGGCTAAGTTCCTAGATCCGGATGGCCAGCCTGGTTTGGTTGTGGCTGAACCTGGGGAGGTGCCTACTGACCTAGGTGATACTTCCTTGGGCAGAAGGAGAGCCTTCCCTGAGGGTCTGGTTCCGTCAAAATGAAAACATAAGTCCACCGGTTCCGATCCTGTACCGCATTCTCCAACCACGGACGAAATAGCCAAAGCGCTTAGTATTGTTCAATCGCTTAGACCGGTTCCATCCGAACCGCTACCGCCGGTTAGGCGGTCGGATCAGTCTCCTTCGGTTTATGATCCAGATACTTATTATAAGGAGTGGGAGGGAGACTAAGATTATCCCGGTGATGCTGATGATGGGGACTGGATGTGCCCATTGAACTGGACATCTCCCCAGACAGGCCCTTGGGTGTCTCTCCTCCCAGGCTCTCTGAGTCCTCTTCACACTTTTTGTTTTACAAAAAGGTGGCAGAAACCCTTCAGCTTCCCTTGGTTGAAGCTGCAGAGGAGGAGAAAGATCATGATTTTATGGAAATGATGGACATCCCAGAGTCCAAAAGGCTGTCTATCCCTCTGCATAAGTCCTTGGGGAAACACACAACATTTTGCAAACTCCTAATTCAATACCTCCTGTGAACAAGAGAACAGACAGGAGGTATATGTTATCAGGCTCAGCTACGGAGTTCCTTTATAATCATAGCAGCCATGTTGGGGTAGTGCAGGCTCCACAGCCCGGCTGCCTTCTTCCGAATGAAAGCACTCGCGTGCCTACTCACATAGTAGAACCAGCGGCTCATGTGACCGGCTGTGTCTGTCGCCTTTTTCCCTCTTACCCTATCAGAATTGGGCTGGGGGGAATCTATACTTGTGTGTGATGAAAGCTGGTGGCCAGCATTGAAGATGGGCTGGCTGTGCCGGTAGCTCATCGTTGTTTTAATTACAGTCAAAATGCATAGTGTCATCAAAATGTGGGAGTAGGGGGTGGTATTGGGGTTCCGAGGGTGTGGGTATGGGGTGCTTGTATATGTTAAAGGATCTGGGCTAGGGAAGAAGGTGGGTAGCTGTTTCTTTTCTTTCTCCCCCAAACTTAGCTTGAGTAACGAATACAGAATACCTGAATATTTGGGTCCTGAATAGAAGATTGGGCCGAATATTTGGGATAAGGTATTTGTACACCATTAATCATCAGATCTTGGGTATAATAGCGCTAGACTGCCCATAAAGTGACAGTGCCCTATTTTACACTTATATAATCTTTAGAAAACCTTCGTAACCCTTCTGATCCTTTTGTTTTCTTTAGGCTAGTTTATTTTTATTTGTGGAATTTTATTTTTCTAGAGACATGGATATGGTGCTTTTTCCACACTCTGGCAGCTCTTCATTTCCCCTTAAATCATGCTGGAAGGTCTTCAAGCTAAGCTCCTCCCACACACTGGGGTGGTATACTCCTCAGCGTCAGCTCTCTTCCTTCGCAACTTCTGCATGCTGTGTACTCCCAACTTGGTATTCGACTTCTGTGTAGACTGTTTGCAAACAAAAAAATATAACGCCATTTTACTTTCCCCAAATGGCGCTCAATGACCTGAAAACGCGACTGGGGTTCAGGTGGTGTGCTGATTCTTCCCAGAACATGTTGTGCACAGATCGTCATGCCACGTGTGTTTATTGCCTCAGTGCCCAGCACGACCCACAAGGTTTGCGGTCTGTCCTGGTCCCTTCAGCACTCCACATTGGAGAACCTCTATGCCTGCCTCCTCATAGGCCACCTGGATGAATGGGACCCTCACATTCAGTCAAAGGATGACTTAAGGCAGTTTCGTGGTGGCGGATTTTGTCAGTGCAGCTTGCCACCTTCGAAAACGCTGTGACCTAGACTGCAGCAGCGTGGTTCCGCCCCACGCTTACTGTCATTTGAAGTTTGGCCTTTCCATTCACTGGAGTGTTCAGGACTTATGTCAGTCCTTTCCTATCCTCAGGAAGGCCTTCAAACAACATGAAGTCTTGCTATATTATGACAGTAGCAGTTTGATCCAGCTCTAGAACTGCTCCGGAGGTGAAATGGTTAAAACCATTCCAAATAGAATTTTGGCCACGAGCTCTAAAGCAGCTCTATCTGTGTTATTTCAAACCTTAACTGTCAGATTCTTTACTCCGCCTCAGTGAACAGTCGCTCGGAATTTCTCCTACTGCTTGGTTCATTTCTCGGTTTAAAAGTGTTTTCTCGGTTGGATTCAACGAGAATAGTCTATTTAACATAAAACCGTTCAGTTCAAGCTCTATCTGTGGTAACCGTAAGTAAATTTAAGGTTTTTGTCTGTGGAACTTGTAAGTTATCGGTTCGGTTTTGAACCAATCAGCTGGGTTTAAAACTCATTTAAAACTAAAATTAACATTTAGAGTGCGGTTCCCGGTTCTTATCGGTTCTAAAAAACCCGTTTATTCGTTTTTCCAATACCCGTGACACGGTTAGGAACCGATAAGGTGTCTTGCCTAGCACCGCCGTCAAAAAGGGCAAGTTTTCTGTTAGGCTGGCATTATGTCTGAGAAACCCAAAAGAAAACCGGGCCCACTGGGTTTCAACACTGTGATGTTTGTGGGGAAGTCTTTGCCAAGGCTGACCCAACACCACATGTGTTTATTGTCTGGGGTTTGACCACCTCCAGTCAGACTGCCAGATATGCAAGAATTTCCCTGCAGCCACCCTGGAAAAAGATTGGGCAGGCTCAGGGCGAGGAAACCAAAGAATCCGCTGACACGGATGGCCAACCGGTTGATTGCCCTCTGACCAGAAGCGGGGCTTCCTCGGGCAAAAGAAAAGCTGGTTCTGAGGAACCACTTCCAGTAAAGAAAACAAGAAAATCAGCAGGTCTGGAGTCCAAACCCTTCTCCAACTGCTGCAGAGATAGCAAAAGCCATACAAATTGTCCAGTCACTGTCTTCAGGGTCCGTCCGAACCGCCACTATCTGGCAAAAGGTCGGTTCGCCCAGTCCCAGTGGTTCAGGAATATGATATTGAGGAATTTTATGAACCAGAGGAGGGGAGGATGATTATGAACAGTATGAATGTGGCTGGAAGGTCTGGGTGTGCCCATTGAACGGACATCTCTCCAGACAGACCTTTAGAATCTCCCCTATGCTGTCTGGAGTCCCCATCTCATTTTATGTTTTACAAAAAGTTGTTGAACCTTCAGCTTCCCTTAGAGGAAGCTGTGGATGAGCAAAAGGAGCCTGATTTTGTAGAAATGATGGATATTCCAGAGTCTAGGAGATTGTCTATTCCTTTACATAAGTCTTTTAGGAAGCAAACAATAAAAATTTTAAAAGCTCCTAATTCTGTAGATAAAAAGATGGACAGAAGGTACACATTGTCAGGTCCAGATACAGAATTCCTTTCTCAGCAATGCAGTCATGTTGGGGTAGTTCAGGCTGCAGCCTGTGATAAAGCTAATATTCCCCTGGCTTCACATCCTCCTGACAAGGATTCCAGGAAGATTGATGCCATGGCAAAAAAAACAGTATATGGCAGCCTCTCTGGGACTTAGGCAAGCAAATTATATGGCTTATGTAGCTAGGTATCAGAAATCTAGATGGGATACTGTTATGCAATTAGAAGCAAGCCCATGGCCAGCTGGCTAGTGAACTAGAACAGGTGGCTGCTGATGGCATTGAGGCTTCTAAGGTTCAGTTTCATGCTGCTGTGGATGTTAATGATGTTTCCTCTAGGGTCATGGCCACATCTGTAGCTTTTCGTAGGTTGGCCTGGCTCAGGTGTACTAGTCTGTCACAGGATACCCAGACTAAGGCTATGGATTTTCCTGTGGTGGGAAATTCTCTGTTTGGGGAGCAGACAGAGAACTACATGAAAAAGATGGATGAATATAGGACTACTTACAAGAGTGCCCAGGCTAAGGGCGGCAAGCCACTCCTCAAAGGCATACCCCCAGGGGTAGGGGTAGGCCTTTTCACAGGCCTTTTTATCAGACTCAGGCCTCCTCTGCCTATGCTCAGAGGGGCTTCTTCAGAGGCAGAGGCAGGCGAGGGGTGGGCAGACCTGCTCCCACTCCCCAGCCTAAAGCTCCTGCTAAGCAGGCACCCTGATGGGGTGCCCAGGGCTGATTCTCCTGTACCGGTAGGGGGCAGGCTTGCTTACTTCAGTCAGAATTGGGCTTCTTTAACCTCAGACAAGTGGGTTCTGGAAGTAGTAAGCCAGGGTCTGGTTCTCAGCTTCAAAAAGTTTCCCAAGTTGAGAAGCAGACTTTTCTCTACAAGTGCTTCAGAGACCCTTGCTCTGAAGCAGAGATCTCATCCCTGTTAGCTCTCAGAGCAGTAGAAAGGGTTCCTCCCCTGCACCAGGGCAGGGGTCTGTATTCCAGATACTTCCTTACCCCAAAAAAGACAGGAGAATAGCGGCCCATATTAGATCTCAGATATCTGAACAAGCATCTTTTGAAACCAGAGTTCAAAATGGTAACTCTGGCAATGATTTTACTCTCCCTAAGGCCAGGGGACTGGCTAGCCTCCCTGGACCTCAAGGATGCCTATTTCCATGTCCTAATCAGAAGCTCCCATCGAAAGTACCTCAGATTCGAACTGCCCTCAGGTCATTACCAGTTCAGAGCAATGCCCTTCGGCCTTACCTCGGTCCCAAGGGTATTCACAAAGTGTCTAGCAGTGGCAGTGGCTCACTTAAGGAGGCAAAGGATTGCTGTTTTCCCCTATCTAGACGACTGGCTCATTGTAGGTCAGTCCCCAGAACAGGTAAAATCTCACCTGCAGGTCACCCAGCAGCTTCTCACCTCCCTGGGCTTTCTGCTAAATCTACCAAAGTCGGTTCTGGAACCAGTCCAGGTACTCACCTTTATAGGGGCAGAATTGGACACAAAGCTAGCCAGGCCTTTCTTCCCTTAGAAAGGGTAAAGGAATTTAGTGGCTCTGGCCTCCTCCTTCACTCTGCAGGTCTCTCGACCAGCAAGACACTTTCTGCAGCTCCTGGGGCACATGGCTGCATCCACAGCTGTTGTGCAGGGAGCAAGATTTCAGATGAGAGACATTCAGTTTCACTTGAGAACCTATTGGTCTCAGAGAAGACCCCCTTTCAAGTTGGTCCCAGTGACTCGAACCTTGATCCTAGCCCTCCAGTGGTGGCAGGATCAGAGCAATTTAAGATTGGGGGTCCCCTTCATTTCCCCTACTCATGACTTGACTCTCACTACAGATGCTTCCTTCTGGGTTGGGGAGCCCACATGGCGACCTTTCCACTCAGGAGTGGTGCCCCAGGAATCTCTGCTCCACATCAATTTGCTGGAACTCAGAGCTGTCTTTTAGCTCTTCAAGCATTTCTGCATCTGTCCACGACAAGGTGATACAAGTCAGAACAGACAACACCACAACAATGTGGTACATCAGCAAACAGGGGCACTCGGTCTTGACCTTGTGCACCGAGGCAATAAGTTGTGGTCTCTGGCCTATTCCTGAACACTTCCCTCATAGCAGTTCATCTTCCAGGAAGGACAATGTCCTAGCGGATGCTCTCAGCAGGATTTCCCAGGGCCATCACAAATGGTCCCTGGATCCTCAAGTGCTGGGGATAGTCTTTGCCAGATGGGGCACCCCTCAGATAGATCTTTTGCAGCCCCAGACAATCACAAACTTCCTCTGTTCTGTTGCAGGCCTCCAGTGCTGGGCTCAGTTCCCTGGATGCCATTCTTCTGGATTGGGAGGAAAGTTTCTATGCTTTCCTCCCTTCCTCTCCTATTCAAAGTATTAGTCAAAATCAGATCTCAGCCTGCAGAGGTGATTCTGATTGCCCGGATGGGCCAGGCAGCCCTGGTACCCCTCCTTCTGTCACTGACAATCCATCTTCCCTTTGCCTCCCAGGAATCACAACCTGTTGACTTGTGCCCAGGAAGGGTTTGGTATCCGGACCTCAAATCCCTCAACCTCAAGGCCTGGCTCTTGAGGAGTTAGAGTTGCTGATCTACACCTCTCTCAGGGTGTTCTTGAGATCCTAAAGGCTCTAGAAAGCCTTCCACTAGGAGCTACTTATAGTTCTAAATGGAAAAGGTTTTCCATTTGGTGTCTGAGGAAAAATATTTCCCCAGAATCTGCTGATTTGCCCACTGTGTTAGATTACATGGTACATCTTAATTCCTTGGGTCTCAGACCAGCTACCCTGAGAGTTCATTTGGCAGCTGTATCTGCTTTTGTGTCAGCAGGAAAGTCATCCCTCTTCCTCTCATCCTGTGTTTTTCAAGTTTTTAAGGATTACTCCATACTATCCACTTTTCGAACCGCCCCTGCTTGGGACCTGAATGTTTGCATTGCCCAGTTAATGCAACCCCCTTTTGAACCTCTGTCTTCTGCAGAGCTTAAATACCTAACTTGGAAAACTGTTTTTCTAGTGGCTATCACTTCTGCCAGACGCATAAGTGAGTTGCAAGACTTGTCAGTGGAAACTGACTTTATTTCTTTCCACAGGGATAAGGTGGTCCTTAGGACTAATAGGAAGTTTTTGCCTAAGGTGGTTTCAGATTTCCATCTTAATCAATCTATCTCCCTTCCAGTATTTTCACTGATCACTCCTCGTCTGGTGAGAGGAGGTTACACAGCCTGGATGTTAGAGAGCTCTTAGTTACTATATAGAGGTACCAAAGGTCTGGGTTGAATCCTCCAACTTTTCTTACCTGTGGTGAAGTTGGGAAAGGCAAACCTGCCACTAAGAGATCAGTTGCCAGGCGGATTGTCTCTTGTATCCAATTTTGCTATCAGAAACTGGGCAGAGTTCCCCCCCCCTGGTTTGAGGGCTCATTCTACCAGGGGTACAGCTGCGTCTCTAGCTGCTGCCAGAGACATCCCTATATTAGAGATTTGCCAGGCTGCTACTTGGAAAGCGGTACACACTTTCCAAGCATTACTCCCTGGATGTCCAGGCCAGGAGAGATGCTTGGTTTAGCACAGTGTTCTTCAGAGCCTATTCCTAAGTAGGTTCTGCCCCTCCTCCATGGAGGTACTGCTGTGTATTCTGCTACTGTCATAATATAGCAAGACTTCATGTTGTTTGAAGAAAAAATTACTCACCTTAGTAGTGTTGTTTCTTCTAATGGAGTCTTGCTATATTATGACCTCCCCCCAACCTGCCCCTCTCAGAACCTCTACTTGGGTGGGGTGTGGGCACCTTTTATGCCCTGTTAACATTTTTGTCCCCTTTTGGGGCTTTGTGTGTGCGTGTGTGTTCTGTTATACTTATGTTTTATTCTCATATTATTAGAATTGTGTTAGTATTTCTGGTCCTCTGACTTGAGTCTTGGGTGTTGGGACCAGCAATGGTTGTTATTATTTAGGTAGCCATTTGGCTAGTGTGAGTTACAGCTTCCACACAGACCTTAGTGAGTTTTGGCTCGTAAAGATCTGACAGTTCAGGTTTGAAATAACACAGATAGAGCTGCTTCTTAGAGCTCGTGGCCAAAATTCTATTTTGGAATGGTTTTAACCATTTCACCTCCGGAGCAGTTCTAGAGCTGGATCAAACTGCTACTGTCATAATATAGCAAGACTCCATTAGAAGAAACAACATTACTAAGGTGAGTAATTTTTTCTTCCCGAGGGTCCAAATCTTCATTGGCCTCCCAAGCCTAAGGGGTTCCGTTGTGGGATCGAGAGCGAGCTTACTCTTCCCACTTCCGCGACTCTGCATCTGCCTTAAAACTACACTCAAACTACTTGAAAAATGTATGTTGTGCAGGTGTTTTAATTTCAATTGTGAAGTTCTAGTGTTTCCTTCCCTCTGATTGGTATTAGGTTTTCCCAAATTAGCCTGCTAGCTTTATACTAGTTTCGACCTAGGGATCTTCATACCTGTTAAGCGTAATTATTTCTTGTTCCCACAGTGCATCTTGTCTCATGTGACTGTGATGTAAAGAGACCAACATTCAGCACACACATGCCAAACAAACTAAATATCTTGGAAGCTTTACAAGCTGCACAAGAATTACCAACAACAACATTTTCAGGACAGTAAAACCTTTAGGATGAGGGGTGGTCACCAAGCTGAATTCTACAGATTTTAAAATATAGCCATCTCTGTTGTGAACTGATTGTAATGCAGTGCTTTCTGCTGGATTTATGGGCTCTGCTACATCACCATCACATGTAACAAGATGCATTGTAGGACAAAGAAATGCAATAAAACTATTTGATATGGAGATCTCCAGGGGTCATAAAACTACCCTAAAGCTAGCAGGCTAATTTAGGAAAAACTCCTAATACCAGTCAGAGGGAAAGAAACACTAGAACTTCACATACAAATTAAAACACTCTGCACAGCATATATTTTTTCAAGTTTTGGGTGTAGTTTTCCTTTAACAGTTGTCAAGCCATCGGCTTCAGCCAACGCTTCTGTTGTCCTGGTCCAGGCCATTGACCCCTCTGTATCCCTGTCTGGCCTGTTGTTTGAGATACGGATTGACAAACCTGTCAAGATATTCCTCGACCCTGTTGACCATATGTCAGAAGATGATAGGGACAACTCTTTTTCGAGGACTCTGATCCTCATGGCCCTTTCTCAGGAGGGTCTGGATAGATTAGCAGAGTCTGCTGTGCCGGGCGTGGTTACAAATCTCGACCTATATGGCGGATAGCCAACACAAGTCAGCAGACATCCCCTTCTTGGGTACCAACCTGTTTGGCCTCGGTGTGGACAGTCACTTCACCTGAATCAAAGTCCAGTGCCACTCTAGATTCGGTTACGTTCTCACAGAAGGATCTTAAGGGCCAGAAACAAAGGAAAAAGCCTTTTCCAGTTTTGCCCCTAACCGGCGCCTCCATCCAGACTGCTGCAGCCCCAAGCAGGGCAGCTCCAGGCCTGGTGGCCCAAGCCTAAGTGTGCCGTGTCTGACTCCAAGAAGTCCAGAGGCCGGGGAGCTGGAGCTCCTCTGGCAGCTGGCACCGGAGCCTCCACCAAGCCTGCCTAGTCACGGGTCGGGGGTATCCTTCCCCTGCCTGTTCTGTTTCAGTCTTGGCCTCCCGTGGAAGGTGGGCTCCGCCATTTCATGCATGCCTGGTCTATCATCTTGTAGGATAAATGGGTGCATGAAGTGGTGGGTTACGATCTGCCTCGACTATGACACTCTCCCGCCCTGCCGAGCCCATGACTCGTGGGTAGACATGGTGTCCCTGGACATTTTGTCTGCCCTTGGGGAGGACATCGCTGAGCTCCTTCTGAAAGGTGCGGTGTCTCGTGCCCCAGACTCCATGGCCGGTCCAGTGTTTGTCTCTAGATATTTCCTGGTTCCAGAATGGATCGTTGGGAGGGTTGGCGCTCCATACTGGATCTTCTCAATCTCAACCAGTACTTAAGGAAGCACAAGTTCCAGATGGTCACCCTGAAGCAAACAGTACCATCCCTAGAGTGATACATGTGGTTCTGCTCTCTGGACCTCCAGGATGCCTTCTTCTACACCCCTGTCCATCCCCAATGGTGGTTCTTCGGTTATGTTCAAAAGGGGTGCTGTACAAATTCTGTTCTATGCTGTTTGGCCTCTCCTTGGCTCCCAGGGTCTTTATCAAATGCATAGCAGTGGTGGCAACATTCCTGCAGTGCCGAGGGGTCTGGGTGTACCCTTACCTGGACGACTGGCTGATCACCGGTTCATCTCGGGAAGAGGTGGAGCAGTCCAGGGATGTGGCCTTCCAGACATGCTTGGCATTGGGCCTTCTTGTCAACCCAGACAAGTCGGTGCAGTGGCTCTCTCCTCCTTTGCCCGACCATTCCCAGTTGGGTACTCGTGCCCTGCCTGGGACTTCCTGTGGCTGCTAGAGTACATGTCTTCCTGTACCAGCGTGGTCTGGTGAGCTTGCTGACGATGCACCCCCTGCAGTGGGAACTGGCCCACCAATGATCTCAGTGCCTCGGTCACCTCGACCAGTCAGTTACGGTGATGCAGCCAGTGTGGGATGCCATCCAGTGGTGGCTCATCCCAGAACATCTGCAGGAAGGAGTCTTGTTAGTCGGCCCTGAGCCAACAGTCACTCTCACGACTGACACATCTCTGGGATATGGAGCCCTCCTGGTGGCCCACAGGCTTTGGACATTTCAAAGGAGTCTCGATGTCCCTCTCTTTCCCTTGATTCACAAGGTATTGCTCAAGGTGTGGAGGGAGAAGGCACGGATGAACCTGGTGGCTTCAGTTCTAGTACCCCGATCTGCTCAGCCTAAGCAGCAGGCCTCTGGCATTTGCCTCTCTGCCTGGACTTGCTCTCTTGCTGTTAGGAGAGGGTCCTCTTCCTGGACCTTCAGTCTATGCCCCTGACAGCCTGGTTCCTGAGTGGCTAGAGTTCCAGGCTTTGGGTCTTTCCGAGGTCCTCCATGTCGTTGAGGCCTCTTGGAAGGAGTCGACTCACCTGTGCTATTACTTCAGGTGGAAGAGATTTTCAATTTAGTGTCAAGGCAGGGAGCTAGATCCCCTGTCTTGCCCTGTGGCTAGCATCCTGGACTACTTGTGGTCCCTCTCTTTCAGGCCTGAGATTGACGACCCTCAAAGTGCACCTGGCAGCCATCTCTGCATATCAGGGGTAGACCAGTATGATGGTGGTGGTGCAGGAAAAGATGGTTGGGTGTTTCTTTAAGGGTCTCAACCACTTGTCCGTGCCAGTGCATGAACCAACACCTTGAGACTTGTTACTGGTACTGGCAATGCTCATGGACAAGCCATTCAGACTGATGCACAGATGTCACTTCTCCCACCTGTTGTGGAACACCACCTTCTTGGTGGTTATCATCACCACCAGAAAGATCAGTGAGCTCAAAGTGCTCTTGGTGGAGTCTCCGTATTTAGTTTTCCACAGGAACAAGGTTGTCCTCTGCCCAATCTGAAGTTCCCCCCAAAGTTTGTTTAGGAGTTTCACCTTAACTAGGGGATTAACCTCCCGGTGTACTTCACCAACCCAACCTTGGAGACCGAGCACAGGCTCCACATGTTGGACCTATGGCGAGCGCTTGCTTACTACACAGCGCATGGCTGGAGTTTGGGGAGAGGTTCGCCAGCTATTTGTCATCTACACTTGAAGCTGTACCTAGCAGACTGGCAGCTAAGTGGACTGCAATATGTTTGCTGGTAGTAAGCCCCCTGTTTGGCTAAGGGGTCATTCCACCAGTCATACCGCTGCCTCGGTGACTGCTTCCAAGGACATCCTTATCCAGGAAATCTGCAGGGCTGCTACCTGGAAGTCAGCATACACCTTCATCTCCCATAACCACATCGACTTGAGTCACACCGGCATGCTGGTTTTGGGGCCTCAGTTCTCCAGTCCCTCTTTCCCAAGTAGGGGTGTGCACCTTGCCTCCTCCTTCCGGTGAACTGCTAGGAGTTTGCCAGAGTGTGGATAGTGCACCATATCCATGTCCCTAGAAATGAGGGTTACTCACCTGTAACTGTAGTCTTCTACGGACTGGTCTCTTGCAATAAGTCATTACTTATGAGAGTATCCACCAGGTGGTGCTGTCACACGGCGGTTTCTTCCAACAGTTTTCCATTGGAGGCCGTCAACGCGACATCACTTCCTGTGGATGTGTATAAGAGTGGGTGGCCCCCAGTATCCTCTGTTCATTTTCCTGCCGGCTTCAGCTTGCACACTCTGCTCTCCTCACTTCCTGGGTTGCAGTCTTCAACTCAAACTTGAATCGATTTTCTACCTCAGGTCCGGGACCTGGGACTTGCTCTCAGGACCCCCGGACTTCCATAGCAGGCCTGTGACCCACTCACAATTCCCCTGCTGCTCCTAGGCTCGGGTACTCTTGCTGGGTCTGGGGCTTCTCTAGGGCCCAGCCCGATATTTTAATTTTTTTTTTTTCCTACCGTTCACGGTCCACCTGCTGCTTCCCAAGCCCAGCAACTCTTGCCTGGTCCTTGGGTCATCTTCATGGCTGATCACTCAGCCAGGCCGGAACGGACGTCAGGGGGTCGCCTTCAAGGCTCCCGGCCAAGAACTTTTCGTTCCATGGATAGGAGAATGAGTTCACACCCTCACACTTCCTTCACCTTGCTCCATCAAGCGATGGCTCCTCCGTCATCTGTTGTACCTTCCTCGTCCATGGGGGGTGCTCCCCCAGTCGACTGAGCCTGATGGGCTTGTTATATCGTCGATGGGCCATGTCTCGTCGACTAAGCTTGTTTCTGAAAGTTTTCTGTCGATTGGCAGTTTTGCCCTGTTAACTGGGATGCTTCCCCTACTGACGACACGTGTTCTTTCTTCTCCCTCGTTGTCGGGAACTCTTCTGTTGATGGGCCATGTTTCTCCTGTTCTCTCATCGATGGAGCCCTTTTCTCCATTGTTGGAGTGCTCTTCATCAACGGAGCAGCCTCTCCCATTGATGGGACAGCATGCTTTGCATGCCTTGTCGACAGGACAGCTTCCCCTGTCAACGGAGAGGCTTCCTTTTGATTCCTTGTTGACTGGGATGATTCCACTATCGATGGAGGGACCTCTCATCATTCCTTCGTTGACAGGGCTGCTTCCCTTCTCAGTGATGGGAGCTTCCAACCCTGGGACTCCCCCTGTTTGGGGCTCTGTTTGCATACCCCCCGCTTGTCCTGGCACCGGATGGTGTCCTCGGGGGTTCCCCCTGTTGGCTTTTTGCGCCCTTCGGTTGACATTTTCCAGGCCTTCACCCTGAGTCCCTTGCTCCTTTACTGGTCCTGGTCCACAGGGGTCGGGGTGCCTCTCCCCACTGTTCAGGGTCGGCAGTTCCCAGGCTGGCTTGCCCTCTTCCTGATACCACCCTTGGGCATCCTCCATCTCTCGACCCATCACAGGTTCTGGGCATCACCCGCATTGTGATGGAGGTCCTGCAGAACATGGGCCAGGGTCCTGCCTCGTCCCATTCTCCTTCCCCATTCCCTGAGTGCTTGCGCCTGGACCTGGCGCTTCCCTCCTGGCTCCCCCTCCCATTTATGAGGGCTCCCTCTATAGGGATTTCGGGAGGGGGGATGTTTCTGGTGGGGACCTCTCAGACCCTGTGGGCCTTGGTTCCCCACAGTCTGCGTCCTACCTTATGAAGGTCGCACGCCTGTACATCCTGATCCCTCCTCACTGCCAGATCCCTCCTTCAAAGCTCATGCTGCAGATCCAGCGTGCTTTTGGCTTCCCTGCTGCAGAGCAGGATTCCTTTCGTCAGAACATGGCTGCCTACCTCGATGTTCCTGAGGAGCCTGCCGTGATGGTCCCATATTTGATTCCTGTGCATTTTAACGCACTCTCTCATGCTTGGTCTCGTCCTGTTTCTGCCCAGCCTGCCCCTCGTGGCTCTGATTGACTCTACCATGCCCCTTCTGACCACCCCTACTTGTCCACCACCCCTGTGGTGGACTCGGTTGTCCGGGCAGCGGCCCATGACTGGACTGCTCGACCTTGCCATGTCAGTTCAGTGCCGCCGGATGCTAATTCCCATTGCATGGAGTTCTGTGGCATTTGGGTGTATTCCTGCAGTACTTTGCTGCTTCATATTCTTAATTATTTGGGTCATATGGTCTGGTACCTTTACAGTCTTGGTGTCTCAGCATGGGACCTCCTGTCCGACTTGCCTCCCTCTCCTGAGTCGATCAGACTGGCTCAGCCGCTATCTGCCATATCCTCTCTGTTCCAGCGCCCCCTGTTTTCTGGGAACCTGCTGTTTGGACCTGGTGCTCAGTCCATCCTGGATTCGCTTCTGGCTGCGAGGCATACTCTTAGGTCTGTTCAGGACCTCAGTCACGCCCCCAGATCCCACACCTATGCCCCCGCTGGTGGGCTGTCTTGTTCCTGGCCCCCTACCGGGGTATCTCTTGGGACCGCAGTAGGGCCTCCAGGGGGGCGGCTCAGTCTGCCCCTCTGTGGCGTCCCCGTCCCTCACACTGGGAAGGACCCGCTTCTGCACCTTAAACCGCTCTTCAGGTATCCCCTACCTCCTCTTGCAGGCCTCGGAGGCACCCGGGAATGTCTTTCCCATTTTTTTTAGGCTTGCTCCGGGACTGGATGCTTCACTCCTCCGTGCAGATCTGATTGGAACTTCTGCCACTCTCCCTGCTGGAGTCCTTCAGTTGTTCCTTCCTATGACCATCCGGAACGTTTTTTCCCCCGGTGCTCCTTTTTCTACTATCTGATCTGCTCTCCTTGTCTATTTACTGGCTTTGACTTTATGCCAGAGCCTGTCAACCTCTGCCTTGTCAGAATGAATCACTGTGCCTGGCCACCTACAGTTCTTTTTACATCATGCCTCCTGCATGCTGTCCTCACCCACCTTTGAGCCTTTCTGCCTGAGCAGGTGTGGTTTGAGTTGCCATTTCTCCTGGTTTCATGCCAAATGTCTTCGCCTAACCGTTGTCCTATCTGCCTGCACGGGAGAGGTTTGAGTTGGACATTTCTGTTACATATTTATTGTGAAATTTACTTTTTTGGCCTTGCTTTTCCTCCCATTTCGATTTTTACTAGTTTGTAAGCTCCCATAAGTAATGACTTATTGCAAGCAAGAGACCAGTCCGTAGAAGATGGTACACTTATGCAAGAACTTACTGTAACAGTAGATCTTCCGAAGACTGTCTCTTTCAGTAAGTTCCCCCGCCTTGCATCCGCCTGCCTTGTTGCCTTGAATCTGCAACTCGGAACATTGGGTAGGATCGCTGTTGTCTGTTATTTCTGGCCCTCATTTTCCTCGGTCTAGGCCGTGCTTGCCGAAGCCGACGATGAACAGAGGGTACTGAGGGCCGCCCACTCTTATACACATCCACAGGAAGTGATGTCACGTGGACGGCCCCCATGGAAGACTGCTGGAAGAAGCAGCCGTATGTCGGCCCCACCTGGTGGATACTCCCATAAGTAATGACTTACTGCAAGAGGCAGTCCTTCGGAAGATCTACTGTTAAGGTAAGTTCTTACGTAACTGTACTTTCTAGGAGTGTCATATGGTGCATGTCCACACCACCCACCCAGCCTCCCCTTGCAAGTGGCACACGGATCGTTGAGTCCAGCATGCATGATCTGACGTCATGGGGTGGTGCCTAGGATACTACCCAAGTGGGTGGGAAGAGTCCGGGTTGAAGACCTTAGGGTGAGATTTAAGAGAGAAGGAAGAGCTGCCAAAGTGTTGATGTGCACCATATACTAGTACTAGAACTGCAGTTACAGGAGGGTAACTCTCATTTTGTAACTGCTTGTGGCCACTGGGTGCCACAGTGCTGCTGAATACATCTCAGCTTGTACCATCATGTAGGGACTTGGTAAAATCCAGACCACTGGACCTGGACATGACCAAAGCAGCAAAAACCAGACTGAAAACCAGGTGACCAGGGCCTATGTAGAATTTAGCAAGGCCTTTGACACTGCCTCACAGGATACTGTTAAGAAATTGAGCATCCTAGATGTGGGATCCAGTGTGGTGGATTGCATTAGAAATGGTTAACAGATGGGCGACAGAGGGTGTTTAATGGCACTCACTCTAATGATGGGAGAGTGACCAGCAGGGTGCCACAGGGCTCAGTACTGGGACCAGTTCTCTTCAATGTCTTCCTGAGTGACACTACAAGATGAACTTGAAAGGAAGGTATACCTTTTTGTAGATCATACCAAAATGTGTAATAGTGTGGACAATAAGGAGGGGGTGGAAAGAATGTGTAGGGGTCTTGGGAAACTCAAAGTGGTCAAGAGCATGGCAGTTGGGGTTCAGTGCCAGAAAGTGCAAAATCATGCACCTGGTGCATAGGAACCTAAGAACTATCAGACACTAAGCAGGATGAGAGATCTTGGGGTCATCAAATCTGATGAGCTCAAAGTGGCAGGGCAGTATGACAAAGCAGTGGAAAGTGCAGGGGGGATGTGGGATGCATAGGGAGAGGTAGCTCTAGCAGAAAATGGGAGGGAGTATTGCTCACCTAGAGTATTGTCTAGTTCTGGAGACCATACCTCAGAATGGACATAGACGGGAAGGGGGCAGTCCAGAAGAGGGCAACTAAAATAGTGCAGGGATTGCACTGGAAACCCTACAAGGAGAGGCTGAGGGATCACAACATTACACGGTGAGGACCTGGTAGAACCCTTCAGGTACCTCATGGGGGTGAACAGGGTGCAGGAGGGGAGTCTCTCTGAAATTAGGAAGAACACTGTGAAATAGTTGTGGGATAACAGATGGACCAGACACAGAACTTCACGTTCCACACACAATCTCTATGTGATGTGCATTTAAAACACGGGATAACCTTAAGAAATGGCATATCCCTTCTTCAGTACATCAGTTTGCAGCGACAGATTATGTATGTCCTTCCTCTGCACTTAGCACCTACTGACTCACTTATCTTTTGATCTATCTTTCCTTTGGAAATGAACTGTCCCCTATGTCTTGTGTGTTTGGGTGATGGACAGCCCAAATAAGAAAAACTTAAAAACAATCTAAAGACAAAGAACCTTGGTGCAGAAGCACTGAAGCAAGGGTTACCCCAAAGGACATTGGCAATAAAGCCAAGTTTCAAAGAAACACACAATCATCACACTTCCATAATGCAGTGGGATCTATATGCAAATCACCATGACATTTTAGGCTTCTTCAGCTTAAAGCAGGAATGCATGGTGCCAAAGGGCCTGTCAAACAGTCTGTAATTTACATGTATTTTAAATAATGTAACTAACTTAATTTTCATAATACAGTTTCCTAGTAACTTGTTACCTTTATCAAAAACACCTAGTGCCGTGGTACTTTCAACATTTTACAGGTTTCATACACACAAGGCATATACATCAAGATATTTTATGACATAGTGCTGTTGCATACTAAATCCAACAACAAGGAACACACAACCTGTTTTTACAACAGTTCAGATGTCACCACAATAACCTCCCTGTATGAGGACCTGAGAGGGAAAAGGAAAATTAAAGCGGGCACTATAGCATAGTCAAGAAAGGTGGCCAACCTTATGGACTAGAAATTGTAAAGAATAAATTAGGCTAGGTAATAGAAGAACTGTTGCAGCAGATTTAAGAAAGGGTCAGTCCTCGAGTGGCAGGATCCCCTTGTCACAAGCACCAGATCCAAATTGGGAAGGGGAGAGTTAGGGGATGTGAGGAAGTACTGCTACATATGACAGAGCTATCAGAATAAGGCAATTAGGCCTGTCTTGTCTGCTCTTAATACAGAACGCTCAATGTAAGCAAAGTCTTCTGTAGATAAAGCACTCACTGGTGCTGGGTGGGGTGGGGTGTAGTTGAGGGTTAGTGTGGTGGGTTTAATGAATTGACACGTGTCCCATTCAGTGTTATTTGTTTGATGAAAAATTACCAACAGTGTCAAACCCACATACACAAGGTATCAAAGCTGAGGGATCGTTACCCAGATGCCCTGGCGCATCACTCGTTAAGAGCTTCCTCAGGGGGCAGTCACCTGGTGGACATCAAGCCCTTAAATACCATTATACCTGTTACGTCACAAGTAGCTGCCATTGTTTACATTTTAAATGGTATTAAGGCACAGGATCAGCTTTGTGTGCAAATGTACACATCTCAGTGATATATACATTAATCACTATTGCGTAAATTCAACAGTTACAAATAGTAGTACCATTAAGAGGTTCTGGGGACATGGGGACCTCGAAAGTGAAGCTAGAGAAGCTCCCATGTCCCTAGAACTAAGAGATGGTATTACTCCCTTGTGATACACACTGCCCTATTTATTGTTTTTTGTAATATATGGATCCAATTTAAAATTCCACAGCTCTGAATTTTTTTTTTACATGCTGTAGCAACGGCTGGCCGACCACCGCATTGAAGACTTGCTTGCTCCATCCCCCAACCCCCGTCTCTCTGATCTTGTGCTCGTTTCAAGGTGCCTCCAGTCACGAGATTTGGTAGGCAGTGCTACCTTTTAGTTGCTTTCAGGGCTGAGTGAATGCAGGATCAACCAGATAATTCTTTAAATGTGAAAAAAACAAATTGTTGAAAGAACATATGATGCGAATTACTCACTAAAAACAAGAAACGGCCACCATGTTTTCAAAATGGTTCTGCCCACAGAGAAAAAGCGGGCAACAGAAAAGCATGCTTTGAAAATGTTACATCGTGACCATAGCAGCCGCACCTGGCAGCATAGCAACCAGCTGCATAGTGTGAGAGAGTCGTGTGGTTGCGCTGTTCTCGTTAGCTGATACTATCGTTCAGTAATTCCATCAATAGTATTATGGGCTCTGAACAATAGCATTGTGGCTCACCATTGATAGTATTATCACTTTCACCCCATAGTATTAAAGGGAATTTTTGTATGGTTTACTGACACATTAAAATGGCATATCCATATATTACAACATTGTAGCATTCTAATAAAAAAGTGTTATTAAAAATACAAAAAATGGCAGTTGGCTTATTAAATAAAAACATTTATCGTAGCATTTCATTTTAAATATTTACGAGAGAATAGTGGTGGTGTTGGTGTTCAGGTTCTAAACCAGTTGGGGGAGCATAAGCCTAGAAAGCATTGTAGCAAGCAACTCCTGTGCTGTCCACACTTCCGAGCTGAAAAAATGAAAAAAGATTGGAAAGTGCACAAAGAGACAGTACAGTTGGAACCTGAACTTGAACACCATTTGTCTCTCACGAGTATTTAAAAACGAAATGCTAAGATAAATGTTTCTATTTAGTAAACTGCCTGCATTTTTGGATGTTTGAATAAGTTTTTATTTAGAATACTATAGAGTTGTAATTCTTGAATTTACATAATAGTGATTTTGTGTGTGTGTGTGTGTGTGTGTGTGTGTGTGTGTGTGTGTATGTATATGTGCTATATATAATCAATCAGTATCTTTATTTAGCCAGGCGGAACACCATTGAACAGGGCTCATTTACAAGACGGTGCTAGTAATAATGAATAAATATATATAATGATGTGTACTTTTGCATGCAAAGCTGATCCTGTGCCTTAATACCATTTAAAATATAAACAGTGGGTGCTACTTGTGACGTAATGGGTATAATTGTATTTAAGAGCTTGATGTCCACCAGATGACCACCCCCTGTGGAAGCTCTGACAAGCAAAGCACTGGGATATCTGGGTAACAATCCCTCAGCTTTGATACCTTGTGTATATGGGTTTGATACTGTTGGTATTTTTCACCAAATAAATAACATTGAATGGGACATTCGCGTATAGTGTCAATTCATTAGACCCACTAAACCATCACCCCAGAGTGCAGTGGTTGTTGACAGATTTGTGCTCTCAGTATAAGCTACTAACACTTTCCCTCTTTTGACCCTTATTTTTTTCTTAACTCTATCCCAGCCTTTCTTGAAGCTGTCCACCATTTCCATCATAATCACCTCCTCTGGAAGTACATTTAACCTGCCACCACCCTCCCAGTGAAAAAGTGCCTCCTAGTCTCCACCTCAAACCCCCTTCCCAAACTTGAGACTGTATCCTTTCATGTTTCGGTTCCCACTTAAATTGAAGAGACCTGCTTTGTCCACCCTGTATATTCCTCTCAAATACTTGAAGGTCTCAGATATGTCCCGCCTCTTTCTCCTCTCCAGAGTACATACATGTTCAGTGCCCTTAATCTCTCCTCGTATGTCCTACCCTGTTGGCCTATTATCCTCTGTGCTGCCCTCCTTTAGACCGTCTCCAGCAGTTTATGCCCTTTTTATGGTATGGGCACCAGTACTGTACACTATACTCTGAATGTGGTCTCAGTAATGACCTGTACAAGGGCAGTATTACATCCTGTAACCTGCTGCTTTCCTATATTGCGTTGTGTGTTTCAGGGTACTAGTCACTCCTAGGTCCTTCTCCTCCTCTGATCTAGATATCTAGATTCCTCCCAGACTGTAATCAGTCCTCAGGTTCTTGGGTCCTGTGTCCATTACTTCACATTTCTTTGCGTGGAAGCCAAGCTGCCAAGTCCTGAACCACCTGTCTAGCTTTTACAGATCTTCTTTAGGACTTGTGTCCCTTGTGCTGTGTCCACCCTCCCACAGAGCTTGGTGTTATCTGTGAATAAACCAATTTTGCCCTCGGTGCCATCCCCAGTATTATTGATGAAAACACTGAAAAGCATCAGTCCAAGCACTGAATCCTGTAGGGCTCCATTAGTGACTTCCCTAGTGCTGGAGAGTTCACCTCCCACCACCACGCTCTGGGTCCTTCTCTGTCAGTTTTTTCCACCCACGTGGTCAACTTCTCAATGACCCTTGGATCCGCCAACTTTCTTATCAACCGCTTGTGGGGTGCAGAGTCAAAGGATTTGCTGAAGTCCAGTTAAAGGATGTCCACTGCTTGGCCCCTGTTCACTGTTTGTGACCCAGTCAAACAGGTCAATCAGATTTGTTTGACACGATCTCCTTCCCATAAACCCATGTTGCCTCACATTCTGGAGACCATTGTTATCCAGATACTCTACTAACCTTTAAGTATGGTCTTCATGAGCTTGCACACAGTTGAGGTCAGACTGATCAGTTTGTAGTTCCCTGGGTCGTTCCTGTGCCCATTCTTACGGAGGGGCACTGCATATGCCTTTCTCCAGTCCTGCAATACCACTTTCAAATCCTGCGACTGAACAGGCCAGCCAAATGGATCTTCAGACTTCTTTGCCAGCTCCATCAACTCTCTCTTGGGTGTATGCCATCTTGGCCTACGGATTTATCTACTTTCAGTGCTAGCGCAACCCTGTCTTTACACTGTCTACCTCTATCAAAACATCTGCTGCTACTTGCTCTCCCCCAAAAAAACTTCTCCTTCCTTCAAGGAGTATTGGCCCTTCTTTTCACTGGTGAAGACTGAACAGAAGTATTCCTTTAGTACATCTGCTTTGCCCCTCCCCCGTCCTCCACCTTTTCTGAGCCTAACAATCCCATCTTTCTTATCCCTTTTCTCACTAATGTAATGAAAAAAAAATGCCTTTCCCCCTTTCTTATTCCCTCGGCTAACTGCAGTTCCTTCTGAGCTTTAACCCATCAGACTACTTTACCTGCTAAGTTAGCCAACTTCAGATAGTCCTACCTGTCCTCCTCCCTCTGACTTCTCCTGAATTTCTTGTATTCTGACCTCCTTTTTCCTTATTGCCTGGGTGACCTCAATGTTAAACTAGCCTGACTTTTTTGCCCTCAGGTTCTTCCCTTTGATCTTTTTTTTTCCCCAAATCTTATCTTTATTAAATTCGAACATTTATACACAAGCACAAACATACAAACTTTAAACAGGTTATAGCACAAACACCTCATGTTGATTTTGGCTTAAAGATTAAAAAACAGTACTTAAAGTAAGATACCCTTCCTTCGGGAAAATTTCATAAAATTCCAAAGGTCTACTTAGTTTTATCAGCATTATACTTATTAATTATAGGTGTAGGTATAACGTCTCGACACCCTGGAAGACAGTGCATCAAACTGATTTAATCTCTTATAACCAATTACATGGTTAGACCATTTTATGAGCTCATTTTCCTAGCGGAATGTGTTGGTGGCTGTTAAATTAAGATTTCAGGTGTCTATACCCCTCTTAATTCACTCCGACCCTGTTAGTGTCACATTCCAGCTAGTACCACCTTCCCCTATTCTGATAAAGCGAGGAACCTTTTCTCTTCAGCATCCTTCCAGATCTCACTCCTCCCAGGGGGACAGCACATCTTAAAATGGGTTCTAGGGAGTAATTCTGACCCTCAGTTTCCTCTAAATGGGGGGGGGGGTCCGAGGCAACCCCATGCATAGGGCACTCAAGTGCTCCCCTATTTCAGCCATTGTCAAAAATCAGAGAGGGCTGTCTAGCTATAGGTAGTATACCATCGTTTGGAAGGAGTTCCTACTGGGTCCTCTCATGGGATAAAGGAGTCATCTTTAAGCATGTAGTACATTTGCCAGCGGGCCCATCTAGAGGCAAAATTCTCATCTCTCTCTCATTTAGGTTATAGGTTATCCGTTCTAAGTAATAAATTTGTTTAGTAATAGACCACCAGTCTTGTATTGTGGGTATCTTTGTAGTCAACCAAGTCCTGGTAATTGCCTTTTTGGCAGCTGTTATGAGTAAATGTATGAGATATCTAGTGGAGGGGGATCTGTATTCCTTGGGCAGTGTGAGAAAGAGGTATAATTCTTTGGTTAATAAGAGTTGGGGGCCAAACAGTTCCTGCAGTTGGAATTGCAGTTGTGTGAAAAATGGTTGAATGGTGGGGCAGGACCACATCACATGAGTATGAGTTGCTCTTATTTCACCACACAGTCGCCAGCATGCTGCAGAACCATTAGGAGAGTAGTGAGTGGTTACCACTGGGGTTCTGAAGTACCTGATGAGATTCTTCCAGGCGTATTCCTGCCACTGGTGGGAGCTGGTTACCCAAGCTGCATCGCAGCAGGCTCGCCGCCAGTCCTCCTGTGAGAAGTGGCAGCCAGTCTTCTCCTGCCACTGCAGATGAATGTTTTCTACAGAGGGTGACCTCTGGGAGTTTAAGGTTCGGTAGTATACTGATATTAGATGGATGCTATCTGGGGAATAATTAAGATGGATCTGAGCGTGTAGGAGGGGGGATATCTTTCTACTATCAGGGTCCCCAAGGGTAAGCCTTATACAAAATGTCAAAGCTGTAAGTACCGGTAAAAGTCCCGATGTGGTAGATCGAACTGTCGTTGGATATGTTCAGATGGCCATAATGGCTCTCCCTGGGTCATTATCTGTGTGAGATATTTCAGACCTTATCTCTCCCATGTCCGGAAGGCATGGTCTAATCTGTTCGGGAGGAAATCCTTGAGGTTGGCAATCGGCCAGAGCAGGGCTAAGAAGGGAATCAGCAGATGTACCTTCTTGATAGACTGCCAAGTCCTCCAACTGTATTTTATTCATGGGTTCATGATAAGTGAAGGTCACAACTCCGAGCCCTGCTGATAGAAATTTGGAAATATTCATTATCACTCATCAGAGACTGTTCAATTTGCATCCAATGGGGAGCAGTCAATCTATTTTGCCTAGCCATTAGGTGAGTTAAAGTCGCCACCTGGTGGTACAGCTGTAGGTCTGGGAGAGCCAGTCCCCCATCCTCTCGCAGTAAGGTGACTATTTTAAAGACGGATCCGGGGTCTTCGGCTGGCCCAAATGAACTTTGAGATAAGACGATTCCATTCCTTAAGTGTTTTCTGTGGGATAAATATGGGAACATTCTGAAACAAGTATAAAGCTCTGGGCAGGGTAACCATCCTAACGAAATCAATTCTCCTAGATAGGATCAAAGGTAAAGTAGACCATGAAGCTAAATCTGCCTTCAGGTGTGAAGTAAATGGGGTGTAGTTATTCTTATATGTGGCATTCACACACTGTGAAATGCATATGCCCAAATATTTTAACTTTGTTAAGTTCCATCGACAGGGAAAGCTATTCTGTATACAGGGAGAAGGAGGGTAGTGAAAAGTGAATCTCAGTTTTAGCTAAGTTCAAGTTATATCCCGAGACTTGACTGAATTTATCTAGTAGTTGCTTTATAGTTGGGAGATTGTTCTCGGCATCAAGGAGATATAATAAAACATCATCAGCGTATAGGGCTGTACGGTGTTCCGTATCTCCCTCCTCAACACCTTTGATATTGTTGGCCTCTTTAATATGTTGTGCTAGTGGTTCAGTGAAGGCCGCGAATAAAAGAGGGAATAGAGGACATCCTTGCCTAGTTCCCCTTTTCAGGTGGAAATAATTAGTGATGCCCATCGATCTTTACGTAGGCCTGAGGGGCTGCATAGATGTTCTGTAGGATAGTTATGAAGGGTCTAGGGAATCCTAATTTATCCAATACCTTATATAGAAAGGGCCAGGCCACTCTGTTGAACACCTTTTCTGCGTCTAAACTTACCAGAGCTGAGGGAAGATTCGAAGTCTGCATTTTATGGGTGAGGTGTAGAGTATGTCTGATGTTATCCGCCCTGGAGCGGGTCCTCACGAACCCTGTCTGGTCCTGGTCTATCAGCGTGGGCATGATATGGTCTATGCGTTGGGCTAATATATGCATAAACAATTTATAGTCTGTATTTAAAACAGATATTGGTCTGTATGAACTGCATAACTCTGGGTTTTTACCTGGCTTTGGTATAACCAAAATAGTTGCGTAGGACTGGGATTGGGGGGGGCTCGCCTTCTAAAACAGAGTTGAATAATATAAGGAGTTTAGGGGCCGTTTGTGTTTTGGTTATTTGATAAAATTCACTCCCGTACCCATCTGGCCCTGGGGATTTAAGAGTTTTTGCCTTGGAGATTGCAGCAGTAAGCTCAGGCTCTACAATAGGGGTGCTCAGTGCTTCCATCTGGGCATTGGAAAGTCAGGGCATACTAATTTCCTGCAGATATTCAGCAATCTGTTGGTCTGAAGGGGTATGCTCTGGAGTGTAGAGAATAGAGTAATACGAGGTGAAGGCCTCTGCCATGTCCTGGGTTTTAGTTAATGGCTGGCCACCTATGGGATGTCTCAAAATAGGAACTGTAGCTGCCTTCCTTTGCCTGCATATCTGGTAGGCCAGAAGTCTAGTGGCCCGGGGCCCACCTCGTAGTATCTCTGCCTCAGAAAGGTCAAAGCATTTTCTGTCTGCTGTAATGCTAATTTGTCCAGATCAGCTTTTACTTCCTGGAGCTGAGTCGCCACTGAGGTGTCCCCCATTTTGTGTGCCATCTGCAAAAAATGGAAGGTCTCCTCTAGTCTAGTCTTTCATTCCCTTCTCTGTTTAGTTCCATGGTGTGTTAAATGAGGTGACCCCTCAAAACAGCTTTAATGGTATCCCAGTAAATAACTGGAGACGTGTCATTCTGAGGGTTGTTCTCCGTGATCTCAGTAATTTTGTCTGATTATATATTCTCTGAATTGCTTAGAGCGCATGTAATAAGGATTGAGTCTCCATCTTGTGTTTTTTAACTTGGAAAACCAAATCCAGGTAGAGGCAGAGGTGATCAGAAAGAACAATGTCACTTCTTGGAAGCGTCCTCAAGGAGGCCTAAGTTTGCCACCTGGGTATATGTTTGGTCAATGCGGGAATATGTCGGGTGGGCCAGCGAGTAGTGGGAGTAATTTCTGGACCGGGGGTGTAAATGTCTCCAAATGTCATACCATCCCACCACCGACACAAACCTTTTGAAGTATTTTTGTGCTGCAGTTTGTCTAGGTATGTTCACACTAGAAGAGTCCAAGACAGGGTCCGGTGTCAGATTAAAATCCCCAGCAAGCAGGAGGACACCTACCGTGTTCTGTACTATTCTATCCAGAAGTATCTTGAGCTGAGAGACGGGGAGAGCGGGAGGAAAATAAGCATTGGCCAGTGTGACCTGAACACCATTAAGTGTGCCCTGCATGATGACCATTCTGCCCTCAGGGTCCTCCATCGTGAGCTGGTACTGAAAGGGGGTGGTGGAGGGGACAATTATAGCTACCCCCCGACGTCTACCCCTCCTACTGGATGAGCTATACAGTGTTCCTCTGCTTAGCCTAGCTAATTTTGCATGTTCTGAGGCAGTCAGGTGAGTTTCCTGGCGGTAGATTGTCTGCCCTACTCTTATGAAGGTATGAGAACACTCGTGACCTTTTGATTGGGGAGGTTAATCTGTTAATATTCAGGGAAAGCAGTTTTAGACAGGGGTTAGGCATCATACATCCTGAGAGGGGCAGTTATCTGGAGGAGGGTACTCCATACATACACTTGTACAGTTACCTCCCAGCCTTCTGTGCGACACCTGTCTTCTTGAAAAAACAGTTACAACTTGTCAGAAAACATTGACTGTTAAACATTACAAACGTAGAACATGAGTAGTCCCTTATTGGGAGCAACTGGGTGTTTAACAGGTACAGAATTAAACAAGTACTTCCACTTGTCTGAATCCAGACTTGATTCTGAGGTAAGGCAAGGTCCTTACAGGAAGGATTCATCTCAAGTTGAGATTCCCCTGGACACCTATAGTGTCTTGTATGGTGATAGGGAAGGGGAAAGTGGGACATCTGAGATGGTCAGTCGAGACCAACTCGTATGATAGCATGAATAGTGAAAATTCAGAAGCATTCAGAATTCCATTCTTGTGGGTGATTAACCACCAATCCCCCGAAATCGGGAGAGGGACTCCAGAGGGGGCCAAAAAGGCCAATCTCCCAGTTCAGATCAGAAGAATGTACAAGACCACTATTTATTTTAGGCAAGTGTAATGAAAGGACGGGGAAATCACCGGGCACAGCCTAGTTAGAGGAGTGGGGGTGGAGGAGGAGGCACCGGACTACCCCAGGAGGAGAGGGCTGAATTAACCCTCCAGAATCCTGGGGAGGCCCATCTCCAACTCCTCCTTGTAGTACTGTGTGGTATGAGATCGTTATATGGGCTCTGGGCATGAGCTCCTCACAGGTCCCGATCTACAACCCTGTTTCCGCTCCATCTAGACCTCTAGGGGCACCTAGGCAGGCCACAACGGAGGAGGGGGAGGATCCGCAAATTGCTCCGAGGTCGTCAAGCCATGTCAGTCCCATTCTCCTGAGTCCATTGCTTGCAGACCAACAGGTTGGGGAGAAGGGGAGTACCCCACAGAGGAGAGCCATTGGAGTTATCAGCTAAGGTGGGAATAAATCAGAGCCTGTATACAGGGGCACAGATCTCATCAAATCCTCCCTGACCCTCCACCCCTAAGCGCATTAAATTAAGAATGCAAGGGCTGTACTGCACCCCCGGAACTCCCAAATCAAATCCGGACTAGTACTTGCAACTGGCCGAAAGTTTTTGTGTACAGGACAAGAATCGAACACCAGTCAGCGTTACTTGCGGTTTTCAGCCTTACACCTCGCCATCCTCCTTCTGCTGCATCTCCGACAAACGCCTGTCTCTCAGCGTTTCGGCAATGTTTTGTATCACCTTGATGGCGTCTGGCCTCCCGCTGGCCACTATTCCACAACTTCTGCGAGAGTTTAGAGGCGAGGGATGTTCCCGAGCTGGGTCGCTGTTGAACCTCAATCTGCTTGGTCTTCAATTCCTGGATAGCTGTACTCGGGCTCTCAAAGGTAAGGGGCCCATCCTTAAAAAATACAGTTGGCTTAGCCGGGTAGGGAGTTCTGAATCTGACACCAGCAACCTTAAGTGCTCTCAACACTGGGATATAGGCCTTCCGCCTGGTCATGATTTCTGGTGAATAATCATTTTCGAAATAGTCTATGCTCAGAAGGGGCATTACTGACCCCATTTTCCAGGCTGCGTGGAGGATGCTTTCTTTTTCCTGGTACCTGAGAAAACGAACCAGAACAGTGCGTGGGCGAGCTCCCGCTGCAGGCTTAGGACCCAGTGTCCGATGCACTCTATCGATTTCCATCGAGAGCGTGTTTGGCAGGGTTAACAGCTTTCACAGGTTGTTTTTTTGAATAAACTGCTCCATATCGGTACCTTCAGCACCTTCTGGGATTCCGGAGATCCTTATGTTACGGCGATTTCTACTTTCCACATCCTCTGCCCTTTCCTGCAGCATTTTAGTGTTATGAAGCTGCACGATAGCCCGCTCGGCCCCAATGATCCTTTATCAGTGTCAGTGACTTGGGCTTCCATGGACTCCTGGCGTTTTTCCAGTTTACTTATGTCTGTGCGAAGCGTTGTAGCTGTGGACCGCATTTCTTTGTGAAAGTCCCTAAGTTCCGCTAACATTTGGGCCATTTGCCTCTGAAGAGTATTGACAGGAATCTGTCCGCTCGCCACAGTAGCCTGGTGGGAGCCAGATGAGGCCTGTGAGTCCTTACTCTCCGATCCATCCCCCAGCAATCCGTCGTCGTCCGGAAGATCTGGTGGTCTGTTTTTCACTTTTTCACTCTCTTTTGGCATTGTTCTGCCTCCAGCATTGTTTCTATCCAGTATCTGGTAAAATCAGCTGTTTTGAGGAGGTTTTAAAAGTTGGTCCCGATGGCGTCTTCTATATCAAGCTGTAGGCAGGAGCATGTCGTCACCGGAAGTCCCCCTTCCCTTTGATCTTAATGGAGTCCCTTGTGGCAACCAATATTACTTCTTTGATAATGGGCCATCTTTCATCCACCCCCATATCCCCTTGGATGCTTGCCAGGTGACTCCATAGCAGCTCGCCCATCCTTCTGAAGTTCGCCTTTCTAAAATGTAGGATTGTAGTCTTAGCACGTGTACCCTTTCCCTGCCCATATCTAACTTAAATCACTGTGCGATGGTCACTCCCACACAGGGATTCTCGATCTTTATATCCTGGACTATTGCCCCCTCCTTGGTGGGTCCTCTAATGCTCTGAGTCAGTAGACTACTTTGCAGCACATTTCGGATCACCTGACTACTGGTGCAGGTCGTGGCCAGCATACTTCAATCCACCCTAGGCAGATTGAAGTCTCCCACAATTACCACCTCACCCTTCCCTGCAGCAGTCAGTATTTGCAAGTTCAGTTCTCTGCCTCTTGCCTTCTCCTGGTTGGGTGGTGTGTAAACCACCTCCAGCTTCACTTTCCTGGATGTACTGTACTGAAAGAGTGATGGACGCCTGGAACAGACTGATAGTGGAAGTGGTGGAGGAGAAAACAGTAAGGGGCTTCGATCATGCATGGAATAGACATTGAGTACATTAAGAAATGGGCAGAGAGGAAGGAGGGAGGGTTGTCAGAGACCAGTTAAGGTCTGCGGAGACTGACTAGGCAGGGACCATCTGGGCAGACTGGGTGGGCCAGTTGGCTCTTTTCCGTGGGCAGATTCTTTATTTCAGTGTTTCTGTGATGAGCTGGTTTGGCCAAACCAGATGACTGCCTGGCGCTTTTTTTTTTTGTTTGTTTCATTGTTGATCTTCCCTTGTCAATCTTCACCATTCATTACTGCTTGGGTTTACCGGCGGGCGGCGCACCCATACGGAGTGTTTTTTTTTTTAAGGTTGGCTCCAGCGGTGCTGCCCTCGAAGACGGCGTGCTGCGTCATGCGAGGGGCAGCCCGTGGAATGCCGTGAACTCCTCCTCCATCTCAGTTCTGTTTCTCCCGCCCGTCGGGCTCACCTGCCTACTTGGCAGTGGCGCATATAGTTTCTCAGGTTTTCCCACAGCTGAAGACCCTCGTGTTTTTCTCAGACATCCACTCTACACCGTATACCGGGTAAGACCGTTCCTTTTATTTCTATACTGCGGCGCTGAGTGCTTTATTACTTTTTTTCCTTGTTTAGTTCGCATCATGTCCGGTTTGGGAGCAAGGCGTAAATCGAAGGTGGGCCGCGCCCCTATGTGTTGGTGCTCCTGTGGCCGGCATTCCTCCGTCTCGGACCGGCATGATGTCTGTCTCCATTGCCTGGGACCCAACCACAAATGGGTGCGTCACGGCCTTGTTTCTCTATGGACCGCCGTGTCCCTCGAAGTCCCGCGCATTCAAGCTCAGCAAGACCCTTGACCTTGAGGGGCAGGCGTCGCTCAGGATTCCCAGGTGAGTCTCTAGGCCTTCCCGGGTCCCTCCCAGGCCTATCACGGTCCATGAGAGGAGGAAGCTTCCTCCTCTTCTCTTGCCGAGAGCTTCTCTTGCGGTGTCGAAGACGTCGTGGTCCCCGGGGCGCGGCAGGGACACTCACCGGCAGTCACCTCCTTGGGTGCAGGCTCCCAGTGTCGAGGCCCGCGATTTCTGGGCCTGGCACCATCAGACCTCGGCGTGGCGCCGGTGTCGGGCAGGGCCGCCCCTGGCCTTTGGCCCGAGCCGGTCTGAGCTCCCGGCGGCGCGGGTTGGGTACAGACACGGGAGGCGGCTGTGGGCCTAACTGGTGCGGCAGGAGCCAGGACCGGGCCTAGCTATCGGTGAGTGGGCGGGGGTCGTCCGGCGCCGTCCCTGGCACCGCGCCGTTGCACCGGGGATCACTGGGGTTGCCAGCATTGAGGTTCTGCTGGTCTCGTCCTCTTCGGAGGCCGATGACACAGATGTGGACCCATCCTGGCACCCTGACTCTTGAGGTCAGGGTCCCAGTGGCACAGGGTGCTAAGCGGCGCAGTGGGCCTTCCTGTCCCACTCCGTCCTCCTGAGGGTCCTCGGGCTAGGGGTGGCCCTGGGTCCCAGGGGGTGATGTGGTGGAGACTGAGGAGGAGGCTCCCCTCCTGGGGGCCTGTGACAGCTGCCCTCCCGGTGCTGTTGCCTTCTCTCGGGATGGGGGAATGCTGCAGTCGGGAGGAGGGCTCTCGGAGTCCGAGGTGAGGGCAGGGGCGGGTGCCCCGGTCTCCCCGGCCACCCTGAGTGGGGTGGCTAGGAGCATGGCGGCGAACCCGCCCTTCCATCTTGGGCCCCAGGGTTCCCTCCGGTGGCATTGCTGTGGACTGCACTTCTGGACCCATGCAGTCCCGGGTTCGTCACAGGGGAAGTCCCCACCCCCGGGCTCTTCCAGGCATCGCATCCTCAGGGTCTCGTCTTGCGGCCTGGTTTATTGTCCGGGATCCCACCAGCTCTGGCTCGTTCCCGGTTCAGAGCCCTGGCAGAGGTCAGTTGCCTCTTCGTAGGTGCCCTTCTCCAGTACCTCTGCATCCGCCCCACTCTTCCAGGCCATGTCGGTCCCTACGGGCGTTATCCTGGGAGCAGTTCAGAAGGTTCTCTGGCCTTCCCTCATCGTTAGATACATGCATGGCGGGTCTTTCGACTCTCCCCACCGCCAGGGAATCTTCTGGACATTCGAGCTCTCCATCATCCTCGTCTTCCTCCTCTGAGGAAGAGGAACCCCTTGCTCATCTTTCTTCCGACGCTGATTTCACTGAATATCAGCGATTCCTCTCGAGGATGGTGGGAGATCTTCGAATCTCTTACATTCGACGAGACAATACCGAACGGGAGACGCGTGAATTCCTTGGAGAATTCAGTGCCCAGCACCTGGTGGTACCTTCCTGGCCTGTCCCCTTCCAGGAGGCGTCTATCCGTGTCTGGCAGTCGCCAGCCGCCCTTTCTCCAGCCCCGGCAGACTGCCGTCGAAGGTATTGTGCCCCCTCGGAATCCCTGGGTACCCTTGCCAACCCGTCCTCGGGTTTGGTATACCTAGAGACTCCTTCCGGGCGCCGCCGCCTGGCGCACAACCGCCCACCAGATTCGGATTCACTACAGTTCGACCAGTGGGGGCGAAGAGTGTTCTCTTCTTCTCGTGCGGTGGCTTGCATTGCATCACATCAGGCTCACCACGCTGCCTACAATCGGCATCTGTGGTCGATGCTCTCCCAGCTCCTAGCATCAATGCCTGATACGGAGCAAACCAGACAGGCTATTGCCCTCTCCGCTATAGGCCTGGAGCTGGCAAGACACCAAGCAAGGACATCTTATGACGCCAGTGAGGTGGCTTCCAGGCTTGCGGGGACAGCGATCTGCATTAGGCAGACGGCATGGCTCCGTCTGTCAAGGTTGTCACCCCTGGCCGGGCGTAGGGTGATGCGCTCCGCTTTCCGGGGGACCCGTCTTTTTTCCTCCAGAGCTAGGAGACTTTTGCAGGGGCTTTCTCAGTCTCCCCATCCTCGGGGGACACCTCCTAGCTCTTCTCCCACTTAGGCTTCCCTTGTGTTAGCCAGGGTCTTCCCCTTCTGTTCCTCACCAACAGGAGGCTGGGGGTCTTGTTCCCTCGGGGTTCTACCCCTCCTTTTTTGTCAAGGGAAGAGGGGGCTTGGTACTTACCCAAGCAGTAATGAATGGTGAAGATTGACAAGGGAAGATATGAAAATTACGTACCTACCGTAATTCTTGATCTTCTCTTGTATCTTCACCATTCATTACTGATACCCACCCACCTTCCCCTCAGTGGCCTCCTTCTGTGTCGTCTCCCCCTCCCTTCTCGTTCCTCTCTCTCCCTCCTTGGCCTTTATGCCAAAAAAAAAAAAATTGTTTTTTTCCCCCATCTTGTGAATGGATTCTCTTTTTTCCTTAAGGTAGAGAGGAACGGGTACGGTTGCAAAATTCTTTAATTCTGAGGGAACTCTTTCTGACTGCCCTATGGTGCGATTCCTTACCTTCTTCAGGTCATGTAGTTTCACAGCCTGGTGGCCATGCCCTGTCTTGGCCTCCTCAAAGTTTGGAATCCCCCTGGCAGGCATTATTTTTCAAAAGCTTTTCCAGCTGCTGACTGAACTTGTCAGCTTCAAGCCTCTGTCTGCCTTGTCTTAGCAAGTCGGATTGAGTTCCTCTCTATTTTTCTTACCAACTGCCTCCGAGAAGGCATGTTTTTTTCCCATATTCTTCTGTGGTAGCACTTAACAAGGTGCTAAGGAACTTAGTCCTCTTCCTGGATGGAGCTCTTCGGAACAGGTTCTGCTCGGACAGTCTAGGAGCCCTCAACTAGGATGAAGGGACTTGGCATGTTGAGAGTTCAGAGAGTCTGCCCTCTCTTGGGTCTGTTCAGAAGGTTCGGTGGAACCTCTCCTCAGTCCTAACAACTGGGATTCTTGCTCCCTTATTAGTTTCGAGCCTATAAGCCTCTCAACCAACAATGCTCGATGGGCACTGTTCTCCTTCTCAACATGCCTCTTTCTTTCTTTCTTTCTTTCTTTCTTTCTTTCTTTCTTTCTTTCTTTCTTTCTTTCTTTCTTTCTTTCTTTCTTCTTCTTCTTCATCCTCTCCCTCTCTCTGTTCCTCCCCTAGAGCCACCCTGGAAAGGAGGCCCTACGGTCCTTTAGGGTAGGAATTCTCTCTTCTGTCTATTCTCCATCGGCTTATTCCTTTTCAGTTTATTTCCTTTCCTTTTTCTATCCTCGGCTCTCTTGCCTCACTTTCTTTTTCTTACACTTTATTTTCCCTCTCAGGCTAACAGAACTGAGATGGAGGAGGAGTCTTGACACCTAATGGCGCCCTCCGCGCATGAGCGATGCGTGCGTCCTCGAGGCGCGGCGCCGTTGAAGCCGACTCTTTTTAAAAACAAAAAAAACAAACCTCCCGTAGCGGGTGCGCGCCTCCGGCTTAACCCAAGCAGTAATGAATGGTGAAGATACAAGAGAAGATCAAGAATTACGGTAGGTACGTAATTTTCATTTTTCCGGTGTTGGTCTGGTCCATGTCTGGCTATGCTCTATAAGGGTAAATTTACAAAAATGGTAACCAGTTGTATGGTCCAGGTGTGGTGGTGTTCTCTCTTAGTAAATCTGCAGTACATGGTTACCTGTCATCTGGTCTGGGTCTGGAGATGAACTTTCGGACCCAGACTGGACAAAAGGTTACCATTTTTTGCAGTTTTAACTGTATGAAACATTTGTGCAACCAGCCAAGGGGATTGTAGCAGCGTATGAGTGGCAGTACTTTATTTTTAAATTATTTTAAACTCGAGTCTGAAACACCCTGCTGTGACCTCGGATAGCTCCTCCGGGTCATCACTGGCTACCTACCATAGCCCTGTGGCGAGCACGCTTGAAGCGTGCAGAGACACGTGCGTTCAGCATGTGTTTGGCACCTTGGCATCTGTCTAAATAAGTACTTTAGTTGCTGTGGGCTCACATTACAGCATTAGGTAGGGTAGTAAGACCACGTAGCAAGGGAGGGAAAGTATAGGTTGCTTTTATTGTATGGTTTGCCTGTCCTAAAGTCTTAATTTGAGAATATTATATTTCCATATTATAGATACTTTGGATAATAAAAGTTACCTCTATTGAAAACTGTGTGCATGCATGTGAAGTTAATACTGTTACCATCATGACCCTAGATGGTGAAATTGGTATTAAATGTACAAACTGCTGCATGTACCAGTTAGTGCAAGCACTTGCCTGCCCCACATATAATTTTATTTGTGATAAATGTACTGCTAATGTTAACATGAAAGAGGAAATAGCCTCATTTGGGGCAAGGCTGTTACATTTAGAAAATAGCCAAGCTGAAATGTTGAGACGCCATCAAGAACTAAGCAATTACTCCCTTCAAAATGGGGCACTTAATATTACTACCAGTCATATATCTACCCACACTGAATTTCTTATGTCTGAATGTGCAGCAAATATGGGAATTCCAAGTAACAACAATGATTCCAACATAGATCAGCTGTCTTTAAGGAAATGGGAAAGAGAGGATGACTCTGTAGATTTAGAACAAAATATGGATTGGACCCAAGTGCCTACTTTTACGGCATCCAAAAAGTGTCGTAAAGCAGTTTTTATTCACGCGTACAACTACTTCTCAGTACTTTCTATGCAGTCTGGTACAAACTCTGGTATAGAGGAAGAAACATCAGAGGATATTGTGCAGTACACCTCCACTCATGAGGTTAATAACGATGAAACACCATCATTGGCACTTATACATTTGGAACAGCAAGCTTCTTTAAAAAAATATTAAAGCTTTATCTCATAAAATTGGATTACCACTTGTTAAAACAAATCAAAATCTGCCTTCCAAATCAACCAGACCTCTCGTGCCCTCCCCACCCAGACAACTATTCCAATGGACACCACTAATTCCACTACTCCTGTGGCTCCGACTAGACAAGTCTGTGTATTAGGAGACTTAATAATCAAGCATCTTGACAGGACAGTTTGCAACCCTGATAAACCAAATCGTACATGCTCAAGTTTCGGGGGGGCCAAAGTATCAAATGTAACAAAAATGTTGAATAATATTCCTTCTGATGCAGGTCAGAATCCACTGGTTGTAATCTATGCAGGAACTAACGACATTAATCATACCGATGTTTCACAACTTATGGAAGGTTTTGTTGCATTAAACAACTTACTCATGGAAAAAGGTTGTACTGTATGTATTTCTGAAATACTTCCTGTACCGAGAGCCATTAAAGCCATTTTTGATAAAATTAAACAAACAGTTGGCTGAGGAAGTGGTGTCTTAAACAAAATATATACTGCATACCACACTGGGAGAGATTCTGTGATAGGGACTCCCTCTTCTTATGGGATGGTCTCCACCTCAGCAGGAGAGGGAGTGCCATATTGGGAAAAACCTTGGTTTCTGTAATTGATAAGCATTTAAAGTAGATTACGGGGGGAGAATGGGCAGGTTCCCAATTCTCTAACAATAGGTGGTAAACTTCAACTTAGTAGATCTTGTAAAATATTATTTTTTAATGCAAGATCATTAAATAATCTTAATATGTCAGAATTACAAGTAAAATGTACTCTACTGGGCTTGGGTATTATTGTTGTCACAGAGACCTGGTGGGACCCATCCTTGAAGTGGTCCAGAGAGATCCCTAACTTCAAACTATATTATAAAGACAGAGCAAATAGATTGGGGTGTGTGTGTGTGTGTGTGTGTGTGTGTGTGTGGGGTGGTGTTTGTATGTAAGAAACGATGTTCCATCTTACGAAATTAAAACCTTAACTAATTCTGAATCTCTCTGGGTCACAATTCAACTTAGGGATCAACCTAAACTAACCATTGGTGTGTGTTATAGACCACCTTTTGCAGATTTTCCTTTATACATCAGGCCTAATTAATATTACGCATATGGTTAATAAAGGAGATACTCCCTTATGGGTTATTTTAATATGCCGGGTATTAAATGGGAATCACTTACCGCTAAAACTGAGCAGGAAAGACTACTAATAACATTATGTATAGATTTTGGCCTTGAGCAGTTAGTGAGTAAACTCACTAGGGGAAGTAATATACTTGATCTCGTTATCACAAATGTGGAAAACAAATTCTTAGATACAGACATCATTGCTCTAATAGGTAGTAGTGATCATAATTCGATTCAACTTAGCTTGATTACTAAAATCCCTAAACTTACTGTAAGCACCAAACATAAAAGATTATAATAAAGCCAATTTCAGTCTGATCAATTCTAAATTAAAAGAAGTTAATTGGGAAGACACATTAAAGAACAAAGCCATTGATTGTGCATGGAAGGAATTTAAACAATGTATTCTTTATTTGGAAGAAAAATATGTTACAACAAAATTAAAAAAACAAAAAAGGTAAAATTCCTATTTGGTTTACCAAGTCAATACATAAACAAATAAAAAGAAAGAAATGTTTATTTAAAAAGCTTAAAAAAAATCAAAGCATGTGCAACATGTATAGATATAAAACAGCGTCCTTACTAAAAAAAATTAAACAGGCAAGACTTAAATTTGAATTTAAACTGGCTCATTCTAAATCAAATTAAAAATCTTTTTTCATATATTAACAGCAAAAAGAGTAATATTAGGACTATCGGTCCTGTATTAGAAGATGGGACTGTTATTACAAATGATCATAAATCAGCAAATTTATTTAATAAATATTTCTGCTCGGTCTTTTATAAATTAGGTTTAATTCCCCCAGTGTATAAAAATGGATCAATCCCTCCCAAATCTGAATGTTCAGAGATTAGAAAGGCCTCATTTTTAAAAAAAAAAATCTACCAGTCCCGGACCAGATTATACTCAATCAAGAGTTTTGGTAGAAACATCAGATTCTCTGGTCTTACCACTTACATTACTTTTTAATAAATCGCTTATTGAAAATGATATACCAGACGATTGGCGTCAAGCCATAGTTATCCCTGTCTTCAAAAAAGGCAATAAATCTAGCATCCAGAACTACAGACCTATCAGCTTGACATCCATTATAGGAAAGGTTATGGAGCGATTTAATCAAATCACTAATTGAGACTGAAATGCAACAGTTAGGTATTCAGGCTATATCACAACATGATTTTAAACCAGGATATTCCTGTGCAACAAACCTAGTATCCTTTTATAATAACATTAGTAGATACTTGGATAACCATATTTCTTCAGATGTTATCCTTTTTGGATTATAGTAAGGCATTTGACAAAGTATCTCATGCCCTAGTTAAGAAATTGTACATGTATAAACTTGCTTTTCTCAGTACCTAATTAATTGGGTATCACGCTGGTTACATAATAGGATTCAAGTGGTAAAAATAAATGGTGTACTGTCCGATCAAGGCAAAGTGACTAATGGTGTACCTCAGGGCTCGGTTTTGGGGTCCAAACTCTTTAACATTTTCATAAGTGACTTAACTCTTTCTTCATCTAATCATATTTCGAAATTCGATGATACAAAACTTGGTGGTAGAGTGGATTCATTATTAAACATCTCTTTATTAAAACAGGACCTTAAAAAGATTGAATTATGGGCTAATACTAACCTCAGGACCTTCAATACTGAAAAGTGTATGGTCCTCCACTTTGGAATTAAAACTCCTCAGACAAGTTACAATTTAAATAATGTCCTTCTCAAAAAATCAAATTGTGAAAGAGATTTAGGTATCTTAGTTAATAATAAATTATCCTCTGTTTCACATTGTAATAAGGTGGCCAGAAAAACTAATATAAATCTAAAACAAATTAATAAAACTTTTACTAATAAATCCGAACAGTGCTTAGTTCCATTATATAGGGCATATATTAGACCACATCTGGACTTACGGATCTCCATTTTGGAACCCATATCTTAAAGGAGATGTAAACCGACGAACAAATCCAGAGACTGCTTACTAAAATGATATCGAGACTCAAATAAACGTTATGATATGCATCTTAAAAAACAGGACTCTACCCACTTCGCTTAAGAAGACTCTGAGGGGATATCCTTTTCACATTTAAAATATTAAAATCACCAATTCAAATAAAACAATGCGGACTAATATTCTCAAACAAACGTACAGTAGGCAGACTCCATAATAAACAACTTTTGGTTGAATGGGCAAACACCAACAGGCACGATAAATACTTTTGTATAAGAGCATCCAAGCAATGGAATTCACTACCACAGGAATTAATTAACTTAACTAACTTTGACACATTTAAACCAAAGATTGACATATGGTTAAATCTACACAAAATTAAATGAGCCACTATTGAGGGGGACAGTCATGATGGGCTTTGGCCTTTTATCCCATACAAATCTAGTAAATTTTGTAGATTTAACATTGGAGAGTATAGCCAGAGCGGTTGATTCAGCTGGATCGTGCAAATTGCACCTCTGTTTTTTACTGTTTTTGGTCCTGTGCAGATCCAGCGGTCTGGATTTCACCCATACTCTCATCAGTTAGAAAAGCATTTGATTGACAAAAGTAAAAGAAATGATGTGCTAGGGGAGCAAAATTTGACGTCAGCTGTGGAGGGAGGCAGACACCTTTTCATAGTGGTCATCTTTCATAAGCAGTTGCAGTTGGATCTAGGGTTCTTAGTTCTAGTGTTAAGTCTGGCATCATTCTCAGAGGCATTCTGAGAAAATTCCAACAGATCAAAGGTGGTAAAAGAAACCTGCATGGCTACATTCCAGGTGCCATAAAACTGGCAGGAAAAAGTAACAAAACAAAAAACAACTTGCCACAGACACATGAAACAGAATGCCAGGGACCGTAAGAGAAACAGAAACCCACTGCACATGTGTTTTTGTAATGCTTGCATGTAGTTTTCCTTTAATCACTCTGTAGGGGCATGTAGCACTCCTCCTTGCTTTGTGCTACATTACACCCCTAAAGGGTGAGTAACAAAACTTTGACATAACCCTGGTCTTGATTGATAGCATGCAGTAGGAGTAAACCTGCGTCTTTGACCTGTGTAGCCTGGATACATGAGATGTCAAAGTTTAGATGTGTCTACATTTTCGTGTTTTCATTACCAGTTTTCTACCAGGTTTTTGGGAGTTTCGTAAATGCATACAGTAATGTCAGCCAGGGTGCAACGCAGTAATGCTGCAGTTTATCACAAAATGCTGCATTCTCTCTCCTAAGTTGGTCTCTGGGCTTTAGATTGATGGGCTGTATTTCCTCCTGCTGTGAGCAAGGCAGGATCTAAAACTCGGCAGCCTAGGTATTCTCCCCTTCACTTCCTCAGTCCCCCAGTTCACTTCCTGCCTTCCAAGTGGCAGGGTCTCTGCAGCTGAGCTCTGTCTGTGGACAGAGCTGAAGACTACCAACTGTGAGTTTTCTGTTCAATTTTTATTATTGGATCTCAGCATCGGAGAGCAGTTTTGGAGTGGTCCCGGTCTCAGCCTTGCTCGCTGACAGACCGGCTCTGCGTCCCATGGAGAATTTTCTGATGCTCGTGGGGGTGGGGGGGCTTAGCCTTGCAGCTTCTACTGAGAGAAAAGCCCCCCCCCCGGGCATTTTCAGTCATAGACGACCACTTTCTGCTGCTGGGTCGTTGACCACGCTCCTGGTTGAAGGAATCTAGTAACACTCGTCAACGGCCACATTGCTGGACACTTCGGGCCGATGACAGCTCCCTCAGTCCACGTGCAGCAAGAGGGCAGTATCCCGTCGGCTGGGTCCAGCACTGCTCTGGTCGGTGATCCTCGGTTGATTGCCTGGGTCGTCGATGGCACCATCCAACCCAGCTGACAGATGGAGAACACAGTCTCCTCGTCGGCGACTGACTCTAGTGCGGCTCTGCGGCTCGTCAGCGACCGCCTTGTTGGCCATTTGGGGTGCGTCTGCAGTGCTATCAGATGACAATCAAAGGAGCAATCTCCTCGTCGACTGACCCTGGTGCTACTTTGCGCTTGTCGATGGCCGCTTTTCTGACTGCCTTGGGCCATTGATGGTGCTTTGCATTGGGCCTCTGGAAAAACTCTGCCTCCTGGTGGCTGGATTTGTACCCCCCCCTCCATTTCATCTGACATTTCTTTAAAGCCCTTTGGGGGGAGAACAGTGGCCTCGGACAAGGCACCCTGGGGCAAGAAATGCCAAAGATGCAAAACCCTGCAGTTGGCCACCTTTGCAGGCTCCCTGTGCCCAAAATGTGACAGGGCATCGTCCTCGAGGTCAGAGGATCTAGTAGAGTCTCCAGGCTCATTGATGCAGATGGAGCAGCAGGCCAGCCGCAGTGAGGGGGCTTCGCCACTGGGCAGGCCCAGCAACTGGACACCTCAGTACTGGCACTGGATCTTCTAGAGCAGCTGAGGCTTTGCTCTGGACCCCTCTTATTTTGACTGGCAGCCTGACAAGTCCCGGAAGTGTAGGACTTACAAGAAGGCCAATCTAAAACGTACTCAGTCTCCCTCCTCCGATGAGGAACGGCAGCTCGCTTCCCATAACCTAGAGAGAGGGAAAGAATCCCAGTGCCGGATCAGATCCTCAGAGATGGAGGTGCTCCCCTCCACACTTTGCAGAAAGAAGAAAGGCTCTCCATCCAGGAGCATGTCCAGAGACATCCGAAAGGGAAAGCGTCGCAGGGATAGGTCCCCAGCCTCCTCCAACTCAAGTTCCTCTTCCACAGAGGAAGGGGAGTTGGTAGATACCTCGTCAGACTCCAATTCTACACCTTCTAGAAACCTTGATCTGGATGACCTGGACTTTTTCATCAAGCAGGTAATAAATGAAATTCACCTTGAGTTCTCCCCAGCGGTGCCGAAGAAGTCAAAACCAACACTTAGACTCGCCTCATCATCCAGACCAGCCATAGCCTTCCCTATCCTGGAGGAGCTCCCCTCCACATGTTCCCTATCCGAGCTGGCAGTATAGCTTTGAGGTTAGAGGAACGAGGTGTGAACAAGCTTGGTATATCCTGTAGACCAGACCTGAGTTGGATTCTCACAACCTCCACTTGCATACTGTATGACTCTGCAAGTCACTTAACCACCCAGTGCTCCCAGGTCACCCCTGAAAACAGAAACTTGTGCCTAGTGGGCCTTACCTGATTACCAAAAGACTACCCCCCCTCCCCCCAGCCATCGAGTACGTGCTAAAAGAAGAATGGCAAGGGCCAGAGAGATCCTGTCCAGTCCCAAGGCGAGTTGCGAAGTTGCTCAAATTCGATAAGAAGCAAACAGAAAAGTGGCTTGACTGCCCAAGGATCGATCCTCTGATCTCGAACCTTACCAAGAAGACAGTTATCTTGGCGGACGGTGGGGCCTCCCTCAGGGTCCCAGTGGACAGAAAAGTGGACGCAATCTTAAAGAAAGCCTTCCAGTCTTCGGCAGCCTTGCTTAAGGTAGCAGTGGCTAACCTTTTTGCAGCCAGGATCGCCCTCTCCTGGGCCACGGATTTAGTCTTCCAAATGGAAAATGATTCAGAAAAGAATAAGGTGGCCCTACATCACCTCCAGCTGATTGGTTTAGCCTCCGCATATTCGGCAGATGTCAGAGGAAGCGGTAAGGTGCGTGATTAGAACCATGTTCTACCAGACTTCAGCTCGGTGCAACCTTTGACTTTGGGCTTGGCAAGCAGACGCCGCCTCAAAAAGCCACCTGGTGAATTCCCCTTATGAGGGACATCTACTGTTGAGATCTGTTCTTAAGGAAGTGGTGAAGGAGTCAGGTGAGACGGCTAAGGTTCACATGCCTCAATCAAGAAACCGAGGCAAGGCATGGTCCGCAGGTCCCCAACAGAATTTTCGTGACCAAGGAGCTAACAAAGGGCCAAATAGAAACTTCTCAGGCAAGCAAACATGGTTCTCCTCCTGCAGCCAGCGTGGCTTTAGGGGAGGAGGAGGAGGTGGAGGCAGAGGTAGCTCCAGAGACTCCGGGGGCAGTGCCAGAAAAGCACAGTGAAGCTTTCCTGGCCCATCCTTGCGTAGGGGGCAGGCTTTCCAGCTTTCACGAGGAATGGGTCCCCACCACAATGGACAGATGGGTCCTAGATATAATTGCCAAGGGCTACTTGATTGAGTTTGAGTCAAGGCCCCATGCTACTTCATGTGGTACCCTCACCCACTGCAGGCAACCCAGCCAAGAAAACTGGCAATGCTTCAGGCGATCTCGGACCTTTTTCAAGAAGGAGCCATTGAGAATGTTCCCTACTCAGTTAAACCGGGGCGTCTACTCACTCTTCTCCATAGTTCTGAAACACACAGGAGGGTTCAGACCAGTCTTGGACCTGAAATTCCTGAACTGCTTTGTGTGCAGCAGGCCCTTCGAGATGGAAACCCTTTTGTGCATCATCAGGGAGATCGAGCAGGGAGACTATTTAACCTCAATCGATTTACAAGACTCCTATTTGCATATCCCCATCCAAGCGGCTCACAGGCAATATCTCAGATTCAGAGTGGGGGAGAACCACTTCCAATTCAAAACGCTTCCATGTAGTCTTTCTTCAGCACCCAGAACCTTCTCCAAAGTCCTAGTGACAGTGATTGTCCGTCTATGAAATCAAGGGATACAGCTTTTTCCTCATCTGGACGATATTCTCATCAGGACCCCACAGTTCAACCAAGCAATTCAAGCAGTGGTGGATGTGGTACGGTGCCTCTCAGCATACGGGTTTGTCATCAACCGGAAAAAGAGTTCCCTCACCCCAACTCAGACTCTGATCCATCTGGGAGCAGTCTTCAAGACACCAATGAACAAAGTCATTCCTACAGAGGAGAAATTCAAGGACATAAGGAGGCTCATAAAGAGGTTCCTCACAGCACACCAGCTGTCAGCTCATGACTTCATGCAGCTCATAGGGACCATGGTTTCACTGACATGCATGGTTCCATGGGCAGTGGTCCACATGCGAACCATCCAATTGCTCCTCCTTGGGCAGTGGTTTCACTCCAAACACTGCCAGGGCTAATGAGGGCCTCTCTACTGGTGGACTCAGAGATGATGGGCTGCATTTTGGGTCATCCATGCCAAGTATGGATCACTACCGATGCCAGCCTCATAGGCCTGGGGGCTCACCTGGGCCAGCTCTCAGCCCAGGACAGATGGTCTCTACTGGAAGCCAGGTGCAGCTCCAGTATGCTGGAGATGAGAGCGGTGCGTCTAGCTCTACAGCAGTTCAAGGAACGGATACTCAACCGGGATGTGCTGATATTAACAATCAGACAGTGGCATACATCAACCATCAGGGCGGCACAAGAAGTTCAAGGATGCTAAGGGAGTCACTTCTACTCTTTCAGTGGGCCGAATGTCCCCTCGCAAGCTTGAGGGCGGTGTATATTCCAGGGCAGAAAAATATATCATGGCAAATTGGCTCAGTTGCAGTGATGTGCTGCCAGAGGAATGGGAGCTGAAAGACTCTGCTTTCCAAATCCTCACCAGTCGATGGGGCTGTCCTCAACTAGATCTGTTTGCCTGCAGACAAAACCACAAACTCGAAAAATACTGCTCCCTTGCCAAGGACAAGCTGGCAGTGGCACAGGATGCCTTCTCCCTGAACTGGGACCAGTATGGTCTCCTATATGCTTTTCTTCCAATCCCGCTTCTATCCAGAGTACTTCACCAAGTAACATCCGACCAGGCAGAAGTTATTCTAGTGTGCCCACACTGGCCACGTCGTCCATGGTTTATGCTTCTAATCCACCTGTCAAAGCATCCACCTCTGATTTTTCAACTTAGCCCGGACCTTCTTCATCAAGGTCCGGTGATGCATCCCATTCTGCACAATCTATCCCTCTCAGCCTGGAGATTGAGCAGGAAATGCTAAAAGAGCTCTGGTACACTGCACCCGTGATTGAGATGATGATGATTCAGTCCCATCTTCCATCTTCATCCAAGGTGTACCACCAAATCTGGCATAGATTCCTTTCCTGGCTTCAAGAGCGACAAAGACCAACCCAGCCAATATCTTTGCCTACTCTCCTCCAGTTCTTACAAGACAGATTCGACAAAGGTCTGCAACCAGCTGCTTTGCGGGTTCGTGTCTCAGCACTGGGAGGGCTCCTGCTTATCGATTCAGTGGACTCTCTGGGCTCACATCCCCACGTTAGACAATTACTAAGGGCTGTGACTCTAAAACGCCCACCAATCAAGCCAATTGTCCCTCCTTGGAGAGTTAATTTGGTCCTCAAAGCTCTGACAGGGGCCCCTTTCAAACCTCTCAAGGAGTCATTCCTCATGCACCTTACAATGAAAGTTGTCTTTCTAATAGCCATCACTTCAGTCAGAAGTATAAGTGAGCTAGGAGCGCTATCAACCAAGGAACCTTATATGGTGTTTCACCAGGATTCTGTGGTCCTCCCTACAGACCCAGGTTTTCTGACTAAGGTAATGTCTCCTTTTCACTGCAGTCAGGAGTTAATCTTACCATCCTTCTGCTTGCACCTTAAAAACGACAGAGGAAGATTTCCACACTCTGGACCCAAAAAGAGCATGGAAGCTATACATTAAAAGAACAGAATCCATACGCAAAACTTCAAGTTTGTTCATTTTGATGACAGGGTAGAACATGGGCAAAAAAGCATCGATGGATTTGGTCAGCAATCACAACTGCCTACAGCCAGGCCGGGGAACCTTTGCCCGGCGCAGTGAAAGCCCACTCAGCCAGAGCCATGGCCACCTCGTGGGCGTACTTCAGCGAAGCCTCTCCAGCGGACTTATGCAAGGTGGCTGTTTAGTCATTTAGTCACACCTTCACAAAATTCTACAAGTTAGATGTGACTGCCTCAGCTGCGGCATCTTTTGGCCACAGAGTCCTACAGACAGTGGTGGACTCCTAAGGACCATGACATCCTTCCCACCCGGGATGTCGGAGGACGTACTGCTTTAGTATATCCTACCAGTCTGAAGCCCAGAGACCAGCTTAGGAGAGAGAATTTGAAATTTTAAATACATGTAAATTTTCTTTTTCCCGACGGCTGGTCTCCGGGCTTCTTCTTCCCTCCCAGGATGTCCATAGTTGGCCACATGTTTGTTTAACATGTCTCTTGTTTTATTTCTCCATATTTGTATAGTACTACCGGATCTGGAACTGCTTTAGGAAGAACTGGGGTACTCGGGGAAGTGGAGGGGAGGATACCTAGGCTGCAGAGTTTTAGTTCCTGCCTTGCTTACAGCAGAAGGAAGTACAGCCCACCAGTCTGAAGTCCGTAGGCCAGCCGTTGGAAAAAGAAAATTTACAGGTATTTAAATTTCAATGTATACTGCAGGGAACAGTGTGATTTTAGTGGCAATTAAGCCCTTTTGTCATGCAGTATTTTGTGACACACCACAGCAAATTACTGTTGCATTGTGGCTAGCGCCACTGTACTTTACAGCTGAAATGAGGAAGATTGCTGCCGTTTTTTAAATAACAAAATATGGTTTTGCTTAACATAGCTAGCAAGGTTCTTACATTTCCAGAATTCTCAGTTTAGAGGGTAATATTTGCTCTGAAAGGCTGCAGCTGGACTTGATCAAGAGCTGCATTTATTTCACATGTTTGGGTTGGGGAGTATGCATCGTAAAACTGCTGAATCTACTTTTAAAATTGCTAAAGTTTCAAAATAATTAAAGGTATCAAATGAATGTAGAGGTTTTCTTCGTTTTATGTGTCTAGAATTGACTCACTTTCTGTAATAATGGAATTAAGAGGTCTCACTGGAAAGTGACACAGTGAGGAGGCGGCAGACACAGCCACCGTCATGTCATCACAAGAGTAGCAATTTCTATCAAAAAGGGTGACCGTGTCTGGACTCTGGGTTATGCTGGATGTATTTATAGTTGCAGAGTTTAATAAGAAAAAGTACAAAATGTTAACATTTGAGACTCCGCTTTGAAAATAAATCTTTCTGGTTTGTCTTGCTCTTTCAAGTGCTTGTAAAGTCTGCCACACTATGATGAATAGCTTGGTTAAAGTGACTGGAAGATTGCATTTACCCTTGAAACATCGCTCCTTCAGTCTATCTGAACACCATTGTAAATGAGCACCTTGCTCAGTGGTCGTATCCCTAATAAAATGAAATTGAAATCCATATACACTGTACTAGTCTTAGCAAATTAGGATTGGTTTTGGTGTGATTCCTTTCTGTCCTAATGAAGTACATCTATTAGACCTAGATTAATTACATATCTAACATGATAACCAATATATCAGAGATTAAGTTTAGTCTTGTCGTCTCCATTTTCCAGAAAGTTTTATACTGGAATGCTTTGAAATGTGATATACAGAAACTCCATGAGTGATCTGACACAAAATATTGTAACCCAGTCACTGATCCGTGACCTTTATGCCTATGTCGAAACATTCAATGTAAAAACATTTCATGTACTTGTCAGGTCTATCTTTCTTTTTGACTCATTTAAATTAGATTAACTGATTAATTCTGCTTGTTTGTGAAGAACATTTTTATCTTGCGTATTTTATATGTGATAACAATGTGGCTTTTATAGCCCCATTTCTCAAAAAGGCTGGTAAGAGGGTCATCTCCTGTTACTGTCTGAAGTTCAGTGCACTAAGGCAAGGTTAAAGTACAGGAAATCCCCCACCCGCTATGTCCCACACGACTTATCCAGTACTTCCTCAAATTGGGGAGGCATGTACTGTTTGTTGGTGCAGCGAGATCTCCCTAATACAGATGTCTGGCATTTCGTCTCTCTCATTCTGTTAATAGCCTTCTGCTAACATTTACTGCTCCTGTGTGGTGGTTTCACTGTATCAGTTTTATCTTTATTGGATCACTTACAGCTACAGTGGACAAAATACCCCAGTTTCAGTGTGGTAGTAATAAGCAAAAAAAAAAAAAACTTTGAGATGAACAAATTACCCTAACATTTTGCTGTGCTGTTCCACCTAGTCACTGGGCCAAATGCATCACCAGTACAGGAGGGGTCTCTGAGTCTCTTGAGAGCCCTCCCTCCTACACCTCACAGACACAGGGCTGTAATTTGCTCAAGGGGACTCCAGACAGCGGCACTGGAGTTCTCAAGTGGTGCTAGAAGGTGAGCCAGTTGGTGCCCACAGAGGCACCACCACACTGTAAAGTGGCCAGTTGAGAGAAGGTGGTCAGGTCATCAGGAAGTGGCTCTGGAATTTAAATTCCACGCTGCACTCACCAGCCAACTGCCGAGCGTATCACCGGTACAGGAGGGAGCTCTGAGTCTCTGGGAGCCCTCCTCCTACAGCTCACCAAAAGGACTGTAATTTGCTCGAGGGGACTCTGGACAGCGGCACTGGAGCTCTCAAGTGGTGCTAGAGGGTGAGCCAGTCGGTGTCCACAGACACACACCCACACTGTAAAGCGGCCAATCGAGAGAAGGTGGGCAGGATATCAGGAAATGGCGAGGGGATTTAAATCCCATGCTTTACTCCCAGCGAACCGCCAAATGGATCACTGATACAGGAGGGGGCTCTGAGTCTCTGGGTGCTCTGCCTCCTGCACCTCACAAAAAGGACTGTAATTTGCTCGACGGGACTCTGGACAGTGGCACTGGAGCTGTAAAGCTGGGCTAGTGAGTGAGCTAGTCAGAGCCCACTGAAACGTCCCCAGACTGTAAAGCAGCCAATTGAGATGAGATGGGCAGGATATGGGGAAGCAGCTCGGGGATTTAAATCCTGTGCTTCACTTGGCAGCGAACCATTGAATGGATCTCTGGTACAGGAGGGGGCTTTAAGTCTCTTGGGAGCCCTCCTTCCTACATCTCACCAAAAAGGGCTATAGATTTGCTCGAGGGGACTCCGGACAGCAGCACTGGAGCTATCAGGCGGGGCTAGTGGCTGAGCCAGTCTACGCCTCCAGATTGTAAAGCAGCCAGTCAGTTCATACTAACCAGGTATCCCTCAACCACTTCCACCTATAAAATGACTAGGCGTCTAAGCAGCCCCCTGTGTGAAGGACCCACGCGTAAAGGACAGGAGTCTGCCCACTGGAATCAGCCCAACGAGGCAGCTGGCAGCCAGACACTTTACACCTCAGAATAGAGAGTTGGTAGACCAGGGAAGGAGTGGAATAGGTATCTGGCATCAGCAGGCACCCAAGAAGGAAGGAAGCAGGTCTACCTGACAATGGGGGTACAAGTCTTTTCTTGTAGCACACAACACTGCAAGGGAGCGTGGAAAGTCAGGGATAATCTGAATCCTCCTCCACCGTGTGCACAGCCTTGCTTAGCCCAGTGCAAGGAAAAGGGTTGCTTGCCCCATAAAAAAACACAGTCCAGTGAACCTCTGAGAGCTGGAAGTCATTGTCAGGACAAATGACCTGGCTAGGGACGAGCCGGGGATAGTTCAGGAGGAGTTCAAGGAGTTGGGAGGGTCTTAGGCACTCAGTGGTGCTTTCGAGGTACTGCCTGTGTATGATTTTGGGGGGGGCACTGGGTACTCCATACCAGGAGCCCAACTCTGAGTTGAAGGAGTGTGCAGAGAGGAGGGTTTGGCTACATTGGGGACTGGGGTCACACCAGGAGGGATAAGGGCCTATACAGAGGAGATGGCATGCATCACCAAAAAGGGGAACTGCAATCCTCCATGAACAGTTTAAATGTTACTTTGGTGAACATTTAAACTAGCCAAGGGTGGTGGTGGAAGGAAGCAGGGAGGCATTAACTGTTTCTCGGCCCTCCTGGTCACACACACACACACACACGCTGAAGTAGTCATTAGAAATAACCTAAGGGTACCCATTAATAAGAAAAACAAAATGGTAGTTACGAAGGGAGATGGGAATGAGAACAGAGGGAGTAAGGAAGGAGAGCAAAAAGGAAAAGGGGGGGGTTGACAAGCAGGGTAGTAGCAAAATGTGGAAGACCATGCGCGCATATGCTCGAAATCTGGGAAATAAAATTCTGGACTTGGATCCATTATGGCAGAGGCTGACCTGGGCATTGTCGCCATTACTGGGTCATGGTGCACTGAGAACCATGAATGGAATATAGCCTTACCAGGCTATATTCTGTTCAGAAGGAACAGGGTTGGATAGAAAGGAGACGAGCTTATATGTGAAGGACAGCATTAAAGTGACGGAGATGCAGGGACTACAGGGAGGAGCGGAGGTACTGTGGGCCACCCTAGAGACGAGGAATGGAGCTGCTATTTGCACTGGCGTGATCTACAGACCTCCAGTGTGGGGGTTGGGGTTGGATAAGGTTCTGATGGAAGCTATCCAAAAGATGGCAAATGGGGAAGGGGGTGCTGGTGGTGGGGGATAGCAATCTGCTGGATGTAGATTGGAGCCTCCGTGGTGCAGCTTCAGCTAGGAGCAGGGAAATCCTGGACTCCCTGCAGTGAGCATTGCCCAAGCAACTAGTAAGGGGACTCGCTCATCATGGGGCAATACTGGACCTTGTACTCACTGATGGGGAGAGGGTTTCAGAAGTCACGATGGGAGAACACCAGGGGGCTGGTGATCACCGTACAGTGTGGTTCAGTCTAAGAACTGTGGCAGAAGCGAACCACACAAGAATGAGGGTCCTGGACTTCAGGAGGGCAGATTTTTTTAAAAAGATGGGTGAATGTCTCCAGGATGCAGGGGGAGGACTTGGGTGGAGTAGAAGAACAGTGAGCGAAACTAAAAGGGCCATACTGAAGGCAGCTAACCTCTGCATCAGATAAGTGAGCAAATGCAAGAGGAAAGCAACTTCTGTGGATCTCAAAAGAGGTGGCTAGGTTGGTAAGGGCAAAAAAGTTAGCATTCAGAAGCTATAAGAAGAGACAGAGGGAGAAAGATAGGGAGGTGTATCAGGAGAAACAGAAGGAGGCAGGGAATAAGGAGTGCAAAGGCGCAAACGGAGGAGAGAATACCCAGGCAGTAAAGAAAAGGGACATAACATTTTTCAGGTATGTAAGTGAAAAAAGGAAGACCACAGAACGGATTGTAAGGCTAAGAAGGGAAGGGGTAGATTGGGTGGAGGGGGGCCAGGAAAAAGACATTCTGATGAAATACTTTTGTTCAGTGTTCACATAGGAAGGGGAAGGAGAAAGGGCCACAGAAAAGTAACAAGAGCTTCAAAGGAAGGGAGGTGGACACTAGTTCATTTTCAGAGGAGAGAATCCTAAAGGTACTCACAAATCTGAAGGTGGACAAGGTAATGGGAGCAGATGGGGTGCATCCAAGGATTTTGAAGGAGCTCAGGGAGGTAGTGGCTGCACCTCTGACAGTCCTGTTCAACCACTTACTGGAGATGGGAGTGGGCCTGGAGGACTGGAGATGGGCAGATGTAGTCCCACATCACAAAAGTGGTAGCAGGGAGGAGGCTGGCAACTATAGGCCAGTCAGCCTGACTTGCGGTGGTCGGGAAATTAATGGAATCACTACTGAAAGAAAGGATTGTGGAAGATCTTGAATCCAGTGGCTAATGAGATCCAAGGCAGCATTGACTCACAAGAGGAGGTCCTGTCAAACAAATCTGATAGATTTATTTGACTAGGTGACCAGGGAATTGGATCAGGGCGGAGCGGTGGATGTGGCCTACCTAGATTTCAGTAAGGCCTTCAACATTGTTCCACATAGGAGACTCGTTATCAAGCTGAGCAGCCTAGGAGTGGGTCTAGAGGTGGTAAACTGGTAAGAAATTGGTTAGGGGATAGGAGACAGAAGGTGGTGGTAAATGGAGTTAACTCTGAAGAAGGAAAGGGTGACCAGCGGGGTGCCACAGGAATCAGTACTGGGACTGGTCCTCTTTAATGTCTTTATTAGTGACATTGCAGAGGGCTGAATGGGAAGGTCTGCCTTTCTGCAAATGACACTAAAATCTGCAGTAGGATAGATGCTCCAGGAGGGTTGGAAAAAATGAGTAGTGATCTGAGAAAGTTAGAGGAGTGGTCAAGGGTATGGCAGCTGAGTTTCAATGCAAAAAAGTGCAAAATCATGCACTTGGGGCACAGAACATCAGGGGCAGAGTACAAAATTGGTGGAGTGGTATTGACCACCACACAGGAAAAAGACCTGGGGGGTAACCATTTATAATGACCTTAAGGTGGCCAGGCAGTGTGACAGAGCAGTTGTGAGGTCTAGTGGGATGCTGGGGTGCATAGAGAGAGAGGTATCACCAGCAGAATGAGGGAGGTGGCGTTACCTCTGTATAGATCACTGGTGAGACCTTACCTAGAGTAATGTGTCCAGTTCTGGAGACCTTATCTCTGGAAGGACATAGAGTGAAGGCGATGCGGAGGAGGGCAACTGAAATGGTGCATGGTCTGCATAAAAAGCCCTATGAGGAGAAGACTGAAAGACCTCAATATGTACACCCTGGGGGAAAGAGGGTAGGGGATATGACTTTCAAAGACTTCACAAGTATAAATAAGGTACAAGAGGGAAGCGTTTTTCAGAAAAAAAGGTGCACAAGATCAAGGGGCCTTGCTATGAAGGTGGAGGGTGGCAGACTCTGGGAGGGATGTGAGGAAGTACTTCTTTACGGAAAGAGTGGTGGATGCTTGGAACAGGTGGTGGGGACAAAAACTGTAGCGGGGTTCAAGAAGGCATGGGATAGGCATAAGGGAACCTTAATGGTAAGGCATTGGGGGGGGGCACAGCAAGAGGTCAGGTAGGGTCTGTGATTCTACAATAGGAAGGGAAAATTGGGCAGACTAGGTGGGCCAAGCGATCCTTATCTGCCATCAAATCCTATGTTTCTGTGGTTAGTCATGACTGTCAGGTATGTCTCATAGAAACAGAAAAGGTGGCACTCAAATTGAAAAGTTCAGATGCTCAGTAATACGCCAAAGGCGAGTTTATTCAGTACACCATGAAGATGCTGCTCCTACTGCCCATAGGTTTGTATCTTGCAAGTAGGAAGGCTAACATACTCAAGGCTGTAACATAATTGGGGAACCCTGCCTCAGCATTCTACTGATTCATTCTGTAGTGGTCACTTGCGTCAATAAAGTCAGCACTTACCTTTAGTCAATTTAGTTCTACACGTGTGAGATTTCTTTTGGAACTTGTGGGAAAGATATTCTGCACACGTAGAATATTGCAGTTGTCTTAAAATGCAGGAGAAAATGAAGCAACTGTAAGAATCTAGTGCAGCTGTTTGAATTTACCCCTGGCAGGGCTGTTCAATAGCCCACTGCAGTCAGGGGTGGGATAAGAGATTGGAGGATAGCGGACATGGTTCTGCTCCAAAAGGGAGGAACTGGGAAACTGCAGACTTGTCTGTCTTATGTCCATTATGGTACACTGACACTAGTCAGAGGACCAGGTTGCCTACCTGGAGATAGAGATGGGCTCCAGGATAGTAAACATTGAAGGTTTGTGGTAGGGAGACCTTGCCAAACCAACCTGATATTATTCTTTGGGTAACAAGAGTGATTGATAAGGGGCAAGCAGTAGATTTACTCTTCCCTTCTTCATCTCCAGCAAGGCGTTGAACTTTGTGTCACATGGAAGGCTGCTGAAGAAGTTAAAAGATTTGGGAGAGGTGAAAGACCTAGTTGGATCGGTGGAAGTTGGCTTGTGGTGAGATAGTGATGGGGGTTAATGGGGTTCAAATCTGGGAAGATGGAGGTCATGAGTGGGATGCCACAGGGGGCAGTCCTGGAACTGGTCCATTTCAGCATGGTCATCAGCAACATAGGAGTACAGAGCGAGATGCATCTCTTTGCAGAGGACGCTAAGCTCTGTGGCAGGGTAGACAGTGAGGAGGGGGCCTGAAGGCCTACAGCAAGGCAGCTGGAATGTGGGGTATAATCAAAGGGGTTTTAATAGCGGGAGGAAAGAGGTAATTACACCTCTCTCTCTCTCTCTCTCTCTAGCTCAAGGGTGAGACCCCATCTGGAATACTGAGCCCAGTTCTGAAACCCCTACCTGAGGAAAGGAGGAGGCAGGCTGGAGATGGTGTAGAGTAGGGTAACCTAAATAATTCAGGGCCAACAGAGTAGGTCCAGTGAAGATTGGCTCCGGGCACTTAACATGTAATTGCTGGAGGCCTTCAAGTTCTTGAAAAGAACAAACAGTGTCAATTGTGAAGAAGTATTCGGCAGAAATAGTTGGTCCAGAACAAGGGGGTATGAATAGAAGGGTGGATGGGGAAGGAAGAGTCAGGAGGGGTGTGAGAGTGTTACTTTATGGAGAGAGTGGTTGAGCCATGGAAAAGCGTACCAGCTGAGTTGGGTACAAAAGCATGGCTGGGATAGAGTATGGGGTTGTTTAATCAATAATGTATGTCTAAGGGTTATGTTAATGTCCTGTTAATCACCCCCGGGGGGGGTGTAATGTGGTACGAGGTGCAGCCAAGTGCCACATACCCCCATGGGCTGATTAACTGGACATTAACATAACCCTTAAACATACATTATTGCTATTTTAATTAATGGTTATCATTTTTTAACCAAAGATAACTGTGGTTTTATTTTTGGTTACAACCTCCCAGTTGATGGTTTTCATTACAACACATTGTAATCACTGCCTGCCACTAAAACAGCTCTGCAGCTCATTGGCTGCAACTCTCCAACTGGGCGGGAAGATCATCGCTTCAAACATGGTGGCTCCGTTCCTCATTAACAGAGTAGTTACCTTGAGAACTTCTCTGTTCTTTTACTTCATCCCAGGTAGCTTATTTGCACACTTCTTTTAATATATCTGGTTGATCCTGCCTTCAAACAGTAAAAAATGCATCTGGTTGGTCCTGCTATTCTTACCTCTTAACTTCTGCATTCTGACCGACCGTTGACGAGTGAGAGAGAGACGTGTGTGTGTGTGTGTGTGTGTGTGTGTGTTTCTGACAGAACTGCTGCACTAACTCAAGTGTGGCAAACAAAAAAAAAAAAGACCATTAATTAAATAAAATAACATATGGGTGGATGTGCATAAAACCAGAATTTTACACAAACACTTGGTATGGGATACTTTTATAAACCCATCGGGCTTCGCCCTGGGGGTTATATAGCATCCCACACCTCGGATGTGTGTAAAATTTTGGTTCCACCCACCCACCCATATATTATTCTATATATAGCAAGGAGAACCCATTTATTGCTGTTTTCTGTCCTGTTTTGCTGTTTTTCTGTTTCCTTGGTCCCAAATTCATATAAATAGTTTCTCCGCCACTGATTCCTGGTCAGGTTGGCACGTGTCTTAGGTGGTTACCGAGTGAAAATGGTAACATGGCAATGCCATGACTGGAAATATGTTCTGCCGGCATAGATTTGTACACGGTGGGGGGCAGCTGAGTGTGTCTTTGTTTAAGACAGATATGCTGCTTCAAGTTCAGGATCTCACATAAATGGCTTTCCAGTTATGTGCCGAGATCCCATTTCACAGGCTTGTCAGTCGGTGGGATGTAAGATGCAGCTGCCCCTGCTTAGTGAGGAACTGCGGCATATAAAACTTGCTAAGTAGCATCCCTGTGCGGTTGGAGCAATGTGCTTTATCGAAATAAATTATTTTGCCGGTCAAATGCAGTAGAAATTGCTACGTGTTCCTGGGTATGATTGAAAGTGGCAGCATTGAAGGTATGACACTGTTTGTACGTGTGAACATCTTCTTGTTTAAAAACAATAACTTTCACACTGTTAAACAGTAAAGGTCACACTTTTTTCGGTGGAATGGACAGCAAATGGTGCTGTGCATTAAACTGTTACGAATTGTTGACGTGCTACTTTATTACTTCATGGCTTTGTTGCTGACAAAAGGCTTGGGAGTGTGGGGGATAATACTAAGACAATTGTGTTATCATTGCATGTTGCTGTGTTTTGCTGTTTCTACTACCCCACGGCCTCACAGAGAAACACTAGGGTTTTTTTTTTATTTTTTCATTTCTGTGGCATGATTGAGCTCATCTCCCAAGAACCTAGAAAATCGGAATCTTTTTTTTTTTTTTTTTTAACAGATTTATTCAATATGTATCTGTCTGTCTCTTCCAAAGCTATTCTTAAATCATGATCACTGTGATTTAATGGTGGACAGCTGGGCTGTTTTGGAATTCTGTTTTAAAATTCCATTTAAAAATTTGGTTCTACTTTTTTTTTTTTTTTTTTTTTATATCGGTTACTCTGGGGAATGGGCCGAGGAAGCATGTTAATAAAAGATTAACGTTGGGATGGTGGAGCACCATTGACCAATCAAAACACATGGATCACAGTACCCTTATCACAATTAATAGTTACTCAGTGGTAGCAGTAAGGCAGGGAGTCTGGGAGGGGGAGGTGAGGCCAAAAACCTTGTCTAAACAGTAGATTATGGAGTATAATAGGACAAACCAGGGCAGACTGGATGGAGCAATAGTCTTTTTTTTTTTTTTTTTTTCCTTCCGACAGTGTCTGTGATCTTCCTTGTGTCAGTCTTCACCATTCATTACTGTCTGGGTGTCAGCTGGAGGTGCAGCACTCTGCGGGAGCTTTTTTTTTTTCCTTTCCTGCATTGGAGGAGACGGCCTTGAGGCTGACACATTGCGTGGTGCTCGCGGGTTTGCCAGTAATGGTAGCTAACTCCTCCTCCGCCCCAGTTCTGCTTCTCTGACCGTCGAGAGCACAGCACCTCACCACACAGAGTGAATTTTAACTGCGACATCGTGACCTTGTCTGATTCAGCTCAGAGTTCAATGCCGTTGTTCCAGTCGATAACTACTCGGTACTGTTTTATATACAAGAAAGCGGTAAGATCTTTCCTTTTTATTTAGCGTCTGAGTCTACTGCTTATTTTGAATTTAGTTACCGTGAGTCATGTCAGGTTCATTAGGGGACAAAAAGTATTCCTCCAAGGCGGGCCAGCCTCTTATGCGTCAGTGTCCCTGCGGCCAGCAGATGTCTGTCTCGGACGGGCATGCCTATTGTCTTACCAGCCTGGGTCCATCTCATGGCATGGATAACTGCGATGCCTGCTTCTCCATAGACCGCCGAGTATTGGAGCACCACACATGGAAAGTCGGCTGCGCTCTGCTGACTTTAGAAGGATGGCGTCGTATGACAGACTCAAAGTGCAACTCCCTCCGCCCTTCCTCCAGGTCCCGTCCTGGTTCTATATGGACCAGTGAGGAGGGGGGTCTCCTCCTCTTCTAGCCTTGCTAAGGAGGAGGCCTCTTCCATGGTGCTGGAGGAACGGTCTGGTCCTCTCTGGAGCCATGCCGGGAGCACCGCTCTGGCAGTCACCTCCTCAGAATTGTAGGTTCCCCCAGTGTCGCAGACCACTCCTGCTGCGCCTGGCAAGGGTAGCTCCTTGGCACTGCCTGCCGATGCCATCCCGGATCCTGGAGCTGTTTGTGGCTCCGGTAATCAGGACAGCGCCGCAAGCGGTACTGGGCCTGCCCGTGGCACCGAGGATGGGAGAACCTCAGGGGTAGCTAGTCTGAAGGTCTTCTGGATCTTCTCCTCCTCTCCAGAGGGCGATGACTGGGAGGCTGATCTGGACTGGCGGCTTGCCTTCTCTGAGTCAGGGGGATCGCCGGTGTCTAGTACCTCAGCGCCCTCCCTCACTCCTCTTCCATCGGCTCCCGCGACATGGGTGACGTCGGGAGCCTGGCTGTCGATATTGTCTCTCGGTCTTGGGGGATTGAGGTTCTGGCCTTGGGGGCTCGAACAGGAGCTGTCTCCAGTGCTGTTCATCCCTCTGGGGCAAGGACAGGGACCTCCATTCCTACAGCCTCCCTTGGGGGGGGCTGGTGGGATCGGAGTGGCCCCTAGTTTTTGGACTGAGGAAGAGGTCGACCTCTGGGTTGGGGGAGTTGAGGGAGCAGGGCGAGGGGCGGTGACATTCCCCAGGGACCCTCTGGGGTTCTGGGAGGGGTCGCAGCACCAAGCCCTCCTTCTCAACCTTGTCCCCTTTTGAGGGAAACTTTGTTGGGTGAGGTCCGCCCTTCTGGATCCATGCGGCCCCAGTCTTCTCACAGGGGAGTTTCCCCTTCATGACTCAGCCCTGACCATTTTGAATTTCTTGTACGGCCACTTGCGCAGACCCCCCGGATCCCCATGGGCTCAGGGATCATCGGTGGGGTCTCCTAGTCCTGGCAGAGGTCATTTGCACAGGGTTGGGTGCTTCTCCCCCTTACCTCTGCATCCTTCCCCTCATTTCCCAGGTCACTTGGGTCCTACGGGGCCTCTGACCGCGGAACGATTCAGAGCCACTGCCGCAGACTTTCCCATGTATGTCAGGGCTATAGACAAACAGATCTTTCGCCTGTCTTCTCTGCAGCAGCCAGACTCTGAATCATCAGATTTGCCAGCCTCCTCGTCTTCCTCCTTCGAGGAAGAAGATACTTCCATCCACCTTTACTCGGATGCTGATCAGAGTATCAGTGTTTCCTTTCAAGGCTGGTCCGCAGTCTGCACATCTCACTATGCAAGACACAATCCTGAGCAGGTGATGCGCTGTTTTCTCAGCGAACTCAGTGTTGACCACTTGGTGGTCCCGTCCTGGCTGATCCTCTTCCAGGAGGCACGTTCTGCACCTGGCAGTGTCCATCTGCCCCTGCTCCAGCCCAGTGCACTGCCAGCACAGGTATTGTGTGCCCCTGGGGTCTCCAGGTTCCCTGCCTCTTCCCACTGCAGGAGTGAGATTGCAGGACACCCCTACCAGGCAAGAACGCCCAAGCCCCGGATGCGGACTCTGCGGAGTTCGACCACTGGGGACAGAGTGTTTTCCATGATGTGTGTTAAGCTTAACATTGCAGCTTGTCAGGTGCACCACACTGCCTACAGTAGGCATCTGTGGTCGATGCTAGGCCAGGCGCTGGCATTGTTTCCATATTTGGAGGCAATCAGACAGGCCATTGCCATCTCCGCGCAGGGCCTGGAGCTCGTAGGGCACCAGGCAAGGGCGTCATATGATGCTAGTGAGGTAGCTTCGAGGCTAGCAGGGACAGTGATCTGCATTAAGCAGACGACGTAGCTTTGTCCATCAAGGTTGTCACCCTTGGCCTGGCATAGGGCACTTGCCTCTGCGCTCCAGGGAATCCATCTGTTCTCCTGCAGGGTGAGGTGGGTGTGGCAAGGTATACCCTGCCACTCAGCTAGGCAGATGTGTGGTGTTATGTTCTGTTGTATTCTGGTACAGGTTAAAAAAATTGCCACATGGTAAATGCTTATGTGAAGTGGAGGTTTTTTTTTTTTTTAATGGCCGATAGTCCTGTAACCTGTAAAGCAACTGGTTTGGCAAGAATCGAATTGCATTTCGTGAGTAGCTGAAGCGGAGGTAATAAAATCAGCTCATGTGGTTATAAACCTTCCAGTATCTTCCTTGTAACTTAATTGGAGGAAACCATTTCAAAGGCCAGTATGTTTTAGCCAGGATTTGAGCAGCAAATAACCATTCCGATAGGCTAATGTGAATTTTGTCTTATGAGTACAAAATTGTCTACGGGGACTTCAAAAGGCTTAATCTTTGAATGTCATATCCCTGTTACTTCTGTGTGTCAGAATTTAATTTTGGATATTCTTGGAATTTTGGAAACAGCGGAACAGTGACATCTCCTGGCTAAACAGAATAGTTGCTCTGATGCACTTGATAGGTAAATAGACTAGTTATTTAGAACTGAGATAATTGGTGACACTGCAGGTTACAGGAGGTATTTAAAGCTCTCAGCTCAGGGCATGTGGGACACTTTTCATCTGAACTCTCTCCTGACCACAAGCACAGAGACTAAGAACCAAAGGCTGCTACAGAAAGAAGACTGACATATTTTGCAAACCAGCGATTCTCTGGACTTTGAAATTTGCATAACTAAGGTGGAACATGGCTAACAGTTTTAAGGTGTTTTTATGTATATTTTTCCATTTTTTATTTACTGGTATCCTGTGGCCAAATTAGTAAGTATTTTAGTTGTAACTGTATGCTTCTTAATTATTTTTAATAAAAACATTTGTTTTTAAGAAATCTGCCTGAGCAGCATTTTCATATTTGTGTGTGAATTGTGGTACAGTTATTAATAATATGAGACAAACTGTTATTGCCACAAGGTTTGCCACCGTAGGCTTCCAAATCAAACAAGGGTCTGTAACAGAGAAAATCTAGATAAAGATAGGGAGCATACAAAAGTTTCAAAAGGGTCTGTGGGAATTTAAACCAGGTTGCTGCATGCCTTGTGGGCGAAGGCAGAATCAGGGTTACAACGCTACCCTGAAGAGGTTATAATGCCTGGATCTTCTCCTCAGTATAACAACCAAGAAGGGATTCTCATTTGGCTGCAAGGCTCAAGACTGGTATTGTGTTCTAATCCAAAGTAAAGAGGGGACCCTGGGACTTTGTGGCGAAGTGTTCAGTTGTGAAGCCAGCGAGCACTCTAGAGGGACTCGGAGGGTAGCCCCTGTTTCCCCCCCCCCCCCGTGAACCTGACCCTCAGGAGTGGGTTCGTGATAGATCAAGAACTACAGGGGTGACTTCCATCTCCCAGGCAACAAGAGACCCTGTCTCGTCCTGATCAGTCACAGGCCTAGCTGGCCTGCAGTGGGTCTCCTCTCGTGGTCATCCCCCATGAGAGGCTGAGGGATTTCCCTCCCTCGGGGAAAGTGCCGGACCCCCTTTGGAGGGCTCAGTATTCACCCAGACAGTGATGAATAGTGAAGATTGACACAGGGAAGATATGAAAATTACGTACCTACCATAATTCTTGATCTTCCTATGTATCCTCACCATTTATCACTGGAACACTCCCACCATCTCCTCTTGGGCCTCAGTCTCTAGGTGATGCCTTTTCCCTGCTTGCTCTCCCCCTTCTCGAGGCCAGTTGTGGGCTGGGTCCCGCTGGCACCTCCGGGTCCTTGGTTACCTTCTCAAGCATCAGACGGCCCATCCTGAGAGGAAGGGCAAGTAGGGCTTCGCGCCCTGGCTTATGGGCTCCCTGTGGGTCCTTCCCTCTCTCCCGGGTGGGTTCCTCCGGGACTCGGTCCGGTGGGCCAGAACCGACTCCTAGCGAGAGGCGGAATCTCTCAAAGGTTGGAAGGGGGAGAGGACTCATGGGGACACTCTATCTCTCTCTTTCTCTCTCTTTCTTCATAGTATTTCCATACTCCCTCTTCCCTCCCCCTTTTGTTTTGGGGAAGAGGGGTTATCCTGGGCAGGGTCTCCCCTGAACCCCTTGGGTTCTTCCTCTGGGACAGCAGTAGCCGGGTGGATCCTGTCCCGGAGTGGCTGTCCCACTCTGTTCTAAAGTGTGTGTGCGTGGGGGGGGGATCTTCACACCTTCTCAGGCTGGGAGCATCTCCATGCTGAAGCTTGTCTGTCTGATCTGTTGTTCAGCAAAAATCCAGATTCTCCACCTATGACCATACATCCCTAAATGCACCCGATCTTGTCTGTGCTGAGAAGCGGAGCTGACTTAGGCCTAGTGAGCACTTGGATGGGATCCTCCTGGGGTTCCAGGGATTGTAGGCATGTGGATTGAAACTAGCTCAGTGACCTCTCAGATGACACTCAGCATCTTCCCCCAGCATTCTAAAACTTAGTGTGGCTGGGGCCAATGCCAACACCCATAGATCCTTCTCCTCCTCCTCTGTGCTCTGGCTGGCATATTCCTTTTGCAGTTATATCCTTTCCTTATGCTATCCTTTGGGCTCCCTTGCCCCGCCCTCACCTCTTCTCTGTCCATCTGTTTTCCTCTCCAGTGAGCAGAACTGGGGCGGAGGAGGGATTGAGGACCGTTATTGGCCAACCCGCGAGCGCCAAGCAGTCGTCAGCCTCGAAGGGCGTGCTACCTCTAGTGTCTACTCCTCCTCCAGTGGGAGCTGCGGTGTTGAAGCCTCGCCTGACGCCAGACAGTGATGAATGGTGAAGATACACAGGAAGATCAAGAATTACGTTAGGTACATAATTTTCACTTTCTATGTTTAATTTCGTAAAGGAGGCATATGAGGAGTCTTGGAGAAAGGAAGACAGGGAAGTGTATCCGGGAAAACAGATGGAGGCAAGGAAAGAAGTAAGGAGTGCAAAGGTGCAAACTGAAGAGAAAGAGTAACTCTGGTAGTATCAAAAGGGGACAAGGCACTTTTTAGGTATTTTAGCGAAAAAAGGAAGACAAAGGGAGGGACGACGAGGTTAAGGGGTGGGGACTGTATAGTGGGGGACCAAGAAAAGGCAAACAACTTGAACACTTACTTCTACTCAGTGTTCACAGGGGAAGGGGAGGGACCGTGAAAAAGGATAGGGAGCTTTGATGGGAGGAAAGTGGGAACTACTACTTTTTCTGAGGAGAGAGTCCAGAAAGCACTCACTAAGCTGAAGGTGAACAGTGTTATGGGGCAAGACTGGGTGCATCCAAGGGTGCTGAGGGAACTTGAGTAGGAACTAGCTGCACCTCTGGTGGACCTGTTTTAACAGATCACTGGAGACCGTCGTGGTCTGGGAGGACTGGAGAAAGGCAGATGTGATCTCATCTGTGTCAGTCTTCACCATTCAGCACTGGTGGATTATGGCCAGAGGCCCAGGACGCCGCGGGAACATTTTTTTCTAAGGGGGAGTAGCTGGTGCTGGAATGACACTGCCCTCTAAGCAGACGCATTGCGTGGTGCTTGAGGGTTGGCCAGTAACTGACGCCGGCTCCTCCCTCACCTCAATTCTGCTTCTCCTGCCATTGAGTGAACAGCCACTTCGTGGGCACGCAAGAAATTCATCTGCGACACAGCGGCCTAGTACCGTTCTGTCAAAATCGAAGCCTTAGTTCTGCCATCGTCAATATTTAAACCATTGCTCGGCACCGATAGGCACCAGATCCTTAGACGCTGGTAAGACCTTTCCGTTTATTCTTTCGGCACTTAGTCTGTTTTTTTTAGTTTTGGAGTTTGTGTGATCGGTCATGCCCGGTTCTAGGGACAAGAAAAAATCTTTGAAAGTGAGCCGGCCCCCAATGCGTCGGTGTCCCTATGGCCAGCAGTATTCTGTGACGGACCGGCATGACCGGTGTTTGACCTGCCTGGGTCCAGACCATGACATGGATCGATGCAATGCTTGTTTCTCCATTGACTGCAGAGTACTTCTGGGCAATAAAGATCGGCCATACGCTGCTGACCTTCGGAGGACAGCCTCATACACGGTACGCCAGACATAGCTCCCTAGACCCTGCCTCTGGGTCCCTTCCCGGTTCTATACGGACCACAGAGGAGGAGGTTTCCACCTCTTTAAGCTTTGCCAGGGTGGAGGTTCCTTCCGCTGTGCTGGAGGCGTGGTTCGCGCCCGCCTGGCCGAGCTGGGAGCACCATTTTGGCAGTCACTTTTTCGGAGGTGCAGGCTCCCCTGGTGTCGTGGCCTACGCTTGTGGGGCCCGGCCCAGTGGTCTCGGCACCACCTGTTGGAGCCGCTCTGGATCCTGGAGGCATTTGTGGCTCCGGTGATCGGGGCGGCTCTGCGGGCAGTACTGGGCTGACCCGCGGTGCAGTTCACGGCACTGAGGGTAGTAGGGCCTTGGGGGTGGCCCCTCTGGAGGTCTTCTGGATCTGCTCCTCTTTAGATGAGGATGATCGGGAGGCGGATCCAGACTGGCAGCCCGACTCCTCTGTGTATCAGGGCTCTCCTATGCCCAAGTACCACAGCGCCCTCCCAATCCCCTCTTCCTTCTGGGCTGGTTGTTTTAACTGGCACTGGGCATCTCTCTGGTGCTGATGGCGGTGCTGGAGAGGTTCCTAGTGTTCTGTTGACCTCTGGCCTGTAGGAATAGAGTCTCTGGGCTCCGGAGACTGGACCGGCACCGTTTCCGGCGCTGCTCGGTTTCCCGGGGCCGGGAAGGGGGTTCCCACACTGTCCGCCGCCTCCTCTGTGGGGTAGAACCCTTGCAGTTGGGAATGAGAACAAGGTCCCTCTCTGAGTCGGTGGGGGTGAGGGAGCGGGGCGAGGGGCAGCGGTCTTTCCTGGACCCCTCCGGGGCTCGGGAAGGAGCTGCAGCACCAAGCCTTCCTTCTCTTCTCTCGCTTATCATCTCCGAGTGAGGCCTTGCTGCGTGGGGCTAGGGGCCACCCTTCTGGACCTCTGCAGCCCCAGTTGCCTCACAGGGGGTCCTGACCGTTTCAAGTTGGTTGACCGGCCAGTTACTGGACAGACCAGCATATCCTTCCGGGGTCCTGGATCACCTGCACAGTCTCCTAGCTCTAGCAAAGGGCACTCTCTTGTGGAGATGCTTTTCCCCCTTACCTCTGCCTTTTCCTCCCCACTTCCCGGGCCACTTGGGTCCTGCAGGGCCTCTGACCTGGGAACAGTTCAGGGCTTTGGCTGCTGCCTTTCCCCATTATGTCAGAGCTATGGATGAGCAGGCCTTTAACCTGTTGCCCCAGCAGCAGCTCTGAGTATTTGGACATGCCGGCCTGCTTGTCTTCCTCCCTCGAGGAAGAGGATCCTTCCGTCCACCTGTCCTCTAACGCTGATCAGACATCTTATCAGCGTATCCTCTTGAGGCTGGTTGACAAGCTCTGTGTCTCCAGGGTGGCAAGATGTAATCCTGAACGGGCGATGCACACTTTCCTAAGTGAATTCAGTGGAACCATTTGGTGGTGCTCGCCTGACCGTAGACCCATTCCGGGAAGCAGCGTCCATCAGTCCCTTCCTCAGCCCCAGTAGTCTGCTAGCACAGGTATTGTGCACCCCAGGGGTGTCCAGGAGCCTTGTCTCACCCCTCTTCTGGAATGAATCTCCTGGATACTTCTACTGGGCATAGAAGACCCAAGCATGACTGGCCCCCAGAGGCTAACTCTGCAGAGTTTGACTTATGGGGAAGGAGAGTCTTCTCCTCGGCGCGCCTTTTGCATTCCAGTGCATTGCATCAGGCCCATCACGCAGCCTACAATAGGCACCGATGGTCGATGCGACACCAAGTACTAGTATCAATGCCTGATACAGAGGCAGCTAGACAAGCCATCACCCTCTCCGCACGTGTCCTGGAGCTTGCAGGGCACCAGGCAAGGGCATCGTATAATGCCAGTGAGGTGGCATCTAGGTTAGGGACAGCGATCTGCATTAGGCGGACGGCATGGCTTCACCTTTCTCAGTTAACACCCATGGCCCGGCATAGGGTGCTTGCTTCCTCCTTCCAGGGGACCCACCTTTACTTCCGCAGGGTGAGACGGGAACTTCAGGGGCGACTTCCCTCTCCCAGGTAAAGGGAGACTCTCTCTCCCTGACCAGTCACAGACCTAACTCAGCCTGTGAGGTTCTCCTCCTCCTGTGTTCACCTCCATGGGGGGCTGAGGGAAGTTTTTCCCTCAGGGAGGTACCAGGTTCCCTTCGGGGTTGGGGGCTTGGTAATCATCAGTGATGAATGGTGAAGATTGACACAGATAAGATATGAAAATTACATACCTACTGTAATTGTTGATCTTTCTGTGTATTTTCACCATTCATCACTGCTTCCCACCCCACTATCCCCTCTTGAGACTCACTCTGGGCGGTGCCTCCTCCGTGCTTACCTTCCCCCAAATTGAGGCCAATTGTGGGCTGAGTCCTGCTGGTACCTCCGGGCCCTCTGATTCTTCTCTTAAGAGGCAGGAGTCTGTCTTTGGGGGAGGGCAAGCAGGGGTGCTTGCCCTCTTAGGAAGGGGCTCCCTGGGGGGCTCTCTCCTTGAAACCCTGTTGGAGATTTTCTTCTCAGAAGGTCTGTATCTTCTTAGAACAAAGATCTTCCACTGCTTCTTGGCGAAGGGGTCCTCATCTGTGTTGAAAGGGAATCATGAAGACCGTAGGGACTTCCACTCCCCTTTTTCTTCTTCAGGAGCAGGGTGTGAAATTCTTGTACGTTAGGTGCTCCAGGGCAGGCACTTTTGTCTCAGGACACCTACTGCTATTTGGTACAAGGTATTTGTGCAGTTTGTTGTAGTGTTGCGCCCCTTTTTTTTTTTTTACAACTTGCTTTCCTTGTGCTGCTGGGGAGATGAAGGGAAGTGCAGCCCCTTTAAGAGCAGAGCATGTAGGTGAAGCGTTGGCGCATGGGGGTGGCTGCCCTGACGATGGAGTGCGCAATCATTAACAGCAGTAGTAAATTTTAAGACCAAGTAAAAAGTTAAGGAACATAGAAGAAAAAAAGACCCACGGTCCATGCAGTCCTTCAGCTTTCCCTAATGTCACAAACATCCTTTAACCTTCAATTGCCAGCAGCATATTCTGCATACAATGACACCCCCTAAACCTGAGCAAAAACAAAGTGCTGTGTTTGCAAATGCTGTACTAAACTGCTCAAACCTGCTCAACCTCCCCCTTTAGCTCAAGGAGTTTGACATGGGTTGTGTGGTTTTCAGCAGACTTGTATGAAGTCCACAGGAAATGGAGTTTTAAGCTGATCAGTTTGCAAATCGTCAGTTTGTCTAATGTACCGGATAACTGGTAATGGGGCTGCTACTGGCAATGGGAACTTCTTAGAAGGATATATAATATTGTTGGCAGATGAGAACCACCAGGCCCATCCAGTCTGCTCATTTATGCTATCTGTATAAGCAGCCTTTGACCCTACTTGGTCAATGGCTTTAGCGTTTCCTTCCCATCTCTAATATTCCCTTATTCCTAGTCCATGCATGCTTGAGGTCTGCCACCGTTCGGGCAGCCACCACTTCCTGGGGCAGGCTATTCCATGCATCCATCACCCTCTCAGTGTAAAACAATTTTCTCACATTTCCTCTCATGTGGCCTCCCACCAGTCTCATGTCATGCCCGCTTGTCCTGGCCCTACTTTTAAACTGAAAGATATCCCACTTAACCTTGTTGATGCTATTTAGGTATTTGAATGTTTCTGTCATATTCCCCCACTCCTTCCTTTGCTCCACTGTGTACATATTGAGGTCCCTCACCCTTTCCTCATAAGGCTTGTGATGCAAACCCCTCACCATCTTAGTCGCCCTCCTGCACTGCCTCTGTTTTGTCAATGTCCTTATGAAGGTGTGACCCCCAAAACTGGACACAGTACTCTAGGTGAGGCCTCGTCAGGGTTTTTGTACAGTTGAACTATTACTGCCCTCTTACGGCTTGTGATATTCCTTCCAATACAACCCAGCATCCCTCTGGCCCTCCCCACTGCCTTGGCTGTCTGCCTGGTGGCCTTCAAGTCATCTGTGATTATAACCCCCAAATCACTTTATTTTATTTATTTATTGAAAATGTTTCACCAGGAAAGGCACACTGAGCAAAAAGATGCTCGTCTTATGGTGCGACCTGGGGGGAGGGGTTACAGAGGAGGCAGGTATACATGCAATAGTTGAGTTTAGCAGTAGAGCAATACAGATAATGTACATAGTATGAAGGGATTACATTTGAACTTGTTACATAAGGAGAACAGTACAGAGAATGATCAAGGACAGGGTATACATATCATGGGTACACAATGAGGCAATACGTGAATTACATAAGTACCAGTAACAGAACTTGAGCTGCAGCGAGATGCACCAAGTTGTCAGTAGGAGTTGGAGAGCGAAGATGGGGGGTAGAGGAGGAGTGGACTAGTAAGCATTAGGTGTGTAGGGGGAAGGTTTAGGTGAGGTGGGGTGGAAGGAGAATGGAGTTAGCAGTGAGCAGGGCAGAAGAGCGTATGTTAATTAGGAAGGGGGAGAGAAGGGAGACATTAGGAGTGAGAAGAGTGAGTAAGAGTGAGAGTGTAAGTGCGTAGGGCATTATATAAGTCAGAAAATTAGACAATGGCCAAGCCGCTTGTCAGGCGCTAAGGGGCAACGGGAAGAGAAGCTATCAAAGGGGGGGAGGTCAAGGGCAGTTGCAATTTGGTGCAAAGAAGTTAGTGAGGGCAGAGGATAGGGAGTGTTTGGATGAAGAATGGCGGATCTGGGCCGGCAGGCCGTTCCAGAGTTTAGGGAAGAGGTAAAAGAAGGCCGATTGGCCTGCGGTGGTCCTTCGTTGGGGGATGACTAATAGCCTAGTGTCAGTGGACCTGAGGGCGTGGGTGGGGGTAGGTGGGGAAGATAAGGAGGATACAAGGTAGGGTGGGAGGGAGCCGAGCCAGAAGTTGGAAGTGAATTTAACACTATGAATTAGGCGCCGGTTACTCAGGGATGGCAGGGCCAGTGAACGGTAGAGCTCGCAGTGATGTGAGTTGGGGGCATCGAGGGCAAAGTGGCAGAACGCATTAAAGAGGGGGTCAAGTCTGGCTAGGGTGGTCTTTGAGGCAGAGCTATAGATGACATCACAGTAGTTGAAGGTGGGTAGAATCATTTTCAGGACTAAATCACGTCTGACAGGTAGCGGGAGGCAAGTGCGGATCTTACTTCGAGACACAGCTCTTGCAGCAGGTTACACCATTAGGACCGAAGCCGCCAGGCGCCAGGACCCCACGGAAAAATTCTAGCTAGCTAACTACAGCGGGGACCGCCGCCGACGTCGGTCCCGCCTCCGACGTCAGGCGTGGTACAAAAGGGGGCGGTCCCGCCAGATTCCCCAGTTCTTTTCCCGCCGTCGACTTAGCTACCTGACCCCTTCGGTTACCAGTCTAGCGAGCGACGCGTGAATAGTTCTTTTTTCGATAAAATTTTCGAAAATCTTCAGAATCCTCTTCAAGCAAGATCTTGATGTCATCACCAACTTCTGGCCATCCATCGAGTCGCTTGTGGAAAGCAGATCCCGTTCAAGGACCCCCACACGGCCTGCGTCCGGTGCCTAGGCCCAGACCACGATACCCGGGCCTGTCCTTCTTGCCAAGGGTTCAACAGCCGTACCCGGATCCGGCGTCAGAAGGCTTTGCAGGCGTTTCTTCTGGAGGAACAACTGAAGACCATGTCCTCCAAGGGGGAAAGCTCCAGGGTCCACAAGCACGCGGAGAAGAGAAGGGAGAAGGCCCCTTCCAGGGGTTCGGAGTCCCGTAGCTCCGGTTCGAAATCTCCCCCGGCTGCAATCAAGAAACCTTCATCTCAGGAGAAATCCGCCAGGCCTTCCTCCCCTTCCAGGGCCTTGGCGAAGTCCGGGGAACGACACCATCACCACTGCAAGTCGGGTTCCCGCTCCTCGGTACCCGACGTCAGGTCTTCGTCGGTGCCTCCACGCAAGACGCTGGAGCTCACGCCTTTAAAAAGGCCTGTAGCCCAGACGCCGGCTCGACAGCCGTCAGCCGTGCGCCCTTCTTCCCTGGAGCCGCCGTCGGCCCGACGACCGACGCCGGCCATTACATCCCAGCGGACACCGGTAGGGGGACCGACGCCCGCCCCTCCTGAAAAGAAGAAGGCCCTGTTGCCTCCGACCGACATCGGTCAGGAGCCTCTATCGGAGGAGGACCTAGAGCAGCCCGAGGACCAGACGGGCGACCCCGGTCCCGTCGGTACTCCCAGGGAATCCTCGCCATTACCAGAGCCCCCTGTGGAGCCGACGCCGGGACCCGACGACCGCCCACCGGCACCCGGGCGTCGTCGGCCTCTCTAGTGGAGGTGAAAGATCTGTTCACCTACTGGTGGGATACCATTAAAAGGACATGGTTCCCCCTCCTCCTACCTCCTCCTCCTCTTTCGGTTCCTGCCCCCTCGCCATCGGGGTCGGCAGGCCGTGTTCCTCCTCCCCGGGAGCCTAGAACCCCTCCCAGGGGGAGACCTGATAAACGGAGACCTCCGTCGAAATCCTCTTCTGGATCACCCAGCCCCAAGAGATCCAGGAGACGCCGACGTTCGCCTTCAACGGAGGACACGGGATCAGACTACTCCACCTCTAGATCCCCATCTCCACTCTCCATCCCTCTCCGGACCCACGTGAGATGCCTAGATCTCCTCGGATGATCCTTGTTCCTTGATATTATGAGACATATACAGAGAACATGGGATGGGATGCTGAAGACTTAGACCCGAAAGAGTACGACTGGCCAAATATCTTCGGCAAAAGGACCCCAAGCCTGTGGTGGTACCACCCTTGGTTGACACTGGGACGCCACCAAGGCCGCGGAAGCGCCCACACTGCCTCCGGCGAGACCAAGAAAAGCTGGATCGCTTGTACAAGGCTCCTAAGGACCACCAGTACTTGACGCAGCATCCTCAGGCCGATTCTCTGGTCATCACAGCCTCACATGACCGGTCACAGAGGCCACAACATTTGAGCACCCTGCCACGGACCCAGAGTCCAAACAACTGGACGCTTGGGTAGGCGCCGAGTATGCTTCGCTACCTGCGCCATCAGATCCCTGAACTATTTAACCCTATGGTTCAGTTCCAGAGCGCTTTGTGGGAACAGGGTCTGGAAGCGGCTGAAAAGATGCCGAAGGTGAGCAGAAGGAGGAGATGCTTCAGCTCCTCCCTACGGGTTCAGGCGTGGGGACCCAAGTGCTAGAGCAGCGTATGACTCCAGCGGACTCATCGGCCTGAGCAGCAGCTTCTGGCGTTTGCCTCGGAGACACTCTTTGGTTGCGCGTCTCGGTTTTACCCAGACGTCCAAAGAACATCTTGGCGCCCTTTGAGAGGAGAAGTATTGTTTGGTAATCCTACAGAAAAGATCCTTACCAAACTCCAAGAGGCCGGGAAGGCGGTAAGGTCGGTTCAGGCCATGTACCGACCTAAGCTTGGTTCCTTTCGTAGGAACCAAAGCCGTTTTCGTGCGCGGACGCAGAGGCAACAGACCCACTCCGCTGCACCTCAGAGGGGCTCTGGTTTTCGTAGAGCCCAGGGCAAACACCCCGCCAGCCGAGGCCAGCGTTCTCCTAGGCAGGCCCAGCCAGCAGGTCCATCTGCCGCCACAGCCTGACTCCTTTCCGGCCCCGGCCCCTCAGGATCAACGGGAGTTTATAGTCGGGGGTCGCATTGCGAACTTCCTGCCGGGATGGCAGGCCATTACCACCGACAGGTGGGTTCTTCAGTTGGTCAGTCTAGGCCACTTTATAGAATTCGCAGGAAAGCCACCCTCGAGGCCTCCTTTGCTCTCCCGGTATCAGGGTCAGCACAAAGCCTTGATCTGGCAAGAAGTACTCGCGCTACTACGAAAGGGAGCGATGAGTGCGTCCCAGAGAACAGAGAGGACTAGGATACTATTCCCACTTCTTCCTGGTTCCCAAGAAAACAGGGACCTCCGTCCAATCTTGGACCTCAAGCGACCTCAATGTATCGGTCACTTACAAGAGATTCCGCATGGTGAGCCTTCGGGTCTTATCCCCATGCTCAAACAGGACGCCTTTTTAGCTCTCCAGACATGCAGGATGCCTCACCTGCACATCCCTATGGCTCAGGCGCACAGGAGGTTCCTGGCGCTTCGAAGTTCCGACCACCACCTTCAGTTCCGAGCCCTTCCTTTGGACTGTCTTCTGCACCAAGGGTCTTTACCAGGTGCATGGCAGTCGTGGCAGCGTCTCTGAGGAGACAGGGCCACTACGTGTTCCCGCACTGGACACTGGCTTCTCATGGCCACCTCCAGAGAGCGTTGCTTCTTGCAATCAAGAGCACCCAGGATCTGTTCCATCCCTGGGCATCCTCATAAATTACGAGAGTCTCTCCTGGTACCGTTGCAGAAACTGCAGTTCATAGGAGCAGTTCTGGACACTGTTCGGGAAGAGCCTTTCTTCCGCCGACAGAGCGGGCGCATCAGATCCCTCATAAGGGACCTATCATTAAGCAAGGTTGTACCTGCCAGGTCGGTCCTTTGCTTGCTGGGACACATGGCTGCGGCCATTCCTACTGTCCCTTTAGCAAGACTCCACATGCGCATTACTCAGTGGATGCTCAAAGTGCAATGGGACCAAAGGCAAGACCACTTGCAGCATCCGGTCAGACTCACGGAATTCAGTGATTCAAGACTGGCAGTGGTGGCTAGCCCAGGGTAAGCTCTCATCAGGCGTCCGTTCATTCGCGCTCTCGGAGGTCACCCTCACCACAGGCGCTTCCGGTCTTGGGTGGGGGAACACCTGACGGGGTAAAGTCCCAGGGTACGTGGACCCAGATGGAAGCTCACCTTCACATCAACGTGCTGGAAATGAGAGCGGTCCTCTATGCCCTGCAGGCCTTTCAGTCAGTTATCCCACCGTGTACTCTTCTACTTCAGACAGACAACACGGCGGTGATGTATTACCTCAACAAACAAGGAGGCGCACACTCTTACCCCCTTTGCAGGGAGGCCATGAGAGTGTGGGATTGGGTAATCAGACACGGCGCGAATCTGATCACTGTGCCGTTCCGGAGTGGACAACACGGTTGCAGGCGGCCTGAGTGTCTCAGGCCAGAGTCCCAATGGGAACTCCTTCAAGAGGTAGCAGAGGATCTGTTTCTTCGATGGGGAACTCCAGATCTAGACTTGTTTGCCTCCCCATCCAACAAAAACTGCCCAATTTTTGCTCGCTAGATCCAGGGCCTGGTGTTTTCTGGCGACGCTTATCCTCTCTTGGGCCAACAGATTCCTCTCGCTTTCCTCCTTTCCCGTTGATCCAGAGAGTTCTTCTCAAACTGCGCAGGGAGCACGCAATAATGATCCTGGTGGCCCCATTTTGGCCCAGACAGATTTGGTTCCCTTTGTTGATTCAACTATCTCGGGAACCCCGCTCCCGTTGCAGCTCAGCTCCCACTTACTGTCTCAGGAGAAGGTTCACTTGTCCACCCAGACCCACGTTCCTTGAACCTGCATGCTTGGCTCCTAGAGACATAGCCATTTTGCGTCACGGGTCTACTTGAAGAGGTTGCAGAAGTCCTTTCTGCAGCCAGAAAGCCACGACAACAGATCGACGTCGCCATGAAATGGCCCGTTTTTAGGTATGGTCGCGAGCATCGACCTTTCCCTTTTAGGTTGTCCTGTGGGAGTAATATTAGAATATTTGCTCTCCCTCTTTCATTCGGGTCTAGCCTACTCCTCTATTAAAGTGCACCTCTGTGCCATTTCGGCTTACCACCTCCCGGTGGGAAATCGTACAGTGGCTCAGGTGGACGCCTCTCGGGAATTTCTTAGGGGAGTGTTGCACCTTAGGCCTCCTATTAGAGACCCTGTGCCTCCATGGGATTTGCTTTTGTCCTTGAACAGCTCCGCTTCCCCTTTGAACCTGCAGCGGATTGCGACTCGTTTCTGTCGTGGAAGCGTTGTTTTTAGTTGCTGTTACCTCGGCAAGAAGAATTTCTGAACTTCACGCCTCATGTGCAAAGAGCCTTATTTATTTTCCACCGGGACAGAGTATCCCTGAGGACGAACCCTAAATTCTTGCCTAAGGTTGTTTCTTCACTCACTCTGAACCAGGATATCGACCTTCCGGTCTACTTCCCGAACTACTCTAATAGAGGAGAGGCTCTGCTCCATACCCTGGATGTTCACCGCAGCCTGAGGTTTTACCTCAACAGAACTCAGTCCTTTCGTAGTTCTGAGCAGCTTTTCATTTCCTTCTCTGAGAGAATGATGGGCCAATCAGTATCCAAACAGTCCCTTTCGCTGGCTTGTCCAGTGTATTTCTACTGTTATGGTATCAAACAAAAGCCCCTCCCGGGTACAGTCCGGGGTCATTCCACTAGAGGGGTGGCTACTTCCTTTGCAGCGCTCAAAAATGTTTCCACTTCTGCTATATGCGCTGCAGCCACTTGGAGTTCTGTGCATACCTTTATCAGGCATTATAGCCTGGACATCGCCTCTCGAGAAGGGCTGGTTTTGGTTTGGCCGTACTTCGGGTCTCCTGTCCTAGGTTCAGGACCTGGTATTTATCCTTTATTTTCCTCCTCCCGGATTTTCTGACAGCGTTACTGCTTGGGAATCAGTCCTAATGGTGTAACCTGCTGCAAGAGCTGTTCGAAAGTAAGATAGTACAGTTCGTAAGAACTTACTGTAACAGTAGATCTTCAGAACAGCTCTTGCAGCAATACCTCCTCCTCCACCTTCCCTTGGAGGAAGCATGGCTCAGTCTTTCTGAGCAGGAATTGTTATCTTTCTGTCTTCTGATGAATCCTAGGTCTCCCATTTGATGTCAGCTCGTGCAAAGTCTCCAGCGGAGAATCTAGAGAGTCTAGCGGACCGCCTTTTTGTACCCACACGCCTGACGCCGGAGGCGGGACCGACGTCGGGGGCGGTCCCCGCTGTAGTTAGCTAGCTAGAATTTTTCCGTGGGGTCCTGGCGCCTGACGGCTTTGGTCCTAATGGTGTAACCTGCTGCAAGAGCTGTTCTCGAAGATCTACTGTTACGGTAAGTTCTTACGTAACTGTACTTTCCTCCAGAGGGCGGCAAGTTTTGGGTGCAGTTTTGAAATGATGGGATCTATGTGTGTGGAAAAGGAGAGGTGGCGATCGAGCCAAACCCCTAGATACCTGAAGGAGGGCACTTCATCAGGATGGTGTTGTTTAGGGTATGGAAGATCGGGGGGGTGAGTTTGGATAGAAGCTGTCTAGTGCTGAAAGACAGAGATGGTTTTCTTGGCATTTAGGGAGAGTCGGTTTGTATTGAACCAGTGTTGGATTTTGTTGAAATCAGTTTGAAGTTTGAAAGTGAGTTCTTCGTGAGTCCGACCGGAGGTAAAGAGGACCGTGTTGTCTGCATACATGTGGATCGCGGTAGAGGAGCAAGAATTAGGCAGATCATTTAGAAGGATGGAGAAGAGGATGGGGCCAAGAACTGAGCCTTGGGGAACACCGGTGGTGATGGGGAGAGGGAGGGAGGTGTGGTCAGCTATTTTAGTGGATTGGGTTCTATTTAGTAGGTAGGCACTGAACCAGTTTGTGGTGGACGCTGCTAACCCATCCCCTGATAGGCAGGATAGTAGGAGGGAATGGGATACTGTGTCGAAAGCTTTAGCTAGGTCAATGAAAATAGTGGCAGTGATTAGTCCTTTATCCATCCCAGTGAGGATGGAGTCCGTGAGTCTTAGTAGGGAGGAGGTGGTAGAGTGGTGTTTTCTGAAGCCAAACTGAAATGGGGTGAAGAAGTTAGTTTTTGAGAGAAAATGGGAGAGCTGGGATAGAACTAGGTGTTCCTGGAGTTTGGCAAGGGCGGGGAGGAGGGAGATGGGATGGTAGTTAGTAGTGGAGAAAAGATCACCACCTTTTGGAAGGGGTAGGACAGTGGCATGCTTCCATTCGGAGGGGAGTGACTCGGTGGTGAAAGATACATTTAGTAGGGCGGCGAGGGGAGTAGCGATGGCGGGGGCAGAAAGGAAGAGGAGTTTATCAAGACCATCAGGGGATTTGCCTTTGGAGGGGTTCAGGGAGTGAAGGGCATCTAAGGTTTCGGTGGGGGAGATGGGTCTGAAGGAAAAGGGTTCCTACCAGTTGGTAGGGGGATAGATGACTGAGGCGGATGTGGTTACAGATGTATGGGGGTGGGTGTAGTTGCAGGAGGTGAGAATGGGGAGGGCCAGGGTGCAAGTAGTGAAATAGGAATTAAACTCTGAGGCTACCTTCAGGTGGTCGGAGAGGAGAGTCCCTTGGATGAGGAGGAGAGGTGGGGGGCTTGCTATTTGGGGGGGAGAAAAGGGAGTTAATGACTTTCCAGAATTTAGAAGGTCTCCCAAGATTTGCATTTAGGGTGTTGTTGAAATACTCAGCCTTAGCTAAGCGGATGGCCTTTGTGCACTTGTTGCGGAGCATGCGGTAGGTGACAAAGTTTCTTGGGAGGAGCAAGTCACTCCCTAGTCACTCTCAGCAGGCCCCCCATCCTGTAGCTCACTCCTGGGCTTCTATTTCCCACATGCATGATTTTGCACTTCCTTTGCATTAAACCTTAATTGCCACATTTCCAACCATTTCTCCAACTTTTGTAGGTCCTGTCTTATCCTTTCCACACCCTCTGGAGTATCCACCCTGTTGCAGATCTTGGTGTCTTCTGCAAACACCTTTCCCTCCAGCCCATCTGCAGTGTTGCTGATGAAGACATTGAAGAGGACAGACCCCAGAACTGACCCTTGAGGTATCCCGCTGGTCACCCCCATTTCTTCTGATTGGTTTCCATTTACCACCACCCTGTTTTCTGTCCCTTAACCAGTTACCAATCCAGCTCACCACCTTGTGGCCCACCCACAGACTACTAAGCTTGTTGACCAGTCTTCTATGAGGAACGGTATCAAATGCTTTGCTGAAACAGAGGTAGGCGACATCTACCCGCCCTTCCTTGGTCTACTGCCTTTGTCACCCAGTCAAAGAAATTTATCAGATTAGTTTGACAGGACCACCCTGCTGTGAAAACATGTTGCCTGGGATCCAGCACTCCTATGGCTTCCAGGTGTTCCACCATCCTTTCCTTGAGGGAGAGTCTCCATTATCTTACCAGCTACAGAGGTTAGACTAACTGGCCTGTAGTTCCCTGCATCTTCTTTTCTGCCACTCTTGTGAAGAGGGACATTTCAATCAGTCAATCAATCAATCACTTTATTTAACCAGGCATAAACACCATTGAGCAAGCTCATTTTCAAGGTGGTCCTGGGCATAAATACAATACAGTACACTTCATAAGATTACAATTACGGTGGACAACGGTGCAAAAAACACATTGTGAAGGTGCCGGTCAATATAGGCCTATACATACCGGTCAACATAATTAACATGCAAAGGTACATAATGATAAGCTTTACTGAAATGAGAAGAGACAACAATCCCATATAGTCTCCGCTGAGTAAGAGCTCATACCTAAATGATAAAAAATAAGGAGGTATTAAGGAATAGGGTAGAAATTGGGGTGAAAGAGTAGGCAGCCAAAGGGAGGCCAGAATAGGTAAAGGTAGAGAATAGGCGGGGTCATCTTGGATTAAGGGAACTAGGCTTGTAGGTCCTAGGTTTCTGTTGTTAGGAATGTGGGGTGGATGAGATACTTAGGCATAGGATTTGAGAGTGGCACCGAGGCTTGGGGTCATCGGCATCTGAAACAGTTGCATGATTCCTTCAGATAATCCATTAATAGAGCTTTGAATGTGAAAAGCTTGGAAGTGAGGATAATTTTAATGAGTCTTGCATAGTGTTCCAAAGTGATGGAAGTGAAGTTGATTGCTGCTGAGCCAAGGGTAGTTTTCACTCTAGAATCTGGAAGCAGATTAAGGAGAAGCGTCTCAGGCCATAGGAACCTTTAGCCCGTTTGAAGATGTTCGAGATGTATGCAGGGAGGTTATCAGATAATGCTCTAAAAAAAACAGAGGAGAGCATTCCTTTTTCTTCTAGTTGAGAGTGAGGTCCATCCCGAAACCTGGTATAGACGACAGTGATGTGTACTACGGGGTAGATTTAAGATAAATCTTAAAGCCCGGTGACAAAGGGTGTCCAGTTTGTTTAGCATCATTGATGGGCAATGACTGTAAAGGAAGTCAGTGTAGTCCAGTATAGGTAGGAATGTAGTTTGTACTAGTCTCATTCTGGCTTCTAACGTGAGTAGGTGTTTAATGCGATAGAATAAACCTAATCGCTGTCTTAGCTTCTTCAAGGTTTCATTTAAGTGGCACAGAAAGTTGAGCTGGTTATCCAGCCAGAACCCTAGGTATTTAAAGGCATCAACTACTTCAAGGGGTTCATCTAAGAGTGTTCGGATCTGTGTGATATGTGGACATCCGGAAGTAGACTTTGGTGAGAGCATCATTGCTTTAGTCTTTTTGGCGTTGAGGAGGAGTTTGAGTGGGAAGGTTGTATTGGAGGGTGACAAAGTCTTTCTGTAAGTACTCATGGGCCAGATCCAAGGATGAATTTGTGGTATAGAGTACAGTATCATCTGCGAATAAGTGCACATTTGCTGTGCCCAGCTGCTAGTCCAGATTATTGATGTATATTGCAAAGAGGATAGGGTCCTGGATGGAGCCTTGTGGGCTCCTCAGTAACAAGGATTTTTGTGGGGACAGATCTCCTATGGCTTTGACTTGTTGTAATCTATTGGTTAGGTAGCTGGTGAACCATTTAATGGCAGAACTATCAAGTCTGATGTTACTCAGTGCAGTAAGCATGATGGTATGATCCGCAGTATCGAAGGCCTTACTTAGATCAAAGAAGAGGGCAAATACATGCTTCTTAGAGTCCAAGTCCATTTGCCAGTCTATAGTTACTTTGGCAAGAGCCGATATTGTACTGTTTGGCTCTGAAGCTGGACTGAGCCGGGTTTAGCAACTTTTGTGAATCCAAAAGTTCTCTAAGTTGGATGTTGACAATTTTTTCAAGTAATTTAGAGAGGATGGATAGTATAGAAATAGGCCGGTAATTGTTCAGATCACTCGGATCCCCAGTCTTGAATAATGGTAGGATGTGGGCAGCTTTCCACAAGACAGGTAGCTCACCTTGAATCAGAGAGGTGTTGAATAAGTGTGTAATGGGGGCGGTCAGATAGGTATGGCCAAGTTTTAGGAAGTAAGGTTCAATATTATCTGCACCGGCACTCTCTTTTGTATCCAGAGAAAGGAGGAGGTCCTCCACTTGCTTGAACGTAATTGTGAGGAAGCTGAAGGGGGTGGGATGCGGTTGATTATGGTTGTGATTATCAGTGAAGCTAATAGTGTAGTCTCTTGCCGGGCTAAGTTTGCTGATAGGTGAGGTGTCAAAGGCAAGCCCTGCAGTGGCAAAGTGATCATTAAGCTTTTCTAGTATATCAGCTTTGTCCATATAGGTGGTACCATCAGACACAATTTTGTTTAGAAGGGGTGTTGCAGTGGACTGACCTTCGACTTCTTTGAGGATGTTCCAAAATTTGGCAGAGTTGTTTTTATTGTCTTCTAGTTCTTTTTGGAAGTACCTAGCTTTTTCTGACCTAATTAGATTGGTACAAGCATTCCTAGTGGTATGGAATGCTTACCAATCAGCCTCCAGGTGGGATTTCCTCGCTTTTTTCCACCAGTAGTCCCTATCCCTAAGTGCTTTCTTCAAGATGGGAGAGGACCAGCCAGGAGTTTTATTTTTGATTTGATCAGTCTTAGTGTGGGTGTGCTTGTCTATTAGCTCCAGTAAGAGGCTGAAAGATGTTAAATGCCTCGTTAAAGGTGGTGGCTAGGTAGAAATCCTGCCAACGAATGTTGCTTAGATCTTTCAGGAAAGTGTACTGGCAGAACTTTTTCAGGCATCTTTTCAGTTTGAATTTGGAGGCCGTTTTTATTTGGGAAGGATGTCTAATGCAGGCAGTAGCACAATGGTCGCTTATATCGTTGAAGAATACTCCAGTATGCGAGATGGTGTGAGGTTTGTTTACTAGGATAAGGTCCAGGAGGGTGCTGCGCTCAGGGTTTTTTCTGTTGGGTCTGGTTATAGCAGTCACCATTTGTAACAGACCATTAACATCGCATAGATCCTTCAATTTCTTAGAGCTGTCATCATTCCAATTTAGATTGAAATCCCCTATTAGAATACACTCAGTATCAGCAGAGTCAAGAAGGTTTTGAAGGTGTGGCAGAAGTGCCCAGCCACCCAGGCGGTGGTCGGTAGCATGCTGCCATAAGGAGTGATTCTTGAAAGTGATAATTTTAGAGCAAGGCATTCAAATTCCTTAGCCTTTGAGGTACAGTCAAAGACTGTGACTGTGAATTTGCCTTTGACATATATTGCAACCCTTCCCCTTCTAGTCGGTCTATCACAGCAGTAGATGATATATCTGGGTGTGTTGATAGATTTGTCCAGGGTCGAGGGTGTGAGCCAGGATTCAGTTATCATGAAGAAATCAGGAGATGCATGTAGAGCCCAGGTCTGTATAGAGTCAGTCTTTTTTAGCAAACTAGGGAGGTCTGCAGGGGTGTCCAGAGAAATAGGTGGACCTGGGTTTAATTCAGCATTTCCCGAACGGAGTAGGAGAAGCAGTAGTAGTTTGTTAAGGTGGTGTCTTAGCCTGCTAAGCATTCTTTTGTTACTCCTTCTAGCGTACACTGGTACATTGGACATTTGCCCTTCTCCAGTCACCTGGGACCACTCCAGTGTCAAGTGACTCACTGAACAGGAGTGCTAAAGGGACTGCCAGTGCCATCCTCGGTTCCCTTAGGATTCTGGGATGTATGCCATCTGGTCCCATTGCTTTGTCCACCCTCAGCTTTGTAAGCTCCTTTAGGATCCTCTCCTCTGTGAATGGATTGGTGTTTACCACCTTGCCCTCTGCTCCTTTGAAATCTACCTGTGGCCCCTGCCCCTCCCATTCCACGGTGAAGACTGAGCAGAAGTATCTATTTAGGATTGATGTTTCTTTCCTGTCTCTCTCTACAATACTGGTACAGTACAAAAATAAATAGAAAGGGGGACTCTGCCTCAAGAGGTGGAGGAAATTATTTATTTTTATATATATATATATATATATATATATATATAACTATTAGCACTAATGATTACGGGAGTGCTTGGCTCAGCGAGACAAAACTGAAATTATGTAAAACAAACAAAAAGGAAAAAAAAAGTGTCAGCATGTAAATAATTTGTTAGGCATGTATTTTTGCTGCTTATATGCCCAAGTGGGCATGTTCTCTTTTTCACAAATTTCATACCCTGTTCAGGAGCTATGTCTCCTTCCCTGCTGTATAACAAATACGTGTGTGTGTGTGTGTGGGGGCGGGTTGTTTCTCTGGGCAGAACCCTGCTCCACAACTCTTTAAAAAAAAAAAAAAAAAAAGGTTTGAGGCTCACAGAGAGATTCCTCCAGGTCCCTCTCCTCCTGCTGATGTTTGGAGGGTGTATGTGCTATCCTTGGGCCTCTGGGGAGAAATTGTTCTTCGCTCTGTCCCGGGGGGGATTATGCCCCCACCCTGGCAGTGTTTTTAAGGGCAGGAATGGGAGACCTACAACACCCCCTCCATCTTGAGCAAAGGGGGGGGCGGGGCGCTTAAGCCAGGTGCCCTGACTCGTCCGTCCCTCTGGACCAATGTTCAGTTGACCCTCTAGCCCTCACCCAGGAATTGTTATGCTCCACTTTCCTCTGTGGGGTGAATTAAAAAAAAAAAAATAAAATAATAAAAAAATCCTCCTCTGCAGGATCTGGATGTGGAGGGGGTTCCCCTCCCCCTTGGCCTCCCATTGAATCCTCTGGACCTCTGTCGGGGAGTTGTGGGGTCCCCCATCTCCTCCCCTCTCTTTTTTTTTTTTCACTTTTTTATTTTGTAGTGAGACAAACATATAGTTTCGTATCAAGCATAGACATGACAAAAATATATTTTACATCCATAGAGGGCACCACTCCTCATAATAAAAACAATAAAAACTGTCCAATGCTTTACAGATGCATCATCTTAGAGGAAGTCCATGGAGAAATAAAATAATTATTCTTTTCTCATACATCTGCATAATAGTAAAACACCATTGCTGTAATAAAGCCCACGAGTTGCATGGAAATTATCTTATGATAACTTTTAAAAGAAAAGTCCAAAGTTCTTCATTAAATATGGTACTGGTTGCCATGCAATCACTAGTGAGAGCACAAATAATGTGCAGAAACCAATTTTTGATTTACTTAGTGTTAATATACAGGTGCTTAGTCGACAGACTTGAACAACATTCCAAAAGAGAATAATGGAAAGAGAAACTTTAAAACCATAAACATCGAGTCACATAACTAGCATATTGCAAAAGTTATAGTCTCTAGCATTTAGAGTAGCAATCCACGATTCAACCTGGTTGAAATAAATTCAGAGGAATGTCCTGAACATATTAACCCCATAGCATGAGGTGGTGAGCCTTACAGGTAAAATTAACATCTTCTCAGAGCTGTTTACCATATGGTATTACCAATTCACTTCAGCCGTACCTGACGTGGCTTCACCCGCCACTCCTTGGAGCGAAACTGGTTAGTGTTCAGGAGCCCTCCTCCTCTGAGGACTGGTGATCCGAATTAGACTGGTGGGCAGGAGGGAGAGCATTCTTGTGACCCCACTTCAGGGCCTTGGTCTGGTCTGAAGACAAATAACCTTCCCGCGATGTGTGTGATACGTGATCGTGCTAGGAAAATGATTCCATGGGAAATTGAGGCCTTTCTTATCATCGCTCGCACTCCGTCAGATCTTTTTTGCTTCTGGTGGGTGTCGTACATGATATCGGGAAAGCGGCTGACTCATTGACCATCATGAAGAAGGGTCCCTTTTCTTCTAGCGAGCGCCAATAAACAGTCTCTGGTCCCAGCCCCGTCAGTGACCACGATGATGGTTCGAGGGAGATCCTGATCCTCAGATCACCCACGTGGCGTGACTGCATAGGCCATCTGAAATAACTGGACTTTGGATCTCACTTCAGTCCCCATCTGTTGACCAAACCAGTCCTGTAGAAACAGAAGGCTATCCCCTTTGCTGCCTTCAGGCATGCCCAAGATTCTAATGTTAGGCGCTCTAATTTGATTTTCTAACGTTTCAATATGGGCTTTCCAGTGCCCGCTATCCTTAATTAAAGATTACACCGCTCCAATAGCTGCATCCGCTCTTTTAGAGGCATCTAATGCTGTCTGTGTGCCTGCTGTTGTAGCCTCCAATGTGGTTACCCTGGTAGCTAGACCATCGAATTTGTCTGATTAAAACCGTGACTGATTTAATTAGCTTCGAGAGCTTGGCCCCTATGGTTTGAAGGGTTTCCTCGGCCGCATTCCCGGTGTTCTCCTCAGGCCTGTTTTGTGTAGATCTGGTCGCCTGTGCCGTCGGAACATTTCCACTCCTTGTTTCCGGTCCGGATTGCTGATCCTTATGTGGGTTGCCCATAATGGTCAGAAGACTTTCCGCTACCTCTTCCTCTCTCTCTCTTGGAAAGCTGTTTTTACCCAGCAGGTAAAACAAAATCTGTGTAGTTATAGAAGCCAGGCTGAGCTAATAAATCAGAAGGCGCCAATCTTGCTCGGACTTCATAGCCCCTTTTGTCTGTCTCTCTCTCTCTCTCTCTCTCTCAGTCTTTCCTCTTCTCTCCCTACTCTTGCGCTTACCCTTCTCTTACTTGCCCAGAGGATGGAGCCCTCTGTTCCCAATCCCTAGGTTCCTCACCTGTTCTCTCAGTTGGCATTATCCTTTTTCTGTTTATATCCTTTCCTTTTGTCTACCTCTCAGGCTTCCTTGCCCCACCCTCTTCCTTTGTCTGTCTCTGTTTTCTTTCACTCTCCGGCTTCTGCAGAACTGAGGTGAGGGAGGAGCTGGCGTTGGTTGCTGGCCAGCCCTCTGCCACCACGCAGTGCGTCTGCCTCGAGGGCTCCTGCGGTGTCTTGGGCCTCTACCCATAACCCACCAGTGATGAATGATGAAGATACTTAGAAAGATCAACTATTACGGTAGGTACATCATTTTCATTTCCCACTCCACAAAAGCGGTAGCAGGGAAGAGACTGGCAATTATAGGCCAATCAGCCTGACATTGGTTGTGGGAAGGAAAGGATTGTGGAAGATCTGGAATCCAATGGGTTATAGGATCCGAGGCAGCATGGATTCACCGGGGGGGGGGGGGTGTCACGCCAAACAAATCTGCTAGATTTGATGACCAGTGAGTTAGATCAGAGAGGTGCACTGGATGTGGCCTACCTGGGTTTCAGGAAGGCATTCAACACCATTCCACAAAGGAGACTAGTAAGCAAGCTGGATAACTTGGTGGTGGGGGAAAAAAGGTGGTAACCTGCATTAAAAAATAAATAAATAAATGCTTAGGGGATAGGAGACAGAGGGTAGTGGTAAATTGTGTTTTCTCTGATGAAGGGATAGTGCTGGGACTGGTCTTCTTTAATGTTTTTAAGTGACATAGCAAGGGAGTTGGGAGGAAAGGTCTGCCTCTTTGCGGTTGCCACCAAGATCTGCAACAGGGTGGACACTCCCTGGGGATGGAAAGGATGGGCTGAGATCTGAAAAAAAATGGGAGTGCTGAAGGGTGTGGCAGCTTGGTTTTAATGCCAAAAGGTGCAGAGTAATGCACTTGGGCCATAGAAACTGGGGGCAGAGTGCAAACTGGGTGGATTGATGCTGACAATGACCAAGCAGGAAAGAGACCTGGGGTAATCATATTGGATGACCTGAAGGTGGCCAGTCAGTGTGACAAGGCAGTCAGGAGGGCTAGTGAGATGCTGGGGTGCATAAGAAGGGGTATCAGCAGCAGGAAGAGGGAGGTGGTGCTGCCCCTATATTGATCACTGGTAAGATCTCACCTTGAGTACTGTGTCCAGTTCTGGAGGCCACATCTCAGGAAGGACATAGACAGAGTGGGAGGCAATTTAGAGGACTGCTACCAAAATGGTGTAGTGTGTGCATCAAAAGCCCTACGAGGAGAGGCCAAAGGAGCTCAATATGTACACTGTGGAGAACAGGGGGGATATGATGGTGACCTTTGAATATCTCAAGGGGAATAATAAGGTCCATGAGGGGAGTATTTTTCAGGAAAGTGTTCTAGAGCAAGGAGATATGCAAAGAAGGAATGAGACCTCAGAACCATTAACTTGCAACCCATTGAACCGTATTAGTCTGCAGACATTATAGATTTTGTAATATTTTTTATTTTTATTTATTGAAATCTTGGATTACACCCTCTGAGCTACAAGCTCATTTACAAAGGTTCCATGTCAGGCATAAAGGAAATCAAAATACACAGTACAATAACAGATGTGAAACACAGAGAAAACTGTAGGGAGATAATTACATTGACTTGAACAATTGTTTCAGCTACTGTACATAAACCGAAAATATACAGACTTTTTTAGAGAAAGAAAACTTTATTAAGCAGCACAGTAGACCTTGATTGGAGGAGAGGGGCAATAGGTAGATGTTGTGGAATGGGATGGCAGTAACCTTAGGCTCGGGGTCACTTTGTCATGGGGGTTAGTGGAAGATGAGGCAGAAGATGAGGAATAGTTAGTGGGGTGGGTTGTAGACCCAGTGAAATGGAATGGGGGAGCAGGGGAAATGGGAAAAGGGTAGGTGAGTTGCAGGTTGGGCAGTAAAGAAGTGCTAGGTTTGGGGGTATTGGGCGTAAATATTATTTACACTTTTAATATATTTGAATTATGAGGAAGGATATATGTAACTTTATTTTATGTCATCAAATGGTTTTCATGCATATGTTCAAAGCTGGAGACATTTGTGTAATCAGGAACAATTTAAAATGTTAAAAAAAAGGACATGCTAAGAAGCTGGGGGGGGGGGGGCTAGATTCAGGAAAGATGTGAGGAAGTACTTCTTCACAGAAGCAGTGGTGAATTCCTGGAACAGCCTTCCAGCAGAGGTAATGGGGGCAAAAACAGTGGTGGGGTTCAGAAATGCCTGGGATAGTTGCAAGGTAATCGTATGGGTGGGGACTGTAGCTTATCAAATACAAATAACCATTTATTGAAACTGCTTCTGAGACCTGGCTGGTTGCAAATCAAAATTTTGTTAATTAGCAAAGACTATTAATCAAGTTTCCAAAACTTAGTTATGCCTTGTAGAATTATACAAACTTACATAATTTTTTAATTTATAAAGATTTTGTTGTGAACAAATGGAATTTTCACTGCTGTGCATTATTGAAGAAGAAGACAAATAAAAACTGCAAAGCAAGTCTTGGCTGAAGAGACCCAGTGGCTATCTGCCAGCCTGCCACTTGCTTGGCCAGTGCATCAGAACTGAGGCTCTGCCTGTCAGTAGAATGCTGAGAAGATAGGCAGGTTTCTGTAGTGATGTCACAGTTTTTTTTTAGTGTTTCAGCCTCCCTAATAAGATAACGCAGTAACCCAGCAGTTTTAACTAACCTAGGAACTAACAGAAAAAGAAATTAAGGTAAATTGTAACAGGGCATTATTGGGAAGTCTAGGAGAGAGTCCCGCGATAGGCTCAACGCCGTCACGTGGTGCAGGACCAACACGGCATTGTGAGCCGATAATGCCGTGTTGCTGTCCTGGGAAGCGGCTCACAGGTCCAACACGGCATTATTTCTCCAATGCGTGTTGAACTCGAGCCTTATAAGATCTTTCTGACATTATGAGAAATAATGCCGTGTGGGAAATAAATAAACAGCAGCTTCCGAGCACAGCAACACGGCATTATTAGCTCACAATACGTATTACGCATGTGCCGATATACTCATGGCCGTCATAAACCTTCAGTAGAATAAAGGTAAACTGTATGGAGATTGCCTCCGTCTCATAGCCTTTTGCACTGTGATCATCCTAGTAGACACGCGCTTGTCCCTGTTACAAGAGCATTAATCACCGGCAGCCTCGGCGTCTACGGTGATTAATGCCCGCTGAAGGTTGAACCCTCGGGCTCGCCCTCGTGCGCATACGCCCCCAGCGGGCATTAATCCCGATGAGCGCCTCCTCTACCGGTGATTAATCTACGTATAAATTTCCTAAATTCCCGGTTAGGGAGGAAAGTCTGATCACATTCCAAAAGGAATAGCTTCAAGAGCATAGGTGGTTTCAGTATTTAAAAAAAAAAAAAAGCGGGTTTCATTACTAAGGGGTAGCGTGCGTGTATAGGGAGGATTTGCATCATACTACGGTTGCCGCACCTCCCATCAAGGCTACCTGATGATTTCTGGTTTGCCAAAGTAGACTGGGACATATCAGAGCATCACGACCTTAGGCTTCCATGTGCATCAAGTAAGCATTAATCACGGCAGAGGCGTCTACGGGATTAATGCCAGCTGAGGCGTTGTTGCGCGGTGAAGCCGAGGTTCAACTAGCGGGCATTAATCACCGGTAGGCGCCGAGGCTGCCGGTGATGAATGCTCTTGTAACAGGGACAAGCGCGATGTCTACTAGGACGATCACAGTGCAAAAGGCGGCGGAGACGGAGGCAATCTCCATACAGTTTACTCTTATTCTACTGAAGGCTCTATGACGGCGCCCGCGATAGGCGCAACGCCGTCACGTGGTGCAGGAGCAACACGGCATTGTGAGCCAATAATGCCGTGTTGCTGTGCTCGGAAGCGCATTCACGACTCAACATGGCATTATTTCTCATAATGCCGTGTTGATTAATGTCGAGCCCAACACGGCGTGCGAAATAATGCCATGTTGGACCGTGGCCTTCCCAAGATAGCAACACGGCATTATCGGCTCACAATGCCGTGTTGGTCCTGCACCACGTGACGGCGTTGAGCCTAACGCGGGACTGTCTCCTAGACTTCCCAATAATGCCCTGTTACAAAGAGTTATGAGTTACATGCACATAGAAGACTTTGTTGTACACTACGTGCACATGACTTAGGGGGAAAGTTGAACAGAGCCTGTCGTGGGTAATGTTTGCTCTTGCAAGGTTTCACATAGCCTTAATTTCCATGCTGTTACGAGTAACAGACTCAGGACTGTGAAATCGATTTTTAAAGAAATACTAGCGTAAATTATCACATACTGTTGAGACACTAGTTCATACATTTGCAAAATCTGAAATTCTGTCTACTGTAATTAGATATGACTTGTTTGCTTTAGCGTTGCACCCGCTTTCAAATACAGTGACCAGAAAAAGTCATCAATGCTGTCAGCAGTAACATTCTGGTCTGTATTTTTCCTTGAAGGCCCTTGAGGGAGAGAAGACCGCAGTAGCAGTAACATCTAAAGGTCACGATGGATTGGACGATGAGAAAGGAACAATTTGTTCTTCGACCCGCCGCCGTTCCTCTCCCCGTAACCTAGGGGGCTTGACAACAGGTTCTTTTAAGTCCTTAATGGTCCAGACATTAAGACTGGAAGAGCAGCAAAAAGCCAAGGAGGAAAAGAGGTAATGAAGATGTGTTACCTTGATTCTCTGGTAGTAGTTTTCAAGACCATGTTATACACTGGCAAAAGGATGAGCAGCTTTAGAAGCATACAGTAGAGATGTTCCATCATATCCCCTTTAATTAGCTTCATCTGCACAGGCTGCAAAAAAAATACTTTTATTTACAAACATTTTCAAATTAATATGGAGAAAGGTAAAGGTTAACAAAGAATTTGTTCTTTATTAATGAATGGTGGCTTTCTTATCAGCTTTGATGTTATCACAGTAATTCTTGACTGGCTAGCCATTCAGATTGTCCACTGAGAAGGTTGTAGTTGGTTTGGAATGCAGCTTTGAGTAGCACTTACACTTGGCAGTTGAAAGATCTCTCACCTGATCTTCACTCTGTACAGGACTCCTCATTGGTCAGCAGCTATATTTTAAACCCTGTTGCTGCCCTAAGCCATACTTCTCTTTCTGAACTTCACTTTGTAGTATGCCTCGTCCATTTCTTACTTTTCAAGTTTGCTTGAGCACAAGTGCAAAGCGAACGTATATTGGTGATGCTTGGGCAGTGTAGAGGACAGGGGCTGTGGAGACGTGTGCTGTATAAGCCAGTGGATGAAGAAAGGCAGGAGGCTTGCTACTGAAAAACTAGTACTGAGAAGATGGATGATGACCGTGTTCATACTAAGGTAGATGTTGAAGCAAGTGGGCGTTAACCCATTAATGCTTCTTCCTTATGAGAAATAGCTTAATCATTTCTGGCTGATGGGTGTAAACTTTGTGCTGGTCAAATGATTGAGCTTCACCAATCACACTGGATTTTTGCCCATTAGCTATCTAACGAACATAAATGTCATCAGGTTTTGAAGTAGAACATCAAACTGCACTGTGTGTGTGTGTGTTTTCCCCCACTTTTAGTAGATCTTCCTGGACATAAGTCTCCACCACTCATTCACACTATTGGGATCTGCGCCGGAGGCACTAGGACCATCGGGAGCAAACTTTTGCTGGGGAGTGAAGGCATGAGAGATGGCTTGAAGCCCCCAACTCAGCAGGCAATGACTGTCTCGTGGGCGCTACTCCCCAACCGCCTCAGTTCCTTTTTTCCGCTGTCGAGTGCGCTTCAGTGACGACGCTACTCGCTTGTCGGGAGTCAAACTTCAAACTAGCAGCATAGTTTTCAGTTTTTATTATTTTGTAGTATTATCTCGATACAGTATCGCTTAAGTTATTCTTATTTTTAAATAAAAACGATAAAGAAGTCTCAGCCTACACTGACGGAGTCAACCATGAGCAGGTCAGGTGACGGTAGGGAGACTTCGTATGAAAGCTGTTCAGTCAGTCGGGCTTGGTCCGGTCCGCTACCTTCTCCGGAAGGGGGTCTGACAGCGGTCAGTCCAATGCCGGGGGATGGGCGGTCCCAGCGGGCTTATAAATGGCGGTGGCATTCTCAGCACCGTTTGGCCTCGAAAGCTCTTCTTGACCCGCAGGTCTAAAGAGAAGGCATCACTGGTCGCCCTCTGATACGTCTGCTGGCGTGAGCGTTGGTTATCGGGGCTGAGTTGCGGTCTCCTCCTTCAGAGTCGCCAACAGCGGCTTGTGGTACCGACGTCTTCGACGCCGAGTCTACCCGCCCGCGGGTAGGTCTTCAGATGAGCAGTTTCATCAGTGGGCTGCTGTTATGGAGCAATGGGCTCGGAGGTTGGTTCGGCTACCTGGCTCGGTCGCTCATGGGCCCTTGGGCTCTCTGGGTGACCAGGTAGGGTGGTTGGACTTTCCTGGTCGCGCGCACCTTCGCCCGATGCCGTTACTCCGTGCTTAGGTGTCCCCCCTCATGGCTTTGGCGCGAGGCCACACGATACCCTTATCTCCTGCTCTTTTCCTTCAAAACCTGTTTTTGGTCTCTGGGAGTGCCTTGGCGCCGTGTGAGCCTTGCGGCCGTGTGGCCTCTCGGCATCGCCAGCGGTGCCGTGTGGCCTTCTCGGCGTTGCGCCGGTGCCTTGCGGGCGCCGTTTTTGGCGCCAGCGTGGTCCGCCGTCGTTCTCGGGACTTTCCTTTGTCTCTTTTCCTTCTTCCTCTTCTGGCTTTATCCCTTTCCTGTCCATACAGTCCCTCCTGGACTATCAGGAGATGACGTGGAGCGTGACCCAGACCTTCGGCTGGGCGATGAGGTGGACGAAGCAGGATCTTTTACTGCTGCAGAGCCTGTGGTCGAGGACCTGTAATTTAAGTCTCTGCTGAAGAATATGATTTCCACTCTTTCTCTCCAGACTACAGACATCGATCCTGGGAAATTGCTAAGACTCCAATACCTTCACACCTCGGAGATCCCTATGGATTTGACTTCTCCGATTCAGCCTTCCTTCGAGACGCTGTCTCAAATGGTATGGAATAATCCTGCTCTGTCTTCATCGGTGGCTAAATCCATTGATAGAAAATATTCAGCCCCCAAGGATCGTCCCAAGCCTTTGCGTATCTTATTGTAGTCCTGGCAGAGAATGATAAGGTCGTCCTTCCTCAAACCACTACAGCTCGACCTATTAAGGAATCTCGTAAGATAGACACCTTAGGTAAGAGAGTCTTTGCTGCTTCTACTCTAAGTATGCGTATTGCCAGTTACCAGGGCTATTTTTCTCAGTACGAGTATATCCTGTGGCACTCTCTCAAGCAAATGGTTGAAGCTCTTCCGGAGTCGGATTCAAAACCAGAGCTTCTTCAAACCATTACCAGGGGTATTGAATCTAACAGCCAACAGGTTAAAGCAGCCATGGGCGCCTTGACTCTGCTTCCCGTTCAGCAGCTGCTGGTATTTGCACCCGCCGCCATTCCTGGCTCCGCACTTCAGGCTTCACCAATGATGCGCAACAGCAGGTAATGGCATTGCCCTTTGATGGTGCATATTTTTGGTCCTCAGGTCGAGCAAGCTCTAGAAGCTACACAAAAGACTAGGTCAGCCATTAAGTTGGCTAGACCCCCTCCTGCCCCCTCTCAAGGGCATGCCAGTAAATGTCAGTTTCATAACCGTCAGTCCTTTCGAGGCAGAGGAAGTTTCCATAAGAACCAACCTGCCCAACCTCAAAAGAAGGCGCAGCAGACAGCGCAAGGGCCCAAAGCGCTCAGTGCTACCTTATGAATTGCTGGCCCAAGTCCCACCTCAACTGCCCAAGGTGGACTTTTCCTCTCCAGTGGGAGGTCGGCTGATGCACTTCTACAGCCAGTGGAAGTCCATAACCTCAGAAAAATGGGTCCTTCGGATAATCCGCAAGGGGTACTCACTCAATTTTGTGGAAACCCCTCCGGATTGTCCTCCCAAATGACAGCCCAGGCTGTCTGCCCTTCAGTCAGACCTTCTCACCGCCGAGATTGAGGGCCTTCTAAACAACAGGGCAGTAGAACTTGTGCCGCTGCATCAACGAAACACGGGGTTCTACTCTCATTACCTTCTGGTTCCAAAGAAGTCTGGGGGAATGCGCCCCATTCTAGATCTCAGAAAGCTAAACAAATTTCTCCCCAAGGAGAAATTCAAAATGATTTCTCTAGGAACCCTGTTACCCTTGCTTCATCAACCACGACTGGTTAGCCTCCCTAGGCGTGCAGGATGCTTACCAGCACATTCCCATTCACCCGAGGCATCACAAATTCCTGAGGTTTGTGGCTCTGGGACAACATTATCAGTTCAGAGTCCTGCCTTTTGGGCTATCCTCGCCACCGTGAGTTTTTACAAAGTGTGTTGCAGTTCTCGCAGCGCACCTCAGAAAACTCGGAATACAGGTGTTCCCTTATCTGGACGATTGGCTTCTGGCAAGTCCTTCCAGGCAAGGGACTCTGGATGCCGTAGAGACGGCCTCTCACCTCCTTACGTCCATGGGAGTCCTGCTAAACCTAAAGAAATCACAGCTGCAGCCCTCCCAGAGGCTCCTTTTCATAGGGACCCTTCTGGACACATCCTGTCTGAGGCTTTCTCCCAGAGGACAGAAGGAGCGATATCCTTCAGATGGCCCGTTACATCGGAGAGAACAGGTCAGTTACAGCGCTCTCGATGCAACGGATGCTGGGCCTTATGGCATCCTCAGTGTTCACTGTACTTATGGCCCGTCTGCACAGGAGAACCACCCAGTGGATACTCAGTACTCAGTGGTCTCCAACCACTCACCCGCAGTCCTATCTCATCAAGGTGACAGAACCCTTATGGAGGTCTCTCACCTGGTGGTCTCAAGAGGACAATCTCCTGCAGGGATACCCCTTTGCCTCTCTGGACCATCAGATCTCCATTACCACAGACGCCTCACTAATGGGGTGGAGAGCTCACTGTCAGGCTCTCCACACTCAGGGTGTGTGGACTCAACTAGAGTCCCAGCTTCACATAAATGTCCTAGAAATGAGAGCCGTCCTTTATGCGGTCCGAGCTTTGAAGGACATTCTCTCTCACAAGAATATTCTCCTCCAAGCGGACAACAAAGCAGTGATGTATTACATCAACAAGCAGGCGGTGCTCATTCTTACCCTTATGCAGAAGCGATGAGGGTCTGGGAATGGTGCTTGGAGCACAAGGCTCTAATTCAAGCAATCTACCTGCCAGGTGTTCAGAGCGACTTGGCAGACCGTCTCAACAGAACAGAGACAGATCCTCACGAGTGGTCTCTCGACTCAACCATAGTTCAGTCACTATTAGAAGAGTGGGGAACTCCGGACCTGGACCTTTTTGCGTCCCACTCAACGCAAAACTGCCTCTCTTCTGCTCCAGAAATCCAGGGCCTGGCATTTTTTGTCAGGATGCCTTCAGGCTGCGGTGGACAAAACGCTTTATTTACGCCTTTACGCCTCTTCCTCTAATTCAGAGAGTACTCCTCAAGTTCGAGTCTCAGGGAGACAAGATGATCCTCATTGCTCCGTTTTGGCCTCGACAACTGTGGTTTCCACTTCTCAACAGTATGTTGGCAGTTCCTCTGAGACCACTTCCCCTGCAGATGAACCTTTTAACTCGGGGACCGGTGGTCCATCCCAATCTGACATCTCTTCACCTTCGGCTCCTGAAGAGGTAGAAGTAAATCGGTTCAATGTCTCTCGAAGGGTTTCTGATATCCTTCTGGTTGCGCGGAAGCCAGCCACTCGGAAAACTTACACAGCTAAGTGGAAGCGTTTTTCCCTCTGGTGTGCAAAGTCCTCTTTGAATCCCTTTTCCTGCCCTCCAGATAAAGTTTTAGAGTACCTTTTGGACCTCTCAAATTCAGGTCTCAGTACTCTACAGTTAAAGTTCACCTTAGTGCCATTTCAGCGTATCATGAGCGGTTTTTCTCTTTCACTGGCTCCAGTTACCTATAGTTAAGAGATTTCTTAAGGGCATTCTGCACACACGACCTCCTACAAGACGTCCTGTTGCAGCCTGGGACATTAATCTTGTGCTAGACATGCTCACTCGGAAACCTTTTGAGCCTCTAGCTACCTGTGAACTAAAGTTCCTCACCTGGAAGACTGCCTTCCTAGTAGCCATTACCTCAGCCCGTAGGGTCTCTGAGATACATGCCCTGGTCACAGACCCTCCGTATACCGTGTTCCATAAGGACAAAGTAGTCCTTCGTACTCATCCTAAATTTCTTCCTAAGGTTGTGTCAGAATTTCATCTTAACCAACCTTTGGTCCTTCCCTCTTATTTTGCGGACTTCCAAAATGAAGGCAGCTCTCTTCATTCTCTGGATGTTAAGAGGGCCTTGCGTTTCTATTTAGATAGAACCAGGATTTCCATAAAGCCAGCAACTGTTACGTTTCCTTCAGCGAGGCCGCTGGGTCGACCTGTCGCTATTAGATGCATCTCAGCATGGCTGGTGGCATGCCTTCGTCACTGCTATTCCATGGGCGCGGAAGGTTAAGTTGGAGGGTAGAGTTACGCTCACTCTACCAGGCGGTAGCGGCATCCTAGCGAAATCCACAGCGTGCCCATTGCAGACATCTGCAATGCAGCCACCTGGGCTCAGTGCATACTTTCGTTAAGCATTATGCACCGATGTCCATGCCAGATGACATTCTTCCTTTGGCAGAGCCATCCTTAATGGACTTCTGTCTTAACAAGCGTGAGCTCTTGGGTTTTCCTGCCGCCCTCTCGGGATTATTAGCTCGGTACTCTCCCAATAGTGTGAATGAGTGGTGGAGACTTATGTCAGGAAAGATATGAAAATTGCACTACCTACCGTAATTCTTGATCTTCTTGGACGAGTCTCCACCACTCATTCACACCCCACCCTCCATCCCCGAGCTCACCTTCTTTGTTGGTCTTCACCTCAAATCTTTAGGCCTTGAAGACTTCTTTATTGACCCTTCTTACAGGGTCGTCGGACTAATTTATGTCCGGTTTTTAGAGTTAAACTACCCTTCTAGGTTGAATTCGCTGCACCTCCTTGGTAAAAAGGTACTGAGGTGGTTGGGGAGTCGACGCTTGAGATAGTTCATTGCCGCGATGCCATCTCTGGCGTCGACTCCTCAGCAAAAAGTTTGCTCCCGATGGGTCCTAGTGCCTCCGGCGCAGATCCCAATAGTGTGAATGAGTGGTGGAGACTCGTCCAAGAAGATCAAGAATTACGGTAGGTACGTGATTTTCATTTCCCCTCATTGCAGACAGGAGTCTGGAGTGTCTCTTTGAAAGCAGTAAATGAAGGGGGGGGGGTACACTCCGTGTGCAGAATGCAAATATAGCATCACATATGTTAACAGCATGTCAATAATGAACAGAGAACATCAGAAATAGTTGATTGAAATTGCATATTGTTTGTGTTCCGTTTAATAAGCCACTGACACCAGTTAGATAACTTAGAAAAATGAGACTTGGACACAGTTCACTTTATAGTTGATGTCTTTTGCCCTTTTTTTGGGGGTTAAATATGGACTTTTCCTTCTGCCCCTCCCTGTTGTGCCCCTTCTGCTGTCAACCCCCAGCATTGTCACCCCACCTCCAGGACTTACCCAATCTGCTTCTTACCTCGCTGTGGAGTGGGAGCCATGGATGATAGGGGTGCAGTGTCTGCAGGTTCACAGCGTTATCCTGCCAATGAGGTTCTTTTCTGTCCGTTACTCCCATTGAGTCAGAATTGGCAGCGTGCTGTGGCGCACATGGAGACTGTGAGGATGGTGCACACCAAGCAGCAGTACACACTGATCTTCCCAGACCCCCGAAGGAGAGCTGTTGATAGGCCCTCCGTACTCCTTCCCCAGTTGATCCTGGTATGTTCCTGAACCCGGGTCATCAATGTGGCTTGAAGTGAGGCGTCCAGTGCTTCAACCCTCCACATCACTGGGCTGGTTTAGTTTCCTGTAGCTCGGATTTCCCTAGGCAGTACTGTTTGTAGCCCTGAAGGGGACTGAACCTGCAGTCTGTTTTACGTTCTGTGCTTTTCCCCTCTGTACAGTTCACCCAGAACAATATTTTTCAGGGATTTTCCCTTTTTCTTTATTACTAAGGGAAGTGACATAAAAACAAGACTACTGTTCCTCTGACTTCAGTAGCTTTGCATGCTTGTCTGCACGTGGCATCCTAGTGCCCTGTTTATGATATAATTATCTCCACAGCAACATATTGGGATGTCAACAGAATTGTGACTGCAGAAGTAGACAAGCAGACAGAGAAAATAAGTAAGAGATTGTTTCCATTCACATGTCATTTGCCGGGTGACCCTGCTCCGTTCCCGAATCCGGGTCACTGGTGTGGCAGGAGGTGAGGCATGCACCATCTTTGTCCTCCACACCACTGGACAGGCTAAAAGTTTACTGTAGTTCAGATTTCCCTACACAGTATTGTTTGTGGCCCTGAGGGGAACTAAACCTATAACCCGTTGTTATACAGTTCTGTGCTTCTACCCGCTGTACCATTCAACCAGAACTATAGTTTTGCAGTTCTTTCCTTTTTCTCTTTTTATTTATTACTGAGGAAAGTGATGTACGAACAAGATTTCTGTCCCTCTGACTTTATTTGCTTTGTCTGCTTGTCTACACATGACATCATCATTATCTCCATAGCAAGAGATTGGGATGTCATAAACAGAATTATAACTGCAGAAGTAGACCAGCAGAGTAGATATAGAAGATATTCTGTTTCCATGCAAATATCCTTAGTAATAAAAAAAATAAATAAATAAGGACGACAGTTACAGAACAAGTGTGAAATAAAAGCTGAATTGTCATGTTTTTCAAAGTCATCCCAGCATCAGGGGCTCTTTAAAGCTGTACTGCACTGCAGGCAAACATTCGGCAGTGACAGATGCTTGCAATTTTTTTTTTTTTTTTTTTGGGGGATTGCAGACCTTTTAGCCACAAGCTTTAGACAGTGTACAGGCTTTGCTGAGCCTATGCTCCTAGGCTGTGAATCTTCCTGCTGTGATACCAGAGCTGTAAAATTGTTTCAGGAGTAGGGTTAAAATAATTTTGTTCGCTCGGACTTACAGAATTTTCTTGTTTATTTCGAAACTTTGCACTGGGCTAGCCTCCTATAGGTTAAACACCTAGTTTCCAAGAGGGTCCCGGGGGATTAGGGCAGTAGTAGTGCTGAGTACATATTTACAGATCTAATGAATTCTAAATTATTTATTTGAAAATTGGTAACTGGGAAAGGAACACTGAGCCAAGGCCCATTTCCAGGTGTGACCCAGGAGAGAGGGAATGGGAAATTGCAGTAAGAAAAAGAATACACAGTATTAACGATTGGTACAAAGTAAAGTGCAAACAGAGTACAATTTAACATGGTATAAGTGCAAATAAAAGTAAATGGAGCTAAGCAAAGGTACAGTGAGTGGGTTTGATGGGATGGTAGGGGTTCCAACAGGGGAGGATCAGGGAGAGGGGGGGAGACAGGAGCAGGTGGGGGTGGAGAGGAATTTTAGCTGATGCCTAAGGGAGACTGGGGAGGAGGTGAGACGGAGGGGAGGAGGAGAGCAGGTTCCAGATGGAGGGAAAGCACTAGGAGAAGGCTGACTGTCCAGCAGAGGCATGAGGGAGGGAAGGGGAGGGGTGAAGGAGGGAGGACCCCTGGAGCGGAGGGAGTGTGAGGCAGAGGGAATGGGAGAGAGGAGTGAAGACAGGTAAGAGGACAAAGACCCAATCCAGTATTTGGAGATGACGGAGGCACAGTGGAGCTGATGATGTGAGGATAGGGTGAGGATGGAAAAGGAGGAGCAGTGGTGAGTTTGAAGGGCGGCATTGGTAGCAAAGTGACAAAAGGAGTTGCATAGGATATCCAGTCTGGTAAGAGAAGGGGCGGCAGTGCCATAGACCACAGCCGCATAGTCGAGGACTAGGAGCACCATTTTATTAAGATCTTAATGGACCTGAAGAGACCAGCAGTCTTTGCTATACGAGGCGCCAAGTTTGGAGCGGAGCTTGGCTTGGATGACATCAATGTGGGCAGAGAAGTCGAGCTTATTAACTAGCCACACACCAAGATATTTAACCCTTAGGCTGCCGACAGAATTAGAACGTATAAGAATTCTGGGATGATGTTAGTCCATGGCACAACAAGGGTTAAAGGAAGAGAACACTATAAGAGTATGTGTGCTATCCATGGTGGAGAAGATAGGGAGGGGGAGAACCTGGCCAGTTTCTGGCTGGTGCAAACATCATGAACACTTCTGTGTTTTTTAGTATTGACCTGGAGTTGGTTGGAATGGAACCAGCGCAGAACGTTGTGGAAATCTTACCAGATCAAACCTTCCACTGCTGCGGTCGAGGGGCCAGAGGTGTAGATAACGATGTCATCTACATACATGTAAATATACTGTATGAGTTGGCAGAGGGAGGTTGTTCAGGAAAATGGAAGGGAGGATGGGACCCAGGATGGAACCCTGTAGGACCCCAGCCCAGATGGGTGGGAGAGGTGACAGGATGCTTTCTACCTGTACCAACTGTTAATGGTCCATAAGATAGGCACGGAACCATTCAACAGTGGGAGCCGAGAGGCTGCAGAGCTCAGCTTGTCCAGGAGGAGTGGGTGGGCCACTGAGTCAAAGGCCTTGTTCAGATCAATGAAAATGGCAGCAGTGATGTGCCCTTGATCCATCCCAGTGAGGATGGGACTCACTGATATGCAGCAGCGAGGAGATGGTCGTAATGCCTCCAGAAACCAGACTGGGAAGGGAGAGGAAGTTGGATGAGTAGAGGAAGTCAGAAAGCTTAGAGTAGACAAGTTTTTCTTGCAGTTTTGCAGAAGGAGAGAGGAGAGAGATAGGACAGAAGTTGCCAGGTCACTTCCTTTATTAAGAGGAGAACATTAGGAGTCTTCCATTACTGAGGAACAGCGCAGAGGTAGAGGTAGAAGAAGAAGTGAGTAAGGGAAGAGGCGATGGCAGGATCCGAAAGGTGGAGAAGTTCAGAATCCAGCCCATCATGGCTAGATTTAAGACCGGTTGACAGAGGAAAGGGCTAGCAAGGTTTCCGGTAGTAGCAGGGGGAAATTAAACAGGGAGGGGGAGGAGCCAGGAGGCAGGGGAGAGCACAAGAAGTGAAGAACTTGAAGTAAGCAGCTACAGAGGGAAAGTCAGAGACAGCTGAACCATTAACTATGAGAACTGGGGTGGACTGGGTGAGGTGGGGAGGTCCGAAAAGGAGTCTGTCACCTTCCAGAATTTGGGTGGGGAGTTGAGGCTGATCTGACCTCAAGATTCACTCTTGCAGCAGGTAATACCTTTACCCTTGCGCCAGGACCCCATGGAAAACTTCTAGCTAGCAGTATCTGTTGGGGGACTGCCCCGATGTCACGTACAGTATAAAGGGGGCAGTCCCCCAGCCCATCACCAGTTCTTTTCCCTGCCGTCAACCGCGCAAGTCAGACCTCTGCGGACTCCTTCAGCTTGTCGAGTGCCATTTTTACTGCGCTGCCCGCATTTTGTTTTTCTGTAACCACAAAGGATTTCTGAGCTTCGGGCCCTGATGTGTAAGGAGTCTTAAGTTTTTCATAAGGATAGGGTGTCCTTGAGAACTAATCCTAAGTTTTTTCCGAAGGTGATGTCGGAGTTTACTTTGAATCAGGACATCCACCTTCCGGTGGATTACACAGAGTACTTGAATCGTGGGAGGCATTGCTACATACTCTGGATGTTCACAGGGTGCTTCATTATTGCTTGGAGTGCACCCAGCCTACTTGAAAATCTGATCAGTTGTTCGTCTCTTTCACGCCCCCACCCCCACCCCGCATGGCAGGGGCTGCTGTCGCTGAACACTGTTTTTCCAAATGGCTAATTGCATTGTTTTTTGTTACAATCAGTATGACAAAGCCTTATTGGGCTCAATTAAGGGTCATTCTACCAGGAGCATTGCTGCTTCCTTTGCTGCACTGAAAAATGTGTCTGCTGCTGACATTTGTGCAGCTGCCACTTGGAGTTCTGTCCACACCTTTGTGAAGCACTACAGTCTGGACATCACTTCTCGACACAGAGCAAGCTTTGGACTTGCAATCTTTCAGGGCCTCCTGTCCTAATTTCTTCAGGAGACTTCTACCTCCACCCCTCTGATTGGAATCTCTCCTTTACTGCTTGGGACTCTCCTGAAGGTGATACCTGCTGCAAGAGCGAATCTCGAAGTAAGATAGTACAGTTACGTAAGAACTTACCATAACAGTAAATCTTTGAGAGGAGCTCTTACAGCAGGTACTATATTTCCCTCCCTCTGGTAGCGGTTTCTCCATCTGAGATACCTTTGTTTTCCTCTATTAGAGGAACCTCCTCGGTTCTCCACTTTTACTAACTTGCTGGGGTCTCCAGCGGGAGAACTGGGGATGGGCTGGGGAACCCCCCCTTTAATACTGTGCTTGACGTTGGGGGCAGTCCCCCACTGGATACTGCTAGCTAGAAGTTTTCTGTAGGGTCCTGGCACCTGGTGGCTTAGTCTTAAAGGTGTCACCTGCTGCTAGAGCTCCTCTTGGAAGATCTACTGTTACGGTAAGTTCTTACTTTGTGTAGCTTGGCCTTAAACAGAGGGATTTGGCATCATGTACAGCCTTCGTACATGAATTTCTAAATGCCCTGTAATAGAGATCAGGCCGACAGCGAGATAATATATAACAGGCCCAAGCGTGATCACGGGACTTGCCCTGAACAGTGAGTTCGGAATTAATCCAGGGGTGGTGGGAAGATTTAACCTTGGACTTTTCTAAAGAGGGGCATGCGTGTCCTTGATGAAAGAAAATTTGGAATGGAACTGGGAGATGGCCACATCCGTGTCCGGGGGGGGAGTGGAGAGGATGGCTGAATAGTCACTTGCAGCAAGGTTGCTCAGGAAAGCATTGATATTGAGCAACTGGAGGGACTTAGACCAGATGTACTTGGAAGAGGGGGGAGGCAGCAGACTTTCCTGACACAAAATGTCATACAGTTGTCATTGAAGGTGTCCAGCAAAATACCTGCTGCAGCAGTGCAGTGAGGGTTGGAGGAGAGAACCCAATCCAGAAGGGTATGATTAGGGGATTCGGGATTGAGCCGGATAGGGACAGTAATAAGCTGTGAAAGATTAAGGGTCTCACTCCTGAGGGAGGTCGACCTGGAGGCTGGGGAGAGTCAATTAATGTTGAAGTCCCCAAGGAGGGTGAGTTCCCCCTGAGGAGGAAAATGAGGCAATAACAGAGAGACTCTGCCAGAGAGGAGGGTGAAATTTTAGGTGAAGCATAAAAAAGAAACCACTGAAGATGGGTACAGTGGACGGAAAGGAAAGCCTGGCAAGGAGAAACTCTCATGGGAGGAGGATAAAGACTCCCTGATAGCAATGGCGCAGGAGAGGCTCTAGTGGATATTGAGTGCCACACAACTGCCATGCTTGCCATGGTCCTGCCTGAAGAGGTGGAAATCTGGATGGGACAGGGTAGAGTCAGGAGTCCTGGAGGAGAGGGCAAGATTCAGAAATGCAGAGGATGTCAGGAGAGTTGTGAAACCCAAGTTTGGGGAAAAGGCTTCTAGTATTGAATGGAGGATGCTGTGGCCTTTAGGAATTGTGGAAGGAGGAGGGGAGGGACCAGGGTTAGCTTCTACATGACCAGATAGGAGAAGGAGCAGAAGGATGGAGTGGGACTTGCATACCTTAGACCAGGAAGGAGAGCAAGGGGGGAAGCGGGGAAGGGACAGGAGGGCTTGGTGGAGAAACTTTAGATTCAGAGAGAGGATCTGATCGGAGACCAGGGTGAATAGGAAGGGAGGGTGGGGGAGAGAGGCTGGGTAGATGGGTTGGAAGGGGGGGATGAGAGAGTGGGGGCGAGAGAAGGAGAGGGTAAAGAAGATGATGAAAGGCAGGCTGCATAGTGGCCAGGAGGTGATAAGCAATGACCAGTAATAATTAGCAGCAGCAGTACTTACTGATTATGTAAAAGGTGTACCAACCATGTTTTGTGGCATAAAAAGCTGTATAAAATGGATTCCGGGGCAATGTATCATAGAGATGTCTCTATTAGATAACGAGCCTTCTTACCTTAAGTCTGGGAATTAATGCAGTTCCCCTGTGTTTAACCAAAATAAATAAATGAACCCTCGTCTGTGCAAAACTCCCTCTGCCATCTGCACCTAAGATGGTGTGGACAATCAAGGTGAGAGTGGTCCGCCTCAGTTATGGAATTCTAAGAACTGTGTTTGTGTTACTATATTTGGCCCCCTTCATGGACAGAGGAACAGAGGAATACTTATCAATGCGTCTGTCATTTTAATTTACACATTAGACATTGATTAGTATGCTGATGTCAGTGAAAGGGGCTGATTGAGCTAACAAACACAGGATTCCTGTAATTGATGGGGAGTGCTCTTGCTCGTTGATGTCATTGAGCATGATGTCTGTACCGTCTTGGGTACAGATCACAGTGCTAGTTTTAAAAGAGATTAAATGTGCTGAAATTGCAGTAAATCACAGACCTAAAGGCACATTATCTGATAGGGCTGTCAATGCTACATCACCCTGGGATCCATTTTATATAACTTTCCATGCCAAAAAAAAAAATGGTTTAGGTATCTTAAGTCTCTGATCTGCACTGCTTTACAATAGTTCAGTCACTAGCCACAAAGTCCGAGGTTCAGAATCTGGCAGTGTGGAGGCTCAGCCCTCCGAAGGCCAAATAATAATGTTTAAAGGTCTAGTTAATTATTCGAGGACAACGAGCTCTGTGATTGGTTGCTGAACCAGAAATTAATTCCTGTAAAATGCTCAGTACAGCTTAGAGTGGGGTGTGTGTGTGAGCGTATGTTTGTAGAGCTTTAAAAAAAAAAGTTTTTGTTTTAATTAGTGCATTTTAGACCTGTAATTGAAATAATGCCCTTTCAACCAGGCGTTGCTGTTGGATTAACATAGAAGACAGCAGAAAAGGACCACTTGGCCCACCCAGTCTGCCCAAATGTCTCCTCCCTAGTCCTTCTCTGCGGACCCTAACTAGTCTCTGGTGACCCTTCCCCTTCATTGCCCGTTTTCTAATATTCTCCCACACATGATTGCAGCTACCGCTGTCTATTCAAAGTGTCTACAATCCTTTCAGTCAAGTAGTGCTTCCTCACATCCCTCTTAAACTCTCACCCCTCCCCCAGCTACATTGCGTGCCCCTGATCTTGATGCTGTTTCTCTTCTGAAAGAGACTCCCCTCCTGCAGCCTGTTCACCCCTGTGAGGTACGTGAAGGTCTCCATCATGTCCCTTCTCACTCTCCTCTCTGCCAGGGTGTACTTGTTGAGATCCCTCAGTCTCTTTCCTTGTAAGGCTTTTGGTGGAGCCCCTGCATCATTTTTGTTGCCTTCCTCTGGACTGCCTCCACCCTGTCTTGTGTCCTTTCTGAGGTGTGCCACCAGAACTGAATACCATAATCTAGGTGGTGTCTTGCCAGCAAACTGTATAGTGGTAACAGCGCCTTCTTTCTCCTGCCGGAGCTATCCCTCCTCATGCACCCCAGCATCCTACTAGCCCTATGTCACACTACCCTGCCACTTTTACTCATTTTCACCTAGGCAGCCATTATTTTTGTATCCAGTTAAGCAGTGGATGGTTTGGACTTCATACAGAGCTATTGGAACCAACGAGTTAAGGTCATCAGTTATAACACAAAGGTCCTTTTCCTGCTTAGTGACGGTCAGTACCTCCACCCCATCCTGTACTCAGCTTCTGGGTTCCTGTGCCCTAGGTACGTGATTTTGTGCACTTTCTGCCATTGAACCCCAACTGCCATGATCTTGACTACTCCTCAGGTTTCCCCAAGTCCCTGCATATTCTCTCCACCCCCTTCCCGAGTGTCCACCTTATTACAGATTTTGGTGTCAGCTGCAAAAAAAAAAAAAGGTATACCTTCCCTTCCGCAATGACATTTCCAAAGATATTGAAGAGGAGCAGTCCTGGTACTGAGTCCTGCGGGGATTGGTCAGTTCCCCGCTCATTAGAATTAGTGCCATTAACCACCACCCTCTGACACCTAGCCATTAAACAGTTTCTAACCAAATTTGTAGTGAGAAATAAATCCTGTGACGAAGTGGGAATTGAACCCAGGCCTCCGGAATACTGTGCCAGTGCTCTAACCACTGAGCTGCAGGCTTGCATGGTTGGACCTGGGGTTCCCAGACACACTTCCTTTCTCTGGTATTGCTTAGCCTGCAAGTAGCAACAGTCAAGATGACAACTAGATGTTTTTGGTGCAGTACTAGCCACTGCTTAGCAATTAGATCACAAACTGCAGTGAGAAAGAAATATTGTGACCTACTGGAAACTGAACCAGGCCCCCGGAATACCATCCCAGTGCTCTAACTACTGAGCTACAGGCTCACATAGTTGGACCTGGGGTTCCCGGAATACACTACTTTTTCTGGTATTGCGTATCTTGCAACTAGGAACAACTGAAATGAAAATTAGAGGTTCGATTCCCAGTAGGTCACATTTCTTTCTCACTACAGTTTGTGGTTTAATTGCTGATCAGTGGCTAATACTGTACCAAAAACATGTAACTGCGATTTTGAGTGTTCCTGGTTGCAGGATGTGCAGTGCCAGGTAAAGTGTATCTGGGAACCTCTGGTCCACCCATGTGATCCTGTAGTTAAGTTGTTAGAACATCAGGACGGTATTCTGGGGGCCTGGGTTCAGTTTCCAGTAGTCTGAATCATTTCTTTCCCACTACAGTTTGTGATTTAATTGCTAAGCAGTGGCTAATACTGCAGCAAAAACTATTTGTCATTTTAGTTAGTCATTGCGTGTTAAAATGAACCAATGTCATGTTTCCATCCCTGGCCTTACCAACCACATCTTTGAAAATGCAATACTGAAAGTGTAACTTTGTTTTGAAATTACTCTCTTCAGATAACAGTCATTTCTTAAAACACAAAAGCAGTTTGACCTCAACATATTCAGGCTTAAGAAGTGCATTGTGTACCTCATATCCAGACGAGAGACTTATTTTTTTTATAATTAGATTTGCATTGCAGTTGACGAAAATTTAGTTTAGTTCAAAGGTTTGTTGCTCACCGGCTCGTCTGTGCAGCAGTAGAGTTGCGATCCTGACACTGGTAACCCAGGTTCAGGAATGATCCTAGGTCGTCTGGAGAATGCTCTCCTCGGAGAGACAATATGGGCTGCTGCTGTAGCACCCCAGGTACTGCTGCCAGTAGCACCAGACTCATAAAGTTGGGAGGGAGGACACTGTTAGATACGTGGCTGCGACATACATTAGCATGTTGTTAGCCTGAAATTATGTCCTTGTGCCGGGCCTTCGGGAGGGGGACAAAAACACTTGGGAATCTGGCAGCATGATGTTGGGATCCTGGTAGGCCAGGACCAAGACACGAGTGCTAGGGATCTTGGTATGTCAGTACCCAGCTGAAAATCAGGGAGGTATCCCCGAGCCCTCTGTATGAGCAGGTTAAAAAAAAAAAAGTTTGTTGCTTGGCAATTACCTTTAAAATTTAAAAAACAACATACGAGAGCGACAAATGTAGAAGAGTTTAAAAGAGAATGTACAGGTGTTATTACGTTATAAGACTAAATCGGATAGCAACCGGATACTTAGTCATAGCTTAACTAATGAACGTGGCTATCCTGATATGACATTCTCCACATACAAAACATTATAAGGGAAGTGGAAGGGAAGCAGGGAAAGCAGTAAGGAGCGCAAAGGCACAAGCTGAAGAGAAAATAACCTAGGCGGTAACAAGAGGACAAGATATTTCTTTAGTTATATAAGTGAAAAGAGGAAGACCAGGGGTGGGATTGTAAGGTTAAAATAAAAAGGGAAAGGGGAGTACTTGCAGAGATGGACCAAGAAAAGGCAGACACCCTGAACAAATACTTTTGTTCAGTGTTCAGAGGAAGGAAAAGGGGAGAGGCCACAAAAAAGTAACAGAAGCTTTGGTGGGAGAGAGGTAGACACAGGCACTAGTCTTTTTTCGGAGGAGGGAATCCTGAAGGGACTCGCTAATTTGAAGGTGGACAAAGCAGTAGGGACAGACAGGTGTATCCAGGGGTATAACAATTGTTCAGTATAACTATTTGCAGTGGTAGTACAAACCTAGAAAGTAGAGTCCTCAGAGTTTTTCTTAATTTCCAGTCTCAGTTTCTGTCTCTCCTCCTTGCAAAACATTGTAGCTCTTTTTATAACAAGTATTTGCAGGAGCTCGTTAAGAGAACATTATGCTTTTTACACAGTGTGCTTGTCAGTTTCAGCAGGTGCAGCAAAAGGAACATTGTGACCCAGAACTGACCTCTTGTTGAGACCTCTGGAAATATTTTTCAAACCAGCATCTTAGGTTAACCCTTGAATTCCAGTTTTTGCAATAATTTCAACAGTATAACTATATGCAGTTTTAAACAAAGGGGATACAGTTTCAAACAAAGGGATCTCAGGATCACAGTATCACAGTTTCACACAAAGATTCACACACATTTTTTGTAACTGCAGATACAGGGTTTTATTTTTGGGTGGGGGATTAGAACAATTGACCCACCTTTTCTTCTACCTTGGGGACAACCTGCTCACTGTTACAGAGGTTTTAAACTGCTGTTTTATGAATCTGGGCTCGGTTGAACAATGTGACCCATTATTTTTTCATTTGACCCTTATTTTATACCCAGTGGGTCAATGTCCCACATAGATAAAGAACCCTGAAGATATGCAAGGGGGAAGAAAAGACCGAAATAGCAAGGGAAGGCGGAGAGATAGTGAGAGGTAGAAAATTGCGAAACAGTCAAAGTGATCAGTTCCTAGGTCTCACAAGAAAATTTGGTTGTGCAACCAGATAAAGAAGAGACAGAAAAGGAGAGGATAGAACAGACCCATGTGTTCATCTCTTTCTGTATAACAAATGGAACAGGGCCTTATTCAACCCTGTCACAATCTGACAGCCCCAGGAGTGGTTCCGGAGGAGTGGAGAAGGGCAGATGTAGTTGCAGTTCACAAAAGTGGTAGAAGGGAGGAGGCTGGCAATTATAGGCCTGTCAGCCTGACATTAGTTGTGGAAAAGCTAGTGGAATCACCGCTGAAGGAAAGGATTGTGAAATATCTGGAATCCGGTGGGGTTATAAGACCTGAGACAGCATTGGTTCACAGGGGAGGTCATGTCAAATGAAACTGATTTTACTTCAAGAGGGTTCCTGCAGTAGGTCTTCACATATAGGACTGCGCCCCCCAGGCATCGGGTTTGAACGGCAAACTTGTAGCTAGCAATCAGCGGGGACCGCCCCTGACGTCGGGTGATGTGATGACAGCCAGACTATAAAAGGGGCGTTCCCACGCCCGCCCTCCAGTTCTTTCCCACTGTCACTTCAGTTCGTTCGACAGACGTGGTTGAACAGCGATCAGTCGCCTGCTTACTATTTGATGATTTTCATCTTATGCTTTATATTTTTCTCCAACTTTTTGGAATGAGTGTATGTCTTATTGTCTTAAGAAGTGCTCCAAGTGCAGTGCCCAATCCCGCATGGGGACGACCACTCCCGCTGCCTCCTCTACATGGGGCCTAAGCACAACTCGGCTGAGTGTGCTAGTTGCCATGGGTTCAACCAGGCCACACGGACCCGACACAAGTGGACCCTCGAGGCCCACCTTCTAACCCAACAGCTGGCCTCTGTGGAAAAGTAGCTCCAGGAGCTTAGGGAGAGGTCATCGTCTCCGGCCCCAGAAAAAGGAAAGAAAAAGGACAAGGAGAAGCGCTGGGAGAGAAACCCATCGCTGCAAGGGAGACCCTCCACTTCCAGAACCGTGAGTGCCACTCTTATGGACACTCCATCTCCTTCTGCGGGCTGGATGCCTTCTCCCCCTCTTGCCGAGGTGTGCGGGCAACTGGGGGTTGCTTTCTCGAGGTATCTGTCCGTTCTCCTACTCGTAGCACCGCCGATAAGTCACCGTGCCGCTGGGCACCCGGCCCAGACCGATAAGCCTGACCGCGGTCTTTCCTCCGCAACCAGCCTGGTCGCGACTGATAAGCTGGACAATGGACCCTCCATCGACCGCATAGCCGCATCTACTCTCCCGTCTGGCTCCCTTGAGGACCCCGACGCCGAGATAAGTGTACTTGTGGGGGACACTTTATCCCTGCCGGTCTCTACCCCCAGGGATTCGCCACCCGTTCCCGACCTTTCCCCTCCGTCGGAATCGCTTCCAGAGCTTCCCCCTCACCTGGTTCTTTTCCACTGCTGGATCCCCCTCCTCCTAAGGGTCCTTCGCCGTACAGGGATCTTTTAGGTATGGGTGCCTTCCCTTCGGGACCCTCTGGCCCTACGTCTGATCCCTTGCCGCTGCCCAGTGGCCCTAAGGCTCTTCCCCCGGCTGGGTCTTCAGCTTCTCCTGTGGGACCCTCTGGCGGTTCCCGGGTCCGACCCCCACGTTCTGCTACCGGGCGGAACTCTGCTGGACCCTTCTCATCTGACGCTGGGCCTGGTGCCTCTGACACCAGGCTACCAGACACCTGGATATCCACCGTTAGGTTATCCCTCAGGGTTTGCAGGGTACCAGTACCCTTACTGGCATCATCCTGCTTGCCAGTCCTTGGCCGGGTCTCGTGGGTACCAGCCGCCTCCTCCTCCTCCACCACCGCCTGATCGCGAATCTGTCCCAGCATGGTGGCAGGATGCTAGGGGACAACTTCTTACAGAACTTAGGCAGTCCCAGCCACTCGGAGAAATTCCTCTACCCAGACCACCAACTCCTCCAGTTCCTTTGGGACGTGCTGCGGGTTCTCTTCCAGTGGGCGACACCGGGATGGATCCTTCCCTTCCCAGTGGTTCGGAGCCCTCAGATTCCAGTATCGACCTCTCTGAACCTCGTTCACCAGTCGAACTTCATCCAAAAGAATCCCAAAATTCCCCCTGGAGGATCCTTCTTTTGGGGATCTCTTGAGAACTAGTCAAACAGCAGGGGGCTGACCGTCCAAGGAGGGAGATCCTCAGCGAAAAAGGTTGGCTGAACATTTGGACTTGTCCACCACAGACCCTCTACCCATCCCCCCTTGGATGGGCCCGCATGAGGATCGAGTTATTACAGTATGGCAACAACCCTTTTCCATCCGGCTGTTTCCAGGAAGGCTGACAGAACCTACTTTCCCCTGGAAGGGATCTCTCATCTGACTTCACACCCAAAAGCTGACTCTGTGGTCAGCACGGCTGCGCATGACTGCTCGGCTCAACCTAAACACTTGAGTTCCTCCCCACCAGACAAGGACTCGAGACAACTTGACCAGTTCAATAGGAAGATCTACTCATCCACCATCCGGTCACTGAACTACGTGTTCCACATGGTGGCTTTTCAGAAGTTTTGTCTCGCAGAACTGGACAGGGACCTTCAAGACATCCCTGACAAAAACCTTAGGGTTAAACTGCTGGACAAGGTTCACATGAATAAATCTTCCTGCTGTCATGCACTCCTGGCCTCCTATGATTCTGTGGACTCCGTGGCTCGGGCTGCGGCCTCGGGAATCTGCCTTCTGCACCTAGCATGAGTGCGCCTTGCAGGTTTGGCACAGGATGTTCAGTCATCCCTTTTGGATGCACCTTTCAGAGGTTCCATCCTCTTTGGCGTCGACACAAAAGACATTATTACAGGGCTGCAAGAGAGCAGTAGGTCTCTTAGAGACATACACTCCATGTATCGGACGGGTCAAAAGAAACAGCCCTTTCGTCGCCAGAGAAGATGGAACAAGAACCAGAACAAGTGTCAAGGTAAAAGATGTGCCACTGGCTCTGGAGCCCAAGCTCCTTCGGCTAAGTTCGCCAAAGCAGCCTCTGGAACCAAAACTCTGCTCCCCTTGGCGTCCTGACTCGCTTCCCCTCCTCCCACTCCCTCCGTCCCTTTCGGAGGAACCGGTAGGAGGGAGGTTTAGTCTCCACCTGGAGGGGTGGAAGTCCGTCACCGCAGATGTATGGGTTCTTCAGCTCATACAAAGGGGTCACACTATCGAGTTACTGGAGATTCCACCTCCAAGTCCTCTGGGAAGGTCCTTTTACCTGTCAGGTAAGATACCCATCATACACTAAGAGATCCAGGCCCTGCTACAAAAAGTGGCCATAGAACCCGTCCCTCCAAATCAATTAGGATGGGGATTCTACTCCCATTTCTTCCTAGTCTCAAAAAAGATGAGAGATCTGCGACCTATCCTGGTTCTCAGCACATCAACCTCTTTGTGGAGTACAAGAAGGTCCGCATGCTGACTCTTCAGGGACTCCTGCCCCTGCTGCCGTCAAACACATGGCTGTGCTCCCTGGATATGCAGGATACATACCTTCATATTCCCATCCTCCCGGTCCACTGCTGCTTCCTTTGATTCTCCTTCCAGGAGAACCATTTCAAATTCAAGGCACTTCCCTTTGGCCTGTCCTCAGCGCCCCAGGTTTTCACTAAGTGCCTAGCGTTGGTAGTGGCGTTTCTCCTCCGCAGGGGCATATATGTGTTCCCATACCTGGACAACTGGCTCTTTTCAGCCCCATCCCTGGACAGCCTAAAGGAGTCTCTCTCCTTCACTCTGGATCTGTTTTCCCAGTTGGGCATCTCTGTCACTCTCCCCAAGTCTCAGCTAGTACCCTCTCAGCGCCTCCAATTTTTTGGAGCCGTACTGGATGTAGTCCAGAGCAAGGCCTTCTTACCATTGGATCGAGCCGAGACCTTGGCTTCCCAGGCCACTTTGGTGGCCAAAGCTCGATGGACCCCAGCACACTCGGTACTCCATCTTTTGGGTCTTATGGCAGCGGGGCCATTCCTACTGTCCCCCTGGCCAGACTGCACATGAGGGTTACCCAGTGGTCTCTGAGTCCAGTGGGATCAATGATCTGAAGACATGAACCAATTGGTCATGATCTCCACAAGTCTTCAGAAAGACCTCCTCTGGTGGCAGGACCTCACTAACTTGTTGGTGGGAGCCCCCTTCCACACTCTGGCTCCCTCCTAGACCCTCACCGCGCATGCCTCCAATACAGGTTGGGGAGCCCATTTGGGGATCACAGAACTCAAGGTTTGTGGTCTCCTCAGGAGCAAGATCTTCACATCAACATCCTGGAGACCAGAGCAGTCCTCTACGCTCTCCAGGCCTTCCAGTCCTTACTCCTCCCGGGAACACTTCTGGTCCAGACAGACAACATGGTGACTGACTGGTACCCGGTTGTACCCACTTTGCAGGGAAACAATGAGAGTATGGTATTGGGCTATTCAGCACGGCCTGTTTCTGACAGCAGTCCACATACCAGGTGTGCACAACGTCCTGGCGGACAGTCTGTCGATCAGTAGCCAGGGCTTATGAGTGGGAACTAAAGCAGGAGGTAGTCAAAGACCTGTTTCTTCGGTGGGGTCAGCCACCTAGATCTGTTTGCCTCCCCATTCAATGCAAAACTACCCAACTTTTGCTCGCTCGTTCCCGGGCATGGTGCTTTTTGGCGAGATGCACTGCCTCTCTCCTGGACAGGGAGGTTTTTATACACATTTCCTCTCTTTCGTCTCATTCATAAGGTTCTGTTGAAACTCCAGGCAGAAGGGGCCTACTTGATTTTGATTGCCCCTCTGTGGCCCCGTCAGATTTGGTTCCCACTGTTACAACAACTAGTTCTAGAACAGTTGGTCCTTCTGCCACTGTCTCACGACCTTCTGTCTCAGGAGCAGGGCACCCTGGTCCATCCGAGTCTTCAGTCTCTTCCATCTTCATGCATGGCACCTGTGGACATAGCGGTTTCTCGCTATGGAGTTTCCTCTCAGGTTGCTCAGGTCCTGGTAGAAGCCAGAAAACCCTCTTCCAAATCCACCTACGCCGTGAAGTGGAAGAGATTTTCTATCTGGGCCACAGTCAAACGCTTGGATCCTTTTTCTTGCTGGGCCTCCCATGTGTTAAGAGTACCTCTTACAACTTTCTGAGTTGGGCCTTAGTTACTCCTTTATTAAGATCCATCTTTCTGTGGTGTCGGCCTACCACCTTCCGGTGGAGGGCAAAACCCTAGCACTACTAGAGGTTTCCAAAACTTTCTTGAAGGGTATCGTTCACATCAAACCTCCAGTCCGGAATCCCTGTCCTCCCTGGGATCTTAATTTTATGTTGGAGAAACTTGCTCCGCCCCTTTTGAACTGGCAGCAAGTTGTGGTATGCGCTTCCTGTCCTGGGAGACACTGTTTTTGGTTGCAGTTACTTCAACTCGAAGGGTCTCACAGCTTCAGGCCTTTGTTTGCAGACAGGCTTATTTGATTTTCCACAGGGACCGGGTGGTCCTGAGGACTAATCCTTCTTTTCTTCTCTTCTGAAAGTGGTTTCTGAGACGAGACGCAACCAGAGTGTTAAACTGCCATTCTGTTTTCCTCAGCATTCCATCGGGGGGAATATCTTTTGCACACCTTGGATGTGCATTGGATTTTGAAGTACTATACCTCCTGGACTAAGGAGGTTCGAAAGTTGAACCAACTCTTTGTGGCCTTTGCCTCCCAGTCCCAGGGCAAGGTAATCTCTAAACAGACTATTTCTAGGTGGCTGGCTAACTGTATTCACTACACTTAGCAGAAATACTGAAAACCCCTTCTGGGGGCGGTTAAAGGCCACTCCACCAGAAGCGTGGCTGCTTCTACTGCTTTTTTCAGGAATGTTTCCATCTGCGGAGATCTGTGCACGGCCACTTTGTCTTCCATCCGCACCTTCACTAAGCACTGCAGTCTGGACATTGCCTCTAGGTGTCGAGCTGGTTTCAGCCTTGCAGTTTTGCAAGGTCTACTGTCTTAAGGCAGATCCTTAGTTGGCAGACATCTTCCTCCTCCTGTAAACTCGTCTCCGACTCCTTTTTGTTAGATTGCTTGGAATTCAGTCCTATATGTGAAGACTGACTCTAGGAACCCTCTTGAAGTAAAATATAGCAGTTGCGTAAGAACTTACTGTAACAGTAGATTTTCGAGAGAGGTTCCTGCAGCTCCTGGAAATTTTCCTTTCTTATTCTGTCTAGTCCCTGGGTCTAACCAGGGCACAGGGTCCCAGGAGTTGTTGCTCCTTTCTTTCTGTTATCCTCTCTCTAGGTCTCTGGTGGAAAAGAACTGGGGGGGCAGGCACGGGACCGTCCCTTTTATAGTCGGGCTGACATCACATCACCTGATGTCAGTGAGGCGGTCCCCATTGATTGCTAGCTACAAGTTTGCCCTTCGAACCTGATGCCAGGGGGTGCAGTCCTATATGTGAAGACCTACTGCAGGAACCTCTCTCAGATCTACTGTTACGGTAAGTTCTTACGTAACTACTATATTTCTTTGACTGGGTGACAAAAACATTGGATCAGGATAGAGTGGTAGACGTGGCCTACCTAGATTTAGTGAGGCTTTCGACACTGTTCCACATAGGAGACTAGTAAGCATACTTGGTAGCTTAAGAGTGGGTCCAGAGGTGGTGAGGATGAAAACAGTGGTGGGATACAAGAATGCATGGGGATAGGCACAAGGGAATCAGAGTTGAAAGGGAGGGCGGAAGGCTATAGATCAAGTAGGGTCTATGGTGATAATGTAGGCAGGGACAAATGGGCAGCCTCAGTGGGCCAAGTGGTCCTTATCTGCCGTCAAATTCTATTTTTCTGTAAAACTTAAAATTGCCAAGAGTGGGATAATAATCAGTCCTAATGAGCAACACCAATTGTCCTTTTTTCTCCCTCTGATATTTTTAGTTTTTCCTCAAATAAATGACAGTTTTGTAAAAGTTTGTATGTGATTATTTGAGAGTAAATAAGTGACAATTCTACTACAAGAGGGCATGAGTGGAATTGAAGGGTGAAGTGTTCAAGAGGGACATCAGAAAGTATTACTTCTCAGAGGGTGGTGGTGGAACTTTGGAATAGATTACCTCCTGAGGTGATGGCTGCAAAGTCACTATCAAGCTTTAAGCATGGTGGGACAAGGATTGGGAACAAACACATGGCACTGGCAAGGGGCTAGGCTGGGTGTCTAGGAGGACAGAACACCAGTGCGCAGTAGGTCCCAGGATACCTTGCTTGGGTAGACTCGATGGACCATAGGTCCCCTTCTGCCATCATCTTCTATGTTTCATATTGTTTGGGAAGAAGGAGAACCCAAGATTTTCCCCAGGTATTTTAATCTCTCTCTGTATGTTATACCATTATAGATCAGCCAAATAAGTTAAGCATCATCCACTTCACACAGTCAGGTATTTGAAGGAAAAGTACTATGATTTCTTATGTGAATAACAAAATTAAAAGTTTCTAGTCAGGATTGTACTATTGAATGGCTGTGTGCTGGGTTTAAGATAATTAAAGCGATTTACCAACATTGTTCTCTGCTTCCTCTCTGAAGAATCTTAGTGCAGTGAAAACCTACCTGAGTAGGTTTGATGATTTTTATCTGCCCCCTGGTCCGGATGGAAGGGATCATATTTTTGCCCGAGGGGCCGACAACTCAATCCCTTCCCTTCCTGGTGCTTGCCCCACCCCTGCGTTGGCATACGCTTTGATATATGCACAGGGAGGTGTGGGACTACATGCCCCATTATTGTTAATGGGACAAATTTGTAATGCAACATTCTATTACTTGCAAATCAGGCGCTATCCTTAATTCTCTGCCAGTTACTAATTAATATATAGAAAGCTACATTAAAAATTTGTCCCATTGACAATAATGGGGCGTGTGATTCCGTGCCTCCCTGTGCATATGTCAGAGCATATGCCAGCATGGGGTCAGGCTGAGCACCAGGAAGGGAAGAGACTGAGTCGGTGGCCCCTTGGGGCAAAAATAAGATCCCTTCCATCTGAACCAGGGAGGCAGATAAAAATGATCAAATCTACCCAGGAAGGTTTTCGCCACACTAAGCTTCCTCGCAGAGGAAGCTTTTACCTCCTTCTATATAACTCTTAATTCGCTTTAAAGAGGGAGTCCGGCCTAAATTTCTAGCATCAGTAAATTCAAAATTTGGATCTGCACATCCCCAGTCTCATGCCAAAAATTAGTCCTCAAAGTTGCTTTGTTGTGTAACTCTAATTTCACTCCCTGTTCAAAACAAGCCAGTTACAATGAAGAGCTGCTGATAATGTCTTAACCAGAACTTGCAGCCTAATCCTCGCTGCAAGTTCCCTTACAGGACTTACAGTACTTTTCCCATGTAACATAAAATTCCAGTTAAACACATATAAAAGGAAAGCTGACCCTAGATGGTACAGGGCATGCATTTCTATAATGTGCAGATGCAAGGTGCTCAAGAATGTGAAAGTGGTGGGGGGTGGAATGCAGCAACAAACATGGTTTTGGAATGCCAGCATTGTGTGCAATTTTTCAAATACTACTATGATGAGATTTCAGAATGCTACCAGGTTTTTGGAAGTGGCAGGGACTCTGAAATTTAGAATGTGGTGGTGTCATAAATTTGTAGAATGTGACAGATAACGCAGTTTCAAAATGTGAGAAACACAGTTGGGGAGTGTGGCAGGGATATGCAGTTTTGTAATGGGTCATGGATGCGTAATTTCTTCATGTGGTGAGGGTGCACAGTTTCAGAATGTGGTGGAGATGCTGGATTTCTGAGTGAAGTGACAACATGCAATTTCAGAATGTGGCAGGTATTAACTTGTTTAGAATGGGTGATTGGCATAATTTCTAAGCAGTGAGTTTTCGGAATGTGACAGGTATGCAAAATTGTAGTGTGGGGCAGGGATTCACAATTTTGAGATGTGGCAGGGATACGCTGTTTTAGAACGTGACTTAAATATGCAGTCTTTGAATGTGGCAAGGACACTCATTTTCAGAATGTGGTGGGGATGCACAATTTCGGTATATGGTGATCTGTCCTCTGAAGTGCTCTCTGAATCCAAACTTGGTACATTCAAAGCCAAGCTCCAGAGTCATCTTGTAACTCTTAGTAAGTGTGACTGTCTCCTTTAGTTTCACTTGCCCCTGCCTCTATAAACCTCTCCCCTCAGACTCTCCCATCTTCTGCTGTACCCTCTCCCCTCCTCCCTACATCTACCCTTACTCCAACAGCCCCTTTTATTGCCTCAGACTCTCCCATCTTCTACTATACCCTCTCCCTCCTCCCCCCCCCACTGCTCCCTTCACCAACCCTAACTCCCCTAGGCCCACTCTCATGTAACTCCTTGTATCAATTAGACAGTCTGTATTTTCTCGGACTGCATACTAATTTTTTCGCTTGTTATGTTGCTCTGGAGTATATTATGTCTGACTGGTCACTTGGGCACAATTGTAACACATGTATATCCGAACTGTAACCTCCACTACAATTGTTTTTGCTTTGATCCATGTATTTTGTCTTGCTGTATATCGTGTTAAATCTGTTCCTTTGTAAAAGAACCCCTCTGGTTCAAAGGTAATTGTAATCCTAGTAATGAAATAAAATAACAAATTTTCATTTTTGGGATGTTGTGAACATGGCAGTTTTGGAATGTGACAGTGGCACACAATTTCAGAAAGTAGTGGGAAGGTACCGTTTCAAAATGAGATGGGACATACAATTTAGGAATGTGGTGGGCACCCCAGTTTTGCAATGTGGCTGGGAAATGCAGTTTCAGAGTATGGCAGAATTGTTTAATTCTGGAATCTGGTGAGGAAGAGCATTGTTGCAGTGTGATGCAGATGTAAAGTTTGGGAATGGAGAGGTGACACAATTTCAGAATGTGACAGTGATGCACAGTGTCAATGTGTGGAGGACGTGTCATTTTAGAATGTGGCAGGAATGCACAGTGTCAGAATGTGGTGGTAACAGTTTTGGAATTTGGTGGTGACATAATTTAAGCATGTGGAATTGACACATGACTGCAGAATGTAGTAGGGACATTTCATTTTGAATGTGGCGGGAATGTGCAGTTTTGAAGCACACAGTGTCAGAATGTGGCTGGGGCGCACAGTGATAGACTGTGGTGGGGATGCAATCCTCAATTGTGAAATATGGTGAGTGCATACAGTTCTGGAATGTGGCAGCGACAGGCAGTTGCAGAATAAAATGCTGTCCTGTCACATTTCGACAAGTTACATCCCAAGTATACTCCGAAATAGTAATTCTCTGCCAGATTCCTAGATGTGTATCCCTGTCCCATTCCAATATTGAGTTTCCCCACCACATTTCAAGATCATGCACCCCTTCCATGTGTAGAGATTGCACTCCCCCAACATTCTAAAATAATGCACCATCTTGAGATTTCATAGCTTTGTCCAGCACTTTTACTACAGCTAGTTTCTTAAACATGGAAAATAAGTGCTATAATGTTGCTGACAGGAATGATTAGGCTGTGCATTTAAAATGGCTTTTGTGAACAGGGAGTGAAATCAGGGTTTCGAAATGGCTTGAAACCATTAAACTTAAAGAGCTACTACTGACGCCTCAAAGAAAACTTCAAAAAGCACAATAATTGGGTATAATTCTGCCTGCATTCCATTTATAGTTTATATATTTCTCCCCATTATTTATTACTTAGGAAATCTGCATGACTATATGATCTTTATCTCCTAGAGTTTCTTTAGAGTCCATCTGCCTCTATAGCTTACTTCCTACTTCAAGCCCTAATTATCTGTTATGACATCGCAATCTGTTGCCGTGGGAGTAACTGTGATATCACAAGCAGTGTTCTGTGACTTCAGGTAGGGAGAAAGCAGCAGGAATAGACAAACTTTTCAGGAGCTAAGATCCTGCTTTCATACAGATGACCTCAGTAATCACTAATAGGCAGGAGGAATACAGCACTAATGGGAAATACAAGCTGGACTGTGTCTAAATATTAAATTTTGTTAAAAGTTCTCCTGAACGTGTCACCAGCTCTTTAAGAGATCCAGTTTTTGGTATGAAGCTTATTGGGGATATGCTGATTCTGATTCTGCAGTGTAGCACTTTCAGTCAGACTCCCTTTTTAAGGTTCCAGCACATATAACTTTTTGTTTTAATAAAAAAAAAAAAAATCTGGATTGCTTGATCTCTGCTAGAGCTGACTGCATTTCTGAATTAAAAACTCCATTTTTTTTATTTCTTTTTGTTGGATAAAGGTGAGAACAACATGTTACACAGTCATTATCATGTCGAATTGTTACAGATTTCTTGTTCATTGATATTCAGGTTATATGGACAACAAAAATAATCTCTTCATATCTGTGTCTGTGCAATTCTTTTTAAAACCTGACTGATTAATGTATCCTAAGGGCTTACCGCTGCCCCCATGAATGTTATCTAAATTATATTCCTCATGGAACAGAAAACTTTAGTAGAGCAGATGTGACTGTTGCATTTAAGGACCTTGCGAGGTAAAACATCTCCCGGTAGCAGCAAATTGTAACAATGTGGAGAGGATCAAGGGACAAAATCAGGGTCATGTCTAGATAGGTACATCACCCAATGTCTCCACAGCATTTCAAATGCGGTATATTTGTTATGGAGTTTGGCCGTGAGGGATTCCATATGATGGATATCTAAAATCAAGCTGCTCCAATCCCCCAGAGTAGGAATAATCAAGGTGCCCCATCTTCTGGTTATTGCCTCCTTGGCAGCTAAAATATAAATAGGTAGTAGAGTTTGATACCAGGAAGGTTTATTTGGGGGTATGGATAGGAGGGTCATTTCGAGCATAAGCTCCACCACCTCTCCTAGACAATCTGTTCTCTCCTGCTGCAGCAAGCACCAAAATGTTATCGGCTGTGGACAAGTCCAAAAAACATGGCTGAGGTCAGCATGTGGACACAAGCATTTCCGCCAGCATCTACCATAGTGAGAGGGGAGATATTCAGTTAGGATTGCTGGAGATCGAAAAAAATCGACTACGACATTTCCAGGCAAACTCGTGCCATTTAGTAAAATGGGTTACTTTGTATGCCAGGGGAGATGCTTGCAGCCATTCCTGTTCGGAATTATCTAATTCTAGGTCTCTACACCAGCTGTTCAAAACTGAGAGCGTGGAATCGCCCATCTCTTCTCTAAGAATTTTATAAAGATGTCCTACTTGGTGACCCCAGGTATGGCCATTAATGTCATCTTCGAGATACTTCCATGCCATTGGAATAGGGTCTGGTAACTTAGAGGTTATCTCCGTCTGTCGTAATATATAGTGTCTAACCTGGATGTATCAGTACTGGTCTGTATTGGATAGGTTATAGGTTGTTTTAAGGGTTTCGAATGGAATTATCCCTGTCGGGGAAAGGAATTGCTTAAAAAATTGAAGTCCCACTCTCCTCCATTTTGAGAAAGTATGATCTATAGCTGCCGGAAGAAACCTATCATCCCCAGAAATGTGAGTGTAAAAGAAAAAGAATGCCTTGAAACCTTTGTGTTTTTAACTTGTACCACAGTTTCAAAATGTGGGCTGTAAAAGGTATATAATCCCATATAGGTGGTGCCTTAGCTCTCATGGACAAAGTTATCTTAGTAATATCATATAAGTCATTTATTGCAAATTCCAAATCCTTCCAGGGCACCTCATATGTGGGGGATAACCATAAAAATAGTATCTTAAAAAAGGCTGCTAGAGCATAAAGTTTCAGGTTAGATAAGTTAGCGCCATCTAGGGAAAGCGGGAGTTGCAGTAGGGACATCCTAGTTCTCGATCTTTGACCATTCCAAATAAAGTTCATTATAATTTTGTCCCATGACTGGATATAAAATTTAGAGAGAAAAAAGGGAATATTTTGGAAGAGATACAGGAGTTTGGGCAATATTATCATGCAAATGGTTTCGATTCTTTGGAAGAAATTTAATGGTAACCTGGACCACCCAGCTAAATCAGATTGGATCTGGGTTGGTAGAGGTTCGTAATTTAGCAGCTCCAAGTTATCCAAATCCCTTGGGGATATAAATTCCCAAACATTTAAATTTTGTTTGGTGCCACTTTATGGGAAATCTGTTTTTAAGAGTTGTCGAGGGAGTAAAAAAGAGTGGAAGAAGGTCTGCTTTGGCTATATTTATCTGAAAACCGGATACTGTACCAAAATGTCCTAGAGTGTCCCACAGTGCAGGGAGAGAGGTCTCTGGAGACAGGGCTGTCACCAAAATGTCATCAGCGAACAAAGCCACCTTATGTTCTCTCTGACCCACTGGGACTCCCTCTGTCTGGATGGTCCAGCGAATGGCTTCGGCCAAAGGTTCAACATAAAGCGCAGATAACGATGGTGATGGAGGGCGCCCCTGTCTCGTACCCCTTTGTATAGGTATTGGTTGAGATAAGGAGCCGTTAACCCACATATAGGTCTTGGGATGGGTATAAATCTTTTGCAGGCAAGAGAGAAAGGAATCTGGGAAAGAAAATTTTGAAAGGGTAGCCCATAAGAATTTCCATCCCACTTTATCGAACACTTTATCTGCATTGAAGCTTATTATAGTAGAGGGGATTTTTCTGGCGTGGATATATTCCAAAAGGAGTAATACTCTGCGTAAATTATCAGATGTACTTCTCTGTTTAATGAAGCCCGATTGGTCTTTGTGCATTAGCTGTAACAGTATGGGTTCTAGCCGTTTGGCCCACACTGCCATAAATATTTTGTAGTCCACGTTCAAAATCGAGATGGGGCGATAGGACAATGGAAGATTAGGATCTTTTTTGGGCTTGAGTAAGGGAGAGAGAACGGCATTGCTCCAGGAGGGTGGTGGTGTTTCCCCCTCGGCTACCACTCCACAGGCCGGTAAAAAGCTGGGGAGAAGCTGTGGAGCAAAGGTCCTGTACCACTCCGGGCTAAAACCGCCCTGGCTGGGGCACTTCAAGGGTTTTAAATCCTTGACCTGTTGAAGTATTTCTTCTGGTCTGATTGGCCGCTCCAGAGTGCTGGTCTGTAACTCTGTCAACTGGGGTAGGTGAAGCTCATCTAAGAACTCTGATATCAACCTAGTTTGAGTTTGCAATGGGTTGGGAGCAGCATATAGGGATTCATAGAATTGTGTAAAAACTTGCCTGATTTGTTCTTCCTTGTAAGTGGTTATGTCTGATGCATTAGCTCTTAAGATAGTCGAGGCCCGTTTGTTCGCTCTAGGTTTCCGAGCCAGTACCCTAGCTCCCCTGGCACCCCCCTCTTAGTTATAGTGTCTTGAGTAATTCAAGCTCTGGAGAGTTCTATAGTCTAAAATTTGCAGTATTTCCTATTTTAGAGTTCTAATCTGACGCTGGAGAGTTACATCACCCTCCTTATAAGCAACTCCAGTGTTCATCTCTCGGTTCTAGCACAGTCAAATGGGTACAGACGATACCAGTAACAACCCCAACCAGGTTTGCAAAAGGACTGCTATATAAAGTTAATCCAACCGTATTTTATTCATCTATTCTAACAATTAGGCAAGGCAAATTTTATTTATCTGGCGCCCAATCCCTGAGGCTCTGAGCGCCTTATAAATAGAAAGGGTCAGTACAATACAGCATCGTTAAAATAATTAAATACATAAAGTACATCTTAGCGTGTCAAAATCTCCGTTTCTCCCGGTCAGCCATCCTCACCCGGGAATGCCAAACTGAAGAGACTAGCCTTTAGCACCTATTTAAACTGCTTGACTGTTGGGGCCTCCCTGACGGTAGCTGGCAAAGTATTCCACAGTGTCGGCGTGGTGACACTGAAGGCACGGTGGCTGGATGTTTTCAGCCTGACCCTGGGAATGTCAAGGCCCTGGGTAGATGAACGGAACAGGCGGAGGAGACCGGTGTTAGATCAGCCAGGTAACAAGGGCCCAGCCCATATAGGACCTAATAGCTGAGCAAGCCCACCTTGAAGAGGCTCCTCCACCTGACAGGCAGCTAGTGCAGAGCACGCTGGACAGGGGTAACACAACTGGACTTTGGCAGGCCCATCAGCAACCTCACCACAGCATTCTGCACTAGCTGCGGCCGGCGGAGGGTTCCTCCAGTGGCCCTGAAGTAAACAGCGTTGCAGTAATCCAGCCTCAGTCACACAGGCATGCATCAGTGATGGCAGTTCTTCAGGCGGAACTAAGGGCTTTATCCTGGCGAGGTTCCTCGGGTGGTAAATACCACTTCTGACTACAGATGACACCTGAGCTTCAAGTGTCAATCTGCTGTCCAGGACAACGCCAAGATCCTGCACCCTAGGGGAGGCCATCAGTGGTGTGGATTCCAGAAATAATCCAGTACCCACATCAGAGGCACTCCCATCATGACCGTGACCTGGCTCAATCACCAGTTCCTCTGTCTTGTTGGGGTTCAGCTGCAGCTAGCTAGAAGACATCCAGTCATTGATCTCTGCCAGACAGCTGTTGATCACTTTCATGGCATTATGTCTTCCCAGGGCAAAAGACAAAGTAACCTCTGCTAAGCCTTGATAGCCTAGAGTTTTTTGAACATGATGCTGTATGAGTTTAGCTTTAGTTATTTCAGTGAACCTAAAAAACTTCCAACACGGACGTAATTAAACTTGCTGGAGTTGATTGTGTTACCCAGTAAACATTTGCAGGCTTTAATGATTTTTCTTTCACGTGGGGCATTACTTACTGAACCCCAACTCTCAGCACCACGTAATAGTTGCGATTTTAACTTGGCTTTAATTATTTTAAGTTTTGCTTTAATTTAATTACCACTGTATCATTTTTTTAACCCGTGCTGTGCCACAGACTATCAGTCCAGAACTCCTATCTGTGTATACGTGAAAGGGACAAGTTGAGTTTTTAGTCTGATTCAATATACTTTCTCCAGCAAAGATTGTTAGAAAATGTTATTCCTAAGAATTTGTACTGTTTCAGTGTTTTAATAGTTTCATTATATATATATTCTGTGAGTATTTGATTCCTAGCACCAGTGACTGTCATTTTTGTCTTGCAGTATTGATGACTAATGTTTTTTTTTTTTGTTGCAGATTGATGAAAGGTCAGCTAATTTTCTTTGGTGGGGAGAGAGTACTATTAAATCTGTCTATGTAGAGATTCTTCTTATGGTTTATTTGATTTTTTTTGGAGGGACGTATTTTTGATTGTTTTACAATCAAATTATTAATACGTGTTGAAGACAAAGGGTGCCAGTATGCAGCCCTGATAATTAATTTCTTCATTGCCCATTTTCTTGATAATTCTCCATTGCTTCCATACCTAACTTTTGGCAAGTTTGATTTGTGTAGGTACAGTATCTAATTTTGTTCATCAGGTCAGGAGCAAGACCATAAGTTGCCAGTTTTCCCCCACTGAATACTAAGATTTTTCTGGTTGTCGTTTTTAGATCAACCAATGCATTAGTACAGTTGTGTAGTGTTTCAAGTGCAATACATCCAGAATAATGTATAGACAGTTATACACAAGGGTGTGGTCCCATCAAGGGTTTAAGATGGCATCATAGACCTTGAGAGTGAAGCTCAAGAAGTCCCAGATATCGTCTTCAACCTGAGTTGGGAATACATTCTGATTTGTGTATGTGTTGCCCATACTTTACTTTTTATAGTGTATGGGGCCAGATATTCAAAACGTTGCCCCGGGGTTAAATTAGCACTGCCCAGCATGCTAAATTAGCTCGGAACCAATAGCCCACTATTTTCAAAAGGGATAGCCCCAGTGCTAAACCTGCCGAATATAGCGTGCTAAGGAAGCCGGGCAAACTGAGCTACGAGTGCAGTGCAAAAATAGCCCAGGAAATAAGACCGCTCTGAATATAGCAACTGGGAAGTGCAAACCACAACAGCAGCCCAGTGCACAGTGATGTGAAGGAAGGTAAAGGTGAACTGTGTAGCCAATGTGTGTGCTAGCAAAGGAGTGGATTCATGAAAGCTGCAAGCACCAGTGCATGTGAAATTGTGTAAGAAAAGTACCATGCTTCCGAAACGTTTGTGCAGTGCAAGAACATTTGCGCAGGTTTTGCGTGGAGCCAAGACGTTTACCCGACGCTATCACGCTTGCCTGGGGCAAAAATTTGATATATTCAAAAGTGACATGCAAATGAGCCTACTTAGGCAGTCTCTGGGCAAACATCCATATTAGCATCTCATTATGGCCTGATTTGTATGCAGTTTGCCCAGTGGTCCCACAGCTCCACCTGTAGGTCAGTCTGGAAGTATAGGGGCTGGCTGGGTCTGCCCATAGCTCCACCTGTAGGTCAGTCTGTAAGTACAGGTGCTGGCTGGGTCTGCCCACAGCTCCACCTGTAGGGCAGTCTGGAAGTGCATGGTGGTAGCTGCAGGCTGCGGTTGTACAGAACTGCATAGGATATTGTGCTCCAGGGGATTACACAGCGCAGGTGGTGGTGTTGCATGCAATAGTCAAACTGTAGTTCCTGCTACAGTGCACAGCAGACACTACAGTAACAAGGGGGGGGGGGGGCAGTAGTGTGAGTAGTGAGGGACACAGCAGTGCCTATGGTGTGTAGGGCATCAGTGACTGCTGCACTTTACACAGTGACAGGCCCATCTTGCAGGTGTGTACTGACAGTGGACGTTACTGTTGTGCAACCCACAGATGCTGCACCACTGGCATGGGATGCTCAGTGACATATACATTGCTGGCTGTGTGTGCTGTGGTGTCTGTACAGATGTGTGGTATGTGGCTTGGAGGGGGGGAGACACATACCATCAGACAGGCACGCTGGTGTTGGGATATTCCCTACACTGAACTATTTGCACTACATGGATTGTCCCAGCCTTTTGGCAGCACCCAGTATGTGGTGCAGCGTGGCCACTTGTACACTCTCCATGCCATCAGTGCTGCATGTGTGTGCTGGATTGTGTTGGGTGTCCACCTAAGGGTGGTCTGCAGCTGTGTGCAGTATGGACACACTGCCATGGGGTCTACTGGGCACCGGGTCACCAATTAATGCCTGGCATGGTTGGGACCAGTTGCGGATAATGGCAACATAAGAGGTGAGGTCCATGTGCAGCATGTTTATACCCTGTCTGGTGCCTGTATGTGTATTAATTACCTTGTTGTTCGGGTACATACACTGGGCTGAGGCACAGTGCCAGACACCTTCTAGAGCCACAACATGTGTGGCTGGAATGATCCAAAGTACACTAAACACAGACCATTAACACAACACACAATTCACACGGCCACATATTGTCACATTGCAAACCAGTACTGCTGCAGGTGCTGTTTCAGCATAGTTCTACCACTGACTGGCTGGTTGGCTTCTAAGCAATATCACTGCATTATATTCCACAGTTTGGGTGCCTGTGTATATGAAGTGGCCTAGGGTGGCATTCCACCTACACTGCTTCCTCATTGGTTGCAGACAGCCTTGTTCCCTGTTGCTGCTGTGTCCAAGCCCCCAACCTTGGTTTTCCCTGAGTTAAGACTACTTTTTCCTGGGTGGTAATTTGTACTGCGTAATGTGTCGCGGTAAGTCTCGCAACAACACTTTGCGTGGCGCTAATGCACTGACTATAGCATTGCGCCTGTATTCATGTACACGCCCCCTCGTTTTGCCCCTTGCATGCATTATACTTTTGCCCAGCGCTAATGCAGTTTGCCCGCACTATTTGGCCTTTTGAATATAGCGGACCTGCGCAAACGGTTTGTGCCCAGTTCAAAGTTTTGAATAGCTGGTTCCTGGTTTGCTGTATGTTTTTGTAAATGTTGTTGCCCCCACCTGCAACTTGCTGTTTAAGTAGTTTAAAACTCATAAATTCACCGCACACCGGCTAAGAATAGCCCATCCATGGCCAGTAATGGTAATTACTTTCTAATGAGTTTACTTGCTTTAAAAGGAGGCAGTATAGCGCAGTGGTCTAAGGCTCTGAGCTGCAAATCTGGTGACATCCAGCAGACCAGACCTGGGGTTTGAATCCCATAGCTTCCACTTGCATACTGTGTGACCCTGAGCAAGTCACTTAACCTCCTTGTGCTCCCAGGTCGCTCCTGTAAAAAAGCTTTCAACTTAGTGTGCTATACCTGGTTAAACAACTAAATAAAAAAAAAAAAAAAAAGGAATGTGGTATGTGGAGCTTGGAGTGATAGGTAAGATCTGTGCTACAACCCTCTTGGAACATGCACAGTAAGGATTTTGAACTGGCAGATTTCTGTATACTACAGGGGTTAGCCATGTACTGTAGTTAGTTTCTCCTGCATCTAGCTCCCCCTGTGTAGCGTTCTGCTTGAACTTATGAATTACCAGTTATGTTCTCTGCAGGTGAAACTGTGTCTTGGTTAACTTTTGTTTTTGTAACAGTTTTCTTCTCTGTTTCATGGTTTGATCTCCATGCATTGTCTTAATAAGAAATTAATTTTTTCCTTATGTACGCTTTAGAATACTGTCTCTCTCTAGACCTTCTACATCCCATGCCCCAAAGACTAGATATGACACCTGTATCCAACTCAGACCTGCAGTAGGCATACTTATGCTTGTAGTCAGTCAATCACTCAGTCTCTTTTTTTTTTTTGTCTAAATACCGGCTACAACAATGAAACTACAGTATATTATTGGCCAGCAAAGAGGCCAGGAAAGACATTTAAGACTACAAAACTTTTATCTTGGTGTCTTCATTTTGAGCTATGTCTAAACATCACTCTGAGTGGGGTAGGCCCATATCTGTAATCCTGTTCTTGTACCACTGGTGCTAGTGAAACCGACTGGCAAAGCCATTCTTTTTTTTTTTTAACTTTGTATTTGTAAGTTTTTGTCAAATATAGGCATTATACATACTGGGTAATGCAGTATATTAAGTGTCCTCCATAAAAGTTGATACAGGTAAGACAATTACCTCAATTGATACAGGCTATAGGGGGAATTCCCTATTTCTAAAAGAGATAATTTAACATATAAATTGTCACTTAAAGCCATGCTATCAATGCTATGACAGTTCTATCAATTAGGTAAACAAAAAGAGGGTGAATACGGCTCTAAGGCCTTTGTATAAGTTTCTCAGGCACTAGTAACTGCAGTATCCCTCTCAGCATATCCCAAACAGACATCCTTAGTTCAGCCCAACAAGGAATTTTTTAATAATCACATTCCCTCTTGTTACTTATACTCTAAATTATTTCAGACTTATTTAAAACAGAGCAAGAAATGAACAGAACTCTGCACTGATGTATTTTATCTAAATGTCCAACATATTGTCCAACATGTACGAGTATAGGTGGTCTCCTGTGACTGAACGCCAAAGAACAAGCAATGAATTAAAATAAGAGTTCATGTGAAACTGTCCAAGAAAGTACTTTAACGTTGTTCATTTCTCCACGGTGGAGAATGTTAGAAATTAGGACCTCTTATTAACGTTACAAGAGGAACAGGTAGTGAAGTCACTTACTAGATTCAAGTATCCTCTTGTTCAGAGTCGGAAGAGGGGTCTCCCTCCTTGGCCGCCCTCTCCGCCTCGAGTTTATCAGTCAGCTTTGACACTTCTTTGGACTCTGTGTAGATGTAGGCCATCCGACCCAACATTGCATGTAGTCGGGCAGGCATCAACATAGTGTGTGCCACTTCCATTTCCCTCAGACTTCTCCGGATCACATCAAAGCTTTTCCTCTTAATTCGTGTTGCATATGACAAATCTGGGAACATTAGGACCATGTTGCCATCCACCTCGACCCCACATCTATTCCGTGCCGCCTGAAGTAGCAGATCTCTTACAGCCATAGACATGATTACCATCATGATGGTGCGCATTCCTGCATAACGATCATTAGCCCGCCTCAGATTCACTCTATATGCATGGACAGTTAGGCCATCAAGATCAAGCCCAAAGGTATCGAGTACCCAGTTTGTCAGGTAGGCAGGGAGATCATCCCCCTCGACACCCTCCGACATCCCGCTAATCTGAACATTCGCTGCTCGAGTCACATTTTCGAGATGTTCCAGTCTGGACTTCAGGAGGGTTTGTTCTTTCACGCAGAATGTTGCAACTACAAGGTTTTATTTAACGCTTAAAATTGATTAGCGTTTTGCTCATAAATTTGCTAAATCTTTGTGAAAATGCATAGCTCTTGCCTCACTGTGTTTAACAAACACAGCACTTCTAGAAAATCTTGTAAATACTTTCTGTACAGTTAGTATCATCCCAAGAAAAAAACTGTTAATCAGTTATTTAAAACCCTGAACTACATGGGCCCTCTCCGATGATCACTTGGCCGCTTTGCTGTATCTACAGCCGCATCCAGCTTTTGCTCAACCACAACCATACTTTTATTATAGGCATCTATTTTTTTTTATCCATTTGCTGCACAGTTTTAATTAAGTTGGTAATTGCTATTTGTAGTGATTTGAGCGTAGCTGGTCCGGGCCCCTCAGCACTTTGTTCTGCGGTCATTGCTGTGGAGAGCGTAGAAGTAGTTTTACAGGCCCCGCCATGAGGTGCAAAGAAGTTCGCCTTCTGATCCGCTGTTTATTGGCCCATCTCTGGAAACAAAGTTCAGAAAACGGTCTCTACACCACCGGGATGCACACTAGATAATCGTAGAGCCATTAAGTTAAATGTGATATGGAACTGAATATCAATTTTTGGATGTCAGTAAGGGAGCTTGTCAAGAGCATGTCTTCCCAGCTAGATAGCAAGCCACGCCTTCCCCCCCGGCAGAGCCATTCTTGATCTTTTTCTTGGGCAGTCAGAGGTTGAACTTGATGAAAAAGTGACTTCTAATAGCTTCAGCTTTGGCTCTTCTAAACCAGTTTCTAGTTTTTCATCAGCTCTAAGGGGGTCCAGTTAGAATAAAGACCCCAAAAGGCTGTGGGAACCCGATTCCACACTGGTAGTTCAGAAAATGCCAAAGGACACCGGAGGTAAGGTTTAATTCCCAAGATTAGACCTGTCTTCCTGTTCCTCTGAACAAGCCTCACACTTTACTCCTTTCCTGGTTTCACAGCTAGTTCATTGGATTTCTAGCTTATCCCACAGTTCCACCAGCTCCCAAACCTGGTTTAGTGCTAGGATCTAAAGAGTCTTGGCCACAGTAACTAAAATGCACCCAATTTGTTTTGCCACACGTGACATAGATTTGTCTTTTTATAAAAGTGATCTGACATTGCTTTCCATTCTCTTGTGCTCATCAGTCATTATGGGGGTCCTCCACTGATTGGTGCTGAAACCACACCGACAAAATGTCCAAGTTTTCGAAGGGCAGAGAATGAACTTGCAAAAATTATGCTCTGCTATGCAGCACCAATTGGCAGTATGAAAAGTTGCTGGCTGAATTGATAGTCATGGTACTTCAGCGTGGCGCCACAGGCAAAGTTGTTTGTGGAGGATGTGCCCGAGCCAGCCACACTATTAAAATGTCTTCACCATAGTGGCAACAGGGAGCCTAAAAATATTAGCAAACTTGATTTTACAATCAGCATTGGTTATGGTGGCAGTTCTTGGCACATATCCAGCCGACCTATTCACAGTGCGCAAAACCTTCTTGGAGATCTGTTGCATGATTTTTTAGTGCTACTTCTGTAGGTGTAAATCCACAATCAGTCAAGCTCTGTTACTTCTCCAGGTTCTCCTTGGGTCTGCCACCAGTTCTGGTTCCTCTGTGCTTTATATTTCCGATGACAACCCTAATTGGTGGAAGTTCCCAGTCTCCCTAAATGTCTTTTACTATTATGGTTTTGGTCTTGGGGATTACAGAGGTGGAGTGGTAGAAACTCTACACCTTGTATCTCTTCAGATGACCCCCCCCCCAACAAAAAAAATATTAAACATTACTTTGTTCTTCTGCTCATTGTGTCTGTGCCTTGACCAACATTGATCTTGGCAATGGAAGAGAGGAAGCTGTAACGCAGTTTCAAATTCTGCGTGACTTGTCTACAGAAAATGTCGAAGGCTTACTCCATGTGTCTTGCTTCTGCTGCCTAGTTGTGCAGTACAGTGTAGAGGGATGTGGCCTTTGTCAGGTGATGGCTTCTAGCATTGCTAGAAGATCATGTGGCCAGACTTCTCGGTCGAGCAGCAGATCATGATCATAAAGAAGTAACCACCGACCATGGGCCAGTGTCTTTTAGGGCTCTTCTCCTCCTGCTCATTTTGGAGTTTACGTATGTGCCTTTGGAGCCAGTTCAGAAGAGGGCTAAGTACCCTCTCATGATGATTCCCTGGTGGTTGCCTTTCCCATGGCTGAGGCCATGTTGGGACTGGCCTTGGAGTCTTGGCAGCATCCAGCATCCTTCCTGGCACCCTCCACCCATATGGTTCACAACTAAGAACCCTTTTGGGATTCTTGGGCCACCCTTCAGCTGGAAGGTTGGTCTTGGATTTGACGTTTTGGACACCCGATGGCCAAAAGGGACGTGGACAAGCCCTCCAACAAAGAGTCTAAGAAGGGATGTGGATAAGCCACCCCGACAGAGTCTAAGAAGCTTGACAACACAGTCAAGAAGGCCCATACCGTTTCTTCTGTTGGTCTCTGCCAGATGAGTTACACTATCCTGATGGCCAGTTTTGGTCACTACCTGATGGGAGTGCTGGATGAACTCCTCCTCACCTTCTTGCCGACAAGTAGTTACCAGTGAAGTTATCGAGAGACCATGGTTGGTGTGCCGGCTGAACGCCAGTAGGGCTTTGGACCTGAGCAATTCTTGTGCCCATGCCATGGAAACAGCCGTTGCGATGCATTGCAGGACCTAGCTGCAGCTGTCCACATTCACGCCAGATAACCCAGCACAGGCTGGCTGATGTCCCATTCCTAGGCATTGACCTATTTGACCCTGGAGTGGAGGGACATCTCACCAGGATTGAGAAGTCCTACGCCACCCTAGATTCTGTGGCATCATCCCAAAAGAACCCTAAGGCTCAAATGCGTATGAAAACAACCTTCCAATATCTGTCCTTTCAGACACAGCAGCCTTGGCACCAGCCCTAGTAGTGGCAATACCAGGCCTGGTGTTCGATAGCCAAGTTCCGCACCAGCGGACAAAAAGTGGTGGGGGTAGGGGAAGTGGTGTCCCTCCAGCCCCAGTGGCTGGTTTCTTCTCCAAAGCTGCCCAGTCATGGGTCTCAGTGGGGGGGGGGAGGGGTTATCCTCACACCTGTCTAGCCCGTGACCTAGCTCCCAGTGAATGGTTGGCTGCACCACTTCTGGCCACGTTGCTCCATCATTACTACAGATGAGAGGGTACTGGAGGTGGTAGGTAGAGTGTTTCCTCTAGACTTCGAGGCTCTCCTGCCTAACCAACCTTCACTCCTCGGGAGTCCTCAGTGCCACAGGACATGTTTTCTGCCCTCAGGGAGGATGTTGGTTAGCTCCTTGCAAAAGGAGCAATAGCCCATGTCCCAGGCACCCTGGCAAGTTAGGGGTACATGTTCAGGTACTTTTTGGTCCCGAAACAGATGGGTCTGGTGCCCCATTCTGGATTTTCATTACCTGAACCAGGTTATGCAGAAGAGCAAGTTCCAGATGGAACTCTGAGCCACATTACACATCCCTGCGGCAGGGCCTATGGTTCTACCTGGATCTTTAGGACACATACTTCCACATTCCAGTCCCACTGGCAGTACCTCCAGTTCCACACAGAGGGGTTAATTATCAGTTCAGAGTTATGCCCTTCAGCCTCTTGTCCATGCCCAGGGTCTTCACCAAGTGCATATGGGTGTATCCCTGCCTGGAAGACTGGCTGATACAGCTGTATAAGAGCCATAGAGCAGTCCAGAGTTCTGGCCCTCCTGACCTGCAGAGACTTGGGCCTGTTAGTTAAACCGCTATCGCCATATGCTGACAGGCATTCTCCTAACACCCCTCCTGCCCAGTTAACGTCTCCACACAACTCTCCTGCCCATAACTTCTCCGAGACTGCTCTTGCACATTTTGTACCCACCCCACCCACAGCCTACCTTGGCTCATCAGGTCTCCCAGATCTGTCTGGTTTAAGACAGTGGCACAATCTAATCTGGTTGGCGGCATGAAGTCTGCACAGTCTGCTTTTCTAGTGAACTTCTTTTTTCATGGCATTAGATTGCCATTTTTTTCTGTGGCAATTTCCTAACACCTACAGCCCACAACTTCTTCTAAACACCCTCCTGCCCATAACTTCTCCTAACACCTCCTGTCCATAACTTCTTCAAAACCCTCCTGCACATTTCTTAATTGTGTGTGTGGCAGCTAAAAGAGAACTAGTGCCAGTGTTCATGACTGGATAACAGTGGGGTGACTAAAAAGCTCCCCCATTGCCACCTACAATTACCTTGGCTCAGCAGGTCTCCCAATCTGTCTGGTGTGTGGCACAATCAGGTGGTGCCTTGGTGGAATTATGAGCATGCGGCTGCCACACTGCAGTCTTCCTTTTTCTGTTTGTACTTCTTTTTTCATGGCATGCCATGTTTTCTGTGGCAATATCTTCCCCTAACACCCTCCTGCCCATAACTTCTCGTAACACCACCCCTGCCCATAACTTCTCCCATAACCCAACACCTCTCCCTTTTGCACTTTTCTTACCTGTTTTGTGTGTGTACTGTTGATGACAATAGAAGCTGCTGTTGCAGACAGACTGTGGAAAGAGCAGAATGGGTTAGGTAACTATATTGACAATATAATCTCAGACTGTCCCCCCACTAAAAAAAAACAAAACACAGGGACTGTATTGGGGCCATAATAGTTTACGCCCCCCACCCCACCTGATCATCTGCACTTGTTAGACTGTGATCCTCTACCACCAAAATCAAAATGATATTAAATTTAGCAGAATGGGGTAATGAGCACCCACTCACCACCTAGGCCAGTCCCTGGGACATTGAAGTCTTGATCCATTCCCCTGAATGGGACCCCCACCAAATGTAGCATTGACCTCAAGGGGCTAAATTTAAAAATTGTATTGCAACCCCCCCCCCAAAAAAAAAACCAACCATTGTTGGAACAAAACATTTTGATACTTATCTTCTAATCCTGTGCCCAAGTTCCTCCATCGTCCTGTCTCTGGGTCAGTGTCAGTCACTCAGATTGTCTCTGAAACAAAAAAAAAACAAAAACTATTAAAGACAATTTATTAAAACATTTTAAAATTTCAAATAATTATTTCCTGCGCAGTCTTATGGCCTTAAATTTAAGTGCTGATGAGGGTCACAGTCTTCAAGTTCAGCTCCTTCTTGGGAAATCCGCATAGCTCACAGTGTCTGCCTTTAGGGAACATCTACCTTTTGTTTTTATTTTGTTTTGTACAAAAAACCCTCTTTCACATGCCACTGATGTAACTGGTGACACAAGTAAAATCTTGGCCAATGTGACAAAATCTGGGAAAACATCTGAATAGTTATCGGTTAAGTCTTGGCAGCCGCTACTGAGCAAAGTCTGTCCTTTTTAGATTTCGGAACAAGTTTGAATTGTCCGTAATCTTTCTCAGCCCTGTTTCGGTCAGTAAGTTCTGACAGTGTTTCTTCTTTGAAGGTTGTGTCTTGGAAATAAGTGCAAACATCCTTGAGTTCCTGCAGTCCATGGTCCATTATGTTGGAGTCATCTGGGTGGAGACTCTTTGGATTTAGAAGAACATTTAAGTTATGCAGCAGTTGCACTGAAGTTGCCTCAAATCTTTTGTGAATGTTTTCAGTGAGTTGCGTCAGATATCCCTGAGTTGCCGTCTGGAACTGCATTCACAATGATGGCTTGTCATTCACTTTTTGATCCTGCCACATGCCAGGATGTTGGTAGAGTACCTGAAATGTGTTCTGTAGCTCTACCCCATTCTTCTCTTTAAACTGCTGCAGTCTAGTAACTGTGGCTTCTATCACGCTGCTGGTCACGGAAATGTCAACACTGTCCCGTTGCATGACTAAAGACAGTTTATTTACCACATCTGAGACATTCATGAAAAAAGAAGTACATTAGATAAAGCAGACTGATTTCAGTTTTGTGTGAAGACCCTTTGCTTCTGCCGCACATTTCGCTTCATCATGCTCTAGGGCTTGTAAAAGTGCAGGGTATGATCTGTGAATTACTTGAACTGCAGCATGCAATGACAGCCACCGAAAACTTGCAGGTTCTTTTAGGGACAGATATCTGTTATTTTTCATCACTGAGAGTTTCCTGGATGAAACGCAAGGCATTGTACCATACTGCAGAGTTGCTGTAGTATCTGTACACATTTTTGATGGTTACTTGATATTCATTGAATACAGGGTTGTCCCAACATGCTTGACCTGCTGCCACTGCCAGTCTGTGGGTAAAACAATGAATCTGAATCAGCCTTGGGTTAACTTGCTGTCTTAATTTTGCACCCACCCCATTGTGCATTCCAGTCAAGATGCTGGCAATGTCATTTGCTAATGTGGTGAGCTTGATAGTGTCAACTGCATTAGCAGAACAAACACTTAATTCTGCCACAGTTATGTCTGCCCTCCCATCGGGTATTGCAGTACAGTCAATGAAATGAATTTTGGCCTGTGCTTTGTGTATGCACTTCACATAAATCGGCTGGTCAAGCTGGCCCCCCTCTTTTTTCCGAAGTAGATGTCTTCAATTTCCTCAAGTATACACTACCGCTTCTACACAATAATCCTTGGGGTATCCCACAAAAAGGCTCATATCCAGTTCCATATTTCATAAGCCCCCAACTCCACTCTTGGCAGTACAGAGCCCCCCTATGCCTGTCCATTAAGCTGATATTATTTGGCAATTTATCTAACCACACAGCAGGCTCAAGACCCTCTAAACACTGGACCCCAATCAAGAAGAGAAAATCTCTGGCTATTCCTTCCTCTATCACTTGAAGCCCTCATTAAATTAATTCACTTCCTGCTGATCTGTGCTGGCACTGTTGAAACCAATCCTGGACCCACAGAAAGCTCTATCTCCCAGCCGACTTGACCTCCATAAAAGGCCTGAGTTTTCTTCATATCAACGCCTGCAGCCTCCTAAAAAGTTCTCATTAATACAGGCCTGGGTTGCACACACCTTACCTGACTTTCTGGTAATCTCCAAACATGGCTCAAATCTGCAACAAATGACAGAGAAATAAATCTTCCCAACTATCAGCTCTTCAGATCTGATCGCCCATCCAGGGTTGTGGAGTGGCCATTTATGTTAAAGCAAATATCTCGCATCCAGCCTCAATATTACATCACAGCCAAAGGAATTAATGCTTATCCTTAAAATATCTCTTCCCAATATGTCAGCTTTTCAATTGATTGGTTGCTATAGGCCCCCTCAGCAGGCCTAAAACTCCTATCACACCTGGACACTATAATTAAATTAGGCCCAGAAGACACCATCATTTTAAATGACCTGAATTTATTGTAGCCAGCCAATGCCGTTGCTTTCTCAGTATCCTTTTGTGACACTCATGGCTTCACTCAATTAAAGAACCAACAAGGATTAACCCAAAAACCAAAAATAACAGCACACTTCTGGACATTATGCTGGTCAATAAGCCTCACCTGTATTCTCATGCTGGAGTGCTATTTAGTGACATAAGCGATCATTGTCCCATAGCTGGTATAAGATCTTCATTCAAGCCATCCAACCCAGCAAAATTTCTCTCAAGAAGGTCTAAAAAGAACCTTAATATCACAGGATACCTCCATGATTTGTGTCACACCACGCGCTGGCAAGATTTCTATCTCACAGCTTCAGTAGAGATAGCTCTACAAGTCTTAAATGACATTATCACTAGTGCCCTCAACATACATGCACCTCTCTCCAGTGTCAGAACCAAGCTCAAAACCTGTCGATGGTTCTCTGCTGACCTTAAATCCGCATTGCTTGCTAGGGACAAGCTCTGGAAAAAGGCAAGAAAGACCAAAGACCCAAATGATTGGCTTCAATTCAGAAAAGCCAGAAACTCATGCACAAAAAAAGTGAGAAATGCCAAGACTGCCTCCTACCATAACCCTGCCAGATTCTGGGGGACCATAAAGGGGATCCTAGGACAAGATTCTACACCTATCTTACCACCCAAAGTGCACCTAAACAATGTGGATATCACTAACAAGCAAGAAATCTTGAATGCCTTCAACAACCATTTCACTACAGCCGGCCTAGCATTCAACTCCTCTCCAGCAAATCTATTATGGTCACAATTAAACTTCCAGACTACTGAGGCACATAAGGCCACTTCCACTTTTCCTTTAAGCCTATACTTTTAAAACAAGTAGAAGACCTACTACTCCATTTGGATACAACTAAAAGCGAGGTGCAGACTCTCTGGACCCCTATTTTCTAAAAATTGCTCTGCCTTAGCAGCCCCTAACTCACCTTTCAGTTTGTCACTAGCCACTGGATCTATTCCTGCAATTTGGAAAACAGCTCAAGTGTTTCCTCTACTCAAGGCAGGTGACCCCATGGACCTCAATAACTATAGGCCCATATCCATCTTACCAGTATTGTCCAAAATGCTTGAAAAACTAGTGAACAGCCAATTATGCCTATCTTGACACCAATAATCTGCTTAATCCAGCTCAATCTGGTTTTAGATCCATGCACAGCACCATCTCTGCCTTAGCAAAAGTCACTAATGATTGGCAGACTGATTTAGACAAAAGAATAATATCTGTGCTGTATTTCTGGATTTAAGTAAAGCCTTTGATACTGTGGACCATGAACTACTAACCTCCTCTCTACACCATAGGCCTCGACTCAGTCTCTCTCTCAATGGTTCAGATGCTACCTCTGGTAGACTACAGCATGTAAAAAATGAAGGTGACCTGTCTACCTCAAACCACTCCTAAGAGGTGTACCACAAGGTTCCATCCTGGGCCCTATCCTCTTTGCCATTTATATCAATAATATTGATTCCAACCTCACCAAATCTAATATTCACCTTTTGCAGATGATACTGTCCTATATGTCAGTAGTCCTACACCATCAAAAGCCTGTGAACTTTTTACAATCTGAGTTCTCCTTGCTGCAGCACAAACTACTAGAAAAGAAACTCCTACTGAATGCCAAGAAAATGAAAGCCATGTTCTTCTCCTCCAAGAGCTTCTCCTCCACTCTCACATAAACACCCTTCCCCAATTATCTACCATCCTTGGTGAAAGTTTGGACTATGTGGATAAATTTAAATATCTTGGGGTTTGGATTGACAATAAACTTGACTACACTAGCCACATTGAAGAACTCCTGAAGAAGCTCAGGCAGAGACTTGGCCTATTCTACAGAATAAAACATTACCTAACCAGAGATTCTAAACAAAGATTAATCCTGGCATCATTCCTATCCCTCATTGATTATGCTGATTTCCTGTATAGTCACTGCTCCTTTTCCCACTTAAACAAGCTGGATACCTTGTATCATAGAGCTCTTAGATTCATTACAGACCTTCCTTTCAGCACCCACCATTGCTCTCTCTATACTGCAGTCGGCTGGACATCCCTACATCATAGAAGAAACAAAAATGCTGCTCTATGGATCTACAAAGCTCTAACAAACAAATTACCATCCTACATTTCAGATTGTTTTACAAGGTCATATCCAGACCATATGACCTAAGGAACAACAAACTCATCATGCTGAAGATACCTATTACCTGTACTCGGCATGGGAGGGCAGCAATCAGCTACTCTCTAGCACTTATTTGGAACTCTCTTCAAAAGATCCTGAAGTTGAATACACTCATTCCATTAACATCCTTCAAAAGCTATACACTAGTCTCTTTCCAGAGCCATGCAACTGTTTTCACAAGGCCTAGTCCTACCACAACCCACTTTTTTCTCCCACACCCTTTTTTCCTCACACTTCCACCCTTAATTTGTTTTGTAGCCTTCACCCACTTAACTCATACCTGTCCTTATTCCCAGAATCCCACCTCCCGCTTAATCTTTCATTACTGTCTTATTTTGCTCCTTTTTATTATGACCCAGTTTCTTTGGCTCATTGCCTTGTATATATGTGAATGTTCTTGCTTTTTGTTCATTTATAATGTCCTTGTATTCAATCTATATCTTGTATTTGTGTAAAAAATTGTACCTTTATATTGTTATGACCAATCAGGTCCATCTTGTAAATGAGCTATGCTCAATGATGCTCGCCTGAATAAATAAAGATTTTGATTGATTGATTTTTTTTTTATAAATGTTCAGTTTTTTGTGAATGGTTAAATTCGTGGTTTCATCCACTGTTACCCCAGGAAACTGAGAACCTGCTAAGTGAGCTTTGATTTCTTCCTGTAGAATTTCATTTATGGAGTCGAGCATGTCATATCTTGCATCCCAACCAGAGTAGATTGTGCCACTGTCTTGCAAGGCTGGACAGCCATTTCGTTTCTGTGGATTGACACACACACCAACATCAGTGTCAGTCCTCAAGCAACAGACGCGGCCAACCTGTGCCTCGGCCCAAAAGATTCCATTCCTCACCAGTAGAGCTATCAGTGTTTCAGACTGGTTGAGTGATTGCCCTTGTCTGGTAAGGCAGTACATTGTCATTAACTGAGCAACTTTACTGTCATCCTTTGCCTCAGGACCCGAGACTTGCTTCTCAAATGCCACTGGCAGAGATCGTTTTTCTGCTGTTTTTTTTTTCCAGTGTGCACCAGCAAATGTTCTCAGTCTCTTTCATGTCTGTAGAAAGCAGACACTTGCAGATTGGTTGTGGCAAATGGATTGTTTTTGCCACCTGTTTTTACACCAACTGCACTTCCCAACAGTATTCCCCTCTACTTCCTCCTTTATAAGCCATGGAAATAACTTTGTCCAGCTGTCCCTCCACAACCTTAATTTCTTGTTGCTTTTAGCAGATGCAGTCTGTTAAGACTGATCATTTTCAGTTTCAACATTCACAGTGTCAACAGTCTCCTGATGTGCTTAAGTCGCACGTAGAGGATGATGTGGTTGTTTGTTCCTTATCCTTTGGTGTGGAGGAGTCTCCTCCACCAAAATAATCAGTAAGGCTTTGTTGAGACATGCAGTGTGCCGCTCATAAGACTTACCTCGCCCAGCTTCTTCACTCTCCTCCTCCTCCTTTCCTGGCTGCAGTGCTGCATGCAATCCGCTGACTTGGCCCTGCACAAAAGCCAAAGAAACACAGTAAACCCTAAGCTCACTAAACCGTCATCCAGAAATAATTGTGATGTCCTAACTGCCTAAAATAATTTCTAATTTGAACATTTGTTTGAAACATTTCTAGTCACAGAGATGAGCCCTATTGGCATAATTAGAGGAGGCTCCACGGTCCAAGATAACATTATACAATTTTGTAGTAGTCATCAGTTTGTGAAACAAAAGAGTTCTTATACAGAGTGTTACATAACTCAGTGTAGTAGTAGTACAAATCACCAAAAGGTGGCAGTGCCAACTTGTATATCATAATTATTCCAAGGACACAGGTGTCCTGGCATCTTACAAGAAATACACAGAAAATACATATGCGAAAATATGTATTAGCAAGCAAAGTGTATTACAACAATATGCGTACATATCCTGACATCTACTCTTATATGGTAGATGCCCTTAGCCCTATATGTTAGTATAACATATGCCTAAGCGCTAGCTGTCTACGGTATACCTTTGAGGGTACCAATAAGGGTGCAGGGACCTCGTGTAACAGGTTAGAGTCCCATTTTGGTTTTACTTTGGCCATGTCTGTGTTATTTTAAGAGCTTGTTATGAGGTCTGAGTCGGCTTACTGGACGGCTTTTTATTTATCTGGCACAGGAGTCAGGAGCTAGAGTCCTATGCAGCCATTAGGGTTGGAGCCTACACCGGAAGTCCGCCATCAAACTTTTCCAAGTATTCGCTAATGCTGCTGCTTCTTTAAGTTTAACTTTCTTTTATGCCACTGCTGAAAGACAAGGAACTGCTGTTCCTTTATTGTCGGTGCAACAACATTAAGATTTATAGACCATGATCACCACATTTGTATCCATTGCTTCAGTACAAACCACAACATTAAAGACTGCTCAGTTTTCCAGAGCTTTAACTAGGCAACCCAGAGAGGTTACAAGAAAGCTTTAGAGCTTCTTCTAAAGTTACAAGAAATGGAGCAGTAGGTTATGGCGAGGGTGGCTTTACTGTCGTCAACTGTTTCTGTTCCCGGTTTACCGCTGGCCTGTTGATCCCTGGTGTTGACGGTGACCATCACTGAATCATCGAAGGAAAAGGATGAGTCTTTGAAATAGGTGGAAAAACTGCTATTCTGAAAAGGACAAGCACCAGAAAGATGAGAATGCTTTTCCAGATTGTTTTATTCACCTATTAGATGTGGTAAGTCTGCAGATAAAGATGGGTCCCAGGCTGCGACTGTGGGGCCTGCCACCTCCTGACTGTCTCTCGGACACACAGGTCTGGGTCCATCATCTGCTTCTCCTCCCCACCCAGGGATTCTCAGCCAGTTCCCCTGCCAGGCACTGTCCCATCAACTGCTCAGCCGTCGAACCCCATCCGCTTCCGGTGATGCACAGGCATTGTATCAAACAGTGTCAGAGCAGTTTTGGCATCTGCTGCCACTCCCACCATCGACGCCTGCTCCACTGGCACCTTTAACTGGCCATCACTGACATTACCATTGATGCTGCCATTCTGTGTGCCAGGGCCCAGAACAACTGCCGTCGATAGGATTCCCATCATTGGCTCCTCCTCATTTGTCTTCCTGTCTTGTTGACACTCAGCCAATGTTGGTCACTGTCGATGAAGGTCTGGAATATAATCCAAAACAGTGGTTGTAATTGTTTTGCAGCCACTAGTCAGTAGGCTTACTTATAGTGAAAAGCTGCTAGTCCACAAACGTTTCTACTTGCCCAGCTGGTGCACTTACGGGAATATTACTTTCTTCAGTACAAGCCCACAGGGCTACTTAAATGAAAATGTTACTAGCCCAATAAAAAAATCTGCCAGCATTTGGCTAGTGCCAATTTCGACCTCTACAGAATATATGGAGGAGGAGGAACCCATGGATGAGGAGGAAAACGTCATAGCTGTGGTTGGCTCAAGCTCCACTCTGTCCTCTTGCTCAGAGGGGTGGATCCCCGCGCCCGGAAGATGCCTTCTTTAATGCCTTCCAGAAACAGGTTCAGGTTAAACTGGGGTTCCACGCTGAAGATCAGGACTCTCAAAATTCTTTTGAGTTCTTGGAGGTTTCAACCAATCCTACTATGATTATTCCTCCTGTGCATTCTGCACTTGAGAATGCACTTTGGTAGCCTGGCATAGGCCTGCTCAACTGTCTGCAGTTCCCAGGAATGTAGATAAAACAATATCCGGCCCTTACTGCAAAGCTGTATTATTCTTCGCAGTTTGAAACTGACCCTGTTGTAATTATTGCTGCTTATGACAGATCCAAGGCTCCAAAGCACATGTGCGGTCTTTCTCCAGACAAGTAGTTGAGGAAGCTGGATGTGGTAGGGAAGAGAACTTCTGCTTCTGCTTCCCTGGGCCTAAGAATTGCTAACTAGCAGGCATATACTATTAAATATCAGAACTGCTTTTGAAAGACAGTGGCCACCCTGGCTGAAAAATTGCCAGGGGCCAAGGCCAAATGCCAGTGCAGAAAACTATAGCTAATGGCCAGGTAGCTGTGAAGCACCTGCTCAGATCGACCTCTGATGCTGCAACCTGGGATTTGGCCCATCAACACTCTTGGTTTAGGGTAGCTGGCTTTTTCTCTGATGTGCAACAATTTGTGATGAATTTTCGTTTCAGGGGAAGCAATTGTTCAGCAATGACGTTGAAAGTGCCTTAAGGGATATACAGTCTTATAGAAAGACTTAGACTAGAAAGACATGGATCCCTTCATACTTTGAATCTCAAGTCCCGGGAAGGGGTCTTGATTCTTTTTGCAGGCCACTATTCCCGTGCAGGTCTCCGGTTTTGGTTTTCAGAGACCTTAGTCTTCCACGTTCCAGGCTACAAACTTGCCCCTAGGCCAGATTTACAAAAGGTCAAACCGTAACCACCACCCCTGTATCCCCGGCACATTCTCACTCCCCTCTTCTTCCTCCAGTCTCACTGCCTCAGGATGTTCTGGTAGGGGGCCGCATCTCCCTAATTCTGCTGAAGTGGAGGGACTATAACTACAGATGCTTGGCTACTGGAGGTGGTTCAGCACGTGTTGCTTTAGAGCTCCTTGCTGTTCCTCCAGATCTTCCATCAAGGGTATTTCTTGCATCTGCATCAGGCCACACTTATGGAACTATTGACTCCAGGCACTAGGACCACACGGAAACAAGGGGCCGCCCACGACGATATCCAACGCAGACTAATTCCTTCCGTATAAACATGGGCGGCCCCACGTCCTCCTCAGTTCTTTTCCCACCGTCGACCATCACACGTTGGACTCCACGAAGAAACTGCCACTTCAGCTGACTGCCAGATTTCTTCCTTAGTTGATTTTCCACAAAAACGGCGTGTCTTTGCATATGAATCCTACATTTCTTCCAAAGGTGGTGTCTGAGTTTACCTTAAATCAAACCATCCACCTGCCTGTCTCTTATCCAGAGCATACCAGTCCAGGGAAAGTACTGCTGCACAATTTTAGATGTGCATAGAATTGTGTGTTACAGCACACACTGTATGAAGGACTGCAGAAAGTCCTTGCAACTGTTTGTTTCTTTCGCCCCTGGGGAAAGAAGGCGTTCCAGTTTCAAAATGGTGCCTGTCCAAATGGTTGACCAGCTGTATTACTTTTTATTATAGGAAGTACGGTAAGGAACTTCCTGCCATTCGTGGTCATTCAGCTAGTGGCATGGCCACTTCAGTTGCTTGTTTCAGGAATGTTTCAGCTGCAGAGATCTGCGCTGCTGTGACTTGGGAGTACAGTCCACGCTTTCAATAAACACTACAGTCTGGACATTGCCTCTCGAGGACGGGCAGGCTTCGGCCTGGCTGTGCTTCAAGGCCTCCTGTCTTAGGTCTATAACCACCAGCCACCCAGACTGGTTCTCTGTCAGAACTGCTTGGGACTCGTTCCACTGGTGTGGCCTGATGCAAGAGATATCCTCAATGGAAGATAGTACAGTTATGTAAGAACTTACCATAACAGTAGATCAGGCCATGCCGCCACCCCCCTTTGGCCTTAGGGCTTTTCTGTGCCTCTGTCTGTCTTCAGGATGGTTCACCTTCTGTTTCACCACTATTTTATGGCGGGAACCTCTTGCTCCCCTCAGTTTCCCAGCAGGAGATCTCTATATATGGTTTCCAGCAGGAGAACTGAAGAGGGCATGGGGCCTCCCACGTTTATATGGATGGACATTGCCTGTGTCTGACATCGTCATGGGCAGTCCCTTGCAGACTGCTATCTAGAAAAGTTTCTGTGTGGTCTTGGTACCTGACGGCTATAGTTCCATAGGTGTGGCCTGATGCAAGAGATCCTCTCAAATCTACAGTTACGGTAAGTTCTTAATGTAACTGTACTTTACCAGGGATTTAAGGCCAGTACTAAACCTTTGGGGACTGAACCGTTTCATACAATGCAGAAAGTTAAGAATGGCCTTCCTGCAGTCCCTCCTGCCCCTACTTTTAAAGGGGGATTGAATGGTTGCATTAGAGGTGAAGGATGCATACCTTCATGTGAAAATTGGAAAGTTGCACAGAAAATATCTGTATTAGACAGGTGTACTGGCCTAATCTTTGGATTTATGATGCAGAGGTTGGTATCTCTGCAGATTCCTGTGAGGCTAGACCTCATCTTTCAGAATTTGCTTCTTCACCCTGATAAAATTGGTGTATGGCCCTCGAGGGGCCCTGTTTCTGATTTTTGATGTTGTGGCCCTCCAAGCCACATAGCTCGCCTAGAATGCTCGATTTACAATTCCAAGGTGTTGTTTTCTACATTTATTGCCATGCCAAGTTGGATGGAACAACTTGGAAAATCCAAAATGGCCAACAAAATCCCATATGGCAGCCATATCGCTAGTAAATACTTGATTCGCTAATAATTTCCAAACTCCTAGCTTTCAAGATGCCAATTATCAATAGTTCACAAACATCTATATATTGAGCATTTATTCATGAACATTTATGACATCTATATATTGCTTTGAGGCCCCCTGTTAGACACAGGACCAATGCACACATTAGTACTACATAAAACAATTGAATTCATGAGGCAATTTAGTGATAAAAGTTTGAAATACATACAGTAATGCTTAAAATCTAAATGTTGTATGTGCTGATTTGTTGTTTAGAATTAAATCATTTTATCAACGATTTGACCCAACACTGTGAATATTTTGGGTCAACAGTACATCTTGGTTGTAATGTCCAGTTTTGAAGTCATTATATTGGAGTCCACACTGGATCTGAACTGTCACATTCACTCCCGAAGCTTGAAGATCCATCTGCAGAAGTTTGTTCATTGGCTGTTGATGTGTCGTTTTCAGTGTCGTCATCTCCTATACAGTCAGTCATTGGCGCTGTGGTTGAAGGTTTTTGTTTGGTCTTCTGTGTGTGTCTTTGAGGTGTTGACTCACCTTCGTCGTCTGCCTCCTCTCCGTCAGCTGCACATCGTCGGCCGGCTAACCTTTCACCCTTTCTTCAGTGACTTAGGACATCAAGTTACTGAAACCCAGTGAACCACACAGGTTTCAGCGTTTCATCCTCTGGTTTTCATCCTGACAAACAAGGGTCAACTTTCGAGGTTTCTGGCTCTGTGCAGTGGCGCCAATAGTAGGCTATGAGATTTACTCTCTTTACGTGCTGACATAGGCTCGCTGGGTCTGGTAGAATCGTTTGCGTAGTCTTCACTTTCAGGTTATTGTATTGCCTTACTCGTGTGTTAACCAGCTCCTCTCCTCCTGTACCTTTGTACACGCAGTGTTGAATGAAGGTCTGGATGTTTTGTTCAGTGTCTTGTGAAGCATATGTGCTTTCCCCAAGCTCTGAAAGGAGATTTATTTCTTCTTCAGCCCTGTGTGAACATTGAAAGACTAATTTCTTTGATACCTTGTAGAAGTAACTCGCTGGCTCACATCCTAGAGACAGCGTGGTATGCTGGCAAATTGAGACTTGCATCATGTCCAGTGTGATCGTATATAGATCCTATATTTACAAATGCATCTGGGTTGATTTGGAGCATCCGTGGTGAATCTGGAAGGGTCTTTGTAAAAGCGTAAACCATCAGGACGAGGATGTCTATCTTTGGCTTGGATGACAACTGGGCCTTTCACAAGAGCACAGTGCAGCACTATCCTCATATCTGCCTCCTCATGGTTGCAGGAAGACAGGAATTCTTCTGAATCTGGGTATATAGTATACGTGCTTCTGCCATTGCTGATAGTAAGCGGGTATCGTAAGTTTCTTCTGACATTCTCTTGTCTAACATACTCACTGAAGCACTGTATGAGATCTGTTTTGTTGTCATTGTTGTAAAGGTACTGCTGATGCACCTTTCCCTTCGGAATCTCTTGTGAATCTGATCCCATGTGAAGTCGCATTCCTCCTGTTCCTACCACTCGCTCAGCTCGTTCTTGCTGTTTCACCGAGAACTCCTGATCATCCTTATAATTATCAAAAATGACGATGACTTCCGCTGGGTTTGCTGTAAATGCGACAAGAAGTGCTTTCCGAAGGATGTCCCATGTACGCTGTGCAGGAACTGCTCTGACCATTGCCATAGTGTTGTACTGTATACGTACACTGAGCGTAATGGAGGAGGGGAAGAACTTCGAGCTTCTGTTTCATCGATGAGATAATTTCTTAAAACATGTTTGGTATTAGGTTTGTAGAGGTTTCTGTCTGGAGTTGCTGTTGCAAGAGGATATATTGTGAGCGGATGGGAAAATGCATCTTTCTTGTCAGAGCACTTTGCAACAATGATACCGAGAGCCTGACGGTCTTCTTTCAAGACTGATTCCACTTTGGGTTTCTTTTTCTTCTTGTCCATTCCTGTGGAAATTCTGCTGCGTTTAATGGGCTTGAAGAAACCAACTTTTCTTGATAGGAGGCGGTCATTTATAAATGTACTCAACATAACTTCCCCTGTAGCCCTTTACTTCAAAAAGCCCTCTACTATTGCCAGCAGTATTTCAGTGCCCGTTGCAATGTGTCGTGCTACACTCTGACATGGATCTGAATATACGTGAAGTTTCTTCACTAGCTTTTTCACTTGACCATCATGTATGTTCATGGCACCGTATGTCAACTCATTGTGTGTGGCCGATGTTTTCAGAAGCATCTTCTCTTTCAGTGACAAACTAATTTTAGCGAGTTTGTGGGAATTCAGAACAGTTGCCAGCAGCTTTCTGAGACGTACTATAACTGCCTCTCATGGGTCCACCCCACATCTTGACCTCGCTATTGATTGAGACCTCAGTCACTTGGTCACCAGGTATCATGAAGAACGCCACACTGGACAGACTAGCCCCAATGCCATATTCCTGCAGTTCACTGTATGCGTTCTCATTGATGGTTTTCAGATTGATGAGGTCTGCATGATGCCACGTCAAATACCAAGAGTAGTTTCGATGGTTGAATGCAAACAGTAAAGGTGAACTATCTCATTGAGCCTGCAGATGCAAGTTCAGATTCTTGTCTCTGTATGCGGTGACTTGGGCGAGAAGAGAGCTGGTGTCACTAATGTAGCTGTCACCCACTGCCCCATGGTGCCAGAGGTTTCCAGCATCCGTGACTGCACTTTAGGGAAAGATTCATCCAAGAGGACGAGATTCAGGGATTCTGCCGATACAGATCTTCTCATGTTAATGAGCTTTTCTCGTAGTCCGTCAGTTAGTGAGCCGTGAATCTTGGATCCCATGAATCGTAGGAGAGCGTCGAGGGACTGTTTATGTAACCTTATTGATTTGTAATAGTGGCATCCTTCCAAGGCCTGGTCAACAGATCCATCCACTATTATCCCTACCTGAACCCACCAGTCACGAAGTCCCTTAGCACTGTATCGCTTGTAGAGGATCTTCTGCCTCACCATCAGTTCATGAGATCCTCCCATCAAATTAACCACTTTTGTATATTTTTCTTCTTTCCACATTATTTGTGCAATCTTGCAGAAAACTGCATGATCACTATGGCTGAAGATGTGGTCAATTTTTAGGTCATCCGTTAGATCCATGAGAAAGTCAAGGTAATATTTGCAAACTGCATCATCTGGTTCATGTGGTATAATGGGCAGGAAATCTGTTTCAGATTTGAAGGTAGTGGTCGATGTTGCTTTTTTATTGAAAGCTGTCCATGATCCTAGGACTGGAAGAGATTCATCTTCTCTGGAAGATTCTGTGCTTGCTGCTAGAGCCCAAATACAGTCTTTGCTCAAACGAAGATCAAGCTCTGTCCTCCTTTCATACTCATCGTAGGATGGGACAATTGGTGGGGGGTTTCTCTTTCCTATTTTGTAATCCCCATAGTCAGTAGGTTCTGAGCTCTCAAAGGTTTCCTGGACTTCTCTTGTTGAGCTGCTTGGAATGTTCTGTTCTTGTACTGGCAAATCGCAGATGACAGCAGGACGTGAAATTCAGGGTACATAAATCGTTGAGTTAGTGTCATGTGTTGTTGAGACTCCTGTTAATGTCTGTTGCTTACCATCTGAGTTATCCATTGTGACATGAGTTGGCTGTCCAGGCGGAATCGTGTGCGGTGCTTTTTATTTTCTCAGATTTACTATCATGGGTCAATTTCTTGTTTTGTCAGCTGACGTCTGTGTAAGAAATACCGGCCCCCAAATGATGTAGAAGATTGACTGCTTCTTTCCTTTCGGTGAGACGATGAATGACCATGGATAGAACTATCGACTGGAGAATGTTCTCCGGTAATGAGGCATTGCTGGTCACTAGCAAGGGACCATATCTTGGTAGCTTGATTTTCTGCTGAGATGGTCGCATAACCTAGAGCATTAATCTTCTTAGAAGGGCTTATAGAGAGAGCTATCACATTGAAGATTTCCGGAATGGGTTCATAATCAAGCCCAGAAAGCAAGTCTTCGTATGCCATAGGAAACTACGGTGACTCAATTTGTCTGTCTTAATTTCTGATTGATCATCTTTGCCAAATGCCTTGGTGATGTCACTATCTCTGAGCCCAGCTCCTCTCAAGGTTGCCAAAGAATAATCAAATGGGTTTACTTTTCTTGAGTGAAGAAAGGGGAGGATTCCCGTGTATCCCCTTCCCTGCAGTAAGACCCATCTCATCTCCGAATTCATTGGTGATAAGATTCTTCAACTGAAATGTGATTTATTCCAGCATCTTGTTCGCATTCATGGAACTCATAGAGGTTATGAAGATCCTCCAGTAACTCTGGGAGTAAATAGCAACATTTCTGCTCAACAACCTTTCTTCTTACGATTTGAAGAAACTCCGTTTCAGCACTCTTTATGTGAATGCTTTCGGATCTGCCTGGTGTGTCTCTCTTGTTTGCTGACGTAGATGAAAGTGTTGTAACACATTGGGTATTTGACATACGCAGCAAAAACGTCAACATTGGCGGTAGCGACCTTCAAACGTTTGGCTGCACCAGACAAAAGAGCATTATTGGAATTTTCATTGTGAAACATGCTTTCGTGCAATGTAATCTTTCCATCTTCAAGTTCAACTCTTTGGAGTTTTTCGTCCACATTTCCTTTTTTTCCTTTCCTTATCACAGATGAAGCAGGTCTCATCCTTCTTAAAATTCCAACGATTTCCTTTTACATTGAGTTACATGGACCGCTTCACTGCTGCTGGATGTCTGTGGGTCAGGTATGCTGGAGAATTCAGCTTCAGAAGATTGATCCGAAGAAAGTTGTTTCGTTGAGTTGATGTTTAATTTCCTTTCACTGGTGAAATTTTGGTGACACCTTGTATGAACAGGTAGGCCTGTTTCTTCAGGGTCGGGGGGAAGTTGGTCACAGGTTTTATTCCATGCGAGGTTGAAGTTTCTGGCATACTTGGAAGTTGGTTTTGTGGCTGACCATTTCTCTGCAAAAGCCTTGATGGTATTCAGCCCATTCTCTCCTGATATTTGTTGCAGTTCTGTATCTCTAATTTGGTTCTCACAAAGAACACACGTCGGCAAATCGGATGAATTGACTAATCCAACAGGTACAGCTAGAGGGCTATCCATGTTTCTGAAACAGAAACTAAAATTAAAAACTAGAAATACAAACTAAACAGGCATACAGTGTTCATGAGCACCCATACAGTCCTGTGAACAAAGTGGCAAATTCTCAGTGTGGACGCAGTTTTGGGTCAGTGGCACAAACAAGCAGATTGATGCGTCATGCATCGTTTATATTTATGTTCAATTATATTAATTTAATGTGTTTATATTAAATGTAATAATAATAATAAGCTCCTCGTTCATGAATCATTGATAATCAGTATCTTGGAAGCTAGGGATTTGGAAATTATTAGCGAATCAAGTATTTACTAGCGATATGGCAGTCATATTGGATTTTGGTGGCCATTTTGGATTTTCTAAGTTGTTCCATCCAACTTGGCATGGCAATAAATGTAGAAAATGACACCTTGGAATTGTAAGTCGGGCATTCCTAGGCCGAGCTATGGGGCCCAGAGGGCCCACAACGTCCAAAATCAGAAAAAGGCCCCCTGAGGGGCCATCCACCAATTATTCTTGGGGGCAACAAGCAAATTCTGAAAGGTAAGGTCTGTCTACACAGGAATCTGCAGAGATACCAACCTCTGCATTGTAAATCGAAAGATTAGCCCAGTACTCCTGTTTGTCATGTTTCAGGGCTCACACTACCAGTTTTGTGTGTTGCCCTTTGGTGTGTGTTCTGCAGTATGTCTCTTTACCCAAGTATTTGTCACGGTAGCAGCAGACACTGTTTCGCACCCGGTGATTGTTCGACCAACTGGGCATACTGGTGAATGAGCCAGAGTCACTCTTTTCCCTCTGCCAGAGGCTACAGTACATAGGGGCCATTCTGGACATGGCTCTTGGTCAGGCATTCCTACCCTCGGTCTCTACCATGGGATTGGTGGTGCAGGCACAGCTGATTATCTCCAGCAATGGTGTTGACCCGATGTCTGCTAAGACTGATCAGTATGGTGGTGGCTGCCATCCTGACTGTCATGCTTGGCCCTCTTCAAAATGAGGATCCTGCAGTGGTTCTTCAGGGTGCAGTAGACACAACACTAGGACAAACTGGAGTGTCTAATACAGGTCATTGCTCTTCTTAATCATTCTCTGCTGTGGTAGTTGGATTGCTCTAACCTAGAGAAGGGGTCCCTATTCCAAAGGCCATTCTCCCTGCTGATGATAACCACGGCGGCCTCAGTTTCTGGCTGTGATGCTCATTTGGCCCCTTCAGAACTCCAGTCTGGCCCTCCTTCAAAGGAATCATCTGTTGGTTCACACAGACAGTATGTTGGTGATGTACCACATCAGTTGACAAGGCGTGGTTTGTTTGTGCACTTTCTGCAGAGAAGTGATGAGAGTTTGGCACTGGACAGTGTGATGACACACATTCCTGTCAGCAGTGTTCCTCCCCAGTACCCTGAATGCCCACTGCCAGATCACCTCACTCAATCTAGTGTGCTCTGCCACGAATGGGAACTCTTGGACTCCACTGTGGACAACATCTTCAAAAAAATGGGCTCTCTGGACAGAGATCTGTTTATGTCTCCATATAGTGCAAAACTGCCGCGTGTCTGCTGGCTCGCTTCAGGTCCTGGAGTTTTTTTTTGGCAAGACGCGGTATCTCTCTCTTGGAAAGGGAGGTTTCTATATGCTCCCATTCCCACTAATTCAGAGGGTTCTGGTCAAACTAAAGGTTGAGCATGCCACCCTGATTCTGATGTCTCTTCATTAGCCCAGACAAATTTGGTTTCTGCTTCTCTAGCAATTGATAGTGGAACCTTCTGTCCTGTTCTCTCCCTCCCCCCACAAAAAAAGGCAGGTCTTCTGGCTCAGGAGCAGTTTGCTCTGGTGCACCCAGATCTTCGATCCCTGTGCCTTCGTGCATTGCTCCTGAGGACAGAGACCCTCCTGCTTTGTGGTTTCCTCGGCGGTGACTGATGTTCTCCTTTTACAGTGTGGTGTACTCTGCATGTCCCGGATCTCTGTATATGCCCTTCCTAAAGTTCTATACTACCTGTTGTCCCTTAAAGACTTAAGACTAAGTATTCCTCTATAAAGGTCCACATGGCTGCTGTGTTAGCTTTTCATGCCCTGACAGGGCAAGACTGTGGCCCAGCTGGAGGTTTGCCCTAGATTCCTAACTTAAGGGGTATTCTCCTTCTGCACCCCCGATCCAAAGTCCAGTTCCGGTGTGAGACTTCAGTTTGGTCCTAGAGGCCCTCACTGTGCCTCCCTTTGAGCCTGAGGCTACTTGTGAACTGTGTGTTCTGTCTTGCACAACACTGTTTCTAGTGGCGATGACGTCTGCTAGACGCATCTCTGGTTGCAGATTCTCTGTTAATTAGTTTTTCACGAGGATAGGGTTATCTTGCATACTAGTCCTCATTTTCATCCAAAAGTTGTGTCTGAAAGAACACTAAATCAGACTGTACACCTTCCAGTTTACTTTTCATCTCCCAGAGATAACGGGGAGCGTTGTTTACATATGCTGGACATCTGTAGGACGCTGCCTTGGTACTTGGGTCCTACAAAGGACTGTAGAAAATCCTCTGAGCTGCTTATTGCTCTTGCCTCCCGAATGGTGGGCTCACTGGTTTCCAAACAGGATTTGTCCAAATGGCTGCTCAGTTGTATTACGTTTTGTTACCAGAAGCGTGGTAAGCAACTTCCTGGTCCTGTTCATGCTTGTTCCACCCACTGGGTGGCTACCTCAGTGGCTTGTTTTCAGAATGTAACCCGCTGCTGACATCTATGCTGCTGCCACTTGGAGTACTGTTCATACATTTACTAAACACTACTGTCTGGTCATCGTCTTGCATAGATGTGCCGGCTTCGGCCTCAGTGTTCTGCAGGGCCTCCTTATTCAGGATCATTAGTTCCTGCTGTCCTTCCTCAGTGCTTGGTGGTACTTCCGAATTGTTCCATGATGTGGCTCAATGGAGGGAAATTTCCTCGAAAGAATAATTCAAACCCTAGGAATCTCTCACTACGTTTAACAGCAGCAGTTATTTCCCTTCATGAGCAGCTCCAGAGCTTTAGAATTTTATGCAGATTATGGAGTTTTTCTTTCGTATTTTTATTGTCCTCTACTTCTGGGGGGATGTTTGCCTATGGTTCCCCCCAGTCAGGTTGTTCTACAGCTCCTGCAGTGCTTCCAAGTCTCTCGCCCTTCCCACTCCACTGATCCTGCACAGCGACTTGCAGCGGGTACGTACCCCACTACCACAGGGCCGGGTACAGGGGGAGCCTTCCGGAATCGGAGCGGCACAGTGCCGCCAGACCGACCCTCATTCTGCACGCTGAGGGATTTTTACAGTTTCTCCCTGTGGAGGTGGTGCCATGACATCCAGGCACAGCGTGCCCGATGTCTGCCGTACTCCGCCCCCTCCTTGCTGCACCGCTCTCTAGTAGTGCCCCCCCCCAGTCATCACCAGGGGGCGCTACAGAGCGGTGGGGCCCTGGATCCCTCCCTGAGATAGAACAGTATGCCGGATGCTCCATCCTATCCCTCCCTGCCAACCTCTGGCGGCCCAGACTTGCATCCGAACCTGGGTCGCCAGCATGGCGCGAGATGTGGCATCCAGCGCCTCAGTCCTCAGTGCCACTGGGCCCAGATTGTGGAGTTTTGGAATTAAATTCAGATTCTGCTGTGGTCACGCTCACCTCAGCCTGCTAACATCAGATTTATTTCTCTGCCTGAAGAGAGCATTCATGCCAAAGTTTTCTCTGCACTTCTGGCTGGCTTACGGTTTGTTTTAAATGTATTAGTTTTAAAGGGAATCCGTAGGTTTCCTTATGAAATTATTGTAAAGGTAACTAAGAGGAATCGGTGTGTAAATTGCTGGGTTACATTTGGAAAATGTTTTCAGCAAGACAGAATAATGCTTTTTAAATAGGGATGTGGAGGCATCCATTTTGTGGACAAGAAGAGTGTTGAGGATGTCATTGCCTCACCAGTGTTAACAGTGTGGAGTGCAGCAGGTGAGAACAGTTTGACTGTGCTGTCAGGGATTCTATTATATTCTGAGGAATACCCAGGATTTTTATGTTTGGAAGGGTGCAAAAAAAGAATCCAGTGCTTCTCTTCATGATAGAACAGGATCCCTGTCTGTAGGAGCAGTTTGTTTTAACCTGCTTAACTGCATACTGTTAGAGCTGGTGAGGTGATGTTGTCATCATCACAGCAGCCTTCCTGTCCACGAAATGGATGCCTCCACACCACAATTTTACATGTATTTTTCTGTCTTACTGAAAATATTTTCTAAATATAACGTAACAATTCACATACTGGATCCTCATAGTAATCTTCACAATAGTGTCATAGGGAATCATACGGATTCCGTTTTAATGTTTTGGTTTATTATCCGATACTCTGCATTAGTTTTAGGGTGTTTGTTTAATTTGCATAAGTTTCCTATTTTTCTCTGGTTCCTAATTGGTTTCCAGGAACTGGAGAAGGCTGTTCTCTAAAGGAACTGCTATTTAACTGTTTAAAAGTAAATTCAAAATAGTTTTTTACATACCCGCTTTTCGGTTTTACTTCAAATTATTCTTGGTTCCATGTTTTGGAAACCAAGATGAACTTTTGTTATATTGTGAGTAACTGACCGCTTCTGAAGTAACTGCAGTTTTTTTGTTGTTGTTTGTTTTTTGAGTAACCGAACTGCATTTATTACTTAAAGCCCTTTTTAACATTATTTGGTCTTTTTGTACTTTCAGAATTTTTTAACGGGAACCGGAAACATCTTTCAAGGTTGTGAGTGTTTGACATGACTGACAGACCTAAAAGGAAGATGGGACCTGCTACCTTTAAAAAAATCATACAGTTTGTTTTTTAGCTTCTGGCAGCGGCAGACTGTATGAGCTTTAAGGTGGCTGGGCATACCTCTCAACCTCTTGCCTCAATAATCGGGGACAAGGCTTAAAAAAATCAGGGACAATGACCCCAAATCAGGGACATATCTTAAAAATTGGTACTATTCACTCAGAAAGGTGGTAGAATATGGGGATTTGTGTTAAGATACATTTTCTGAAGAACAAGTCTGTAACTTTAATGTTTGATATTATTTTGCACTTTTAATCCCCACTGTTCATTCACAAAAATACAAATTTTACGAGGGACAGAGGAAAATTTTGAGGCCAAATCAGGGACATCCCTGAAAATCGGGGACAGTTGAGAGGTATGTGGCTGGGTCTAGACCACAAATTTTCAGATCGTGATCTCTATAAAATGTTTCATCCTAAAACACAAAAAAGCTAAGAAATCAGAGGTCTTTATGGTTTCGCAGCCTGCTTCAATGTCACCAAAAGGTTCAGGTGAGGGCCCAGCCCCTCAGAGTAAATTGCAGTCCTTGTCAGAGGGGACAGAAAAGAAAGATAAAGCTGCCAAAGATGGTCACAGAACTCAGGCCGTCCATAAAAAAAAAGGGGCAGAGCGGGCCCTGAATCCAGTAAAAATAAGAAAACCTCTGAGCACAGACTGGAAACGGTGCCTGCCAAGAAAAACAAAAAAGAATAACTTGTCACTGGCCCTCCTGAAGAAGGAAAGGAGCCACCAGTGGACACAAGACAAATGCTGTCAGGTAGAGGACATGATGGAGGCATGGCAGTTTCTCCAGGCATGCCAACCTATGGAGAATTTTATAAATCTGCCTGCACCCCCCACCCCCACCCCCCGATTATGACTGTCTCCTATTGCATCTCTTGTAAGTGTATACCTTGTTGTCCCTATAATCATTTGTGTCCCTTATAAACTTTTACATTTTTTGTTGTTTTAATCTTTCCTTATATTCTGCCAATTTTTTTACAGTCCTCCAGATTTTTCTTAAATTATTATTCTTCTTGCATCTTTAATTTTAATGATTCTTCTGCTAATTTTGTATAATTTTCTAATGTTTGCCTCTCATCTATTATGGCTTCGATGAGGGCATACATAAAATCACAACTAGCCTTATTTCTGATCCCATCCCATTTATTGTCTGATTTTTCGGATTGTATACCTAGGTTAGGTTCAACATTGATTCTTAACCCTCTGGGTATTCTGTTGTATTGTGTTAGTGTTAGACCATGCCACTCTAGACGGCAGTTTTTGTATTTTAAATTTTCTGTTTTTTGGGCAAGTTGTTTTGGGCCTTCCCCCATCTGCACAGACACGTCCCTGTCTCCTCTCATGGCTGTGAACAGTCTTTTCTCCTCCTCTGAAAATGTTACAAAATGTAAATTACTTTGTATACTGCTTACTGTATCTGTAACTGCATCCATATTTGGTCTGTTCATTGTTAATATCTACGTATATTTTTACAATAAACTTATTTATGTGCTAATGTGCTACACTTCTTATGTGGCTGTTAAGGCCTACTTCAAACTGTAATAGTTTATACAATTTTCTAAGAAATAAACCAACTTCCACTGTATACTCAATTTAGCCTAAAAAGTGAATCAAATGATTCAATGTAAATATTGTTTAGTGGGAAATGCTTCTCTTCCAGGTTCTTTGGCCGTCAATCTAGGCTTTAAAATTCAAGAGAAAATCTAGGAAATGTTGGGGGGGCCCCTTGAAGTAAAAACACTTCACTCAAGTTATTGTTCAATCTTTTTATTTCTTATCCCCCTACGTTTTGCTCGACTTGGAGCTTGTTCACGGGGTTTATTCTTTGTTACACATCTGTAAATACATTTATTTTATGTCAATAATCAGCATTTTTTTTAAATGATATTGTTGTATATGTTATATTTTTAATTCTTTGGTGTATACACATACCATTCAATAAAGATTATTGCTTGTGCACCCTTATATATATTCTTAATTTTTCACAGGGTTAATTTATTTGTACTTGTTTAGATACTAAGCTGCATCCTAAAAAGACATGCACAGTATGTTAATGAACACAATGCTGCTAAGTACTTGGAACAGGGTTTAACTACTGCCTGTAAGGCTTGTTCCCCATATTTCTTGGTTTGCAGCATACCTTATATATTACTTAAAACTTCTTGTCTTTCTTGTAAAGAATAAGTTTGGGCCTGTAATGACATAAACATGATTTTTTGTGAAGCTTTGTTGCTGTTATATTGTTTAATATTATAATGTGGCCACTTGTGGCTTCTATTTACTTATTTTGTTAACAGCATACCTTAAAGGAGACTGTGAGCTTCTGAGCAACTGACCCCTCAGCAAAATAAATAAGCAGCGATTGATCCAAGGGAGAAAACATATATTGCTATAGCAAATATACTAAGAGAAGTTAAAATACAGGACTATTATAAATAACAAAGTACAATCACTATCTAAAATGGTAAAGACGATGTTTTACCTTCAGAGCAACTTTCAGTATTTATGACAGTGATATCAAGTTGCATCTGACCCCAGAGTTATCTGAATAATGGCTGTTTAAACAATAATATGGTGTTTAACAAGTTTGGTATAATGTGAGCTAGAGAATCGATCTGTGAAGACAATTTTATGCCACTGAGTGATTGATAAGTATTTAATGAATGGGAGGGTCAGATTGCAATTGACCCCTCAGCAAATAAACAATAATGACTGTCTGTATTTCATTATGAATTTCATAGTTTGGGTTGCAGAAAGCAGTAATGTAAGGTGATATAATTTACAAATACTTCTGAGAAACCTGGAATTTATTTGCTGCATTTTTAATCAAGGCAAGAGAACTGTTGACATTAGCAAAACATCTTCTTTACTCTCATGTCACCCTGTGAAAAGAAAACATTGTATGAGAACAATGTATTTTTGTTTTAATAATAACCTCACAAGAAAGTTAAAAAATAAACTAACACAGAGCTGCAGCAACTAGGAACAAATAGTTCGTTTTTGTGAGCACCCAACTGCGGGTAAGTAGTTAAAGTATTAAAGAACACATAGAAGTTGGTATTTGGACTTTTAATTATAAAAAGCAAAATGATGGCTATGAGACAACAGGGGAATACTATGATTGTGTTTTCACAGACTACAAACAACACTAATACCACTCTAAGAAGCTCACAGTCTCCTTTAAGGTATGCTGTTAACAAAATAAGTAAATAAAAGCCACAAGTGGCCACATTGTATTATTAAACAATATAACAGCAAAGCTTCACAAAAAATGATGTTTGTCGTTACAGGCCCAAAATTATTCTTTACGAGAAAGACGAGAAGTTTTAAGTAATGTATAAGGTATGCTTCAAACCAAGAAATATGGGGAACAAGCCTTACAGGCAGAAGTTAAACCCTGTTCCAAGTACTTAGCAGTGCTGTGTTTATTAACATACTGTGCATGTCTTTTTAGGATGCATCTTAGGATCTAAACAAGTACAAATAAATTAACCCTGTAAAAAATTAAGACTATAGACAAGGGTGCACAAGCAATAGTCTTTATTGAATGATATGCGTATACACCAAATAATTAAAAATGTAACATATATACAACAATATATTTAAAAAAAAATGCTGATTATTGACATAAAATAAATGTGTTTACAGATGTGTAACAAAGAATATACCCTGTGAACAAGCTCCAAGTCGACCGAAACATAGGGGGATGAGCAATAAAAAGGAAGATTGAAGAACAATAGCTTGAGTGAATAGTGTTTACTTCAAAGGGCCCCCCAACATTTCCTATATTTTTTCTAGAGCACAGATGACCCTGATAGCTGCAGACTGGCCCAAACAGTTGTGGTACCTATATCTCCAGCTTCAGCAGCAGGCCTCCATGGCAGTTCCTGCACCTGGACCTTCAATTCCTGAACCTCTTGGCATGGTTCCTGGGCGGCTAGAGTTCCTGGCCTTGGGTCTTTTGGAAGATGTGCTCCACTTTGTGGAGGTATCCCAAAAATAGTGGACTTGCCGGTGTTATGCCTTTAAATGGAAGATGCTTTTCATTTGATGCTAGGGCAAGGAGCTTGATCCACTTGCCTGCCCTGTGGCGAGTAGCCTGGAGTACCTTTGGTTCCTCTCTGTTGGGACTGCTAGCAACAGTCCTTAAGGTGCACCTGGCAGCCACCTCTGCATACCTACCACGTGCTGATATGCTGACTGTGGCCCAGTAGAAGGTGGTCGGGTGCAGTTTCAGATTTCTGGTGCGTGAACCACTACCACCTTGGGACTTACTGCTGGCGCTAGCTATGCTCATAGGCAAGTCATTTGAGCCTATGCACAAGCGTGAGATGTCACACCTGTCATGGAAGATTGAGTTCTTGGTGGCAATCATTTCAGCCAGAAGGATTAGTGAGCTTCATGCGCACTCAGTGGAGTCTCCTTACCTTGTCTTCCATGAGGATAAGATCATCTTTGGCCCCCCACCTGAAGTCCCTCCCGAAGGTAGTATTGGAGTTTCACTGTAACCAGGTGATCAACCTTCCAGATTACTTTAATTAATCATCTTTGGAGGCCGACTGCAGGCTCCATACTTTGGATCTGTGGAGGATGCTCTCCTTATTATAATGAGTACATAGCTGGAGTTTGGGGTGAGCTCACAAGCAGTTTGTAAAATACCCTGAAGCTGCACCTGGCAGACCAGCAGGAAAGTGGACGCTTGTCAGGTGGATCACATCCTGCATCGACCTCTGCTATAGGATGGCTGGAAGGGAGCCTTCCAGAGGGCTTGGGGCTCATTCCAGCAGACATACCGCTGCCTCCAGAGACATCCCCAAACAGGAGATCTGTAGGGCTGCTACCTGGAGGAACGTGCACACCTTCATTTCCCATTACAGCATCGACGACATGTCACATTGGGATGTTGCTTTTGGGGCCTCAGCTCTCCAGTCTTTATTCACCAAAAAGGGATGTGCGTTTTGCTCCTCCTCCCAGAGAACTGCTAGAAGTCTGCCAGAGTGCCTGTACTCTTAGAAATGTAGATTACTCACCTATAACGATAGTTCTAGGAGAGGCATACAGTTCTCATTCATACAGCCTCCCTGGCAAGTGGCACAACCGGACCCCACTTCCAGCATGCAGAGATCTGACATCACTGGGCAGAGCTGGAAGATATACCGCCTGGATGGTGGAAAGAGCTTAGTGTTGAATCGGACCATTGCAGTGGAACTGCCAGAGTGTGGATGTTGAACTGTATATCACTTGTAGAACTACAGTTGTAGTTGTGTACTATCCACACTTAGGCAGAATCGTCTCCCCTTTAAATTCAGCTGGAAGATCTTCAAGTTAGCTACTCTCACCCACTCGGGTGGTATCCTCCTCAACACCACCCTGTGACGTTAGATCTTCCTTTCCGCTGGAAGAATCAGGTTCCCTCGATCGCAGCTCCTTGCTTGGTGTAGGCTCTAGCTTTTCTAAAATTGTTCATTTTGTCTTCGAGCTCTGCACTTTTGGACTTTGCTTTAAACATGGAATCGGGAGACCCAAAATCTGGTCCCGGGTTCAGAGGGTGCCCTTGCAGCCAGAAAATGTTGCGCACTGACCCACTCCTCATGTGTTTACTGTCTGGGTATGCAGCACGACCTGCAGGCTTGTGTCATACCCTCCACACTGGAGGATCATTATGCCTACCTTCTCCCGGGGTCATCCGTTTTCCACAACAGGCTCAGCTGAGCAACTTGCCGCATTTGAGGAGGCCACGGCCCGGCCCACCACGGGCACCTTGTCCACATCTGCCCTTGTGTTGGTGGGCATTTACCCCTTTTTTTTTACTGGGACATTTAGGAATTTTTGCCAGTCCCTCCCGACTCTTGGGGGAGGGCTCTTCCCATGGGTTGAAATCTTCCAAGCAGGACTCCAAATATAAGAAATCCCATTACAGGTCGGGTTCCGGCGTTTCTGCCAGCTTGAAAGCTGTCGAACCATTAGCTACGGCCAACGATTCTGTCCAAGCCACTGGCCCCATGGTGTCCCCATCGGGCTTGTCTCTTGAGATGTGGGTCGACCAACCAGTCGAGATATTTCTATAACTGGTCGACCTGTTGTTGCTGGATGACGAGGAGTCCCTCTCCAGGACTTCAGTCCTGCCAGATCAGCACGCTGAACTGTTCCCTCCTCCAGGGAAGTCCAACCATTTGGGGTTGTCCTAGGAGTCCTTCGCCTGTCCCCACTTCTCGTTGTTGGACACCCCCAGTGGTTGTGGTTGAGGTCAAGGTCTCGTAGCACGAGGTCGAGCAGTTCCAAGCATGGTCATTGGTCCCGCTTTCGACACTCTGGCAAGAGATGCCGCTGCTGCTTCTCCTCTTCCTCCTCCTCGGGGAGGATTGGCTCCGCAGCAAGATGAGACACAACTGGAGTTCGTCTGGCAACAGTTGCTGCTTCGCGCTGGCAACAGGCCATTGGCTGTGCCTGAGCCCCCTCGGGTGCGCCTGTGGAAACCGCAACCCTGACCCGAGCTGGTACCCCCGGCTAGGCCAATGCCGGCCTCCCACCCCATTCAGGTGGAGTCTCTGCCTCTGCAGTCCAAGGAGGGGCCCCCTCCTAAGTCTGCCCGTCCCACCTCCAGGCTTCCCCCTCAGTTGTTGGTCATGGTGACTCACACTGACAAAACTTGCCAACTCAGTGAGAATACAGAGACTCAGCCAGTGCTCAAAGAGTCCTCTGGTTCGGAGGATTCCTCGATGCATTCTCACCAAACCCCTGGCTTTGAGCAGGAGTCCGGGGAGGACCTTCTGGCAGAGCAGGGGGGCCTACCTTATTCAGGGCCCTGCTCTGCTTGATCTCTGAGCATACGAGGATCCCGCTGGAGCTAGTCCAGAAGTGGGTGAAGTACCCCTTGATAGAGATCCTTGACAGGGACTACCCTGGGGACACCTTCCCAGTCGCAGAGGCTATCCTTGACCCCGCTTGGGCACTGTGGCAGCGACCTGCCTCCTGCCCTACCCCGTCGACCCGCATGGTCCACAACTCCGCGGTTCCCACTGGCTCCCTGTCTTGATTTACCGACCTTCCTTTGGCTGAAGGATTGGTTGCCGACTGTTTTTCATCATTTGGGTGATGTTGGGGATGTCAACAAACCTTCCAGAAAGGAGTAAAAGAAATTGGACCACATGGTCAAGAATGTCTATGCAGCCTCGGCCTTCAGCAGGGTAGTTTGGCTGTTATGATGGGCAACCTTGCCCATGGCCTATTGGGTACCCTGGATCAGGTTATCCCTTGGCATCTGGCTGACCTGCAGCTGTTGGTCAAGCTGGTCTGTGATCAAGGCCACTCTGTCACTAAACAGCAGCTCCAATTGGCTCTGGACACTGGCAGTTCCTGTGCCAGGTCTGTGGCCTCGGCAGTGGCTATGCACCGCAGGGAGTGGCTGCAGATTTTGACTTTTACAGTCGATAGCCAGCACAAACTGGCGGATGTCACTTTCTTGGGCACCGATTTGTTTGGGCCTCAGTTGGATGGCCCTCTCACACACACTGAGAAGTCCATATCCACCCTGGATTCAATCATCACTGCCCAGAGGGAGGTTAAGGGCCAGAAGCAAAAGAAAAAGCTCTTTCAGTTTCAGCCCTCCTCTGCTCTTGTGGCTTGGCCACCTCTGCCCCCAGCAGGGCAACAGCAGGCTTGGCGACCTCGAACAAATCTCTCTTCCTCTGCCATCAGAAAGTCCGGCAGTCGAGATTCAGCTGCTAGCCTTGCCACTGCCTCTAAGCCTGTGCAGTGACAGGTTGGGGGTGCTCTCCTCCTGCCCACCCCAGGACTTCTCGTGGGGGGCCAGCTCTGCCACTTCACTTTCGCCTGGTCCGCCATTACATCGGACAGGTGGGTGCTCGAGGTGGTTGGCCGAGGTCTGCCTCTAGAGTTCTAGGCTCTCCTGCCCAGGCGAGCCCATGCCTCATGGGAGGACATGGTAACCGTTGACATGTTCCCCTTTGGGAGGACATCACCCAACTTCTCCAGAAGGAGGCAGATGTTCATGTCCAGGGCGCTGTGACTGGTCTGGGGTTTGTCTCCAGATACTTTCTGGTCCCAAAACCAATGGGGGGGGGGGGCCTGGCTGCCTCCCTCATACTGGATCTGCACGACCTCAGTCAGTATCTATGGCTGTGCAGATTCCAGATGGTCACTCGGAACCAGATCATTCAGTCCCTGGATTAGGACATGTAGTTGTGTTCCCTGGACCTCCAGGATGCCTTCTTTCATGTCCCCATCCATCCGTCCCAGCAGTGGGTTCCTCCCATTCTGCTTAGAAGGGACTCTGTACGAGTTCCAGGACATGCTGTTTAGCCTCTCATCAGCTCCCAGGGTCATCAAGTGCATTGCAGTGGTGGTAGCATTCCTGTGGGGGGTCCGGATGTGTCCATACCTGGATGTCTGGTTAATCACAGGTTCCTCTAGGGCGGAGGTGGAGTGGTGCAGGGACCCGGCCCTCCAGACCTGCTTGGCTCTCAGCCTCCTGGTCAACAAGGCCAACTCAGAACTCTGTCCTTCGCCTGTGATCCAGTTCATCAGGACAGAGGACCTTACTTCCCTTGCCCGATTATTTCAGGTTGGGCACTTGTTCCCTTCCCAGGAATTCCTGCATCTCCTGGGATACATGGCAGCTTGCATCAGCGTAGTACATTGGGCCTGCTGGAGGCTGCACTCCCCGCAGTGGGGCCTGGCCCAGCAGTGGTCTCACAGCCACAGTCACCTCGACCAGCTGGTCACAGTGGCACAGCAGATTTGGGATGCCATTCAGTGGTGGCTGGTCCCAGATCTTCAGGAAGGAGTCCCATTTGTCCACCAGAGAGGACGGTCACTCTCATGACTGATGCCTCTGCTGGGCTGGGTGCCTGTCTGGGGAACTACAGGGTCCATGGGCTCTGGACGCCTGAAGAGTCTCTGTCACATCAACATGCTGGAGCTCTGGGCAGTGCGTCTGTCACTGACTGCATTAGATCTGCATGTTCGGGGTCAGGTCGTCCAGGTCCAGATGGACAGCATGATGACCGTGTACTAGCTCAACAAGCAGGATGGGATGCATTCCCTCCCGTTGTGCCAGGAAACTCTCCGCATCTGGACCCCCGTTGGCAGCCTGGATGCCAACCTTGTGGCGATTCATGTGGCCGGTGTGTCCAGCCAGCTAGCGGACACCATCAGCCGAGTGTGAGGCATCTCACAAGTGGTCCCTTCACCGGGAGGTCGACTGCCTGTTCTCTGTGTGGGGCATTCCCCAGGTTGACTTGTTTGCATCCTGGGAGAACGCGAAGCTGAGTCTGTATTGTGCCTGCCCCACTCAGTTGCGGGACACTGCTGGGGGATGCCTTCATGAGGCCCTGGACCACTGGGCCTTATCTACACCTTCCCTCCCTTCCCCCTAATCCACAAGGTGCTGATCAAGGTGCAGAGGGACAAGGCGAAGGTGATCCTGATGGCTGAGGACTGGCCACACCAGTTCTGGTACCCCAGTCTCCTCAGCCTCAGCTGCAGTGGCGTCTGCATCTTTGCCTGGACCTGCTTTCATGCTCTCTGTGGAAGGTCCTCCATCCAGACCTTCAGTCCCTGCACCTGACAACCTGGTTCCTGAGTGACTAGAGTTTCTAGCTTTGGGTCTTTCCGACAAGGTCCTCTATGTTGTCAAGGCATCTTAGAAGGAATCGAGTCACCAGTTCTTAGGAGTAGACTCGCCTGTGCTATGTTTTCAAGGGGAAGAGGTTTTCCATGTGGGGTCAGGGCAAGGAGCTGGAACCCTTGTCCTGCCTAGTGGCTAACATTCTGGATTACCTGTGGTCCCCTCTCACAGTTGGTCCTCCGGGCGACTACCCTCAAGGTGCACCTGACAGCCATCTCTGCATACTGGGCATGGGCTAGTATACTGATGGTGGCGCAGGAGAAGGCAGTCAGGTGCTTCTTGAAAGGCCTTGACCACTTGTCCTCGCTGGTGCGTGAACCACCACCACCTTGGGATTTGTTGCTGGTTTTGGCGATGCTTATGGGCAAGCCGTTCAAACCCATGCACAGGTGTGAGATGTCACACCTGTCATGGAAGACCACTTTCTTGGTGGCTATCTCCTCTGCCAGAAGGATCAGTGACCTCTAGTCACTCTTGGTGGAGTCTCCTTATTTGGTCTTGCACAGGGACAGCGTTGTCCTCTGCCCCAACCTGAAGTTCCTCCCGAAGGTTGTTTCAGAGTTTCACCTTATCCAGGTGATAAATCTCCTGGTGTACTTCACCACTGCAACCTCAGAGGCCAAGTACAGGCTCCATACCTCGGAAGTAAGGCGATGGCTCGCTTATTACAGAGAGCGCACGACTGTAGTTCGGGTTGTCACCTACACTGAAGTTGCACCTGGCAGACCAACTAAGCGGATGATTGGCAAGTGGGTAACCTCCTACATTGACCTCTGCTATAAGTTGGCTGGTAGGGAGCCTCCCATAGGGCTTAGGGCTCATTCCACCAGACATACTGCTGCTTTAGTGGTTGCTTCCTGGGACATCCCTTTCCAGGAGATCTGCAGGGCTGTTACCTGGAAGTCAGCACACACCTTCATCCCCCACTACATCATCAACTGTGAGTTATGCCAGGATGCTTGTTTTGGGGCCTCGGTTCTCCAATCTCTGTTTCCTAAATAGGGGATAAGTGCCTTGCTCCCTCCTCCAGGAGAACTGCTAGGAGTCTGCCAAAGTGTGCATAGTACACCATATCCACATTCCTTCAAATGAGGGTTACTCACCTGTAACCGTAGTGTTGGAGTGGTACATGGTGTACATTCACATAACCCACCCGACTTCCCCTGGCAAGTGGCACACTGGTTTGCCGGCCCGGTGGCGCTGAGGGTTGAGGTGCTGGAGGCCACACCTCACGCCACGCGAGCAACCTGAGCTTGGGAGCGAGTTCTGGTTGCTGGGAGTTGGCTGGGGAGGAGATTATTGAGTGTCCATGGGACTGCTCTCCTCTCCTCTCCTCTCCTTGGGAGGGTGGGTTGGTGGTTCCCGGCATCAGCTACTCCCAGCAGAGGCTGGGTGCGCTACAACCAGGGATCACGTCTGGAGGGGGTGGAGGCGATGACGGACATCTGTAGGCTAGATGTGGGAGTACGCCTGTCTCATGCTGGACGTCGTTGCATGTCTGTGCCTCTGGGGAATGTAACGAAAAAAGGAAACACCCCATGCTCAGGGAGGATGATGACGTGCCACTGCCCCATGCCCTCTGTGTCTGATCCTGCCAGCCGGAGTCCCCAATATCTTCTGACCCTCTACCTGCCTGCAGTTCATCTGGATTTCAAGGAGCACCATGTAGTGGAGGTGGCCCCGCCGGGGGGGCAAGTCAGTGGGCTGATTGCATGTAAGGTGTGGGTGTTTGGAGTACTGGGGGACTCGTGGTAGGAGCATTTGGGATGGACGAGACACATGAGGCAATGTCTGAGGGAAGTCCTGGTGTGGCGACTGGAGAAAAAGAATTTGGGGTGGGTGGGGAAGAATAGCACACCAGTTGCTTCCAGTGTGCAAGATCTGATGTCATGGGGCAGTGCCGAGGAGGATACCATGCAGGTGGGTGGGAAAAGCCAGCTTGAAGACCTTCTGGCTGAATTTAAAGGGAAAAGGATTCTGCCAAAGTGTGGATGTACATCATATATCACTCCTACAAGTACAGTTACAGGTGAGTAACCTATATAGTTTTTACACTTGGCAGACAAACTCAACTGATGGCCTTGGCAATCTAGGGGCTATCCCTTACATATAGGCTCAATTTTCTAAGGGCCCGTTAGACCGACACAGGCTTTGGCCAACAGCAGTTTGCGTTGAAGCCCAGTACGCCAGAAACCTTGCATCAGATTTTAGTACAAGAGGGGCCCTGGCATCAAACTTCCCAGAGGTGCCACAACTGCTCCCATGCATCAAACAGATGGTGTATGGGAGGGGTTTGACTGAGGCTGCCGTTGGCCCCCGGCCCATGACACTCTAGCCCAGGCACTGTTTGCCAGTTCTGTGCCACTGGTAGCACCCATTTCCAATCACCAGGTATAGTAAGGTCACAGCAGGGCAAACATACAGTAGTGCTGTGGATGTCCCTGGCAGTGCTGCCAAGGGTTACTTCACAATGTGCGAAACGTGACACTGTCTGATGTCTGTACCGTTGGAATGGTATAGTTCCTCAGCCGCTTGATATCACCATGGTGCCCAGACCAACCTGTGTTCCACCTTGATCCTCGTGTGGTAGCCAGACCTGCTGTTTGCACCCATGTGCTGACTGGATCCTGCAGCCCCCGAGACCCTCGCTGCCCAAAATGGCCAGCTGCCACCCCGTTCCAGCGCCGTTGATAGCATGCCACCTGGTGTGGCCACTGGAGAATGGGCCCGTACTCCAGCCATCATGGAGCATGGTCGAAACTATGGACCCAATACATTGGCCATTCTCGACCACTGGAGCTACCAGTACACAGCTTGCCAGAGCCCTGTCCCTGTGGCCATCTACTGTGGGGTTTTTGGACTCATCGGTCCCCTGGAAGTGCCACTGTTGGAACTGTGTACAGCACTAAACACAATGGCCAACACTGTTGGGCAGCATTACTATTTCACATGTCCATGTCCACACATAGCACAGGTGTGTTGGTATCGCAACAGCAGGACTGCGACATAGACTGTGCTGTACACCTGAGGCATCCAGTACAGGCTGCTGGTAGTGCTTTGTAGTGCATATGTGTGTGCCATGATGTGTACATGCCGTAGCTGCCTCTGCACAGGGCCACTTGTATGCCGCACAGTCAGATCTGACATTGCTGACAAGAAGCACGGCTCCCTACTGTGTGCCCTATTGGGTTGACGCACGGTAGCTGCTGTGATCCGTGACCTGTATGTGCTACGTGCCCTGTTCACCGCTCCCTTCCATTAATGTACAGTACCTGCCTGTATGGTGCAGCAGATGCCCAGCAGGAGACTGGTGGGGGGGGGCATGGCACTAGTATGCCAGTCCCATCACATCTCACAGCTTACTTGCTGGGCCTGTGTGCCAACTGGAGGCACTGGAGCAACCAGGTGGGGAACGTGTTTATCAGTGCTGCTGTCACCCCCCGCCCTGCCCCCGCCATGGGACGGGCTGGCCTGTGCTGCATGGTCTCTGGCTGTCGAGCAGCTGCAGCTGGGGATGGCGCATGGGGATGTTAATCCAGTTCTGGCTGGTCTAACCACATGCAAGGCTTACGGTCAGTATGGAGCTTTGGAAATCCCGTGAGTGGGGATGGTGCAGCCAAGTTGTAGTGCAAGCCCCCCTCAGCATCATGGCGCAGCCTGCAGATCGCCATAAGCTCAGCATAAGGCCGGCTGGTGCGGTGGGTGCACTGGTACTGCAAGCACCGTTTCAAAATCGGGAATGCCGCAGGGTGCGGCACTGTGAGCCCCTTGCATCATATGTTTGACGCAAGCATCTTGCATCATTTCTGACCGTTTGAAAATTGAGCCTATAGACTCTCCACCAGGGCGAATTAAGCATCAGTATGTTGGAAGTCCTACACATAGATATAACATCCTGGGTAAATGGAAAGATTTCTTGCTTCTCAACACACCTACCAAAGAAGTGGAAGTACATTACAAAGTATATTAAAATGTTAAAACATTCAAACCAGGAGTTTAAGAAGTCTGTACAGAATCGGTCTTAACAGATATAATTAACAGACCCCACTAAATTAATATTTTGTAGCCTTGACTGTAAAATGATATACAGTGGCGTGAAAAAGTATTTGCCCCCTTCCTGATTTTCTCTGTTATTGCATATTTGGCATACTGGATGTTTTCAGGTCTTTAGACAAAATGTTATATTAGATAAAGGGAATCTGAGTGAACAAATAACACTTGTTTTTTTTTACTTATTTCATTTATTTAATGAAAAAAGTTAACCAACATCAACTGGCACTGTGTGAAAAAGTAATTGCCCCCTTACACTTAATAACTGGTTACGCCACCTTTAGCTGCAATGACTGCAACCAAACGCTTCCTATAATTCAATATCAGTCTTTCACATCGCTGTGGAGGAATTGTAGCCCACTCTTCCTCGCAGAACTGCTTTAATTCAGTAACATTGGTAGGTTTTTGAGCATGAACTGCTTGTTTCAGGTCCTGCCACCGCACCTCTATTGGGTTTAGGTCTGGACTTTGACTAGGCCACTCCAAAACTTTAATTTTACTTCTTTTCAGCCATTCTGATGTGGACTTGCTTTTCTGTTTTGGATCATTGTCTTGCTGCATGACCTAACTACGCTCAGCTTCAGCTGACGGACGGATGACCGGACATTCTCCTTAAGAATTTTCTGGTACAGAGCAGAATTCATGGTTCCTACAATTATGGCAAGTCGTCCAGGTCCTGAGACAACAAAGCATCCCACACCATCACACTACCACCACCATGTTTGACTGTTGGTATGATGTTCTTACTGTGGAATGCTGTGTATGCTTTACGCCAGACATTATGGGATCCATGTCATCCAAAAGTTCCACTTTGGACTCATCTGTCCATAGAACATTTTCCCAAAAGGCTTGTGGATCATCCAGGTGCTTCTTGGCAAATGAGAGATGAGCATTTATGTTCTTCTTGGTTAGCAGTGGTTTCCACCTTGCTACTTTCCCATGAAGCCCATTTTTGCCAAGTCTCTTTCTGATTGTGGAGTCATGAACACTGACCTTAGCTGAGGCAAGAGAAGCCTGCAGTTCTTTGGATGTTGTTTTAGGATCCTTTGAGACTTCCTGTATGATTTTACGCTGCACCCTTGGAGTAATTTTGGCAGGCCGCCCACTCCTGGGAAGATTCACTACTGTTCCAAATGTTCTCTATTTGGGGATTATGTCTCTCACTGTGGTTCGATGGAGTCCCAGAGCCTTAGAAATAGCTCTGTAACCCTTTCCAGAGTGATAGATAGCAACAACTTTTTTTCTGATCTTTTCAGGAACTTCCTTTGATCGTGGCATAATGTGCTTGTTGAATCTTTGTGCTGGCAACGTGACTCTGATGGTAAGGGTCAAAATAAGTGAGGTTTATATTGAGCAGGGCTGGCTGTAATCAAGCCTGGCTGTGTTCAATCAGCTGACTCTAATTATCCCTTTAATTGGGTTGATTTAATTAGGGGGGGCAATTACTTTTTCACACAGTGCCAGTTGGTGTTGGTTAACTTTTTTCATTAAATAAATGAAATAAGTAAAAACAAACAAGTGTTATTTGTTCACTCAGGTTCCCTTTATCTAATATTACATTTTGTCTAAAGACCTGAAAACATCCAGTGTGACAAATATGCAATAATAGGGAAAATCAGGAAGGGGGCAAATACTTTTTTCACGCAACTGTATTCTTGGAGATAATCTGTATAAGATGTAAACTTAAAACTTTCATGAATATGAGGAAAGCTCCCCATTTTTGCTCGTAGCTTTCTAATTTATTATTTTAAGGTTGTCTTGAGTTTTTCCATGCCTACTGCAGGCACAACTTCAGCATGCTGTTCTCCCAAAGATGGAATTATTGTATCATTCATCCAGCACCTGAAGGAAAGAGCGTCAGTTTAAAATCCTGCCTTGGGGATGCCATCTGTCTCAAATGGAACGGCTTGCTGCAGAAAGGGGTCGAGAGAGTGGGTTTTCTGGTTCTTATTTCACTGTTCCCCTGTCAGTGATCGCCGCACTCGAACTGGGGAGTCTGGGACCGGCTACAACAAAAGGACTCCTCAGCTTTCGCCAGCCAGTAGGGTGAGAACTCAGCTGGCAGGGTCATAGGCAGAAGAAGAGTGCCAATGTAAAATCCTACCTTGTGGTGTCGTTGGTCTCAAACAGACTGGCTTGCTGCAGAAAGGAGTCTGCTTCGTTTTATTTCACCCCTTCCCCCAGTGATTGCCACTCTCCAGCATTGGAAGTCGTGAACCGGCTGTAACAAAGGGATTCTTCTGCTCTCACCAACAAACTGGGTGAGAGCGTGGCTGACAGGGGTATGGCCAGTGCCCTCTTCTTAAGTCCTCCTCCCTAGTGGGCCTCTGTGCTATGGGCTGGAACTAAAGGGCAGGAGTTTTAAGGGTGGTGGTGGCAGTCGACAGCAGATAATGTTCCTACAGAGGAGCTTTTTACAGTCCTAGCCTATAAATACTGTGGATAACCATTCCTATTCTAGAATGAGCTCAAGTACTCTGTCATTTCTGTTAAGGGCTGTTCTGTGTTGTTGACGTGTAAGTATTCACAGCTATCTTTTCTGCCTGCCTTGATTGTTTGTGGTTTGCAGTTTGCATCCAGTAGTATTGTTAACTTTTCTGGGTCTATTTGTATTCTTGTCTGGATGATGCTGATACTTATGAGTTTACTGCACTGTATCCTGCCTGTAGTGTTCCTATTATTGTTATACTGCCCGCTGATTGCTCTCTCCGCCCCGCTCCCCCCCAATTACCTCATTGTCTTAGTAGGGGGTTTGTTCTTTGCTGTGGTTACTGCTGCCTGTTACTGCTCCCATTACTAGTCTGATCTGTGCTCTAGGGTGTGTTTATTGACTATATATTTATTTGACTGTTGTATTATCTCGTATGTATATAAAATGCAATATCTGCCTGAATTACTGCTGCTCAAAAATTGTACTCAAACTTTAATTGTATCTATTAACCCTTTGCCTGTATTTGTTCCCCTGGCTCCAGGTCGCACCTGGAAACGAGCCCTGGCTCAGTGTGCCTTTCTCGGTCATCAAAATTTTAAATGAATAAAATATCTGGGAGCATGTTACTTTTACTGGCCAATTCTTGCTCTCTCTCCCTCTCTATCTGACTCATCTCACTGTCATACCCATCTACCTGCCCCATGTCTACTGATTCTGTATGTTCTTACTTACGCATTCATGCCGGTCTATTCGATGGAGATCAGCTCTGCTCCCGTCTCTCTCTTTGTCACTCCTCCTCCCATATGAATCCTCTCCCCTTGCACAGTTAACTTCAAGAAGCTGGCTGCCTGGTTGCAAACCAACACTAAAAAGGCTAGTTATGGCCAGCCCGCCGGCACAGTGGATAGATTTGCTGCTGTGACGAGGGTGACCTGGATTCGGGAATGGACTCTGGACGCCCGAGGGCGGGTGGGGGTGGATTGAGCAGTCATCGCATGCTGTCCACCTCTGGGGTGGTAGAGTGACTTTGGTCTGGTACCCCGGGTGACCATGTGACACACGACTGGAGCACCTGCAAGCATTGCTGCTTGGGGCGTGTTGGACGCATGACGTGGTCTCATTGTGGTGTCCACCTAGACATGCACCCCCCAAGAAAGAAGAAAAAAGCACCTCTGGCGTTCCAGGTGACGCCCCCCGTAGCAGACCTTGGTTCCCCAGCACATCTGTTACCGAGCACCGACAGTCGTGCCGGGAAGGCTCCACCCTGGGGGGCAGTCCAGGGGGCACTGTGCTGGGGATGATGCGGGGTACGTTGGTTGGGGCAGGACAACTGAGGGGAACTGCCGCTGGACGTAAAAATAGCATACTAAGTTAAAAAAAAAAAAAAACTAGTCATTTTTTACTTTTATTGTGTGGTGATATTGAGCGAAACCCAGGCCCCACCGAACCATATTTGCTCCACCTCTTCTCCGCCTGCTAAGTCTCCACCTTTAATCACATTAGCAGCCTCCTACCCAAGATGAATCGTATTAGAGTTTGGGTCACTCAGACCACCCCCGATGTTCTAGTGCTGTCTGAAACCTGGTTGTCTGCCAAAACCCTCTCATCAGACATTACCCTCTCAGGTTTCTTCGTCCAGACGGAAACAAAGTTGGGAGCATTGCAGTCTATGTATCCAGTAAGAATCCACAGAAGAGAAGTCGAGGCACTAGGGGTGTTTGTCATACTTGCGGAAGTTCCGATAAACCATTTGTTACAATTTTTACTTTTGCTGTGGAAGATTTTGTATAGAATAAAATTGCAGTCTTCTGCTAAAAATTGGGAAACATTTCCTGTGGACTACGTTCTGTCTCCACTGTTGACTTTTTTACATTTCGGTGGATGAGGCACTGTTGTGCACTTCTCTTCTGTGGATTCTATCATTTTAAGGCTAGCCGCCTATTCTTTGAAGTGCTTTCTCGACTGGTCTTGGGACCGTTGGATCGTGGTGTTTCTTTTTGGATTTGGTATGTATCCAGTAACCTTACTTTCACTCTCACCTCCCTGGAAGCTATTCCAAGGTCTTAGGCGCTAATGCATGGCAAGATCACCTTCCCCAGTCCATCCTCCTGTTCATTACTGGTATGTATTGCTCCCCGGCAAGGGTGACAGTTCAGTTGCCTAAAGCACGTCTAGCCATCTAGCTCATATTGATACTCCTAAGCACGAACACATCATCCTGGGAGACCTAAATTAATTGTAACTGGCTTGGTCCTAAAAACCTTCCACTCCAAATTTAAGGCCCTAAATCTTCCTCCCACTTAGAGCTGCTCAGGAATCCTTTGAGAAAGCTGTAAGGTGAACCGTTTGCTCTTTGCTGTGCTGTACTATGCTGCATTTCTTTGTTCTGCATGTCTGAAAACAAAATGAGGTACAAAGTATCCAAAGCATGGACTACCTTATTTAATACTGAGTGGTGAGTGCCATAACTTTTGCTTGCAGAGTGCCCTAAATCTTCCCCAGTTACTCACTAACTCTACCAGATTCGGCAACCAGTCCTCCATACACTCCCTCTTGGACTGGATCTTGTCTGCTCATCCCCACCTTATTGTATTGCTGACACCCTTCCTGATTTATCAATGATCAGCAATCACCTATTACAGCTATAATATCAGGATGAGTAAGGACTCTCCTAAAATTATTATGGCTTGTTCCTTTTGTAAATTCACTGTGCCCGATTTCCTGTCTGATCTACTGACTGCTCACAGGAGCTGAGTGTAGGAATACCTTGACCCTGAACAGGTGCTGTCTTATTTCTGTGCCTTATTCCTAGCCATCTCAGACACCCGTGACCCAGTCCAGTCAACCAGGATTAAGGGGCTCATCTTCCCTGGGTCTCTGCTGATTATATCCAGCTACGATATGTGCAACTTAATAACGTCCACTGATGAGCCAGACTATCGCTTTCAACAGACATTTCATGGTAGTTAAAAGCCATTTTGTATTGCCCACAATGTAAAAGTAAGTTGCTACAATGAACTATGGCTGCCGTCTATATCAGCAGCCGGCCCTCAGTTAATAAGAAATCTGTAACACCCGAGCAGGTATTAAACTGTAATTTGTGGTAATTATCTGAAGCTCAAAAAGGCTCAGGCAGTAGTCTCTGCTGTCTGCTATACAGTTTAGTCCAACTACCCCGAAGATATCTGTTTCAAAGAGGTCTCAATCCTGGAGGAGATTGACAGTGTACTCAAGCTTAGTTTGAGAAACCTTTCTGCCTACTTTTTTATTCCGAAGTCTACTCTTAGTGATTTAATTAAAACCAAAGAATGACTGCTTTCTCTCTCCTTGTGCTGGTCTCAGCTGTAGGACCTTTGGGATCTCCATCCTGTGCTGAAGGAATAGGCAGGAAGCCCGAAACTGCAGCAGCGTGACATCTCCTCTCCCTCGAACATCGAGCCAGTCTACTTCCTGCCTCTCGACAGACACCGCACAACAGTGCTCTGTCACGGAGTGGCAGAGCTGAAATTTTTTCAGTCAGAATTCTCTTGGCAGCAGGTGGATTGTGGGACATCATCTTTTGGTGGAGGGGGAAGCACAGCCTCAGTCAGCCTTCCTGCACCGCTTAATTGGTCTACATACCACCATGGCTCCCAGGCTCAGCTGTGCAGCCTGCAGCCCCCACACACACACACACACTCATTCTCTCTCTCCACAGTTCCAGCAGCAGGACTGAGTGAAATCACCACTTATCTTTTCATTTTTGGAGGATTGAACCTCTGTGACTATTGCCTTCAAAAGGCAGAACACCAGTTTGCTGACCACAGGGGAACCTAATTTAACACCGCTGAAGTATCTTTTTTTTTTTTTTAAATTTCTTCTTTATTTCATTTTTACTTAAAATCGATTGTGTCCAGTTAGTAATCACAGTACAGCAGGATGTGAGCATTTATGAAATTCACAATGGTCATATTACATTGTAAATTTATGTGAGTAAAAACATGCAATAACTCAGATATAATATGGCATATTGTCTATGCAGAGATTGTCAATGACCTCATTATCAGAAGAGGATATTTCTTCAGACATTCTTGTAAGTCCCAGGAGCTGAGCCTTGAGATGAGGTACATTCAACATAATTTATACAATAGCGTTGTTCTCTCAGTCATTCATTCATTCAGGCCCCCTCCAGGGGAAGCCGTGGAAGGTCTTGGGAGGGTCCCCCGGGAGCCGCTTCAAAATAAATGCTGGGGTGGGGGAGAGGGAAAAAGAGGGATGATGTAAAAAAAAAAAGGGGGGAGCCTTTTTTATCCTAAGGCACAAAGGATGTATCTTTTAACATATAATACAGGAGCCATCGGTTCCAACGTGACCTGAATCGGTCGCCTCTATCATTTAAGCTGAATGTTATTCTTTCCATCTGGTAGGTTTGTCTGCTTATGGCCCACCAATCCTCCACAGATGGTATTGTAGGGGTCAGCCAAAGTCTAGTGATGGCTTTTTTAGCTGCCGCCAGGAGGATAACTAGGAGGTACCGAGTATCTTGATCTCTATAGCCTTTAGGGAGTATTGACAGAATAAATAACTGTGGGCTTAATTGGAGGGGCCTATCAAAAATTTCTTGCAGTTCTGATTGCAAGGTGACAAGGAATGGTGTTAACTTTGGGCAGGTGTAGAGTATATGTGTTAGGTGGGCTTTGGCCTCTCCACACTTACGCCAGCAGGAGGCTGAATGTCCTATATTATAGTGACTTGTGATCTCCGGGTTTTGAAGAAACGTATCAGGAGTTTCCATGCAAACTCCCGTCCCTGGTGAGAGCTAGATGTGCGAGCCACTTGTCTGCATGCCTGCTCCCACTGTGTGTCTTCTATGGGGGCATCTAATTCTCATTGCCACTTCTCTCAGATTTCTATAAGATTAGCTGACTCGTGTGTCATTAATTCCTGATAGAGGATCGAAATCTGGTGGTTCTGCCTTGGGGAAGCAATCAGAGACTGCAGTCTAGTAATTAAGGCAGCCAATGCTCAGATTTTCTCACCTCCACAGGCAATGACTCATAGTAGTTTCTTATTTGCAAGTATCTGTAATGGTGTGTATTGGGCAGGCTAAATTTCCTTTGGACTTCTTGGAATGACCACATAGTCCCCCCGGTGGTAATCTGATATAAATATTTCAGGCCATATCTGGCCCATTGACGATAGGCATAGTCCAACCTCCTTGGTTGGAAGTTGGGGAGTGCAGCAATTGGGCATATTAATGGTATAAAAGGGGAAAGCATAAATTGCCTTTTTATCTGTTTCCATGCCATCACCCGATGCTGAAGTTCTAAGGTCAGATTCCATTCTGCACCTGCGGTCCTTCTCTCGTGGTAAAGAATGGCTAAGTATTCTGAGTCAGGAATGAGAGCTTGTCGAAGCTCCATCCAGTGTGCCTCAGTGGTGGCAAGTTGTCTTGCTGCTATATGGACTAGTTGGGCTGCCTGGTAGTACTGATAGAGGTCAGGAAGGGCTAGCCCCCCCAGGTCTTTTGGTCTTGTTAGTAATTTTAGCCTAACCCTCAGTCTACGACCCGACCAGATAAATCGGGAGATCGCCCTCTCCCAATCTGCAAAGTCAGAACGAGGCAGGGTAATAGGGATATTGTTAAAAAGGTATAGGGCTCTAGGTAGGGTCACCATTCAATGTCTATTTTCTTGGTGAGGCTAAGCGGGAGGGTACTCCAACGTGCCAAATCTTCTTTGAGTTGAGTAGTAAAGGGGGCATAATTCTGCTTATAGGAGTCTCGGAGGTCTCTGGTTAAGTTAATCCCCAAATATTTCATCTTTTCTGGGTCCCATTTACATGGAAATTGGTTTTGTATACCAAGATCAGGGATGTATTGAAAGGTCAAAATCTCAGTCTTTGAGATATTAACTTTATAACCTGAGACTTGTCCGAAGGCTTCCAACAACTCATTGACTTTCAGGAGGGTGGTTGATGGGTTCCGGAGGTATAAGAGGACGTCGTCAGCATAGAGTGCTATATGGTGCTCCGTCCCTCCCACCTCAATCCCGTGTAGCTCATGTGATTGCCGAATCAGCTGAGCGAGGGGCTCCATATAAAGGGCAAACAAGAGTGGGGACAAAGGGCACCCCTGTCTAGTGCCTCTATATAACGGAAACCAGCTAGAATGATGCCCTGAGATCCGAACCCACGCCCTCGTGCCGAATAGATGTTCTTAATTAGATTAATTAGTGATTGCGGCAAGTTGACACTTTCCATTACTGAATATAAGAATGGCCAAAGGACCCTGTCAAAGGCCTTTTCTGCATCAAGGCTGACTAAGGCCACAGGGTCTCACTGGAGTACATCTTTCGTATTACATGATAGGTCCTTTTGATGTTATCAGTTGTTGTACGCCCACCAACAAAACCGGTTTGATCTTTGTGGATTATCTGCGGTAGCATTTCTTCTAGCCTGCGGGCAATTATCCCCATAAATAATTTATAGTCTGTGAATCATATCGGCCCATATCGGTCTTAAATTCAGAGTTGAGGATTCTTGCCGGGCTTGGAAATGACAGAGATAGAGGCATAGGACCAGGTGGCGGGTTGGGGGGGGGTCTCCTTCCAGTACCAAATTAAAGGTATGGAGAAGAGTAGGTAGTAGTTGTTCTTTATTTGCTTTGTAGAATTCAGTGCAGTACCCATCAGGGCCCGGTGCTTTCATGGTCTTGGCTCGAGCTAGGGCCATAACCAATTCCTGGGTCGTAATAGGGACAAGCTGTTTTCCATGGTCAAGGGTAATTTTAGGGAGCGTAAGGGGCTGTAGGAATTCTTTTATCTTCTCAGGCGCTACTGGTTGTTCTGGAGTGTAAAGGGATGTATAGTACTCGGTAAATGTGTCAGCTATGTCACTAATTTTGTTCAATGGTCTGCCATCGAGTGGATGGCAGATAGTTATCGCTGCTGCCTTTTTCTGTCTCCTGATCTGGTAGGCCAGGAGTCTAGCGGCCCTGGGTCCTACCTCATAGTAGCGTTGCCAGAGGTGAAGAAGTGCTATCTCAGTCTGTTTCAATATCAGTCTATCCAGGTCCAACTTAACCTGTTTGAGCTGGGAAGCACTGAGTTATCTCCTTGCTTATCGCTGCCTGCAAAAATGGAGTGTTTCTTCCAGCCTATCCGTGCTGTTTATCGCCCTCACCTGCAGGAAGTGAATTTAATTAGATGTCCACGTAAAACTGTTTTTATAGTGTCCCATAAGATTCCAGAGAAGTCTCTGGGTTAGTATTTTCATAATAATCTCAGCTAACTTATCAGCTATGTATTCCTTGAAGGAATTGGATCTAAGATGGTAGGGTTTAAGCATACAGTGTTGTTCTTTTCTGCAGACCCAGCTTCCACGTGCTGGTGATAGGTGCATGGTCAGACAGTGTGATATCTCCTATACGGGTGTCTACTACTCGGTTTAGGTGCTCTACCTGGGTGAAAAATAAGTCGATTCTAGAGTATGTGCGATGAACCGCTGAATAGTGTGAGTAGTTCCTGGTGTGGGGGTGCAGATGACGCCAAAGATCTGTCCACCCCACCTCAGCCATAAATCTACTTATGAGCCGCTGTTGCGGGGTTTTCCTGAGGGTATTGTGGCTCGAGGAGCCTCGAACAGGGTTAGGTAAAATACTAAAATCTCCTCCTAGTAACAACACTCCACTGGTGAATTGTATTATCTTATCTAGTAGGGTCCTATCATCATTTACTGAGGAGTCTGGGGGAAGGTATATATTTGCTAAAGTAACTTCTGTCTCCCCTAACAGACCTCGCAGTAGCACCATTCGACCAGCAGGATCTATCCATCTGGCTCCCACCTGCCAAGGGTTTTTTTTGTGGAATAATTATTGCTACTCCCCTCCTTCTACCATCTCTAAATGTTGAGCAGTGTTCCTCACCTCTTGAAATCCGGTCGAGTTTAGCATGCTCCACTTTACTCAGGTGTGTCTCCTGCAAATAAATGAGGTCTGCTTTATATTTCTTAACTTGTGAAAGTACCCTAGCTCGCTTGACTGGAGAGGTAAGTCCATTGACGTTCCAAGACAGTAGTCTTAAGGGGGTCTCTTCCATATCAAGTATTGGGGTTGGTGTGGGTGCGGGAAAAATATTCCGTTTGGATCCCGGGAAGCCCCCCCAGACATCCTCTTTCTCATCTCTGCATTTTGGCAAAATAGACACAATCGATATTCTTTGGATAAGCAGCTGTTAGTGTAAGTTCTTTTAACTGTAAGCATTCTCTTCACTACTAAGTGGTTGCCTTTAAACTGGCAACTAACATGTACTAAAATAATAATAAAAATGGCAACCATTCATTTGAAACAGTTGAACATAGCAACGTAAATAGCTTAGAGCCTATTAGGCTTAACAGGTGAAAACAGGTGACAACTCTGAACTTCCAAGGTTTGGGAGCTCCTTGGGCTCCCGACAGCTGGGAATCCTCGCTATCGATGGGGGTGTCTCAGATTGAGAGACCCCTAGGCACCTCCAATGCCTATAGGAAAAGGGAAGGGGATATTGGCTAGTCACTTCCCAACCATTAGCCATCTAGGAAGTGTATTACTTATCTGGGAGAAACAGGGGAGAGGAATTATGGGGGGGCAAACCGGGCTCAAGGGAAGCCGCATGGGATCCTCAGTAGAGGCAGCCATTTTCAGTCTGAGGCCTCTCGAGTATTCCATGGTCGCCCTACACCAGCCTGCACCTCAGGCCGCCCACCCGCCCCGATCCGCATCATGGCTAGCTGTACCTATAGTCTAAAGATGGGGGGCCCGTACAGCCAGGCTGCCCATAAAGCCTAGACAGCGGGAACATCCCGGGAGGAGAGGCCCGCTCGTCCAAAGCCATGTCATTCTGGCGTTGCAGCTCTGATAGGCAGAACTGGACCACTGCCACGCACCAGGCGATGTGCCTGAAGCGAACAGAGACCCAGCCCTACCAAAAGCGGCCGACACCACTTATGAGTCTCAACCATATATGCACTGGCATTGGCATTAATCCCCTACATTCCAATAAGTTATTTTAACTATAATGAGACAGATGAATGAGGGCACCCCGCGCACCACAGCAATGCAGAGCAGCCCAATACTCGGCGTCACCAGGACAGGACAGGGGAACCCCTCTAGTAGCAGTGTCTCCACTGTCCCACAATCTGTAGGTTTAGTCTTATTTATAGAGGTCAAACTGACTTGCATCTATGTGGTGAGAGAAAAGAAAATGGAAAAGATAAGCAGGGGGAATGAGTATATGGAGCAGTGACAAGTAGCTTAGATGTTAGTAAGTTGAATATGAGGAATGCCATCAGCGAGACAGGTAACACCACAGAAACAAAGTTAATAGATTAGACTTATCTGGGGGTTAGTAGTCAAGGAGTAGCCAAGAGGAGTAGAGTGTAGCAGTAGCCATCCAGTCGCTCTCGGAGCCCACGAGTGAGTATACCAAAGGTCAAAAAAGCATTAAACTCTTGAACTGGATACGGCTTTTCATAGTCCATACAGTCTGCACTAAGGCAGAGAGGAATTCTTGGGGGCCATACTTCACCAGGACACTAGTCAAGTGTTCCTTCGGGACTGCCCTCGAAGGGAATCAACAATTTTACTGATCGCCTCCGACCCTTGGCGCTTCCTTACATCCCGTTGGCTGGACTTCCAGACTTGCTGTGACAACTTTGCTGATAGTGTTCCTGCCATCAAACGTCCCGTTTGCTTCTGTATTCTATTTTATATTTCGAAGGCCTCCACGCCTCCTCAGCCGAGCTAAATATGAGTTGGCCATCGGGGTGAAGAACAATTAACCTAGCTGGGTAGGGGATCTGGAAGCGCAGGCCCTCCTTTTTCAAGGCTTTCATTATTGGGATATAGGCCTTACGTCTGGCCATCACCTCAGGTGCAAAGTCGTTTTCAAAATAGAGACGCTGACCTTTGTAAATTACCTGCCCTTTTTTCCAAGCCATATGTAGAATGGATTCCTTTTCCTGGAATCTAAGGAAGCGGACCAGCATTGTGCGAGGCCTAGCACCAGGAGGAGTCTTGGGATTCAGAGTGCGATGTACTCTCTCGAATTCCAGGGTAAGATCACTCATGATGTCCAGGGTCTGCTGCAACAAGCCTCATAAGAAATTATGTGGATCTGCAGCCTCCTCTCCTTCCGGGATCCCTGAGATTCTGATATTATTTAGTCGGTTCCAACTTTCGGCATCCTCAGCTTGCTCTTGTAAGGCCCGCATATCCTGACCTAGTTGTGAGATGGCCAGCTCCGCCCTATCTATCCTTGTGTCTGATTCCGTAACATGTTGTTCCAGTTGCTCCTGTTGCTTTTCCAGCTTCCCAATATTGGTTCTCAGGGCAGTTGTCGTGGATCTAAATTCATTCCGAAATCCCGCTGTTCAGCTAGGACCAAGGTCATCTGGCGCTGCAAGGTAGTCAGCGGGGGCTGGTTGGGGTTATCTGTGCTCTGCCTCGAGACAGCAGAGGCCTGTGATGCTTCGCTCCCGGAGTCCGATAATCCACCGTCATCGGGTACAGCTGGCGCTTTTTGCCGTTTTCCCTCGCTTCACAGTAGCGTCCAAGCTCAGATGAAGCCTTTTTATTATTTCTTAGCAGTAATTCAGAGGTATTTTTTGGCTAAGGTCGGTGCTCCCTGTTTTAGGCTGGCATCAGGGATGTGACGTCACCAGAAGTCCACCACTGAAGTATCTTATCGTCCACAGAGCCACCAGGAGCCGTGGTCAGCATTATCCTCTTCTGCAGTGGTGGCTCTCACTTTGGTGTTCTCCCCGGACTGGTGGGCTGTCTGTAGAGCTGCAGAGGAACACAATGCATAGCGGCCATGTGGCTGACCTTGGTGGGGGGGGGATGGATGACACTGGAGAAATTGACACAGCCACCAGAGACCAGAGCTCCAAAAGCACAGGAAAATTGCACCAGTGACCATTTCGATTAGCGCTCCCGCTAGCTCTTACTGCACTATTCCTCCCCTCATAGCAAGCCTCTCTGGGCACGTTCTGGACCTTTTCCCCAATTCAGACACTTCAGGAGGCTTGTCCTACTGCACTAGTCATTCATACAGTTTCCCAGCTTCAGGCACATTGGGGATTTCCTCAGTAATTTCCATTCAGTGGGGAGCTTTTCTAAGGGGAGTACAGTGGTTGACCCTTTTTTGTGTCTTGTGATAACCATCGGTTAAGGTGCTGAAGCTGGACAGCCTGCGTTTGTCTCTGACTTCTGCAGGTGCCCCCCCTTTTTTTCCCCTGTTCAGTGGGCCATCTGTGTATGCCTTAATCCTCGCTGGACTCCCTTAAGCCGTGCACCAGGTTTAGTTTTCCAACAACCTTTTTTCAGGATGCCCTGCCATTCGGAAGCAAGAATGTCATCTGAAAAGGCACCAAGCAAGTCCTCAGACAAATCATCCAGGGTTAGAAAATGCACCAAATGCAAGTCCCACCCCTTATAGCCACTTTGCTGGGTCCTATGCTTAAAATAAGTCTGCTGCCAATTTGGACTCTGCCACCACAGAAGAGGTTACTGCCTCATCCTCTTGTCTGCTGGAGGTCCAAAGCAGGCCACCCTGCAAGTGGCTTCAGACTTAAAAAGTTAAACAGATTGTTTGCAATAGATCCAGCCTGTTTTGATTTGCAGCCCCCTGCATCCCCTCCAGCCTGTGTCCACAAGAAAGCCACACAAAACTGCACTCTGCCTCCCTCGTCAAACGAGGAGGAACGTCTGGTATGTCACCACAGCAAGAAAAAGAAACGCGCTAACTTTCCTCGTTCCCAGGTCACTGCAGACTACAGTTCCAGTCACCACTAAAGGAAGAAGCGTCATGCTAGATCACTTTGTCAGACTAGAGTTCTTCCTCACCCGAGGAAGGAGAGATTCAGAGCAGTTCTCAGATTCTGAAACAGTGTGCACCAGGCACTTTGATCTGGATGACTTGGACTACTTCATTAAGAATGTCATGTTGGCGACGCACCTAGGTACCTTCCTGCTACTGCAAAACCAAACAAACTGACCTTCAGGCTGTCAGCCTCTTCTAAACCATCAACAGCATTCTCTGTATCACCAGTGATTGTGGACCTGCTTAAAGAAGAGTGGCAAGGCCTGGAGAAAACCTACTCTGTCCCACAACAGGTTAACAAACTGTTGAAATTTGATAAGAAACAATCGGAGACATAGCTGAATGTGCCCAAAATTGACCCTCTGATATCATCTGTAACGCAGAAAATGACCATCCCTGTGGACAGCGGTGCTACCCTCTGAGACACAGTAGACCACAAGGTGGATTTGTTATTAAGGAAGGCCTTCCAGATCTCAGCTTCCTTAAAGGTGGTGACAGCTAATCTGTTCTTGGCCAGGGCTGCTTTCTCCTGTGCCTCAGTATTGGCCTTTCAGCTGGCAGAGGATTCCGAAAAGAATAAGGCTGCCGTCCAGCAACTGCAGCTCGTGGGCCTTTCCTTCTGTTTACTTGGCAGATGTTTTGGAGAATGTGGTCTGTTGTGATGTAAGAACGATGTTCTACCAGACATCTGCTAGATGTAACCTCTGGTTGTGGGCCTTGCAGGCAGATATCGCTTTGAAAGTTAATCTGGCCAGTGCCCCATGTGAAGGCAGCCTGCTCTTCGGTTCTGCTCTTGAAGAGGCAGTTAAGGAATCAGGAGAAACGGTTAAGGTACGCATGCCACAATCAAAATCTAAAGACAAATCTTAGTTTGGCAGATCCTGACGGCCATTTTGTGGCCAATCCTACAACAGCGATCAGAACAGGAGTTTTTCATGCAATTGACCTTGGTTTTCCTGTCATAACCAGTGCACAGACAGAAGCAGAGGAAGCAGCAGCCATGCCCCCCCGGAGCTTCTACAAAGAAATTTCCACAATGAGAAAGTCCGGACCCATTCCTGCATAAGGAGCAGACTTTCCAGTTTCTTCGGGAAATGGGTCCATATGAAAACAGACAGATGGGTCCTGGACATTATCGACATGGGGTACCTAATCGAATCTGACACACAGCCTCGACTACCTCATGTCGTTCCCTCTCCTCTTTCAATCTATCCCACCAAAAGACAAGTGATGTTCCAAGTGTTAACAGTTATTACAGAAAGGGGCCATAGAACCTGTTCCCCTCCCAGAGCTCAACAGGGGTGTTTACTCTCTCTCCTTTATTGGCCCGAAACACACGAGGGGGGGAGGTGGTCTGACCAGTGTTAGACCTCAAGTTCCTGAACCACTCTGTCCACAGCAGATCCTTCAAGGTGGGAGACGCTGTCGTCTGTCCTCTGAGAAATCCATCATGGAGACTTCCTTGCCTCCATCGACTTGCAGGACGCTTACTTATATATTCCCATCTGAGACTCAGACAGTATCTCAGATTCAAGGTCCAGGACAGCCACTTCCAATTTAGAACCCTGCCATTCAGGCTTTCATCTGCACCAAGTCCTTTCCAAGGCCCTAGTGGCAGTAATTGCACACCTGCGCTCCCGGAGGATCCAACTCTTCCCATATTTGGATGACATCCTGATCCGAGCTCCTCGATTCAAGTTGGCCTTGCAAGCAGTGGCTGAGGTTGTTTGCCTTTTCGCACATGGTATTTGTCATCAACAGACAAAAGAGCTCCCCGTTTCCAGCACAGACGTGGACTCATCTTGGGGCTGACTTCAAAACATGCCACGGAAAGGTTTTTCCAACCTTTGCAAAATTCTGGGACTTACAGTCCTTCCTTCAGAAGTTTCAGCATGCCTCTCAACTTCCAGCCCAGATGTTTGTGCAGCTCATAGGGACAGTGGTTTCCCTGGCAGGTACGTTTTCATGGGCCTCTGTTCACATGTGTCCGACTCAAACGGCCCTCCTCAAACAGTGGTCCCCACACAGGCGCAACCAGAACATCATAGTGGCAGTTCTGCAGCAGATGGATAGTCTTCGTTGCTGGGCAGTGAGATCGAACATAATAAAGGGCCGCAAGCTGGGCCATCCACAACGGATGAGAATCACCACTGACACCAGCCTCAGAAGATGGAGTGCCCATCTGAATCTTCTTTCTGTTCAAGGCAAGTGGTCCCTGCTGGAGTCCTGCTTCAGTATCAGTGTACTAGAAATGCGAGCAATACGACTGGCTCTCCAAAAATGCAAAGGCTGTTTTCTCAGACAAGGTGTTCTGATCCTTACAGACAACACGACCACAACGGCATACATCAGCTGACAAAGAGACACAAGAAGCACCCGCATACTGAAAGAGACTCTACTATTGCTTCATAGAGCCGAACATCATCTTTCCAGTCTAGCCGCTGCTTACATCCCAGGACAGGAAAACAGCAGCAGAAGGGCTCAGCTGCAAAGACATTCTGTCAGGGGAATGGAAACTGAAAATCAGTACATTTCAGCTCCTCACCCTCCATTTGGGATCCCCTCAGTTGGATCTCTTCGCTTCCGGACAAAACACCAAAGTTCAGCAGTTCTGCTTCCTTGCCAGGGATGAGCAGGCGGTAGCTTGAGATGTCTTCTCCCTCCACTGGGGTTGATACAGTCTTCTGTACGCCTTACCTACCATCCCTCTTCTGCTCAGAATACCACACAAGGTAGCTCAAAACTAGGCCGAACTGATCTGTGTGCCCGGTTGGCCTTGATGCCTGTGGTTCCCACATCTTGTTCACATGGCGAGAGATCTGCCACTCATCTTTCAGATCAGCCTGGAAGTTCTTCACCAAGGTCCCATAATGCATCCGAATTCCCACAATCTGTCCCTCTCAGCTTGGAGATTGAGCGGGAGACTCTCTAGGACCTCTGGTATACCACAGAAGTGATTGAAATGATGATACAGTCTAGACGTCCGTCTTCCTGTAAAGTATACTACAGAATTTGGTGTAAGATTTTATTCAGACTTCAATCAAAGCAGCTGGATGATCGTACTGTTTCCTTACCAATCCTCCTACAATTCCTCCAGGAGGGTTTTGATATGGATCTGCAACTGGCGACCCTAAGAGTCTTGGTCTCCACCTTGGGAGCACTGCTTCTGGTAGAAACAGGGGAGTCCATGGGGTCTCATTCTCATTCTCATATCAGATGCTTCCTGACAGCAGCCACCCAACCAGTGAAGTCTGTTGTCCAGCCATGACACCTCAATTTGGTTCTCAAGGCTCTCACCAGGGTGCCTTTTGAGCCTCTGGAGGAGATGTCTCTGCTCCATCTCACAGTGGAGGTCGCCCTTCCTCACTGCTATCACATTGGCCAGATGAACCAGCGAGCTCTTTACACTGTCTACGAAGGAATCCTATACTGTTTTTTTTTTTTCACCAGGATTCAGTAGTTCTCTGAATGGACCCAGGCTTCTTACCTAAGGATATGTCCTTGCTCCACTGCAGTGAGGAACTGATACTCCCTTCTGCCCTAACCTAAACAATGACGAGGAGAGAGAGACTTGCATACTGTGGATCCTAGATGGGCCTTGAAACTATACTTCAAACAAACTAAGCCACTATGAAAGACGTCAAGCCTTTTCGTTCTCACGGCAAGGCCACGTTTGGGCAAAAAAGCTTCTAAAGACTCTATCGCCAGATGGATCTACTCAGCCATCAGCCTCTCCTGCAGACAAGCTGGGGTTCTTCTCCTGGGTCTGGTAAAAAGCCCACTCCACTAATGTCATGGCCACCTCATGGGCAGAATTCCATAATGCCTCCCTGGCTGACATCTGCCGAGCTGCTACCTGGTTCTCTGCATACCTTCGCCAAATTTTACAAGCTTGATGTGGCAGCCTCGGCAGCAGCTTCTTTTGGCCATAGGGTTCTATAGGCTGTTGTGGACTGGTGACATCCTTTCTATGTTCTTCCCACCCTGGGATTCACTTGTCTTAGTGCTGATATATATCCTAGAGCCCTGCGACCAGCACAAGGAAGGAGAAATCTAAATTTAGATACCTGTACGTTTTCTTTCTCTGACTGCTGTTTGCAGGGCTGAATCCCTCTGCTAATGTATAAAATTGTCTTTTTTCGTCTCTAATATTCTGTTCAACATGTTTATCTTTATAGGAGGATTGTCTGGTTTGATCCTGTGACTTCTCAACTTGCTTTGAAACAGACTGGCTCAGTCCTCAAGGGAGAGAAGATGATGTTTCACTGCTGCAGTTTTGGGTTTCCTGCCTATTCTCTCAGCACAGGATGGAGATCCCAGAGGTCCTAGAACCCTGCGACCAGCAGTCAAAGAAAATTTACAGGTATCTAAATTTAGATTTCTGTGTGGCATTCTAGTCAGAATCCAGAGAAAGCATAAAAGGATAGGTGAAGACAGTGATGTAGAGAGGCACTGATGCAATGGTTTGCTTATGCTTGGGGCCATGAAGCATTAATCACCGGCCCCCTACTGCTCCAGAAAGCCCATCAGTTAGCAATAATTCTTGACAAACCTGCATTTAAACCAACTGATGGTTGGTTAATGAGCTGGGAAAAGCAGGCACAACATTGGATATTAAAAAAAAAAAAAAAAAACCACAGGGGAAAAACAAATTGCAGATCGAGAGGGGCCTGCAGCCTGGCTAATAAGAGATGTGCTGCCTGCTGAAATAGCGTACCCATATGGCTATGATTGCCTTGGTTGCAAAATTGATTATATTATGACCCTGGAGGGGAGACTGGACCCTGTCATATGCAGAATGGTATCAGGAGTTTTTTATATGCTGAATGGTCTGTGGCGATACCCAGTGCCACCTGGCACAGATTTAACGATTGTTGGATGCCCTTCTACTCCCTTGTTAATAACAAAATATTATAGACACTGTTGATGGTGACGAGTTGCAAGTCTGGATGTGCAGCCCCATTTACCCTTTTGTTCCGTAGTTGGAGGACTCTCTTTGAATATTGATGCATGCAGCGCCTTTTGGGGGAGAGAGGATAAGGTTGATATATTTCTTCTCTGTTTTTCTTACCCTTTTTATTTTGTACATTAGTTACTCCATAGAGTTTACCATTTGCATGATTTGGACTCTTTATTTGTACTCAAAAGCCTCAATAAAGAGTGCTTATTTGCAAAAAAAAAAAAAAAAGTTAAATACAAGTATCTGTTCTGTCCTCTCCTTTTCTGTCTCTTGTCTGTCTGGTTGCACAACCAGATTATCTTGTGAGACCTAGGAACTGATCACTCTGGTCTTGCGATTCTCTGCCTCTCACTATTTCTCTGCCTTCACTTGCTGTTTCTGTCTTTTCTTCCCCCTTGCGTATCTGCGGTTATAAAATATATGTGAATCTTTGTGAAACTCTGATCCCTTCGTTGTGAATCTTTGTAAAACTGGGATCCCTTGGTTTGAAATGTATATAGTTATGCTTTTGAAATGATTGCAAAAAGCTACTTGGAATTTAGGGGGTTAACCTGAGATGCAGTTTGAGCTCCTCTCTGATTTGTTTGCAAACTCTTTTGCAGAGCTTGTCCGCAGGACGCCAACATGGGACACTGTTCTGTTTGCAAGCCTGCTCTGTAAAGCAACTGACAAGAACTCTGATACATTTTGTGAGCAACAGGATGTCTCCTTAACGAGCTCAGGATGAAGTGGTTCATTACCAGGAAAAGACTTATAAAAAGAGGAGCAATCTTTTGCTGGGGAGAAACTGAAACTTGAAATTAGAGATACACTCAGACGAAGGACTTTGTTTTCTCTGTTTGTACTGCCTTTGTAAATAGTTATACTGAACGACTTTTATTTTTTATTTTGCTGTCAATAATAAAACGCTACTTGTGAATTTTATAACTGCTCCTTGTTTTTTTATGCTTCCTGACCTGTACCTCGATGACAATGCCCACACTGGTTTACTCTTAACAGATGTCCTTGGCATCTGCCTCTCCACCCCTGTGGGTGGAGCCGCCTCCACTGCAACCTTCTGTGGGAGGCCCGACCAAGGACTCCCATGCTGCAGCCAACTTGCCATATTGGCTGTCAGTGGCAATCACCTAATTGGAAGACACTTGGGTGGTCCATGGTGACAAATGGTTCTGGGCCATTTTCAGAATGTGCTCGGATGCTCAGATGGGTCATCCATGTTGTCGCTGAGGATGTAGACCTTCGAGGCCTTGGTCAAGGAATTGAGTACTGACCATGGGCTGGTGTCATTTGGGGCACTCTGCCTGATGTCAGAATCCATGAATGTGCCTTTAGAGCCAGTCTATAAGAGGGCTAAATACCCCTTTGCTGACTTTTTGGGCAAGGTCGACTACCCTGGGTTGCCTTTCCCATGACCGAGGCCATCCTGGGACTTGCTCTGGAGCTCTGGCAGCACTTAGCATCCTGCTCGGTACCCTCCACCGTTGTGGTCCACAAGTAAGCAATCCCTGCTGGGTCCCTTTTGGGGTTTTCAGACCAACCCTTAGCTGAGGGGCTGGCCACGGACTTGGCTTTCCTTAAATCAGGAGGCCAAGGGGACTTGGTTAAGCCCCCTGACAAGGATTCGAACAAGCTTGACTATGTGGCCATAAAAGTCTTTGCCGCCTCTTTCCTGGATCTGCATCATACCAGCTGTGCTGTCCTGATGGCCAGCTTTGGTCACTGTTGGGAGTGTTGGAAGAAGTCCTCCCTCACCTCCCTGTCGATGAGCAGAGTTTCCGCTGCAGTTGGTCAAGGACCAGGGTCAAGTGCTAGCTAAACACCAGTTCATACAGCCTTGGACATGGAGACTCATGTTCCTGTGCCATGGCAGTGACTGTCAGTGTGTTGCAGAGCCTGGCTGAGATTCTCCACCTTCATGATGGACAGTCCGCACAGGTTGGCTGATGTCCCTTTCCTGGGCACTGACCTCCTTGGCCCGGGGTTGGAAGGACATCTCGCTAGGACTGAAAAGTCTATTGCCACCCTTGTTTCTGTGACTTTGTTCAATAAAGGATGAGAATACTCGGAAGCCTAAGAAAAGGACTTTTCCGTACAGGTCCTTTCAGCCTCGGCAGCCCCAGCAGTTGCAGTATGAAGCCTGGTGCCCCAAGGTCAAGTTCTCTGGCTAGTGGCTAAAAAGAGGCAGAGGTGAGGGAGGTGATGCCCCTCTGGCCCCTGCAGCCGGTGCCCCCTCCAGAGCTGCCATGTGTCAGGGCAACGGGGTGTCATCTTCCCACCTGCCCAGTCCCTGAGTTCCCTGTGTGTGGAGGGGGGTCCGCTGCGCTGCTGGTGTCCACATTAGTCCATTATTACTACGGACAAGTGGGTACTAAAAGTGGTAGGCAGATGGTCGCCTCTAAACTTCGAGGCTCTCCTGCCTTATCGACCCCACATTTTCTCGGGAGTCCTTGGTGTCGCAGGACATGTCCTCAGGAAGGACATTGCTTAGCTTCTTGCAGAAAGGGCCATGGCCTGTGACCCAGATGTCCTGGCAAATCAGATACATGTCCAGGTACTTTCTGTTCCCAAAATGGACCGGGGGGGGGGGGACCTGGCACCCCATACTGGATCTGCATAATCTGAAGTAGTTCATGCGGAAGCGCAAGTTCAGGATGGTCACTTTGAGCCACATTATACCACCCCTGGAGCAGGGCATGTGGTTTATTTATGTATGTATTCGGTTAGTTTTTGTTAACCAGGTAGAGTACACTAGACAAGCATTTGCCTATTTTCAGCCACAACCTGGGAGGGTACACCAGGAAACAATACAAGGTATGACAATAACAGCTTTAGAAAAATTTTACAATAAGGTAATACACACGGTATAAACAGGTGTACAATCTACATAGCAGGTATATAAAAAATAAGTGCAGAAGTATTGTATACATTGGCAAATGGTTAATCATAATACAAAGACTAGGAGCAGGTGCACGTTGCCAGCTGTTGTAAGTTAGTGCAGTACTGTCTTCTGCAGGTGCTGGCTATGAGACTGTGCCTAATGTTGGCTAGTATGGTATTCCATAATTTGGGAGCAGAGACTGAGAAAGCTATTTCATCTAAATTTGGTCCTGGTCCGTGGAATGACTTGGGTGTTAAGGTCAGAGGAACTAAGTGGATAGGCATTTAAGTAAGACATGAGGAGGGGGGAAAGCAATAGTGGAACCTGATTATAAAAGACGCTATGTATGATACCTCCCAGGAACAGATTGTATTGGGTGGATGGGGGAGCCAGCCAAGTTTAGGGTACAACATGCATTGGTGTGCTTGGCAGTTACTTGTAAGGGCAGAACGACAGACTATGTTACATGCCACATCCCATTTATCTAGAGTTGAATTAGAGGCTTCAAAGAAGACAGGCAGACTGTAGTATAATTTGGGGAGCAGAATACCCCAGGCTATGGCAATACGGGCACTGGGAGAGAGGTTGCAGCTAGCTTTGTAGGAAAGTTGATGTCTGACATTGATAAGTCCTACAGGATGCTGCTATGTGGAGTGAAAAATCAAGGAAGGGGTCATGCATAACACCCAGGTTACTGAAAGATGGGACAGTGACCAAGAGTGTACCATTTTTTTTCAAACCACTGAGAGAGGAGATTGGATGTTCTTTAAATTGGGGGGGGGGGGCACATCCAAATAGCATGGCCTGAGATTTGATGGTGTTTATCAAGATCATGACCTGATATTTGGTAGTGTTTATTAAGAGCATATTTTCATAGAACCATTTTTTTTAACAGTTAATCTTTTTATTACGTGATTTCAGAATTTCACAAATATTGAACCATTAATCCCAATGACTGATCTAGTGGTTTACAACTTTACCACTCTCATACAAACAGCCAAAGACTTCATGGCACAATGCACTCTTAATTTACGTCAACTTGTACAATCAGCTGATTAGCAAAAAAAACATACTTAAGAATGTCTAAATACCTGATGGCCCCTACTGTGTCTGTACTTAAGAGAAATTCTAAAAAGTGCTTAATCACACTGGATGAAATGGGATCAGGTGTAGCAAAGCTTCTTCACATATGGTGTAGAAACTTAGACTACGGCGGGGGAACCTTGTGGTCATCTGGGGGAAACGCTCAAGATAGCTCTGGAGAGAAAGATCATAACATTCTTTAGTAATTAGTCAACCATTTCTGCTTGGAAAGTCAAGGGGGTCTCAGTTTGTCCTTCGTGTGCCTGGGGGGGTAATGCATAGTTAGTGGGGTCAATATACACAAAGTAAGGGGCCCATACCTCATCAAACTTGTTTAGACATTGTGTTTTATAGCAGGACATCCTGGTCAGAGTGGCCATCTTTTCTAAGGCTTTAAGCCAGTCTGTGGCTTGTGGGGCCTCTAGGGTTCTCCATCTTTGTATAAGTCTTTTACATTCCACAGAGGCCTGTATAAGCCATGGGGTCTGAGCTTTGGATAAGCTTAGGGATTGAGGCTTGAGGCCCAATATCCACAGGCCAGGATCCGCTGGTATGGGTGATTTCAAAATTTGGGAGCAGAGATTTAGTACTGCCGCCTAGTATAAGGGCTTCAAAGGAGTACAGGACCACAGAATGTGAAGCAAATCTGCATCAGGGGCATTGCACCTCCAACAGCAGTCTGTAGATAGAAGACCCATCTTTTTCTAGTTGGGTCGGGGTGTGGTGCCAGAGGTGCATTATCTTGTTCTGTAAGAGGAGGCTTTGAGGGATGCAGCAGGCCTGGTGAGTTCTCAACCAGCACTGTTGCCATTGTGCATCTGTAATGGAGACATCTAATGATGTTGCCCATTTGGCTTTGGCTGGAGATGAGGGGTTGGGAGCACCATCTCTCATGTACCTCTGAATGAGATCAGCCCTGCCTTTGGAGTGCATAATCCAAGCCTTAATTGGAAGAGGGGAAGGTCTGGCAGACTTGCACTTTTTACATACTACACATGTACACTGCTTCTTAACCCAAGAGTAGTAAAGGCTTCTCATCTGAGGGTATTTCCAAAAGCCACTATGGGGTAGGCCATACCTGGATTGTAAACCCTGGAACAAGTCCATGTCGGCTTTTCCAGGAATGCTTCCGTCCCCAATATATATTCCTTTAGAGATCCAATCTGCCTATTTCAGGGGTGTACTTATTAATGCAGAGGGTGGGGTTGTGCCAAAGAGGGGTGTATATCCCCATGCTAAGACAGCGGGAGGTTAAGCCCCAGCTTTTGCCAAGCCAGATGAGATTGTTGGATGGAATGGCAACCCTTAAAAGGTTTTGGTAAGCGGTGTGTCTGTAGAGCTGATAGAGGCGCCCTTTTATAAGATCTCTTTCTATGTGAGTCCAAGCTGGAGGGTGGGAGGGGAGAGAGTGACCACCTTCTTTTAAAGACTTTGCAACCATGAACGCAATAGGATATTGATAGAAGTTGGGTAAATTCCATCCTCCTCTCAAGTTTTGAGCCCTTAGTTTTGCTCTGCTATGTCTAGGCCTAGATGAACCCCATATAAAGGAGCTGAGCAAAGTGTGCAATTTCTGGTTCCAGACTATGAGTAGAAGAAAGGGAATGTGGGATAGTAGGTGATGTACCCTGAGGCAAGCATCATTTTGATTGCAGAGAACTTGCCCACCATGGAAAGGTGCAAGTGCGCCCATCTGTCTATATCTTTACGAAGTTTGGCTAGTGGGGGTTTGAAATTTATATCCACTAGAGTTGTAAGTTTGGGAGTAAGTCTAATATCTGGGTATTTTATTTGAGTTCGCCCATGCTAGGCCTAAAGTCCCCAAACCCACCGACGACATTAGGGCATTAAGAGGAAGGATTTCCGATTTAGCTACATTAATGTTCAGGCCTGACAGTTTCCTGAATGTTTGTAGTGTAGAAAGGATGTGTGGAATGCTACGGGGTAAGTCTCGGGTCAGGATCAGGCAGTCATCAGCATATAAGTTAACAGTGTAGCATTTATCCTCTACCTGTGTCCCATATATGTGTGGGTGGGTTCGGAGGGCAGCCACAAGGAGTTCTATAGATAGTACAAAAAGTAAAAGGGAAAATGGACATCCTTGTCTGGTCCCCTGTCTGCAAGTGAAAAGGGTTGGAAAGGAAGTTGTTTGTAAGAACCCTGGCCGTAGGACTAGCATAAAGGGGTTTTATCCAGGTGGTAAAATATAGGCTGATGTTAAAGCTGTTCAGGACCGCATGTAAGTATTCCCACTCCACAGAATCAAATGCTTTCTTGAAATCAATTGACTGCTACTGCTGGCGTTTGAAGAGATGCTGCTAACTGGATTAGAGGTACTAGGGCCCGTATATGGTCTGAGTTTATCCTACCCTTAACAAACCCCACATGGGAGGGATGAGTAATCTCTGGCGAATGTTCCTCCAATCTGGTAGCCAAGACCTTGGCCAGTATTTTGGCGTTGGCATTGATTAACGAAATGGGCCTGTAACTGGCGGGGAGAGAGTGATCTTTACCCTCTGTTGGTAAAACAGTAATTATGGCTTCAGATAAAGTAGAAGTGAGCTGCCCACATGCATGGGCCTCGTTCAGCATGTTTGCCAGAGATGCTGTAACAAGGGGTTGAATCAGCTTGTAAATCTCTACTGGGAAACCGTCCCCACCAGGAGCCTTATGAAGGGCCATCTTGGTTATTGCTAGGCAAATTTCCTCTTCTGTGATAGGATGATCTAGTCTCCTTTTGGAGATTAGAGAGTTTTGGAAGGGACAGGGTCTCATTGAAATGAGTATAAGATTTTTTATCCCAGCACACTTGGGAGGAATATAGTGTTTTATAGAAATCGGTCATGATATTATTAATAGTGATGGGGTTCTGTGAGAGCTTCCCTGACCCATCTTTTAGGCTAAGGATAGATCTTTCAGCTTGCCACTGTTTCAGTCTATAGGCCAACAGCTTACTGCCTTTATCTCTCTCTCTGCTTGGTAGCGGTGCTGGACTCTGTGTATATAAAGCTCGGCCTGCCTAGTTACTAATGTATTAATTTTTAGTCTAGTGGCAGACAGGGCAGCTATGACTGAAGGTGTTTCAGGGGATGAAGGCTTTGCTTTATACTTGGTCTCTGTGCTTTTTAAAGTGCTCTCGAACTGTCATAGTTCCTGGTCGCTTTGCTTTCTTCTGTAGGGGGCAAAGCTAATGATTCCTCCCCTGATGGTGGCCTTAAAGGCCTCCCAGGTGCTTGCAGCGGAAGCATCATAAGGGGGTTTATTGAAGAAAAAAAATATTTTGTTGCTTTTCGGAGCCACTGTTTGAAGTCCTTATCAGACAGTCGGAGGGGTCCAACCTCCACAGAAGTGATTTGGGGAATTGCATAGCTGGTATATAGGTGAGGGAGACTGGGGCATGGTCGGAAATATAGATCTGGGAAATATTTACCCCTGAGGTAGCTGCAGATAAGTTAGGGGAAGTAAGCCAGAAATGTAATCTGCTTGCCATAGTACGCAGCGCAGAGAAGAAGGTAAAATCTTTTACTGAAGGATTTAAAACCTGCCACACATTGGATAACTGGTGCAAGGAGATGAGGTCCTGCAAGGTGTGAAGGGCTCTACAATGTGGCTCTGGTCTGGAGTTGGCTCTGTCCAGTACCAAGTTAAAATCGCCTCCCATCAGAATGTCTGGGGCGTCGTACGATATATCCATAAGTTTTTGAGATATATTGTGAAAAAATTCTGGAGAGTCTTCGTTTGGCCCATATATATTTGCCAGGTTCAGGGGCCAGAGGAGTAGATACCTTCATGATGATCCACCTGACGCCCCCGCCCCGTGTGCACCTCTTTGGGTTGCCATTGCAAATTTTTATGCAGCATAATGGAAACACGCTGTTTGGCTGATTTTTGCCGTGCAGTGGCATTCCTTGCCCACCCAGTCCCTCACTAGCTTGGTGGCTTTTTTTGAGCTCAGTTTCATTTCTTGTAAAAAGGCGACTTGGGTGTCCAGTTTCTTTAACCGAGACAGTACCGCTTTTCTTTTTATGGGAGAGTTCAGTCCCCTAACATTCCAAGTAGTGGTTGTTATATCTGAGAAATTAGCCATGTTCAAGATGTTTCCCTTCTGCGTGCCAACATTTATGAACTGTCATTAAAGCCATCATGAGTGCTGATGGTATTCTAGCATGCGTAATCTGGTAAAGGTATGTGGTTCCCAACCTGAGGCGGAATAGTACAGCAGCCCTAGGATAAGCCAAGCACTGCCATAAACAGGCCCAATTGGACTCTGAAATCACTTTTTTGACTTTCGGTTTAACCAGTGGGACATCGGAGAGGTAGAAATACAGGTGTATAACCCTGGTGTGATCATAAGGCATATATATTGCCATTACAACCCAGGGGATTAGAGTTGTTTGGTAAGAGGGCAGCGATGTCTCTACTGAAAGGCAGCTCATTGGAGTGTAGTCGTAACTGAGACTATAGACATGAGTAAATGATTTACAGGTGATTTTGTTGGGAGTGCAGGCTCTTACCGACCAAGGAGGAAGGAAAAAATTCCTTCACCTCCCAATGGCCAAAGACTGCTCCCAGGGGTGGGGGGGAGGTACATGGTGAAGGTGGGGACCTGGTCCCACAGCGTGGTCAGCAAAGTATATGCTTCACCAGCCATAAAGAGGGAAAAAATCCAGGGGGTACCAGCTATCGATAGTAATCGGGCATCTGCACCTGTGATCTCCCCAGGAGAGCTTATACCATTAATTATAAAAGGGGGGGGGGGAACGTATTTCAAATGGACTTAAACTGCTGATGCAAAAAGGCAAGCTACTAAATAACTGAGATATAATTCTAACGAAGTAGTGGTTAAAGAATGGTTAAACTCGCACCTTTTCTTGTCCAACGCTGAGGAGCTATCTCCTCTGTACCTCAGCACCTTATGTGTACAAGACTGCAGGCAGTATTCAACAGGAGTGACTTCAGTGCGTTCTAACTCCATACTATCTGAGGCTATTGCACCAGCGACCCTTAAAATAGATCGGGGTTGCCTTTATGTGTTTGGAACCTTGTGAGTTTCCTACCAGTAGTGAGTAAAACATGGCCAACGAAGTGGATGAGCCTATTTACAGAGGCGCTGTTACTCGAGAGCTGGGGTCAAACCATACACAGCCCAGAAGGGTATTGTAATGCAGTGAAGTACTGGGCAAACACTTACCGCTGTGACTGTAATATCAGCAGTTTAAACTCTGCTTAGGGTGCATAAAACATTACCCCCAGCCATAAAATACTGATTTAAACCCATATTCAACAGCGCTCTTTATTATCCGCCATTTGGGAGCTGTCACCTGTTTACCGAGGCACCTTATTATTACAAGGCAGCAGGCAATTTCTAAAGGTGTGGCAATGGTGTGTTTCGACTGCATACCCAAGGGTATTGCACAGTGTCTTCTGAGATAAGCCAGGCTGTGACAGATCTTATCTGTGTCAATCTTCACCATTCATCACTAGTGGGTTCAGCGCCAGAGCTAGGACCCCGCGGGAGACTTTTTTTTTCTATGGTCGGAGTCGACACAGGGCCGGCACCACCCTCGAGACAGACATTCCACGTGGTGCTTGCGGGTTGGCTGTTACCCGTCATTGACTCCGCCCCAGTTCTTCTTCTCCCACCGTCGAGCGAAGACTGAAGACTTCATGTGGAGACTGTTTTGAATTGCGTTTTGTGACCTAGTTCGTCGGACTACTTTTGTGTTGCCTCAGTTCTGTTCGCCCTGCTTGATGTCGCTTCTGGCCGGTAAGATCTTTCCTTTTTCTTTAAAGCGGCATAGAGTACTATTTTGTATTTATTTACCAAATGGTCATGTCTCTTCCGGGGGGGGGCAAGAAATCATCGAAAGTGGGGCGGTCTCCTATGCGTCGGTGCCCCTGTGGCCGCCTCTATTCCGTGGCAGACCAGCATGACCGCTGCTTTTCATGCTTCAGCCCGGACCACGACATGGACAACTGCTATGCTTGTTTTTCCATGGACTGCCGAGTTGTTGAAAACCGCGCATTTAAAGTCTGATGTGCATTGCCGACTTTCAGAGGACAAGCGTGCAGTCGGCGGGCCAAGGCACGGATTCTCGGCTCATTTTCTGGGTCCCCTCCTGGTCCTATACGGCCTGTGGACCCGCCTCTCTTCGCCTTGCCATGACGGGGTCATCTTCAGTGGTGCAGGAGGCCTGGTCTGTCCCTCTCTGAGGACAGTCTGGAGGCACTGCTTTGGCATTCGCCTCTTCGGAGGTGAAGGCTCCCTCGGTGTCATGTTCCGGGCCCTCCGGATCTGGACCGGCACTGTCCTCTGCGCCATGTGGCGACACCGCTCTTGCTCCTGGTGCTGTTCATAGCACCACAGGCTTAGAGAGCAGGGCTGCGGTCGGCGTCGGGCCGTCTCTCTGCGCCGCTGTTGCTTCTGGTGTCGTTTGCGGTGTCAGGGCTTTCAGCGGTGCCGGGGGGGGTGTGCATTTGCAGTTTCTGGGCCTGTTTCTGGTTCTGGCGCCTGGGACTGCAGCCGGCACCTCTGATTGTGGCACCGTTTGCGGCTCAGGGATAGTGTAATCGCCGACATTGAGGGTGTTATGCGGCGCTGCGTAGCTGAGTGCCACTCACGGGCCACAGCAGCCGTTGTTGCTTCTTGACACTGGGGTGGAGCACGGCGCTATGCCCGACTCCAGTGCTGCTCACGGTGCTGGGGTGGGTGTCGGCATTGGGCGCGGGGCTGCACTTCCGGCGCCGAGCTGGAAGGTGCTCCGACTCGTGGTCCAGGAACTGGAGGGAGTCGGGGAGTTGTCTGGCATCGGACCTCGGAGTCTAACTCCTTGGAGGCGGACTCTAGGTCTGATCTGGATTGGCTCCCAGGTTCTTTGGAATGCTCGGATCCCTCTGTTTCCAGCACCTCTGCCCCCACTCAGCCTCCCACTGGGGGTCAGTCGTCGCTGGTAGGCCCTAGGGTCAGTGGTACTGACCAGCCAGTGGCGGTCCCCGTGGCTACTGCAGTGCAATCTGGGGCCACTGGCACTTCTGCTTCTTCAGTTGGGGTACCCTCTTCCCTGGTGTGTTTGGACAGTCAAGTTTGGGACAGCCCGGGGCATACCAGGAAGGGTAGGGTACTGCTCTTTGGGCGAACTCCTCTGAGACCACCCGGAGTTGTCAGCTGCCTAGGCTGGTGACTACGAGGATGAGGTCCCTCTCCGATTCTGAAGGGTTGAGAGGTAGGGGTGTGGCACAGCACTCCCTCACTGGAGCCCGGTCGGATTCTGGGAGGAGTCGCAGCACAGACCCTCACTCTTCCCTGGACTTGTCCTCGAGAGGAACTTTAACCTCTGAGGTCAGGGGCCATCCTTCTGGACTCACACGGTCCCGGTAACCTCATAGGGGGATTTCTTCCTTTGGCACAGCTCTGACCATTCTGATCTGGTTGAACGGCTGTTAGTTGCTGGGGCCTTCGAAGCTCCCTCCCTCCCTGCAGAGAGTTTCCTGTTGGCCCCATTGCCCTGACAGAGACCGTTCTCCTGTTGCTAGTAGCTTGTCCCCCAAGCCTCTGTCTCCATCCCCAGGTATTCCCAGTCCTAGGGGACCTCTCACCTGGGAGCAGTTCAGAGGTTTCACTGCACATTTTCCTACCTACTTCCATGCCCTGGACCAGCAAGTGTTCCACCTGCTCCCGTGCAGCTGGACCCTGAACCTTGGAGCTTGCCTACATCATCTTCCTCCTCCTCGGATGGAGAGGAACCATCTGTCCACATCTCCCCAGCGTCTGATCTGTCTTCTTATCAGCACTTCCTTGCGAGGATGTTGGGCAAGCTCCATCTTACCCCAACCCCGGTTAACAATTCCAAGCATGTGCCGTGCGCCTTTCTAGGCGAATACAGTGCAGCCCACCTGGTGGTTCCCGTCTGGCCTGTTTTTTTCCACGAAGTGTTGCATCGGCTTTGGCTACGTCCCTTCTCCACTGTTCCAGTTTCAAGGGACCTACTCCAGCGGTATTGCGCCCCGGGTCTCCAGGTTCTCTGCCTCATCCCTTGGTTTGACCTCCCTGACACACCCTCTGGGCCTCGCACCCCTCACCGTGACCAACCCCAGACTTGGACTCTGCGGACTTCTATTTCTGGGGGAAAAGAGTTTTCTACTCAGCACGGCTCTCCCTTTATATTGCAGCACATCAGGCCCACTTTGCAGCCTACGATAGGCTCTTGTGGTCCAGGCTAGGACAAATCCTAGCCTCAGTGCCTGATATGGAGGAAACCAGGCAAGCCATTGCACTCTTTGGTTAGGGCCTGGAGCTAGCAAGGCACCAAGCAAGGGCATCTTATGACGCCAGTGAGGTGGCATCCAGAGTGGTAGGGACAGCGATCTGCTTTGGGCGGACAGCATGGCTTTGCCTATCCCAGTTGTCACCCATGGCCCTGCATAAGATGATCTACTCCGCATGCCGGAGAACCCATCTTTTCTCCCATAGGGTGAGACGGTGACTTTCGGGGCACCTTTCCTCCCCCAATGGGGGCTCCCCGTCTCACCCAGACCAGTCTCAGGCCTCACCAGGCCTGTAAGGGTTCTCTCCTCCAGTGTCTCACCCACTGGAGGCAAAGGGACTTAGTCCCTTGGGGTAACTTAGGGCCCCCTTTGGGTGGGGGGCTCGGTACTCACCCACTAGTGATGAATGGTGAAAATTGACACAGATAAGATATGAAAATTAGGTACCTACTGTAATTGTAGATCTTTTATTGTATCTTCACTATTCAACGCTAAATCCCACCCTCCTACCCCATGAGGCCTCAGTCTGTGGGCTCCCTCCTCCCCCCGTGTGTGTCTCTCTGTTATTCTCCTCGCTCTCCTCCCCCTCGTGGTTAGGAGGATAAGGACCCTGGAGACACACAAGGAGGAATTTTCCCCGTAATGGGTATTATTGAGGTATATGGGTGGGGGGGTGCTCTCTCTCCTGTCCATTTCTTCTCCCTCAATTCTTTGGGAGTGGGTTGAGTGCTGGCAGTGTGCCCCCCCTTCTCTGTTTTTATTTATGAACTCGGAGTTTGAGTTCATTTTCTGAATGCCCTCATGGCAGTTTAAGTTTTCCCCTATTTTGGGAGGAAGGGGGAGGAGTTCAAGACACATCCCCATCCTGCCCCCACCCCTTAAGGTTGGCCCTTCCGGGTGCATTCTGCTTAATATCTCAGGCTTTGCCTTCCAGCAGCTAAACCTTGGTGTCCCAGTTTTGAACTATTGTTATTGTCAAAAGCCTAAGATGCAGGACCGTTTCTGGGGGTGTGGTTCTCCTTTTTCCCCTCCCTCTCTTATCCCTCCCTTCTTCTCCTCCTCTTTCCAGAGATTGGGGCCCCCTTCCTTTCCCCCAGTTTCCCATTCTGGTTTCTCTCTCCTGTCTCCTCTGTCGTTTATTTCTCCTTTTAGTTCATTATATCCTTTCCTTTTATCTATCCCTTGGGCTCTGTTGCTCTACCCCACCCTCCCTTTCCTTATACTCTCTGGCGTTTCAGAACTGGGGCTGGGGTGGAGTTGATGACAGATAGCGGCCAACCTGTGAGCGCCACATTGAATGTCTGCATCGACTCTGCCCATAGAAAAATTCTCCCATGGGGTCCTAGCTCCGGCGCTGAACCCGCTAGTGATGAATGGTGAAGATACACAGAAAGATCAACAATTACGGTAGGTACGTAATTTCCTTGTAGCTCTCCTGTCGGGCATCAGAGAGGACTGGCTATCTGAATAAAGTGCCCCCTATATAAATGTAATAGGGCTTGAGAACTGGGAACAAGTCAGACACAATTCAGAGGGGAGCATTCTGCAACCATATGTAATTGTGTCTTCCCACTGTGGACGTGGGATCGGCAGTTTACCCTCATTGGAGGGTGTAATCAAACAAGTAAACCCCATGATCGAACAGATTCTAGACAAAAAGCCAAACAGTCCTATACATTCTGTGTTTAAAAAAAAAAAACAAAAAAAACACTAGCCCAAAACGTCCGTAAGGGAGAGCGAGCAGTGCAGCTAAGGGAGACTAGGGGAGTGAGACCTAACCACCATGGGGAAAGTTTTACGAGAGAACCCAACTCTCACCCACAGAATCAGCTGCGGGGCCTCCTAACTAGAAAAGGCAACACAGCCCCCGGGCTGTTAGACGCATCACTTACCTTGCTAGGCATACAATAATACTAGGGCCCGAGGACTTTCAGCCTTCCTGGATCCGCTTCACTGGGTTTATGGCACTTCGTTCCTCTTGAGGGCTCAGAGGTTTAGACACCCAAGCTTTTTCAGTCTGTACCCAGTCCGCCGTCAGATCTACATTCTGCAACGGGAATCTCCTTCAAGACTCTGGCTCTTTTTGGGTAATTCCAAAGCCGCCGTTACAAGATCCCTTAGCGGCTCATAGCGATTGGAGGTTTTCACTGGTGTAGAGTAGGCGGACGAGCCACTGTTGCCAGAGAAATGCTGTGCTCGTTGGCGACTCCTCGAGCGATTTCCTTGTGGTCTCTCTGATAGCATCGGGGTGTTTTTCCTATTTTGGGAGAAGTTTTCTTCCGTTGTCTACCTCAGTGTTGCTGTTGCCAGTCGTTTCCTGCTTTTGACACCAAGGAGGGAGTTTCCTTGTGGAACTGATGTGTCCATTGGCAGTGAGACCTCTCCTCGAGATGTAGGAGACTAGTTGTATTGGGGCCTCGGTGGTTCAGCTATATCCTCCAGGAAAAGCTCCACTTCTGCCAGGGAGTCAAAGGTGAGCTGCTCCCCCTTGTATTGCACACATAACTGCGAGGGATATCGCAAAGATGTAGGCAAATATTACTTGTATAGGGCTTGTTTCACTGAACTATAGGCTCTGCATCTCCTGGAAAGGTCATAAGAGTAGTCCTGGAATATCTGAATGGGGGCCCGGTCCCGCGCAGCATGCAAGTATGTTTCTTTGACCAGATACCTGGAAAATGTACACAATATCGGGCGGGGCCTGTCTTCCGGTTGGGGTTTTGGAGCTAATGACCTGTGCGTTCTTTCCGACTCCAGGGGAGGAAGGTTGTATAATTTTAACATGATTGGGAGAGAGAGCATTGCAGGAAAAAAAATCATATCTGGGCCTTCAGCACCCTCAGGTAGTCCCACAATCTGAATGTTTTTTCTTCTCCCCCGATTCTCTAGATCATCCACCTTGTTCAGTAAATACTGTATTTGGCTATGATGATCTCTCGATTGAAGAAACTGGTCATGTAAGATCTTCTCTTGTCGTTTAACTTATAGTTCGGTGTCAGTCACTCTTAATTTCTCCATGTCCTCTTTAGTGTTAGAAGTGGTGGAAATAAGTGCAGCTGTATCGATTAGCACTTTATTTAACATAGACGTAATATTGCCCAACTGTTGTTCTACCGACTGGTTGATGGAGGTCTGAGGATCGTTGGAGGAGGCCATCTCCGAGTATTGGGGCAGCACACCAACTAGAGCCTAGTGGTCTGGCAGTGTCCTACAGGCCTAAGGAGGCAATGAGGTAGATCTTTAAAGTCGAATAAAGTTGCAATCCCTGGTCCGATCAGCACAATTTAAGTATATTTGGTTTCAGCTTGATAAGTAGAATGTAAATCTGTAGAAATATCCTAGGAAAATGGGTGCTGAAATTTCAGATGTGTCCAGATGGATGAAGCGGGAACTGCGGCAGATTAGTTACACAGCTTCCTTCTTGGCTGGCTAGCTCCCCCCACCCCCAAAGAACCATTTTTAGACAGACTGTAGATCATCGGAATATTTACTGTTAATCTCTTTAGCGTTCTGGGTTCTAAACAAAAACACCAGATCTTACTTCAAGGGGACTCTTGCAGCAGGCAGCACTGGTAGGATTAAGCCACCAGGTGCTAGGACCACATGGAAAACTTCTAGCTACTAGCAGTCAACAGCGGGCACCGCCCCCAACGTCAGCAAGCTGATGTCCGCCTATGGTATAAAAGGGGCGGTCCCCCAGCTCCACATCAGTTGTTTTCCTGCCGTTAACCAGCGCATGTCGGACCTTCACAGATGCCTGCTTCAGCCGACCGCTATTTTGCTCGCACTTTACCCATGATTTTCTTTATTTTTCATTATAAATTGCATCTTTTTTTGGTGTTTTTTTTTTTACTTTTGTGCATGTCTTCTTCTCCAGCTTCGTCTTCCAACCTGCATGCAAAGTGTGCTTGCGGCAAGCAGCTTCCCTCCAAGAACGGCTACTCTTGCCTGCTCTGCTTAGGCCCTGACCATGACACTGAGATCTGCCAGGACTTCAACCAGGCCACACGGAGACACCGTTTGAAGACCCTCCAGGGCTTCTTGCTGCTGCAGAAGTTAGGTGCAATGGAGAAGAAGCTTCAGGGCAAACGTTCCTCTTTCCCGGCCTCCGGGACTTCGACGACTTCTCCTTCCTAGAAGGAGAAGTCCACTGGGAAGCATAAGCACCGTGACAAACACAGGGACTGTCCCCAGTCAGCTTCCTGCTGTTGGTCCCCGCATAAGTCGTTGACTGCCTCTGGGTCTTCGTCCCACAGTGGGTCGGCCTCTCCTCCTTCGGCAGCACTCACTCCTTTGGGGCTGCGAGTTTCTCAGCTGCCTTCTCTTATTTCAGTCTTGGGCAGTGGCCCCTCGGGGTATCGGACTTCGTCCACTGCCTCCCAGCCCCTAATGCTTTGGCCCCTACATCCAGCAGGCCTTCAGCCAGATGATTCGACTGGGGTCTCCTCTATGGGTGGTGGGTCCTTGCCAGTCACTCTCCTGGTCCTGACGTTGCCCACGTCCGTCCCAGACTCCGGGACCGGCACCTCTTTGCAACACCCAGAGCAAGTGCTTGCCGCCTCCTCAGAGGTGTCACCTCTGCCTCTGGGAGCTAGCTCTCCTGTACAGATGCCCGTTTCCCCTTTGGGGCCAGTGGCACTGACTCAGATGCCCCAGCCATCGTCACCTCAGCCAGCGCCAGTTGACCCTTCGGGCCGTCCCTAGCCGACGCCTGAGGGACCGGTGCCCAGATTCCCGATGCCTCAGAGACTGACGCCAGGGAACCAGACACCTCAAGGGCTGAAGCCTGGTTACCCGGCACCTTATGGGACAAGCACCAGGGTACCCGGCACCCGCAGGACCGATGCCAGGTTACCAGATGCCTGGCTATCTGGTTCTGCCACCCCAGTATACGTACCCACCATACAATCCATTTCCTCTGGTGGACAGTGAGCTTTTCTCAGCCTGGTGGGCTTTCATGAAGGACAGAGTTACTCTCCAGAGGTCCCCCACTCTGTCTCCACTGGACCCTCCTCCTCAGACTCTGGTCAGATGGGTCCTGGCCACCGCCCGGTCTCCGGGACCCTGTCTGGGTCGAACGGACAGATGCAAGGAGGAATGTCGCCCACCGATGCCAGTCCCAGAAAGTGACCCGTCTGGCAAGGATTCCTCCTCTTCCTCTAAGAAGGACTCTGAAGATTCTATGGGGCCTTCTGACAAGCCTGAAAACCCTAAGGAAATGCCTAGGTTCCCCCCTGACAATCTTACATTTATGAATGTCCTGAGGTATATTCAATCCTTGATGGGGTGGGAGATGGAAGAACTAGACCCCGAACATCGACATCTGGCAATATCTCTGCAGAAGGGAGTCTCTTCTGTTAGTGGTGCCGCCCCTCATTGAGTCATATGAGGATGTCACCAGGACCACCTGGACCCATCCCTCCTCCACTAAAGCCTTAGCTAAGAAGGTGGACTACCTTTATCATGCCCCCATTGGCAAGCACTATTTGGGGGAGCAACTGGAGGCAGACTTGGTGGTCATGAATGTGGCTCATGACCAGACCAAGAAGCCTAGGCACCTCTACACCCACCCTCTTGATAAGGAGTCTCACCAGGTCGACCAGTTCGGCAAGCAGGTCTGCGCTTTGGCCACTCTTGCCATTTGGACTCAAAATTACCTGGCCCATATGGTGCAGTATCAAAAAAGCCTTATAGGACAAGGCCTGGAACTTCATGCAGGCCCTTCCCAAGGACCCTACAAAGACCCAGCTGGTCCAGCTCCTTAAGTTGGGCTCTGATGTTGGCAACCATGTTCTTAGGGCTGCTTATGATGCAGTGGATGCAGCCGGGCGAGCAGCAGCGACTGGCGTCTGCATTCTCCGTCACTCCTGGCTCCGGGTATCAGGTTTTGCACCTGATATACAGGGGAAGATTCTAGACACCCCCTTTCGGGGCTTTGTCCTTTTTGGCAAGATGCCCAGAACATTATTTCTCGCCTACAAGAATTGGGCAGAGCCTTGAGATCGGTGCAGTCCATATACCATTCTCAGCCCAGGTCCAACCAACTTCAGCCCTTTTGTCGGACCTCTAGACAGCAGCCCAGAGGTGCCTTCAAACGCAAGGTTTCCACCCAGCTGGCTGAAGCTTCCACCTCTAGGGTCCCTAGAGTATCCCCAGCTGCTCTGCCTACCCTGGTACCACCGCCTGACTCCTTGCCCGACCCCTTCCTCCGGCAGAGGCCTTGGGGGAGGTGGTGGGTCTCTTTTCCCTATACCTCAATGTGTAGCACACTAACTTCAGAGCAATGGGTATTGCAGAATGTGGAAAGGGGGCACACTCTGGAATTTCTAGAGGTCCCTCCAGACAGTCCTCCCTTGCATTCCCATTACCGTCAATCCCATGTCATCCTCATCCAGAAGGAAATTCAGGCGTTACTGCGCAAAGAGGTCATATAGCCCATCCCCCCAGCACAGAGAGGAAAGGAGATCTACTCCCAGTTCTTTCTAGTCCTCAAGAAAACAGGAGTCCTGAGACTGATTCTGGATCTCAGCTGCCTGAATCAGTACCTAGGGTACAAGCATTTCAGGATGGTCACCCTCCAAGGATTGCTGCCTCTCCTTCACCAAAAGGACTGGCTTTGTTCACTGGACCTGCAGGATGCCTATCTCCTTATTCTGGTTTTCCCGTCCCACCGTCTGTTCCTCCTTTCATGTTTTTAGGGGGACCATTTCCAGTTTTGGGCCCTCCCTTTGGCCTTTCTTCGGTTCCCTGGGTCTTCACCAAGTGCCTGGCAGTGGTGGCTGCGGCCCTGTGGAAACAGGGGCATTATATTTTCCCTTAATTGGATGACTGGCTGTTAGCAATCCCCTCCAAGGCTCAGTTGATCTGGACTCTGGATGCCACATTTTGGTTGTTTCAGACTCTGGGAATTACTCTGAACCTCCCCAAGTCTGGTCTTCTGCCGAGCTAGCACCTCCAGTACACAGGGACAGTCCTAGACTCGTCACTGGGCAAAGCCTTGCTGCCTTGGAACAGAGCAGAATGTTTGATAGCGCAGGCCCAGCTGGTTTCCTCTTCTCGGCAGGTTCCAGCCAGGTCGATCCTGTGGTTCCTCAGGTACATGACGGCGACTATAGCCATGGTTTCCCCCTAGCCTGCCTGCACATGAGAGTGCCTCAGTGGATTCTTGGAGTCCAATGGGACCAACTTACCGATGACCTAGATCTGCAGGTTTTGGTCTACAGTTCGGTGAGGCAGACCCTGGAATGGTAGCAGAACCCCACCAGTCTCCTCATGGGGGTTCCTTTCAGGGTAGAATCCCTGCAGCGGGTTCTTAACGTTGGATGCCTTGAACCTGGGCTGGCGTGCCCACTTGGCTCATTGTCAGACTCCGAGGGGGGTAGGGGATATTTTCGGAGTGCTAACATCTCCACATCAGCATTCTGGATAGGAGGGCAGTCCTTTACACTATGCAGGCTTTCCAGACTCGCCTTTCTCCAGGCCCCCTCTTGATACAGACAGACAAACATGTATGTAGTCTTTTACTTCAACAAATAAGGGGGGGGGGACTCATTCTTACCCCCTTTGCAGGGGGGTCATAAGAGTCTGGTACGGGGCCATTCGGCACAACCTCGAACTAGCTGCCGTACATGTTCCAGGTGTACAAAACGTCCTGGCAGACAGCCTAAGCAGGTCCAGGACAAGGGCTCATGAATGGGAGCGTCTGTCCTCCGTGGTAGAGGACCTCTTAGATGGGGTCATCCAGAGCTGGATGTTTTTGCATCCTCACTCAATGCAAAACTGCCCAATTTCTGCTTGCTCAATCCAGGGCCTGGTGTTTTCTGGGGCGACGCGTTGTCCCTCTCTTGGATAAGGAGTTTTCTGTACACCTTCCCTCCCTTTCTACTTCTGCAGAGAGTTCTCCACAAGCTACAGTTATAGGGCGTGGAGACCATCCTCGTAGCCTCCTACTGGCTGTGTCAGATATGGTTTCTGCTACTGCAGCAACTGGCGGTGGAGCCTCCACTCCCCTTGCCCCTGTGCTCCAACTTGCTATCCCAGGAACAGGGCACTCTGGTCCATCCAGACCTAAAGTCACTGCATCTCCATGCGTGGCTCTTGCAGAATTAGCTATTTCCTGCTTTGGAGTTTCCTCCTGGTGGCGGATGTCTTAGTGGCCGTTGGGAAGCCTTCCTCCAGAGCCACTTGTGCCATGAAGTGGAAGCACTTCTCCATTTGGGCCACCGCTCGGCACTTGGATCCTTTCACCTGTCCGGTGACTCATCCTGGCGTACCTCCTCTCCCTTTTAGACTCTGGTCTGGATTACTCCTCGCTTAAAGTGCACCTTTCTGCTATCTCTGTGTACTGTGCACCTGTTGAGGGAAAAACTATTGCCCAACTGGATCTTTCCCACACTTTCTTGTGGAGTATGTTGCATTTGAAACCTCCCATTAGGGACCCTGTCTCACCATGGGACCTCTTATTTATTCTGGAAAAGCTTACGTTACCTCCCTTTGAGCTGGCTGCAAGCTGTGAGCTTTGCTTCCTTTCTTGGAAAGTGTTATTTTTAGTTGCCATTATTTCTGCTCAGAGGATTTCTAAGCTGCAGGCTCTAATGTGTAAAGAGCCTTATTTGGTTTTTCACAAAGACGGTGTCTTTGTGAAACAATCCTGAGTTTCTTCCTAAGGTTGTGTGAGTTTACTTTAAATCAATCCGTCCACTTGCCTGTCTATTTTCATGAGTATTCTAATAAAGGGGAGGCCTTATGTCATACTTTAAATGTCCACCGGGTGCTCAGGTACTATCTTGACTACACCCGCTCTATCAGAAGGACTGATCAGTTGTTTGTTTCTTTTGCTCCCGGCAGAGAAGGGGTCCCTGTTTCCAAACAGTGTTTAAGTGGTTAGCAAGCAAATTGTATCACAAGTACAACAAGCCTCTACCGGGACCGGTTAAAGGCCATTCTACCAGAGGCATGGCTTCCTCAGTTGCCTCTTTCAAAAATATGTTCGCTGCAAACATTTGCGATGCCCCACTTGGAGTTCTGTCCATACCTTCATCAGGCATTGCAGTTTGGACATTGCTTCTAGGCATAGGGCCGGCTTTGGACTTGCAGTCCTTCAGGGCCTTCTTTCCTAAGTATCGTATGCCTGTTCTTTCCTCCTCTCTGCTGACAGGGTCAGCTCCGATACTGCTTGAGACTCAGTCCTACCGGTGTTGCCTGCTGCAAGAGCCCCCTTGAAGTAAGATAGTACAGTTATGTAAGAACTTGCTGTAACGATAGATCTTCCCTTGTCAGTCTTCACCATTCAGTACTGCTGGGTGTAAGCTGGAAGTACGCACCTGGTACGGGGCCACCCACGAGAGCGGTGCACTGCATGGTGTAGCCGTTAGGTGCCGCAGACTCCTCCATCCCAGTTCGGTTTCTCCCGCTGTCAAGGCTGCACCTGCTGCATGAGTGTGAGAAGCTTTTCGTAGTGTGCCATTAGGCCTTCGATTTTGACGTCCGTTTGTTCGACTCCTTCATCCCGGCACCATTGAAGCCGGTAAGACTGTTTCATTTATTTTTATTTCAACGGCGCTGGGATCTTTACTGTTTTGTAATATAATTTAGTATCCTGTCCGATTCGGGGGGCCAGGAATAAATCCTAAGGCTGGCCATGCCCCTATGCGTCGGTGCCCTTGTGGCCAGCATTTCTCCATGACAGATCGGCATTATGTTTGTCTTTGATGCCTGGGACCCAACCATGATGTGGATCACTGCGACGCCTGTTTTTCCATGGAACGCCACGTACTGGAAATCCGCACGTTTAAGATCAGCAGGGCTCCGCCGACTTTTGGAGGACGACGTCTCCCAGGCCAACTCTCTTGACCCTTAATCTGGGTCCCTTCCCGGGTCTATACGGCCTGGTGAGGAGGAGGAGGAGACCTCCTCCACTTCCATCCTTGCCTAGGAGGAGGTTTCTTCTTTGTTGCTGGAGGAACTGTGCGATTCCTTCCGGGGTCGCATTGTTGGCGTCATCCTGGCAGTCACCTCATCAGAGGTGCAGGCTCCCCCAATGTCACGGCCTCTGGGTGTGGGGCCTGGCACTGGTGGACCCTCGATGCTGTCTGGCATTGCCACTTTGGGCCCCGGCACCAGGGACTCGGGTGGTGGCGGCGCCGCTTCGGGTTTCAACTCACCGGGAACTCGGGTGGCACCGCTTCAGGTTTCAGCGCCGTTCATTGCCTCTGGGACTCAGGTGTTGCCGTGGTCGGCGTCACTTTGGGTTCTGGCAGCGATCGCGGTGCTGGGGACTCTGGCGGCGCCATTGGCGACATCACGGCCTACATCTGTGCCATTTGAGGTGTTTCGGGGGTTGCCTCTCTGGAAGTTACTCTGCTCAACTCCTCTTTGGGGAAGGGTGACCCAGAGGTGGACCCAGACTGGCAGCCTGGGTCTTCGGACTCTGAACTCTCTCTGTAGGCTGGGGTGTCAGGTGGCCCAGTGTTCCTCTTCCTGAGTCCCCAGAGCAGGTTCGTCATGGGGGTCCCACGGCTAGGGGTGGCCTGGGATGCCCTAGGGGTGATAGCTCGGGGATTCGGGAGAGGATATCCTCTTCTGAGCGGGCCCAGGCAGCTGCCATTCCTGGTGCTGCTGGGGCTTCTCGGGAAGGGGCGGAGAGTCCTGCCACTGTGACCTCCGTCCAGAGGACCACAGAGCGGGGAGCTCCTATGCTGAGATCGAGGAAGAGGGCTGCTTCGGAGTCAGAGGGGTTGAGAGGTCGGGGTGAGGAGTGGCACTGCATTCCCACTGCCCTACGGGGTGTGGGAGGATTGCAGTGCTGAGCCTGCTTTCCTTGGTCTCCAGAGCGCCTTCTAGTGGCGGTACTGAGGGTTTCCCTTCTGGACACATGCAGCCTCAGTCACGTCACGGGAGATTCCCCTTCTGGGCTCTTCTGGCGTTTGCCTTCTCAAGTTACCTCCTTGCAACCTGGTATGGTCTCAGGGTCCTCAGTCTTGGTGGCGTCGCTCCCTGGCTCTCCGGGCCTTGGCAGAGGCCGGGCACGTGCTCTTAGGTGCCCTTTGTCCATCCCTCTGCAGTCACCCCCCCAGGCCATGTGGGTCCTATGGGGACCTTAACCTGGGAGGACTTTCAGAGCTACTGAAGCGGCCTTCCTTCATACGTCAGGGCCATGGACAAACATGTCTCCGCCTATCCCCCACCGCAGGAGTCCTCTGGAACATTTGAGCTCCACTACCTCCTCATCTTCCTCTTGTGAGGAAGAGGAACCTTCTGTCCACCTATCTTCCGATGCTGATTTCACAGAATATCAGTGGTTCCTTTCGAGGCTAGTTTCGGAGTTTTGTATCTCCTACATTCACAGAGATGATACAGAGTGACAGCTGCGTACATTCCTCAGTGAATTCAGCGCTCGCCGCCTCGTGGTTCCTTCCTGGCCAATCCCCTTCCAGGAGGAGTCTGTCCGCTCCTGGCAGTCTCCAGCCGTCCCTTCTCCAGCCCCGACAGACTGCAGGAGATGGTATTGTGCCCCCCTGTTCTTTACCTCACCTGCCTTTGGGCCTGACATCCCTAGATGCTCCTTCTGGGCCTCGACGCCTGGCATACGATAGACCCCCAGATCCGCATTCTGCTGAATTTGATCGGTGGGGATCAAGAGTCTTTTCCAAGTCGTGTGTTGGTGTGCATAGGTTCACATTAGGCACACCACGCTGCCTACAACAGGCATCCGTGGTCGATGCTAGCACAGGTTCTGGTGTCTATGCCTGATAAGGAGCAGTCCAGACAAGCCATTGCCCTCTCTGCACAGGGTCTGGAGCTTTCAATTCACCAGGCAAGGGTGTCTTATGATGCCAATGAGGTGACTTCCAGACTGGCAGGGACAGCGATCTGCATAAGGCGGATGGCATGGCTTCCTCTGTCCAGACTGTCACCTGTTGCCCAGTGTAGGGTGACTTCGTCCACTTTCCGGGGGACCCGCCTGTTTTCCTGCAGGGCAAGGAGGATTCTTCAGGGGCATCCTCCGTCCCCCTGTCCACGAGGGAACCCCCTCACCCTCAGCAACCTTAGACTGCCCCAGTCTGTTGGTTGGGGTCTCCCCCCCCGCTTTCCACCAGTAGGAGGCTAAGGGATCTGTTCCCTCAGGGCTGCATTGGGTCCCTCTCCATGGGGCTTGGTACCTCACCCAGCAGTAATGAATGGTGAAGATTGACAAGGGAAGATATGGAATACATGCACTCCACCGTAATGCTTGATCTTCTCTTGTATCTTCACCATTCATTACTGATTCTCTCCCATCTTCCCCTCATGGGTCTCATTTCTTGGGCGTCTCCCCAGCCCTGCTCATCTTCCTCCTCCTCCCCCCCTTGGGGGGGGGGGGACTAAATCCTTTGGTTCCTTGGAACCTTCTGTTCTGCTCTAAAAACACGACGAAGAATTTGAGTAGGAGGAGAGCGGGCGAAACTTTGTCCTTTTTATCTGAGGGAATTCTTTCTGGTTTCCTGGAAGGTTTGCCTTCGGGGACATTCTTCGGGCCAGATTAGCTCAGTCTCTGGACAACAGGGTTAGTCTGAGACAGTCCTCTAACCCTCAGCCTCCGGACTTACTGGTGTCCCTGGATTACTTGGTAATGCCAGACTGGGGCTAGTTAATGCCTGTCCTAGCCCGATTCAAAAATTAACATCTTGAACTGGTGGTCTGGTCCGTTTGGCCCCTGCCTTCTCCAGGGAGTCAGAAGGAGCTCCTTCTCTGTCCATCTTGACAAAGAGGTTGCCCTCTGTTAGCCCCCCCCCCCCCATACTAGCACATATCTATGTGTTAGAGGGGTCTTTTTCCCTTTACCTGGTTGGGGGCTTTCCCTCTCTGGAACAGAGTTTGCCTTGGTGTTCTGTGAGCTCTCAACTAGAGTGATGGGTAATAGGATAGCGGGATGTGTAGGGAAATCTGTGCCTCTCATTTCAAGCTGTCTAGAAGGTTTGTTTGAACCATCTGAACCAGTTTTGTCTGAAGGAATCCTTGTTTCCTTGCTTAAGAGCCAAGCTAATGAGCTTCAAGCCAGTTTCTGTCAGGATTTGTGGCAGTATTTTTCCCTCCTCCCAATATCCTTACTCCTCCTCCTCCTCCTTCCCTTTTCTTCTTTCTTCCTTTCCCTCATCTGTTCCTCCCTCGGTTGCCCTAGGGAGGAGGCCCTGCGGTCCCTTAGGGTAGGATTCGTCTCTTTCCTGTCCTCTTTTTTGCTTATTCCTTTTTCAGTTTGTTTCCTTTCCTTTAACTATCCCTCGGCTCTCTTGCCTCGCTCCTATTCTTCTAATTTCCTATTATTTCATCTCTCCAGCTTACAGAACTGGGATGGAGAAGGAGTCTGCGACACCTAATGGCCGCACCACACAGTGTGTTGCTCTCGTGGGCAGCACCATCAGCACCGACTCCTCCCTCCCAAAAAAAAAAAAAAAAAATCCCGTAGCGGGTGCACACTTCCAGCTTACACCCAACAGTAATGAATGGTGAAGATACAAGAGAAGATCAAGAATTATGGTAGGTACATAATTTCCATATCTTTGAGAGGAGCTCTTGCAGCAGGCACTGCTTTTCCTCCCTCCTACCCCCTGATTGCTGTGTCTTCTTCTTGGCTACTCTGCTTCCCTCGGTTATGAAGAACTGCCTCGGTTCTTTTTTTTTTTTTTGGCATGCCGGGGTCTCCGGGAGAACTGAGGTGGAGCTAGGAGACCACACCTTTTATACCATAGGTGGACGTCAGTGTGCCAACGGGGGCGGTCCCCACTGTAGACTGCTAGCTAGAAGTTTTCTGTGTAGTCCTAGCGCCTGGTGGCTTAGCCCTATTGGTGTTGCTTGCTGCAAGAGCTGCTCTTGAAGATCTACTGTTAAGGTAAGTTCTTATGTAACTGCACTATCCTTTGTGTACAAGATGGATGTACTGTTTGAGATGCAGTAGTGAACAGACTATATTTGGAGGGAGAATAACAAGGGTCCAAGTATAGACCCTGGGGTGGGGGGGGACACCAGTTTTGAAGGGTGCAGGTCAGAGAGGGAGGATCCCTGACTCTTGCCTATCAGACAAGTACATTTTGAACCGGGGAGGACGGGTACATGACAGTTCGCTCCCGACAACTCGTATCGCGACTACTCACTCCCACAGTACACTCCGACGTCATCCTGCTCCTACGACAATTCTTGTTATGCCAACTCGCTCCCTCTAAGTTTTAAAATATTGTTCTACCGTTCTGCTGAATAAAAAATATGTCAATGCCTGCCTACATCATTTCCACACCATATATTCTTGGTAAATTTCTGTATGCTCTCTTCTTTCACTTTTAAAAAAGTATTTTGCCAATAGATGTAACTGCTTGGCCCATGTTGTTCTGAAATCACTGTTCACCTTGTAACTAATCATGATTGATGGTTGCCAAGACTAAAGATTTGCTGGTCAGTGATTGTGGGTAATTAGGAAATCTTTAAGTTTAGCTTTTCGCTAGCCCCTGCATTTGCTCCTCAGTAAGCACAGAAATCGGAACAGAATGACTTGCCGCTTCATTTTGTCAGGGAGGGGGAACAAAAAGCTCGTAGATGACTTAAATTTCATCTACACATTTCACAAATTAGGACATATGAATAAGGCAATTTGGCAGTGTGAGCTAGCTGTCCGTAAAACAAAGCTGTGCAATGCAAGAGTGCACACTAAAGGATTTGAAGACCCAACAGTAATACATCGTTTTGCATTTCATTCTCGTGCACCAGATATTTGTGCAGTGAAAAAAGCCGCTGCTGTCAATGCTGCCAAAGATAGAGCTGCAGCACCACAAGATACCACAGCGCAGGTTCTCATTCACTCTAAGGCTAATATTTCTCTTGCATCACAGGGAAAAATTTGTGATAAAAATTTTAAACGAACCATCCAACAGGTGAGACTCCACGGTGCTCCACCGAAACCTAAGGACCTCATTGAAGTGGTGATACCAAACGAATACAAAATGTATAAAGCTACAGATTCAGGTGAGACTGTCCCATTCTTGTTGCACGATAGTGGCCCAGGACAGAACAGATTTTTATTGTTTGGAACTCACACAAATCTTGAATTCCTTCAGAAATGCAAACAGTGGTATGCAGATGGAACATTCAGCGTTGCACCTCCACTGTTTAAGCAGCTGTACGTTATAATGGGGGAACGCTCCGGTAATGTTCAGCCTGCAATTTATGCACTTTTACCGGGGAAATCCAGGGAGTGTTATGAACGTCTGCTGTCTGCACTTAAAAATATTTCTCCACATCTTAACCCAGAGCTGGTAATGACCGACTTTGAGAGGGCGTCTATTGCTGCTTTCCAGTCTGTGTTCCCACAAGCAAAGATAGTAAGATGTTTGTTCCATTTTACCCAGTGTATCTACCGGAAAATCCAAACAGAGGGATTATCAAATATGCCCAGGAAGCATAGTTTGCATTAAAATGCAAATATCTACCTGCACTAGCATTTTATCCCCCCGATCAAGTTGTTGCACTATTTGAGGAAATAACAGATGATTCTACACACATTTTTCCAGATGAATTACAGCCATTAATAGACTATTTCGAGGACACTTGGGTGGGGAGGCAAAATAGAAGAGGAAAAGGATGCAGACAGCCACTATGTGATATAGAGTTGTGGATTCATTCCGAAAGTATATCGAATGGTTGTGCAAAAACTAATAATGTAGTGGAGGCTTTCCACCGTGGCATGCAGACTGTGTTATGCATGTCACATCCAACAGTATGGAAATTTATTGACTGGCTGAGGGGGGTGCAAAGGAAAAGGGATTCAGAAGTGGAGCAGATACTAGCCGGGATTCCACCCGCATCTTCGCGGAGAGTTTACAGAGACAATGTTGCACGGCTCGCCTGTATTTCGGAGAAATGTGCAGATCGTACTACGGAGGAGTTTTTACGTGGAGTAGTACATAGTTTCAAATATTAACGACTGCATGACTTTTAAGGTTTTTGAATAAAGTTTTGCCTTTTAACAAGAAAATGAACTGAACTTAAAACGTCACACGCTGAGCTGGCTGACCTGAACAGACACTGAACCGGGTAACAGACACTGGTAAGAGACATTTAAATTTATTTTGGGACCAACTTGTCGAAGGAGTGAATTTGCGCTGGGGTGAATTGTCGGGAGCGAGTTGACGCGGGTAGAATTGTCGGGAGAGAGTTGTCTTGTTCCCGGGGAGGACAATATCTGATATTCCCAGGGATGTTAGTTTGTGACAGCAGAGTGGGCGGTCAGCCATATCAAAGGCCTTAGTTAGATCGATGAAAACAGCATTGGTGAGCTCCCTTTTATCAAATGCGTTAGAAATGCTATTAGGGTGAGCAGTTACATGTTTCTGGTGGAAACCTTTTTTGAGCAGGGGAGAGGAGATCATGACTGAAGAGGAAGCCAGAAAGTTGGGTGGCAGCTGTTCTTTCCAGGACCTTACTAAGAGTCAGTAGGAGGGCAGTGGGTCTGTAATTACAGATGTTTTTATTGTTACTTTTTTAAAACACAGGTACTTTGTGGGAGATCTTCCAGAGGTTAGGATTGACGCCAGATGAGAGGGACAGGTTAATGATCCTTGCTGTTAGTGAGACCTGTTCATTGGCAACAGGTTTGAGGAGACTGGATTCGATCCCATCAGAGCCAGCAGATTTAGAATTTGGGATCTGCCTCAGGAGTTTGCACACCTCTGAAACCCTGACTCCTTTTAAATAAAATGGGGGTGTGATGCTGCATTAGGAGTAGGGGAGGATACCAGATTAGGTGAGGAGAGAGGAAAAGCCCCAGCATAAGATGAAGATCAGTAAAAAATGTATTGAAAGCATTCAGTTTGGTGGAGGGGTTATAAAGATTTATTCCCCCAACCTCAATGTCTGTCGGGGTGGGGGTGCCATCCTGGCCTAGGGTTTTCTTAATACTGTTCCAAAACTGACATGGATTGCTGACAGAAGACTGTAACTTGATTTTACAGTAACTAGTTTTGCTCCAACGGATGGCCTGTTTGCATTCCTTCCTGAGCTTTCTGTAGCTTTTCCAGTCATAGACAGAGTTGGATGCCTTGTACCAGGTCCAACATGTATCTCTCCATTTGAGGAGAAATAATAGAGGATGGTCCCACCATTTTATAATGGACCACAAGCCCTTCTGTTGGTAAGGGGGGTGGGCATACTTGTCCTGGAGCCCAGCAAAGACTGTACAGAAATGTGAGACAGGTTCTGTTCCATGGACCTCGAGGATGCGTTCTTACACAGAAAACAACAAAACACATGTGCTCAACTGATTAGAGATAAGGTGTTGAGTCAGGGTGCCGGCCCTTTCTGAAATTTACCAAAAAGGGACTCTGCATTCTGGTCACTAAAAAGAACAGATCATGAACTCAAATGAGTAATTTAACTTTTTATTAAATCCTGTCTGTTCCTCAGTGCCTCCAGGAGGCAATTTTACACATCCCAGTCCATCAGTTCCACGGGTGGTACATTTGGTTCTATGCAGAAGGAGTTCTCGATCATTTCCAGGTCATGCACAGATAATGCTCTTCCTCCTGTTGTTCGTGCCCAGGATCTTCACCAAGTGCATGGCAGTGGTGGCAGCCTTCCTGTGGCGCAAGTGCATTGGGGTGTATCCCTACCTGGATGACCATTCAAAGAGGCCATAGAGTGGTCCAGAGATTTAGACCTCCAGACCTGCAGAGATTTGAGCCTGTTGGTCAAGTGGCCAAGTCTGAACTGATCCCTTTGCAGGTCATCAAGTTCATCGGGACAGAGTTAGACTCCCTGCAGGTGAAGGCCCATCCCCCTGCAGACTGGGCTCAGGACCATATCTCCTTTGCCCAATCATTTCATGTTGAGCACTTGTGCCCTGCTCGTGATTTCCTGTGGCTTCTGGGGTACATGGCATCTACCACCAGCATGGTCCATTTGGCATGCTGGCAGATGCGTCACTTGCAGTGGGAGCTATGCCATCAGTGGTCCCGGTGCCTAGGCCACATTGACCAGCCACTCCTTGTGACAAACCCTGCATGGGGCTAGACTTCTGGAGGAAAGAATCACATTGTCCGCCCAGAGCTGACTGTCACTCTGATGATGGATGCACCTCTGATGAGGAGGGGAGTGCATCTGGGGAACCACAGAACTCATGGGTATGGTCACCCAGGGAGTCCTGTCACCACATCAGCCTGCTGGAGCTCTGTGTGGTGTTTCTGGCCCTATCTGGTCAGGTAGTGCAGGTCCAGACAGACAGCACCACAACCATGTTGTACCTGAATAAGCAGGGTAGAACTCACTCCATTCCTTTGTGTCGGGAGACCCTCCGCACGTGGACTCTCGTGTGCAGCCTGGGTGCAGATCTCCTTGCGATTACATGTCGCCGGAGTGAACAGTAAGCTGGAAGCTCTCAGCGGAGTGGGAAAGACATCACACGAGTGGTCTCTGCATCAGGAGGTGGTGCCACCACTTATTCTCCAAGATGGGCACCCCTCTAATGGATTTCCTTGCCTCTTAAGTGAAAGCTGTGGGTGTTTTGTGCCCCCCCACCCCGCAGTCCAAGAAACTGTTGGGGATGATTTTGTGAAGCCCTGGACACCAAGCCTTGTGGATGCCTTCCTGCCCAGAAGGACAAGGTGCAGTAGATTCTAATAATGATAGACTGGCCAAGACAGTTGTGGTATCCGGATCTCCTCAGCAGCAAGCCTCTGTGGTGGTTGCATGTCCACCCGGACTTGCTAAACAGACAACAGGGGATGGTCTTGCACCAAGACCTTCAGTCCTTGCACGTCACAGCCTGGTTCCTGAGCAGATAGAGTTCCAGGTCTTGGCCTTTCAGAAGCTGTGCTCCATGTTGTGGAAGCCTACTGAAACAAATCAACTCACCAGTGCTACACCTTTAAATGGAAGAGATTTTCCATTTGGTGTCGAGGAATGGAGCTGGATCCCCTTACCTGCTCTGTGGCAAGTATCCTGGAGTAACTCTGATCTCTCTTAGTTGGGGCTGCAGGTGACCACCCTCAAGGTACACACCTGGCACCCCTCTCTGCATACTGGGTGAGGGCTGGTAAGCTGCTAGTGGCCCAGAAGATGGTAGCCAGGCACCGTTTCAAGGACCAGGGCCACCTGCCCCTTGCAGTGCGTGATCCACCACCACAAGACTTACTTCTGGTGCTGTCTGGGCTCATTGGCAAGCTATTTGAACCTGTGCACAGGTGTGAGATGTCACACCTGTGAAGGATGGCCTTCTTGTGGCCATTACGTCAGCCAGAAAGAGCAGTGAGCTTCAGGTGCTCTTGATAGTCTCCTTCTGGTCTTCCACAGGGACAGAGTCATCCTTCTCCCCCACCCAAAGTTCCTTCCAAAGGTAGTATCCGAGTTCCACCTTAGCCAGTTTATGAACTTTCCAGAAGACTTTAATAACTCATCTTAGGAGGCTGATTGCAGGCTCCATATGCTGGACTATTATTATAAGGAGTGCACGACTGGAGCTCAGGGTGAGGCTTGTCCACAATTTGTGACACATGTTGAAGTCACATCTGACAGATCAATAGTAAAACAGATGATTGACAGATAACATCCTATATTGACCTGTCTTATATGCTGGTTGGTTGGAAGCCTCCCAAGAGGCTTAGGGCTCATTCCACCAGACATGCCATTGCCTCAGTGGCTGCTTCCAAGGCCATCCCCATACAGGAGATCTGTAGGGCTGTAACCTGGAAGTCAGAACAAACATTCATTTCCCACTACTGCACTGAGCTTGAGTCCCATTGGGATGCTTCTTTTGGGACCTCTGCTCCCCAGTCTCTGTGCACCAGATAGGGGTACGCGTCTTTCCCCCTCCTTCCGGAGAACTGCTAGGACTCTGCCAAAGTGTGGATAGTGAACTGTATGCACACCCCTGCAAAGATAGGTTACTTGCATGTAACCACTCTAGGAGTGGTATACAGTTCTCATCCTCACAACCCACCCGGCCTTCCCTGGTGAGTGGCAGACAGATCCCTGCTTCCAGTGTGCAAAACTCTGATGTCACAAGGCAGAACTGGAGGATGTACTACCTGAGTGGTGGGAGGAGCTTCTCTTTAAGATGTCTGATGAAGCAACACTTCCAGTGGAACTGCCACAGTGTGTGTGTGTGTATGAATAGTATGCCACTACTAGAGCAGCTGTTACACGTGAGTGATCTTCCTTTTATGCGCATGCACATTACTTGTTAAAGTGATTTATGCAACTCAGTTTGTTAAAGAAAAAGCTATGCAGTCTTCATCGGGGTATCTGTCATCAGGTCACACATGTGGAACTTCACCAGTGGTAAAGCATAATCCACACAGAAGATTTTCAGCAGTACAACTAGGGCTGCCCACGCCGATGGCATTTGCTGACGCCACCAACCCTATAAAGGCGTGGGTGGCCCCACTCCCTCCCCAGTCCTTTCCTGCTGTTGACTCTGTTTGCATGGATCTCCCCGGAAGCTCTGACGAAGTTCGATGCCAATTTTGCCTACTTTTTTTTTTTCACTATGTATTTTGTGTTTTCTCCGTTTTCACCCACCCTGGACGTGCACATCGCGGCCACATTCTGGAGACGCCTCCTGACTTGCCACCGAACCTCCACCCAGCGGCAGTAGAACTACGGGGGTGACCACCACCCCAGGAGAGGAGAGCTGCCACTCAGGCGCCTTGATCCTGTCTCTCTCCCCCGCCAATGACATGAGGTTGTTCCTGAACCCGGGTCACCAGTGTGGCGTGCAGCACCTCAACCCTCAGTGCCACCGGGCCGGCTTTACTTTTTTATTTTTCTTCTTCGTACTTCGCCTTTTAGACTCTCTTTTCCCAAAGAGATTAATTTTCTTTATGTCGAGAGTTAATCCTTCAACTTCTCTCTACCGTCGCTGTCACTGCAGAAAGAAGATTGCCTCTTCAGACGAACAGTCTCTTTGTGTCTGCTATCTTGGGCCTGACCAGGACATCTCGGGACTGAGCGTTCTGCCAGAAATTTAATCAGACCACCTTCAGGGTGACGCAAAAAAGTTCTGTCGCCGGCGGGTTCATCAAGCTCCCAGGCTGCCAAGGCCCGAGACAAGTCCTCAGGGAAAAGTCATAAAAAGGACTGTGATCAACCTCGCTCCCCGTCCGCATTCCTGCTCCCTGACTTCTTTGTCCAGGGAGCACTCTGTCAGCTGCACAGACGCTTGCTGCTGTCCAGGTCTCTATACCTACCAGACCCTACTGACAGTGCCGTTGTATGCTGCTCAGGGTGGCTGTTCGTTGACCTCCGGGTCGTCAGACCTTGCTTCCCTTCATCGATGACCCTCGCGTCGAGGTCTGATGCTTCTCGAGTTCCTCTGGCTCTCAGGTCCCGCTGGATGGGTCATCGCTCCCTGTACCATCGGCACAGCCTTCCACCCTCACCGACTTTAATGACATTTTCATTGAACATTTACAGTGATGTCCCGTTGTACAAATCAAAAATAAAATTCCATGTAAATACACAATAACAAGAAATACAAATACATTAGCAATCTAAGAGGATCTAGATTTCACAGTAGAATAAGTTCATGGATCCTGCTTCACCACTGGTTAAGTTCACGGGATAAGTTCACTACAGTTTTAGTCCATCAGTTGGGCACATACAGGCCTGCATTGTCTGCGCTGTCGACACCACATCGGCCTCTGCGAGTTACTCCCCGTGAGCCATCGACGATCCCTTGTTCATTGGATCTTGAGCTGGTGTAGGTCGATGTCGAAGAGGAGTACCATCCTGACCTCATTTTGCCTGAGGAGGAAGTCTCTCCTTCCTCTGACATATCCTCTGCCTCCTCAGTGAGTGAGTGAGGACTCTTTCAAACATACTTCTAGGTCTCCTCCAGAGGACCCTACCTTTTTCAGTGTCATGAAACAGCTTATCTTGAGCCATGGGTATACCGAGGAGGAGGATGCCACCAGAAGGGATTTGGTGAACTTCGTTCTTGGAGATCCCAGAGTCTCCTCCCAAGGTCATTTCTCCTATCCTGCTAGCTCTTAGGAATGCCACTACAGCGGTCTGGCACAGACCCTGACATGGTGTCAGCCATGCCCTGCAGGGCTGATAAGTTGCATCATGCCCTCCAGGGCTTGCTACATTTTGCTGCCAAGCTTGAAACTGATTCTGTGGTTATCAAGGCTTCTGATGATAGGTCGAAGGTGCTCAAGCACCTCAGTTCTCTCCCCTTGACAGAGCATCCCGTAGGATTGCTCTCTGGGGCAAGAGGGTTTATGCCGCCTCTGCCCTAGGACTGAGTATTGCCAGTTACCTTTCACATATGGTCAAGTACCAGAGTGCTATCTGGGAGAAGAGCAGGGCTACAGTCTAGGCCCCTCCTTATTGTTCCCAGAAGCAGGAGGTTTGTAAATTCTTGCAGAGTGCTGAGGACATTAGCAAGCACCTCCTAAGGGCACCCTCTATGATATTTTGAATACTGGTGCCAGGACTGCGGCCACAGGCATTTGGCTTTGTAGGTACTCCTGGCTGAGGATCTGGGGGGGCCCCCCCGATGTCCAGCAAAAGGTGCTTAATACCCCTTTTAGTGGTCCAAACTGTTTGGTTTAGATGTGCAGAACATCATAAATGAGCTACAGGCATCTGGCAGAGCTATTAAGTCTGTCCATTCACTCTTATCACACCCAGCCTAAGAGCAGACAGTGCCCTCCTTTTCTCAAGGTGTCCCACAAGTCCAGAGCAGCCTTCCGCCCTCAAGGCAAGAGAAGAGCTTTCTTTGCCTTGCCTTCCCCCTCCTCTTCTGGCACTGTAGCAGAGCGCTGTAGGGGTGACAAACCAGTCTTGGCGGCTGGATCTGCCTCCGCTTGACTCCTTGCCAGACCCCCGGTCCCTGACCAAGAGGTAGTGGTTGGAGGTCAGTTCTTCCTCCATCTCAATCAGTGGAGAACGATCACTTCACATACCTGGATTCTTCAGATCATAGGGAGAGGTCACACTCTGCAATTTGTCGAAATGCCTCCAGAGACCTTTCCAGTATCCTCCACCTAACCCCCCAGCCCATCTGTCTGTTCTCTGGGAGGAGGTACAGTCTATTCTGCGCAAAAAGGCCATCGAGCAAGTGCCCAAGCACCAGAGAAATGGGATTTTATTCCAGATTTTTCCTCCTCCCCAAGATAACCAGTCATCTGAGGCCCATATTAGATCTCAAAGACCTCAGTCCGTGTCCAGTACAAAAAATTCCACATGGTTATCCTGCCGGGCTTGAAGCCTCTTCTCAAGCAGGGTGTTTGGCTGTGCTCCCTGGACATGTGGAAGGCTTACCTGCATATCTCTGTATTTCCACCACACATGAAATTCCTCTGGTTTCTCTTTCAGGGCGAGCACTACCAAGTCAAGATATTGCCCTTTGGCTTATCCTCTGCACTGCGGGTCTTCACCAAGTGATAAGCAGCAGTAGCTGCAGCTCTTGGAAGGGGGGGGGGGTCTGTATATTTTCCCCTATCTGGACGATTGGCTCCTGCCCTGGGTTTAAGAATGGCCTTCCTCCCAGACTGTTTTTGTGCATCTGTAACTGTTTGGGACTCGTTCCATATGTGTGACCTGATGACTGTGATACCCCTGATGAAGGTGAACAGTTACCCAAGAACTTACCGTAACAGTAGATCTTCGAGGGGATCTCAGTCATCGGGTCAGCCTTCCCTCCCACTATCCCTCTTATTGTTGGGCTTTTCTCAGAACTCACTGACTGTTGTATCTAGCCTTTTATTTAGGCCTGGAACCCCAGTCCCTATGTCAAGAGCTTTGCTCCTTTAGTTCCGGGGAAAGAACTGAGGAGGAGTGGGGTTGCTCATGCCTTTATAGGGTTGGTGACGTCAGCAGACGATGTTACCGTGGGCAGTCCCAGTTGCAGGGATTTATTTAACTCTAAAAATTGATTGGCGTTTTGCTCATAAGTGTTAAATCTTTGTGAAAATGCATAGCTCTTGCCTCACTGTGTTTAACAAACACAGTACTTCTAGAAAATCTATGTAAATACTTTCTGTACAGTTAGTATAGTCCCAAGAAAAAAACTGCTAATCAATTATTTAAAACCCTGCGTTGTATTGCTGAAAATCTTCCACATGGATCCTGCATCACTGCAGAAGAAGTTCCATATGTGTGACTTGATGACTGAGACCCCCACGAAGATCTACTGTTATGGTAAGTTCTTACGTAACTGTTTTTTAATAATAAACAATGCTGCAGAGCTCTTTAAATGCAGTTACCTGCTTTTCTGGATCAAGTAAAATAAAGTTTGACAGATTAACATTGTTTGTGCAGTCAGGCGACAAGTAACGCAGAAGGTAGGAATCACAGCTAGTGTTAATTGCTTCCCACAGCCTTGCTGAATCAGTAATGTCCTCTGTTTATAGTCTGATACTCTGTCCCATTATGACATTCCCTGGTAGTGCCTGGTGGATCCTCTTTGCAGTATTAAGACCCATTTACACTAAGCTGACACACACTGGTGTGCTCCTGGTTGTCAGTGGTGTGCACTAAAATATGCCAGCTTCCGCACTGATGTTACACTAGCATCATGTGAACTGAACTGTGGGACTCTTCTGCAAAAAGTTCCATGTGTGTTGTGATGGTAAATTACCCTCAGGGAGTGATGTGTGAAGTGGCTACAAGTGAAAACACACTCACCAGTTCACCTCCTCTGTTTGGGGGAGGAGCAGAAGAGCCACTCTGGTTTGATGCCTTAACAGTTTACACATGCAAATGTACACCAGTGTAGAAATGGCTAGTATAATAAACTGGCCTATAGAGTGTGTAAAATGTGAATTAACTCGGTCACGAATAATACCAGTGTGGCACCATCATTTTTAAGTTCTTCTTGCGTTGTTGCTTCCCACTGAACCCTGGCAGTAAGGGTCACGGGCAAGAGGTTTCAGTCTTTCTGTGGCCAGTTCCACATCCCACTTGAGATTCAGCCTCCAAAGGTGCTGTTTAGTGACCTGCACTTGCTCTCCCCCACAATAAAGAACTCCTCATCTCCACCTTGCATCCACATGCTTGACAGGCAGAGAGTGAAGGGTCCCAGGGTTATCCCCTGCCTCATGTGGTTTGTGTTGCCACAGAGCCATCAGGAATAGCCAAGGCACAGAATCTCACTGAACCTATTGACAGCATGTTTTATAGTGAATGAACATACTGTTTATTGTCTACTTTGCATTCTTAAAACAGGGAAGACATTTTTCAGTTTGCATCCTTAAATGCAAATTTCATGCAGAAATATTAATTTTGAATTTGTTTTAAGATTTCAGAAGTGACAGTTTTCTTATATCTTCCCAGGCTGCGGGAACAGGAGAGGAAAGAGGCAAAAGAAGCTATCCAAAAAGAAATAGAAATATGGGAGAAAAACCTTCTGGCCCAGGCAGAACATACTCGAATGGAAACAATGTGGGAAATCCCAGCTATCGGTCATTTCCTTTGCCTAGCACAGGCCATCCTAAACCTGCCAGAAGTCATATTCTATGAACTTGAACGGTGTCTGCTACTGCCTCAGTGCAACACTTTTCTGTCAAAAGTAATGACATCGTTGTTGAGTCTGCCACATCGTAGAGCCACTTTACATCGAAGACCAACCCTTCCTTACAGAGCTTGGGAAGCTGCACTGAGGCAAAAGGTGCTTGAGTGGTACACTGTTATTGGGCAAGCTGAGAACCCTGACAGCTGTGCTGAAAAACTGGGGCTTTGCCCTCAGTTTTTTCAAGTCCTCGGTGAAACCAGCCCTCTCGAGGAGAAACCATTCCATGAGTTGTCATTTTATCAAAAAATCTGGCTGGTGAAGGGACTCTGTGACTTTGTGTATGAAACGCAAAAGGAAGTGCAGGATGCAGTGTTGGGGCAACCCATTCATGAATGTAGAGAAGTGATCCTGGGCTATGATTCTCAGGAGAATGCCTTTATACATTTCCCACAGTTCTGTGGGGCAGACATAAGAATTTACAAGCAGAGACCTTTTCAGGCACCCAAGTTTCCAATCCCGTCCATCAAAATCAAAAGGATACCACGGGTAAAATTGGAAAAGGTGGAGTCTGAATGTTTTGATGAATACCAAGAAATCAAAACTGATCTGGATGATGGCTTATCCAGCGAGAGCTTGGTTAGGATTCCAAAGGAGGAAAACTATGTGTTTAGCTTTGATGCTCCAAAAGGTTACCCTATAAAAGAGGAATTGGACAGCCATGCTGTTCCTCTACTAAAGAAAAACTGTGATGTTAAAAACAATAGGACTTGTGATGTAAAAAAAAGTACAGTTTCTTACAAGGAAAACTTGGAGAAACCAGCCAGTCCTGGTGAGATTGTAGGATATGGAGAGCCTCTTAGCCCGGGAGAAATTAGAGTTGTAGAAAATGGAGAATCGAGTGCTGAACCCCCCTCCATAAAAACAGAGGTAAGCCCACTGAAGGAGAATGCACTGAAAATTTGCAAAACGCATGTGAATGGCAGCCACAGTGACCAGCTGGACATTAGCTGTCACAGAATGGCAAAGGATGTTGCTTCTAGTACTTCACTGAGAAATCAGAAAACCCTGAATTTGATTAAGATACGTATAAAGAAGAAGAAGAAGAAAAAGAAACTTAAAGACATTTTGAATGAGAGCCTTCAGAGAAGACCTGATGGCCTTCGTCCAAACCCATCCAAGTCTTCTAAACCTGATATCCATAGTAGACTGATAATCAAAAAGAAGCTAAAGCACAAGAAACACAAATCAGGTAACTTTCTCAGCTGTTTGGGGGGGGGGGTGATATTAGGTTGGTGTCAGCTTTGCAGCTCTAGGTACAACTCAGGCTTCATTATCTGGAATGTCTGCAGTGTTGGACCCAGTTCCTCTGGTTGTTCTGAAACCTGTTGTGATTAACTCTAATTCTTTAGAAATACTTCAGCTTAAATAAAATCATAAAACTTGCTTCCCCTCTTTAATGCCACCAGAAACATGGGCATGTGTAGTCTGTTTAATCTCTCTCTCTATTAGACTTTTTTTAACCTTATTACTCTTTTAATAGGATTATGGCTGCTCCTGCCTCTTCTGTTTTTTTTAATTACTGATCAGTTCCCAGATCTGGTGATAAGTGGAATTTTCCCACAGGTATTAGAACAGTCAGAGATGTTTGATCCAGTGTCCCGCAGCAGGAAGCAAGGACAGTTCCCTGAAGCTCAGGGGTAATGTTGAGAGACACTTTCCCTCTGAGGTTGGTGAACCTGTGGAACAGCCTACCAGTGAAGCTGGGGGACATCTGGAATCAAGCGGTAGTCTGCTCAGCATGCCTTCCTGGTAAAACTTTTAAATAAATAAATAAATGAAAGCAGTACAAGCAGGGCTCCAGATAAGGGGAGTACCGACCTATTTTACTCCTCATTTTAGGAAATACTCTTCAGAATTTTTTTTTTTTAATGAGTACTGATACTCGACCAACATTTGTAAATACTCCACACTCCAAAGAATAGTGCTTCATAACATATCTGGTGATTCAAAAGGAGCATTTTTTCCAGATTTACAGCACCTGTATCCATCCCAATTTTGTTTTATTCACTGTATTTTAAAACTGGTGAGTAAATTACTTCTGCTTGCCAACATTATCTGGAGCATTGTTGGCACCTGATCAGTTCTTATCTAGAAAAACACTCCATTGTTTTTAAAATGTACTCCTTGCTCCAGTCTGTCCAGAAATTTGTACACCTCTGAATTTGGTTTTACTCACCTCACTTTCAAAATGAGGAGTGCACATACTCATCCCAAAAAGTCTTATCTGGAACCTTGAGTACAAGCCTTTAAGGTAAGCCTGGACAAATCCCTGCTTACCGAGGGAATCACCGAGTACCGTAGGTGGTAGAGGGGGTATGAATCCATATAAATTGTCATATGTTTGCCTAGCATGTTTATTTCATCCCTGCTTATGAGGTGGGCCAGACTTTTTTTCTCAATTAATTTTATTGAATTATACAGAAATATATTCCAAAATATTATAACCATACATACAAATATCTCGGATACAGATCAAGAATTTGTCCATCTTGCATATTAACACATGACTCACAAATAACAAATAGCAGGATTAAACCAAACAAAACATTTCCGGGCTATTTACTTGAGCAGAACAATGAAATGAGTACAGGAAGAAAAGAGCAGTGAAAGAAGACAGTGAAATTAACTTTGGTTTCTGAGACTGTAGTGCTGAGTATGTATAAAACAAGGAGAGAAGAAATAAAGCTAGAGAATGTTCGCATCCACCTGCTAGATAAAATTATTTTTATGAGAGGCTTAAGGTAGGGAAAGGAGGGGTAAATGGTGGCAGTGTGTTCAAGGGGATAGGATATGTTCCAGATTTTCCTTGCGTTCACTGTATAATAGTTAGAAGTTTGTACTAACCATATTTATCCCTGTAAGGTAAGGGTGCAATCTGCACTAATTGCATGGAGTAGTGTGGCTTTATCTAGCTAAGGATTTCATGGTTTTATTGGTCACTTTTTCAGTGTTTAGAAGAAATGTGTACATTAATCCTCACTTGATGTTGAATATTTTACTGTTGACCGTAAGGCTGTGCGCCACTCTCTCGGTTCGGAGAGATTCTAGTAACTCCCATTCCCTTCATTTAGGGTGGGACAGATAGCAGTAATCTGTATTCTTAGTGTAACTTTTTAATGCAAGCTGAATGTGATGGACCAGCAGTCCCACCTGGAACATACATTACTATGTATTAAGGGTTTCAGTTTAGGCTTCCATTCAGCTGATCTCACCAGGACAGGGAACTGACTGAGCATGTCTCTGGGCTGTCCCTCATTTTGCTCAACAGGAACTCCGTTTCCAATGGAGGTGCTGTCCTTCATTGTGTACTGAAATGTTGAAGCAAAAATTTGCATTATAAAATGGCAAGTAAAAATACAGTAACTTTATTAAGACAGATTATCTAATGTGCATCAGAATAATATTGGTGCACGTTCAGGTACCAGATCTTAAGTACAACAGACCTTTCTGCTGAACTAAATGTATACGTTTCTAACATTTACGGCCACCATCTTGAATTCCTCGCACCCAGTTTAAAAACAGTGAAACATTTGTACACCCCCTGCCAAACATTTACTGTGAAACTATCCACTGTACTTGGCTCTCTTGGAAAAACGTTTTAAAACTTCACACAGAATCAAAACAAGGCAAGCGAGCATGCAGCAGCCACTACCCTGCAGTAAGAATTAGTAAAGATAAAACTGCTTTCCATGCACAATGCAGGTCCTGGTCCCAAGTACAGAACAATGACTGACTGCACACAACACCAGCCTGATCCCGAAAAGTTGATACCGACAACATTCTTAACTCATTCTACCCATTAGCGCCTCTAGACGTCACTTACTTTTGCAGTCTGTGTTGCCAGTAGGGCCCTGAGATGTCTCCATATACCATCAGTTGTTTCCGATGGACGTCCTGTGGCGTCATCATGTTTTCAGTGAAACTGCAAGCCAGCCAATAAGCAGACACCTATTTGTATCGTGTCTGCCAGTAGAGGGTCATCTTACTCACAGTTTAAAAAAAAAAAAAAAAAAATTGAAATTTAACCTAGAAACCCTGGAAAGTTTTGTGTCTGAGTGAAGCACCGGAAGTGCCAGTCTGACTGGCTGAGCTGCACTTACGAGCCATTTAATTTTAATACAGAACCCAAATATAAAAAAGTAAAGTACCAGTTTTGTAGAATATTATGTTAACAAACCAAATAGTGCCCTGTATAGTTTAGCTGTTGTAATTTTAACGAAACAGAGCTTCTACAATATCATGCTATCCCCATCAAAAACGTGAGACAGGAAGTGAGCCGTAAGCCAAGAAGACTCTCCATTCTGACTGGATTTGTAAAATAAAAAGCTCTATTTTTCAGAAATGTAAGCTGGTAGTTCATAAAAGAACTAAATTCTAGTGCCTGTTTCTTTGAAGTTTTAATAAATAAAGCCTTTATGACTAAATCGGAGTCCTTTGAAATCCGTGCTGCATGTCAGAAAAACGGAAGTTCCTTGCCATGATCCTCTCACATGATTCAGAGTGCACAGGAGCCCAAATCTGCCACTTTCTGCTTACATTTCTAAAAAAGTAGCCATGTATTTGAAAAGAAAGCATCAAGGCAATGTGATATTCAGTGATAAAAGTATTGAAAGTGAACCGGTTTGCTAATCGGAGCGTGGGAAAAAGCAGGCATTTGATACACATGCCTGCTTTTCCTCTCGCTCCGGTTTAAACGATTCACAATAATTATCCTGAAATACCATTGCCTTGATCTTTTTCAAATACAAGGTATTTTTAGAACTATAAGCGGAAAGTGGCAGATTTGGGCTCCTGTGCACTCTGAATGGTGTGAGAGGATCACGGCAAGGAACTTCCAGTTTTCAGTTATTCTGATATACAGCACGGATTTCAAAGGACTCTGATTTAGTCATTAAGACTTTATTAAAGCTTCACAGAAACAGGCACTATAATTTAATTCTTTAATGAACTACTTGCTTACATTTCTGAAAAACAGAGCTTTTATTTTACGAATCCAGTCAGAAGGGAGTCTCTTCTTGGCTTACCGCTCACTTCCTGTCTCACGTTTTTGATGGGGACCAGCATGATGTTGTAGAAACTCCATTTTGTTAAAATTACAACAGCTGAACTATACAGGGCACTCTTTGGTTTGTAAACATTATATTCTACAAAACTGCCGCTTTACTATTTTAAATTTGGGTTCTGTATTAAAACTAAATGGCTCCTAGGTGCAGCTCAACCTGTCAAGGAACAGCATGTCTTAACTGTGTGCAGTCAAATTCAGCACAGTAGCACACATTTCAAACAAATGTAAATATCTTGACAACTAAAAACGCTATACCCACACACCCAGCAGCAAAGTTGTTCAGGAGAAAAAGACCTTTACAATGAGGGTAATCACTAAGCTGAAATCATTATACTTTTTAAATTATGGCCATTTGAGTACCCAAATTTGTGTTTTTGTGACAAATCTAACACTTCAAATGGCCATAATTTAAAAAGTATAATGATTTCAGCTTAGTGGTTACCCTCATTGTAAAGGTCTTTTTCTGCTGTACAGTTTTGCTACTGTATGTTTTCCAGCAGCTCATGCAGTTTTCCAGATATTTACACTTGTTTGACATGTGTGCAAATATGCTTAGAATTCTGTGCAGTGCATTAGGAATGTCACAGCAAAACAGCCTGGAGGTCCATCACCAATATTCTAAAGTCAGAACAGAGTAGAATGAGTTAAAATACCTACCAAACTACCTCAGTACAAGGAAGGTGCAGGCCAGATTAGTGAATAGGGGCATCAGCAAAACAGGCACAGTGGCAGGCCAACAAAGGGGAGTAGATGCAATAAATATCATTGGGAAGATGCAGAAGGAGGGGACATCTGCCTGATATATTTTCAGAACACACACGGCTCAGAACAAATAAACCCTTCAGTGTATTAGAAATAAAGTAGAACGCTGACAGCTATAATTTTTAACACAATGCAGCAGCAGCACCTACTGGAGAAACAGAAAAACCTACAGTGCTGCACCCCGGACATTCACTTCAAAATGTCAGCTTTAAACAGGTTTTTCACATTTTAATTTTATTTTAAATAAAACACGTAAGTGTACAGTACCTGCCTTTTTATATAGAGAATAATGCCTGTGCAAGTGTTATAATGATTTTCACACATCTAGGTGTGTGATAAATAATCCATAAACCCTGAGTGAAGCTTGAGGGTTTGAGATTTTCACACACACCGAGGGTGTGTGAAAAATCATCATAGCACAAACCTTGCACAGGTATTTTTATATATATAATTGCTGGTGCAAGGGAGTGAATGCCTCGGGTAGTGGAGCTGTCGCTCACTGTTCTCTCTCTCTCTCTCTCTCTCTCTCTCTCTCACACACACACACACACACACACACACACACACACACACACACACAGTGTCAGCTTGTGTCCCTCATGGGTATTTTTGTTTTCTTTTGTTCACATTGCAGTGCAGACCACAGTGTTGGAAATCAGGCACTGTTCGTACCCTTCAGGTACAATGCCTGACTCTGCTCACTCGAGGGGTATGAATGGCAGGATTAACGAGATACTTTTTTAAAATTAAGGCAGGATCAACCAGAGAAATAATGTCAAACTTTTAAAATGTATATACATGTAACAAAAAGATGAAGGACTATTGCTTTTTGTCTGTTCCGAGTAATTGGAGCTGCCATGTTTCTTTTGCTCTTTGGCCCGCCTGCTCACAGAATGGCTGCCAGTGAGGTGGGGTGCTATAAATGAGTGGCTCGAGGGCACTGCCACTGAAAGGAAAGTTTTTTGAAAATGCCATAATAACTGGTTTTCAAGTTATTACTGCGTTTCAAAGAGGTCTGTAAACAGTTTGATAAAGGGGGTCTCCAGTAATTATAAATGCAGTTGTGCGTGCCAAGGTGTGCAATAAAGGATTCTGATGCACTTTCCAAGAATGTGCTGCAAAAGCATTTAATGCATTACTTCTCAGACTTTGTCTCAGTGAGCCTCCCTGACCCATGGAAGAGGTCTTGAGCCTCCTCCCACAGTATAAAATTATTGGACTCCACATAGGGGGAAAACATTCTTTACACAGTACACCAGAAATTACAGAAAATGCCTTTAAGTAGTTGCCTGAGTTTTTTTTTTTATTATTTTATTCCCCTCATTGTTCTTCCCAACCCCACCCCGTATCCCTCATACCGTAGATCAGCCTACTTACTCTTCTGTTTTGACCCTTGACTCATTGTTACCTCTCATTAAATACCTCCATGGGTCAGACTGCTTTCTCTGTCCACTCGCCCAACATCTAGTACAGCCTTCCTTACCCACCTGCCACCCCCCCCCCCGGCTCTTAAGCAACTTCTCAGGGATCATTTTCCTCCTGCCTGCCCTTGGTCCTAGTACCTCTCTGCTTAACACTTTTATTTGTTTTTCCACCAGTCTGATGGGTCAGTTTATCTGTCTGTGTCTAGTCTCTCATAATGTGCATATTGCTCCTGTTTGTTTGCACTGTTGTTCACTGTGTTTTGTATAGTTATCTCTGAATTATATTCACTTCCCATACCATTCTCAAACCTAGATTTCAGTAAGACATTCAGCACCGTTCAGCATTGGGGAATATTAATCTGAGGAGCAAAGTGACATTGCAGAGGAGCTGGAGGGGAAGGTCTTTCTGCCTCTTTGCAGGTGACTCCAAAATCTGCAATAGGGTGGACACTCCAGGGTGGGGGGCTGGAAAGGATGAACAGAGACCTGAGAGAACTCGTATAGTGGTCAAGGGTATGGCAAGTGGGTTTCAGTATGAAAAAGTGCAAAATAATGCACTTGGGGTACAGAAACCCAGGGACAGAGTACAACATGTGGGTTGTGTTATTTGTAGCTGAGCAGGAGAGAGGCATGGGTGTAATCATCTCAGGTGACCTAAAGGTAGCCTGGCAGTGTGACAAGGCAGTTAGGAAGGCTGGTCGGATGCTGGGTTGCATAGGGAGAGGGCTCACCAATAGGAGGAGGGAGGTGGTGTTGCCGCTGTATAGGTCCCTGGTGAGACCTCATATGAAATATTGTGTACTGTTCTGGAGACTACATCTATGAAAGGACATACAGCAATCCAGAGGAGGGCAACTGAAATTGTGTGGGATCTACATCAGAAGTTCTATGAGAAGAGACTGAGGGAGCTCAATATGTACACCCTGGAAGAGAGGATGGAAACAAGGGATATGATAGTGACCTGTAAATACCTAAAAAAAAAAGGGGGGGGGGTGTGAAGTATTTTTTTTTTTTTTTTAGAAAAAAAATGTGCTCAACCCCATTCATTCTCACCCTCTTTACTGGTAGTAGTAGATAGATGTTATGCAGGTCCTGTATCTCTTCTACTTGGCAGTCTTGAATGTATGTAAACTCACTGTTGGATTCACCTGTACACATTTATAAATGCAGCCTATTGATTCCTCCCCTTGCCCCTTCCCCCTCTCTGACTTTTTTTTGTTTCCCCCCTCTTTTTCCTTACCCCCCCCAAATTTCCTTTCTTTTCTTATTGGTTTTAAGCACCTGTACAATGATTGTTTATATGAAGGCTTCGGTCTTCTTGATGTATGTTATATCAACTCTTTTGGAAAATAAAATGTTACAACAAAAAGTGCTCAAGGACAAGGGGACATGATATGAAGCTGGAAGGGGATAAATTCAGGAGAGATGTGACAGAGTACTTCTTCACAGAAAGAGTGGTGAATTCCTGGAACAGCTTACCAGCTGAGGTAGTTGGGGCGAAAACAGAGGAAGGGTTAAAGAAAGCTTCAGATAGGTATAAGAGAAAGGAATGAGGGGTGGGAGAAAGAGCTGGAGATCAAGTAGGGTCTGAGGTGATAATGTAGATGGGGAAAATGGGCAGACAGGGGAGGACAAGCAGTCCTTATCTGCCAACAAATTCTGTGTTTCCCCAGGTCTCATTAGGAAACGAGCCTTGGCTCAGTGTGCTTTTCCTGGTCTCCAGTTTGTTCATGACTAAATGGGAGAAGATGGAAGGTTTGATACCTTTTATTGGACCAACAAGTGTCTTGTACAAAGATGGAATTATACACAAGCTTTCGGGGCCACACAGGTCGCTTCTTCAGGTGAATAGCAAAACTGAGCAACATAAGCAGTATTTATAGCCATTGTGGAGCAATTAAAAATCAGGAAGTGCTCACGGTGGGCGCAATACTGCTTATGTTCTCAGTTTTATATTCCTGGCATTTCTAATATTCACTGTGTCATCTTCTCTCGCACTTGGTCCAATAAAAGGCATCAAACCTTCCATTTTCTCCTGTTCTGCAAGGACCAATACGGCTGGTATCTCTTTTTCATAACTAAATAAAATCAACCTGCTATTATCCACTTTCAGTTTACCTCGTGCCTTCATACAAAACTTGGAAAACTCAAAATTAAAATGCAACACATTTTCAGGCTCGTTAGAATCTCAACTGGAACAGCTTGGGGCATCCTCAGGGTGGCTGGGCACACCATTTGAGAAACATTGGTTTAATGCATACCTTGTTTTGCGTCATTTCTTGCTTAACACGAAGGTCTTCTCAGCCTTTTATTCAGTTGACCTATGTAGTTCGTAGGCTTGAGCGACGATTGCCACTGGTGCAGCCTCCTAATTTCATCAGGATGTAAATGAAGGTACTTGAGTCTGGTGTGAAAACCTGCTTGACTCTGTTGCAGAGGTCATGACCTGACTCATGCAGTGCATCCTGGAATTTTATGGTGTTTTAGTTCTAAAGCCTGCAGTAGTTATACTGTATTAGTCAGTGCTGCTGTTGTCCTTTACAATCCCTATGCTGTTATGCTGGCCATGAAACTTTTCAAGGCACGCTAAGTGCCCTGCTGTTTTCTGAAGTTTAAAGTGTATCTGAGTTAGAAAAAAAATGCTTTTAGAGAATACAGTGACTTCACAAGACATTTAACAGAACTGAATGAGAGTATAACTTCTGCTTGCTTGGGCAGATACGCATCACTCGCTCCCATGATGTCTTGCATGAGTGGAGTCATGATCTTTGCAATCAAGACGAACAGGTTTTCAAACCAGGGCAAACAGAGTGAAGCAACCTCATGTGTATTTAATTTGGGGGGATGCAAGGGAGAGCATAATTGTTGATGCCTGCGAACTACACAGGTATACAGAAAATAGGTTGAGGGGATTTTCCCTTTAAAGCAGCAGTATTTGTTAGTAACCATACACATTTTTTCAGTAATCTGGCAAAAATATTAAGATACACATTTTTCTTTTCATTTCATTTCATTCCTGAACCAAGATATTGGGTCCTGAAGTTTTTAAAAGTTCCCACGCCCATGCCACACCCACCATGAGCAAAATAATTTGTGCTGTTTATTAGAAGCATATGGAAGACCCATCCTAATACAACATCTAGCATGTACATTCAACAAGTAACACCAGGGGAAGAGATTTTTTAAAGTGGCAAATAGCGTCCATCTTTAATGACGTGAGTCATTAATTACAAAATCTGCTACAAAAAAGTCAACCTTTGAGAAAACCAAAAATATACTGAGCATGAATCTTAGGTTGTCAAACATATTTTTGCTAAAAAAAAAAAAAACACTAAATGATTCATTTTTTCACAGATTAACAAATACTGTACATCGACCATTCTCACATGTGCTTTGTGTGGAGCACCCCCGATTAGCTCTTTTAGTGCCGACCTTTTGTTCATTTAAAAATCTGGTTGATCCTGCCTTCTCCCCAGTCCCAGAATGTGAACAAATCAGTGAGGCAGCATTCCACAGTACCCTGTGGCTGACATCACAGCTGGGGGTAGCTGTGGGGGGCGGGGGGATTTTGTATAATGTGAGAGCCATGGAAAGCTCTGGTTTGCTGGTTCTGCTGTTTACCTGAGGTTTGTTGATTGCTGAGCGTGCACTTCGCCTGATGCTAAGTATAGAATGGTGGGGTATAATTGGGACCTCTTTTTCAGATCAGTGGTCTGAAGCAGGATTCAGGGTCCAGGAACCCGTACTGTCAGGTTAACAGGAGCTGTGTATCAAGCATGAAACTACAGTGTCAACAAGATCCCTGATAAAAAGATTAGTTTACAACAAATTCAAGAATCTGTCGATCAGCAAGAAACAAGCTGCGTAAATGCAAGGCTCCAATTATATTAAACAGCAACAGAAATTTGAAATGTAGATTGTTCCATATTTACTGGTGACATATACTAGCAGTAGAAACTGTTTAAATTAAAAAAAAAAAAAAATTCCCCTGACTTCCAGTAGGGTTGTGACATGCTTTTTCGGTGATGCTTTTTTCCTGATCTGTCTGACCCAAAATACCTTGTTCTGTCTTATTTGAGCCCTAAGTCTCTAATTATTTCAACCGCAACCCTTTATGAAAAGTTTTTCTTAACAAAAAATAATACTGTTGTAAATGTATAGTGACAGAATTCATTTTTTAATTTAATTTTTTTGTACTGAAGGTATTAAATGCACTTGTTTTTAGCCAAAGGAAAACTGTTCTGGGACTAAAATGACACCATGCTGTGTCCCACAGAATGTGGAGAATTTTGAGAGCACATGAGGAGACAGCAGTGAGAAAAACACAATTTAGTGCTACACACTAACATAATTTTTTTTAAAATAAAGAATATTTTGTTGTAAGTGCACCTCAAGTACATTTTATATTTCCATGATCTTTAAAAAGATAAGTTATATTCCATTTTAATAACATGAAATGTAAAATTCCGCATATCCTAATAATGCAGAGCATCATGGGAAGTATATGCAGATTACCATGATAGAATTTGGACCAGTTGTTTTGAGCAGTAGAGTATGGTACCAAATGGCCTCTCACATATCTGCAGAGGTTGAAAACAAGACACGAACATGTGTTTAATTTTTCTAAGGACTCATCAGTGTGCAGTGGAAGAATGAAACTGTAATATTTTGGTCTTGCTTATTTCGGTCATGGTGAGCCTAAAAGGGGAACGCTATGTGAAAGACGAAGAACCTCAGCACAAAAGCAGTTAGGCAAGCGATATGCAGAAAAAGCATTGGCAATAAAGCCAGGTTTCAAGGAAATGTAAAATTACACATTCTGCAATGAATACAACACAAAATTGATGTTTATAGTTCCATGATCTTTTAAAAGGGAAAGACAGATTTCTGTTTCATTTTAATAATGTGAAATGCAGAATTATACTACCCCAGTAATGCAAAGCAGTGTGGGAAGTTTATGCAAATCATTAAAAAATGTCTACTAATTCTGGTTTTTTAGATTTTAATATATTCAGTATTGCATTTCTTAGTTTTTTAACATATTTTATTGCACTTTGGACAAGTTCAAATTTGTTTCTCCATCTGAGAAAATAGGTGTATTTGATATAAACAACGTGTTTAGAGAAGAAACAGAATGTGCTAGACTTCCCACCTATGTGGGGTGGATGCTGTCTGTTGGTAATCTTATAAAGGAGCTAAAGGACCACTACATCAAGTTTCACTTGGCCATAACTACATAATCTTATCCTGCTGTTAACAATATAGCACTTGCATAGATTGTTTAGTGATGAGGCTTCAGCCAGTAAAAAATAGAGAATACTGGTTGGGCAACTGTGTGCAACCAGCCCGTGCTGCCACCGAGAGGTTCAGATTATAAGGTGGCAGCGCAGGCTGGTTGTGCACAGTTTGCCAACCAGTATTTTATATAGTGTATAGAGCAAATAATCAAAGAAATGCAGACACTGAGAGATAAAAATGTCTTCTGCCAATAACTTTACTGTTAAAAACTATTAAACACAAGTCATCCTGGTAGCAGACGTTGTAACAGTATCATAGCCAGTGAAAGAATTGTATTGATTCAAAACTAAACTCTTCAGTTAAAATTTCTGTCTCTCACTATACATATGTTAACTGTCCTCGTATAGTGAAGTGTCCACAATATTTTCTTGGCTGTGGTCGTATTTTGTTTTGTTTCCAAGTCTGAAAAACAACAAAAATAAGAGGAATACTGTTTAATTGGATGAACTGTTTCACATGGCCCCTCCACCGTAACTGTGTCGCTGCCCTGTGCTTTCTGATCTGCCATGATGCATCTCTGTCTGTTCGGTACGTATCACGGTGGAACCGTCGTCTTGGGGTAGACCTGTAGAGAGTGACTTGCCTTACTCGCTGTCTGAGGAAGAATCCAGGAGATGAATCCTCCTTTGGGAGTTTTTTGCTGGATTTGGACTGTTGTTATATTGATGTCCTGATTGAAAACGCAGTGGTCCCCAAGCAAGGTTAGCGATCAGAGGGAGCCTTTCAAGTGCTGTTGGAGGCTTCTGGATGAGGGGGAGGTCGGTTGTACTGGTGGAGATCTTGGAGATGCACTGTCTGCCACGGGGATGTTTTGGCTACTGGAGGTGGCGGCAAAGATCATGGAGTTGTATCTTTGTTTTTCTTCTGAGAGAAAATAGTAGTTATTTATTGATTGCAAGTTACGATGGCCAGAGACTTGGGCCACTTCAGAGGAGGGAACATTGCCGTCGGTTAATCTTTGTATTGACATGTTCCATGTGGAATTCTTTTCTTTTCTGCTGGAAGTCCGGCTGCAATTTTCATTGATTTCATTAAGCACTGCAGCTTCTCCTTTCCCACGGTCATTGAGTGGTACCATATTGACCCAGGTTTGCCAGGGACATGATTGAGGTTGGGAGCAAGGTAGAATGGAGACTCTGGATGCTTCATTTTCTCTGGTCTTTCCGACTGTCACTTTAAGTAGGCTGCTACTGGATCTCTTTTGGTGTTACTAGTGAGTGTTCTGGTACATACAGCGCTGGACGGGTCGGTCATCTCTCGGATTTTCTCAAGAACGAGTCTTTGTTTGCTGTTTGTTATAGTGCAGATATTTAAGTCCTGATGAGTTCTGCCCCATCTGTAGGCTGCCGCATTTTAAACTGTAGTGCTCACTGGTTTTCAGGGCAAAGTAGAGCCCTATGTTGAAAAATAACATGTTTAACAGTGCTGTTGGATTTTGAAGGCCAAGAGTCCGTTTTTTTTGTTTTGTTATATAATTACTCGACATCACCTTCTGTGAGAGGGTCTGCTTTATTTGGCCTGTTATCTTCCCCATTGTTTTAAATACTTCTGCTTGGCAAGTAACGTTTTGTGTGTCTTTTGAAATTCTGTACTATTCCCATGAAATATGTAAGCAATAAGACAGGACGGTGTGTGCATTAGACAGATCTAACGCGTGGAATAGTATGAATTTCTGTGTCCCCAACATCATTTAAAAACAAAGTGACAATTCTGAGGTTATTAATTGTTTTCTGTAACGTCCATTTATTTTGATGCTCTTCTATGAACCTCTGACGTTCACTGATCTTTGAAAAAAACATGGCTGCCATCTCGTCGATTCAGTTGCAGTTTGCCTGAGATGACTGTACGGCTCTTTCAAAGGACAGTGAACAGCCAGATGAGCTGGTGGTCAAATTTTTTTTTTTTTTTGTCATGGAATGCAATTGTACCACCGAAGGGTACAATCACATTCCATGACCTTTGCACTGTGGTACAACTAGCTTTTGCAAGTGATGAAAAACCATACAGAACAATGTGTACACTATAATGTGGTTGTACTTTAGCGTATAATAACTAACGATTACAGCTAAGATTATAACTTTTAAACATTGCGTTTGTAGGCGAATCAGAAAACTTCAAACGGAGACTCCTGCAAGCCGAGAAAGTGCATCAGCTGTTGCAGAAATACCCAATTAGGGCTGTTAGCATTAAAATGATTTTTTTCTCACCCAGGAATCCCTCAGTATTCTTGATTATAGCAGTTAGCCAGCTGGGTTCAGCTGGCCCTGGAGGAAGAAGGGTTTGTGTAGATGAGTAAAATTAAACTACCAATCAGATTGTAGTAAGTTATCACTGCCTGTAGGTTGTGCTGGTTGCTAATCCGATTCTTTTCTCCGCCTCAGTGGACAATTGGCTCTGGAGACAGACTCTTTTCTCTTCACTTGAAGAAAGTTCATTTCTGTTTATGTATTATTTTTCACTTCTACTGCCTTTAGTTTTTTTTTTTTTTTCCCCCTAGTTTTACTGTTTTTTCTGGTCCCCCATCGCTTCCCATGAGCAGTTTAAATTTTCCCCCACGGGTATTCCATCGCTTTTTTCACGATGTATTCTCTGACTGGAAATTACGTTTTCTGAGGTAAAACATTTTTTTCTCATTTTAAACTCATTTTCTACTGTTTTTCCCTATTTTTAGTGGAGACTTGTTTATTTTCAACTTTTCTCTTTGTGACCTGGTTTTGGGAATCGGTTCCACAGTGCTTGGAGCAGATTGTTTTACATTTTTAGCTCCCTTTGGGGAAAGTTTTTTTTCATTCTTCTGACTTTTATTTTCTGTCAGGCAGACTTTCAAACTGAGCTGGACCTACATTTTTTCTGCTTCACTATTTTTTAATCGTGGTCACTGCTGATGACCATAACCTTGGTGTTTTTTCTGTGGGTCAAAGTTTGTATTATTTGCCTTGTTTTCAAATAAAAAAAAAAAAAAAAAATTGAATAGAGGTCAGAATTATGGGGTCTTGGTCTCCTTCCCTATCTACCAAGTTCGCTAAGGAGGGGACTTCTTCCCATCATAGAAATAAAGATTGATCCTCTAAAGACCCCAGTGAAAACAAGTCTGATAAAAAATAATGTTGACCAAGCCAAATTTAAGACATTCTGAGCAGGTTTCTGATTCGGTGCCTGCCAAAAAGGAACAAAAGGAAAAACATATCACTGCCCCTCCTGCTGAAAGGCAAAGGGAGATGCCAGTGAAAAATCAAAATATGCCTTCTCCTGAGGAGTTGGCAAAGGCTTGGCACATGTATAAGACCTTCCAGACTAGGGCAACCTGTTTGTAGACCCACCTGGACTGTCTGCCCTGCTCCATCTAACCCCGACCTAGGTCAGGATTTTTATTATGATGAAAACAAAGAGGAGCAGGAGGATGGAATTCAGCTACGTGAGTCCCCTGACCAGGAATTTGACTCCCTCTTTCTTACCAGATCAGGAGGATTTCACCTCTCGCTATGCTTTTGTCCAACAGGTGGTGGACACCCTTAACCTCTCTATTCAAGAAGCCACTGAAGAGGATGAGGAGGCAGACTTTTTAAACATGATGGTGTCCTTACCCTAAGAAGAAATTGCTCCTGCCAGTCCACAAGTCCCCTTCCGCTAGGTGCCTTTTAGACTGCTGCAGAGCCCAACGTCCATCCCAGAAGTGGACAGGAAATAAAAAAAAAAAAAAAACAGTACCAGCTTCACAAGAATAACACATGACTACCTTTATACAGATCCTGATCACGAAGGTGTGGGCAAGCGGCAGCCTGTGACAACGCTAAAGTACCTTATCACAATCTCCTGACACAGAGTCCAGAAAACTGGCCACCATGGGCAAGAAATCTTATATTACAGCCTCCTTGCTGATTTGCCTGGCCACATACATGGCATACTCGGCACAGTACCAAAAAACTCTATGGAATGCCATTCTGGCTATTAGCCAGAAGCTGCCTGACGACATTGCTCAGGACCTGTCCGAAACAGTATGGACTGCCTGGATACTGCCAGGTATCAGTTTCACATGGCTGTAGATACAAAGGATACCGCCTCCAGGGCAATGGCGCAAGCTGTCACTCTTAGGACTTGGGAGATTCACTTGGCTGCAGACTACTAACCTTACTCAGGATACACAGAATAAGGACATGGATTTTCCCTGTGAGAACAGCTCACTTTTCAGGGATAAAACTGAGGCCTGTATGAAAAAGGTGGATGAATACAAAACCACCTACAAGAGCAGTGCAGCTAAGGAAAAAGCCTCCACTTCGTACAAGCCCCAGGGAAGTGGAGCTAGAGGCAGGGGTTACTACCCAAGAGCTTTCTATCCAGTGCCCATGCCTGTGACATTGGACTGCTCTCAAATGAGAGGTTTCTTTAGGGAAAGGGGCAGAAGAACCCAGAAGGGTGCGGACCCTGCCCCTTCCACAAAACCCCAGTTCAAGCAAACCCCCTGACGGGATTGTCCAAGTCGCCTCCCCTCTCCCAGTAGGAGGAAGGCTCACCCATTACCTCCACAATTGGCAAAGCATCACCACAGACAAGTGCGTGCTGGAGGTAGTGTGCCGACATCTTACCCTGTAGTTTTAAAAATTCCCCACTCCGCAGGGACACAGGAGTTAAACCGCTCACCTCAACAGAAAAGATTCTGCTGGAGTTGAGGTAAAGTCTTTCTTGTCACAAAATGCTGTAGAAAGAGTCCCCCCCACCAGTGGGGAAAGGGCCTCTACTCCAAATACTTTCTTACCTTGAAGAAAAACTAGGATTGGCGGCCTATTCTGGTCCTCAGATACTTAAACAAGCATCTGCACAAACCAAAGTTCAAAATGGTCACCCTGTCAGTAGCCATTCCTTCCCTGCATCAGGGAGATTAGAAACATAGAAACATAGAAGTTGACGGCAGATAAGGACCGCAAGGCCCATCCAGTCTGCCCATTTCTTTTTCTACCTTATAAATGTGCCATCGGCCTTTGCTCTGTCAGTGACCTATCTATTCATAGTCATTTGTATTGCTCCCTTATGCCTATCCCATGCCTGTTTGAAGCCCTGCACTGTATTCATAGCCACCACTTCTTGTGGTAAGCCATTCCATGCATCTATCACCCTTCTGTGAAAAGAATTTCTCATATCTCCTTAATCGGCCCTCTAATCTCATGCTGTGTCCTCTTGTCCTGCTATTTTCTTATATTTAAACATGTTAGACTCTTTCACCTTGTTTATGCCCTTAAGGTGTTTAAATGTCTCGATCATATCACCTCTCTCCCTCCTTTGCTCAAGGGTATACATATTGAGCTCGTTAATCTGTCCTCATATGTCTTCTGATGCAGTCCCTGCACCATTTTGGTTGACCTTCTCTGGACTGCCTCAATTTGGTTAATGTCCTTGTGAAGGTGTGGCCTCCAATACTGCCATGAGTACTCCAGATGGGGCCTAACCAATGTCTTGTACAGAGGGATTATTACCTCTCTCACGACTTGTGATACCCTACTAATACACCCTAACACCCCTAGCCTTACCTACTGCTTTAGAGGTCTGCTTGGATGATTTTAGGTCATCAGTGATGATGATGCCCAAGTCCCTTTCTTCTTGTGACTGCTAGCAACTCCTCCCAGCCTATAAGTGGCTTCAGGTTTCTCTTCCCTATGTGCATGATTTTGCACTTCTTTGCATTAAATCCCAGTTGCCACTCTTCTGACCATTCTGCTAGTTTATCCAGATCTCTTCTCATTTTGCCCACCCCATCTGGATCATCTACTCTGTTGCAGATCTTGGTGTCATCTGCAAACAGACAAGCCTTACCCTCTAGTCCATCCGCGAGGTCACTAATGAAGATGTTGAATAGGACTGGCCCCAGGACTGATCCCTGAGGTACCCCACTTGTGACTTGCATCTCTTCTGACTGTATACCATTTACCACCACTCTCTGTTTTCTGCCAGTCAACCAGTTTGCCACCCAGTTGACCAACTTCTGACCCACCCGAGCCTACCTAGCTTATTTATCAATCTTCTATGTGGAACAGTGTCAAAGCTTTGCTGAAGTCAAGGTAGGCTGACATCAACTGCTCCCCTTGGTCCACCACTTCGTTACCCAGTCAAAGAAATCTATGAGATTAGTTTGACAGGACCTTCCTTTTGTAAACCCATGCTGTCTTGGATCCTGTGCCCCTATGGATTCCAAGTGTTGCACTATCCTTTCCTTAAGGAGTGCCTCCATAATCTTGCCCACTACTGAGGTAAGACTGACCGGTCTGTAGTTCCCACCTCCTCCCTGCTACCACTCTTGTGGAGTGGGATCACATGAGCCCTTCTCCAGTCTTCTGGGACCTCTCCTGTGCTCAGAGACTCACTAAACAATTCTGCTAATGGCTCTGCTAGTTCCTCCTTTAGCTCCTTAAGTACCCTGGGATGTATGCCATCAGGTCCCATTGCCTTATCCACCCTGAGCTCATGCTCTTGTAGGACCCTTTCTTTTGTGAAGGGAGTAGTGCTCACCTCCCTCCCCTGTGTCCATGATGCTGAGGCTGTGGGCCCTGCCCTACCTTCTCTTCAGTAAATACTGAGCAAAAGTATCTATTTAGGATAGATGCCTTTACAGGGTCCTCCTCCTCACATGCTCCCTTTTCTCCATTAAGCTTAGCACACCCCTCTGGACTTTCTCCTTTCACTAATGTATCTATAGAAAGTCTTGTCACCTTCTTTACTGTTCGTAGCTAGTGTTTCCTCAGTTTGGGACTTTGCCTGCCTTACTGCCTTACCTGCTTCCCTTAGGAAGTTTGGTATGCCTCCCTATCTTCATCCCTGTGTTCCTTTATATTTTCTGAAGGCCAGCCTTTTGGCTCTGACTTTTTCTGCTACTGTATTTGAGAACCAAAGTGGTTTCCTTCTTCTTTGCACTTCCTTTCTGTCTAACACAATGGGATGTTGCTTCAAGTATTGTATCCTTAATGCTTGCCCACTTTGCCTGTACCTCCTCACCTGTGTTTCTTTTGCCAGGGCTAGCTTAACTCTGTTGGCCATCTTATCAAAGTCAGCTCCTCTGAAGTCCCATATTTTGCTTTGGAATGGGATGATTTAGATGTAGTAGCCAAATTGAACCATACCATGTGATGGTCACTGGCCCCAGGTGACCTTCTACCTGGAGATCTGTGATCCCTTCTTTGTTAGTCAGTACTAGATCTAGGATAGCCCTGTCTCTTGTGGGTTGCTGTACCAGTTGTTTGAGGCCCTCCCCAGCAGGGAATCCACTATGAGTCTAGTTCTGGCAGATGTTCCTGCTGGTATTGACCAATCTGTATCTGGCATGTTGAAGTCTCCCATTATCAGAACCTCCCTTTAGCTGTCATGTTTTGTATATCTTCTAACAGTAATGTGTCTATGTCCTCCCTCTGGTCTGGGGCCTGTAGACAACCCCAGTTCTTATGGCTGTCCCATTTCCTGTTTCCAGGGTGACCCACAGTTCTTCTGGCTCCTTATGTGTATTCTGAATTTCTGTAGCTTTGATATTTTCATTAACATACAGGGCCACCCCTCCCCCCCTTTTTGCACCTCGGTCTCTTCTGAACAATACATAGCCAGGTACTGAAGTCTCCCAAGTGTGGTTACTGGTAAACCACGTCTCACTAATTGCTACTATGTCCAGTTTAGCCTCTGACATTATTGCCTGCAGGTCTGGGATCTTGGCCAGAAGATTGGCTATCCTCCATAGACCTCAGGGTTGCCTATTTTCACATTCCTATGAGGCCTTCCCACAGAAAATACCTTGGATTCAGACTGCCTTCTGGTCACTACCAGTTTACAGTCCTGCTGTTTGGCCTTTCCGCAGTGCCCAGGGTCTTCACAAAGTGCCTGGCTGCAGTGGTAGCTTAATTAAGGAGACAGCAATTCTGTTTTCCCTTACCTGGATGACTTGCTCGTGGTAGGCAAGTCTCCTCAACAGCTTAAAGACTTCCTAAAGCTCTCTCGGCTCACCCTGGAGTCCTTGGGGTTCCTGATCAACTTGCAGAAATCACAGTTGGAACCAGTCCAAATACTGGAGTTCATTGAAGCAGAACTGGACACTCAGCAAGGAAAAGCTCTGCTACCATTGGACAGAATCTGAAATCTTCAGTCCCTGGCAGATTTGGCAGCTAGGCCAGCCAGACACTTCCTCAGGTTACTAGGCCACATGGCATGTACCACAGCAGTGGTTCTAGGTGCCAGGCTCCAAATAAGGGACATCCAGTACCGCTTCAGGGCGCATTGATGTTTAAAAAAAAAAAAAAAAAAAGACTCCCTGTCAGAGCTAATTCCAGTCACAAAGACGCTTCTACAAGCTCTAGACTGGTGGAAAGATGGGCAAAATTTCAGGGAATGGGTTCCCTTCCAGCAGAGGGAGACCTCCAAGGTCCTCACAACAGATTCCTCCCTCCTTGGTGGGGGGTTCATATGGAGGATCAATCCGTAAGCAGAATATGGTCCCCCGTGGAATCCAGCTGTCATATCCTGAGGTGCCGTGTTTCGGATGAGACGTTAAACCGAGGGATCCATCAGCCTGTTCTGGTGGATGTTAATGATCCCATGACGTCTCGAAAAGAGTAGGGGACTTTCCTCTGTGTCCTCGCCAAATTCCCCCCATTCAAAAAAAAAAATCAACAGCTTAATCTGGTTCAATGCAAGTTGACATACATATTTATCTCCGGGACGAAGTTGAAAATAGGCAGAATAGTCTAGTCCTTTCCCAGTCAACAAAAACAGGTTAGGACAGAGAATGCCACCACCTTATTCTGCATCAGCAAACGGGGGCACAAAATCCTCAAAACTCTGCACAGAAGTGATGAGCATTTGGCTGCTAGCTTACTCTCTGGACATGTAGCTAACCGCCATTCACCTGCCAGGCAAGGACAGTGTCCTTGGAGACTCTGAGCTGTATCAGCCAGGGCCACCATGAGTGGACCCTGAACAGCCAGGTACTAGCTACAGTGTTCAGGAGATGGGGGCACTCCTGAAATAGACTTGTTTGCCTCTGAGCTCAATCATCAACTCCCCCTGTACTGTTGCAGGCCCCCGGGTCTGGGCACAGTGCCAGTGGATGCCCCGTGCCTCGATTGGTCAGGGAGGTTCCTGTATACTTTTCCCCCATTTCCCCTGATTCTGAGAGTACTTGTTAAACTCAGCAACCAGCATGCAACAATGATCTTAATAGCCCCAGACAGGGCAAGATAACCTTGGTACCCACAGCTTCTCCACCTTGTCAGTCCCGCAACCTATTCATCTGTCTTCCAGTCACAGTCTACTGACTGTGCCTCAGAAAGGAGTCCCATACCCCAGCGTCCAGTCACTTCACCTGATGGCCTGGTACTTGAGGAGCAAGAGTTTCCTGACTCTCAGTATTCAGAACAGGTCCTGAAAATCCTCAGACTGGCTGGCTAGAAAGCCTAGCACTGAAAAAACATATGCTTCCAAATAGAAGAGATTTTCTTTCTGATGTAAAGATAGACTAATTAATCCCACGCAGTCAAGCCCTGCCCTCTATTCTGGATTACTTAGTGCACCTGCAGGCCTTGGGCTTGGGAGTCTCATCTCTGAAAGTTCACCTGACAGCAATTTCAGCTTATGTTTTTGTGGGCAAAGAGAAATCCATTATTTCTCACCCCATTTTTAAGAAATTCTTTAAAGGAGTGCTACTGGCAATGGAGAAGCCTTGACCACTACACAGATCAGGGCTTCACTGCTCCGGTCCCCCTGCAGTCACCATAATAAAGTATTTAATTACCTCGTCACTCATAAAATCTTGAACCTCTCGTGGCCTCGACATTTTTAAGTATAGAGCCCTGGAACCACTGCGATCTCACTGGAAAGGTTGCAAGATGGTGATGTATCATTACCTCTAGCCTTAATACAGTCCTGTGTACAGAAACATAAGTCGAGTTCAGAATTTGACCAAACCCATGGGTATATGGGATTTAGTCAAATCTGTGAAAATAGCACTGGGTATTGAAGATAAAGACCCGGTTATGTTTCCGTACACAGGGACTGTATTAAGGCTGGGGTAATGATACGTCACGTTCTTGCGATGTTTCCATCGAGATCGCGGTGGTTCCAGGGTGCCATACTTAAAAGTGTCGGGGCCACCAGGAGGTTTCAAGATTTTACGAGCGACGAGATAAATAAATACTTGATTTATATTATGGTGACTGCAGGGGGGACCAGAGTGGTGAAGGCCCAATCTGTGCAGTGGTCGGGGCTTCTCCATTGCCAGTAGTTCTCCTTTAAAGGTCTGCTGCACCTTCAGCTCCCACTTAGGGAACCTGTCCCTCCTTGGGATTTGAACCTGTGTATAGCCATGTTAATGGATGCCCCATTTGAACCATCTAGCCTTTACTGCTACCACCATATTTAAGACTTATTCATTAAAAAATTGTATGAGTCTTTCAACTCACAAATTACGCACTTACTACATATTCTGCAGCACATCCCCAACACTTAGAAAAAATTTCTGTATCTCTTAACAATTAAAAATAGTCTGTGGTCTCCATGAAAAAAAGCACAGTTTTCACTTGATCACCCGCTTACTGAATCCAGCACTGAATTATTAAGCAGTTTTTAGTCACTAACATTACATTTTCACAGCTCTGTCTTGTCACATAACCCCAAAACAGTTTTCAATCAAGCTCACCAAGTTGGCACCTCAGTGTCCTGTAATATGAGGCACCAACAACCACACAGACCATTTAGCACAACCAAGCTCTGAGGAGCGTGTGAGACCGCCTCTTCAGTGGACAAGCTGCCAGCTGTGCCACAGAACGGGCAGAGTGGCAATTCAAATACTGAGGCAACACAAAGGGCAGAGCATGCAAAGAGCGGAGCTCGCACAGCAGCATACCAGTCATTCTCCCAAATGGCCATGTAAACATAAACCGAGCAATATAAAAGGGGAGGGGGTAACCGAGAAACCACAGATAAGCCCTACGACAGAATGGCTGTCAGCAGCTCACTTGTTCTTTAAAAAAAAACAAAAAAAAAACACTTTAGCATATTAAGAAATCGGGGAGGACTGGAGCAGAGCAGGTGGGTCGGAACTGAGCAAAGCAGGAGCGGGGGCATAAGGCAGTTGTATTGCTGATTTTGCCTTTGTTGTACATTCCTGTTGCCTTTGCAGTAGCTAACCCTCCCTCTGCCATGCCTTAAATTGCTCCCCACCTCTCAGTTTCTCATGCCAGCATTGCACTAAGCCTCTCTTATTGTCTTTGTCTGGGGATCATGCCTTTTTTTTTTTTTTTAAACTGAATACAGAGTGCCTCTCGTGTTTTTCTCTCTCTCCCTCTCTCTCATTTTCACGGCATTGGGCAGCTCATACGCATGAGAGAGACTCAACATGATTATGAATGATTTTAAAACAGCCAGCAGCTCAGTTAGTCTACTGATACAGTAGCACGGTGATAACGCACTAATAGATGAAACACTAGCAAAAGATCACACACTATAGAACTGGCCACAACAACCTGAGTTACAGTACTACCTGCTGGTATTCACTCACCACATTGCTCGTGTTAGAAGTACAAGAACTATTTGTTTATTTCAAAAGTACAAGGACTATTTAATTCAAAGCTGAAAAGTTTTCCTTTTATATTTATTTCAAGAATTTATTCACTTATAAATACAGTTGTTTATCTGTTTACTTAAAAATGGCATGAGCCGTTTTATAAGTGTGATAAGTCACTCCAGGGTGTGGATTAAAGGATTTTGATGCACTTCCCAGTGGCATAAGGAGACACTCTCTTCGGCCCTGTGCCTCACTAGGCCTCTGGGGTACTGAAGTGCAGGCCTAGTGGCATGGTGGGCTGAGGCATTCATGCCTCACCTGCAGCCGTGCCGTCAGCCTGGGTTTGGAAACAAACCAGGGCCGCTCGGTGGTCAGCCTGGGGGAAGGGGATCAAGCATTGCAGTAGACCCTCCCCTCAAGGGAGAAAGGGCAGCCTGCTCTGCCATAACATCGCCACCTAGACGACTGTGGGTGGCGGTGCACCCAGGATCAGTAGTACTGGGAGGGGGACGCTTCTGACGGAAGACATCACCATGTCCAGTGACATGCAGATGTCAAGCTGTCACGTCAACTGAGCGTCTGTGGGTCAGGGAACACAGAACACAGAAAACACCGCCATCAGCAGGATGAAACTCTGCAGCTCCTAGCAGACCTAGCATGGCCTACTGGGCACAGGACCCCTGACCAAGCATGTCAGCCAGAGGGGGATTGGAGATTCCCCCAGTGGCCCTGCCACAGGGGGAAAGCTATGGAGGAACAGGCAAGTCTTCAAGGTAAATCCCAGAGACAGTGGGTGATGGGGTTGGGGGAGCTGTAGGGGAAGAAGGGGGCCAGCCAGGCAAGGGGGTGGAAATACAATACTGGAGTACATAATATACATAAATACATATAAATAAAATGTAAGTAATAGGTTCAAAGGGGAAGAACTTACTCAGATGCAAAAATTGGGATTTGACATTAACCCTTGCTGTGCTGTCTGGACTGCTGTCAGTCCAGAATTCCAATGTGCTCTAATTCTTTCAGCACCTAAGGGTTAAAGTGCTTACTCAACCCTAAGATACAGGCACAACCATGACTGCATAATGTATGGGGATATACATTACAAAGGTACATATATGTATTTATATATTTCGAGAGTTTTACCAGGAGAGACATACTGATCCGGTAACAGCTTCTTTCCAGATGCATTCTGGGGGGATTGGGAAGGGAGCACACATTGCAGGATATGCAAGTGAAAATAAGACTCCTAAGCTGCAGTAGTAATAAAAAATCCAAGCCAATAAAAAATACATTTTAAAAATTAAAAGTAAAAATACATATAGAATAGTGTATGGCTTCCCGTGCACAACATAGTGGATAATGTATGGGCATGCATCGGTAACCAGTTTGTTAACCGGCGAGAGGTTGCCATGGTGACCGTGTAAACCTCGAGAATGAAGCCATAGCAACATCGAGCCAGTTATTCAAACTGGTTACCGATGCATGCCAGTACATTATATTTTATAGTGTATGGCCATGGATTTCAATTTTAAAAATTAAACATGCTCCTTACTGTTTAAATTTAGGCACCACTGCAGCCATTCCGGGTCATGCTTTCACCGCCGCGGCTGTTTCTGGTAGGCCCGGTCGGGTAGTGCACATGCGCAAAGCGATCCCTGTTGTTAACCTATCAATGTGACGTAGCATCGATAGGTTAACAGCATAGTAACGGACAGATGATGGTTAACAACCTTAGGAAATGATGATTTCCTAAGATTAACAGCATTCTGCCATACACTAGAAGGCTATTCTTTACCCAAGTGACTACTATGACGACTGTTGACCTCGAGAGTGAAGCTCGAGAGGTCCTACAGTCCTCATACTAACCACGAGGGTAAAGATTAGCCTTGCTGTGAACGGGGAGGCCATACACTTTTCTTTATAGTGTATGGACTGTCTCCTTAGTAAATAAGCATTACAAACTCAAGAACCACACAAGGGTGATATGAAAGAGTTTACTGTTAAAAACTTTGCCATAACAGAACACACAAATTGACAAACAGTAGGCTGCTACATGCATCGCTTTCTCGGGAACCGGAACAAAACATCTACTCCTCGATCTCTGAAGACAAAAAAGAAAGACAAAAAAGGGAAAGAGACTTTTAAAACAGTTACTAGATTGCAGATTCTTCAGAACAGATAGTTTTACAGGGTCCTGAAATAATCAGCAAAACAGACTGCATTGAAACAGCCACTCTGTACACTACCCCAGCACCCCGATTATCGCTTATTTAATACTATCCTGCCGATGCTTGTGATGTGCAAGTTTTTAAAGCGGTTTTTTATTTTCTCTTTTTTTGAGTTTGTTGGGAACAGTGTTGTGCCTGGTAATCGAGGATACTGTGGCGCTCGCGGACAACACAGTGTGACGTCCATAGTGAAGCAGAACCAAATGTTATTCTGTTGCACTACGGATGTTACTACTGCAGCAGAACCACATTTTTGAACATACTGATTTCTGGTAAGAACAAAGTTCTAACATACACTATATCACAGTTGTGCAGACACGATGGTACAGACACATAGATGCCTCCTGTAGCTCATTTTGCTATTCAAGGGCTTGAACACGGGCGACCCTGGGAGTTAGTTGTTTGTCATGGTGGTCAGGGGTTTGCAGGATCAACCAGATATGAAATGTTTTTATTAACACTGTAAGTAGTGCATTTTGCTGGCTGTTGTGCTTAATCTGAACTTCAGTGTTCCTTCAAATTAGTTTAGGGGCCCTGAGAGTTCCCCTTTAAGCACTACCATGCAACATACTTGAAAGGATGGAAGGTAATGCATGAAAAAAAGGTTTCACACGGTGCATTTAATATGCAAATGTTCTAATACTCAATTACAAATATCAGTTGTCCTAGGGACATGGATATGGTGTACTATCCACACTTCTGGCAGATTTCTTTCCCTTTAAATCTCTGGCCGGAAGGTCTTCAGGCTGAATCCTCCCACCCACCCAGGTGGTAACACTCATGGCACCGCCCCATGACATCAGATCTTCCTTTCCGCTGGAAGAAGATGGTTCCCTCAATACTGCTCTGCATTGAGTAGACCCTTTGCATTAAAAAAACAAAATCCAGAGGAGGCCCGGTGGTGCTGAGGGTTGTGGCATCTGCCTTACCTCGCACCACGCCAGCGACCTGGTTTCGGGAAAGAGCCTGGGATGCCGGGGAGGAGATGACTATCTGTTGGACTGTTGTTCTCTCCTGGGAGGGAGGGGGTTTCTGTACCGCGCCATTAGTGACACCCGGTGGTGACCATGATGCACTGCAGTCGAGGGACCAGTGTAGAGGGGCACGTCAGACGGCCGTCCTACGGATATGCGCAGGAATGCACACTTAGCATGCTGGATGGCATTGCACGTTCCGCGTTTGGGGGAGGGCCAGAGAAAAACTGAAAAACCCTGGTGTTCGTTAGATGAAGGGGGGGTCCAGGGTCTGCCCCCATGCCCAGTGCTGGGCATCCAGCCTGTTCCAGTGCTCCCTCCCTGCCCGCTCCACTGGATTCTGGATAGAGCACCAGGCAGGAGTAGGCGGTCCCGCCCTGGGGGGGGGTGGCTGGGTGCAGTGGAGTGGAGCTGGGCCCACCCGGAGTGGAGACTGGAGGTTTCAGGTGGGCGGGAAAAGGTCAGGACCGAGAAACCACCCCGGAGAGAGTCCGGACACCAGAGAGAAGGGGGCGTAAACAAAGTTCAAGAAAAAACAAAACAAAATCCAGTACGTTTTCAAGTTGGTTTTCAAATTTGTTCTAAACTCTCTACTGTTGGTATGGACGACTCAAAGTCAGCGCCAGGTTTTAAAAGATGTGACTGCGGGAAGATGATGTCCCGGATAGACCAGCACACCTCGTGCATCTACTGCCTGGGCCACGAACACAGTCCCCAGGTGTGTGGCCTTTATTGCACTTTGAATCCGAATACTTTGGACGACTGGCACACTCATCTTCTTCTCGGGCGCTCAAATGAACGGGATCCTACCGTTCACTTGAAAGACAGCCGCTGGGTGATCTTCGCAGCTGTGGGGTCCTCTGAACAACTTGTGGCCTTTGAGGTGGCAGCGGCTCAGGCCACGGAGAATGTCTCTTCAGCTTCGGCTTTTGTGCCGCTTTCCTTTGGCAACACCTTTACGGGGGGGGGGGGTGTCAGGATTTGTGCTAGTCCCTTCCCACCCTTGGGCAGGGTCCCTATAAGGACACAAAATCCTCTAAATCTTATTTAAAAAAAAAAAAAGACTAAACAGTGATCTGTCTATGATCATGGGATTGTGAGCACTCTCGGGCCTCAGAATCCTGCGCTTCCTTGGAGGTTATGACTATGGTGAATATTTCAAGCCAGGCTGCTGTTTCCATGGTCTCCCTGTCGGGCCCATTGGCCGAGACGCACGTCAACCAACCAGTCGAGATTTTCTCGAGCCAGTCGACATGTCACAGGAGGAGGGGGATATCTCCCTCTCTAAGACTTCAGTCCTACCTATCACCTCCCAGCGAGGGTTGGACCAGCTTCCTGATCCAGTCCCAAACCCTCTAGATCCAGTCCCTTGGAGGAGTCTCACTTTCACCGGCTTCCTCTTTCTCGATGTTGGGTTCCCCAGCGGCCAGTCAAGATCCTGTAGCCCTGAGTTTATCAGCCCTCGCTGGCATCCGTGCTCTCAGCACTCGGGCAAGCGGCGACGCCGCTATTCTTCCTCTTCTTCCTCCTTGGCTGAGGAGAGGCTCTGACTCAAGATGCGCCAGCACTATGAAGAGCTTATGTAGCAGCAGCTTATGCTGTCCGGGGTTATGCTGATTCCAGCCCCCACCCTGGCTCTTCTGTGGGTGCCGCCACCAAGGCCTCAGCCTGTTCCGGCCTCCCTGCACATCAGGGTGGAGCCACCTCTTGAGCAGCTGAAGGATGGTTCTAGGGGCGTGGATATGTTCTAGCCACACTGTCTGGCAGGTACCTTGCCGCTTTAAGATGGGCCGGAAAGTTTTCAAGCTGGCTCCTCCCTCCCATCTGGGTGATGAAACACTCGGCTCGGCCCCATGACGCCAGATCTAGCTTACCGCTTGAAAGCATCAGGTTCCCTCCTTAGTGCTCTCGTGTTTTTCAGGCCCTGGCTCAAAAAACGTTGTACTTTTTTTCCTAAACCTACTTTGAAACTTGTTCGAGTTCAATCTTCACCCTCTTCCCTCGCGACTGCGATGGAGGACAAGACCGTCCCCGGGTTTCGCCGGTGCTCCTGCGGGCAGAAGATGTCATGCACCGACCCCCATGCCTCGTGCATTTATTGCTTCGGGCACGACCACGATCCGCAGGCTTGTGAGATGTCTGTCCTTCTCTCTGTCGGTTCTCGAAGACTGCGCTGCCCGACTCCAGCTGGGGCGACCAGAGAAACTGTACCTGCCGGTCACATCGAAGGAGGCCCGTTGGGTGGTGTCCGGTGGTGGGCTCTGCAGAACAACTGGAAGAGCTTGAACAGCGCTCAGCCCTCGAGGAGGAGGCCCAGGCAGCGGCGAGCTCCTCTTCGGCTTCGGGCCTTTATTTCGCGCCAACTGGGCTCTTCTTACACAGCTTCCTTTTGGGAGCTGTCAGTCCCTCTCGCCTAAAGGGGAGGGTCCTTCTGGGTCTCACACCCCTCGGTCCCGGAAGAAGGATCCAAAAAAAGGTAAGACCCACCGTTGATGCTGTTGGGAGTGGGAGAGATCTCGTTCTCTGGACCGTCCGCTCTCGACTTCAGTCGATGTTGCGGCCCAGGCCGCTGGTTTCACAGTGTCCCTGTCAGACCAGCCGGCCGAGACGCCGGTTGACGCGGCCGAGATTTTTATCGAGCCCACCAACAGGTTGTCAACCGAGGAGGCCGACAACTCTCTCTGACACCGGTGCTTCTGGTGCCTTCTGAGGACTTGCCTCAGACCATTGAGCCGAAGTCACCAGCCCAGGACCCTGAACTGGAGGGGCAGTGGGTTTCCCCTCCACATCATGGAAAGCGGCGCCGCCACTCTTCTTCCTCATCCTCCTCGGCTAAGGAGAGGCTCCGGCACAAGTTGCATCGGCGCTATGATGATCTAATGTGGCAACAGCTCCTTTTGGCTAGCAGCAAGCCGATGCCGGCTTCCACACCGGCAATTAAGTGGCTGTCGCCGGAACAGATGAAGCCAACTCCCTCTGCCAGTTCCCTGGTCGAGGACTCGGTCCCAGTGCCGACGGCTCAGCTAACCTGCTGCCCCGCCCATTGTGGTGGAACCACCGCCTCCCCAGTCGAAGAATGGGGTGCCGACCAAGGATTCTCGGCTCAAGGTTTGCCCTATCGGTTGTCTGTCACTGTCACCCCCAATTGCCCTTGTCGAGTGGAGAGTGGCTCAGGCGGTCACCAGCTGTACACACACTCTTCAGAGTCCGAAGACTCCTCGTTGCATTCCCGTCCAGTCGACCTGGAATCCTCGGGGGGGGTGGGGTCTTTCTGTGAACAAGTGCCCCACCTCGTTCCTCGGTGTCCTTCAGCTCATCTATGAGTCCACCAGGATGCGGCTCAAACCCGTGCAGAAATGGGCCAGATATCCCCTTACGGAGATTCTGGACAAGGGGGACTCCCCCCCGGAGGCCTTCCTCGTAGCCAAGGCCATTGTGGGCCCGGCGTTAGAACTCTGGCAGTGTCCAGCCTCCTGCCCAGCACCATCGGCCAGGATGGCCCAGAAGTACGCAGTCTCTACTGGCTCTCTCTCTCTCTCCGGCTTCTCAGAGCACCCCTCTGCTGAGGGGTTGGTGGCAGATTTTGTCTTCAGGCGCTCTGGCAACATAAGGGACGTGGACAAGCCCCAGATAAGGAGTCCAAGAAATTGGACTACTTGGGGAGAAAGGTGTACGCTGCTGCCTCTTTGGGCCTTTGCCAGGCCAGCTCGGCTGTTGTGATGTTACACTTCTCTCATGCCCTGCTGAGCTCCCTGGATGAGGTGCTTTCTCATCTCCCGGCCGACCTCCAGACCATGGTCAAACAGGTCTGGGATCAGGGAAGGGCGGTGGCAAAGCAGCAGCTCCAGACAGCTCTGACATTGGAGACTCTTGTGCCCGTTCGGTAGCGGCTGCAGTGGCCATGCGCCGCAGGGCTTGCTTACGGATCTTGACCTTAACGGCAGACACACAACACAAGCTCGCAGATGTTCCTTTTCTGGAGACTGACCTGTTTGGGCCCGGTGTGGAGGGCCACCTCCAGTGCATTGAAAAATCCAGTGCCACCCTAGATTCGGTCACATCTGCACAGAAGGACAAAGGCCGCCATCAGCAGCATCAGCCCATTCATCCCTTCGCTCCTGCAGCAGGACCTGCCCAGCAGCAGGGCCTGCAGGCTCAAATTTGGCACCGTAGAGCCAAGTCCGTTGCTTCTTCAGTCAGGAAGCCTGGGGGGAAGGTCCCCGGTGGCTCCTCGGCTGGTCCCTCCTTCTCCAAGCCTGCCTAGTGACTGGTTGCGGGTTGCCACCCCCAATCTCGTCTCACATCCCCTGGGTCCTCCCATGGGGGGCCGGCTCAGCCACTTACTTTCCGCCTTGTCAGTATCACCACGGACCGCTGGGTGCTGGAAGTGGTTGGCAGGGGCCCGCCTCTGGAGTTAGAGCAGGTCCCTCCCTTTCGAGCCCATGTCCCGTCAGGGGGGCTACTAGGTCCGCAGCCTCCCAGTCAGCTCTCCGGGACTACATTGACCAGCTCCTCCGCAAGGGAGTAGTCAGCAAGGTTGCGGATCCTCCTCCATGCCTAGGGTTTGTTTCCAGGTACTTCCTGGTTCCAAAACAGACGGGGGGGCTGGCACCCCATTCTCGATATGCATGACCTGAATAAGTTCCTAAGGCTGCACACCTTTCGTATGGTAACCCTGTCTCAGATAGTACCATCCCTGGAGCAGGGCATGTGGTTCTTCTCCCTGGACTTTTAGTACGCGTTCTTTCACATCCCAGTCTGTCAGTCTCATCAAGGTTCCTCCACTTTTGGGCAGAGGGAACCCTCTACGAGTTCCGGGTCATGCCCTTCTGCCTCTCATCAGCTCCCAGGGTCTTCACCAAATGCATCGCAGTGGTGGCAGCATTCCTGCGGTGCCGAGGGGTCTGGGTCTACCCTTACCTGGACGACTGGCTGATAGCAGGTCCCTCCAGGTTGGAGGTGGAGTGGTCCAGAGATCTGGCCCTCCAGGCTTGCTCTCAGCTCGGCCTCCTCATCAATGACGCCAGGTCGGAACTCGTGCCCTCGCAGGAGATTCAGTTCATTGGGGCGGAGCGCGACTCTCCCAGCCAGAGCCTGGCTCCCGGCGAGCAGGGCTAAGGTCTTTTCCTCCTTTGCCCAGTCATTTCTGGTTTGGCAATTGTTCCCTGCCCGGGACTTCATGCGCTTTCTGGGTCTCATGGTGGCTTGCACCAGCGTGATCCATTGGGCCCGCTATGATATGCGCCCCCTGCAGTGGGGGCTGGCCTACCAGTGGTCTCAGCGCTCGGGTCATCTAGACCAGCCAGTCTCTGTGACCCAGGAGATGTGGGACGGCCTACAGTGGTGACTCGTCCCAGCTCTTCTGTGGGAGGGAATCCCGTTCGTCTGCCCCGAGCCGACGGTCATCCTGATGACCAGCGCGCCTCTGATGGGTTGGGGTGCCCATCTGGGGGAGCACAGAGCCCATGAACTCTGGTCCCCTCAGGAGTCCTGATGCCACTTCAACCTGCTGGAGCTCCGAGCAGTCTGGCTAGCCCTGACCACCTTCGCTCCACTTGTTTGGGTTCAAGTGGTCCAGGTCCAGACGGACAACACCATGACCATGTACTGTCTCAACAGACAGGGTGGGACGCACTCCTTGCCTCTGTGCAAGGAAGCTCTTTACATTTGATCTCTCATGCTCAGCCTGGAGGCGGATCTCCTAGCCATTCATGTGGCAGGAACCTCGAACAGTCTGGCCGATGCCCTCAGCCGGATAGGCGAGGCATGTCACGAGTGGTCTCTCCTGCCAAAGATAGTACAAGACCTGTTCTTCCACTGGGGCACACCTCAGGTGGACCTGTTCGCCTCCAGGGAGAACACCAAGCTGAGGCTGTACCATGCCCGCCCCCCTCAGCAGGGCTCGCTGCAGGGGGATAGCTTCTCAAGGCCGTGGACCCCCGGCCTCTTCTACCCCTTCCCTCCTCTGCCCTTGATCCACAAGGTGCTCCTCAAGATCAGGAGGGACAAGGCACAGGTGATCCTGGCCCTGCCAGTTTTGGTATCCAGATCTCCTCAGCCTCAGCTACAGGCTCCCGAGGCGGCTTTCAGCCCGCCCGGACCTGCTCTCCATCAGCGAGGGGAAGGTACTCCATCCGGACCTTCAATCCCTGCACCTGACAGCCTGGTTCCTGAGCAGCTGGAGTTCCAGGCCTTGGGTCTTTCTGACGAGGTCCTCAACGTCGTTGAGGCGTGTCCTGCAAGGAGTCAACCAGAAAATGCTATGCCTTCAAATGGAATAGATTCTCCATTTGATATCAGGGCAAGGGGTTGGACCCCTCGTCCTGTCTGCTGGCTAGCATTTTGTACTACCTGTGGTCCCTTTCCCAGAAGGGGCTTCGGTCGACGACCCTCAAGGTGCACCTGGCAGCCATCTGTGCTTACCTGGCGCGGGCCAGCAAGCAGTCAGTGGCGCAAGAGAAAGTGGCCTGGCACTTTTTCAAAGGCCTAGATCACATATCTCCTCCGGTGCGTGAACCACCACCACCACCTCCTCCATGGGATTTACTGCTGGTATTGGACAAGCTCATGGGCAAGCCATTCAAACCGATGCACAGGTCTGACATCTCTCATCTGTCATGGAAGACCGCCTTCTTGGTGGCTGTCACATCAGCCAGAGGGATTGGGGAGCTCCAGGCACTTTCCATCGAAGCTCCCTACCTGGTCTTCCACAGGGACAGTTTTGTCCTGCATCCCCACCCGAAATTCCTCCCAAAGGTGGTGTCAGAGTTTTACCTGAACCAGATGTTGACTCTGCTGGTGTTCTACCCCAGTCACACCTTGGAGGCCGAGTACAGGCTCCATTACTTTGGACCCGAGAAGAGCGCTCGCTTACTACAAAGAGTGTACGGCAGAAGTTCAGGGAGAGGTTCGCCAGCTGTTTTGTCACCTACGCTGAAGCCGCACCTGGCAGACCTGCAGCAAAGCGGATGATTGGCAGGTGGATCACTTCCTGCATTGATCTCTGCTATAGGTTGGCGGGTAGGGAACCTCCCGTAGGGCTTAGGGCTCATTCCGCCCGTCATACCGCTGTGTCGGTGGCTGCTTCTAGGGACGTCCCTATCCAGGAAATCTGCAGGGCTGTTACCTGGAAGTCAGCACACACCTTCATTTCCCATTACCACATCGACCTTGAGTCACGCTGGGATCTTGGTTTTGAGGCCTCAGTTCTCCAGTCCCTGTTTCCTAAGTAGGGGGTGTGCACCTTGCCTCTCTCCTCCCAGAGAACTTCTAGGGGTCTGCTAGACAGTGTGGATAGAACAACATATCCTCACCCCTAAAAATACAGGTTACTCACCTGTAACAGGAGTTCTAGGAGTGGTATATGTTCATCCACATGGACCCACCTGACCTCCCTGTCTTTGGCGCACAACCTGGCTTCCAGTGGGCTAGATCTGGCGTCATGGAGCGAAGCCAAGGGATTCTTCACCCGGGTGGGTGAGAGGAGCCAGCTTGAAGACTTTCCGCCCCATCTTAAAGCGGCAAGGTACTTGCCAGACAGTGTGGATGAACAACATATACCACTCCTAGAACTCCTGTTACAGGCGAGTAACCTGTATTTCCCCCTCCTAAGGATGCCTGTACCGCTCCTGGGCTTCCTCATCAGCTGCCAATCAGTGTTACTTTGGATAGACCCCACAGAGTCAGGGATTTGGGAGATTGACTGCTTTTCGGTGAATCCTCGTAGTCTGAGGATTTCTTCCTGCATTTTTTTCCACTGGACATGGTATCAGGGGAGGATTTGTCTACGGAGCATGGTTTCATTTCTGTTGGCAGCTTGCTCCATCTAATTTCAGAATCTACTGGGATTCAGATGGAGTCCATCCAAAAACAGGCCAAATAACAGTTGACTGTAATTCTCAACCAGGGTGACTCTCCTGGGATTACCTTCCCAATCGCCGAGGCCGTTCTTGGCCCCGTTTTGGAGTTTTGGCAGAACCCTGCCTTCTGCCCTGCACCGATGGCTTGTATGGCTGCATCCTCAGCCCATCTCTGCTCCGCCTCCAAGCCTTCCCAGTGAAGGGCCGGGGGTTGCCTACCCCATGCCTGTCCTGTCTCCCCTGGGTCCTCCATTGGGGGACCGGCTCTGCCACTTCCTTTCCACCTGGTCCACTGTCACCATAGACGGGTGGGTCCTAGAAGTGGTCGGTCAAGGTCTGCCTGTGGAATTTGAGGCTTTCCTTCTGTGCCGAGCTCATGCCCCATGGAAGGACATGATGTCCATTGACATACTATCTGCCCTTTCGAGAAGACATCGCCTAGTTCCTCCAGAGGGAGGTAGCTGAAGTCCCGGGCCCTCCAGTAAGCCCCAGGTTTGTTTCCAGATACTTCCTGGTTCCAAAGCGGACGGGGGGGGGGCCTGGCGCCCCATCTTAGATCTGCACGACCCGAACAAATTCCTTCAGTTGCACTCTTTCAGGATGATCACTCTGTCTCAGATCATTACATCTCTGGAGCAGAACATGTGGTTCTGCTCCCTAGATCTTCGGGATGCGTTCTTCCACGTTTCCATCTGTCCATCCCATCACTGGTTCCTTCGGTTCCAAACAGAGGGGAATCTCTACAAGTTCCAGGCTGTGCCATTTGGCCTCTCCTCATCTCCCAGGATCTTCACCAAGTGCATTGCAGTGGTGGCAACCCACCTGAGACATCAAGGGGTCCAGGTGTATCCCTACCTGGATGACTGGCTGATAGCCGGTCCCTCCAGGGAGGAGGTGGAGTGGTCCAGGGACCTGGCCCTCCAGACCTGCTTGTCCCTTGGCCTTCTGGAGAATGAGGCCAAGTCGGAGCTTGGACCTTTGCAGGTGATGCAGTTCATCAGGGCAGAGCACGACTCGTGCAGATCCAGAGCTTGACTCCTGGCGGACTGGGTGGAGGTTCTCTCCTCCTTTACCTGATCATTTCGGGTTGAGCAGTTGCACTCTGCTCGGGATTTCCTGCAACTCCTGGGATTCATGGCAGCATGCATCAGCATGGTCCATTGGTCCCAGTGGAGAATGCGCTCTTTGCAGTGGGAGCTTGCCCGTCAGTGGTCTCATGCAAGGGTAATTTCAACCAGTCGGTCATTATGACCCAGCTGATATGGAATGCCCACCAGTGGTGGTTAGTCCCAGAACATCTGCAGGAAGTAATCCCCTTTGTCCGCCCAGAGCAGACAGTCACCATTACAACTAATGCCTCCCTGATGGCCTGGAGTGCCCACCTGGGGGAGCACAGAGTCCATGGACTCTGGACCCCAGGGAGTCCCAATGCCATATCAACCTGCTGGAGCTTTGGGCAGTTTGGCTGGCGATGACCGCCTTTGCTCCACACATTCGGGGTCAGGTCGTTGAGGTCCAGACGGGCAATACCATGACCATGTACTACTTCAACAAACAGGGTGGGACACATGCTCCCTTTCTCTATGCAGGGAGGCCCTCCGCATCTGGACCCTCGTGCTCAGCCTGAACACTGATCTCCTAGCCATCCATGTGGCAGACGTGTACAAGCAGCTGGTGGATGCCCTCAGCTGGATGGGCGAGGCATCTCATGAGTGGTCTGTCCATCAGGAGGTAGTGCTCTGTCTGTTCACGGTGGGGCACCCCTCTGGTGGATCTGTTTGCCTCCAGGGAGAATGCAAAGCTGAGGCTGTATTGTGCCCGCCCCCTTCAGCAGGGAACACTGCTGGGGGATGCCCTCTCGAGGCCCTGGACCCCGGGCCTACTGCATGCCTTCCATCCCTTTCCGCTGATACACAAAGTGCTATTCAAAGCTAGGAGTGACAAGGCTTTAGTTATTCTGGTGGCTCCGGACTGGCCCTGCCAGTTCTGGTACCCTGATCTCCTCGGCCTCAGCTGCTGGCTTCCATGGCGTGGACCTGCTCTAATGCAGTCAGAGGAAGGTACTCCATCTGGACCTTTAATCCCTGCACCTGACAGCCTGATTCCTGAGCGGCTAGAGTTCCAGGCCTTGGGTCTCTCCGATGTCCTCACCATGGTCGAGGCTTCTTGGAAGGAGTCGACCTGAAAATGCTATGCCTTCAAATGGAAGAGGTTCTTCATTTGGTGCCAGGGCAAAGGGGCTTGCCCCTTTGTCTTGCCTGGTGGGTAGCATTCTCAATTACCTTTTGTCCCTCTTCCAGTCAAGCCTTTGGTCAACGATCCTTAAGGTGCACTTGGCAGCCATCTCTGCGTACTGGGCACAGGCGTCAGTGGTGCAGGAGAAGGTGATCTGGCGCCTTTTTAAAGGCCTTGACCACATTTCCCCTTTGGTGTGTGAATCACCACCACCTTGGGACTTGTTGCTGGTGTTGGCAAAGCTCATGGACAAGCCATTTGTGAACCAATGGCACAAATGTGACATCTCTCACCTGACATAGAAAACCGTCTTCTTGGTGGCTGTCACCTCCAGTTCAATTCAATGTGTGATCTGCTCAGCCCTGGCTTTATAAATTTAATTATTTTTATTATTTTTAGAAGGGCTCCTGGTTGTGACCAATATCAACGAACAAATGAAGGTCCATTGTGCCCCCCCAACTGTCCAAACAGGCCTGTAATGGAGGATTTTTCCATCTCCCATATCCCAAATAGGGGCTCTTAGTTATCATTATCAAACTTTGGCCAAAATGTGAACAAGCCAAACCACTATGTCAAAGTGGCCCCAATTGGTTTGGTCCTGCACTTTAAATAATGTAAAAAGTACCTTGCTGATCTGAGTTAGAGTCCTGCTGTTTCATCCTCTGTTTGCAAAGACAATACTCCAGCTTCCTTGTCTCACATTTATAAAGTGCAGTCCCCAACCCCCCGCCCCTATTTGGTATGTGAGAGATAGAAAAATCCTCCATTACAGGCCTGTTTGGGCATGCTTGAGGGGAGCTCACTGGCTATCACCTCCGCCAGAAGGATCAGTGAGCTCCAGGCACTCTCGGTGGAGTCTCCTTACCTGGTCTTCCACAGGGACAAGGTTGTCCTTCGCCTCATTCCGAATTTCCTCCCGAAGGTTGACTCAGAGTTTCACTTTAGCCAGGTGATGAATCTCCCGGTGTTCTTCATGAACCACACCTCTGAGGCTGAGCATGGGCTCCATACTCTGGACCTGAGTTGAGTGCTTGCCTACTGTAAGGCGTGCAGGGCTGGAGCTCAGGGAGAGGTTCGCCAGCTATTTGTCACCTACTCTGAAGCCATACCTGGCAAACTGGCAGCAAAGCAACAGTTGGCAGGTGAATTGTATCCTGTATCGACCTCTGCTGTAGGTTGGCTGGTAGGGAGCCTCCCATAGGGCTACCAGACATACTGCTGCCTCTGTGGCTGCTTCCAGGGATATCCCTATCCAGGAGATCTGCAGTGCTGCTGCCTGGAAGTCAGCACACACCTTCGTTTCCTATTACCACATCCACCTTGTCATGCTGAGATGCTGGTTTTTGGGCCTCTGTTCTTCAATCTCTGTTCCCTAAGTAGGGGGTGTACACCTTGCCCCCGCCTCCCTGGAGAACTGCTAGGAGTTTGGCAGAAGTGTGGATAGTACTCTATATCCACGTCCCTGGAAAAACAGGTTACTCACCTGTAACAGTAGTTCTAGGCGTGGTATGTGGTGTACAGCCACTCAACCCACCCGATCTCAGCTGGCAAGTGGCACACTGAATCTTGCTTCTGGCGGGTAAGATTTGATGTCACGGGGCGGTGCCGAGGGAGTTACCACCCAGGTGGGTGGGAGTAGCCCGCTTGAAGACCTTCCTGCCAGAGATTTAAAGGGAAAGGAATCTGCCAAAAGTGTGGATGTACACTATATACCACTCCTAGAACTACTGTTACAGGTGAGTAACCTGTTTATATCCTCTCGGATGAAAACCATAAAAGCATGATTGTAGGGTATTACTGCTAGTTATTTGCATCTTAAGTGGTAAAGGGAAAATCTGTGTCTGATCTAATGTTTTGTAGAAATGAGGCAGATATAGAAGATTTTGAGTCCTGCTTAGAAAGTACAAATTCATTGTGGGTGGGTGACAGCATTTTGACTTGCAGAGACGCCTACTATTAGCAGCAAAGTTGGACAGTTCTACTTAATAATCCATCTTCACTCGCACTCTGTTTCCTTCCTTGAAGGAAGTGATTTCTTCTAAAAGCAAACATGACCTGGTCTTAGTCACTCACTTCATCCTACAATTTTGATTCCTGAACTTGAGTGAAGGTGCCAGGAATTCAGTTCTTGGCCTCTGATTGTAAAGTTACAAAAACATGCACACTGTTTATTTTTATATCAAGTTTGGTTTGGGCATATGATGTTTATAGTGGTTTGTCAAGAGCCATTTTCTCTTGAACTGTGCAAATTAAACTTCTGAAAAGTTGTAATCCTTATGGCCTCTTGTACACTCTCCAAAGGATGAAAAGGAAGGACACGGACACCTGTTTTTGTTGTCGGGCTTTATCAATGTGCCTCATCTGTATCTCAACCAAGGTAAATGGGGAACTGGCCCATTGATCTTGTGGGTTTGGATCACGGTGAGCCAAAAATAGGAAAGCCATGTAAAGACAAAGAACCTCTGCACAAAAGCACTGGGAAAGGGGTTACCCATGAAGGGAACTGGCAATAAAGCCATGTTTCAAAGAAATACAAAATGACACATAACCCAGTAATGCAAAGCATCATGGGAAGCATATAAAAATCACCATGAAAAATTTAGACTGGTTCTGCTTTAAGCAAGAGTGTATGGTGCCAGATGACCTCTTGCAGAATCTGCTACGGCTGAAAACAAAAGACATGGATAAGTGTTTCTTCCTTCTCTTCTTCCAAGTTGTGTGAAGTCCATCTTCTTCCAAGTTGTGTACTGGGTGTGCTTTGAAACAACTGAGAAGCTGTGTGGGATATACTATATTGGACTAGATATCTGTAACTAATCTCTCTCTCTCTCGCTTACATCTGAGAGAAGTTTTCCTCACTTTTACAGTGGTATTGCTTTGTGTTTAATTATTTTAGTTTTTAATTCAGGCAAGGGGTTTTCAAAACTGCTTATCTTGTCAGCATCTTCAGAAGGGCTGAAATAACTGCATATTTGATTTTCCTTTGTGGCTAACTGGACTGATTGCTAGAATTCTGTGACAATCTGCATCAATATATTTTGCAACATTTGGTGGAGTTGTGTGATTTAAAATAGCAAAGGCTGCAGTTTGTAATTGGATGCCAGACATAGCCTGAGGTGGGGGAAATTATCTTCACAAGTCAGAGGCCTGCATCACAGCCAATTGTCTAGCTTGACTATTTCAGCATTGTTCAATTACTATAAACTACTGGTGTGATCCTGTTTGAGACAGAAGTCCATCTTCTTCCAAGTTGTGTACTGGGTGTGCTTTGAAACAACTGAGAAGCTGCGTGGGATATACTATATTGGACTAGATATCTGTAACTAATCTCTCTCTCTCGCTTACATCTGAGAGAAGTTTTCCTCACTTTTACAGTGGTATTGCTTTGTGTTTAATTATTTTAGTTTTTAATTCAGGAAGGGGTTTTCAAAACTGCTTATCTTGTCAGCATCTTCAGAAGGGCTGAAATAACTGCATATTTGATTTTCCTTTGTGGCTAACAAACCACCAGGCTGTTTTGGGGCTGGAGAGGTTTACCTGTGTCTGACTTGGATGTCTGGATTTTTCTCTGTTTGATTAGCAGGGTACTTTCTCTGTCAAATTGTTGTGTAGGGTATCTTGCTGACAGGAAGGCACTCATACAGCGGTGGGTGAGAGCTTTTAGCTGATTGTTTTGTGAGGGCACAGTTTAGGCCCAACCCCTTCCCACCCCTCACCCCACCCACCCCTGGAAATAGTTCCTTTATACCTGAGGTTCTGACATCATTTCCTCAAGAGTGCAAGGTGCATATCACTGTCATATCCTCTCTAGCACATTGCACTGACAATATAAGCATACACATTGTATAATATATATATTTCTATATAACCAATCTCACACACACACACACACACACACACACACACACACAAAAAAAGTAGATAAACAAGTGGGGAGTAGTGCAATGTAATGGCTGTGGGGCAGCAGTCTTCCGGGAGTCTTTCTGGGGGCTGAGATGCTGCCCTATTTGCAGACAACTATCTGCCCTGAGGGAGGAAGTTGCCAGTCTTCAGGCCGCACTGGACAGTAGTAAGGAAACCTTCCCCCAGGCCACACTGGACAGTAGGAAGGGAACCTCCCCCATCCAGGGAGCACTAGCGCCACAACTACTACTACCTCAGAGGTTGCGAAGAAAGCACAGCAGTTGGACCACAGTGGGCTCAGGGAGGTTGAGGATGGTGGAACAGAGGCACACCCAGTCAATTGTTCCACTCCACAATCCATACACCATTCTGGGGGAGCATAGCTCCCCTATGGATGCACCCGCAGAGAAGACTGATGACAACTGTCACAAGGGAGGCCCACAGGAAGGAGGCAGAGGACACCACAGGGAAAGGAAGCAGCTCCTGGTGGGGGACTCAATTATTAGGAGTATAGAACTGGGGGAGCTGGGAAAACTGAAGTAAGGTGCCTGCCTGGTGCCATGGCTTGGAGGGACAGGAAGCGCATCCTCAGGATCACGAGAACAGCTGCAAGGAGTCTGAGCTGGACGAATTGTCCACCTAGGGACAAATGACTTGGCTCATCATGAGATTAGAGCAGTGCAGGAGGACATTGCAGAGTTGGGAGGGGCCTAAGAACAGTAGTACGCACAGTATCCTTCTCAGAGGTGCTGCCTGTCAGAGGTATGGGGGAGGCGAGGGTAATTAGCACCATGCAGTTTAATGAATGGTTGAAAAAATGAGTGCGAGCACAGGGTTTAGCTTCATTGGGGACTGGGGTTCCACCTGGAAGGACACCAGCCTATACTGGCAGGATGGTCTGCATCTGTCCAGGAAGGAACAAGTCTTTAGCAGTCGGTTTAAATGCTTCATTGGCAAGCTTTTAAACTAGTCAAGGGAGAGGCACTGACAAGTAGCAGGAAAATCCCAGCCTCTCCCTACAAAACAGGTACTAAATGAGAAAAGTCTGAGGTAGAATGGTCAGTGGGATGCTGCAACAGAAGGTAAAGCCATCAAAAATGGAGAGCAATGAGTACCAATGCCGTAGTCTGGGTAACAAGCTTCCTGAATTAGTGGCCTTGATGGAGGAGGAACATCTGGATATCGTGGCAGTCACAGAAACATGGTACACACAAAACCATGACTGGGACGTAAACATACCAGGATACACTATCTACAGGAGGGACAGGGAGGGTAAAGAGGAGGAGGAGTAGCTCTTTACATAAGGGAAGGAATAAAAGCAACAGAACAGAAAGGTAAACAGGGAGGAGAAGAAGCACTGTTGGTAAATTTGGAGACAGGCAATGGCACCACAATCCGCACAGGGGTTGTATATAGACCCCCTCCTCAGGGGAAGGAAATGGACAAGGAAATGGTAGAAAGTATACTTAGAATGGCAGAAAAAGGGGAGATATTGCTGATGGGTGATCTGAATATGCCAGATGTTAACTGGAGTGCAGTTGCAGCTGCCACTTCGAAGAGTGGAGTTATTCTAGATGCCCTACAGGGGGCATGCCTTAGACAAGTAGTACTGGAGCCCACTCGAGAGGGAGCAATATTAGCTTGATTCTCTCAAATGGAGATGGAGAGAGGTCACAGATGTAGAAGTGGGTAGCCATCTGGGAACTAGCGACCATCGAACAGTATGGTTCACAATAAACACAGCAATAGAGTCAAGCCATACAAAGGCAAAAAGTACTGGACTTTAGGAGGGCTGACTTTGCCAAAATGGGTGAGTGCCTAAGGAATGCACCTAGCAAATGGGCAGGAAGGAGGGTGGAAGAACAATGGGAATAATAAAACTGCCATCACAGAGGTAACGAGCCTTTGTGTGAAACAAATAAACAAAACAAAACGATGTAAGAAACCACTATGGTTCTCAAAGGAAGTGGCAGTGAAGGTTCAAGAGAAAAGAAAGCATTCAGGAAGTACAAGGAATCACAGAAGGAGCAGGACAGAGAACTGTATCAGTTAAAGCAAAAGGAGGCTGGGAAGGCAGTCAGAACAGCAAAGGCCCAAACCGAGAAAAGATAGCCAACTCAGTTAAGGAGGGATAAAACCTTTATAGGTACATCAGGGGACGAAGGAAGACCAAGGGAGGGATAGTGAGGCTTAATAAAGGGGAGGGAGGGTGGACAGAGGGAGACTGTGAAAAGGCAGAGATACTAAACAAATATTTTTGCTCAGTATTTACAAATGAAGAGGGGGAGGTACATAAAACAAACAGTAGAAACACTCTGGATACAGAAGTTGATACCAGCCCATTTACAGAAAAAAGGGTTCTGAAAGAACTCTTAAAACTGAAGGTGGACAAAGCAATGGGGCCTGATGGGATTCATCCCAGAATTCTAAAAGAACTAAGGGTAGAACTAGTGACACCACTGACTACCCTTTTTAACAAATCATGGGAGGATGGGGTGGTACCCGAGGACTGGAGGAGGGCAGATGTGATTCCCCTTCACAAAAGTGGGAGCAAGGCAGAAGCAGGAAACTACAGACCTGTTAGTTTAACCTCAGTGATAGGGAAAGCGATGGAATCACTTCTGAAGGAAAGAATTGTCGGTATCTAGATGCCAGAGGGGCACAGGACCCTAGGCAGCATGGATTCACAACAGGAAGGTCATGCCAGAGCCAGATCTGATAGATTTCTTTGACTGGGCGACCAAGTAGTAGATCAGGGAGGGGCTGTGGACATGGCCTACCTAGACTTTAGCAAGGCATTTGACACAGTCCCACACAAAGATTAATATACAAGTTAGCCAGCCTGGGAGTGGTCCCAAGATGACAGCCTGGGTAAAGAATTGGCTGGAGAATAGGACACAGAGAGTAATAGTAAATGGGTCCACTCAAAAGCAAGGAGGGTTACTAGTGGGGTGCCGCAGGGTTCAGTATTAGGACCGTCCTCTTCAATGTCTTTATAGCGACATTGCAGAAGGACTGGAAGAAAATATGTCTCTTTGCAGATGACACAAAGATCTGCAACAGAGTTGATGCACAGGGTGGGGTGGAAAGGATGAGAAGGGACTTGGCAAGTTTAGAGGAATGGTCAAATGTATGGCAGCTTAGATTCAGTGCTAAGAAGTGCAGGTAATGCACCTGGGAAACAAAACCCAGGGAAGAGAACGCAATGGGGGTGAGATACTAACAACAAAAAAATGGAAAGGGACCTGGGGTAGTCATATCAGATGACCTAAAGGTGGGCAAGCAATGTGAGAGGGCAGCAAGGAGGGCTGGGGGGATACTGGGATGCATAGGGAGAGGCATCACCAGTAGAAAACAGGAAGTTGTTATCCCTCTGTACAGACAGCTGGTGAGTCCCCATCTGGAGTGCTGTGTGCAGTTCTGGAGACCCAATCTCCGCAAAGACATAGACAGGATGGAAGCTATCCAGAGGAGGGCAACTAAAATGGTGCAGGGTCTGCACCGGAAGACATATGAAGAGAGACGAAAGGAGCTTAATATGTATAGCCTCGAGGAAAGGAGGAGAGGGGTACATGATAGAAACGTTCAAGTACCTCAAGGAATCAACAAAGTCCAAGAGGGTAGCATCTTTCAAAAAGAGGTGTGCAAGAACAAGAGGCACAATTTGAAGATAGAGGCGGCTCAGAGGTAATTTAAGGAAGTATTTTTCCACAGAGAGGGTTGTGGATGCATGGAATGGCCTTCCGGAGGAAGGTTGTGGAGTCAAAATCAGTGGTGGAATTCAAGCATGCATGGGACAGTCATAAGGCAATTCTAGGGGTTGGGGGGTAGGAAGAAGTAGGCTGCTGGTTAACTAGGATCTGCAGCTTATCCAGTAGGTAGGGAAATGGGCAGACTGGGTGGGCCAAGCGGTCCTTATCTGCCGTCAAATTCTATGTTTCTCGGGACTCATCAGTGTGTTTCATCAGTATCTCAACCAAGGGGAAGGAAGAACAAGCCCTATGATGGTCTCATGGGTTTGTGTCATGGTGAACCAAAATAGGAATATAATCTCTGCATTAATTGGATATGTGCAATTTTGTATGTCTCTGAATCCTGACTTTATTGCAGTGCCCTTCCCGGGTAACTCTTGCATCAGTGCTTTTGTGCTTATAGGAAAACTACACCCCTCAGATCTTTTAAATTTTGTTTCCATGTCAACAGACAACTCTTCATGTAGCTGTTAGGGATATTTGTAATCACTTGAGTTTATTTTCACTGTTCATACTAGTACTTGTAACTATCCTGGGGTCTCCATTTTCCGGTAGTTAAAATCTCATTGTTTCTGAGAGTTTCAATAGTGTATGAGAACATGATGTGTCAGCACCCCTTAGACTCCACAGTAAGCCTGTCTGCTTAATTGGAGTTGAACAAAACAAGTTGCAGTAAGGTGTGAAATAACCACATTTACCTCCAGTTAGCTTTGCAGACTGTCAGAGTTGTAATATAGGGGTTTTCCTATTAAATACTTTCAGTGTGTGTATTTCCAGAGAGTTTTGTTTCAGGTTATTTTTACTTTCACCATAGATATACATAGTATAAACGTGTGCAGTGAGATCATGTTCTCGTGCTAATGTAGTTCTTGTGGACAATGAGATTTTAACAACCATGAAATAGAATAGTTTCGGGGGACTAGCATAAACAGTGAAAACATCAGGAAAAGAGTTGGCTGTCATGGAAACAAATTAAATATACTAGACATGAGGGTGTAGTTTTCTTCTAAAGGAGAAAGGAAACTGTTTTTTACACCTCTAGATGCCCTCCTTTTAGTGTCTGTCTAATATTCTGGTAGGTCTTTGACCTTTTTTGTTAAACTAATAATCTAATTTTGTTGTCTTTGTACCTACCCTGAATCCTTTTTGCCTTAGCAGTTGCTGCTCTCTTTTCATACTGGCTGAACATTCTGTGACATCAGTAACACCATTCCAGGCCATTCAGATGAATAGCTTGGAATAATGTTATTGAGGTCATGGAATGTCTTAGAAATATGAAATGAATAACAGTAGCTGGTGAGGAGAGTGGCGCTTTATGTATATCTGAGGCCACCCCTAAGCTAGATTATTATTAAAAATTGGTAAAAGCATATCAGAATATGTAATTGGCATGGAAGGGAAGATGGAAATGCAGTTAAATGTGTAAAAATAATTTCTTATCTCCTTGTAAGTTTTTTAGCTTTTAGAATACTGTAAAAACTGATTTTTTTTTTTCATCAAATATTTTCCTATTTGCAGGATTTGCATTTTGACAAAAAGCGGCCATGGGAAGCTCAGCCTAAACAGTTGGCTTTTAGGCTGGAAGGACATCACAGCGGTATTCAGCATAGGAGGTGCATCTGTTGTTAGTGAGCAGCTACCCCTCCACTGAAAATGGCAGGAGATTTTAAAATGCATTGACATCCCATGTGACGTCTGTTTGAGTCACACTACCTTCTAGCGCCAGTTTTGTTCACCTGACCCTGCGGGGGCAACCGGCTTCAGTGTAGCCCTCTGTATTAGGCTGTTATCCTTATTTTGAGTTTGGTATCTTGTGCTCCTCCCCCAGCTCATCAGGTATCCCCAGCACGTTGTGGACAATGAGATTGCTCTTTGGCTGTGTGCCCTGTCAGTGAGGATTCACCAAAGATTGTTGGAACTTAGAAGAGATCCATGTTGTCCTGAGTGTCCCTATGTAATTTAATGCTCCCTGCACCTTTAGTTCTACAAGAGAATGTGAATTGGGACTTTGCTAGGTCACCAACTACCGTTGGGTGATTGTGGAGGACAGCCACGAATTTGACATTGGAGCTTTGCAATGTACCTTTCAGTATGCTCAAATTAACCCCGTGTAGGAGTTTTTCAAAATGGCAGCGACAGTCACTGTACCCTGTAGGACCAGTTGTGTTCTGCCTCAGTAGAAGAGACTGACTTCAGCATAGCCTTCTGCATTAGGCTGTTATTATTTTGATCTTTGTGTCTTTGGCTTTTTCACCCAGCTCATGAGGTATCCTCATTACTCTGCGGCCAGTGAGATTGCCCCTTTGGTGTGTGTCCTGTCTGTGAAGATTCACCAGAGATCGTTTCAACTTCAGAGAGCTCCACATTGTCCAGAGGGTCCTCATGCAGGCTAATGCGTCCTGCTCCACCAGCTCTACAAAAGAATGTGAATCGGTACTTTTCGATGATTACCTGCTACTGTCTGGTGATTGTGGAAGATGACCACAAATTTGACAAGCTGTTTTCATTGAAGCGCTTCTGCGTACCTTTTAGTGTGCTTAAATTAACCAGGTGTAGGAGTTTTACACGATGGCGGAGACAGGCAGCACAGGCAAAGAGGAAAGTGCTAATGTGCCTTTCTAGCAATGAGGTTATTTGTGATGTCTTACAAATTGCAGCAGCTCAGCACTGAGATATTGGCTCATAGATGGAACCTCAGAACATTAATGTTCAAAACTCTGTAGTGTGATAACACTCTCTTTGGCATTCCAATGGCAAGATTTTTTCCTCGCCCCAGAATCCTGTTCAGTCTCTGTGGTGAAGTTCTTACTTTTGATTGCGGTTTTATTATCTTGCAGAGTTTGAGTTTATTCGATAGTCTGCGTTAGTCTGTCTTACGTTCCTGTAATTTTATCATTGTTTACTAGTTCCTTTGCTGTTCTTGGTTCCAGATGAAACAAAAATAAATCCGTTTGTTTAGATTTTATTTTTAAAATGGTTGTAACTTTTTGTCAAATATGACCACCAGTGATATTTTTGTACAGCTTTTTGTCAAATTAGCATGACGGGAAGGCCTGAAAAGAAAACTGGGCCTGCAAGATTTAAACAGTGTCGCTCCTGTAAGCATTGGTTGACAGAAGCAGACAGACAACCACAAACTTTGTTTTGATTGTTTGGGCCCAGACCATGATTTTGCAGTATTTAACGCTAAAGTTTTCTTCTTGAAAACAATGGTGGGGAAAAAGTAGCCAAATAGCAGTTGTCATCTGTACTACCTTTCTCAACACCTTTATAAGAGTTCTGTCCCGTTAAAAACGCACACGCACGCATTGTAGAAGGGTGCCACTGAGGGTGGAAAGCACACGTCAGATGGTTCCTCTTCTTTGCAGCAATCTCTGGAACCCAAGAAAACTGAAAAATTTTATAAGCACTCCTCTGTAAAAGAGCAGTTGTGTCTGGCACCCAAGGAGACAAAAAAGACTGCTGAACTATCTTCCAGCAGGACTCCCAGTCGGGAAAGCTCTGGTGTACCTGATGGCAGCCATACAAAAAACAAACACACAAAAGGTTTTCTGAGTGTTGTCCAAGTGCTATAGTTTGCAGATGGAAACAGAAATAAAGATATCTGGGAGGTTCCGTCTTATGCCTGAAAGTCAAATAGAAGAACTAGTAGAAGAGAACAAGATGCCCTCCCTAGAGGATATTAAACAAGTGTGGCAATTTTTCAAAGCAATTCAGAGTTTTGAAAAGCCTGACTCTTAAAATGTTTAACAAAATCTTTAATGGTGAATTGTTCTTGGATCGGAACCAGATCAAAAATCCCTACTGGAATTAAAGGTGAAAACATTGATTGGTTAAATGCTGTGGACAGTGGTCTAGATATTTTTTTTGGAATGGGATGTATTTACTTCTGACTTTTTCCACTTGGTAGTGTTTTCACCTAAATGGTAGTAATATCATCCATTAACCTGTCCCACCCCCACCCCCTCTTAACCAAGTGTGGAACTCACTGGATGCCTGCAGTCAATTACTTTCTCTGTCTGATACTCCTGTGAGGTCTCGGCATACTTCCCTCCCTACTGCAATGTAGTGCTTTGACCCTATTTTAAAAATTTTTCTGTGCTGCAACTGCCCTTCTGGCCAGCCACTGGGCCACTCCTTAAATGGTCTCCAGCGCTGTTCACAACTGATGCTGTTTCTGTCCCCACCTCTACTGCTTACACATTGTTAGTCTGTGGCTAAGTAGTTGGTGACTATGTATGGTGCTGTCAAATGTGAGCATATGTACCAATGTACCACACCCTGCAACTGTTCCTGATTTTTCAGGAATCTCCCTGATTTTGCCTCAGAATTTTCCTCCGTCTCTCCTAAAATTTGTATTTCCATGACTAAACAGAAAAGACTGGAAACAAAGAATAATTTTAGACGCTAAAGTTACAGACTTGTTTTTCTTCAGGAAAAATGTTTTTTTACACTCATCCCCTTATTCTACCAGATTCCTGAGTGGATATCACCAGTTAGTAAGATGTGTTCCTGATTTTGATTCTTTGTCCCTAATATACAAGGCAAAAAGGTTGAGAGGCAAGTGTAACATACTATGTGTGCAGGGTGGGAAGCAAGGCCCCCATATTCAGAAGTCACCTGCAGACTCGCGCAAGTGCCTGCACCACGCATCTGAGATGCGCTGGCCCAAAACAATGAGATATTCAGAAGATGTGCCTTGAGATGTGCCCGCACATGTCTGGCTGAATATCCCAAAGATGCGTAATCGCGAAGTGGGAGATGCGCTGTGCAGCAAGTGACCTGAGCCCCATGCGGAGCATGGGGAAATGCACGATACACAAAGTTGCAGTATTCAACCTGGATATGCAAATGACCTCATTGCACGTTCCAAGCCCATCTCCCACATGTGCAGCTCATTACTGAAATGTATTCAGGCCATTTGCATACCCTGAGCATGCTCAGTTCCAGCTGTGCAGGGCTGCCCCACCACTCCACAAAGGTGAAAAGGAGGTACTGCAGCCTATCAGGCAGGTGTGCTGGACTGTGTGTGTGTGTCTGTGTACAGCATTGGCTAGGGTATAGGGGAAATTTGGTTCTCGGTCTTTCTCGTCAATAGTTTCTAGTCTGTGGAATGATTTGCCTTCTTGTCTTAGATGTATTTTTCAGTTAGTGGATTTAAGTCTAAATTTAAGTTATTTGTTATCTATTGATGTATGTAATTGTTAGTTTATTTTTCTTGTCTTTCTTATTTGTTGTATGTTTGTCGGGTCGGACCTGAAAAAGGGCTTTGCCCAGTTTTCCTTACCCGGTTAACAAATTTAAAATAAAAATATAGTGCTGTTACCCATAACCGTGTACAGGATCAGACTGGGGTGCAGGGGGCTCACCTGGACAGTGGCCACAGGGGCCCACCTGGACATGCAGCAGGGGGAGGGCACAGAGTGATACAGTTTGATCGATATACCACGTGTATGTGATAGACCAGCTCCATATGCAGCATACAGTCACCTGCAGTGCCCTTCCCCGTATGATTGGAACATGGTGATGACTGCAAGGAATGCAGTGTGCAGAGGGTGATCAGGTACACTAGTGGGCGGGTCCCACTTGTGTGCGCCTATGGTGTACCACAGTGGGTGTGTGCCGCAGGTCAGTCCCTGGCCTGTGCCAGGCTGCCACCAGGCTATCTGGGCACCATTGCCCCAGACAGCACCCTGGGTGCATGCCACCGCCAGCCGGCACCCCGCAGGCTGCATGGGCGCAGTCCATGGTCCCTGATTGTGGCATTGTGGCTGTCTGCTCCGCTGGTGTGTCCGGGGGGGCATCCGACAGCACTGGCATGTGGCTGCTGGGTGTCTGCATCCAGGGTGCGGTGTGGGGGGTTGCTCCCTGGATGATGCTGGTGGTGACACAGCACCTGTGGCTCAGGGTTCATACATCCTGGCATGACTGCTGTGTGTGGGTGCCTGGATCATGTTCCGGTGCACCTCCAAGGGCCGTCTTCGGATGGCTTGCCTGCAGTTCTGCTGCCTGTCTGTGGGTGGCCATTCAGGCATGCTTTTTCCATGCCTAACTTTTGGGTGGCTCATCTCTGAAATGTGCAGCAGATGCGCTGCACATTTTGGTTGAATATAGGGATGCACGGCATATTCATGGAAACGCCCTCTCTACATGTGACGCATCTCTCCCTTTTGAACATCGTGGTTCTGCTCATTTTCTGAGATGCGCGGTGCATCTCCACTTTTCGCCACCCATCTCCTTTGAAAATGTGGACCCAAATTCCTAAAATCAGAACGTGGGAGTAAATCATGCAGACATGGTAGTTGAATACTCCTTGACTCCCCTTATCCTGTTCCACGGCTGTGGAGAGGATACCTGTTTTCCCAGTAGTGAAAGGGTTTCTTCTCCAGGTTCTTTCTCACTCTAAATAAAACTGGAGAATTGCAGCCCATTCTGGACATAAGGCTTCCTGAACAGATACTTGAAAAAGAAGTTCAGAATGGTTACACTGCATGATTCCTTCCCTACAGCAAGGGTGCTGGCTGTTGTCACAGGACTTGAAGGATGCATTTTTTCACATCCCAAGAAGACCCAGCATGGTAAGTATTTGGGGTTCAGGGTAGGGCATGCTCAGTTTCACTTCAGAGCAGTGCCCTTTGATCTGACTACAGCACCCAAGTCTTCACAAAATGCTCGCCAGCGGTGGCAGCCTATCTGCGGAGACCGGATGTAGTGATGGGAGTCAGTATAGTGTAGTGGCTTAAGGCTCTCAGCTGAAAATCTGGTGACATCCAGCAGACAAGACCTGGGTTTGAATCCCATAGCTACCACTTGCATACTGTGTGACCCTGAGCAAGTCACTTAACTTCCCTGTGCTCCCAGGTCACTCCTGTAAAAAAGCTTTCAGCTTAGTGTGCTACTCCTGGTTAAATAAATAAAATAAAAAAAAAAATTTCCTTACAAAGACGACTGGCGAGTGTGTGGAAAAACAAAAGAGGGCAGTGTGCTTAACTCAATGAGGAGCATGCAGCAATGGTTAGATTTCCTCCAGTACTCAGAAAAGTCGCATTTGGAACAAGCCAGATTCTAGAGTTCATAGGCGTGGAGTTGAATACAGAACTGGGGAAAATCTTTACTGCCTATGCAGAGGGCAGAAGCTCTGATTAAGTGAGCAGACACATTGGGACCTGGGAGTGTTAATAATGGAGAAATGAAGGTATCGGCAGGATGTAGTAGGACTTTGGGCAAGGTAAACCATATGCTGGGTGTTTAGGGAGAGGGATCACTAGCAGAAGGAGAGAGGTAGTATGACCCCTGTATAGACCCTGTTTTGCCCTCACTTGGAGTATGGTGTGCAGTTTTGGAGCCTACACATGAGGAATGATAGGGACAGGTTGGAGGTGGTGCAGAGATGAGCCACCAAAATGATACAGAGCAGCAGGATAGAGTTTATAAGAAGCTCTTGGATCTAAACATACATGCTGCAAGAAATGCATGCAAGAAGGACATCAGGTTGGCCAAAAGTAACTACTGCTGTGCGCTACTTCGCTCTTCCACATCCAATCCAAAGCAATATTGGGCACGAATAAATGAAATCCTTGGGAACAACAGGCTGCAGGAAAATGGTAAATGTCGTCAGCTGTAACCACCCCTCTACTATTGTCAAAGCTTTTAACTCTTATCTTCTCAACGTTCCCCACCTTTCCTTGGGCCTCTCCTCTTGGCTCTCCTACTTCCTCCAGGATACCTCTGATGTTCCAACACCTCTGAAGCATGCTCCTGTCAATAGATTTGAAGTCCTGAAACTTCTCAGATCCATCTCTCCCCATGGTAGTGCGGGTACAGATGGTCTTGAGCCTAGGATCCTTCAGCTGGTGGCCTCTCTATTAGCAACACCAGTAACTAGACTATTCAACCTCTCTATCTCTACCTCTGCTGTTCCCCCTCCTATGGAAATCGGCTAGGATGATTCCAGTGTTCAAAAAAGGCGACCCTAACAGATTAATTATAGGCCCATTGCTATATTGCCTACCCTTGGCAAACTGCTGGAAAAATTAATTCATGGCCAGGTCATCTCTCAACTGACCAAACTCAATCTTCTGTCTCCTATCCAGCATGGTTTTAGGCCTGAACACAGCACCACCACGGCTCTTACCCTGTTCACCAGCGATGTTAAGACGAACATGGATAATGGACAACTAACCGGGGCCATATTCATTGACCTTACTAAAGCGTTCGACCTGGTTAACCATCCCCTCCTACTGCGCAAGCTACAGGGCCTTGGTGCTACTCATCCCACCTTGTCCTGTTTCAAAAGCTATCTTTACTGTCGTTTCCAAACGGTCTTCTTCTGCAAAATGCAGTCATCTACCTCTGCCATCTCCTGCGGTGTACCTCAGGGCTCAGTACTGGGCTCGTTGCTGTTCTCCATCTTTGTTAACTCTATTCTGGCCTCTACTACCTGCTGTAAATCTATCATGTATGCTGATGACCTGCTATTTTATACTACCTCCACATCTGTCAGTGATATCAATGCGCAGCTATCATCCTCTTTCTGTCAGATCCAGGCCTGGCTCTCCTCTAACCAATTAATTCTCAATTAGTCTAAGACTCGGGCCATGCTGTTTGGGTCCTTTAAGGAAAGTCAGTGCTGAATCCAATTACCTGCGGGTCCAATGCCCTGATGGATCTGCAATAACCAACACAAAAACCTTTAAATATTTAGGGGTGGCTCTTGACCCCCAACTCCACTTCACCGCACATATTAATGAGGTCTGTCAACATGTCAACTCGAAGATTGGAGCCGCTTACAGGGTACGTCACTTACTTACTACTTCAGCCCGGGTCTCCGTAGCCCAGGGGGTCTTGCTTCCAGGGCTGAAATATGCTCTTCCTGTCTTCTGTCATGCCAAAGTAGCGGATCTGCATAAATGGGATACCACATACAACAACATCTGCAGATTTTCTCTTGTCGGCTCCCCGTCGCACCCATCACTGCCTTCTCTACTCTGCATTGAACTGGCTGTCTCCTGATGGCCTGCGCTCCTACACTCTGGGTAACCTTATTGATTCCTTGTCACATCCACAACGTCCTGACGTGCTTGCAGCTATGCTTAAACCTGTTACCCAAGCTCGTCATCTAAGGTCTTCGACTTCTCCCCTGCTCGCCGTTCCTTCTAGCTGTACTAAGATGTATGAGCAAGCTTTCTCCCACTTTACTCCCAAACTCTGGAACTCTCTTCCCACTGACATTAAGCATTCCCCGTCTCACTACTCATTCAAAAAAGCACTTTTTTCTTACTTGGACTCTCCTGGTATCTGCAATTGTCCCTAATTCCCACTCTGGTTTCTTCTGCTCACTCCATGTCTGACAATGCTAAGTACTGATTTCCTGTATAATTACCTGGATGGTGTGTTGTTTCCCACTCACACAAGGGTATTTTTATTCTGTACTCTTGTTTGACCACCCTGTGCGGTGGTCCAGTGTTCTGTGCATATAACTGTATTGTCCTCTGTAATATTGTCTCCTTTATTGTTGTACACTTCCGGGTCGTGCTTGAAAATAGGCAGGTCTTTTGCCTAATGCACTTACCTGGTTACCAAAAGCTAATAAATAAATAAGACGGGAGGAAGAAGGGCAGCATAATTGAGATGTTGAGGTACCTTCATTGAATAAGCAAGGTGGACAACAGCAAGATGTTCACGGTGAGTGGTAACATGGCTACCAGGGGTAACTCGAACACAGTAACAGCAGGTCAACCTCAGAGACAAGGCGACATACACTTTCTTGCATCAGCTTACCTTATTTAAGTGTACAAAAAGGTGACTGTTTAACATGTTAAGCCCTACATGAAGATGACCGTGCACATCACCACGAAACCTCTGATCGGTTTTGCATGGTTAGTGCATGCATCATCGGGGAGTGTAGGCATGGACTAAAGTGCTGGTTTCAGGCACTGTGAAAGCACACGGTCCATGCTTCTTTGCCTTCAAAGATATCTCACCAGCTGAAGCCCTTGATGCCATGTTGTCACTTAACCGCTTGAAAGGTAAATCCCCGGACGGGCTGGACGCCAAGATCCTATACCTTTCCGCCCCAGCAGTAGCAATCCCACTCGTCAACCTTCTTAACCTCTCTTTTGCCATTGCAGCTGTCCCCCAGTCATGGAAGCATGCCATTGTCATCCCCTTTCCAAAGGGGGGGGGCTCCCACCTCCACTTCAAACTACCGCCCTATCTCCCTCCTCCCAACTCTTGCAAAACTACAAGAACACCTAGTGCTCGCCCAACTTACCTCCTATCTCTCAACCTCCAATTTTTTCACGCCATTCCAGTCTGGCTTCAGGAAGGGTCACTCTACTGCCTCCTCCCTGCTAAGGCTCACGGACACTATCCTCTCTGGAATGGATAATGAACTGACCACCTCGGCCATCTTCGATACAGTCTCCCACCGCTTGCTGTTATTGACCCTTTCGGAAGCTGGCCTCTCTGATTCTGCCACCAACTGGTTTTGTGCCTACCTCTCAGGCCGAACTCGATCAGTAAGAATTGCTGATGTCACCTCCTCCACTCTCCCAATGACAGCCGGTGTCCCCCAGGGTTCAGTACTCGGCCCCATTCTAGTCTCCATTTTTCTTAATGACCTGCCGCTAATCTCATCTACTTCCATCCATATGTACGTAGACGACACGGTCTTATTCGCCACCGGCTCCTCCTCTAAAGAGGTAGCGTCCAACCTCCAAGCTGACTTCGATAAAGTTCAGTTCTAGTTCAGCTCCTGCCAACTCTCCCTCAATGCTAGTCGAGACTAGACAACGTCTGTCTAGGTCCCCCTCCCTCCCTTCCACACCCTGGATGGGACAACTCTGGAGGATGTCACTACCTTCCAGTACCTAGGGGTATGGCTAGACTGCCACCTTTCCTTCTCCGAACACATCAACACAGTCTTAAAAAAACTGTGCCCCAAGCTCGGTGCCCTCTACAGGAACTGCAGTAGCCCCTCTCTTGTCGTGCAATGTGATCTAGTGCAGAAGATGATCCTGCCTTTGTTTGATTACTGTGATATGGTCTATAGTGCCATGCCCAAGGCCACCTTATCTGGACTGGACCCCCTCTTCAACGCTTTCTGTCACTTTGCTCTTGATGCCCCCCAGCACCCACCACTGCGATCTCTACCGTTCCCTTGCACTCCCTTCCCTCGACAGTTGCCACCTTCTGCACTGTACCAAATTTGTTTCAAAATCCTGGTTGAGCGCCCTCCCGTCCTACCTGTCAACCTTGCTACTGCCAACCCTCACCACCGCTCACGTCTTCAGGTCCCTTGATTCCCGTCAATTACAAATCCCTAGGCGCAGGATCAATGTAGGCCAGGCTGCCTTCCCACACCACTTATCCAAACTCTGGAATGATCTTCCTCTTCAAATTTGCCTCTCCTCCAGCACTCCCTCTCTATCCACCACCCTGGCAAACTACCTCATGGTGAACTGCTCCTGCACTTGACAGCCCACAAGTGCCATTTCATCCCCCCCACCCACCCCCCTGACTGCCATACCAGCGGAACCTAGCTTGTGCTACAGAAGCTGGCTTATGTATGTTTGTCCAACTCTGCACTTCCTGTTTCATGCCTGGTCTCGTCCTGCCCCAATTTGCACTTAGTATTCTATGTTGTGTACTGCCTCAATGTTTTACTCTATGTGCTATGTGCCTCAGAGACATGTTTTCTATGTACCATGTTCCTAAATGCGCCAAGTGTTATTCTACTGCAACTTGTACAATGTGACTTGATAACCTGCGAGTTATCCTCCCTCTCTACCACCCCCCGTCGCACCGGGAGACCAGCTCTTTTTGCTCAGTGTGCCTTTCCTGGTGAAACATTTCAATAAATAAAAAATAAAAACCCACTTAAAAAGACTTGTTAAAATGCAACTACCAGGAAATGTCTAAGTAAAAAATACTAAAAACACCACAGGTACTTTATTTTAACATTTCTTTCTTTCTAAACATTAATACCTTACTACATTTTCTCTTTAAGCATTTTAAATTCAGACATATTGTTTCTTTCCAAGTCAGATATGCAGCAGGGTTAAACAACAATGTTTAAAATGACCTATAAGCTAAACACCAGCCCAAGGTAAACCTTTCCTGGTAAAACATTTATTTTCTGTTTCTTTGCTGGATTTATGGCTTGGAAACCAGAAAACGATTCCTCCATTGGTCTGCAATCAGTAGTAATTCATTCAGTATTTCATTGCCTGAATGCAGTGCTGAACTTTTCTTTACTGAAAGCCCTGCCTAACCTGTGCTGCCCAAAACGCAGAAAAGTCTTTCCTAGTCAGGCAGATAGTAACGCTTTCCTCAGTTGCGTTTAAACAGCAGCCTGTTTGCTTATCGCAAGTTACCACAAGAGATGTCTCATTATTTTACAAACCCTGCCTCACCTGTGTCACTAACAGACAGAAAAACCTAAAGAGGCAGTCTAGAAGCTAAATCCCTGTCTTTTACCCTGTTTCTTAGCCCTTTTATTATTTTAGCGAGTGCGACTCGCTCGCTCTAATTCGCACGTTCGTGCAGATGAATGTGCGCACATCCTTGAAGGAACGTAAATTACTTTGGAGAAGGACTGCAATGAGGAATTCCTGGAATAGCCTAGAAAAGCAGAGACAGTAAAGAGCGAGAGCCATCTGACAGATGGTCTGCCTGTAAGATGGGGGGAAAAACACAGAAAGAAGAAAAGAGATAGTAAAGGATAGGGACATGCTGTTGCAACAGACTTTTTAACTAACAGATAGGATGTTCCAGGAATACTCCCTACTACAGAGGGCTACAGGTCTACTTTGGACCTGAAGAACGTAATCACATATGTCCAAGTGCAATGACTCAAGAGGGCATCAGTGGCATCAATCCTCAAGTAAATATTTCCAGGAGACTATGTACGCTTGATATATATCTTAGGGATGCCTACCTACATATTCCTCTTCATCCCTTGCACTTCATGTTCCTAACATTAGTGATGGACAGTCCCCATTTTCAGTAAGGCTCGTCTCGGGGAGGAGGAAGTTCACCTGTACCCATACTTAAATGATATTCTCATCAAAGCATCGATGGATAGGAAAGCACAGTAGGTAGTGTTGCATAATATTTCAACCTTCTAGAGGATTTGACTGGATAATCAACCACCAGAAGGAGTACTTTTGTCCTTTAACATGCGCTGGATCACCAGGGGGCTTATTTCAACACGAGTTGGCCTGATGCCTCTGTCGGAGGACCGGTTTATGTGGCTGCAGTGCAGCATGAGTCCGTTCTTCAGTAGGCAGAGAATATCTGCCCAGGACATCATACAGATGCTATGAGTATCTGTATCTTGCATAGAGACAGTGTCCTGGGTGAATCTTCATGTCAGGCCCATATAAAACTTCATCCTGACAAACGGGGGCAACTCAGGGGGATCCTGAACTAGGCATGGAGACTGCATCCGGACCTCAGAAACTTCCTGCAGTAGTGGTGAATCACAGTGTACTAAAAGGCATCCCACTTCATTCTTAAGATCAAGTAAGGGTGTTTGTTGATGCCAGACTGTTCGGTTGGGGAGCCCATATGGCTGCACTTGCTCCATGAACAGCGGTTGTCTCCTAACAGAAGGAAATGCATCAAGCTTTTGAAAATAGTAGCAGTTCACCTGGATTTACTGCATTTTCGAGTGCACGCGAAGATGTGTGCAGTATTTGTAACCAATGACAACAAATTGTTGCATACATAAACAAATGGGGAACCAACAACTTCTTAAAGTACTACAGCTTCTGCCCAGGGTGGAACAGAGTCTGCTCTCTCTTTCAGCAGTGTACCTCCAGGGGTTTCTGTATTGCATGGCAGACAGGCTCGGCTGGAATGTGGTATTGCTGGGAGAATGGTTACTGAAGTGCAGCATTTTCTAGCAGATAGCTCGGCATTGGTATTTCCCATGGATGGATCTTTCCACATGTAAACTCGGCCACATGCTTGTGCTTGCTAGTACGAATGAGAGACTGTGCAGCATATGTTCAGTCTCAGCTGGTCCAGTTAGACGTACTTTGTTTTCCCTCCAATTCCAGTTCTAGTTTCTACACAGGGTAACACGGGGCATCATTCTGAATCTGGTACAAATTAATCTCATAACCCCATACTGACCCTGGAGACAATTGTTTATGACCCTCCCTAGGCTCTGCTTGGTAGACCCTTGGTAACCGCCATTTCAGACATGTCAGAGGAAACAGGACACTGCCCAGGCACCCTGATCTTCAGAAACTCGGGATGATGGTGTGGAAATTGAATGGGTTGCTCCAAACTTTTTGGTTACTCCCAGAAAGGGGTAGAGATTTTTTTTTTTTTTACTGCAGTCCACAAAGTCTTTCACTAACTAGGCATATCATTGTTTATTGAGATGTTACCTGTGGTGGCATAAGGACTTCGATCATGTTTTCCAGTCCACCATGGTTGGTGTTCTGGCTTTTCTTCAAAAGAGCTACGACGTGGGTCTCGATCCTGCAACTCTCAGAAGAGTACACATTGCAGCGTTGGGAGCTCTGCTTTGCCGTTCAGTGGATCAGCCATTAGGTGTTAATCTTCCAATTCATCAAGGCCATTTTTTTCCTCAAACGGCTACCCAATAAGTCTGGAGTTCCACCCTGGAGCCTAAATCTTATCCATAATGCAATTAATTGTTAAATGCACTTTTGGAGCCACTTTGGTTAGTTTTGTTAATTTGTGTCTATTAAGGTGGCATTCTGGGTATCTGTCACATCAACAAGGAAAGTCATCTAAGTCTGAGCTCTCTCCATTTCCAAGCCTTGCATGGTTTTTCATAAGGACGCACAGTCTATGCCAGAATTTGTTCCCAGACTTGGAGAAAAAATAGTATTGCCTTGATTTGAGAAGGGCTGCTAGATACTATATGAATCTCACGGAGTCGTTCTGTACGACCACAGAAGTTCACAACAAAAGGAAGAAGGCACAGAACATGTGGAAAGCCACCATTTCCAGAAGGATGTCCAAATGCATCAGAGAAGCATATAGGTCAGTTGACCAAAATGCTTCAGCAGGCTTCAGGGCATAGTCCACTAGAGCTGTGGTAGCATTCTGGGCAGAGTGGAAGGAAGCTGCCTACCAGGATCTCTGTAGAGCTGCAACGTGAGTGTCTATTCACTTTTCATCAGATACTGTAACTTGGATGTAGCTTCATTGGCAGAGGCAGCCCTGGACTGCACAGTTCTTCAGACTATTGTATTGTAGCATTGCATTTTCCAAATTTACACAAGTGCTTTCCAGTCATTTCTTGTGGTTTTACTGCTACTGACATCTCACTTGTGATGAGGGACAGATGCACCCCCATGCTGGAAAAAGGAACATTTCTTACCTTGGGAAATTTCCCTTTGCTGAATGGTGCTTGTGTTACTGTGTTCTCTCCCTTTTTCTCATGCTTCGCCTACTGAGCCATGTCCATTTCCTATATATAGTTCAGATGCAGTATACTTAAATTTATTTCTATAGTTCATTTTTGAATCTGTTATTTTAAAAGTTATGTAGCTTAGAGATACTAAGAAAGATGTCATGCTGGCGCTACAAGGTGGATAGTTTAGAACAGACATCACGTGGGATGTCGATGCATTTTTTTTTTTAATTCTTCACCTGCACTGCCGCTGCGGTGGCTGCCACCCAACTCCATACCCAGCCATCCCAGCATTTACCCCTTGGGTTGCCCCCAAGGTGGTGCCATCCTGCTAGTCAGTCCAGGTGAGGTGTGGTCCTCTCAGCAGATAACCTCCTCGTTAGGGTGTCTGGTTGGCTGTGCCAATGCCCAGGTAGGCCCCTTCATCCTGCTCGCACTGGGGCTTTTCCATTCTGCATATTTTCTGAGGACACTAGGATGTTGGGTGTTCTACAGGCATGTGCACGCAAGCATAGCAGTGCTACCCCAGCCAGTATACTCTCCTCTGGTGTAACCGACTCCCTTGCACAGCCACCTGTGGTCACCCGGGTGACAGTATTACAGGGGAGATGGTGACTCTTTCTGGATGAGAACATCCTCTGGGATCATAGGAGCCGACTCCATGGGTGCACTAGCACCCACAAAGTTGACATAAGCACCCTCAATATTTTAAGCACAGCCTGCAGCAAAGGATTATTGGGGAATCTGGTTACAGAAAAATTACTATCTACTGGCAATGAGCACCCACAAAGATTCCTAAAAGTTGGCATTCCTGTCTGGGATGCTTAGTCCTCCTTCTCCACCTGGCCCTACGACAACCTGGGCTTGCTCCTAAACATGGCTCACAAGCATTTTTAAATCTCTTGCCTGTTTCGAGCGGAGGGGTAGCTAGCCACTTGTAAGGAGTGACAGAAGGACCACTTGGAGAAGAGAAATCTCCCAAAAGTAAGAAAGTTTCCTTTTCGGGATAATTTCTATCTGTCATTCATTGCCATTCATCATTATACGCACCCTTAAAAATATGGGAGTTTTTTTAATATCATTCATCATTGTGCCCACCCTTAAAATATAAAGTGGCAAATATCCAAAAGCGTTGATGTGTTTTAAAATTAACTTTTATTTAATTGGCATGTATTTTGTTACAGGAGCACAAGCTGCATCCCTACAGTTTAATCTTGCCAGACTCTTTAAGAGGATTTGAAGCCAGTTGAAAAAAAAAAAAAAAACTTGAAATATTCAAAGTTGAAAAGGCGCTGAACAGCTACAAGAATGAAAAGTTGCCATGAAGGTAAACAGTGAAGCCACAAGAGAAAAATTAAGAGCACTGCTTTTGCATGAAAGACGCATTCATTCAGAGAAGTATTACAGAAAATCACAGTATTAAATGGGAGCTGAAACATTGTCCAGAGAATTCTGTGAACTAAAGAATAACACACACAATACAATAAAATAAACATAAGCTTTATATGAATAATTTAATATATAAATGACCTCATATGCACGCCTTTAGGAAAAACATCCTTACTCCACAGCTGTCTTTTTCCTTAACTCTCACCATGATGTTTTTTATACTTAGATTTATAGGTTTTATGAAAGTATCACCTCCAGGATGAGGAGGAAACCTCAACAGCTTTGTACTGAACAGAGAACCATTCCAGAGCTACACCTTAAAAACACAGAACAGTTGGACTTTAGACCCTTTCTAGTATGCCTGCCATTCTGAACCCCAATATTTCTTGTGTTTGTGAAAATATGTATTCTTAAATTTTCTAGGTTGATCCGGTCTTCAAACTATAGTAGACAATTGGCAGGTAAAATACTGTATTCTGAACAGCTGTTGTCTTTCTATTGGCATAGTGCCAGCACCACCCTGTTTAACACAAAAAAGCCAACCTTGTGATCTGACATTTGGACAGATCACATACAGAATTCACAAGCCACGTCATTCATTCCTGATTTCCATCACAGACATGGCTGCTACCTTTCTTTATTCTTAAATAAAAAATCTTTAACTAGGCCCTAAAAATAAAATGCCTTTAAATAACTGATTTCCTTCCACTCATGATCCCCTCCTTACACACACTCTTTTAAAAAAGAAAGCACTAATCGGTTTTCATTTCTGGTGTTTTTTGTTAATGACCACAAAAAATCCCCCTTCTGTCCTAACCTGTTTGACAAAGAAATCTGTGCTGGTAATCCTGCCACAGATGTAATTGAGGCTGTGGCTTAATATGAGGCTTATGTATATCTGTACAAGTGTACACCAGTGGAATACTGCAGAATTTTGAATTCATGCATTCAGAAAATTCCATGTTTGTGTGTGTTGGGGGGGGGGGGGCATGCATTTTTCTAGAGGAGTATTGCAGAGTATTGAATTCTTTAGTAAAATGGTTAGGGAAATTCCTGCATCCTGGTTGGCACCTATGCCTTGGCTCCAGTACACCACATCAATGTCCTGGAAATTAGGGCTGTCTTATACAGCCTCCAAGCCTTTCAGGAACATCTAGCTCTGGATCCTCTCTATTACAGATGGACAACGCCAGTGTCATGCACTACATCGACAAACGGGGACTCATTCTACCTGCTGTGCAGGGAAGCTGTCAGAGTCTGAACTGGGCCCTGGATTGCGGTCTAGACCTATCAGTAGTCTGTTTTCAGCATCCAGAACATCTTGGCAGACTAAGCTGATCACAGTCCAGGGTCCACAGATAGGAACTGCTGACGTCAGTAGTGGAAGACCTCTTCACAAGGTGAGGTTGCCCAGAGTTAGATCTTTTTGCATCCCCATGCAATGCAGAACTGCCACGTTTTTGCTCACTCACTTAAGGGCCTAGAGTTTTCTGGCAAGATGTGTTGTCCCTCTCCTGGAAAAGGAGGTTTCTGTATGCCTCCCCCCTTTCCCCCATACAGAGAGTGCTTCTCAAACTGAGGTGGGAGCGGGCAACTCTAATACTCATTGCCCCTCTTTGACCTTGACAGGTTTGGTTCCCACTGCTACAGCAACTAGCTGTGGAACCGCCAGTCCCTCTACCTTTGTGAGAGGGCTGCTATCACAGGAACAGAGTGCTCTGGTCCATCTGGGCCTAAAGTTTCGGAATCTGTATGCAGGGCTGCTGAGGATGTCGCTATAGCATGTTTCAGGGTATCTTCCCCCCTCCCCCCCCGGATAGTGTCTGTCCTCTTGGCCACCAGGAAACCTTCCACGAGGCACATCTATTCGTTGAAGTGGAAGTGATTTTCTTTGTGGGTCACTTCCAAACAGTTGAATCCATTTAACTGCCTGGTCAGTGCAGTGCTGGAATACGTGCTGTCGCTGTCATACTCCGGTCAGCAGTATTCCTCACTCAGGGTGCATCTGGCTTCTATTCTACTTTCCATGCACCTGTGAATGGGCGTACAGTCGCCCAGCTTGAGGTGTCCCATACCTTTCTGAGAGGCATTTTACATTTAAAGCCTCCCATTAGAAATCCAATCCTGGCTTGGGACCTACATTTTGTGTTGGAAAAGCTTACTTTGGCTCCGTTTGAGCCAGCCGCAAGCTGTGGCTTATGCTTTTAGTTGTGATCACACCTGCTCAAAGGATTTCAGAGCTGCAGGCTCTTGTTTGTGAGCCTTCTTATTTGATTTTTCACAAGACAGCGTGTCTTTTCATACCAGTCCTAAGTTTTTACCAGAGGTGGTGTCTAAAATTGAATCAATCCATCTACCTTCCAGTGTATTTCCTTGAGCCTGCTAATCCAGGAGAAGCAGTGCTCCACACTTCCGATATACATAGCATTCTCAGGTACTGTCTCGCAAGCCCCAAGGACTGCAGGAAGTCCTCTCAGCTTTTTGTTTGTCACCTCTGGAAAAGAGGGTGTTCCAGTGTCAAAACAGTGCCTGTCCAAATGGCTGGCCAACTGTATTACCTTTTGTTACAGGAAGTACGTAAGATGCTTCCTGGAGTGGTGTGCGGCCACTCCACCAGGGGGATGGTCACTTCATTTGCTTGTTTTGCAGTGTTTCCGCTGCTGAGATCTGCGCAGTGGCCACATGGAGTACTGTCCACACTTTCACCAAGCATTACAGTGTGGACACTGCCTCTGTTTACCTGTGTAAAGGTCCCAGAGCCTCCAGATTGGGCACTAAAGAAACACAATTTTACTTACTAGTAGAAGAGCAGGATTTGCCCTGGCTGTCCTACAGGGCCTACTCTTCTGGATGTATTACTTCCTTCTGCCCAGAATGTTCACTTTTGTTACTGCTTGGGATTTTTTCCGAAGGTGTGCCCTGATGAGAGATATCCTCAAAGAAGTTAGAACAGTTATCTACTTACTGTAACAGTAGATCTTCAAGAGAATCTCTCATCAGGCCATGCCATCCCATCCTTCGCCCCCCCCTTGGTGGTTAGTACTTTGGCCTTGCTGCTCTGCTGTATTCCATAGCTCTCTTTGCACAGCACCCTTTGTCGCCTGGTTAGCTAGGTGCTGGCTTGATGTCCAGGTTCCCCAGAGGGAGGCCCTCCAGGCATAATCTCCAGCGGGGAACCGAAGAGTGATTGGGTCACCCACACTTGGACGCATGACATTGACATGGGCAGCCTCAGCTGGCAAAGTTTCCATGTGGTCCTAGGACTGACACGGTATTAATTTCAAAGGTGTGGTCTGATGAGTCTCATGAAGACCTGCTGTTACGGTAAATATGTAACTTCTTAATTTTTGGAGCTTCTCTTCTGATCATGGAACAATCCCCACCACCACCACCACACATTTTTCTTGGCCGCCTTCCAGAAGAATCTTTGCTGCTTGCTCTGTCACAGATGTAGTTGAATTCACAGATGTAGTTGAATTCCTGGCTTTATTGAGGCCGTCTGTTGTTTGTGTGGGAGTAGGGGAATATTGAGCCAGTAGAATTCTGCAGAAATTCGAATTGCTGCATTCCTGCATCTGAAGAATACTTGTCGGTCCGACAAAAGGTATCCAGTCTCATCAACTTTGTTCATCTGTTTGAGCAAAGCCCAATAGGGATACAACAGTTCTCTGCTTTCTATGAGAAACATTTCATGTATTGAATGTGTGGATAGACAGATGGTTAACAACTGGGGAGGGACTACTTTCTGCTAGTTACTTTCAGCAAAAGGAAATGCCTGCTTTTTATTTAAAAAAGTTGGCTTTTTTTTTTTACATATATATCTCTACATACATACACACAGAACTTCAGTTTGTAAGGCTGTTGACATCAGTCTTAGATTGGCCCATCGAGCCAAGACAACTCTTTCCCCATCAGCTCTCATTGTTATAGCACATGGTCTGTTACTCCCCAGATTATCCTATGGCCTGCCCATCTTTTCTAGTGCCTCTAGCTCTATACTGTGTAAGTGGGACATGACATACAGTAATTTCTGTCACTTTGCCCTGGCATGCATTCAACTTGCTTATCATTGTACTCCAAACTAGGTTGACCGTCCTCTGCTGCTCTTTGGGATCTCTTATTAGGCAACATTATCCACAGTGTACTGCAGAACCAAGCATGCTAGTCCCTAGCCTCTCTCTCCTGGTGCCTTATAAAAATACCTGCTCCCTCAGATCCTCTGAACTAGACCGTCTCTCTATACCCAACACTAGGACCAAACACTGTTGCTACCCTGAAACTATGGAACAATATACCAGCCCACATTAGACGCTGCCTGTTTACCCGTACCTTCCAGTGCCTATATCGATTGTACTTGCTTCAACTTGCAGTCTGCTCCTGTTCGTAGCCACTACCTACAGTACTCCTTGAGTCACCAACAGTTATCTGCTCTTTGCACTTGATTATTCTGTTACCTGTTTTTAATCGACTGCTCTTTAATGTTTACATCAACTCCCTCTTGATTTACTGCCCCTCTTTTCAGGCATGTGTCATATCGTGTATTTTTCTTCTCGCCACTCTTCTTTCTTAGTTTCTGCCATATTCGCAGTCATTGTATGGAATTGTGTAGAATTTGTACTCCGGTGGATTTTTGCACCAAATCTTTTATTGTGCACAGAAATGTACCCTTCTGCTCTTATGTTGTCACTGTGTGTTATCATTTTCTGCATTGTCATTTTCTACTGCTTTGTATTCTCCCGGGTTGTGCCTGAAAAATATGCAAATGTTTACCTAGTGCATCTTACCCGGTAAACAGAAATGAAATAAATATAATAAGATACATTGGGGATGTGCATTATGCAAATCTAACCACACTTTCAGGGGTAGAAGGTGCTTCAACAACAAGGAAAACCTTTCTGATAGAACTCTGCACAGGGCAGCAGTGTAACCGTGTAGAAAGCAGAGAAACTTGGCACTAGTTCCACAGACGGGAATAAAACTCCCAAGATGCAGCTTGAATATTATGTAGGAGATTATTGAAATGTGAGATGAGATAAAAAGTGCCACATAGGGACACCCCAGACAGTAGCCCCAACCGTGTGTCGCTCTTGCGTGCTTCCTCAGGGTGCCCTGCATACTTGCATATACACCCTGTGCCTGCAGCGTTGTGCCTCGCTGCACCCCTGGGCATGTGGCTAGATCAGCATAATGCACACCTTGTTGTGTCCAAGTGCTTACATATTCCGTGCTAATCCACCTTCTGTTCAGTACGTAGAAAGATTGACAACTGACAGGTAGATACCATCTGTGGAAGAACTGTTTGACATTTTCTAGGCAACATTATTTTTTTCTGTGTCCTTTATCATTTAGAGTTTTTTTTTTTTTTTTAATTTCCCAGTCCATTTTCTAAGCACTATAAGACCCTTCAAGGTGGTGGAATACTGGTGGATACCCAAACCTCCCGGGACTAGTAAGGTTTGACGCTGCTGACAGAGCTCTTATTACGCCCCTGGGCATGCAGATATCCACCATACCCCACATCCTTTAGGCTCTTATTACTTACCTCTTCCCCACTTTCTGTGTTTCTATTAATATTTTCCTGCTTTGAGCTTCTCCTTGCATCACATCTATTTAAGTGTCTCCACATAGGTGGCTGATCTTCCCTTGTCAGTCTTCACCATTCATTACTGCTGGGTGTAAGCCAGATGCGCGCACCTGCCATAGAAGTTATTTTTTTTGAGGGAGGAGTCGGTGCCGATGGCGCCGTCCATAAAAGACGCACTGCGTAGTGCATGAGGGGCGGCCATTAGGCACCATAGACTCCTCCTCCATCTCAGGGCCGCACCTGCTACAACCGCATGAGAACATTCTACTGCGCCACTGGCCTGGTCGAGTTGTCAATGCCGCTCTTTATTCTCCTTCATCCCAGTTCAACGTCCCGACGCCGTTGAAGCTGGTAAGACCATTTCATTTACATTTTCGATGGCGCTGGGATCTTCTGCTGTTTAATTGTGTTATTTTTGTATCATGTCCGATTCGGGGCTAAGCACAAATCCAAGGTGGGCCATGCCGCTATGCATTGGTGCTCATGTGGCCGGCATTTTTCCATCACGGATCAGCATGATGTTTGCCTTCGGTGCCTGGGACCCAACCATGATATGGATCACTGTGATGCCTGTTTTTCCGTGGACCACCGTGTACTAGAAATCCGCGTGTTGAAAATCGGCAGGGCTCCACTGACTTTTGGAGGACGACAGTGTCTGCGGGCCTCCCAGGCCAGATCTCTAGACCCTTCCCCAGGTCCCCTCCCGGGTCTGCACGGCCCAGCGAGAAGCCTCCTCACGTCTATGCTGCAGAGGAGGAGGAGGAGGGTTCTTCTTGACGGGGGCATGGGCGACTCCTCCTGCAGTCGCTCACTGGCTGGTCTCCGGCAGTCATCTCCAGCGGAGTGTAGGGCTCCCAAGGTCACGCGCTCTGTTGCGTGGCCCAGCACTGGGGGGATCCTTGGTGCCGCCAGAAGGTGCTGCTCTGGATCCCGGTGCCGGTGATCGGGGTTGTGCCACCCTGGCCCATGGCACTGGTGGCTCGGGCGGTGCCATCCTGGTGGCGTTTGTGGCACCGTTCTCAGCGTCGCGGCCCACGGCAGTGCCATTAGTGGTGCCACTGATGGGTTCTCCTGGGGTAGCTTCTCTGGAGGTCCTTCTGCTCGCCTTCTCCTCTTCAGGGGATGATTCAGAATTGGACCCGGCCTGGCAACCCAACTCCTCAGAGTCTGAGGCCTCTCTGGGACGTGGTGTCAGGCGGCCCAGCATCCCTTTCCCTGAGTCCCCGGAGCAAGTTACCTCTCGAGGTTCTACGGTTGGGGTGGCCTGGGATCTCTTGGTGGTGATGGTTCTGGAATTCGGGAGAGGGCACCTTCTGCGGAGGCCCGGGCAGTTGCCATTTTTGGTGTTGCTAGGGCCCCCCAGGAGGGGGCAGGGGTCCCTGCTTCTGTGGCCTTCCTCGGGGGGGGGGGGTCTGCAGAACAGGGAACTCCCATGCTGGCTTCAAGGACGAGGGCTGCCTCAGAGTCTGAGGGGTTCAGAGATCGGGGCGAGGAGCGGCGACACTCCACCACCACCACCACCCTGTGGGGGGGGTGGGGAGGAGTCACAGTGCTGAACCCCACTTCTCCCTTGAGGACATAAGGGCACCTTTGGGTGGCAGTGCAGAGGGTTGCCCTTCTGGACTCATGCAACCCCAGGCTCGTCACAGGGGAGACTCCCCTTCTGGGCTCTTCCGGAGTTTGCTTTCTCAGACATCTGTGCAACCCGGCATGGTCTCAGGGCCCCCAGTCATGGTGGCATCGTTCCTTGGATCTCAGAGTCTGGACACTTTCTCTTAGGTGCCCTTCGCGCATTTCTCTGCAGACACCCCCCCTCTTCCAGGCAGTGTGAGTCCTACGGGGCCTTTAACCTGGGAGACATTCAGAGCTACTGCGGCGGACTTTCCTTCCTATGTTAGGTCCATGGATGAGCAGGTCTTTCCTGTTCTCTCTCCCCCAACTGCAGGAGTCGTCTGATCATCCGAGCACCACTTCCTCCTCGTCTTCCTCTTGTGAGGAAGAGGAACTTCCTGTCCACCTGTTCTCTGACACCGATTTCACTGAATAGCAGCGGTTCCTGTTGAGGCTGGTCACAGAGCTCCGTATTTCCTTTGTTCGCAGGGACAATACAGAACAGCAGATGTGTGCATTCTGTGGTGAATTCATCACTCACCACCTCATGGTACTTTCCTGGCCAGTCCCTTTCCAGGAAGCATCTGTCCGCACCTGGCAGTCTCCAGCCGCCCCTTCTCCAGCCTCGGCAGACTGCAGGAGACTGTATTGTGACCCCCACGAGTCTCTAGGTTCTCTGCCTCACCTGCCCTCAGGCTTGATGTCCCTAGACACTCCTTCTGGGCCTCGGCGCCTGGCACACAATCGACCCCCGGATCCGGATTCTGCAGAATTCAACCGTTGGGGACAAAGAGTCTTCTCTTCGGCACGTGCGTTGATGTGCATAAGTTTACATTAGGCACACCACACTGCCTACAACAGGCATCTGTGGTTGATGCTGGCTCAGGTTTTGGCATCTATGCCTGATACGGAGCAGTCCAGACAAGTCATTGCCATCTCTGCACAGGGTCTGGAGCTTGCAAGGCACTAGGCAAGGGCGTCTTATGACACCATTGAGGTGGCTTCCAAACTGGCAGGGACAGCGATCTACATAAGGCGGATGGCATGGCTTTGTCTGTCCAGACTGTCACCCATTGACCGAAGGGTGACTTCCTGTGCTTTCTGGGTGACCCGTCTGTTTTCCCGCAGGGTGAGGAGGATTCTTCAGAGGCATCCTTCATCCCCCTGGCCACTGGGGACACCCCGTCGTCCTCAGCAACCTTAGACTGCCTCACTCTGTTGGCTAGGGTCTCCACCTCCTGCTTTCCACCAGTAGGAGGCTGAGGGATCTGTTCCCTCCGGGCTGAACATCAGGCCCCCTGCGTGGGGGGAAGGTCTTGGTACTCACCAGCAATGTGAATGGTGAAGATTGACAGGAAGAAAATTGTGTACCCGTGAATTCTTGATCTTCTTCTTGTATCTTCACCATTCATTGATTCCCGCCCACCTTCCCTTCATGGCCTCACCTGTGCTCTCCTGCCCTGTTCGCCCTCCCCTCCTTGAGACTAATTGGGGACTGAGTCCTCCTGGTACCTCAGAGCTCTCTGTCCCTTCCCTGAAGTCTCAGCATGTTTGCTTCAGGGGATGGCGAGTAGGGCCTTCGCCCTAACCCTCTGAGGGAACATCTTCTGATTCTCTTATGTTCAGGGTGTCACCCAGTTAGGGGGTCCTTGTTTTCTGGATTCACCCTATGACTGTCTTTTCAATGCAGTTCTAAGAGAGTCCGTGGGAGTTCTCCTCCTCTCTCTCTCGTTTTTCCTCTTTTGGCTGTTCCATATTTCTCTCGAAATAGGAACTGTCAGTACCCCCATGAGGATACTGTAAAGGTTTTTGTCATCTTCCCCTAAGTCAGGTCTCACATGCCCTGTTGAGAGTTCCTGTAATTAAATTAAGTGTGTTACTCTCTTACTGGATACAGTATATGTACTGCTAAAGTATGTTTACAACAACATGGAGGATCTGGACATCTAAATATTTTGCTGTTTTTTTTACTGTCTGACTGTTTTTTTAAGCACATCCTTATGTGCTAACTAACCCAGAATGCAAAATTAATAGGTAAATACAGTGGCGGGAAAAAACATATCATTCATTAAAATGTTTTTTTCCCCCATTTACTTAAAATTTATTTTCCAAGGAATTCCCACTGAGAGGGAAAAAAAATATTTTTCTCAAGGACAACCTGCATAAACACATGAATACCATAAGTGTTCATAACATGCACAGTAAGTAGCAACATACAATATTACAAGCAGTTGCTAAAACAAGAGCAGACATTGCTAAATGAACATTGTATTGATTCACCAAAATTGGGGGAAAAGAATTACTCTTTCTCAATTCAGGAGACAAGGAGTTCGAAGAAAGGGGATCAGCACAGCGAAAATACCCCCTTACTCGGAATGTGTTTATGTTTGGGAGAGTCAAACACCCATTTACCACATCTCAAGTGTCACGTAGAATTACAAGGATGCGGTTTATCCGCCATTTACGGGGCAAACGGATTTTTCACAGATCAGTTTTGAATCGGTTGTTCTCCTTTTTCTTTTTTCCATATACATTTTGTCCACCTGTTTGCCCCTGGCTGCCCCCTTCTCTCCGGTCCACCAGCCCAGTCACCTGGCTTCTCTGGGACTTACCTTCCTGCCAGCAACTTTCTGCTTTACAGGACCGTGGTGGGGTGCCTGGTCACCAGTGTGAGGCCTGCAGAGGACCAAACTTCATCCTGCGGCTAGAGTTTTTTCCCCTCCTCTTTTAGCCACGGATCCATGCATGTGCAGTGGGCACATCGTGTGAGCTCTGCCTCTGTGAAGATGCCTGTCCTGTGCATGGTCTGTCCCCTCTACTGCATGCTCAGACTACGCTGCCCCCGGATGCCTCCAGGTGGCAGATGAGCAGCGAATCTTGCTCACCCCCTTCCCTGCGGGAAGAGTGCAGTCCTATAGATGCTCAATCCTTCTCTCCCTGGCCAGTTCCCAAGTGTCCCATGTCTGTTCGTGAACCCAGGTCGCTGATATATGGCCTGAGGTAAGCCGCTAGTGCCTCAGCACTCCATGTCACTGTGCTGTGTTGTTGTCCTTTATGTCCCTAAGTGACATCCAGTCCTGAGCTTGTAACACCACGTAATGCTGTTGGTTGAAATCACAGCCTAATATGAAAGTACCTTATTTTAAGTACTGCCAGGTGTGTACAATGGTGAGTTATCCCCACATCGCTAAATTAAGTCCCTGCAAGTAAAAGCTGTTTTTGTTACAGTTTAGGGGCTGTGTGTGTTTTTTCTGCTCACCTCGCATCCAACAACAAATGCATGGAATTGCTCTATTGATACTGTTTTAGGGTCGAATATATTTCCTGTTATGACCACATGCACTCTAGGGTGGACAAAGCATAAATGAGCAATGTCAAAGTGCAAAAAGTGATTTATTCAGATAAGTAATGTGCAAAGTGAGCATAAAAAGGTACGTGAACACCGTGAGACTGGCATATTGTTAGCGTAAAACATCAGGTCAGTAGTGCTATGGTGCTTTGGGGTGTTCACTTGCTTTTGTTTTTTCGTTGTTTTTTATTTGAATACATCACCTTTTTTCACGTCAACATTGCTTATTACTGCTTTGTCCACCCTGTGGGGGTGTGTGCTCATCTTTTATGCTTTTGTACATATCAGTTTTGATGTAGCACAGCAGCCCTTTGACATGGCCCTGACTTTTATTTAGTACATTCTGTTTCCTATTTAGTTGTACAAACTACACTGTACCGTAACAGTGTACAGTGGAATTATTAAAAATGATGCAGCTAAATTCTTTGTGCCCCCTTTTTTAGAGAAAGATGTATGTAAAGCAGTCCTTATTGGGTTTTCTTTATTAACTTTGCACACCAAGTTATTCTTCGTTTCATGCAGTTCTCTGGACAATGTTGCAGCGTTGCATAATTTTTTTGGAGGTTCAAATGCTGTGATTTTCTATAATGTGTCCCAATTAATACAAAAACCTGAGGTGTTTTATATTGTAGCAGTGCTCCTAGCCATGCAAATTTCTCTACCCAGCTTCATTGTTTCCCTGTCTCCATAGCAGCAGTAGTCACTAATTGCTTTGGTGCCTCGTTTTCTTTAAAAATTATCATTTTTCTCTGACTACAAACCCCTGAAGAAGGAATAGAACAACCAGAACGGTGGGATGTAACCTGTGCTCCTGGAATGACACACACAGTAAACAGCTTAATTATTTTCAAAATGTAACAGTAGCATTACTTCATTTTTGCAGATATATCTTGGCATATAGGTACATAAGTGAGAAGAGGAAAATGGGGAGGGATAGTAAAAATTAGAAGTGTGGAAGGAAAAGACTGTGTAGATGGAAACCAAAAGAAAGCTTATATATTAAATAGGCACTTCTGCTTAGTCTTCACGTTGGAGAGTGATGGGGACGGACCACCATGGAGAAACAGTGATAGAGTGGGGAGGGGGGTGGACACAGTTCCGTTTTCAGAGGAAAGAGTGCTGAAAGAACTTGTAAACCTTAAGGTGGACAAGGCTATGGGACTGGATGGATTCACCCCAAGATCCTAAACGGAGTTGGGGAGATTCTGGTTGCCACACTGACAGCTTTATTCAACAACTCACTGAAAATGAGTGGTTCCAGAGGTCTTGAGTAGGGCTAGTGTTCCAGTTCGTAAGAGCAGCAGCAGGGAGGAGGCTGGCAACATTAGGATGGTCTGTCTCCGTTCAGTGGTGGGGAAATTGATGGAAACACTATTGAAAGGAAGGACGATAAAATATTTCAAAAACAGATGGACTGCAGGACCACAAGCAACACAAATTCACAAGGGGGAGGTCATATCAAACAAATTGATTTCTTTGACTGGGTGGCAGGGAAATCACTCGATTAGAGTTGTGGTCATGGTCTCTTTGGTCTTCATTAAGCCCTTTGACACTACCACATAAAAGGCTGATCAGGAAGTTGACCAGTCAAAGAGTGGGATCCAGAGTGGTAAAATGGGTTAAAAACTGGTTAAAGGATAAGAAGCAGAGGGTGGTAGTTAATGGCACTCATTCTTAAGTGGAGAGTGCGATGAGTGGCAAATCACAAGACTCAGTACTAGGGCCAGCCCTCTTGAATGGCAGTAGGGTGTACACTGAAAGGGTGGACAAATGTCCAGGGATCTTAAGAAACTTGAGGAACGGACATAGACGTGGCAGTTGAAATTCAGTGCCAAAAAGTGTAGGGTAATGCACTTGGGACATAAAAACCCTGCAGCTGTGTATAAGAAGGGGTAGTGTACTAACAGACACTAAACAAGAACGGGACCTTGGTGTTATCGTATCTGAGGATCTCAAAGGTGGCAGTGCAGTGTGACAAAGCAGTAGGTAAGGCAAATGGAGTGTGGGTTGTATAGTGTTCTCTCCAGCAGGAATAGGGAGGAGGTTAGAGCTTTTGTCAGTATATGTCTCGCTGGTGCGACCACACCTGTAGTACTGTGTACAGTTTTGGAAACCACACCTCAAAAAGCACCTAGAGTAGAGGCGGTCCAGAGGAGGGCATCTAAAATGGTACATGGTTTGCATGAGAAGTCGTATGGGGGGGTAGATGGATTGAGGGATCTCTTGCATGTATACCATAGAACAAAGAAGCAAGAGAGAGGATATGACAGAGACCCACAAGTACATCAAAGGAGTAAATTGAGAACCGGTGGGGAATCTTTCAAATGAGAACAAGCACCAGGACCGGGGGCATGCAGTGAAGTTGGGGGGAAAGGAGCAGTTCAGGAGTGCTGTGAGAAATAATTTCTTCACAAAAAGGGCAGGGGATGCCTGGAATGGATTGTCAACAGAAGTGGTTGAGGCCAAATTGGGGGAGAGGGGCTTCAAGCATGCATGGGATAGACAGGGCTGTATTAGATAGGACACTGGGAGGTGTGAGGGTCTGTGGAGACAGAATAGGTAGGGAATATCTGGGCAGACTAGGTGGGCTATGCATTCCTTTTCTGCCATCATAATCTGTTTCTATAAAAATCCATTTATCCAGTTATAGTACGTAGCAAGTGGCTAGGATAAAGTGTTGGGACACAAATGATGTGTAGGACGTGATGGAAAAAGTGCCTATCAGAAGGTACAAAAAATATGTATCTAAAGTTAAAAGGTACCCTAAGAAGTTCTTGAAATACCCATGCAATGTATTCCATAGATTTGGGTTTTAAAGGGACATGGCTAATCTCATCACAGGCCAGTTATGACCCTTTTAAACTAAATGGTGAGGTGCAAACTCTGAGTATAATTCTGTCTTTGAGTCCCCCTGAATGAAGTATAAGTTGCACTGTTTATATACTGGAAGCCTGCTGAATTCAACTGGACAAGGTGTCTGGGTTTTGGTATTGCCACACTAACATGAAAGCTACCTTTTTTTTTTTTTTTTAAACATTAAACTAGGCTTCAGCTCTGACTCTTCAGGCTGACAACCCAGGTTCTGGTCCTAATCCTGTGCCATCACAGTATGCAGCATAGGCAGTTTTGAGTGGCCATGTCAGACACCGTCTGCTTTAGGGAGGGTGAGTAACTCTTGCCATTACACAACCACCCCCGTGCCCTGCCCTGTGGCTTGGGGGTGAATTTCTGACTCCATTGTAACATAGGGCACAGTGGTGTCACACGTGCAGTCCAGTGTAGATGACTATCAGTTATTCCTGTTCTCAACTCACGTCTGACTGGTCAGCAGGTCCCTATCTTGAAACAATGGTGGTGTTGAAGTGGATGATGCCATTACACTCCTGCCCGTGCACCATCAACCACTTGGGGGTTCCCGGTCATGCCCTCCCCGCTAGGTGTTTGCTTGAAATTCAACTAGCTGCACTCCCAACCAGCCAGTCCCACCTACAGTATGTCCTGTATTCGACAAGGCTGTAAGAGGTTTTGGCTGATTAAGCAGTACAGAGAAACAGAAAAATTATTTACTGAGAATTATAGAAAGGGTCTGAGAAATGGAGCTTTTTTTATTGTCTCTAAGCATTCTGTCTGCCTTAATAGGGGACCTGCTGATGTGCCATGCTCTCCTGGGGCTCGCACTTCACCACCAGAGGAAAAGCTACAAGCCTGTCCTGGGAAGCAACCCACGATTCTGCTACTGCAAATTAGCAGACCCTGAGGCTTTCTTCCCCTGTTGAAACTGCCGCCCAGGATCCTGTGGACTCCGGTTCGTTGCAGGGCCCAGAAATCTACAGAAATAGCCAAAAGCCATATACCCCCTCAGATGTGCTGTGCCCTCCTGGGGCTCGCACCTTGCCGCCAGAGGAAAAGCTACAAGCCTGTCCTGGGAAGCAACCCACGATTCTGCTACTGCAAATTAGCAGACCCTGAGGCTCTCTTCCCCTGTTGAAACTGCCGCTCGGGATCCTCCGAACTCTGATTCGTTTCAGGGCCCAGAAATCTACAGAAACGGCCAAAAGCCGTATACCCACTCAGGTACATTGGTATTTGGCGCCTTTGGACATTCTGAATTTTCAGTGCCAACACTGTGATTGGAGGATCTCAGCCTCACTGACTTCTTCCTGCTGGTTTCCATTTTACCTTGCCTCATTAGAAACTTTTATCAGCACTGCTGGCCCTGGGAGACTATCCCTTTTTGTAAAGCAAGAATTTCATTTTATTTTTTAAATTTTATTTTTTTTTTTTCTCTAGTGTCTACTTTCTCATTTGCAAAGTATACTACATAGCCACTAGAGGGCTACAGCAGCTGTCTTTTCTGTTAAAGAGGAAATGCATTATTTCTAGGGACATGGATATGTTGTTCATCCACACTCATTGGCAGGTATCCTTGCCGCTTTAAATCTTGCCGGAAGGTCTTCAAGCTTGCTCCTCCCACCCACCCGGGTGGTATAACTCTCGGCTCCGCCCCATGACGCCAGATCTTCCTTACCGCTTGGAAGCTCAGGTTCCCTCCTTAACGCTCTGCGTTTGAGACTGGTTCCTATTTCTCCGTTTGCAGATTTAAAAAAAAAATAAATAAATAAATTTTGCAAAAAGATTTCAGTTTTCTATCCCTCGCGGCTGCGATGGACAAATCGACTCCCGGATTTCGGAGATGCCCATGCGGGCAGAAGATGTCTCGGACGGATCCACTCCACGTGTCTCTGCTTAGGCCCTTGAGCGACCCGCGGGCTTGCGACCTGTGCTCATCTTTCTGACCTCGTCCTCGAAGACCGTTCTGTCCGATTGCAACTGGGCCGTCCGAGAAGCGCCTCTCTCGGTGAAGTCCAAGGAGGCCCGGTTGGCAGTGTCTCCGGCGGCGGCTCGGGCGGATCAGCTCGAGCGGATGGTCGCCTCAAGAGGAGGCGGCGCGGCGATCTTTCTCGGCCGCTGCATTTATCCCGCTCTCTCTGGGCTCTTCTTACAAGGCTTCTTTTAAGGAGCTTTGTCTGTCCCTCTCCACTAAAGGAGAAGGGCCTACGTTGGCGGGACCTTATTCTCGGTCCAAAAAGAGGGACAAGGGTAAGTCCCTCCGTCGACGCTCTTGGGAGCGGGAAAGGTCCCTCTCCCCGGGCCGTCGACCGTCGGCTTCGGTCGACCGCTCGGCTTCGGCCACTGGCCTCACGGTGTCCCCGTCAGGTCAGTTGACCGAGACTCCCACCGATGAAGTCGAGATTTTTCTCGACCCATTGGACGGGCTGTCGCCTTTAGCAGCTGAGATTCCCCTCTCCCCGGTTCCCCCGGGAGGAGTTGAGGATCCCGTGGGCTCGCCCGTGCCTCCGGTTCCGAGCCTCGGATGCACCATCCGAGCGGAAGGGAGTGCCGTTCCGCCGACACCTCCCGCACCGACCTCGGAAATTCGGGACCTCGGTCTCGACCTCTTCGCGTCCAGCCGATCCCACCGTCATAGCGGTCTCGTCTCGCATCACAAGCGCGCCGCCGTCGTCTGGCCTCCCTCCTCCTCGGATGAGGGAGGCTTGCCAGAATTACGCCGACGGTACGAGGACCTTATGTTACAACAGCTCCTCCTGGCCGGGAATAAGCCGACCCCGTCGCCTTCCCCGGCCATTAAGTGGCTGTCACCGGAACGGCCGACACAACCCCTCGACTTATCCGAGGAGCCTATACCCAGGCCGGTTGTTCGGCCAAAACCAGCTGCTCCACCGATTCCGGTGGAACCTCCGCCTCCACAGCCACCAATTGGGGCTCCGACCAAGGATTCTCAGTCGGCTAAGGGTCTACCCCATCGGCTGTCAGTCACCCTCACTCCCGATCGACCTCGGCAGGTGAAGGGTGGCTCAGGCCAGAGGCAGCTCTTCGAGGACTCTTCCGAGTCCGAAGATGATTCCTCCTTTTTCTCCAAGCGACTGGACTTGGAGTCTTCAGGAGGTCAGTCAATGGACGATAGCCCGTCGTCCTTCCTAGGACTACTTCGGCTCATCTCGGAGTCCACCGGGATGGAGCTCGAACCCGTTTCCAAACGGGCCAGGTATCCCCTCACGGAGATTCTGGACCGAGGGGATTCTCCGACGGAGGCCTTTCCGGTGGCCGAGGCCATAGTGGGTCCGGCACTGGAGCTTTGGCAGCGCCCTGCTTCCTGCCCTGCGCCTTCGGCCAGGATGGCCAGGAAGTATGTGGTCCCTACTGGTTCCTTGTCCGGTTTTTCGGAACACCCCTCTGCTGAGGGGTTGGTTACCGACAGCGTTTCCAGCGCGACCGGCGCCAGGGATGTGGACAAACCTCCTGACAAGGAGTCCAAGAAATTGGACTATGTCGGCTTGGGGAAGTCTACTGCCATGCCCTCTCTCGTTCCTTCGCCAGGCCAGTTCGGCCGCCCTCATGGTACATTTCTTCTCATGCCCTGTTGGGCTCCCTGGATGAGGTCATCCTCATCTTCCCACGATCTGCAGACTACGGTTAAGCAGGTGCGGGACCAGGGCAGGGCAGTGGCCAAACAGCAGCTCCAGATGCCTTTGGATATAGGGGACTCATGTGCCAGATCGGTGGCGCCGCGGTGGCTATGCGTTGGCGGGTTTGGCTGAGGATATCCACCTTTACTTGGATACCCAGCACAAGTTGGCGGATGTCCTTTTGGGGACTGACCTCTTCGGCCCTGGGGTGGAAGGTCACCTGCAGAGGATCGAGAAGTCCAATGCTACCTTGGACTCGGGTCTCTTCCGCTCAGAAGGACAAAGGCCGCAAACCACAGCCTAAGCTCCTTTCGCCCTTCTATGCCTCGGCGCTCGCCCAGTAACGCCAGGGCCAGGAGGCGTTCGGCCTTGGCATCCCAAACCCAAGCCGCCGGCTTCCTCTAACAGGAGGCAGGAGGAAGGCCCAGGAGGTCCCTCGGCCGGTCCCTCCTCCAAGCTTCCTGCAGTGACGGGCTGAGGGTGTCGCCCCATTCCGTCACCTTATCCCCTGGTCCCCCTGGGGGACGGCTCCCGCACTCCGTTCTGCCTGGTCCGTTGTTTCCACGGACAGGTGGGTCTTGGAGGTGGTGGGAAGAGGCCTGGCCTGAATTCGAGCAGGCACCACCCTTCAGAGCCGCCGCCCCTCGGGGCTTGTCGATCCCCAGCCTTCACTGGCGGCCTGTCGAGCCGACGTCGCCTCCTCCTCCAGAAGGAGGTGATAAGAGAGGTGGTGGACCCTCCTTCAGACCCAGGGTTTGTGTCCAGGTACCTCCTGGTTCCGAAGCGGATGGGGCTGCGCCCCATTCTACTTACACGACTTAAACAAGTTCTTAAGGTCTCGAACCTTCAGGATGGTCACTCTGGCTCAGATAATGCCATCCTTGGAACGGCGCGTGGTTCTGCTCTCTGGACTTGCAGGACGCTGCTTTTCATGTCCCTATCCGTCCGTCTCCACCAGAGATTCCTTCGCTCGAGCGGAAGGATCCCTCTTCGAGTTCCAAGCCATGCCCTTCGGCTTGTCTCCAGCTCCCAGGGTCTTCACCAAATGCATGGCAGTGGTGACAGCATTCCTGCGGGCGCCGAGGTCGGGTGTACCTTACCTGGACGACTGGCTGATAGCAGCCCCTCCAGGAAGGAGGCAGAGTGGTCCAGAGATCTGGCCTCCAGGTCTGCTTCTCAACTGGGCCTCCTTATCAAGCAGGCCAAGTCGGAACTCGGCGCAAGCAGGTGATTCTATTTATCGGGCAGCCTCGACTCTCTTCGAGCCAGAGCGCCGCTCCCGGCGGACAGGGCCGAGGTTCTTTCCTCCTTTGCCCGATCATTTCTGGTTGGGCAATTGCGCCCTGCCCGGGACTTCCTGCGCCTCCTGGGTCTCATGGCGGCCTGCACCAGCGTGGTCCGTTGGGCCCGCTGGAACATGCGTCCCCTTCAGTGGGGACTGGCCAGCCAGTGGTCACAACGCTGCGATCCTTTGGACCAGCTTGTGTCGGTGACACAGGGGATGTGGAACGCTCTCCAGTGGTGGACCGTTCCAGATCATTTGCAGGAGGGCATCCCGTTCGTCCGCCCTGAGCCGACGGTCTCTCTATCGACCGATGCCTCTCTGATGGGTTGGGGTGCCCATCTGGGGGAACACCGGGCTCATGGCCTCTGGTCCCCGCGGGAGTCCCGATGCCACATCAACCTGTTGGAGCTCCGAGCGTCGCTCTAGCTCTCACCGCCTTTGCTCCGTTCCTCCGGGGTCAAGTGGTCCGAGTCCAGACGGACAATACCACGACCATGTACTATCTAAACCGCCAGGCGGGGCCCGCGCCATGCTTCTGTGCAAGGAAGCTCCTCCATTTGGTCACTGTGGCGCAGCCTGGAGGCGGATCTCTAGCCATTCACGTGGCAGGAGCCTCCAACACCCTGGCCGATGCCCTGAGCCGGATAGGGGCTGCATCCCACGAGTGGTCTCTCCCGGCGGTAGGTACAGCATCTGTTCTCCCATTGGGGCACACCTCAGGTGGACCTGTTTGCCTCAGGGAGAACGCGAAGCTGAGTCTGTTCCATGCCCGCCCTCAGCAGGGGCTCGCTGCAGGGGATGCCTTCTCGAGGCAGTGGACCCCGGCCTCTTTACGCCTTTCCCATTTCCCTTGATCCACAAGGTGCTTCTCTCAGGCGAGGAGGGACAAGGCGCAGGTGATTCTGATAGCCCCAGACTGGCCTCGCCAGTTCTGGTACCCAGATCTCCTCAGTCTCAGCTCCAGGACTCGTGGCAGCTTCCAGCTCACCCGGACCTGCTCTCAGTCAATCAGGGAAGGTGTTCAATCCGACCTTCAATCCCTGCACCTGACGGCCTGGTTCCTGAGCGGCTAGAGTTCCAGGCCTTGGGTCTTTCCGACGAGGTCCTCAATGTAGTTGAGGCGCCCCGTAGAGTCGACCAGAAAATGTTATGCCTTCAAATGGAAAAGGTTTTCCATTTGGTGTCAGGCAAGGGCTTGGACCCTTCCTCCTGTTCCTTGGCAAGCATCTTGGACTATTTATGGTCCCTTTCTAGTCAAGGGCTTAGGTCGACGACCCTATAGGTGCACCTGCGTTCATCTCTTTTTACCGGGCGCGGGCGGAAGCAGTCGGTGGCGAGGAGAAGGTGGTCTGTTTTTCAAAGGCCTTGATCACATTTCCTCCAGTGCGGGAACCCCACCTCCGTGGGATCTACTGCTGGTATTGGCAAAGTCCTGCGGGCAAGCCATTCGAACCTATGCACAGGTGTGCTCTCTCACCTGTCGTGGAAGACCCTGCTTGGAGGCTATCACGTCAGCCAGAAGGATGGGAGAGCTCCAGGCGCTTCATCGAGTCTCCTTACCTGGTCTTCCACAGGGACAAGTTGTCCTGCGCCCCCACCGAAATTCCTTCCGAAGGTGGTGTCGGAGTTTCACCTTAACCAGGTGTTGACTCTGCCGGTGTTCTACCCCAATCACACCTGGAGGGTCAATATAGGCTCCATACTCTGACCTTGATAGCGTCATTATAAGGAGCACACGGCTGAAATTGGGAGAGGTTCGCCAGCTGTTTGTCACCCACGCTGAAGCGGCACCTGGCAGACCTGCAGCCAAGCGGGACGATAAGCAGGTGGTAACCTCCTGCATAGATCTCTACAGAGTTAGCGGGCATGGAGCTTCCCAGAGGGATAAGAGCTCATTCTACCCGCCATACTGCTGCAACGGTGGCTGCTCTCCAGGGACGTTCCTATCCAGGAAAATCTGCAGGGCTGCTACCTGAAGTCAGCAAACACCTTTATTACCCATTACCACATCGACCTTGAGTCACGCCGGGATGCTGGTTTTGGGGCCTCGGTTCTCAGTCTCTCTTTCCCAAGTAAGTATTGGGTGTCGTCTTGCCTCCTCCTCCCGGAGAACTGCTAGGAGTCTGCCAATGAGTGTGGATGAACAACATATCCATGTCCCTAGAAATACAGGTTACTCACCTGTAACAGGAGTTCTAGGAATGGTATATGTTGTTCATCCACACGACCACCCGACTCCCTCCGCTCGACGCACAACCTGAGCTTTCCAGCGGCCAGATCTGGCGCCATGGGCGGAGCTGAGTTATACCACCCGGTGGGTGGGAGGAGCAAGCTTGAAGACCTTCCGGCAAGATTTAAAGCGGCAAGGATACCTGCCAATGAGTGTGGATGAACAACATATACCATTCCTAGAACTCCTGTTACAGGTGAGTAACCTGTATATTTTCTACTTCCTCTTCTGCTCTAGTGCACCTGGGATACCTCTCTTTCTGAGGACCATCCCCGGGATTTTTCTGCCTGTTTCTCAGGCCGAGCCATGCTCATCCACTAAGGCTGCAAGACTTGAATGCCTGCCCCCACTTCCATTCTGTACTGGTGGAGCAGGGCCAGAAACAGAAACGAAAGCTATAGACCAATCTTGCCACACTGGATTGCAGTCTTGAAGCATCTCACTGGCTCAGCTGCAAAGAGTTGCTCCACAGGTACGTTCAGCGCCAAAACCGCCTCTCAGCCAACAAAAGGATTTTGAACTTATGACACCTGATCGCCGATTGGTCTAGGCGTCTAGTGGCTTTTACTGCCAGCTGTTGTGGTGTTTAGATCTACCATGGGAAATTACAGCTGGTTCCTCGGTGTGTCACTAGCTTTGCTAGCGCTCAGCTCAATTCTTCGGAATCCTCATCCCTCCCTAAAGTGGAATGACCCTTGCACTTCTCCCTGTCCTGCATCCAACAGCTCCTTTCAGGTAGCCATTCTGGACTATTGGGCTTCTCAGCTGTCTCTGCCAGGGAGTGGGACATCTTCCGAGCTGCCTCTGCAGATTAATCCCCCATCCAGACTTTAGACTTCTACTCATGGCAAATTTCTGCCAGGACACTAGTGGCTGCAACACTAGGCCAGTATAACGCCAGGAGTGGGTACAGGCCTAACTATCAACACTGCCTCCCCTATCGCCCAGAAAATAGTGTTTACAAATTACAGTTCGCTGCCTTAAAAAGAATCCTGCTTCTTTTACTATTGTGCTCAGGCAATGTTGAACTCAACCCAGGACCATTAGAAACCTCTGCTTCCATCAGACCTGGCAGGTATCAAAGGAATGTCTTTTATGCATCTTAATTCCTGTAGTTTTCTGAAAAGTTCAATTTATCCAGGCTTTGGGTGAGCCACACCTACCTGACATCCTAGTGATCACTGAGACCTGGCTTAGGCCAGCCACCCCAGACAATGAAATCAATATTCCAAATTATTTACTCTTCCGAGTGGATAGGCAATCAAGAGGAGGTGGGTGGCATTATGTAAGGACAAATACTCAGCCACATGCATAGACGCATCATCCTCCCCCAAAGAATTTGAGTGCTTGACCCTAAAGATCGAACTTTCTCCTTCCAGTGCACTCTGTGTAATAGGCTGCTACAGGCCCGCTTCTGCTGGACCGCATCTCCTGTCTCACCTCAGTTCCGAACTGGGCTCAGTTCCTTGGAAACCATTATTCTTGGCGACCTGAACTACGATTGGCTATCAAGTGCATCAGCTCCCTTGAAATCCTTTTGTGACACTCTAGGCTGGTGCAACTCATTGCGAGCCTACTCACCAAATAAAAAGAACCTTAACAATAGCTCCTCTTAGATGTAATTTTGGTTAGCAAGTCACCTGTTCTCTCATGTTGGAACATTTTTCTCAGACATTAGCGATCATTGTATAATCACCACCATTAGATCCATGCACAACCCACAAGTTTGTGGCAAAGTTCTCTATCAAGAGGTGCAAACGCAACTTTGATTTGTTTGCCTATGTCCACGACTTGAAACATTCACCGCGGTGGCAGGAATTCTTTCTAGCCAAAACGGTTAACAGAGCATATACTACTTTTTACGATAGTTTAAGTGAGGCTTTAAATAAGCATGCACCCTTGGTTAAGGTGCGGGTCAGGAGCAGCACCTGCCGTTGGTTCTCAGCTGAGCTCAAAGCTTCCCTGTTAGAAAGGGAGACTTTATGGAAAAAAGCCAGAAGAAGCAAGAACGACTTGGACTGGTGTCTTTTTAACAGAGCACGTAACAAGTGCACCAAGTTGGTCAGAGCAGCCAAGGTCACCTACTATCGTTCGGATCTAGCCTCTGCCTCAAGAAATCCTTCAAAGCTCTGGAAAACATTAAGACATGTCTGGACACACACCTGGTAATTCCATTCCAGCAAAAATTAAGTCCGGTGGCAGCGTTATCTCTAACCGATCGGAGATATTGGAAGGCCTTAATAACCATTTTGCAACAGCAGGGCTAGCATTTGATACTTCTTCTGCCAATGACCTCCGCACAGCTCAGGGCCCACCAACCCACGAGTTCTCCTCTACCGAGGAGGCCTTCTCCCTCCTGCCTGTGTCTCTAAAAGAAGTTGAAGACCTACTGCTACAACTGGACACCAGGAAGGGAGCAGGCTCTGACTTCATGGAGCCATACTATCTGAAATGAACCTACCATGTGCTTGCGGTGCCAATCACCCACCTATTCAACATGTCACTCTCCCAGGGTAGCCTCCCCCCTCAATGGAAAATGGCCCATATCATCCCTCTATTAAAAGCAGGTGACCCCTGTGATCTAAATAATTACAGACTGATCTTCCTCCTCCCCACCCTGTCTAAATTACTAGAAAAAATAGTGTGGCCAGCTAGGGGTATACTTAAAATCCAGAAGCCTATTAGACTCAGTTCAGTCTGGATTCAGAGCAAAGCACAGTACCATAACAGCCCTAGCTAAGGTGACCAATGATTGGCTCCTAGACCTTGACAACAAGAAGCATGTCTGTGCCGTCTTCCTGGATCTTAGTAAGGCATTCGTTTCCTCCCTAAGCACCTTAGGCCTGGACCATAAGTCTGTGTGCTGGTTTGCAGACTGCCGTGGAGAACGGAAATAGCAGGTTAAAGCTGAATGTGCTCTTTCTCCATTAAAACATATACCGAGGGGCATGCCCCAGGGCTCTATCCTTGGTCCCTTCCTCTTTGCAGTCTACATTAACAACATCAATAACCCCATCAAAAAATCCAACATCCACTTATTCGCGGACGACACTGTACTGTACTTGAGTCGTCCCACGCCGGAAGTGGCCTGTGAAGACCTCCAACCTGAATTTAACCTTCTACAATACCAGCTCATAAACAGAAAGCTTTTGCTCAATGCGAAAAAGTCAAAAGCCATGCTCTTCTCCCTCTCCTTGCATGCGGCAGTTCCTGCTGGGTGAGGGGGAGCTATCCCACAAATTACCACTGTCCTTGGAGAAACACTAGAGTATGTAGCTAAATTCAAATATCTAGGAGTTTGGCTCTGTCATAAGCTTTCCTTCGCCGACCATCTTGAAGAACTACAGAAGAAACCAAGGCAAAGATTAGGACTATTCTACAGAATTAACCACCTGCTCACAAAGGTGGTCAAGATTCAACTGGTTCAAGCTACCTTCCTGTCTTTAATAGATTACGCAGACCTGCTCTACAGCCACTGCACTGCCTCTGCACTGGCTAAGTTGGACACCCTCTACCACAGAGCTATCAGGTTCATTACTGGCCTTCCACTTTCCACACACCACTGCTCCCTGTACTCATCGTTAGGCTGGACTTCCCTTCACTATAGAAGGAATAAAAATGCCGCCCTATGGGCCTTCAGAGTGGTGACCAACAAGCTCCCCTCATATGTCTCAGATTGTATTCCCTGGAGTGTGTTAGGTACCTACACTCTGGGAGCTATTCCCCTAATTGCCCTTCAAGTTCCAAGGGTCAAAACTCATTTCGGCAAAGCTGCTCTAAGCTTCTCTTTACCTGCGTTGTGGAACGGTTTACAAAGGAACTTGAAGCTGAGCTGCCCTGTTAGCCTGAATATCTTCAAGGCGCTCTACGATCGCTACATGAAAGCACCTTGCAAATGTTTTCCTCACAGCTAGCCCACTAATTTTGCAACTCCCCCTTTCCTTCCTGACGCTTGCCGTGTTTCTACCCCTGGCTCTCACTCTTTCCCTATTAACTCTTCCAGCTGCACCCACCCTTCCCTGTCCACTCCAGCCTGGCTAAAGTCCCACCCCATCCATAGTAATGTCCCAATTATCTACCCCTCCTCTGTCATTATCATAATAAACAAATACACGACAGCCATCGTCACTTTCTGTGGTTTTAGCTCAGTTTTTCCCCCCAGTCGGTAATATATCCCTCCTCCTCTTTACCTCTCTAACCTGCCACCCCATACACGGCCTCTTTCCCCTATATGTGTAGTTGTCAGATGCCTCACTCAGAAGTTATCTCTGCTTATAACCCCTGTATGCCTATGGTTGATTGTACATCTGCTGACTTCTTCAATTGTAAAATAATGCTGTTTCTTTTATTTCAGCCTTGTACTGTATTCACTGTATATACTTTTTCTTCATTGTATATTATTGCTTTTTGTATACCTGCTTCTGTACTGTACTTTGATGTATTCGTGACCAGGTCCACCTTGCAAATGAGCCTTGCTCAATGGTGCCCACCTGGATAAATAAAGATTTTGATTGATTATGTAATTTTTATTAACATACATTTAGAGCCTGATCACATTCTGAACAACGTACAGCACTATTTAAAAAAAATATATATATTTTGTTAAAATAACAATAAGGTATTCCCTGGGTTATGTTGTTGGTCTGTTAATCACCCTCTAGGGGCATGTGGCACTCAGCTACGTTTCTTGCCACTTTAAACTCCTAGAGGGTGATTAACAGATCATCAGTATGACCCCTGATTATGCCTTGCTCCTTAAGTCTTGAACACAGTTCACAAAGTAGAAGTGATACTGTGGTACTTGTGCATACAGATACATTGGAGTAGGGAAATATGACAGTGAGAACATGATCATGCAAATATGCTAGAACGGGGAGAAGACAGTAGGCTTGGTGATACAGTCTTGTGTTCATACCACCATTCACAGTTAATTTCATCAAAAAATGAGGATATATACAAAAATCACAGGTTCAAATCTCAATTATGTTTTCCCAAAGAAGATGTGGATTTTCTAGCTAATTCCGTCCTGAAAGAATTGTTGAGGCAGCCTTGACTGTGCCAGACAAAAGACAAGAGTGGTCTGGGAAAGTTCATGGACTTTATAATGTACCCAAGGACTCCCATCTGTAGAGCGCTTGAGGACCCTAATGCAAAACTCTACAGTTACTTTGGCTTTATAGCAAAACAGTTTAGTTGACAAGGGACGGTGCCACTCCTGAAGGACTTGGGGAAGGGGGGGGGGAATGGAGTTTGTACTCCTGAGATGTCATTTGAAGGTAGCTGAACTTTTTTTTTCTTCATGCAAGTGCAACTGTGATGGTTATGCTCACCCTTAAATGCTTTTTGCACAGTGGTGTGCTGCTACCCTTTTATAGGACAGACCAAGGGGAAGGTTTGCAGGTTCTTCACTCTGGCCTATTAACCGTATGCTACCTTATTTGCGCACCCTCCAGAGTAAGGCTCACCTGCCTTAAGGTTGCCTATGCAGTCCTGTAACTTTTCTCCTCTGGATGTCCCAGACTGCCTTTCGTAGTCATGTCTTTGGTCCCAAAGGTCAAATCCCTTGTTCTGCCCAGTACCAGACACAAGGAATTTTGTTCAAGCACTATATTGGTGGAAAGAGGAAAACACCATCAGAGAGGGCATTCCCTTCTTCCAGCAATCTCTCAAGATTGTCACAACAGATAACTCACTCCTAAGGTGAGGCGGTCACTGTGGGGGGCCTCATAGTAAGCGGTAGCTGGACCCCAAAGGAAACACAGGATCACATAAAGCTCCTCAAGCTTAGGGAAGTGCTTCTGCCAGTGCAGTCTTTTCAAACAACATGAAGTCTTGCTGTATTCTGACAAATTGCAGTGAGGTCTAACCTTCGAACTGCCCCGGAGATGAAAGAGTTAACTTTCATGCCAGGCATGGAATGCTGAGCTTGAGCTCGGTTGAGACTCTGTCTGTTGCTATTTGAACTCAAACCATCAGATTCTTTACTCCGCCTCACTGAACAGTCAGTCCGGAGAATTCTCCTTTGCTTGGTTCAGTTTGTCGGTTAAAGTACCATTTTTCTCGGTTTTCGACCAAATTTAAACCGTAACCTATCGGTTCGGTCTGTGTCTGTGGTTTCGTGAGTACTAGATAGGCTTATTTTTGTTAATTTTCTGTGTGGAGCTTGTAAACGTGGGATCGGTTCGGTTTGAACCGATCAAGTTGTTTTAAAAATACTTTATTCTGCTTTTAGAGTGTGGTAACTGGTTCTTATCGGTTCTAAAAAAAAAAACGGACTTTACTATGGGTTTTTCCATGACCCGTAACACGGTCAGGAACCGATAAGGGTGTCTTGCCTGGCGGATTGCCAAAAAAAGGGTAAGTTTGGTTAGGTTGGCCATATCTGAGAAACCAAAGAAAAACCGGGCCACTGGGTTTCAACACTGTAGTGTGTGTGTGAGGAAGTCTTTGCTAAGGCTGATCCCCACACCACCTGTGTTTATTGTCTGGGGTTTGACCACCTCGATTCAGACTGCCAGATTTGTAAACATTTTCCTGCAGCTACCCTGGAAAAAAGAGTTGGTAGGCTCAGGGAAAGGGAGGCCAAGAAGTCCGCTGACCCGGATGGCCAGCCCGGTTCGGTTCCAACCGAACCAGAAGGAGTGCCCTCTGACCAGGGAAAACTTCTTCGGGCAAAAGGAGAACCGATTCAGAGGAGTCTGTTCCGGTTAAAAGAACAAGAAGGGATAAATCAGCCGGTGCGGATCCAAAAGTTCTTTCTCCGACCGCTGATGAAATAGCCAAAACGATAAAAATTGTCCAGTCGCTGTCCCCGGTTCCGACCGAACCGGAACCATTAGGAAGGCGCTCGGTTCGGCCGGTTCCGGATTATGATTTAGAGGAACTTTATGAACTGGAGGAGGAGGAAGGAGAATATGAGGAAAGTGAGTGTGATTATGAAAGTCTGGATGTGCCCATTGACCCGGACATCTCCCCAGACAGACCTTCAGGAGTGTCTCCTTCTAGGCTTTCTGAGTCCCCCTCCCATTTCATGTTTTACAAGAAAGTGGCTGAAACTCTTCAGCTTCCTATGGAAGAAGCTGTGGATGACCAAGAGGAGCTTGACTATGTTGAAATGATGGATATCCCAGAGTCCAGGAGACTGTCTATTCTCCTTCATAAGTCCTTTGGGAAACAGACAATAAAAATTTTAAAGACTCGTAATTCTATACCTCCTGTGGATAAGAGAATGGACAAGAGGTATACTCTCTCAGGCTCAGATACGGAGTTCCTTACCCAGCAATGCAGCCATGTTGGGGTAGTGCAGGCTGCAGCCTGTGATAGGGAAAATATACCCTTGGCTTCACACACCCCAGATAAGGACTCCAGGAGGATTGATGCCATGGCAAAGAAACAGTACATGGCAGCATCCTTGGGACTCAGGCAGGCTAATTATATGGCCTATACAGCTAGATATCAGAAATCTAGATGGGACACTGTAATGGCTTTAGCTAAACAGGTCCCTGGCCAGCTTGCCAAGGAGCATGAACAGGTGGCTGCGGATGGTATTGAGGCATCCAAGGTGCAATTCCATGCTGCAGTGGACTCCAATGATGTTTCATCTAGAGTCATGGCTACATCTGTGGCCCTTCGTAGGATGGCTTGGCTCAGATGTACTAGCCTGTCTCAGGATACCCAGACTAAGGCCATGGATTTTCCTGTTGTGGGTAATTCTCTGTTTGGAGAGCAAACCGAGAACTACATGAAGAAAATGGATGAGTACAGGACCACCTACAGGAGTGCTCAGGCCAAGGAAAGGCAAGCCACTCCTCAGAGGCAGCATCCCAGGGGCAGGCTTTTTCATAGGCCTTTCTACCAAGCCCAGGCCTCCTCTTCTGCTTGTGCTCATAGGGGGTTCTTTAGAGGGAGAGGCAGATGGGGTACAAGCAGGCCTGCTTCCACCCCCCAGCCTGAAGCCCCTGCCAAACAGGCACCCTGATGGGTTTGCCAGGGCCGATTCTCCACTACCTCAGGCAGGCTGGCTTACTTTGTCCAGGACTGGATGTCTTTAACATCAGACAAATGGGTCCTGGAAGTAGTAAGCCAGGGACTGGTTCTCAGCTTCAAGAAATTTCCAAAGATGAGAACCAGATCCTTTCCACCTGCAAATCCTTCAGATGCACGTGCCCTAGAGGCAGAGGTCTCTTCCCTCTTGGCTCTCAGAGCTACAGAAAGGGTTCCACCCCTACACAAAGGAAAAGGATTGTACTCCAGGTACATCCTCACCCCCAAAAAGACAGGAGAATGGCGGCCCATCCTGGATCTCAGATATTTAAACAAGCACCTTTTAAAGCCAAAGTTCAAAATGGTGACTCTGGGAATAATTCTACCCTCTCTAAGGCCAGGGGACTGGCTAGTCTCCCTGGACCTCAAGGATGCCTATTTCCATATTCTTATCAGAAGCTCCTATCAAAAATACCTCAGGTTCGAGCTGCCCTCAGGCCACTACCAATTCAGAGCAATGCCCTTCGGCCTAACCTCTGCTCCAAGGGTGTTCACAAAATGCCTGGCAGTAGTAGTTTCCTTCCTAAGAAGAAAAAGGATTTCCATCTTCCCATACCTGGACGACTGGCTCATAGTATGCCAGTCCCCAGACCAAGTCAAGTTACACCTACAGATAACTCAGCAACTGCTTACTTCTGTAGGTTTCCTTCTGAATCTTTCAAAGTCAGTTCTAGAGCCTGTACAGCTCGTCACCTTCATAGGTGCAGAGCTAGATACAGTAAAGGCAAGAGCCTTCCTTCCCCTGGACAGGGCAAGGACCCTTATTTCACTGGCCTCTTCATTCACCCTCCAGGTGTCTCGACCAGCAAGGCATTTTCTGCAGCTCCTGGGGCACATAGCTGCTTCTACAGCAGTGGTGCAGGGAGCAAGATTTCAGATAAGGGACATTCAGTTCCACTTGAGAGCTTTTTGGTCTCAGAAAAAGGACCCTCTGACCAAACTGATTCCAGTGACTCGAACCCTGATCCAGGCATTGCAGTGGTGTTAGGATTAGGACAGTCTAAGACAGGGAGTTCCTTTTGTCACTCAGTCTCACTCTCTAATCCTTACTACAGATGCCTCCCTCTTGGGGTGGGGAGCCCACTTGGGAGACCTGACCACCCAAGGGTTGTGGTCTCCTCAGGAATCTCTGCTTCACATCAGTCTATTAGAACTCAGAGCAGTGTTTCTAGCACTTCAAGCTTTTTCCAAGTCTGTTCAGAACAAAGTAGTTCAGATCAGGACAGACGATACCACCACAATGTGGTATATCAACAAGCAAGGGGGGCACTCTGTCTACGGCCTTGTGCACAGAGGCAATGAGGTTATGGTCTCTGGCCTGTTCCCTGAACACCTCTCTTACAGCAGTACACCTCCCAGGCAAGGACAACGTCCTGGCAGATGCTCTCAGCAGGATATCTCAGGGCCATCACAAATGGTCCCTGGATCCCCTGGTTTTGAAGGTGATCTTCTCCAGATGGGGCATCCCACAGATAGATATGTTTTCAGCCCCAGACAATCACCAACTTCCTCTCCTTTGCTGCAGGCCCACAGTGTTTGGCTCAGTCCCCCTGGATGCCCTAGTTCTCAATTGGGAAGGGAAGTTTCTGTATGTTTTTTCCCCCTTCCCTCTCCTGTTCAAGGTGTTAGTCGAAATCAGTTCTCAACCCTGCAAGGTGATTCTGATTGCTCCAGACTGGGCCAGACAGCCCTGGTGTACCCTCTCCTGTTGTCCTTAGCAGTCTACCTTCCCTTGTCTCTTCTAAGGAATTACAACCTGTTAACATGTGCTCAGGGGGAGGATTTGGTATCTGGATCTCAGATCTCTCAATCTCAAGGCCTGGCTTTTGAAGAGTTAGAGTTTGCTGATTTGCACCTCTCTCCAGGTGTTGGGGATATCCTAAAGGTTTATCGGAAGCCTTCCACCAGAAACACTTACAACTCCAAATGGAAAAGATTCTCTCTATGGTGCTCTGGGAAGCACATTTCTCCAGAGTCTGCTGGCCTGCCCACAGTTCTTGACTATATGGTTCATCTTAATAGCTTGGGACTCAGACCAGCTACACTAAGAGTGCATCTGGCAGCTGTCTCTGCTTTCCTTTCAGCAGGTAAGCCTTCTTCCCTTTCAGCTCATCCTGTATTCTCTAAATTTTTCAAGGGATTGCTTCATACCAGTCCTCCATTCAGGGACCCTGCCCCTGTTTGGGACCTTAATGTTTGCATTGCCCAGCTTATGCAACCTCCTTTGAGCCTTTGTCCTCCTTAGAGCTCAAGTACTTGACTTGGAAAACTGTTTTCTTGTTATCACTTCTGCCAGGCGCATAAGCGAGCTACAAGACCTGTCAGTGGAGCCTGATTTTATCTCTTTCCATAGAGATAAGGTGGTCCTCAGGACTAACAGGAAGTTTTTACCTAAGGTGGTCTCAGACTTCCACCTTAACCAGTCTGTCTCTTCCTGTTTTCTTCACTGACCATTCCTCCTATGGGGAGAGGAGGCTGCACAGTTTGGATGTGAAAAGGGCCCTTAGCTACTACATAGAGCGTACCAAGGGTCACAGGTTTGACTCCCTCCAACTATTCCTCACTTATGGTGAGGTTGGTAAGGGAAAACCTGCCACTAAGAGATCTATTGCCAGGTGGATTGTCTCTTGCATTCAATTTTGCTATGAAAAACTAGGCAGGACTCCACCCTCAGGCCTGAGGCTCCACTCTACACAGAGTACAGCTGCTTCCTGGCTGCTGCCAGGGATATTCCTATCTTAGAGACATGTCAAGCAGCTACCTGGAAAACAGTACACACTTTTACCAAGCATTACTCTCTGGATATCCAGGCTAGGAGTGATGCTCGGTTTGGCACAGCAGTGCTCCAGAGCCTATTTCCTAGGTAGGTTCTGTCCCTCCTCCATGGAGGTACTGCTTGGGAGTCTGCAATTTGTCAGAATACAGCAAGACTTCATGTTGTTTGAAGAAAAAAAATACTCACCTTAGTAATGTTGTTTCTTCTAATGGAGTCTTGCTGTATTCTGACCTCCCCCCCGCCTCCCCTCTCAGAACCTTTGTTTTGGGATGTGGGTGGGCAGTAGGAGTGTTGGCACTCAAGAGGTGCCCCATCCTTTATTTATCACCCCTTTGCCTTGGGTGAGTGGGTGGTGTTTGTTTCATTTTTTGGGTTTCCTGGCTTGAGTCTTTGTTTTTGGGACCAAAAAATCTGTTTATTATATTTAGTAGCCAGTTGGCTAGTGTAGGTTTACAGCTTCCACACAGGACACTCAGTGAGTATAGCTCGTAAAGATCTGACTGTTTGAGTTCAAACAGCAACAGACAGTCTCAACCGAGCTCAAGCTCAGCGTTCCATGCCTAGCATGGAAAGTTAACTCTTTCATCTCCGGGGCAGTTCTAAGGTTGGGCCTCACTGCAGTTTGTCAGAATACAGCAAGACTCCATTAGAAGAAACAACATTGCTAAGGTGAGTAATTTTTTCTTTCCTCCCAGTTCTAGGATCAGTCAGCCTAGATATGGACAGACAACACCAAAACAATGTACTACATAAACAGAGAAGAGCATGATCCCTGAAGAGCTGTGCACAAAAGCAGTGAAGATCTGGCTTACTGTGGTTGCCAGAATTACTGCAGTTCATTTGCCAAGTAAAGACAATGTACTGGCGGATACGTTAAGCAGGACCAGTAAAGGAAATCATGAATGGGCCCTGAACCAGCAAGTGCTGACTTCAGTTTTCAGAAGGTGGGTCACCCTGGAGATAGACCTGTTTGCATCGTGGGACAACAACCAGCTTCCAGAATTTTGTTATGGACACTCAGGCAGGGCATGGCATCAGAGGATGCCGTAGCCCTTACATGGACAGGGAGGTTTCTGCTTGTTTTCCCTCCATTTCCTCTCATACAGCAAGGGTACTTGTTAAGCCCAGGAGGGAACCAGCAATAATGATCTTGATTTGTATTTATTTATTCGTCATCTCAGAGTTACACCTTTGAGCTAAAAGCTCTTTTACAAAAGTTCCATGTTAGGTAAGGTTCAAACAGTTGGTACATACAGAATAAAAAACATAAAGTATAGACATAGTCAAGTACAACACATAATTTACAATTGTTGGTGAAATCCTAGGGTTACAAAGAGGAAAGCGCTATACAAAACGAAACTACTATATATAAGAAGCAAATGCATTAGTTCATATGATGAAGTACTGACAGTATTAATGACAGTTTTGATAAGCTATGAGCACAAGGTCACAGGACTAGTGCAGTGAGGAGAGGTGGAGAGGGTAGATAGTGGAGCAGTCAGGGCTGACTATGACAAGGGGTAAAGGGGAGAGGGCTGGGGCTAGGGGTAGAAACTTGGCACAGACAGAGGTGTCCTTGTCTGTGATTATTGGGGAGGGTGTTGGAAGGGATGGGAAGAGAGGGAAACATGAGTGGGGGTAAGAGGATATGGGGGGGAATGACTGAAGTTAATTCCTAGCAGCCCTGATAGTCCCAGACTGGGCCGGCAGGCTTTGTACTCCATGCTGCTGACCCTGTCTTGTAGATAGTCAGCCTGCAAAAACACAATGTGGGGCACTGTAATGGATTTCCTGAAGGCTGTATCTGTCCATAATAGTAACAAGAAAAACAGACATACTTAAACATGAAATACTGTTCATTGGAGCATATCAGCAAATCACAGGGCAAACAAACAACCCATATGTGTATGCCTTGAACAGGCTTCTTGAAGGAGCACCAATCATGCAAGTGGAATAACCTGGGTTTTGTTACCCCAGCCCAACTTGGAAGCCAAATGTGTGGGAGGGAACCAGATTCATTTGTTACTAGCTTAAGAGCAAACCTTAATCTCAGTTATAGGACCACACATGAATCTGACAATCTTGCGAGTTTTGTGGTGTATCTTTTTACTTGTCCCAGTTAACCTGCCACTGAGGCATAACCTATTTTGACCCCGTCTCAGGGTAGGGTAACCTTCCCAGACCTCAGAACATTATGCCTGAGGACGTGGTTCTTGTGGAGTTTGGTTTTTCTGGTTTGAATCTGTCCTGAGAGGTGTTAAACATCCTGAAAGAACTTCAAGGATATTTCCTCCATTAGGCCAAATCTTTGGAGCTATAGCCATCGGCACTAGGACAAAACAGAAACATTTGCTCTCTGGGGGCGCCCATGATAACTTATTACATCTGCATCTCTTTAAACCTGCTGTGGACACAAGTAGTCACAGACCCTTTACAGGGCACTGTCGACTCTCAGGCTATGCTGGTATTTTTCTCAGAGGTGATCAGACTCATTCTGCCTGGACGTCCAATACCTCAACCAAGATTCAACTTCCAGTATCTCAGTCAAGATTCAAGATGGTGCCACGCTGGGCACCTGTCTGAAAAGGGTTAAAGTAAGACTTTTTTAAAAAAAGTTTTTAGAACATTTTTACACCCTTATGCTGTTTAAAATAATATAGCTGTGTTGGAATCCGTTTGTGTAGGTCCACATAACCTGCTGTTTTCATCTGCTGATTATTGATTAGCAAGCGGTTAGGAGTAGGGTTACTAGTGAAGTTAGGGAGATTCAGTGAGCTAGGTGAGGAGCTAGCTTTTTAATTTTTAGATGGCTTCAGTGCGGGGTTCGAGGACGCTATGGTTCTGAGTGGGGGCACTGATGTTTGTTCCAGCTTATCCAGTGTCTCTGCAGTAGTAGCAGCAGCCTTTTGCAGGGAAGGCCTGTATGTGTTCTCCTGTCTGGATGACTGGTTGCTGAAGACCAGCTCCAGAGAAGCTGTTCTACATACCTTGTCTTGGACAAGGCAATTCGACGACTTGGGGTCAGTAAAAGTGCCAAAATCTCTACTGACTCCCTGCCAAAGACTGCAGTACGTAGTGGCAGTCCTGCGCACAAAGGATTGTGCCTTCCTGTCACAGAACAGAGCAGAAAACTGAATTGCCCAAGCACAGTTGGTGTAAAGGAGTCACTTTGTCTGTGCAAGAACAATGTTACTTCTCTTGGGTCTAATGGCTGCGGCCATTTTGACTGTGCCAGTGGCCCGCCTTCATATGAGAATCCCTCAGTGTGGGATCAGCTGAAAGACTAGTTGCACCTAGTTTTAAAAAGAAAAGCTCATCTCAGTCCTTACCAGACAAAGAAGTCATGGACCGAGGTGAAGACCAGGTTACATATAAATGTCCTGGAGACAAGAACTGCACTGTACGGTCTCCTGGCATTTCAGGAGCATCTGTGCCCCTTTGTTAATCCAGATGGACAATGCCAGTGTGATGAATTACATCAAAAAACAAAGGGGGAATGCATTCCTAGCCTTTAGGCAGGGAAGCAGTGAGAGTGTGGTACTGGGCTCTGTCCCACAGCCTACAGTTGCCAGCTGTGCATCTCCCAGGTCTCCAAAATATGTTGGCAGACAGGCTAAGCAGGTCATAGTCCAGGATTCACGAGTGGGAACCACTGACATCAGTGGTAGACGACGACTTCTCAAGACGGGGTCACAGTTGCATCTTTTTGCGTCTCCACACAGTGCAGATCTGCCACATTTTTTTGCCCGCTTGCTCCAGGGCCTGGAGTTTTCTGGCAAAATGAGTTCTTCCTCTCTTGGAAACGGAAGTTCCTATTCGCATTTCCTCTATTACAAAGGGTATTGCTCAAGCTGTGGATGGAGAGTGCCACTCTAATCCTCATTGCTCCATTCTAGCCTTGCCAGATATAGTTTCTGCTTCTTCAATGGATGTCAGTGTAGCCTCCTGTGCTCCTGTCTCTGTGTCGGGTCTGCTGTCACAGGACAAGGGTTCTTGGTCCATCTGGACCTAAAGTCCCCATGTCTGCATGCATGGCTCCTGAAGACATAGTCATTACATGGTTTAGGGTATCCCCTAAGGTTGCTGATGTTCTGACTGTTGCTAGAAAGACTTTTACAAGACATACTTGTTCCTTGAAATAGAACCTGCTCACTTTGTGGGCTGCTTCCAGAAATTTGGAATCATTACATGCCCTGTAAATACTGTGTTGGAATATTTGCTGTCTTTGTCAGACTCTGGCCTACAGTATACCTCACCTAAGGTGCATCTGGCCACTAGATCAGCTTTCCATGCCCCTGTTGGTGGGTGTTCAGTTAACCAGTTTGAGGTTTCCCATACTTTTCTGAGAGGTATTCTTCATATGAAACCTTCTGTCTGCAATCCAGTCCTGTTTTGGGACTTGAATTTTGTGCTTGATAAATTGATGATACTTTTCTTGAGCCAGCCACAAGTTGTTGCTTACGTTTCCTATCATGAAAAATATTATTTCTAGGGACGTGGATATGTTGTTCAATCCACACTTCTTGCCGCTTTAAGATGTGCGGAAAGTCTTCAGTTGGCTCTCCCACCACCCAGGTGGTAAAACCTCAACTACACCCCATGACGCCAGATCTTCCTTACCGCTTGGAAGCTCAGGTTCCCTCCTTAGCACTCTTGCGTCTCTAGGCCTGGATCCTAAACCTTCAGTTTTACCAAAAATTGTCTTGAAGTTTATGCGACTTCAGTCTTCACTTTCCCTCGTGGCTACAATGGACTCTAAATCCACTCCTGGCTTCCATCGGTGTCCTTGCAGGCAGAAGATGTCTCGAACTGACCAGCACACCATGTGCGTCTACTGCCTTGGTCTTAGCCACGATCCGCAGGCTTGCAATCTGTGCAAGTCCTTTTCGTCATCTGTTCTCTAAGACCGCGCTGCCTGACTCCATCTGGGGCGACCAGAGAAACTGTTTCCACTGGTGAAGTCGAAGGAGGCCCGTTAGGTGGTGTCTGCAGTGGTGGGCTTAATGGAGCAGCTGGATCAGTTAAATCGCTCTCGAAGAGGAGGAGGCCCAGGCCGTGGCTTCATCATCCTCTGCGTTTATCCTGCTCCCCTTGGGCTCCTCCTACACTGCTTCCTTTCGGGAACTTTGCCAGTCCTTCTCCACCAAGGGAGAGGGGCCTTTAGGGACTCACTTCTCTTGGTTGAAGAAAAAAGACCCGAAAGGTAAGTCCCACCGTCGACGTTCGTGGGAGCAGGAGAGATCTTGCTCCCAGGACCGTCCCCTATCGACTTCGGTTGAGGTTGCAGCCAAGGCCGCTGGCTTCTTGGTGTCCCTGTCAGGCCAGCCAACCGAGACACCCGTCAGTGTGGTCGAGATCTTCCTCGACCTGTTAAACGGGCTGTCTACTGGACAGGCCAACAGCCCTCCTTCAACGGTTCCTCCAGTGCCTACCGAGGACTTGCCTCGTCATCCCGAGCCGAAGTCCGCGGTCAAGGACCCCAAACCGGAGGATGCGCAGGTCTCCCCCACCCCTTCTTCGACCCACCGTCGGCAACCCTGACAGTCTCGGTCCTCTTTCGTGTCAGTAAGTCCTGCCGACGTCGGTGGTCTCTGTCCCGACATCACAGAAAGCGGCGTCGCTGCTCATCCTCATCATCCTCCTGGGAGGAGAGACTCCAGCGCAAGTTGAACCGGCGCTATGAGGATATGATGTGGCAGCAGCTTTTATTGGCCAGCAATAAAGTGGCTGTCACCCGAGCGGCTGAAGCGATCTCCTGCCTTCGGTTCCTTGGTCGAGGAGCCGACTCAGACGCTGATTGCTTGGCCAAAACTGGCTGCTCCACCCATTGTGGTGGAACCACCGCCTCTTCAGCTGCCCCAGCCAAGGATTCTCTGTCAGGACAGGGCTTGCCCCACAGGTTGTCTGTCACCCTCACCCCCGATCAGCCTCAGCGAGTGGAGGGTGGCTCAGGCGGTCGGCAGCTGCTTGCGGACTTCGGAGTCCGAAGACTCCTCTCCGTATTCCAGGCCCCTTGACCTGGAATCCTCCATGGGTCTGTCAGTGGACGAGAGCCCATCCTCGTTCCTCAGTATTCTTCGGCTCATCTCAGAATCTACCGGGATGCAGCTCGAACCCGTGCAGAAACTGCCAAATATCCCCTCATGGAGATTTTGGACCGAGGGGATTCCCCCTACGGAGGCCTTTCCTGTGGCTGAGGCCATTGTTGGTCCGGCCTTGGAGTTGTGGCAGTGGCCTGTGTCCTGGCCTGCGCCTTTGGCCAGGATGGCCCGTAGGTATGCAGTCCCGACCTATTCCCTCACTGTTTTTTTGGAGCACCCCTCTGCTGAAGGGTTGGTGACCGATAGCATTTTCCGGCGCTTTTGAAACGCCAGGGACGTAGAGAAGCCCCTGGACAAGGAGTCCGAAAAGCTGGACTACTCCGGGCAGAAAGTTTATGCTGCCGCCTCCCTAGGCCTTCGACAGGCTAGCTCGGCTCTACTGATGGCACACTTTTCACACGCCCTTTTGGGCTCCCTGGATGAGGTGCTTCCTCATCTCCTGGATGACCTTCAAATGACAGTCAAGCAGGTGCGGGATCAGGGAAGGGCGGTGGCCAAGCAACAGCTCCAGACTGCTCTGGACATTGGAGACTCTAGTGCCTGGTCAGTAGCGGCCGCAGTAGCCATGCGCCACAAAGCTTGGCTGTGGATCTTGACCTTCACGACAGATAACCCAGCACAAGCTGGCAGTCATCCCCTTCTTGGGCACCGACTTGTTAAGGCCCGGGGTGGAGGGCCACCTCCAGCGGATCGAGAAGTCCAATGCCACCTTGGACTTGGTCATGTCTGCCCAGAAGGACAAAGGCCGCCAGCAACAGCATAAGCCCTTTCGCCCTTACGCTCCTGCAGCACGACCGTCCCAGCAGCACCAGCAGCAGGGCCAGCAGGCTCACACTTGGCGCCCCAGGGCCAAGCCTGGTGCTTCCTCTAACAGGAAGCCTGGAGGGAAGGATCCAGGCGGCTCCTCAGCCGGCCCTTCCTCCAAGCCTGCCCAGTGACGGGTTGAGGGGTGCCGCCTGCAACCTCGTCACTCCTCCCCTGGGTCCCCCCATGGGGGCTGGCTCAGCCACTTCCTTTCCGCCTGGTCCGCTATAACCACAGACCATTGGGTGTTGGAAATGGTCGGCAGGGGTCTGCCTCTGGAATTCAAGCAGACCCCTCCCTTCCGAGCCAGCCCCCTTCGAGGGGGGGGGCTGCGGGTTTCACAGCCCCTCTGTTGGCTCGTCGAGCCAACATAGCTCTGCTCCTCCAAAGCGGGGTGGTCAGCAAGATAGCGGATCCTCCTCCATGCCCAGGGTTTGTGTCCAGGTACTTCCCGGTGCCAAAACGGACGGGGGGGGGGCTGGCGCCCCATTCTCGACCTGCACGACCTGAACAAGTTCCTAAGGCCGTGCACCTTCAGGATGGTCACTCTGGCTCAGATCATACCATCCCTGGAACTAGGCATGTGGTTTTGTTCTCTGGCTCTCCAGGATGCGTTCTTTCACATCCCAGTCCGTCCATCTCATCGGCGATTCCGCCACTTCAGAGCAGAAGGATCCCTTTACGAGTTCCAGGCCATGCTCTTCGGCCTCTCTCCAGCTCCCAGGGTCTTCACCAAATGCATGGCAGTGGTAACAGCATTTCTGCAGCACTGAGGGGTCCGAGTGTACCCTTACCTGGACAACTGGCTGATAGCAGCCCCCTCCAGGTTGGAGGTTGAGCGGTCCAGAGATCTGGCCTTCCAGGTCTGCTCCCAACTTGGCCTTCTGATCAACGAGGACAAATCGGAACTCGTGCCATCGCAGGTGATTCCATTCATCGGGGCAGAGCTCGGCTCCCGGCAGACAGGGTGGAGGTCCTTTCCTCCTTTGCCCAGTCATTTCGGGTTGGGCAGTTGCGCCCTGCCTGGGACTTCCTGCGCCTTCTGGGTCTCATGGCGGCCTCCACCAGCGTGGTCCGTTGGGCCCACTGCCATATACGCCCTCTGCAGTGGGGGCTGGCCCGCCAGTGGTCTCAGCACACCGGTGCTCTAGACCAGCCAATAACCGTGACCCAGAAGATGTGGGACGGCCTGCAATGGTGGCTCGTCCCAGTTCATCTGCAGGAGGGTATCCCGTTTGTCCGCCCCGAGCAGACGGTCATCCTTATGACTGACGCTGCCCTGATGGGTTGGGTGCCCATCTAGGGGAGCTCAGGTCCCACGGCTTCTGGTCCCCTCAGGAGCCCCGATGCCACATCAACCTGCTAGAGCTTCAAGTGGTACAGTTAGCCCTCACCATCTTCGCTCCGTTTTTACGAGGTCAAGTGGTTCAGGTCCAGATGGACAACACCACGACCATGTACTATGTCAACCGTCGGGGCAGGACGCACTCCTTGCTGCTGTGCAAGGAAGCTCTTTGCATTTGGTCTGTCGTGATCAGCCTGGAGGCGGATCTCCTAGCTACCCATGTGGCAGGAGCCTCGAACAGTCTGGCTGATGCCCTCAGCTGGATGGGTGATGCATCTCACAAGTGGTCTCTCCTGCCGGAGGTAGTTCAAGACCTGTTCTCCCATTGGGGCACCCCTCAGGTGGACCCGTTCGCCTCTAGGGAGAGTGTGAAGCTGAGGCTGTTTCATGCCTGCCCCCCTCAGCGGGGCTCGCTGCAGGGGATGCCTTCTCAAGGGTTAGACCTCGGGCCTCTTCTACACCTTCCATCCATTTCCCTTGATCCACAGAGTGCTTCTCAAGGTGAAGAGGGACAAGGCGCAGGTGATTCTGGTAGCCCCAGACTGGCCTCTCCAGTTCTGGTATCCAGATCTCCTCAGCCTCTGCTCCAGGCTCCCGAGGCGGCTTCCAGACCGCCCAGACCCGATCTCAGTCAGCGAGGGGAGACGTTCCATCCGGACCTTCAATCCCTGCACCTGATGGCCTGGTTCCTGAGCAACTAGAGTTCCAGGCCTTGGGTCTTTCTGATGAGGTACTTAATGTCGTTGAGGCATCCCGTAAGGAGTCGACCAGAAAATGTTATGCCTTTAAATGGAAGAGATTCTCCATTTGGTGTAAGGGAAGGGGTTGGACCCTTCATCCTGCCCGTTGGCTAACATTTTGGAATACCTGTGGTCCCTTTCTCAGCTAGGGCTTTGTCGGCGACCCTTAAGGTGCACCTGGCAGCCATCTCTGCTTACTGGGCGTGGGCCAGCAAGCAGTCTGTGTCGTAGAAGGTGGTCTGGTGTTTTTTCAAAGGCTTAGATCACATATCCCCTCCAGTGCGAGAACCTCTGCCTCCGTGGGAGCTACTGCTGATATTGGCCAAGCTCATGGATAAGCCATTCGAACCGATGCACAGGTGCGATATCTCCCACCTATCGTGGAAGACTGCTTTCTTGGTGGCTATAACGTCAGCCAAAAGGATGGGAGAGCTCCAGGCATTTTCCATAGAGTCTCCGTATCTGGTCTTCCACAGGGACAAGGTTGTTCTTCGCCCCCACCCGAAATTCCTTCCGAAGGTTGTGTCAGAGTTTCACCTGAATCAGGTGCTGACTCTGGCGGTGTTCTACCCCAGTCACACCTCGGAGGCTGAAATATAGGCTCCATACTCTGGACCCTAGAAGAGCGGTCGCTTATTATAAGGAGCGGACGGCTGAAGTTCAGGGAGAGGTTCGCCAGTTGTTTGTCACCTACGCTGAAGCCGCACCTGGCAGACCTGCAGCCAAGTGAATGATAAGCAGGTGGGTCACCTCCTGCATAGATCTCTGCTATAGGTTGGCAGGCATGGAGCCACCCAGAGGGATAAGAGCTCATTCAACCCGCCATACTGCTGTTTCTAGGGACGTCCCTATCCAGGAAATCTGCAGGGCTGCTACCTGGAAGTCAGCACACGCCTTTATTTCACATTACCACATTGACCTAGAATCACGCCGGGATGCTGGTTTTGGGACCTTGGTTCTCCAGTCCTTATTCCCCAAGTAAGTATAAGGGGGTGCACACCTTATCTCCCTCCTCCTGGAGAACTGCTAGGAGTCTGCCGAGAAGTGTGGATTGAACAATATATCCATATCCCTAGAAATACAGGTTATTCACCTGTAACGGGAGTTCTAGGAGTGGTATGTGTTGTTCATCCACACTACCCACCTGTCCTCCCTGGCTTCGACATGCAACCTGGCTTCCAGCGGGCTAGATCTGGCGTCATGGGGCGGGGCCGTTGGGTTTTACCACCCGGGTAGGTAGGAGGAACCAGCTTGAAGACTTTCCAGCACATCTTAAAGCACCATGGTACCTGACAAGAAGTGTGGATGAACAACGTATACCACTCCTGTTACAGGTGAGTAACCTGTATTTTTTAAGTTGCAATTACTTCCACTTGAAGGATTTCAGAGCTTCAGGCTCTAACGTGTGAGCCTCCTTCTTTGACTTTCCACAAAGACACTTTCTCTCTGCATACGAATCCTAAATTTCTACCTAAGATGGTATCTGAATTTACATTGAGTCAAACGGTACACCTTCCTGTTTATTACTCTGATCATGCCAATCAGGGTGAGGCATTGCTTCATAGTTTAGATGTACATAGAATACTCAGATGCCATGTCAGTAGCACCAAGGACTGCAGAGTGTCTTGTCAGGTTTCTGTTTCATTTGCCCCTGGGAAAGAGGGCACCCTTGTGTCTAAACAGTGCCTGTTCAAATGGCTGGCACATGTATGTTCTGTTATAAAAAGTATGGTTAAGGAACTTCCTGATGTGGTTCTTGGTCATGCCACAAGGGGTATGACTGCTTTTGTTGCTTGTTTCTGAAATGTTTCTGTAGTTGACATTTGTGCTGCAGCCACATGGAGCACTGTGCACACTTTCACTAAACATTACAATCTGGACATCGTCTCTCATAGACGTTCTAGATTTGGACTTGCTCTGCTGCCCTGAATATATATCTGACTGTACCTTCCTCCCAGTTTTATTTGGGATTCGTTCCAAAGGTGTGTCCTTATGGAGGAAATATCCTTGAAAAAGAACAGTTACGTGTTTAATGTAACAGTAGGTCTTTGAGAGAATCACCTCCATTAGGCCATGGTGTCCCTCCACTTTCTGCGTCAGTGAGGGTTACATCAGAGCTTGTGCCTAAACCTCCTCCATGTATCCTGTATCCAGTCCCATGCCTCTCATATGCCTATTGCTGGTCTTATCACGTGGTTCCCCACAGTTGGAGGTCCTCAGAGTCTAATCTCCAGCGGTGAACTGAGGAGTGATGGGGCCGTCAATGTTTATATAGATATAGACGTGAGACGTCATCATGGGTGGCCTCCGGCTAGCAAATGCTTCCTGTGGTCCTAGCACTGAAGGCTATAGTTCCAAAGGTGTGGCCTAATGGAAGAGATTCTCTCAATGATCTAATGTTACGTTATGTACATAACTCTTCTTTTGCAGTAAACCAGCTACAAGAAAGGCATACTTCTCAGAGTGGAAAAGATTCTCAAACTGGTGTACCCCCCAGAAAGATAATCCCCATCCACGCAGGGCTGTTTACAGTTCTGGAGTATATGGCACACTTGCAGACCTTAAACTGATGCCCACAGCTGTGAAAGTGCACCTGGCAGCAGTCTTAATTTACACATCAACAGCCAAGGATAAGTCTTTAACCGCACAACCTATTTTCGAAAGGTTATTTGAAGGCCTCAACCAGTCCTCCGGAGAGAACCAGCCCACTCACGTGACTTGAACATTTGCCTTGCTTAGCTGATGTAGTCTCTCTCTCTGAGCCTATGGTTGCACTACATTTGAAACATGTCAGCTGGAAAACAGTTTTCCTAGTAGCCATGACATTTGTCAGGAGGGTAAACGAACTGCAAGCCTTTTGCACAGAGCTAAGCTACATAGTATTCCAAAGAGACAAGGTAGTCCTAAGAACAAATAGGAAATTCCTACCTAAAGTGGTTTCAGAATTGCACCTTAACCACTCATTGAGCCTTCTTTTGCTCTTTCCAGAGCACTCCAGTTCAAGCAAACAAAAGCTATACTGCCTTAATGTAAACAAATCTGGTCAGAGCCAACACAGCTGCTATACTGCTTTGAAATTATGCCGATCTGCGGGAATGCTTATTCATTATTAATTGGGCATATTTTTCCGTAGGTAAACAAAACAATGTGCCAGGTAGTATCCCGTTTGCTGTACTTTACAAAGCAAACCCTAGTTAAAATGGAGCGCTGTAACCTATTTAATTTGTTTTACTGAAAGTTGAAGCCATGACTCTGTGCATGCCCAGAGTCACGGCTTCAACTTTCAGTGAAAAATTAAATATGTTAGAATGCGCCTTTTAAATCGGGATTTGCTTTGTAAAGTGCCACTACCAGAATACTACCTGGCACACTGTTTTGTTTACCTACAGAAAAATATGCCCAACTCATCGTGAACAAGCGATCTTCTTCGAGGTACAGCTCTTGCAGCAGGTTACACCATTAGGACTGAAGCCGGCCGGCGTCAGGACACCACGGAAAATTTTCTAGCTAGCGGTCTCAGCGGGATCCATTCCCGACGCCGGTCCCGCCCAGAATCCCTCAGTTCTTCCTCCTACATCGACTTGCATGTCTCGACCTCTGGTTAGTACTAGCGTGCGACATCCAGGAAATCCCTTCCAAATCGGAAACTTTGGAAGAAATTCTTCAAGAGTACTTTTCTTCATCTGATGTCCTCCCCAGCTTCAGTGGAGGGCCATCCTTCTAAGTGTGCTTCTGGGAAGCAGATCCCATTTAAAGACCCCCATTCGGCCTGCGTTCGGTGCCTGGGCACGGACCATGACACCCAAGCTTGCTCCTTCTGCCAGGGCTTTAATAGCCGGACCAGAATCCGCTGACAGAAGGCTCTCCAGGCTTTCCTCCTAGAAGAAAAGCTCAAGTCCATGGAACCTTCCTCCAGGGGGGGAACCTTCGGGAAAGTCCCACAGGCACCACGAGAAACATCGGGAGAAGGTGAGACCTAGATCCCCCTCCAGGGCCTCGGACTCCCACAGCTCCGGCTCCAGGTCGGACCACTCTCCGTCGAGGGCCCACTCTCAGCCTCCCCCGGTAGTGGTCAAATCTGCCAGCGGCTCTTTGACTCAGCGGCCTGCCAAGACCTCCAGGCCCTCCTCTTCTGCTAAGGCCTCTTCCAGGTCAGGGGAGCATCACAAGTCTTCGTCCCGGCACTTGGCCTCCGAAGTCCAGTCTTTCTCCTTGCCTCCGCCTCCTCAACACAAGACCAAGGAGCTGACCTCCCTTAAGTGGACGTCGGACACGACGTCGGCAAAGATCCACAAGCACTCCCGTGAGCCGGCGGCAGTTCACCTGTCGCCGGTCAAGCATTCTCCCCCCAGGACGCTGGCCGGGGGACCGGCGCCTGCTGCCGCAGACAGAAGAGCCACACCGCCACCTACCGACGTTGGTCAGGAGGCGTTATCGGAGGAGGATTCCACTCAGCCCGAAGACCAGGCGGGTGACTCCGGACCCGTCGAGCTCCCACGGGAACCTTCCCCAGAACTGGAGACCCCCGGGGAGCAGACGCCCGGCCCCGACGACAGACCACCGGCGCCTGGCCCGTGGGGACTCAACTTGGCAGAGGTGAAGGAGCTCTTCACTTTCTGGTGGGACACCATCAAAAAGGATGTGGTCACCACGCACCCTCCTCCCGCACCCGCAGCATCACCGACACCTGCGCCCCCTCCTTCGCCCAAAGAGGCAGCAGGCCAAGCACCTTCCCCCCGCAGGAGCCAGTAACACCTCCTAGGGGCAGATCTACAGAGAAGAGAAGGGCTACGTCTAGATCTTCTTCAGGGTCACCCAGCCCCAAGTGACCCAGAAGACGCCGGTATTCGCCGTCGACTGAGGACTCCAGATCTGACATCTCTGAATGCTCCCGGTCTCCTTCACCGATCAGCATCCCTTCTCCGGACCCACGCGACCGCCTAGGTCTCCTCCGGATGACCCCTCGTTCTCTGAGATAATGAGACACATCCAAGAGAACATGGGATGGGATGCAGAAGAACTAGACCCCAAGAATTACGCCCGCCTGCTACCCCCGCAAAAGGATCCTAAGCCTATGGTAGTACCACCCTTGGTAGACACCTTCGTGGACGTCACCAAGGCAGTGTGGAGGCATCCACATTCGACTCCGGCTATGCCGAAGAAGGCTGACCGCCTGTACAAGGCCCCTAGGGAGGACCAGTACCTGGCTAATCATCCTCTGGCCAACTCCCTGGTCATCACAGCCTCTCATGACCGGTCTCAGAAACCGCAACATCTGAGCACGCAACCACCGGATCCAGAGTCCAAGCAGCTGGACGTGCTGGGTAGGCGCACTTACGCGGCCGCGACTTGCACCATCAGATCCCTGAATTACCTGAGCCACATGGTTCAGTTTCAGAATGCGCTGTGGGAACAGGGGCAGGATCTGGTAGAGAAATTGCCAGACGGTGGCCTAAAGGAGGAACTTCTTCAGCTCCTCCGCACGGGTTCAGATGTGGGGACCCAGGTGCTCCAAGCCACGTACGACTCTGCGGATTCTTTGGCCAGAGCGGCAGCCTCAGCATATGTCTCCGGAGACGCTCATGGCACTGTGTCTCCGGGTTTACCCCGGACGTCCAGAAAAACATTTTGGATGCCCCCTTTCATGGCGAAGTCTTGTTTGGTGAAGCATCGGAGAAGGTCATCACCAAATTACAGGAAGCCGGAAAGGCCGTTAGATCTGTCCAGGCCATGTACAGATCTAGACTCAGTTCCTTTCGTAGGAACCAGAGTCATTTTTGCAGCCGGACTCAGAGGCAACAACCCCATTCCGGCCAGCATCAGAGGGGCTCCTTTTCCCGGAAAGCCCAGGTCAAAACGTCCTCAGGTAGGGGCCAACATGCTTCCAAGTCGGCCCAGCCTTCAGGACACTATGCTGCCACAGCATGACTCCTTCCCGGCCCCCGCCCCTCCTCAGGACCAACGGGAAACACAGTTCGGGGGTCGCATTGCAGACCACCTGCCAGGGTGGCACTCGATCACTACCGACAGGTGGGTGCTACAACTGGTCGAAAAAGGCCACTTTATAGAATTCCTAGACAAATCCCCACAAGGCCTCCTCTGCTCTCCCATTACTCGGGTCAGCACACCCTGCTCATCAAGCAGGAAGTTCTCACGCTTCTGCAGAAAGAAGCTGTGGAGCACGTTCCAGGGAACCAGATAGGAGCAGGCTACTATTCTCACTTCTTCCTGGTTCTAAAGAAGACAGGGGACCTCCGTCCAATTTTGGATCTCAGCGACCTCAACATATCGGTCGTCTACAAGCGCTTCTGCATGGTGACCCGGGACTAATCCCCATGCTGAAGAAGGACGCTTTCTTGGCATCCCTGGATATGCAGGACGCCTACCTGCACATCCCCATCGCTCAGGCGCTCAGGAGGTTCCTATGCTTCGAGTTTCTTGGTCACCACTACCAGTTCGAGCACTTCCTTTGGGCTGTCATCAGCACCAAGGGTATTCACCAAGTGCATGGCAGTCGTGGCAGCGTCTCTGAGGAGACAGGGTCACTACATGTTCCCACCTGGACGACTGGTTCTCATGGCTCTCCAAGGAGGCATTGCTGGCCATTCAAGCGCACCCAGGCTCTCTTCCAGTCTCTGGGCATCTTAATCAGCTACGAAGTCTCTCCTGGTACTGTCCCAGAAGCTGCAGTTCATAGGCGCAGTTCTGGACACAGTCAAAGGGAAAACCTTCCTTCCCGAAGACAGAGCGGAACGCATACGATCCCTCATAAGGGACATGTCAGCGAAGAAAACCGTCCCGAACAGGATGGTCCTTCGCCTGCTCGGACACATGGCTGCGGCCATTCCAACAGTCCCAATGGCAAGACTCCACATGCGGGTAACCCAGTGGATGTTAAGGGTGCAGTGGGACCAAAGGCGAGACCACCTGCAGCAGCCAATTCGAATCACGAATGCCGTGATTCGGGATAGGCAATGGTGGCTAGATCCAGGGAAACTCTCCGCGGGGGTTCCCTTCGTAGCACCGTCTCAGACTGTGACACTCTCCACAGACACCTCAGGGCTCGGTTGGGGAGCACACCTGGACGGTGTTCGGTCTCAGGGCCTCTGGACAGCCCAGGAGTCTCATCTCCACATCAACATTTTGGAAATGAGGGCAGTCCTTTACGCTCTGCAGGCCTTCCAGTCGGAGATTCCACTGGGTACACTTCTGTTACAAACAGACAATACCGCGGTGATGTATTACCTCAACAAACAAGGAGGCACACACTCCTACCCCTTTTGCAGGGAGGCAATGAGGGTGTGGGAATGGGTAATACGACACGGCGCAAACCTCATTGCAGTTCACATTCCTGGGGTGGACAACACGATTGCAGACGGCCTGAGTCATTCCCAGGCCAGAGTTCATGAGTGGGAACTCCTACAGGAAGTGGCAGAGGATCTGTTCCACAGATGGGGTACTCCAGAATTGGATCTGTTCGCCTCCCCATCCAGCGCAAACTGCCCAATTTTTGCTCGCTAGATCCAGGGCCTGGTGTTTTCTGGCAAGACGCATTGTCCCTCTCCTGGGCGGGCAGATTCCTCTACGCCTTCCCTCCTTTCCCGTTGATCCAGAGAGTCCTTCTCAAACTTCGCAGGGAGCATGAGACGCTTATTTTGATAGCGCCTTTTTGGCCCAGACAAATTTGGTTCCCGCTGCTGAATCAGTTGTCCCGGGAACCTCAGCTTGCTTTACCAATCAGCTCCCACCTGTTGTCTCAGGAGGAGGGTTCACTAGTCCACCCGGACTTACGTTCACTCAACCTGCATGCTTGGCTCCTAGAGACATAGCCATGTTGCGACATGGGGTCTTGCAAGAGGTGGTGGACGTGCTTTCTGCCGCCAGAAAACCAGCGACAGACGCAACATATGCCATGAAATGGCGCAGATTTTGCCTGTGATCTGACTCACGGTTTCTCGCCCTTAGACTGCCCCGAGAAGCTGGTTCTGGAGTACCTGCTTTTACTCTTTCAATCCGGGTTAGCTTACTCCTCGGTCAAAGTGCACCTTTGTGCAATTTCAGCTTATCATTCCCCCATAGGTCAACTCACGGTGGCCCAGCTGGATACTACCCGTGCCTTTTTAAGAGGGGTCCTCCACCTTAGGCTGCCCATCAGGGATCCCGTCCCTCCTTGGGATTTACCCTTTGTCCTGGAGCAGCTTATGCTGCCACCCTTTGAACCTGCCGCAGATTGCGAGGTGCGTTTTCTGTCATGGAAAATGTTGTTTTTGGTTGCCATTACTTCGGCGAGAAGAATCTCCGAATTACATGCTCTTATGTGCAAGGAGCCTTATTTAATTTTTCATCAGGACAGGGTGTCCCTGAGGACGAATCCTAAGTTCCTGCCTAAGGTGGTCTCAGCCCTTGCTCTTAACCAAGACATTGATTTACCAGTGTACTTTCCTAAGTACGCCAGTCGAGGAGAAGCACTGCTTCACACCCTGGATGTTCACAGGTGTCTCAGATACTATTTGACCACAACAAAACAGCACCGTAAAGCGGAGCAGCTGTTCGTTTCATTCGCTGAGAGGATGAAAGGGGCCCCAGTTTCGAAACAAACCCTTTCACGCTGGCTCATTCAGTGTATCTCGTTTTGTTATGACAAGCGTAAGAAACCCTTACCAGGAGTGGTCAAGGGCCATTCCACAAGAGGAGTAGCTACCTCCTTTGCAGCGCTGAAGAACGTGTCTAACGTAGGCCATATGTGCCGCAGCCACCTGGAGTTCGGTGCACACTGTTATCAGGCATTATAGCCTGGATATCGCCTCAAGGCGAAGAGCAGGTTTCGGCCTTGCTGTTCTTCAGGGCCTCCTGTCCTAGGCTCAGGACGGGTCTGGATCTCCGTATTGCCTCCTACCGATGGCTTTTCAAGGCGCCGTTGCTTGGAAATCAGTCCTAATGGTGTAACCTGCTGCAAGAGCTGTACCTCGATGAAGATAGTACAGTTACGTAAGAACTTACCATAACAGTAGATCTTCGAGAATAGCTCTTGCAACAGGTACTTTCCCGCTCACCATTCCCCCCTTGGAGGAAGTAGGTTCCAGCCTAACACTATCCTTAGGATCGGAAAGGTCTGTTCTTAATCTTGGCCATCTGATGGCGGGTCCTCGGTCTCCTCTTCTGATGTCATCGAGCAGCCGGAAGTCTCCGGTGGGAGAACTGGGGATTCTGGCGGGACCGCCTCCTTATGTACTACGTCTGACATTGGGGGCAGGACCGACATCGGAGGCGGTCCCCGCTGAGGACTGCTAGCTAGAAAATTTTCCGTGGGGTCCTGACGCCGGCCGGCTTCATTCCTAATGGTGTAACCTGCTGCAAGAGCTGTTCTCGAAGATCTACTGTTACGGTAAGTTCTTACGTAACTGTACTTTCCTGGCATTGTACTACTAAAATGGAAGTGAGTGCATGGAGGAATCGAAGAAAAAGTAGTGCGGTGGGCCAGCACTGTGTTGAAAGTAGAGGAGGTGGAGAGATGTGGTCCAATTCCACTGTAAGCACTTAGTGGAACGACACTATGTATCCAGTCATGTGCTTCCAGAGTCCCTTCTCTCTCTCCAATCTCACAGCAGTACGTCAGCACGGCTCCACCCATGCAGTCATAAAAAGGGCATTGGGATATTACATAGACTGGACAAGGGATGTCGGGTTTAGTACCACATAGCTATTTGTAACCTACAATAAGGTTAGTAAAGATAAGCCAGTGGCCAGGAAAACTATTTTTCACTGTATAGTCTCCTGTATACACAAGCAACAAAAGGTGTGCAGATATGAAGTCCAAAACCAAATGGGTTCATGGTAAGTGCAAGGGGTTTATTAGAGTACCAAAACTTTCAGGAACAGGACAAGTCCCAGGGCTTCAAGCCTCAGGCAGGCTCTTTTTTTCTTTTCTCCCGTATACAGTTCTGTTATGAGAAAGCTGGGAAACAACCCACAGAGGCCTACAGAAGCACTCCACAAGGGGTACCTCTACCTCAGTGGCAGCTTCAAGGGGGCATCCCCCTTCAGGGTGTTTGTAAAGCACCTATCTGTAAGACAGTGCACACCCTCAAAAAGCATTACTTTCTGGACATACAGTCCAGGAGGGATGCCAGTTGGAACTGCTGTCTCCTAAGGTGCTGCTAGTGAGTCTGCACTTTGTATTAGGCATCATTGATGGATTCCAGTTGTTAGAAAAACACTCACTCTAGTTATGTTGTTGTTCTTTGGGATCCATTAATGAGCCAATACAAACCCTGACCCTGCCTCTCCTTCTAGAACCTGAAAATAGGTTCACGTAAGAACTAGTTCTGGCTTTCTGTATCCTTGAGCATCATTACTTTTTGAAGTTTCATTTTTTTTTAAAAGAGGACAAGAAATAATTTCCAATTGGTAACTGTTGATAATGTTCCTGTTTTTAGAAAACATTTATTCCCCTAAATTATCCAGATTTAAGTGTACGTGGATAACAAGTGATATGAAAAAATCTATTATGCATTTTTTTTAAATGGACAGTTTTCTGTTACAATTCTCTTCATGGAAGCAGTTGGCTGGAATTTTAACTATGTCATGGTTTGTGTGCAGAACTCTTGAGAATGGTTCTTGTAGGTCAACAACTCCTGCTCAGCATTCTGTATACAAACTGTGGCATAGTAAAAAACTGCAAATAATGATTCCATGATGAGAACTGCATAGAATGTTGTCCTTGAAAAGAAAACTGAAAACAGTTTTTCACATTTAGTGGTTATTCAGGACCAATTAAATATGGATTATTTGCAGATATTTAATTTCTATAAAATAAGAACATTACAGTAGTACCTGCTGCCAGTTAACACAGATTTCCTGTCCCCTTTAAACTTGTATTTATTTTATTGGGAATGTTATCTGGTACTGTTTATTGATGTTTTATAAAAATTAGAAGTTTTGAAAAAAAAAAAAAAGTATAGCACCCATGTGTTAGGTTCAGGGGTCACTGCTTCCCTAGCTTTAGAAACTGATATGGCGCTGAGCCAGTAGGTGGATCATGACCACACAGAGTTTGAACAGAGTTCTATATTCCATACTTTGCATAAATTCTATTTTCCGGAGCATCACATTCTGGCGGGATGATGCACTTTGTATTGGCTCATTGATGGATCCCAAAAAGAAACATTACTGCAGTGTTTCTGCCCCCACCCCCTCCGATTTGCACTTTGTTCTGGTTCAGGCACTGATAGAGTGGGGGTTCGATATTTTTAGTGTTTCTGAGACTCGATCATGATCAGTTCTGATCTGGGGTGGACCTGTCTCTTCTTTCACAGGTCCCTCCAATTTAGCTAAGTGAAAGGGGGAGTGGGACCTTCAGCTGGCTCTACCGGTCTACTCTCCCTAATGTGCTCCTTTTAACAGCAGAATCGAAAGTGGATCTGAGGCAAACATTTCCTTTTATCTCTGGGAGTGGGAAAAATTCCTCACAGACAAGTGGGTCCTGGAGAAAATGAGAGGGACTTGCCCTATCTTTGTAAAAAAAAAAAAAAAAAAAAAAAAAATGCCGTTATGTCTTGTCTTACAAAACAGTGGGCACTACCCTTGAAAATCTGGTTTTGTTTCAGGTAAAAGTTGCTAGCTCTAAAAGCAACAGACCATGTTCTGAAGATTTTCTGACCAAAAAAAAAATGGGCAGCGGTGGCTGTTTCTGGACCTCAGAGTTTTAAACAATCATATGAAAAAAGAGATGTTTTAAGATAGTAACTCTAAAGACAATCATTCTGTCTTTGTAAACTGGATTGGTTATGTTCCATGGACCTTAAAGATGCATTCTAACAACAGGAATTAGAACAGTCTAATAAAACGTGTGCATAATCGCCACAAGGTAAATTGTGCCCCAGAACTTAAAAATATTTTTATCAGAGATGCTCTTACTGTGCTGGTTTCAAGCCGCCCAGAATTCCAATGGTAGATCTTTAGTTTCCACTGAAGAGAGCAGTCACCCCAGATGGTGCTCCTAGCTAATTCGACAGCTAAGTTCTAAAGATTTGTTGCTTTTCAAAGTTAAAAGTTTAATTAATATTTATGTGTCACTTCTTGTCCAGGGATGATCTTTACATATGGGTATGTATTCTCCCTGACTAGGGGTCACTGGTACAGCTATAACTTTAAGAAGCTGTACCTTTCTGTACCATTGACAGGTTAGGCAGCTTGAGAGTGAGCTCTCCTCAGCAAAGAAGTATTGTTGTTTTTTTGTCTCTCTCAGGTCAACCCTAACTCATCCAGGCAAATCTCATTTAGATTTAAAACATGCCTGTCTTAAGCAGAGGGGAACCCTGTAAACGGACAAGCCTCCTGGCTCCATAGCAGACTCAGTCCTGGAGATATGGATGGGACCTTGCTACTAAAAATATGTTCAGTATACTGTAAGAGTGCTTTTGCTATAGGTTTTTTGAGGGTGTCTCCCCCCCCCCCCGTGCAGTCTTCCTGATGTCTCGGGTAAATACTTAATATACCTGCCATAGCTCACCCCTCCCAACCCCGTCAAAATGGCTCAAGTTTTGTTTATTGGTGGACTCCCTAAGGTGTATGGTTTTAGACTATTTTTTTAATTTATTTATTTAGTTACAGGAATTTAGGAAATGCATCAGCACTGTAGTGCCTCCGTAGATGGTTTTGCAAGGCAGAGATTGGTATAATTTTGTTTGCTGCATTCTTTCGAGGTTGAGGCGAGAAAGGTGTAGAGATGATTATCATAACCCCAGCTGGGACAGGCAGCCATAGTACCATCTGTTCCTCAGATGTTAGGGTCTGAACCTTTTGCTTGCTTCATGCGGGCCCTACCCGAAGCAGCAGACTCGTTTCAGTGGTGCTGAACCTATAGGTTGCTTCACATAAGGAACAGCACCTGATCTGTAGCATGTTTTGCTCCGGCCCTACGCGAAATGGAGGATTGCACTGGTCTGAAAGTTGCCACTTGGGTGTTATGACAGGATTGGGTAAAGACCCTATCCTATTTGTTAAGCAGAGAGACTTAAAAGCAAGGATCTGTGTATTCCTCTCCTGCCATTTGTCTGTCTCTTGCCTGATTGTGCAATCAAAATTTTCTTGTGGCTCCTAGTAATTGGCCACTCTGATGGTCCCACAAGTTCCCCGTTATCTCCCTTCCTTCACTTGCTGTTTCTATTCTTTCTTTCTCCCCTTGCTTCTCTGTGGTTAAAAAAATATATGTGAATCTTTATGTGAAACTGGGACCCTTTGGTTTGCAAATATATATACTTAGATTGTTGAAATGATTGCAGAAGGCCAAACTATTAAAAAAGGTAACAATCTGAAACACGGGGGTTGACCTCGAGATGTGTTTTGACCTCCACAAGTTTTGTTTATAGAATTAACAGGAGACCAGCTCTGAGGCAGAATGTTCTATTTTGTTGCACCTGTTAAGTCTAGATGTGCTTTTCAGGCTGGCCTCAGGCAAGAAATTGACAAAGTTATGATACATTTTGTGAAAGTCAGGAGATGAAACTTACAAGTAGAGGTGGGCGAAAGTTGCAAAATCCGCTTTTGCAGACCTTTTGTGAAAATGTAGAAATTTTGAGGAATTTTCCAAACTTCCGCCATTGGCGAGATCGGAATCTTCCGAACGTGTTTGGTGGATTTTCGCCCTGTTCTGCAGAATTTTTCGTCTGAACTGCAGAACAACAGTTTTGAGGAATGTTTTTCCCCAGTAGTTTAATGAATTGTTACGCCAATACATGTTATTCCGCAGTTCAGTGATTAGTTCCATGGACTTTTCTTCTCTGCTGTTCAATACAATAATCCGCAATTTATACATTTATTCCATCGTTCTAAGTCAGAATTTCAATGAAAGTTGCTAATTTGATTTCCGTACTTTCGCGGAAATTTCACCGTCGGAAGTCCCACACCTCTACTTATAGGAATAGGATGCAGAGTTTGAACTGCAAGGCAAAAACATCCTGTAAAAACAGAGCAATGTTTTGTTTAGGGAAATGCAGAGAGATTGAGATTCAAATTGAGAGACTCTCAGATGGAGGATGTACTTTATACTGCCTATATGAAGAGCTATCCTGTACATTTGTTTTTATGTTGTTATTACTGATAATCAAGCAAATCAAATCAACTTTATTTTTATAACGCCTTTCAAAACCAAGGTGCTGTACATAAAACCAAATACATAAAGAAAAAATTTAAAACAAAAACATTAAAACAGATCATCCATGACTAGGGAAAGCTAAGCTAAATAAGTTTTTAACTCAATTTTAAATCTACTGACAGTTGGGCATTCTCTCAATCAACGAGGTAGAGAATTCCACAGGGTTGGCGCTGAAAAAGTGAAGGCACGAGATCCAGATGTCTACAGTCGTACCCTGGGAATCTCCAGCAATGCCTCGTTGGTGGAACAGAGAGGACGGAGGGGGCAGTAGGGTACCAGGAGATCTTGCAGGTAACTGGGTCCCTGATCATGTAGGGCTTTAAAGGTTAGCAAGCCAACCTTAAAGGTGATCCATCACCAAACAGGCAGCCAGTGCAGCTCGCGGAGCACAGGCGTAATATGATTGGTTCTAAAAGTCACAGTCAAAAGCCTGGCCGCCGCGTTCTGCACGAGCTGCAGGCGGCGGATATCAACCCCTGGTAGCCCTAGGTAGAGGGAATTGCAGTAATCAAGGCGGGTGGTGACAAAGGCATGGACCAGTGTTGGAAGATCATCCGGAGGAACCAGGTGTTTCACCCGGGCGATATTCCTCGATAGTGAAAAAAGGATTTGACAACAGCTGACACCTGAGATTTTAGGGTCAGACCATCATCAAAAATAACGCCCAGGTTACACACCTGATCCGAGGTAGTGAGCGACAATATCACCAAGTAATAAGCCTGATGGTTGGCCAGCCCCCAAACCTGCCCCTGGACGACCTGGGTCCACTACCAGCGCTTCAGTCTTATCCGGATTCAGTCTCAGCCAGTTGGAACTCATCCAAAATCTGATCTCAGTAAGGCAGTTATTTAGCACGGAGAGTGCATCATCCTGTCTGGGCAAAAAGGACATATACAGCTGAGTATCATCTGCATAGCAGTGAAAACCCAGACTGTATCGCCTGACGATATCTCCCAATGGAAGCATATACACTGCAGACATGGGGGCTAGAATGGAACCCTGCGGTACCCCACAAGGCAGGGGGTGAGCACCAGAGGAATAAATTCCAGTGACAACTCTGAGACCTGCCCGTGAGGTAAGAATGGAACCATTTAAGGACTGTACCAGACAGCCCACAAAAGAGCCGCAGGCGCTCCAACAGCACACCATGGTCTACAGTGTCAAATGCAGCAGAGAGATCAAGAAGGATCAGAATGGTATGTGCCTTTCGATCTCTAGCCATTAGGAGGTCATTCAATACCTGGACAAGAGCAGTCTCCGTGCTATGCTTCTTCCTAAAACCAGAGTGGAGAATATCATAGACATTGTGAGTTGTAAGATGATCATCCAATTGCAACACAACTGCCTTTTCAATAACCTTAGAAACATAGATTTTGATGGCAGATAAGAACCGCTTGGCCAACCCAGTCTGCCCATTTCCCTACCTATTGGATAAGCTGCAGATCCTAGTTAACCAGCAGCCTACTTCTTCCTACCCCAACCCCCTAGAATTGCCTTATGACTGTCCCATGCATGCTTGAATTCCACCACTGTTTTTGACTCCACAACCTCCTCCGGAAGTCCGTTCCATGCATCCACAACCCTCTGTGAAAAAATACTTCCTTAAATTACCTCTGAGCCGCCCCCCTTCTATCTTCAGATTGTGCCCCCTTGTTCTTGCACACCTCTTTTTTTGAAAGATGCTACCCTCTTGGACTTTGATTCCCTTGAGATACTTGAAAGTTTCTGTCATGTCCCCCCTCTCCCTCCTTTCCTCGAGGATATACATATTCAGCTCCTTAAGTCTCTCTTCATATGTCTTACCAACAAATGGCAGGTTAGAGATAGACCGGTAGTTGGCTAGACAATCTGGATCCAAGGAAGGTTTTTTAAGGAGTGGTCAAACGACGCCTCCTTGAGGGGGTCAGGAAAGACCCCCCCCTCTCCAAAGACTTTCAGTGTCAGCAAGGATCGGGCAGATAACATCTACACATCCCACTAAAAGGGGTGTAGGACCCGGATCCAAACTACAACTGGTTGGGCACAATGTTTGGATGATCTTCACAATGTCCGTGAACTCCAGCCGGCGAAAATCTGACCAGACAGACCGAGTGCGTGCCACTTCCTGTCGACCACTGCAGTCCCTAAAGTAATAAAATAATACTTGCAAATTTTATAACTGCTTCTGGTCTGTCTGTGCTTCTTGACGTATTCCTCTCTGACAGGTGGGGTGGGTGTAATTAGCTCATCCAGGTCCTTGTGCATGCACACTATGGTTTTTGGGGACTTAGGTTTTTTGTTTAACATTTTTGGGCATGGCGGTGCACTAGAGCTGAAGATGGTGACCAGCCAAGGTAGAGCGATTGCTGCGCCAGTTGCCAACCATGGGTCTAAAATATGTGTGTACGAGAATGGCTGGGAGTGTAAGGTATTGTATAGACTGGGTGGAGAGGACTTAGGACACAGTGGGTGGGAGAAGGGTTGTTTAAGTCTAACAACTGTGTTGGGCACCAGGTGTTGAAATGGGGATAGGTCAGCGGTTAGGCTCCCAGGGACACCCTTTTTTTTTTTTTTTTAGTGCCCAATATCGGGGTTGGGCACCTGATGCCAGAGTTGGAACGTAGTGGCACAGGGGTTGGGGTCTTGGTGACACATGGTTTATTTTTTAGTAATGACGTTTTAAAGATTTTTACATTAAAGTGCCTTCTGAACCTGACTATAGTGGCCCTACTGTATGATAGAGAGAGAGACATGGGGGGAGGGATGAGAGAGAGAGAGATGGATATATCTATCACTACCAAGCCCGCTACGATTTATAGTACGGTAGGTACTACAGAAGAAAAAGTAACTCACTATAGTAATGTTGTTTCTTCTTAGGAATCCTTCGCTGTGGTTTCACTTTAAGCATCATCTTCTAAGAGCTAGATACAAAGGAGACAGAACCCTATTCTAATAGAATGTAGAATTTAGAATATGTGTTCGAAAAACTTTGCAGCCACTTTCCATTCTGGCAGTTGCCAGATTTGTTTCTGTAGCCAGAGTGAAATGGTTGACTAGTGAATCTTGCTAAAAAGGCTACCAAAAATTCAATGCAAATTTCAATTTAAAAAAAAAGGAACACTAACTAAATTGAAGCCGACATGTAAATGTAGAAATATTAATTATAAAGCAAAACAAAAAAACACAGCTTACAATTGTAGAGAAACTGCACTAGTAATACTCAAACAACATAAGTAAAAGGAACTGATTGAGACCCAATTTTCAGGTTCTCTGGTGGGAAAAACAGATCATAATGAGGGGTCACTGATAATGAACAACCTTACTATGGTGAACAGTTTTTTTCCTAACCTCTGGAATCACTCACTTTTTCACTCTTAAGTAGACTACAGCAGTACCTTGGGAGGCTGGATCCAGAAACTTTGGGGGGGGGGAGGTTCTGCAAGACCGCAGTTCAAAAGTTGGCATCCGTTCTGGACTGTATGTCCAGACAGTAGTACTTTGTGAAGGTGTGCACTGTTTTTCAGGTAGCTGCCTTGCAAATGTTTAATGGATGCCACAGAGGCAGAGGTGTCCCTTGCGGAGTGTGCCTTTAAGCCTCTGGGTGGCATTTTCCCCACTTTTTCATACTAGCACTGAATGCAGGAGACTATCCAGTGAGAGACAGATGTCTTGGATGCTGGTTTACCTTTGCCAGCCTTACCATAGGTAATGAAAAGCTAAGTGTTTTTGGACCTAACATCTATCCGGTCCATATAGACCCTGTCCACACTTGCGTTTTTTGTAATGTTACAAAAACGGCAAACACAGATGGCGTCCACACTGTAGCATGGTAAAACTGTGCTACGAACTGTGCTAGAACCCTGATCAGAGCAGGGTTTTAGCATTGTTTCAGAACAACACGTTTACCGTTTGGGAATTCAGGTAGGCAAGCACGGTGTATGAGTGCAGTGTGGACACTTCGACAACGTGCTCAAACATGGAAATCAAAACGTTTTGAGAAAACATTTTGAAAATGCCTGTCAATGTGGACAGGGCCATAGAGGCCCAGAACTCGTTCCAGGTCAGGGCTGCGCAATCTTTGCTCACCTGGACTGGAGTGTTTTGGGTAGAGCACAGAAAGTGTCACTGACTAGTTCAAATGGAATTGAGACACCACCATAGGTAAGAGTTTCCTGTTGGTTCTAAGGACTGCCTTATCACTGTGGAAGGATTATGTAATTTGGCTCTGTACAGAAGGCTTGTAGTTCATTCACCCTCCAAGCAGAGATCATGGCAATCAGAAACATGGTTTTCCATGCGACATACTTTAGGTCAGTAGTGTCCATGGGCTTTGATGGAGCCTTCATGAGCCTGCAAGGCAGACATGGAGATCCCATGGTGGGAATGGTTCCCTTACTTGTGGGTGCAAATGACTGAGGTCTTTAAAACAAATTGTGAAAATGGGTTGAGAGGCCAGTGACCTTCCCTTGCCTGCTGATATGTAGGCTGCCACAGCTACTGTGTGCGCACTTTTAGTGTTGAAGGCCTTAGGCGCAGAGACTGTAGGTGCACCAAGTATTCCGAAACTGTAGGCAACCCTGCCTCTACTGGGGTTATTCTTCTGGGGGTACACCAGTAAGAAAATCTTTTCCATCTGAAGTAATATGTTTTCCTGGTTGCTGGTTTCCTTGAAACACTTAATTACTTTCAGGACTTTCTCTGAGAGATTTAATCCATAATCCACAGTGTTGTAGCTCCTCAAGAACCGTGCCCTCGGGCATAGTGGTTTGAGGTGCTATCCTGCCCTGAGGTAGGGTCAGCAGATTGTGACTCCATGGCAGGTTTATTGGAGGCTTGCTGGACAGGGTCAGCAGAATTGAAAACCAGGTCTGTCTGGCCCAGTCTGAAGCTATTAAGATCATTGTTGCAGATTCCATCTTGACTTCAGGAGGACTTTCTGGATGAGCGGAAATGGTGGGAAGGCATACAGGAACCTCTCTGTACAGTCCAAGACAGAGCATCCTGTGGCTGGTAGTCTGCAACAGAATTGTGGAAGCTGATTTGTTTTCACAAGAAGCAGACAGGTGTGTTTTGGGAGTGACCCACCTTCTGAACACTGTGGCCAGAACTTGTCTGTTCAAGGCCCATTTGTGGTTTCTCTGACTGATTCTGCGTAAGGATTCTGCCAGGACATTCATTGTCTCTGCCTGGCAAATGCACCGCATGAATGTTCTAAGCAGGGTGCAAAATTTCTATACCTTATGTACCTCAGAGCAGGTACTTTTACCTCTGGACACCTACAACAATTATTGCCTGCCCGCTGGGGTACCTAAGGTAGTTTTCCTTTTTTTTGTTTTGTTTTAATTTTCCTATGTCTGGATTTGTCCTTGTGTACGGGGGGGCGCGGGAGAGACGCTCACATGGTGGTGCTGCCGACCACAAGACGTGACTTGTGATCGGATGACAGGGCCTTGAAGAGTAGCTGGCTGGCAGTATAGCCTAGAGGTTAGAGGAACGAGATGTGAACGAGCTTGGTACATCCAGCAGACCAGACCTGAGTGTGATTCTCACAACCTCCACTTTCATACTGTGTGAATCTGAGCAAGTCACTTAACCGCCCAGTGATCCCAGGTCTCCCCTGAAAAACAGGCACTTGTGCCTAGTGCGTCTTACCCAGTTACCAAAGACTTAAAAAAAAAAAAAGGCAGATGGTGAGCATGGTGTGAATTGCAGGCTGTAAGGCTTTGAAACGGTCCCCTCCTTCGACATGATAAACAGCCTGCTGTTGCAATGGAAAGGGGGATCAGGAGTCTGGTTGCAGCCAGATAGACACCGATGATGAGTATTTTTTTTTTCTTTTCTTTTCTTTATGTTCTTGCACCCCCTTCCTATCATACTGTGTGTAATTGGTAAAGCGTGCCATTCTCGCCTGTTCACTTAGTGAGAAAGGTTATGGTGGTGCACTCACCGAGTGCCTGGCAGTCTTTGTCAGCGAACTTTTCAGAAGCAACACAAATAATTAAAAACAAAAGCTCTTAAGAGCTATCTTTATAGGCAAAAGGAGGTAGTGAGCTGAATGAAAGGGATGGAGTGCGATAGGTGCCGGCCGCCAGCCCTTGAAAGGAGGGCGAGGGAATCTGTTATTAAAACTCTGAGTCTGTGCAGACTGTGCTCATTTGACTGGGGTCTTAAAAAATAATAACTTTGCTGCCTATATAATGCATTTGCAGTAGGCTGTAGCAGAAGGAGAGGAGGGAGGGATTCAGCTTACAAGAGTGAAGTAGATGAAAGAAAAAAGCTATTAGCTGAGCTACCTAAGCCAGCTGAAATATAAACAAAAGAAATAATCAGTCTAAACAGAAAAGCTCTTCTAAGAACTACTGGGGCTGATCTAACTAAGCTAAATGAAATCTAAACTAAAAAAAAAAAAACAAAACGAAACATCTAAAGAAAGAACGCTCTTTTTTTTTTTTTTTTTAGAAAATGAAGTGTGACAGACTTGTCTCGACGTTTACTTATTGCAGCAAATGCTTCAATTTAGAGCTGGTACTGGGTAAATAATCTACAAAACTAACTGCAAGCATGACCAGAAAATTATTTTTGTAAAAGCCCATTTGAGGGCAAGGGTAGGGGTTAGCTAGAAGTTTAATCATTTTAAGGATAAAACATTTTAAAGCTCTTTTAAGAGTTGGGGGGGGGGGGCGTAAAGCAGTTGTCCTTTTAAGGGCTTGGGGCTGACAGCATGCCTAAGAACAGGGACCAAATCAACCACAGACACAACCGCGTTTAATAAAATGTATTTATTAACAAATTTAACATACAGATACCTTGTTGATAAAATAGGAATATTAAATTAAAAAATATAGTGTGGCATGTAAATAACTATAAGGGCACATATTTATAAAACATACATGCCCATGTGGGCAGGTGATATTTTTAATGGATTTCATGCCCTGGTTCTAAGATGTATGCCGGGTCCCATATCCCATTTGCATGTGTACAAAGTTTTGGGGATCTTGTCCTTCCCTGCTTGTTTATGTAACACATTGTTGTGATGGTGCCTTTTCTGATTTGGACAGACTGACCTTGTAGCTGGGAGGAGAAAGACTGCATTGCTAGCACCACTGCCCTGAGTTTGAGGAGGTTGATGTGTTCCATGTGTGGGCTCCTTGTGTCACTCACTGTGAAGTCCTTTGGTTAGGTGCCGAACCCCAGGAGTGAGGCATCTGTAGTAAGGATACTTGGGCCCAGCTGCATTTTTTGAGGGATGGCTAGTATGGCGGCCAAGATTCTCATGGATGATGAGCAAACAGCATCATCTCTGACAAAACTTTTTGTCTTGAGAGAGGATCACAAATTTAGAAGTCAGTAGACATCTGGGAACAAGCGACCACTGCACAGTGTGCTTCACAGTAAACACAACCATGGAGACGAGCCATACAAAGACAAAGATACTGGACTTTAGAAGGGCTGACTTTGGCATAATGGGTGAATACCTGAGGAATGCATTAGCAAATGGCCAGAAAGGAGGGGTGGAAGAATAATGGAGAAAAATCAAAACTGCCATCATGGAGGGCAACAAGCCTTTGTGTGAAACAAATAAACAAAGCGGAATAAAAAACCACTATGGTTCTCAAAAGAGGTGTCAGGGAAGGTTAAGGAGAAAAAGGCTGCATTCAAAAAGTATAAGGAATCACAGACTGAGCATGACAGGGAACTGTAATTAAAGCAGAAAGAAGTAGGGAAGGCAGTCAGAAAAGCAAAGGCCCAAACCGAGGAAAAGATAGCCAACTCAGTTAAGAAGGGGGATAAAACCTTTTATAGGTACATTAGGGAGCATAGAAAGGTTAAGGGAGGGATTGTGAAGATTAATAAAGGAGAGAGGAGGTGGGCAGAGGGAGACAGTGGAAAGGCAGAGATACTGAATGAATACTTTTGCTCAGTATTCACAAAAGAAGAAGAGGAGGAGTTACCTAAACCAAACAGTAGAAGCACTCTGGATAGTGGGGTTGGCGCCAGTCCATTTACAGAAGAAAGAGTACTGAAAGAACTCCTAAAACTCAAGGTGGACAAAGCAATGGGGCCTGACTAGATTCACCCTAGAATCCTAATAGAGCTAAGGGAGGACCTAGTGACACCACTAACCACACTTTTTAACAAATCATAGGAAGATGGGGTGGTACCTGAGGACTGGAGGAGGGCAGATGTGATTCCCCTTCACAAAAGTGGGAGCAAGGCAGAAGCAGGAAACTACAGACTTGTTAGTTTGACCTCAGTGGTGGGGAAAATTATGGAATCACTTCTGAAAGAAAGAATTGTTGAGTACCTAGAGGCCAGTGGGGCACAGGACCTAAAGCAGCATGGATTCACAGCAGCAAGGTCATGTCAGACTAGTCTAATCGATTTCTTTGACTGGGTGATCAAAGTAATAGACCAGGGAGGGGCTGTGGATATGGCCTACCTAGACTTTATAGCAAAGCATTTGACACAGTCCCGCACAAAAGATTAATAATCAAGTTAGCCAGCCTGGGAAGCAAACTGGCTGCACAGCAGGACACAGAAGGTAATAGTGAATGGAACACCTTCTGAAGAAAGGGGGGTTACTAGTGGAGTACCTCAGGGCTCAGTACTGGGTCCAGTCCTCTTTAACGTCTTTATAGGTGACATTGCAGAGGGTCTGGAAGGAAAGGTGTGCCTCTTTGCAGATGACACAAAGATCTGTAACAGAATTGATACACAAGGGAGGGTAGAAAGGGTGAGAAGGGACTTGGCAAGGTTGGAGGAATGGTCAGACATATGGCACGGTTCTTGAGGAGCTACAACATTCAATGCAAAGAAGTGCAAAGTAATGCACCTGGGAAATAAAAATCCAGGAGAAGAGTACATAATAGCAGGGGAGGTACTAACGACAACAATAATGGAAAGGGATCTGGGTGAAGTGATATCAGATGACCTAAAGATGGGTAAGCAATGTGAGAAGTCAGTAAGGAGAGCCAGGGGGATACTGGGATGCATAGGGAGGGGCATCACAAGTAGAAAAAGGAAAGTGGTTATCCCTCTATACAGACAGTTGGTGAGACCCCATCTGGAGTACTGCGTGCAGTTTTGGAGACCTCATCTACGCAAGGACATAGATAGGATGGAAGCAGTCCTGAGGAGGGCAACTAAAATGGTGCAGGGTCTACATCAGAAACCATATGAAGAGAGACTGAGAGAGCTTAATATGTATACCCTTGATGAAAGGAGGGACGGGGGACATGATAGAAACTTTTAAGTACCTCAAGGAAATTAACAAAGTCCAGGAGGGTAGCATCTTTCAGAAAAAGAGATGTGTAAGAACAAGGGCACAATTTAAAGTTAGAGAGGCGGCTCAGGGTAATGTGAGCAAATTCTTTTCACGGAGAGTGGTGGGCGCATGGAACCGCCTTCCTGGAGAGGTTGTAGGGTCTAAAACAGTGGAGAATTCAAACATGCATGGGACAGACATAAGGCAGTTATAGTGGGGGGTTGCAGGAAGTAGGCTGTTGGTTAACTAGAATCTGCAGCTTCTCCAATAGGTAGGGAAATGGGCAGACTGGGTGGGCCAAGTGGTTCCTATCTGCCGTCAAAGTCTGTGTTTCTATGACCTCACTTTTAATTGGTAGCTATTTGGAATAGTAGTACTATACAGTACTGAGAGGAGTGGGAAGGGGGCCGGGGGGGGCTTTGCCTCTGAAACAAAATAATCTGTTGTGTGTGTGTCGGGGGGGGCACACAGCCCCCCAGTCATCTCTATTTCAGTCATGGCTTGAGACTGGTACACGGTTGACTGTTGCCTAGCAGCAGTCGGGTCTCTCATGTTGTAATCTCATCTGCCATCTTTGTCCCTCAAAAACTGCAGCCGCTTCGGTACTTGTTGATGATTGCAGAAGGAAGAGAATGCCCTCTCTGAGGTTGCTTTCTTCCTTCCACAACTCTAGTGACTTGACCAGTGCTTTTGTCACTGACACTAGCTTTGAGAGTGGATACCATCTTTGAGACCAGTTGTCTTTTACAGGACACCTGAACAAACAACTGCGAACTCCAAATGTGGCTTCATAGTAAAGTAAAGGAAAGGCTGCTATTTACAGTTATGCTAAAACTGCATTTTAATTTTATATAATTAACATAAATGCAGTTTTGTAGCATTTGAAAAATGTAAATAGCAGCTCTCTCCTTTAAAAGCTCCCACCCTGTCTGCTCCCTAAAATGGCCGCCAAATATGCTACGTGATGAGCTCATAGGAATGAGAGCATCTGTACATGGCTCTTTTAAAGTGCTAACACATTCACATTTTATCTGCCCTTTGCTATTTTAGCTACACAAAAATTATCAAAATCATGATTTTAATATATGTATTATAAACAAACATGTTAAGCTGTGATCTGTGTCATTTACATTGCTTAAACACTGCTGAAACCCTTGTTTAAAAACAGCTCCGTCGGCCAAACAGCATGTTTGTATTCACATACCTGGTGGTCTAATGGCTGATGTCGATGGCAGTGGTCCAGTCCAAATGAAATGCTTAGTTATACAATCCCCAGCCACCCCCAGCAGCCAGCCTGCCCACTCGCTCACTCTCCCTCCCGTCTGCCTGCGCCAAGTACCCAAGTTCATTGTATGCTGCCGTTTCCCTGTCGAATGTCTGAAAAGATTTAAATCCCACTGCCAGTCCAGCTTTCAATAAGGTGCACAATCGGAGGCCTCCTTGTTTAGCCGCATTACTTTACCGACTGCTCCATCCCTTTCTGGCAGGCACTACTAAATGAGACAGAGCCTCTTCGATCAACCACATGACTTTACTGATCACTCTCTTCCTTTCTAGCAGGAGCTACTAATAGTAAAGTTGTGCGATCAATCGAGGAGGCTCCAGTTCTGCATGTCACGAGCTCACCCTTAGGCAAGGCTGGATCCCCTACTCCCAAGAGACACCCCCCCCTCCCCTGGATGAACTCAGTGACTTTGACTGATAAGCAGGAGAGCGTCTTCTCTTTCTAGCCAAGGAGCCTATTTCTAATTTTCAGCATCGTAGTGAGCAGTCTACTTATGTGAGGCACTAGTCTGAACAAACCTTTTATCCCAAAAATAACACACACACCAATAGGCCCAGGCAGAGTTGTTGATAAAAATGTGGTAAAAGTTTACTTTGTTTACTTAAATAAAGAAAAGCATTACAATATTCTACAACAAAATTTAAGCATTGAGTTGCAGACAATTCTAAAAGTGGAGTAAACAGAAAACCCCACACTGTTAGAATTCTAATAAAGTCTACCTGTGATGTTTAGTGTCCAAGGTTAGCAAAGAGCAAGTCTGTTGAAAAATATTCTTTTCCAAGTTCTGATGAAAATGTCCAAAAGACCAGGTGATTTTTCTACTTTCCCAGTAGAACAGGGCTTTTCTGTGCAGATAGAAAGATCTGTTGCAAGGGTTCTGGGACACTCTGAAGTGGCTAGCCAGTCCCTTCTCGTGTGTGGAATTCCTTTCCATGTGTTAGACTCAGCACATAGGCAGCTGCTAAATGTTCAGCAAAATAGCAAGTTTCCGCTCTTCACAGTGGTTTTATAGGGTCTGTGAGGTCAGCCCAGCCTTTCTTCTGATGGGCAGGTCTCTTAAAACTTTGATTCAGATGTTCAACTCTAGGCCTGCAGGGGTCTTTCTCTCGCTCTTTTCCAAATTCTCCAAAGTTTGAAAATGTAAAACAAATATCAGAAATGGGTTTTGCATCCTGCACTAACACCCTGGGTGATCAGGCTATATCGAGATTAACTCAGCATTTTACATAAATATGAGCTCTAGAAATTCTGAAATGGTTCTCCTTTGCCTGACAAGACCCTGGTCTGGAGACACACAAAAGAACTTGACATCTCAACTCTAGGACCTTGGGCTCAGCTTCTGAGCTATTCAAACACAAATGAATTTTCTTCCAGCCTTGCTAAGCCAGTTAATCCCCTTTGTTTTACACATGAAACTCTAGCTAAAACAGAGACGTGGGCTATAGTTTTTCTGTCCTTTCCCATGGTACCCTTATAAGCTGAACCTTATGTCATGGCTTTTGAGGAATTTAAACATAAAGAAAGATTACAGAGAAATATGACAACAAATATGACAGCAGTGGCCAGTTCACCACACTTTACTTTATTGAAAGTTGGACCATCAAAAAAAGCTTAAAAAAAGCCAAAAGGGTGGTCTCTGGTTCCCAAGAATCAAAACAGGAGCTGGAAGGAACAATGTTTTTAAAATTAAGATTCCCCAAGTAATGCAGAGTAGGAGTAAAATTAAACACTTAAAACTATTTATTTAAAAACAAATAAGTGACTGGAGACCCAGTTGTACCAGAGCTTGACTCAGTGCGACCATTCTCTCCAGGCAGAGGAACAAATCTGGCAGCTGCCTGAGTGGAAGGTGACTATAGAGTTTTTCAAACACCTATTCTACATTCTGCTTTTAGAATTGAGTTCTGTCTCTGGGGCATCTGTCTCCTAGGAGATGATGCTGAGAGTGGCATCGTAAGTGAGGGATTCCTGGGGTTAGAATTGAATCTTCTTTGCAACAGGTATTTCGTTTTGAGTTCATTTAGTGCATTTTCTTGGAACAGTCTGTGTTCCACAAGGCCTTGCTTGACTTTCCTAATAAAACACATAGCAGTGACCATCCAGCATCACACAAATTTATCAAGACACCACATCAAGCAACAATATGTCTGGACGTTAACTACAATAAATTACATTCTACAGAAAATGGTGTCTGTGTAATGATTCCATTAACTTGCTGTATAGCACTGCTATTCATGTGAGTTTTGAAGTATGGTATAGGTGTTTTACTTTTCATGATTTTTATCTGATTTTGTACTGGTTCTATAGTAATGCTAGTATGATTGTACTACTGACTCGATTCAGGGACAGCCTTGTAAACAAATCTTTGATCTGTTATTGTACAAACCTGTTTCCATCTAGTTGCCCCCTTTCCCTTTATCAGGGGGCTGCCCCAGCATCCACCTTTGAGTCTGTCTAGGTGTGCAGGCAAGCAGTTCATCACAGCTAACACCAATTCCATTATGTAGTCAGATGGTTTGGCTGTGTGAATACTTGGCAGACCATTTCCTGTCTCTGCTGTAACCTCAGTTTCAGAAACCTCCTGGCCACCTCCTGGTTTGAGGTTGAGAAACGGTCCATTTGTAAACCCACAATGTTACCGTGGTGTCATTGCAACGGCCATCCTAATATTTTAAAATGAATATTTGCTTTGTCTTTTCTTGATCTATACCAATTGCTCTAAACAAGGTGGCATTTTAATGTTCATTCAGTATTAATTTTTCTCATCATCATCGTAAATAAGCATTGTCATTTCTTTTTTTTTTCTACCTGTTCAGGAAAGAAATCTGCTTCTAGAAAGACAAATTTAAAGAAGAACAAAGTTTCCACAAGACCACCTGCTGAGCCACAGTTTCAGGTAAAGTGCTTACTTACTATGTGCCAGAAATCAATTTCTGTTCTCTATAATCCCTTAAAAACTCAATTTAGTTTTAGTCTCACAACTGAGGCACTTATATACATGATGAAACAGAGCCAGATTCTGCAAAAAAGGCAAGTGACATCCAGTATACCTTCTCGTGTACCATTGGGCCCAGTGTTCAGAAGTGCCCCCTTCACATGTACACAAACAGATGTGGGTGTACATACAGTAGATGCATGTAGATCTCTTCTTGCTGCTCTGTGCTCAAAGTCTGAGGAAGTAACCCTCTGGTTTTAACCTCGTTACGGATACAAAGACCATACTGAGTGCTTTTGCATGTAGACACTGTTCTCCTTATATTGTATGTTCTGCTTTTTAAAATTTTTGGCATTTTTTGTAAGGACATTTTCCAGAAAACCGGTTTTCTGCAACATCTTGCATTTGTTACTCAGTACTACATGAGGGTTTACCCTACTGCAGCATAGAGGATCCAGGAGGTCACAGTGGTGCCGACAGAACCTTTAATGAACTTAATAGTTGTGCCAGCTCTTCTGCCTCCATGCACAGTGAACACCTATTTTCTTTCCGCTCTTCTTATTTCTCTCTTGGGCCGCACCCTGTTGCTAACAGTTCAATGTCAGGAATCCCTGCCAGCTTGAAAATGGAGCAGATTCCACTGTGGGTTTGTGGTAAAAAAAGGGAACTCCTGTTTAAAGGATTTGGGAGCACGTGAGATGGTAAAATACAGTAGTGCAGCTAATCACATACCTCGCTTCAGCGCAATAAAATCAAATTTTCTGACTCCCTGAAATTCTTACTTTCAAGGTGTGAACTTGATTTGAAACCATTAATACTGAAGAGACAGAAAGCAGCCCTTGGGGCATTGTTCTTCTCTTTGGATTCTGCTCCTTTGGGTGAGCATCATTATGTAGTTTCTTAAAGGGAACCAACCTGACTGAACCCCACCACTCAGGTCAGGAATTCTTGTAGCCTGTTTGTGTTATAATGTCCTGAGTAAACGTATATTTGATCTTTTAAGTTGCAGTGTTACAGTTTTGTTCAAGGTGGTGATTTTGCCAGAAGAGTCAGTGAGTTGGTTGTGTTGGCTACTAAGGAGGTTTTAGTTTTTATCCCAGATAAGGCTGTGTTGGGTTTTCTTTTATTTCTCATTTGCTCATGATACCCCTTCTGATTAAGTTTAAAACTAGGATGATATAAATTCTCTGTTCACAGATGTCACACATCTGATGACGTCAGACCTTCCAAAACCTTTAAAAAGCCTTCTGCCGGTGGCTGATGTCCATGACAAGGACATATACTTGGTGTTTAGGACCAGAACATCCTCTGGACAAAATCTATCAGGCTTGCAAGAGAATGCATTTAAAGTCGCTTGTTTCCTGCCAGGCCAGACTGAACAAATCTATCATCTAGGAACCAATTCAGTGTCTACAGAAATAAAGCTGTATCCCACTGTCCGAAGTTGTGGGTGAGTAGGAAAGCACTTCAGAGTCATCATTCAAGTGTCATTACTGTTCGTCAAGTGGCAACCATGGCTTCTCAGATTCCAGACTGAGTAATAAGCACTACGATTCCATTTCTGGGGGCTGAGAATGGATCAGACCCAACTGTTCCCCATACTTCATTTGGCTCTGCTAAGAGGCTTCTATTGGAAGTATAACCGCCCTTTTCTTGTTCTTTGAGTGATGACTGGCTTGCTCCCATTAGAAGTGCTGTCAGCCCTGTTCAGGTTCCTTGAACGATATGTCCTGTGTTGTTTCCTGGATTCCTTGTTCAAGCTCGTATTGGCCCCTTTCCAAAGAAGAGGAGTGCTATACTGGTTTAGCAGTGTGGGCCAGATGGGGTGCAAAGAACCAGGGTTTTAAATAGGCTGAAAAAACAGATTAGCAGTTTGACACGTGAAAGTGCTAATCAGTTGCGAAAATGTGTAGCACTTGTCACAAACTAATTAGCAAAATTTAAAAAAATGACAGTTTTATTAATGTTGTGTACTGTGCCATGGACTCGCTCAAAAAATGGTTAGCAGTCTCCTGCTAAGCATTTCTGAAAATGGTTAGCATTACCCCCTGTTTTGCCTAGCGGTTTGCTATGCTATACCAGCTATTTAAAACCCTGAGAATACAAGTTTGCTTTTGCTTTTGGATCCCGTTCCAATATCTTTCCATCACCCACACTCTAGTTTTAATGAGACTGTTCCTCCTTCTAGGTCATTAACTGCAAAAGACCCTCAAAGGTTTTTACCAAGTTTGGGAGGCACTGATCCTGTAAACTCAGGTTGTATATTCACCTCATCCAGTTCTAGGGGGTTTCTTGCCTGATTGCCTGATGGACTTGCACCAAGGGTGAAGTGTGACTTATTTTCCATCTGCCTATGAGAGTGGGATTAACAAAAGAAAATCTTTCTAAAGCCTTCTTTCCTTATGCTGTGGACATCCTGTAGATTCACCCTGTGAGCAATCCTGGTTATCCTGATCAGGACATTCCAGTCCCCCGACAGCTGTGGGAGAACCCAGGTATACTCAAGAATCTGAGCCATACCAATGCTGGGAAACAAAAGAGGGGACTCTGGGTTCTGGTCTGTTTATTTCATGGGCAGATGATTTTTGTGGTTCTCCGCTTTTATCTTCTCATGAAGACATAGCATCCTTCAATGTTTCAGTGCATAGAATGGCTATGTATCTGGACTTACATGTCCAGGAAACTGAAACCCCTGGAGATTTACAGATCTTCTTTGAGGATATATCCTCCATTAAGCCACACCTGTGGAATTATAAGTCGTCAGCATTAGGATCGCTCGGAAACTTTTGCTAGCTGGGGGCCACTCACAGTGACCTGCAGTGTCTGCATGTATATAAACGTGGGCAACCCCATCATTCTTCCGTTCTTTCTCCCACCATTGATCATCCTCATCAGACCTGCTGAAGAGAACGCTGTCAACTTAGCCTTTGCCATTTATTTTGCTTACTTAATGTTCTAATTTGTCATCTCTGTATGCCTCCGAAGTCAAAAGAGCCATTGTTTCAGTATTGTAAGTGCGAAGATAAAATTTATAAAAAGGACATACACATGGTTTGTGTGTGCTTGTTGGTCCTGTCACATCGTGAGGACTTAAGATTAGCTAGAGCGTCAAACAAGCTATGAAGCAACACCATAAGAAAGCTCTAGAAAATGTCCTTCTGTTAAAGATGTTGAAAGGAGTGGAGAAACAAAAAGGGTTCAAAATCTGCTACTTCCTTACCGTCTGCCGACAAGCGGCCATCAAAGTCTAAGGATGATGACAAGGAACTGTCATTGTCCGGCAATAAGCACAAAAAGAAAAGGACAAATCTGCTTCACCAGCAAGGTGCCATTAGCCATTGAGAAAAGGTATGTCCTCACAAAAATCCTGCTCTTGTGGCATAGACTACAGCCCTTTCCCACCGACCATCGTTGGGACACAGAGGAAGTGGCTTGGCTTAGGTGCTGCTGTACCTACTATGGATGACTTGATGCTGTCCTTGGGCCAAGGCCTGTTGACACAGGTAGTCCCAGCCCCTTTGCAAGGCACTGTCGATTCCCAGGCTGTGCTGTGTTGGCATTGTTTTCTGAAATTATTTGACGCATTCTGCCAGGGTTGCCAGTGGAGGCAGTTGTGGGCCCATCCAGTCTGCCCATTGTCCCTTCCTGTTCCGTCACCAGTGACCCTTGTTAGTCATAGTTGTCATTCCCCCCACCACCGCCATTATTCCTTTACTTAATATGTCCCTGTGCATATCCTAGGCATGCCTGAAGCTCCCCACATGGTCTTTCCTCCCATCGCCTCCATCGGCAGGCTGTTCCAGTCATCCACCGCCCTTTCTGTGAAGACGTATTTCTGCACATCTCTCCTAAACTTCCCCCCCCTTTAGTTTCATTGCATGCCCCCTTGTTCGAGTGCCTTCCTGTCTCTGAAATAGACCCTCCACTTACACCTTGTTCACTCCTGTGGGGTACTTGTAGGTTTCAGTCATGTTCCCTCTTGCTGTTCTCTCTTCCAGGGAATATATGTTGAGTTCCTGCAGCCTTTCCTCGTATGGATTCCCCCTCACCATTTTGGTTGCCACCTCCACCCTTTCAGTGGCCTTATGGTACTCTGGCCCCCATCAACGGGTTCCAGTAGCATGCCACAGATTCCTGCCTTTCAGCCGCTGGTATCACCTTTTCATCCTGTGGCTCCCATCGTCAGTTGTGCCGACAGTGACTAAATGAAACATAATCCAAACCTCATGGACATAGAGGAGGATTTCGAGCAGCAAATATGAAGAACAATTTCTGGAGAGTCCCCCTTGCTCTTGTTCTTCCCTCTCGTCCTGTAGTGAGAACGTGGAGTGAATTACACATTGAGAACTCCTCCTGAGGACCCATTTTTCCATGCCATGGTGCGGTAGATGCAGTCTACCATGGGCTTTGCTGTGGAAGGGGAAGATTCCACTAAAAGGAATCTCATGGAATTTTTGGAGGTGCTCTGCTCCCCCTCCATTATCATTCCACCTGTACATCGTGCATTAGAGGATGCTACTTTTGCTGCATGGTACAGACCGGACTCGCTGCCTGCAGTTCCTAAAAAGGCTGATAAGCAATATTCTGCACCGTCTGCTAAGCTGCCTTATGCTAACCAGCCAGAAAATGACTCTTTGGACATCATGGCTGCTCATGATAGGTTTCAGGCACCTAGACATGAGTATTTTGCCACCTCGTAAGGGAATGTAGGAGGCTGGGTGTGATGGGCAGACGTAATTATGCCTCTGCATCATTGGGCCTGAAGACTGCAGCCTACCAGACCCACATGATCAAATACCAGAAGAGCCTGCAGAAGGCTGCTTATACTGCTGCTCAGGCTTTACCTGATGGTTCTGCCAAGACTGATCTGCTTAAAACATTATCTGCTGGTTCTGAGGTCGCCAAACACTTGCTGTGCTCAGCTTATGATGTTTCTGATGCTTCTGCCAAGGTGGCTGCTTCTGGCATGTGCACGAGGAGCTATTCTTGGCTTGGAGTTACTGACTTTGCCAGTGATGTGCAACAGGTGGTTTTGAATGCTCCGTTTAAAGGGACAAAGCTGTTTAACTATGATGCTGAAGAGGCGTACGTAGCCTTCATGCTTCAGAAATGACTCTTAAGGTCTGTAAAGTCCCTGTATCCCACTCCTGCTAGAGATCGTGGTCAGGACTCCTTTCGTCTGCTTGCTGCCCGAGGTAGTTATGTCTACTGTCAGTAAGGCTGTGGTAGAGGAGTTGGCTTCTTCTGGCTCCCCATCCCCTGGTATCCATGCAAAAGCACCCAAGGAATCTATCTTGGTGGCCCTTCTGCCCTCAGTTCCACCTGCCTGTTCTCTGTCTCCCTCCACCTCAGCTGTTACCTCCAAGGGTGAGTTTGGGGGGCAGGATCTTCCTGCATCTGAATCAGTGGTGGGAGATCACCACAGACAAATGGGTTCTGGGGATAATTGTAAGGAGACATACTCTGGAACTGCTACAAATCCCTCCATATCATCCTCTGCCTCCTTCCTTTTATCCTCCAAGCCATTTGTTCATTATAAAGGAAGAATTTCAGTTTTCATTCCTAAAACATGCCATAGAACCAGTTCCCCCTCAGGAGAGAAACAAAGGGTTCTCATCCCAGGGGTCTTTTAGCATCAGTAACAGTATGCAGTAAGCTGACTACGTTAAGCTACCTTGGAGGTGGAGTTTATGCTAATGAATAAATGAATTGGCCAATCAGAAGACAGCTTGAGGATGTGCTGAGAGGAGCTTGCCCAGAGGGCACCAGAATTTTTTCTCCACCTGAATAACACTGCCTCTGGGGTGCTTTCTCACTTTTGGCCAAAGAGAATATTTGACCTAAAGTTCTTGTTTCTTTCTAATATTTGTGCTGAGGTGTGAGTATTTTATAGTTATTTTTCTATATTTTAGCGGTTCCCGTCTGTTCCTGAGAACTACATTTTCCCTCTCTTTCTGCAGTTCTCCGCAGTTCCTTTCAGTTATTTTGAAGTAAAAAGTATAGTGTCTTAAGCCGGACCGGTGGTGCTGAGGGTTGAGGCACTGGACGCCACACTTCGTGCCACGCCGGCGACTGTGGTTCAAGAATGGACTCTAGACGCCCGGGGGTCAGCATGGGAAGGGAAGGATAGAGCATCCGGAGAACTGCTTTCCTTCCTGGAGTGGGGACGGCGCTGCATGCTGTCGACTGACACCCAGTGGTGGCTGGGGCAGACGAGGCGCAGCAGCCACATGACAGGGTGGCCCATGTCCAGGGCAATTGGCTGCCCTGCAGAGGTGGAGATAGCCTCCGCACTACTGTACCTAATGTGGTGGGGAGAAAATGGTGAAAAATCCTGGACCCGGCAGGACCTGTGATGGCCCGATTGCTCCAGTAAGTCTGCCTCGATTCTAGATATGATGTACTAGGGGGGGCGTTCCGGCATTTCTCATCCTGGCCCTGCCACGGAGGGGGAATTCCAGGGACTGATGGACTGGGCGATCATAGGGGCCGGAGGATGGACCCCTACCGGGTCTACAGCGACAGAAAGGTGCGTACAGTATGGGGAAAAAGGAAAAAAAACTACAGCATCTTAAATGTATTTGACGGTTTTGCTTTATTTAGTTGACAGTTCCCATTTTTCTGTGGGAACTGTTGTTTTTATCCACTTTGTTACATTTTACTTCAAAAAGTCACGGTTCTTTACCGCGAGGGAACTGACCATTAAGCTTCATATTCCCCATTAGGGAACAATTTTTTGACATTTTGGGCAGTTTGGTATGTAAGAAACACCCAAGAAAAGGACTGGACCTACAGGTTTTAAAAAATGAAGTGTCTCAAAATTATGGCTAAAGCAGATAGCCACTTGTGTTTACAATGTTTAGATCCAGATCATTATTGTGTTCTTTGCCCTAATTTTTGTTCAAAACCAAAAAAGAAAGCTAAAAGATTGGAAATTATGGCTTAACAGTTTGCTTCCCCCTCTGCTAGAACTTCTGAAGAGGAGTCCTCTTCCCAGGCTAAAGCAAAAGATAAGCCCCCCAGGAACTCCTCTGAGAACAAGTCAGATAAGCACAGTAACAATAAAAATAGTGACCAGACAAAGAGACACAAGAGGAACAGGTCACTGATGAAGTGCCTACAAAAAAGAAATTTAAAGAAAAGCATACCACTGTCCCTCTCGCATTAAGGCAAGGGGAGACGAAGTGTCACAAAAAAGAAAAAAGTCAGTCACTTAGAGAAAAAGAGAAAGTGTCTGACTTGGAAGAAGATTTACCCCCTGTTGAAGAAATGGCCAAGGCATGGCACCTTTATCAAACTATACAGAGTATGGGCAATGTTTACTCTGCCCCTTCTAGTCCTGTGCACCATAGCACTTCTGTCCCTTCTTTTGGCTCAGATTATTACTGTGGCATGAAGTTGGGGATGACGATAACAATGAGTCAGAATGTCAGCCCCTGAAACCTGATGTGTCACAGACCAGACGTTTAGTTCCTCACCAAATGGCCAGGAGGGCATCTCCTCCCTAGTTACCTTTTTGCAGCACATGGTGGATACTCCGGATCTCCCTTCCCAGGAGACCACAGAGGATGAAGAGGAGGATGAAGACTACAGAGAGATGATGGGTCTTCCATCCCCCAAAAAAAAGTGCTACCTATTTACAAATCTTTAAAGAAAACTGCTATGAAATTACTTCAGACTCCCACATTTTTGTCTGGAGTAGACAAAAAGATTTACAAGAAATATCAGCTGGCAAGAAATTATGCTGATTTTCTGTATGTCCACCCAAGCTGTGAAGCAGTGGTACAGGTTGCGGCTTGTGACAAGGCTAAAGTCCCACTATCCTCTCAGCCGCCTGAAAAAGAGTCCAGAAGACTGGACTTTATGGCAAAGGAATCTTATACCACAACTTCTTTATTGCGCCTGCCTGCTTACTTGGCGTACGCTGCCACGTATCAGAAGGCCTTGTGGAATTCGGTGCTGGGCATCTTGAACCAGAAATCTGATAAGATGGCACAGGATATTGCTGAAACTGTGAAATCTGGATTAGAAGCCACTAAGTACCAGTTTCACATGGCTGTGGACAACAATGATGCAGCTACCAGAGTCACGGCTCAAGGCATTTCACTTAGGCGCCTGGCTTGGCTAAGAATTACAAATTTAACGCAGGATACCCAGTCCAAAGCTATGGACTTCCGCTGCGAGAATAATTCTCTTTTCAGGGATAAGACAGAAGCATATATAAAAAAGGTGGAAGAGTATAAAACCACCTATGAAAGCAACACTACAAAAGAAAATGCCTCTACTTCCCAGAAAACCCCCTACAGGGGAAACTGAGGCAGGGGATTTTATCCTAGGGCTTTTTTCCCTATGCCAGTGCCCATGGATTACTCCCAAACAAGAGGTTACTATAGAGGAAGAGGCAGGAGGGGGCCAGAGGAGAGCTGCCACCACTCTTGCACCTGCTACACAGTCTAAGCCCTGACTTCAGCAACTAGGTCGCCTCCCCTCCTCCAGTCAGAGTCAGGTTCTCCCACTACCTCCAATTTTGGAACCACATAACCACAGACAAGTAGATCCTCGAGGTAGTGGAGGAGGGCCTATCACTCCAGTTCAAAAAATGTCCACCTCTCAGGGATCTGTTGTTATCAAAACCCTTCACTCCAACAGAAGGACTTACTGGAGCAGGAGGTAAAGAATTTGCTATCAACAAAAGTAGTGGAAAGGGTACCCTCTTCCCAGGTGAGAAAAGGACTCTACTCCAGATACTTCCTCACACAAAAGAAAAACGTTTAGTGGCGACATGTTCTTGACTTCAGGTACTTAAACAGGCACTTACTGAAACCAAAATTCAAAATGGTCACTCTCACAATGGTGATTCATTCCTTGCAGCAGGGAGACTGGCTAGCCTCCCTGGACATAAAGAATGCCTATTTCCACATCCCAATAAGGCAGTCCCACAGAAGGTTTCTAAGGGTCAGGCTGCCATCAGGGCATTACCAGTTTGTGACCATGTCTTTTGGTCTAACATCGGCCCCAGGAGTATTTTACCAAGTGCCTAGCTGCTGTTGCAGCTTATCTCAGGAAACCAGGCACTGCAGTCTACCCATACTTGGATGACTGGCTTCTTCTAGTGGGCAAGTTCCCATAGCAAGTCAGAGAGGCTCTCAATTACACAAAGGAAACTCTGCAGTCGCTAGGCTTCCTCATCAATGAAAAGAAATCCCACTTGGATCCCACTCAGCTCTTCACCTTTATAGGAGCAGAACTGGATACACAGCAGAGCAAGGCCTTTCTTGCAGCAGACAGGATCTAAAAACTTCTTGTCAATGGTAAACTCCTTTGTTCTGAGCCAGGCCAGCCAGACATTTTCTAAAACTCCTGCGACATGTGGCCTCCATGACAGCAGTTGTCCCAGGTGTCGGAGTCCAAATGAGAGACATACAGTATCACCTGCAGGCACACTGGTCCCAAAAAAGACATTCCTTGTCCAAGCCGGTTCCAGTGACAGAAACCTTACTCCGAGCTGTGGACTGGTGGAAGGAAACTGCCAACCTGTCAGTGGGAATCCCCTTCCGACTTTCTTCTCCCTCAAAAATCATTACTACAGATACCTCCCTGCTGGAGTGGGGAGCTCAGCTAGGCAATCACTCTTAGTGGCACTTGGACTCCCAGGGAATCTGAAAGCCACATCAGCCTTCTGGAGCTCAGAGCCATCTACCTTGCCCTAAAGACCTTTGCTTCCCAGATAAAAGGTCATTCAGTACAAATCAGAACAGACAACACCACTGCTGTGTTTTACATAAACAAGTGGGGTGGCACAAAGTCAACCATTCTTTGTACAGAGGCAATGAAAATCTGGTCTCTGGCTTACTGTCTCGATGCGAGTTTCTTAGCCATACACCTTCCAGGCAAGGACAGTACCCTAGCTGAGCCACATCAGCCAAGGGCACAACGAATGAACTGTGAACAAACAAGTCCTTGCCACAGTCTTCAGGAGGTGGGGCACACTAGAAATAAATCTGTTCGCCTCTCACCTCAACCATCAACTTCCTCTGTATTGCTGCAGGCCCCCAGCAATAGGGACTTTCCCAGCAGATGCCTGAACCTTGGACTGGGCAGGCAAGTTTCTTTATGCCTTCCCTCCATTTCCTCTGATCCACAGAGTGTTGCTGAAGCTGAGGGCTCAATCAGCAACAATGATCCCGGTGGCACCGGACTGGTCAAAGCAACCTTGGTATCCCCTTCTAGTAGCCCTGTCACACAGCAAACCAATTAAGCTTCCTCTGTTACTCTCTCCTGACTCTAACACAGCTAGGAGTAACCTATCTGAATCTGCAATCCCTTCACCTCAAAGCTTGGCTCTTGAGGAGGTAGAGTATCCAGATACTCAACATTCAGAACAGGTCCTTAAAATCCTGAGGATCTGTAAAAACCCAGTACCAAGAAAACTTATGCAGCTAAATGGAAAAGATATTCTCTCTGATGCAAGAGGAAACATATAAATCCTCAGTACCTGGACTTTTGAATTATTTAGTCCATTTACAGGCCTCAGGCCTAAAGGCCTCATCCTTGAAACTCACCTAGCTGCAATTTGCCAATTTCTGCTTACCTCTCCATAGGCAAGGACAAATCGATCATTTCATTGCCTGTTTTCAAAAGGTTTTTCAAAGGCCTACACCATCTTCAGCCCCCAATTAGGAAACCTGTTCCCCCTTGGAGTCTTAGTCTGTGCATTGCCAAGCTCATGGAGCCACCTTTCGAGCCCATGGCTGTGGCACGCAGTATGTTACCTGGAAAACAGTATTTCTAGTTGCCATCACCTCTGCAAGAAGAATCTCAGAGTTGCAGGCACTGTGTCCTGAGCCAAACTATTTATTTAATCCCTCATATGGATAAGGTAGAGCTCAGAACTAACAGGAAATTCCTGCCCAAGGTGGCCTCTGAATTTCACCTTAACCAGACCATTACCCTGCCTGTATTCTTTACTGAAAAATCCACTCCTGGAGAACAGAGACTCCATAGTTTGGATGTGAAAGGAGCCATCTCTTAATACCTGGAACACACCAAACAGTTTAGGGGTTCCACTACCCAGCTTTTCCTAACCTCTGGGGAGGTAGTTAGAGAAAGGCCAGCAACTAAGAACTATCTCTCACTGGATAGTGTATTTTATTCAGTTTTTTGTTATGAAAAGGCTGGTAAACAGCCCCCTGAAGCCCTCAGGTCCCATTCTACCAGGGCCGCTGCTGCCATAGTGGTAGCTGCAAGAGATATTCCTTTACTTGATGTCTGCAAAGCAGCCACTTGAAGACTGTACACACATTCACAAAGCATTATTGCCTGGATATACAGTCTAGATCGGATGCCAAATTTGGTACGCCAGTCCTGCAGAACCTATTCCCTAAGGTTTTGTACCCGCCTCCCAACTACACTGCTTTGTAGCCTGCATACTGTTACTGATGCTAAAGGACCCCTGGGGTGTGAAGAAAAAATTATTCACTGTAGTAATCTTGTTTTCTTCCAAGGTGTTCTTTAGCATCAGTAAGCTCCCACCCTTCCTCCCCAGGAAACCTGACTGAAGAGGACTCTGCTTCTTCATTATTGCCAAATTTGTTTTTTGAACTTTAGAATTGCATTTAAAGCAAAGTTTACGTGTTTTTTTTAATTGTTTTCTGTTCATGCTGTTGCATGATTTTTAAATCCTGTTGGTTCTCACTTAACATGGGCATGTTCCCATTCTAGCTTCGAAACAATTCTGGTGCTCTCTGGGCAAGCTCCTCTCAGGACACCATCAAGCTCTCTTCTGATTGGCTAATTCATTAGCATAAACTCCACCTCCGAGGCAGCTCAACCTAGTCAGCTTATTGATTCCCTTTTTGCTGGAGGGAGAACACTATCAGTTCAAAGCATTGCCCTTTGGCTTGTCTTCTGTGCCATGGGTTTTTACTAAATCCTTGGCAGTAGTTGCAGCAGCCCTTTGCCGGGAAGGACTGTATATTTTACCCTGTCTAGACGACTGGCTTCTGAAGGCCATCTTCTTGGAAGCTCTGTTACACACCTCGTCTCTGACACATCAGTTGCTTGACGACTTGGGGATCACAGTGAATCTGCCAAAATCTGTATAGACTCCATTCCAAAGCTGGCAGTGCGCAGGGACGGTCTTGGACACAGAGAATGGATGTGTTCTCCTGCCACAGGACAGGGCAGATACTTTGGTTGCTCAGGCATATGTGGCATACAGGAGCCACTGTCTCTATGAGAACAATGTTAAGTCTCCTGGTCCTCATGACTGCAGCCATAGTGACTGTGTCACTGGCAAGCCTTCATATGAGGATCCCTCGGTGGACACTCGGGGTCCAGTGGGATCTGTTGACAGACAAGTTGGACCAAATGGTTCTCATCACGTCTCCTCTTCACAGAGAGGAGATGTGGGTGGACTGAGAAAAACCCTTGAAGGGCATTCCATTTCTTGTACCAGCTCCTGTACTGATCCTCACCATGGATGTCTTGGGCTCTGGCTGGGGTGCTTATCTCAGCCCTTATCAGACACAGGGGTCATGGACCAAGGTGGAGGCCGAGCTGCACATAAATGTCATACGGATTTGCCAGCAAAAATAGGCCACCTGGTCTAGCAGGTCTGCTCGAATGTGCAGCTAGCACCCTAACTTTGCAGTTCTTCCCAGTTACTCACCTTATCTCATCCCCTTTTGAAACTACCCACTGTCTTACAAGCTACCTCCTCCTCTGGTAGAACATTCCATTCTGCCACAACCCTCTCCGTGAAAGTGTCTCCTCATTTCCGTCCTAAGTCTTACCCCCCCCCCCAAATCTAAGGCTGTGCCCTGTAGTGTCACTCCCCTTCCTCAACCTGAGTATCCCTTCAGTGCCTGCCTTGTTTATCCCCTTTATGTACTTAAAGGTCTCAGTCATGTCCCCCGGTCCTTTCTCTCCTCCAAGAAGCACATGTTCAGCTCTCTCAGCCTCTCCTCATATGGTCTGTCCTTCAATCACTGGATCATCCATGTTGCCTTGTGTTGTACCCCTTCCAGTAATTTCACATCCTTCTTCAGATATGGGTGCCAGAATTCCACACAATACTCCAGGTGTTGTCTGACTAGTGTCCTGTAGAGAGGCAGGATCACCTCTCTGCTCCTGGAGGAGATCCCTCTCGCAGTACAACCTAGCATCCTGTTGGCTTTCACTGCCGTCCTCCTACACTGCTCTATATTGTTCATCTTCCCACGTTAATACCACCACTAGATACTTCTCCTCCTCGGTGGAACCTAGCTGCACCCCTCCCAGCTGGTAACCTCTCCCTGAGTTCTTTGCTCCAAAGTGCAGGACTTTGCACTTTTTCTCATTGAACCTCAACTGCCATGCTTCCGACCACTCCACCAGTTTGGTCCGGTCACCCTGCAGCCCCTGTCAACCTGCTATATCATCCACCACCGCCACCAATTTGGTATAGTCAGTGACTAGACTGACCTTATTCCTGGCACCATACAAGATATCCACTATGAATATTCCAAACAGCACGGCCCCAGTATTGATCCCTGCTGCATCCCGCTTGTCACAGCCCTTGGAGATGAGTTCCCCCACCACCTCCACTGCCCTCTTCTGTCCCCCCCCCCGCAGCCAATTCTCATTTCATTTAACCATCTTAGACCCCACCCCCATGTATCTCAACTACCCTCCCAGCCTCCCATGTGGCACTGAATTGAAGGCCTTACTGAAGTCCAAGTATATGACATCCACCGCATGACCCTTGTCCAATTCCCTTGTGACCCAGTTGTAATACTCAACTAGATCCGTGTGGCAGGATTTTCCAGAGACAAACCCATGCTGGTGACTGTCCTGGAGCCCATTGTCTTCCATGAAGGTCACCAGCCTTTCCTTAAGTATTTGTCCTGGAAATGCGGGCTGTCCCCTTATAGCCTCCAGGCTTTTCAGAATCATCTACTTGAACCTTACTATCATACAATCCTGTACTTTCTCAGTTTCTCTACTACTGTATAAACTGACTTAAACTGCTACATAGTGGAACTTAAAATTAAAAAAAAAAAAAACCTAAGCGTAAACTATAAATATTGCTTTGCACAGAAATCTTGGATATTTCCTGTTCAAGATCTACTTCATACGTAAACCTGTACTCTAAATTATACTTTTACTTCATACCTGTCTTGTGTTGGGCTGAGTTCTCAAATTCCCGTGTTCTCCACTCTCTTATACCCTGAATTAGGTGCTATGACTTGTTACCGTCTGGGTGGAGGAGCCATTGGCCTTCTCATTCTACTCTGCTTAAATGTCTCCTCTCTTTCCTTCCCCTTCGACTACCAAGGAAGGGTGGGTGACCAAATGAATTTTTGCTTCTCAAACCTACTTATTACCAAGCCATGGCTGATGCTCTATTGGCATTTTATCCTGTACTCCAAAGGCCTTCCATACAAAGTACTTCCTGCTCCTTTAAAATTGAAGAATACGGCCGTTTATATTTCAGTTTTCCACCCAGTTAGGCTCTGCTTCCTCACCTTTCTACTACTACTTCTGTCTGGTGATATTTAATCTAATCCTGGTCTCCCTGCTCACTTCACGGCAGTCAATGTATCAGGATTGTCTAGTAAAGGTATCCTTATTGCACACATGAATATCAGAAGCCTAATATGTCACAAGGATGAGCCAGAGGCTTGGATGAAGGACTATAATCAGGGCCCCTGGTGTTCTGCGGCAGCATTTTCTGATTTCTTCGGCATGATTTATTCATTTCTCTGGCAGAATGCAGTCCTGTCATTGTCTAAATATGATGTGATGTCATCGATGACATCATATGCTGAGCATAGAGGAGGGGCTTCAGGATAAACGAGCTGGGAAAGAAAGCCTGACACTATGAAAAAACAGTATATTTATATGAAAATTCACCAAAAACAATGAATTCTGCGGCACTATATATATTCTGCGGCATGATGCAAATTCTGCGGCAAATTCCGCAACCGCAGAACCGCAGAATTCCAGGGGCCTTGACTATAATCCAGACATTCTCTGTCTTACGGAAACGTGGCTGAAACCTAAAGTGCCAGACTCTCTCTGCGCTGTAGCTAACTACTCCCTGGTCTGCATGGATAGGTTGGTGGCAAAACGTGCTGGTGGTGTTGCCATCTATTACAAAGACCACCTCTCCATAACAACTGGCCATGACCTGGCTTTGTCCACCTTATGTGAACACATCCATGCCACTGCTGCATTAGGAGCAAAAAAACTCCACATCATCTGTGTCTACAATTCCCCCTCTGGGGGTGTGGCTGGGCTTCAGGACCTACTTGAACGAACCCTAGTAAATATAAACAATAACAAGGTTATAATCTTAGGTGACTTTAACCTTAATTGGCTGGGGCCTAATCCTAGTTCTCTAACATCAGTGGCAAGTAACCATAACCTACATCAGATAATAACTGAACCGACCAGGACAACAAATCCGATGGTTACAGGTACCCTGTTAGACTGGATAATCACAAACCGTGTAGAGCATGTGCCTTCATCTGGGATCCTAGCTGATGCAGTAACTGACCATGCTCCTATTTTCTGTGTATGGGCCGCAAGTGCCCCTCCTCGCTATGTGATGTTCACAAACTTTGCTAACCTGGATGCAAATGTTTTTCTTCAGGATATATCCCTTGTTGACTGGTCTGAGATCTACCACACAAACTGTGTTGGCGAGGCATTGCAAATCTTCCTCAACAAATTCTTGTTTGTTCAAAATCGACATGCTCCCTAGGTCACCTGGAGAGTCAGAGGTAAACAAACCAGGTGGCTACATAAGGACCTACTAGGTGATCTACGTAAAAGGGACAGCTACTGGAGGTGCTTCAAACAGTCTGGGTAGAGGTCTGATTTCAACACCTATAGGGCTCACAGAAACCTCTGCAAGAAGAAAATCAGAATTGCTAAAAGTAAATACTGCAAGGACCTGCTTGCCAGCTCTGCATGTGACCCTAGGAAATTCGGGGCGCATATCAAATCTTTTCTTGGGGCATCTCAACCCAGCACGCCACCAGATATGGTACTAAATGGGGCTCATTGTAATGTCCCTGTCGCGATAGCGAATGCTTTTAATGTGATGTTCTCTGATCTGACCATGTATACCTCCTCCTTTAAACCCCAGGCAAGTTACACTCAGCTCTGGGCCCCGGGCAAGACACTTTACCTCACTACTCCTCCCCCTATATCTCCACATACCCTGCCTTCTATGTTAAGACTATAATGTCACAGGAGGTCCTCAAACTTCTTAAATCCATATCTGACAATACCAGTGTAGGAACTGACCTCCTTGAGCCACGCCTTCTTAAGCTTGCTGCTCCATATATTGCTTCTCCTCTAGCAAAAATCTACACGTTGTCCCTGTCCTGCCGCACATTACCCTGACATCTGGAAAATAGCTCTCATAACCCCAGTCTACAAGAAAGGGGACAAGAAGGATATAAATAATTACCGTCCAATTGCTATTGTATCGGTCCTGTCCAAATTGCTTGAAAAAGCTGTGGCCACTCAAACAATCGAATTCCTCACAAAATTTAAGGTGCTTTCAGATGCCCAGCATGATTTCAAAAAGAACCAAAGCACCTCTACAGCCTTGCTAAAACTCACCTCTGATATACTTGCAAATGTGGATGAAGGGGTACCTTACCGGTGCTGTCTTTATCAACTTAACCAAGGCTTTTGACCTGGTTGACCACCCCTTTCTCCTGGCTGGGCTGCTTAGTATGGGTTTCTCCTCTCCGGCTGTAGACTGGTCTAACAGCTATCTCTCCGGTAGGTCTCAAATGGTGAAATTTCACTCTTCTATATGTGACTGTGTGTCAGTAAATGTTGGGGTACCCCAAGGCTCTATTCTGGGACCGCATGTCTTCTCATTATTTATTAACAAAGTTCCTGGTGCCCTGGTAAATTGCTCATCTCTCTTATATGCTGATGATCTTGTCATCTATACCAGAGATACCAAAATTGATAACCTAAATTCTGCCCTCTCCTCTGACTTTAAGAACATTCAAAGTTGGCTCCACAACCATAAATTGGTTCTAAATGCCAAGAAAATGAAGGTCATGCTTCTAGGCTTGGCTGCTAAGCTCAGAACTGGTCCTTCATCCCTTACTGTACATGACTTAGAAGGAACCATACTTGAATCCGTGTCATCTTTCAATTATCTTGGGATTATGCTTGACCAATCCCTGTATTTTAACCTACATGTCCAATCTGCCTGCAAAGCAGTAAATAATAAGCTGAGGGCTGCTTACAAAATAAGCTACATGCAAACGCCATGTGCTAAACTTGCCATTGCCAAGGGAATTCTACTTTCTACCCTTACCTACAGTGCTCCTGTCCTTGTGGCTACTCAGAAAACATCCCTCCTAAAGTGGGATGTTACTTACAATAACATATGCCGCTACACATCCTTGGCCACACAATTAAAGCACCATTGTCAGCTATATGCCGACCTTGGGTGGCTCTCTTCCTCTGCATCTAGGCATTACTACCTGGGCTCCCAAATTGATTCTATCCTCAGGATAAAATCACCAAAATCTTTGAATGAGCTACTTATTCCTCTAACCTCCGCTCATGGACTTCGGTCAGTTGACAAGTTGCTCCTAAAACCTCTAAAGGCACTAGTGCTTTCAGGCTTATGGCACCTCATTTTTGGAATACTCTTCCTCTGGCGCTCAGAGAGAGTCCCATAAACAATTCAAGAGTGAACTTAGGGGTTATCTATTGAGTACTGACCCTTGCACTTGTTTTGACGCCACCTGATTTAACATGTGCTTTTGCCTACTCCTTAATTACTCCTGCACTTGCCGTCCTACCTAAGTTCTGATTTGTACTTATCTGTTCCTTAAGACCTCTACTTCTCCCTCTCCCTTTTTCTCTTCTAGCCACACTCGTGCTTGCTTGTGTTTTTCTCTTATCCACTCTACCTCTTTTGTTTTCTGCCCCTGCAGCCTCTACTCTTACCTTACTCCTGTTCTTTATCCTCCTCCTACTCTATCTGGCTTAAATATCTCTACCTGTCTCCTTCCTGATATTCTTCCTACCTACCTATTCTCAATATTCTTATCTTTAATTCTACAATGTGTAAACTATCTTGCTTTCTGCAATGTTTAATTGTACTCTGCTCCTTGCTGTTATTCTCTGTACATCATAAGCTTCATCAGGCATTACATGTAGAGCAAATTGCATTCATATTACTGGCTGCTTCTATTACTGCACCTTTGTTAGTACTAATGTTTTGCACTTTCTGTACAATGACTGCTACCGTGGAATTGTATCTGCTTGAAACTGTTTCTGTACTTGTTTACTGTGTGTCTGTACTCTCCCGGGTCGTGCCTGAAAATAATCATTCTAGGGACATGGATATGTTGTTCATCCACACTGTCTGGCAGGTATCCTTGACGCTTTAAATCTTGCCGGAAGGTCTTCAAGCTGGCTCCTCCCACCCACCCGGGTGGTAAAACTCTCAGCTCCGCCCCATGACGCCAGATCTTCCTTACCACTTGGAAGCTCAGGTTTCCCTCCCTTAACGCTCTGCGTATAAGACTGGTTCCTAATTCTTGAATCTTTAAATCAAAAGTTTTTTGCTAAAAGACTTCGGGTCTTCTCTCCTCGTGGCTGCGATGGACAAATCGGACTCCCGGTTTTGGAGATGCCCTATGGGCAGAAGATGTCTAGGACAGATCCGCACTCCACGTCACGCCTACTGTAGGCCTTGAGCACGACCCCAGGCTTGCGACCTGTGCTCTTCTTTTGACCCTCGTCCTCGAAGACCGTGCTGCCCGTTTACAGCTGGGCGTCCGAAAAAGATTTCCTCGGTTAAATCTAAAGAGGCCGGTTGGCGGTGTCCGCGGCGGCGGGTCTCGGGGGATCAGCTCGAGCAGATGATACGCCCTCAAGAGGCGGCGCGAGCCACTTCTACCTCGGCTGCGGCATTTGTCCGCCTCTCTCGGTGCCTCGTGTCGGCTTCTTTTAAGGAGCTTTGTCTGACCCTCTCGACGAAGGTGAGGGTCCAACTTCTTCTGGACCTTTTCTCGGTCCAAAGAGAGACAAAATAAGTCTCACCGTCGGCGCTCTTGGGAGCGGAAAGATCCCTCCCTAGTTGTCGACGAGCGACTTGGTCGACCCGCATCCGGCCACTGGCTCACGGTGTCCCCGTCAGGCCAGTTGACCGAGACTCCGCCGACGCGGCCGAGATTTTTCTCGACCCGCTAGACGGGTTGTCGGCTGGAGAAGCTGATCCCTCTCCCGTTCCCCGGTGGGAGTTGAGGATCCTCGGCTCATCTGTGCCTCCGGTTCCGGAGCCTTCGTGGAATCGTCCGAACCGAAGTGCCGATTCCAGACACCTCCCGCACCGTCCTCGGCCCTAGCCGAGGTTCTCAGTCTCGTCTCGGGCGTCTTCACGGTCCAGCTGATCCCGCCGTCATGGGCGGTCGCTTGCTGGCTTAAGCGGCGCGCCGCTCTTCCTCTTCCTCCTCCTTGGACGAGGGAGGCTTTGGCGCAAGTTGCTCGGAGGTATGAGAACTCATGTGGCAACAGCTCCTTCTGACCGGGAATAAGCCGACCAGTAGTCTTCCCCAGCCATTAAGTGGCTGTCACGGGCCGAAACAGCCCCTTGTTGTGGCCGAGGGAGCCTGTTCCCCAGGCGGTTGTTGGCCAAATCCAGCTGCCCCACCGATTCTGGGGAACCTCCGCCTCCACAGCCGTTAGTTGGGGCTCCGACCAAAATTCTCGGTCGGCTGGGGACTGCCCCATAGGCTGTCTGTCACCCTCACTCCTGATAGACCTCAGCAGGTGGAGGGTGGCTCAGGCCCGAGGCAGCTCTTTGAGGACTCTTCCGAGTCCAAGGATGATTCCTCCCTTTTCTCCAAGCGAATGGACTTGGAGTCCTCAGGAGGACAGTCAGTAGACGATAGCCCTTCGTCCTTCCTAGGATTGCTTCGGCTCATCTCGGAGTCCACCGGGATGAAGCTCAAACCTGTTTCTAAACGGGCCAGGTATCCCCTCACGGAGATTCTGGACCGAGGGGATTCCCTACGGAGGCCTTTCTGGTGGCCGAGGCCGTAGTGGGTCCAGCCTTGGAGCTTTGGCAGCGCCCTGCTTCCTGCCCTGCGCCTTCGGCCAGGATGGCCAGGAAGTATGCGGTCCCTACCGGTTCCCTGTCCGGTTTTCCGGAACACCCTTCTGCTGAGGGGTTGGTTACCGACAGCGTTTCCCGGCGCGCCGGGAACGCCAGGGATGTGGACAAACCTCCCGACAAGGAATCCAAGAAATTGGATTATGCCGGGCGAAAAGTCTATGCTGCGTCCTCTCTCGGCCTTCGTCAGGCCAGTTCGGCCGTCCTCATGGCACATTTTTCTCATGCCCTGTTGGGCTCCCTGGATGAGGTCGTCCCTCATCTTCCCGCGGATCTGCAGACTACGGTCAGGCAGGTGCAGGACCAGGGCAGGGCAGTGGCCAAACAGCAGCTCCAGACTGCTTTAGACATTGGGGACTCATGTGCCAGGTCTGTGGCGGCCGCAGTGGCCATGCGTCGTCGGGCTTGGCTGAGGATATCCACCTTTACCTCGGATACCCAGCACAAGTTGGCGGATGTTCCCTTTTTGGGGACTGACCTCTTCGGCCCTGGGGTGGAAGGTCACCTGCAGAGGATCAAGAAGTCCAACGCTACCTTGGACTCGGTCTCTTCCGCCAGAAGGACAAAGGCCCAAGCCACAGCCTAAGCCCTTTCGCCCTTCTCTGCGCCTGCAGGCGCCGCCTCCGGCCCAGCAACGCTAGGGCCAGCAGGCTCGGGCTTGGCATCCCAAACCAAGCCGCCGGCTTCCTCCAACAGGAAGCAGGGAGGTAAAGGCCCAGGAGGTCCCTCGGCCGGTCCCTCCTCCAAGCCTGCCCACTGACGGGCTGAGGGGTGTCGCCCCATCCAGTCACCTTACCCCTGGTTCCCCCGGGGACGGCCCGACACTTCCTTTCCGCCTGGTCCACTATTACCACGGACAGGTGGGTACTGAAGGTGGTGGGAAAAGGCCTGCCTCTAGAATTCGAAAGCAGGCCCCACCCTTCAGAGCTGCCGTGACCTCGGGGCCTCGGGTCCGGTGAGTTCACTGCCTGCCTGTCAAGTCACATCGCCTCCTCCTCCAAAAGGAGGTGATCAGGAGGTAGCGGACCCCTTCAGACCTGGGGTTTGTGTCCAGGTACTCTGGTTCTGAACGATGGGGGCTGGCGCCCATTCTCGACCACATGACCTGAACAAGTTCCTAAGGTCTCAAACCTTCAGGATGGTCACTCTGGCAGATAATACCATCTCTGGAACACGGCGTGTGGTTCTGCTCTCTGGACCTGCAGGAGCGTTCTTTCATGTCCCTATCCGTCCGTCACATCGGAGATTCTCCAGCTTCGAGCGGAGGATCCTCTTCGAGTTCCGAGCCATGCCCTTCGCCTGTCTTCAGCTCCCAGGGTCTTCACCAAATGCATTGCAGTGGTGACAGCTTTCGTGCTGGGCGCTGGAGGGGTCCGGTGTACCCGTTACGTGACGATTGGTTGATAGCAGCCCCCTCCAGACAGAGGAGGTGGAGCGTCCAGAGATCTGGCCCTCCAGGTTTGCTCTCAAATCGGCCTTCTCATCAACGAGGCTAAGTCGAACCCGAGCCAAGCAGGTGATTCTATTTATCGGGGCAGAGCTCGACTCTCTTCGAGCCAGAGCACGGCTCCCGGCGGACAGGGCCGAGGTTCTTACCTTCTTTGCCCAATCATTTCTGGTTGGGCAATCGCGCCCTGCCCGGGACTTCCTGCATCTCCTGGGTCTCATGGCGGCCTGCACCAGCGTGGTCCGTTGGGCATGCTGGCACATGCGCCCCCTTCAGTGGGGACTGGCCAGCCAGTGGTCACAACGCTGCGATCCATTGGACCAGCTAGTGGTGGTGACCCAGGAGATGTGGAATGCTCTCCGATGGTGGACCGTTCCATCTCATCTGCAGGAGGGTATCCCGTTTGTCCGCCCTGAGCAGACGGTCTCTCTGTCGACCGATGCCTCTCTGATGGGTTGGGGTGCCCATCTGGGGGAACACTGAGCGCACAGCCTCTGGTCCCCTCGGGCGTCCCGATGCCACATCAACCTGCTGGAGCTTCGAGCGGTCCGCCTAGCCTCACCGCCTTTGCTCGTTTCTCCGGGGTCAAGTGGTCCGAGTCCAGACGGACAATACCACCGACCATGTACTACCTAAACCGCCAGGGCGGGACGCTGTCCATGCTTCTATGCAAGGAAGCCTCCGCATTTGGTCACTCGGTGCAGCTCCTGGAGGCGGATCTCCTAGCCATTCATGTGGCAGGGGCCCCAACACCCTGGCCGATGCCCTGAGCGGATGGGGCTGCATCTCACGAGTGGTCTCTCCTGCCAGAGGTAGTACAAGATCTGTTCTCCCACTGGGGCACACCTCAGGTGGACCTGTTTGCCTCCAGGGAGAACGCGAAGCTGAGGCTGTTTCATGCCCGCCCCCCTCAGCAGGGCTCGCTGCAGGGGGATGCCTTCTCGAGGCTGTGGACCCCGGGCCTCTTTTACGCCTTTCCCCCATTTCCCTTGATTCACAAGGATGCTTCTCAAGGCAAGGAGGGACAAGGCGCAGGTGATTCTGGTAGCCCCAGACTGGCCCCGCCAGTTCTGGTACCCAGATCTCCTCAGCCTCAGCTCCAGGCTCCCGAGGCAGCTTCCAGCTCGCCCGGACCTGCTCTCAGTCAGTCAGGGGAAGGTGTTCCATCCGGACCTTCAATCCCTGCACCTGATGGCCTGGTTCCTGAGCGGCTAGAATTCCAGGCCTTGGGTCTTTCCGACGAGGTCCTCAATGTTGTTGAGACGTCCCATAAGGAGTCGACCAGGAAATGCTATGCCTTCAAATGGAAGAGATTTTCCATTTGGTGTCAGGGCAAGGGCTTGGACCCTTCCTCCTGTCCTTTGGAAAGCATCTTGGACTATTTATCGTCCCTTTCTAGTCAAGGGCTTAGGTAGACGACCCTAAGGGTGCACCTGGCAGCCATCTCTGCTTACCGGGCGCGGGCCGGGGAGCAGTCAGTGGCGCAGGAGAAGGTGGTCTGGCGCTTTTTCAAAGGCCTTGATCACATTTCCCCTCCGGTGCAAGAACCTCCACCTCCGTGGGATTTACTGCTGGTACTGGCAAAGCTCATGGGCAAGCCATTCGAACCAATGCACAGGTGTGAACTCTCTCACCTGTCGTGGAAGACCGCCTTCTTGGTGGCTATCACGTCAGCCAGAAGGATGGGAGAACTCCAGAGCGCTCTCCATCGAGTCTCCTTACCTGGTCTTCCACAGGGACAAGGTTGTCCTGCGCCCCCACCCGAAATTCCTTCCGAAGGTGGTGTCGGAGTTTCACCTTAACCAGGTGTTGACTGTGCCGGTGTTCTACCCCAATCACACCTCGGAGGCCGAATACAGGCTCCATACTTTGGACCCTAGAAGGGCTCGCTTATTATAAAGGTGCAGGCTGAAATTGAGGAGAGGTTCGCCAGCTGTTTTGTCACCTACGCTGAAGCCGCACCTGGCAGACCTGCAGCCAAGCGGACGATGGCAGGTGGGTCACCTCCTGCATAGATCTCTACTACAGTTATGACGGGCATGGAGCCTCCCAGAGGGATAAGAGCTCATTCTACCACGTCATGCTGCTGCATCGGTGGCTGCTTCCAGGGACGTCCCTATCCAGGAAATCTGCAGGGCTGCTACCTGAAGTCAGCACACACCTTTATTACCCATTACCACATCGACCTTGAGTCACGCCGGGATGCTGGTTTTGGGGCCTCGGTTCTCCAGTCTCTATTTCCTAAGTAGGGGGTGTGCGCCTTGCCTCCCTCCTCCTGGAGAACTGCTAGGAGTCTGCCAGACAGTGTGGATGAACAACATATCCATGTCCCTAGAAATACAGGTTACTCACCTGTAACAGGAGTTCTAGGAATGGTATATTTCATCCACACGACCCACCCGACCTCCCCGGCTTCGACGCACAACCTGAGCTTCCAGCGGGCCAGATCTGGCGTCATGGGGCGGAGCCGAGAGTTTTACCACCCGGGTGGGTGGGAGGAGCCAGCTTGAAGACCTTCCGGCAAGATTTAAAGCGGCAAGGATACCTGCCAGACAGTGTGGATGAACAACATATACCATTCCTAGAACTCCTGTTACAGGTGAGTAACCTGTATTTATGGCTAGTGTACCTATCCGGTAAACAAAAACTAAATAAAAACGTCTCTGCCCTGGTCCTCTGCTAATCTTAACTGGCAACATTGGTGTGATGCATTACATCAGCAAACAAGAGGGCACTCCTATCCTCTGTGCAGGGAAGCAGTGTTGGTATTGTACTGGGCTCTGTGTCACGGACTTTGGCTATCGACCATGGTTTCTCCCAGCTCTACAGAATGTCTTGGCAGGCAGGATATGCAGGTCCCTGTCGATGGTTAATGAATGGGAATGGCTCTCCTCCATGGTAAACTAGCTCTTTGCAAGATAGGATTGTCCAGAGCTGAGTATTTTTGCCTTCCCACATTACGCAAAACTGCCACATTTCTGCTTGTTCATTCCAAGGCCTGGAGTTTTTTGGTGAGACGCATTGTCCCTCTCCTGGAAAGGGAAGTTCCTGTGCGCATTCCCAACATTCCTCTAATACAGAGGATTTTGCTCGAGCTGAAAATGAAGAGTGCCACTCTCATCCTCATTTCTCCGTTCTGTCCTCCTCAGATATGGTTTCCACTCCATCATATGTTGGTGGAACCTCGTGTCCGCTTGCCTCTATGTTCGGGTCTGTTGTCACAGGGCATGAGGTCCCTGATCCATCTGGATCTGAAGTCCCTGTGCCTGCATGCATGAAGACATTGGCATTGCATATTTTAGAGTATCTCCTAAGGTTGCTGATGTCTTGACTACGGCTGCTTGCTTTCCTTATCTGATTCTGGCCTGCAGTATTCCTCGCTAAAGGTACCATGTGGCTGCTATGTCCACTTTCCATGCCTTATTGATGGTTGTATAGTCATATGATTGCCTAGTTGGAGGTGTCTCATATGTTTCTGAGAGGTATTCATCATATGAAACCTCCTATCCATAATCCAGTCCCGCACTTGGACTTTAATATTGTGGTTGAGAAATTGACATTGACTCCTTTTGAGCATGCTGCAAGCTGTGGCTTATGTTTCCTGTCATGGAAAACATTTTTAGTTGCGCTGACCCATGTTCAAAGGAGTTCCAAGCTTCAGGCTGTAATGTGGGAGCCTTCTTAATTCAGTTTCTTTGTGTGCAAATCCTAAGTTTCTGTCGAAGATGGTATCTGAATTTACACAATCAAATGATATGCCTTCCTGTATGTTATCCTGAGCATGCCAGCCAGGGTGAGGCACTGCTCCATTCTTTGGATGTACATAGAATACTAAGATAAGGCACCAGGGACTACAGAAAGTCCTCTCCGCTTTTTGTTTCATTCACCCCAGGGAAAGGGGGCACTCCAGTGCCTGTCCAAATGGCTGGCATGTTGTATTATGTTTTCTTATGTGAAGTACAATAAGAGACTTATGGTGGTGTTCACGTTCACTCCATAAGGGGTATGGCCACTTCTGCTTATTTCAAAAATGTTCCTGTTGCTGACATATGCGCTACAGCCACATGGAGCACTGGTCATACTCTCACTAAGCATTACAATGCTGATTCTGGCACTGGCAAAATGCCACTTGGCATGACCATGCCAGGCATTTTGTCTCTTAGGAGTTACAGCACCAAAGCGCCTTCCCGAGAAACGGTAGATTTTGCAGGGGCTTTGCCCCCCCTCCCCCAAATATAACCTCCGGGGCAGGCATGCCCTAGAGGGGGTAGAAATTGTGGGAGCACGAAGGGCAAGATGAGTGAGGGGCGATCTGAAATCAAGATCGCCCCTTTCACTGTCGTCCTAATTATGGTGGCCAAATTTACTCCTCAGCCGGACAGGATATGACCCCATAACCATCCCAGCTTGTGACCTTATAGGTTAACCACCACTTATACAAAGCCATGTTTTGGCAAGTGACTTGCCGTGTAGAGTCATGTGGTGCCTGCGGGAGATGCCAAGTGAGCCAGGGCATTTTCTTCCTGGGGAGTCTGCATGCAACATGGTGTACGTGCATACTGGTGCACCTCATGCTGCATCAGTGAACTCCTTCCCCCTTCCATGTCTACTGTTCCTGCTGGCACCTGGTGGCAGTCAGGTGGCAGGAGTCAGGAACTGCGCGCTCTCAATCTTTCCTTTCCTGGTCAGTCCCAGAGTGACACTGGTCCGTTCCTGAATCCGGGTCACCAACATTGCAGGAGGTGAGTGCAGTGCCTCTGCCCTCTACACCACTGGGTGAGTGGACTCGCAGATCCTTTTAAAAAAAAAAATCAGAGAAAATATTCATCTTTTTTAATTCCAGGAAGGTAAAATCTGTATCTAGCTAGATAAGACTGTATTTTGGAAACATGCCACTTTTCAAGAAAGGATGGACCACAGGGCATAAGGGCTTGTCCATTAAGGGCTATGAGCCCAAGCCACAAAGATGTAGTAGTCTTCATTTGTATGTCGCTCTCCTCCCCGGAGGCTGAGGCCACCATTACAAAATTATACAGTAGTAATATTAAAACCTCTTAAGCACTGCACAACCCAACCTAAAGTTATTTAAAACAGCAGAATATTTCAATAAGTAAATTCATAAATAACAAAAGATTATACTACAAGGGATGACACAATTATGAGATAATTAAGATGGCCTAGATATGCGTGTGGTGACATTCATGACCCCTGACCTCTCTACTACATACACACAGGCACATGGAGGAAGCGGAGCATGGATAGACAGTGGGCATCCATTCTGATGCACGGGCCAGCACTCAAGGGGAGCACCTGTTCTGAGTGAAGCACAGGATTGTAGAATGCAGCAGTCTTCCAAGGACTGCAGTATCCTATCCTTGAAGAAGTCCTCCATGCCAACTTGGAGGGCTGGGGGCAACAGGGAATGGGGAGGGCTGGGAGACATTTGAGAGGAAGGCAGGTACACTTTACTGATGTCCTCCATTGCATCACACTGCTGGCCATCTGTACCCTGACCCAGCTGCCCACATAGTACATCTGGAGCTGTGGATGCATGCAGGTCTCTGTATATGTAGAGCAGGACCTCTGCAGCCTCTCCATACACCTCTACCCATATACGCTGGGCCTTCTCAATCAATCAGTCACGGCTTTTGTGGATGATGCCCTGTGTTGTTGGTGTAGTTTAAAAAATCAAACGTGTGGAGGCACCTTATGAACTCAGTGCATACATTTATCGAGCACTATATGAGCTGGATGTAGCCTCTCTCTGTTATTGGTTCTAAGCTGTGACGTTCTCAAAGCTGAGTTCCATTATGTTTATTCCCTACCTCTGCTACAACAACAAAAAAAATAGTCTTGCTTTTACCCTTCCTGTTTTGTTGCTGCTTGACGTAGCCCTAATGTAGTATGAAAAAAATATGTATTCAGACTGTCTGTTCCTTTTGGGACACTAGAGATCACGTTACATTTTATTGTATTCATCTTAGACTGCCTAAAAAAAAAAAACTTTGTCCAGCTTCCAAGTTCAGAGATAGGTGATTGATCTGTTTCACTGTCAGCTCTAGATCACAGTGACAAACTGTGTTTTCCACTTCCATGGATTTTTATCTCTACTAGCCAATGTCATTTGTTTGGTCTCAGTTTTTTTTGTTTTATTTTGTTTTTTTGACCAACTATATCGAGGCTGATGCTGGCGAATTGCTCTACCCCAATCTCAGCCATTACACTCGGTCATCTTTCTCTTCTAATCTGTCAGTTTTTCTGATGCCCTCCTGTCCTGCCCTTTCTACTGCCTGAAAATTGTGTTCGACTTAAACCCTGCTTCATCGATGCTGGTTTTGAAGCCCTCCTGTCTTTTACCCTTTTAGAACCCTCCCCCGTGTTCCCCGCTACTCTCAGAAAATATTTTTAAACCCCTCTCTTTCGTGTGATGCTGCCTCACAATTGGCTGAACAGAAAGCTACAAATACAGTACTCTGGTTGAATGCTTGGATTTTGATATCTTTTTGTGACTTTTACTTTGAACTGCCTCACTTCAAGTGATGTAAGGTAGCAGTAGCTGTAAAGTGTATTTACTGAAACCTTGAAAAAAAAAAAAATAATGTTTTTAAATGCTCCTTTCTAAAACGCATTTCCAGTAACAGTAATTATGAAGGACCATTGGATCCTCTCATCTAAGCAGGGATTTATAGCTAATGTGTGCAAACAAATACTTATTTATAGGGGTACCCAACCCACTCCACAACACAGGGTACCATGTTATTTTCTCAGTAATCAGAAATGTGTCTAGGCTTACCATGAAAACCCGTACTGTTTGTCAGATCCACCGTTTGTGCTGGCATTATGTTCCATAGGTAGACTGCTCTGTGAAAGAAAATAATTTAAACTTCTGTATCACAGAGTGATAAAGAGATGAACAGACATTCTCAAAGCTTTGGTGTGTGAGTAAATATCTCTGTTTTGAAAGACCTTGCCAAAGTTATGGTGACACGAACACTGCAACACCACACAGTCATCAAGAGTCAGGTGCCATTTTTACCCCAACTTTCCATTTCTGCTTTTGAGGCTTTGTTTCAACCCTGACTGATACATATATATATATATATATATATATATATATATATATGTTTTCATTGCAAAAAACTTCGTTATTGCATAAGTTAGGGCTGAAGTGACAAAAAGGAATGAGGCGCTAGGATTGACACCCTAACAGCCCCCCACGCCTTACCACTACACCCCACACAGACCGAACAGGTGATGGGTGTGCCTTGGGGTCGCCGCTTCCTAACTCTCACCCCATTCCATGTGTACAGAGCTCATATGATACAGTATAGGAGAATGGGTGAGAGTTTGGGGCTATGACCCCAAGGCACACCCTGATGCCTGTTAGTGTGTGGAGGAAGGGGTTGGTTGGCAGGGTGGGGGATAGGGCTCAACCCTAACGTCTCATTTCCCTACTTTTGTCACGTCAACCCTGACTGATGCATTAACAAAGTTTTTTGCAATGAATTTCCTTCCTTTTTGAGAAAGTGTAATGTAACTGGTATGTGTTGGTGGGAGCGCGGGCCCTCCAGGCCCTGCACTCCCTTCAAGCTACTCATTTTTGCATAACGATATGCATCTGTGGGAGCATGGGCCCTCCCAGCGAAACCTCCACATGAGCTACTAACATACTAAAATGCCAGCAGAATAGGCCTAACCGTCTTTCGTGTCTGCTCGTTTGGTCAGCCCCCACCTTGGGAGCTGACCTTGCTGCCCCCCTCGCCCTCTCTGGCTTTTCCCTTCCCGGTCCCTGATATTCTCGCTGCACTGGACTTTGCTTCGAGAACCATTCCCCTGTACCTGTCCGACCCCCTCTTGAACCCCTTCACTGTCTCTGCCTCCCCTGAATTCCCCCCCCCACCAGCTTCCACCCATGCCCTCTAGTTGCCCCCCCTCCTTCCTTCCTTCCTTCCATCGGAGCACCCTGACTGCTCCTCCCCTATTTACCCCCTTCATGTACCTGAAGACCTCCATCATGTCCCCCCGATCCCGTCTCTCTTCTAATTTGTACATATTTAGCTCTTCGAGCCTCTCCCCATAGGTCCTGTCCCCCCAAGCCCCAGATCATTTTGGTTGCCCTCCTGGACCCTCACCAGGAGTTCAATATCCCTCTTTAAGTGTGGCCTCCAAAACTGCACAGAGTACTCTAGGTGCGGCCTCACCAAGCAGTTATACAGAGGGAGTATCACTTCCCTCCTTCTGGAGGTGATCCCCTTAGCAATGCATCCCAGCATCCTGTTGGCCTTGGCTGCTGCCCTCCTTCAAGTCTCTGAGTTGTTCATCTTGACATCCACCACCACCCCCAGGTCCCTCTCAGCCATCGAGACTTGTAGCATTCCCCGGTGTACACTTGGCCCGGGTTTCTGGCTTCCAGGTGCAGTACCTTGCATTTCCCTGCATTTAACCTCAACTTCCACTTTCTAGACCTCCTTTCTAGAGCCTCCAGGTCCCCCTGTAGGGCCACCCTCCCCTCCTCCCCATCCACCACCGCCACCCCAGTTTTGAGTCATCCGCAAAGAGACTCATATGACTTCTGATACCCTTCCTTATCTCAGAGACATAGGCATTGAACAGGAGGGGCCCAAGGACTGATCCCTGAGGGACCCCACTAATGACCCTCCTTGGGGATGAGACTAAACCGCCAACCACGATAAGGTCGATTAAATCCATATCTCGCATAGTTTCCAAGATACAGGCACCAAAAAGAGCTGTGGGTGCCGCAATGTTATCCTGTGGGAAAAATCTCAACGTTGTCATGGCATATCTATGGAACCAATGACATTTTTTATGCCTAAACAACATAATTCACATCTCTGGGACACCCCCTTTATACCTGGCAAATTTCAAGCCAAAAGACCAAACCGTTTGTTTACAGTGTAATGTACCTGGTATGTGTTGGTGGGAGCCACCAAACTGCCCATTTGTGCATAATGATGCGTGTCTGTGGGAGCGCAGGCCCTCTGGGACCTGCTCCCACTTACACATAACGGAGCCATACAATAGTTCTATAGGCCTGAAAAGGAAGTCTTGTAACAGTAATTTGCCAATATCTCAGTAACCGTAACAACCTAGAAAAAAATCCCAGTGCAGGTGTAATCTATGACTTTTAAAGTTCCTCACGGGCTTAGTTCACCTAAAGGTGAACTAAGCTGCAGGTAGCAAAAAATCCATATCTCGCTTTGTTTTCGAGATATGGGAGTCGTAATGTTATCCTATGAAAAATTTATCAACTTTGGAATGCTGGAACTATGGGCCCGTTGAATGTTTTGGGACCAAATCACCAAAAGGCACATCTGTGGGACCAGGGCTCGCCGCCTGCAAATTTCAGCCCAAAAGCACAATCTACCTTGGTACAATGAAATGACAAAGGAAACACATGGGTTAATGTGTTTGTGCAGTGTTTCCGTGATAACTTTAATGTGTTCGCAGCACTCCTATCTCTCTAATTTGAATGTTGTGCACAGAAAAATGCTGCTGCAGTTCCTCTTTTTGATTGCGGTTATTGCCGCGGCAACAAAATGGTAGAATGGTGGAAAAAGTTTGAAAAACATATTTCCAGAGCATCTGCTGATAACCAAATGCCAGGGTCATGTTCCTAAGTGCCTGAATAGGTAATCACATTTGTTGGTGTTTACCAAAGGGCATTATTTTTTAAGTTTTTTTGTCTCGCGCTAACTGAAAACAAGATGGCATCAGCGCAAAAATAAATTCATGGGGCACGGCAACAAAAAATGTGATCACAAAAGTTTTCGCAATGATCATATAAATTTTCCCATATGCTATAATGGGACATGAAAAACTTGAATAACTTTTGAACGGATCAATATTTTTTTTACCAAATCTTCAAAAGGCACCAGTTCTGCCTAGGCCACATATAACCATGCAAATTTGAATCCACTCAGATGCATTCTTTAGTCCATTATGGCTGACCATAAATTGCACGCAAGTTGGTAATTTTCACTTTTTGGACACGTTAAGGTTCCGCAACCATGCATCTGACCAAAATATTTAACATAGAAATGACCGTGCAATCCTAACTGTACGTATGTATGTATGCAAGAAATATATAAGGTATATGTTGAGGACGCCTGTGGGATAAGGTATTTGTACAGTAACTGTGACTGCAAGTAACTGTCTGAGCGGCAAGCCAGTGAGGATCTAAGAGGTCACGGCTACTGTACAGATAACTTTGTTATCCCACGGCACTCCCACTGCATATTGGATTTATGCAGTAGGTGTTCTAGGTTTGTGGGTTTTGTTTTTATTTTTTCTTGTTTTTTAAATGGTGTATGTCACAAACCCACTCAGCAGGTCAGGCCCTCTACTCCCAAAGTGCCAACCTCCGAGCGTAGTCTTGTAAACAGTTTAACAGAACAAGGTAACCCTTTTGTTTGTTTTGTGAGTTCGGATCAACCTTTGGTCTCCAGTTTTGGAGGGATTCAGACTGTAAACCTCTTGCTAGCGTACCCAATGCACAGGCTCAGATAATTCTGTCTTCGGGGGGGCCAGATATCTTTGCCTATGGGCACCTAACCAGGTGTGCAGAAATGAACCCCTAAAAACTTTTATAAAAACCTCAGATTTAAAACGCTTCTCTTTCCAGTTTGGTATCACCATGCAAGCTTATGCCTAGTGTCAGGTATAACCATATATACTTTTCTTGCAAATAAAATAAATTCAAAGACAGACCAAGTATGCTGTAAAGAGTTTTAGATAAAAATATGTAAAACACAAAATACAGAACTATTATATCACAAGACATACAAATCTTTTAAAAGAACAAGGTTTTAAGCAGTGCAATTCCTACTACAGTAATTAGATTTGTCTATCTCTAAATACCTGCTTAAAGTGCTCCAAAGATGTTTCTTTGTCAGAGTCTAGATAGAAGTGTCTCTGAAGGAAAATAGAATGTTTAAAAGCTGGTTTTCCCCACCTATTTGCATGAGGTCGCCTAGCTCCTCCATGTCAGAATATATAAAAAAAAATCTATATAAAAACAGGATATCTTTTCTAAGTATTAAATTCTACAACCTCAGCATAACTCCTGTTCTTCAAATGACATTTCTTTGATCTATGAATCAGTTTCCCCTCTCACACAGACATCAGCATTTATGATTTTGCACCAGTTTACTAACCCTGGTTTCCTCCTCTTGAAACGTCATAAAATGGATATGCTCAACTCAAGCCTCTTCCAGCCTGTAATTAGCTTTAGGCCTTCCAGGTAATACCTTGTATCTAAAACCTGCGTGTGTGAGAGATCTCACATGCTGTTTCAGGATTTTCTCATGGCTTTCATCTTTCAACTGAACCCGGGGGGGGGGTGAGCGAGGTCACTCCAAGAGCACCAGATTTTCTCAACATCTCTCATGACACAGTCCATAACCCGTTTTTATTTTACAAAAAAAAATGATACAGGGATCAGAACCAGCTGTCCAAGCGTCACATTCCTCCCCACCTAGACTGAATCTGGGGGCTCTATCCCCTGCATGGCATGAGCTTCCCAAATCAGTTCACTTCTCAAAGAGCCGAGACAGACCATCTAAGTTATGGTTCCTGGCTCCAGCTCTATATACGATTGTCATATCATACCCATGCAAAGCAAGACTCCATCTTAGCCAGCTACCATTGTTTTTTCCCATATGCGTCAGCCAAACCAGGGGGTTGTGGTCAGTCTGCACCACAAAATGCTGCCCATACAAGTATGGCTCCAGCTTCTTGAGGGCCCACACTATGGCAAGACACTCCTTTTCCACCGTTGAGTATGCTTGCTTCCTGGGAAGTAACTTCCTACTCAGGTACCCTACTGGGTGATCTGTCCCTTCGCTGGATGTCTGACTCAGTACTGCCCCAATACCCACATCTGAGGCGTCAGTCTGAACTATAAAGGTTTTGCTATAGTCAGGACTTGTCAAAACAGGAGCACTGCACAGTGCCTCCTTTAGTTTGGAAAAGGCTTCCTCACAGGCTGTGCCCCATGTAATTTTCTTGGGCATCCTTTCTTTATCAGGTCAGACAGGGGAGCAGCCAGGGCACTGTAATTTGGTACAAATTTCCTGTAGTAACCTGCTGTCCCTAGAAAACTCCTGACCTGCCTCTGTGTTTCTGGTCTGGGCCACCCTTGGATTATCTCTGTCTTTATTTGGTTAGGGAGGAGCTGTCGGCTCTCGAGATGGTGGAGCGTCATGGATGCTGCGGCCTAGGTCTTCTTTGGTCGGTGTGTCTGTTGAGTTGTCGAGGAGTTAATTGGTGGATTTTTTCTGTCGATTGACACTTTCTGGTGGATTTTTTGAATGGATTTATTTGGGGGGGTGATTTGATCTGGCGATCGTTTAGATTAGGGCATGAAGAGTCTGGTTTGGATTTTTCATCTTTGTGGATTAGGGCATGAAGAGCCCATTATGGATTTATGACAGTTGTTGGAGTAGGGCATGAAGAGGTTATCGTGGATATTGGGGAATTTTGTGGATTAGGGCATGAAGAGCCCATTATGGATTTATGACAGTTGTTGGAGTAGGGCATGAAGAGGCTATTGCGGATATTGGGGAATTTTGTGGATTAGGGCATGAAGAGCCCATTATGGATTTATGACAGTTGTTGGAGTAAGGCATGAACAGGCTATCGTGGATATTGGGAATTTTGTGGATTGGGGCCCGAAGAGCTAATAGTGGGTATTTGGGTAGTTTGTGGATTAGGGCATGAAGAGCACATAGTGGATATTGGGAATTTCGTGGATTGGGGCCCGAATAGCTAATAGTGGGTATTTGGGTAGTTTGTGGATTAGGGCATGAAGAGCACATAGTGGATATTGGGAATTTGGTGGATTGGGCCCCGAAGAGCTAATCGTGGGTATTTGGGTAGTTTGTGGAGTAGGGCAAGAAGAGCCCATCTTGGGTATTTGACTACTTTGTGGAATAGGGCATGAAGAGCCCATTGTGGAATTTTGTTTCCTTGTATGCCTTGCAGTAAGAAGTAAACATGACAAGGTAGGTAACGTTTAATATCTTTATTGAATGTTGCAGAATGAACAGCACTGCAGTATAGGAAGTGTGAAGTGATATTCCGAACATTGCACAGTAACTTTGGAAAGTGGTATAAAGTAAAAAAAAAAAAAATTGTTAGTAGAAACATAGGTGTTGGGGTAGTGAAAAGGGGAAGGAGGGTGCAGGGTGCATAGTACAGGTTGCTTTTATTTCAGAGCAGTTAGAAGAGAGAGGGTTAGTAACTGTTTCGCTCTAGGCCTAGAAATGTACAGTGACATTGTGTAATGACTTGCTGTAATAGTGGTACGTTTATACAATTTCTGAGTGCTCTGTGAATCAGTCTTTATCATTGACATATGCCTTTTGAATCAGTCTGTACCATTTTTATTATTTTTACATTTTCTAGAAACGATGCTAGTTTTCAACAATTGTTTTGTGGTTTGAGAATCAGTCTTTACCAGTCACTTACGGGTTTTGTAGTCCGTGTGCACCAGTTTGTGCTTTTGACAGTTGATTTAAGCATTGCTAGATTTGTGCAATTCTTAAGTATTGTGAGCATCTTTACCATTGAATGCAGATGTTGGGATCAGTCTTTACCTTTTTTCTCTCCAAATCAGCAGGTTGTATGGTGGATAGAATCAGTCTGTTCCATGTAAAAGTGGTGCTGTTGAGTATTTCCTGCAGGAGAGTGAGTTCTTATGTGATGCCATTGAATTGCAGCAGAACATTAGTCTTTGCCATGGTGATTTGTGTACGAGTCTCTGTAGGTCGGTATTCTCTTTGGTTTATTACCCTTGTTTGTGGTTTGCCTTATTGGAGCTGTTGAATTAGTCCAAGTCGGTGTCAGAATCCAGTACCCGTGAACACTTTTTGGTGTAGCTGTCATATTTATTTCCTGTACTGAGGAAAGAAAAATGTTAAGGCTGGTTTGTTGCTTTATGTTTGGGGGGTGGGTGGAGTTTTTTGTTTTGTTTTGTGGTGGTGGGGAAATTGTGGTACTTGGCTTGGATAATGGTGAAGTTGATAGTTCTGGCTTGCAGAAGCATGTGCCCAGGACATCAGAGTGGTTGTCTGCTATGGTGGAGATCTGGGCTGCTGGAGGCTGTTCCTGTTGTGGTGGCAGGCTTGGTCGACAGCTGAGGAGGTACGAAGTTTGTTTTTGTTTCTGCTCATTTAGCTTGGCATAGTCATTAATACTCTGGACTTACTTGTGGCCAGATATTTGAACTATTTGTCTGGAGGCTATGCCACTGTCTGTTAGTTTTTGTATGAGGTGCTTGTGCGTGGTTTTAGTCTCTTATCTGTGGCTGCTGTTGACTTTGCAGTCATGGTTTTCATTATGGAGGCCAGTTTATGAATTCATACTGGCTGGCTTTTGAACCAGAGGTTTGGTTGGCCTTCCTTAGAGTGGTAGTTGGTTGCCAGGAAGAATGGTGCATCTGGTGTTAAGCTTTGCTGAGGCCTTTTACTTTGATACAGCAAATAGTCACTGGACATTTTTCTGGACAGCTTTTTATTTGATATGCTTTTGGCTTGCTCTTCCTGCAGTCCTTGGAATTTGCCCGTCCTTGTTTTTGTCTCGCACGCTTGGTCTAACTGGATGTAGAATTGCCCATTTTCTTCTGTTTTGTGCTAGATGTCCCCCCACTTGAGACTCCTCATTTCTGTGGTACCTCCGACTCCGTAGTACATACTGGTTATTAGCCAGATTGTGTTTGAGGGACTCTGGAGTGTATAGACCCAGAAGATGGTCTTTGGCATAGTTTTTCAATGATATTGTCTGTTGGCTGATCTGCTGCACGAGGCTTTGACCCTTTGCCTTGGCATTTTAGATTTTTCTGCTTTGAAGAGTACCTGGTGAGCTTTTTCAGAGGCTGGAGAGGTAGATAGTGAGTTGTGTATCCTTTATGTTTTAGATGCCGTTCTACACGTTGAAACGTGGCTCTGAGGTTGAGGGGTTCATAGTCAGTGCCCTCCTTTTTGGTACAGTGCATGAAATAATGGCAGAAGTAGTCAATGAGCTCTTGGTGGGATATTTTGAAGTAGTCTTTCTTCCCCGATGCTGTCGGAGCATGTTGGTGTCCACTAGGGTCTTTTTTGCTGTGTTCTGGTTTAGTGCTCTTTTTATGAAGGTATCTGTGGTATCAGAGTCTACGGTGGGCACTCAGTTTTCTGTTTGGGCTAGGCATGCAGCGCTTGTCTGGCTTCGGGCTGTCTTGTGAGGAAGCAGACAGCCGTGCTAGAGAGGTGGCCGTAGCTGTTATCGGAGTGTCTGATGTGGCGGAGTTAGGCTACACCCTCAGCTGTGACTGATGGACCACTTTTCCTATCTCTTTATTTCCTAGCTACCAAAACTTCTGTTGAGAAACACAGTTAACGCTTTTCTCTCTGCTTTTCTTCTTCCCCCCCTACCCTTGGTTGGCCACCTAGCGTAGTTCTTTACTATCCCTACTAAACGTCCTACTAGTTCTCTCTCTTCATTCTTTTTCCATTTCCATCCATTCAGTCCCTGGAATGATGCCAAACACCCGGAGAGGTGTTGTGTAAAGTGCATTTTGTGTACAAAAAAAATGAAGGCTTTTTAAATAGGAATACATACAGTTAATAAAGCTTTTTTTAAAGAAAAAGGATTCAGAAATCATATAAAACAATAATTTCATGATTAATACAGTTATAAGAAATCCTTAAGGTATTTTCATAAATTCACACTATAGACCTGTTACTGTGTAAGGTTCTAAGCAGAAGAATGTGGTATACTTTACAAAAGTGCTTAGTCACTGTGGATCAGCGATAGTCAACATCTGTGGAGATATACACTTATACTTGTAACTGAACCAGGAAATCCCCTGAAACAACCCCCGTTTTGAAACATGTTCAGACATGAAACAGCATGTCCAGACATGTAACTAGAAAAGGGCTCAGTCAGGCGACCCCACCAAAAAGATATAAAAACCTCTTCACTGAGTTCACTTCAGTTCAGTCCAGTGGGGCTCAGCCCTGAGAGAGGAGGAGAGAGCCAGACAAGCTGTTGAATGCAGATGAGAAGGGTCTTAGGAGCTGTAAGATCCAGGACTATATTATGTGAGAAACTACTGATGTTAAGTTGTGATTTTCTTCGCAATTTTTTTGTATTCATTTATTATTTTTTGAACTTTTGAAAAATAAATATCACACCTCAGTGTGTTTTAAACCTGTAAATTTGCCTAGTCTGAAGTTTATTCCCACATGCTGTAACATCCGGGTCTGTGAGTGGCTCCGTGTCTGTCTCTAGTTGAGTTATTTGGTTCAGCTCAAGCTTGAAAGTTTGTGTTGTTCTGTCCAGTTGCCATTGCTCCTTTGATTTTTGTGTTTTTTACGGTCGTGGTTTGTTCCCGATGTCGGCGGGTTTTTGGACCAGTTACCAAGACTGGAGCTGCTGGCGGTTGAAAATCGAGGTGGTGTTTGTGGTAGCACATGATGTTTTCGTGGTTTTGAAGTGGCTGTGCCCAAGGTGGGTTAGACAGGTGTTTGATTATGGAAAAATGACGTCATGTGGTTTTCTATGGGGGGGGTTCTGTGGTTTTATGCTGTAATGTAAGCACTGTGTGGATAACTGAGTTATCCACATAGTGATTACATCATCATGATTTAGCCACACAGTGTGTGAAATGAGTATGTTTATGTGACAGTTTTTATCCTGACGCCTGTTGCATAAATAGTTGTATTTTTTTATCCTTCCTGTGCCTCATCTCTTCATCCCCCTCCTTGGACAGCAGTCTCCTCTGAGCCATGTCACAGTGGGTCCTTCTTAGAGGAGCACTCCAGTGGTGCTGCCTGACAGTGCCAGGCTACTGTAATTCAGACAAATTACAGAGAAGGAGAGCATACAGATTACCCATAAAGGTGCAAACTGCACAATACAGGATGCAAAACCAAAAAAGAAGCTGTGCGCACACCAAGCTGGTCCAGTGGGGTAATTTATTTAGCCCAGTACTGCGTATGAAGCAGAGCTAACACTCCTACGTATCACCTCTCACAGGAGGCTTCATCGGGGTTGGAGTAAGCTAAAACTAACACCTCTTAGCCGGCCCGGTGGCGCTGAGGGTTGAGGAGCTGGACATCACACCTCGCACCATGCCGGCAACCCGGGTTCGGAAACTAGCTCAGGCTGCCGGGGGTCGGCATGGGGAGAGAAGATCGAGCGTCCAGACTGCTCTCCTCACTCGGGGGCGGGGGGTCTTGTCGTCCCACTCATTGATTGCCCTCTGACGATGGCTGGAGGGCAGTACAAGGAGGCATGTGCCATCATTACGTTGGTGGGGAGGAACAGAAGAAAAACAAGAAAATCGGAGCCTGGCAGGGTCCGCGATGAGCTCCTACAACCCCGTGAAAGTCAACTCGGAATCTTGGGGAGGGTGTGCTGACTCCCACTGCGGGGGGGGCAATCCACGGTGCACTACTCGGGCCGGCGATACAGGGTTGCTTGAAGCCAGAGACTGAGTCGGTCAGGAGGGACCGTAGCCACCTGCCCAGGGCTCCAGGGATGAAAAGCTTTGTGGAGAAAAGAAGAAAAAACTGACACCTCTTAAATTCCTCTGTCAGTGACCTGTCATGTGCTCATTGGTGCAGTTTGAAAATCAAAAAAGTGTACAGTGTCCGATAGTGAATGTCAGTCACAATAAAAATAAATTGTAAATACACACTATACAGCGTACAAAACATTTGATATACAGTATGTACATAATCTTGCACAAATAATTGTCTAAGTAATGGTTCGAAATAATTATTGCAGAAACAAGTAACGAAGTACAAAGAACCACAAACCAAAGAAAACAGCAGTTCAGGTTACCAGAATTTAATTGTACTCTGTACTCACACTCTCTTGTAAAGTACTGTCATGTCCTAGTAATTTTGTAAATAATGTAAATTGTACCTTGCTCCCCCCGGGTTGCACCTGGAAACGAGCCTCATCTCAGTGTGCCTTTCTCTGTCACAAACTTTTAAATAATTACATTGTCAATTATCAAAATGTAGCTGATGCAAGAGAAATAGGATAGTGCATTATTGTGGGGGAGGCGGGGCTGAAGAAGGGCCAGGGTAGAGGATGTAGGAAAACTGAAAGCAAATGATAGTGTCATACGAATTTTGCTTGATACCAGAAACCAAAAGGAGAATTAGACATCAGCCGGTACAGGATCAATATTCCAAATTGGAAAGTACAGTCTGGTTAGAATACACAAAAATAAGATTTTGGGAGAGACAGGATAGCTGGAAAGAGAACAGAGAAAAGGAAGTGCAATTGAAAGTGAAATGAAGACTACAATAAAACCAGATCAAAGAACAAGTTACTTCAAAAGTTTCCAGTGGTTACTATTACAATGAACTAAAATTAATGCAGGATTTCGGATTAATACATTGTTGTTGACAAGAATAGAACATAGTAAAACAGGGAGAGATCAAAATTGAGGTACAGTTACAGAAAGTCATTCATGACATGATCAAGTCAAGAAACTGGTCACAAAATGGTGGAAGTCAGTTTTATCATTTAAGCCACCAGGGGCCAGGGCTTGCATCATAATGTATTTGGTTTCTTTCAGAAGCAGGAGTTTCTATTTATGCCCCCCCCGAATCACACACACCATGGCTGAAGTTTAACCCATTCATGTACTCAAAACCTGAGACCTCTGGTGTTAGAGTTGTGTTTTATCCAGGGGTTGAAATTAACATACCCAGCCTGTTCCCAGTGCAAGTAGGAACAGGCTGGTACATGTAGTTTTGTTACTGGCTTGCACCATGGTGCAGGTAGCGGTTTAATTTTTTTGGCTGCAGTTCCATGAGGAGCCACAAGGGGTGATCGCCAATAGTACAGGCACACAGACTTTTTTAAATAACGTTGCGTACGTAACCGCGTGCGTGCGCCACTGTGAGGGTGGGAATTGGGGTGAGCAGCGGCGCAGAAGCACTCCCGAACAGCAACTTTATTTTTTAATGACGCCTCATCGTGTGCATATGCGGCGCCACTGTGAGGAGGAATCGGGAATGAGCAGAGGCATTGGAGACCGCCCTGCCGAACAAACAGCATGGAAGCGGAGGTGTGTCCACACAGAAGAAGGCGGGACGTGGCGGCTGGCAGAAGGTGCAAAGTAGTCTGTCTCACTCTCACCATTAAATAAATATTCATGTCCTGGGCTGCGGTTGTGATTTGTTATGGAGGGATTGGGGGGCGGCTTTAGCATTGAAATGAAGGGCTGCCAATCGGGGAAGGCTTATGGACAAGGGGTGGAGTGGTCTTGGTTGTGGACTCCGGAGCAGGAGGGTCCTTAAGTATTCCTTCCTAAAAGTATTTGATTGACATGGACGGCATGGCATGCCATGTTAACCTTATTGTACCACGTGCGCCTCTCTCTGACACCCTCGTGGTACAATAAGGTTCACATAGGCATGTGCATCAGTTTTTAACTACGCAGTATTGTGGAGATTATAAGAGAACAGTCGCTAGGTGGGAAGCTCCGTGTCTGACTGGAGTCTTTTTCTTGTGCACAAAAAATGTGTTTTAGCAGTATTTAGGCAGGGAGATGATGTTTCAGAACTAAAGTCTGCAATTTAATGTGAAAAAAAAAATGCATTATATTGGGAGAATACAAGCAAGCAAAGTAAATTGGGGCTTCTCCCAACCCCCAAGCAAGGAGATTTTCTTCATTCTTGTGTTTTATGTAAATTTGCAAGGGACCACCAACTATGAAAAACAGCAGTTGCTTTATTTTTAATGTAATGAAACTAAGGAGGACTTAACTTGCTGTTTGTGGAGAAATTTATGGTGTTATAAGTCTACCTTGCCATATTTTGATCCCTGGACCCTGACTTCATTTTTGTGTGGGAAAAAATGGTGTGTAGTTGCAGTCAGACAACTGCTTTGCTTTTGTTTGTAGGGGCAGTCTGTTAAAAAGTTATTTTAATGTTAATATACATTAGTAGCTACAGCAGTCTAGCCTTTTTCCCCTCATCGTCTAAGTGTGGGTCAGTCAGTCCTAGGTACAACAAACCTGCAAAAGCACTGTTGTCTCCAGACAGTCCACTACCAATTTCTGCTGTCAAAATAAGTGAGAGAGTCATGGGAAAAACTAAAAGCCTGGAATTCCAGTGATTGTATGCTAAATAAACCATTTAAGCAGGCTGCCAGTGTCAGATTTGATGTAGCCCAGGCAAATAATGATAGTTGATGTTTCGTTTTTTGTTTTTTTTTAATCTGATGTAAAGAAAGGGTAAAAGGATTTAATTGTCTGCCACATCCTTGCCACATTCTGAATTGATTCCCCACCATCCCCATTTATTATTTTGAGACAAAAAAATAATTACTTTTGGTCTGTCAACTGCAGTGAAGTCTGGTAAAGGGTAAAGCTCTTTTAATAAATAAGCAGGAGCTCGGCTGTAGCAGAGGTGTGTCTGTGGGGTACAGGGGTCAGTCTCAGTGTGAAGCAGTCCCTCCCAGCCAGGTACACTTAACTAAAGTACTTTTGTCCCCAACTCAGTCTCACTCCTGTCCTGTTCAGTCCAGTTAGTACCACCAGTTCTCTTGTTCTGTGTCTAGTAAGTGAGGGGGAAAGCCTGTAAATCATTAAATAAAATATCTTTGACTCACTGTGTGCTATAAATAAATCATTTAGAAAAGGCGTTGTGAGTGAGATTTGCTGCCTTGCCTATATAAAAAAAAGTTTTAACGTAGAGTTTGACAGCAAATAATCACCACCTTTGGCCAACTACGCTTGCCCTGGTATACCTAGTCTGCCTGCCAAATTGTGTATGTGATGTTGTGAGAGAGCTTTGTTTCACATTTATCTTGTACATAACATACTTTTGTCACGTTTGTCAGTAATGTAATTTAAGGAGAATTACATATAGCTAGCTAGCTAGCTTGGCTACACTCAGTTGAGCCTCTTCTTCAGTAATACTTTTGTCTGTGACCTTTGATAAAATTTAAGGTAAAAATATTTCCTCCCTTAACTAACCACTGAATCTACTGTCTACAGTCTAAAGTGTGTATGTGTGTGTGTAGCACTAGCCTACCACCCGTCACTGTACTCCTACTGTGTGCTAGTGAGTGTGTGATGAATACACTCAGTCCTCAGACAAGTTACTGAACTGAAATACAGTCACTGTATCTCTCTCTATCTAGTTTTGGTCGGAGTACAGTTAACCAGTTTTGCTGGGATAAATAAATTCCTAACTGGAACTTCAGTGGTCGCCTTACCTTGGCCTTGCAGACTAACTTCTTGGTTTGGCTTTGCAAGCCTGGCCTGAGCTTAAGGAATTTAAACTAATTTTCCCGAGTTAATCTCAAATTACTGTCTGAATTTAACTTAAAGTGCCATCACTCACCTGCCTGCTCTGAGTGAGGGATCCATCTAAGTCTTTAGCAAATTAGGTGATATAAAAAAAAAATACACAGATACTTTTTTGACTCAACTCAGCAGAGCACTTTTTAGTGACATTTCTGTAGCATAAGAAAGCAAAAGACAAGCTCACTATTAAACCATGCCACTCAAGAAAGTTTTACCCAAACCAGTTAATACTCTTTTTCACTACAAGTTTAGCAAAACAAGTGGTGAAATGCCAACAGTTGCTGCTGCAGTTGTTCCTGTAGCTGATGTCCAAATGCAGTCTTGAGCGTCTGTCTGGTGGTGGTGGTGGCAACTGCCAGTTGGATACCAGTAGTGCAGCAGACATTCCCAGTACTAGTACTTCCCATGCTAATGTGTCAATAATGGAGTCTAACTCTGACTCTGAACTTGCATGTGTAGTAGTCCTGCCTTCTTTGCACATTCCTCCTCCTAGCCCTATTTCTGAATCTGACTGTGCCCAGGTCCAACAGTGCAGCTCAAGCTCAGTGCCTCCTCCTCCTCCTCAGCTTTCTCTGTCTCCTACTACACCAAATGATGGAGAGCCACCCTTAAAAAGGAAAAAAGCATATAAATTTGTGGACTCTTGGAAACAGAATTGTAAATGGCTTAAATACGACAGTGACCTAAACATCATGACATGTGAATGGTGCAAACTATTTGATAAATCAGGAAAAAATAATTCTTTCAGAGATGGGTGTTCATCCTTTAGAAAAGCAGATGTCGAATTTCATGAATCATCAGATTTACATGAAGCATCCAGAAAAGCATTTTTTGCTTACAGTCTAACACCTGCAGAACAGCCATTAATAAAGATTGTCCAAAGAATGGAAGAAAAAGAATTTGAGCAAATGAGGGTTCTCTTTAGAACTACTTTTTTCCTTGCTAAAAAGGCACGACAATTTACTGATCTAAAAGACAAAATAAACTTATTACGAGCGAGTGGGGTGTCAGTGAAACCTACTGTAACGACAAACAAGCTAGCGTATTCACCGAATATATTTACAGAGATAAAATGGAAGATCTAATATCATTGGTGAAGTCTCAAGATTTTTTTTCCATTCTGTCAGATGGCTCAACAGACTAAAGTATTACTGAAGAGGAGGTAGTGTATGTCCGCATCTTGGAAAAGGGCATCCTTGTCACTAAATTTGTGGCACGTAAACCTCTAGACAAAGCAGATGCAGAAAGTATAACATTAACTTTAAGAAATACAATGGAAAATTATCTCCAAATACAAGACTGGAAAAATAAATTAGTGGCTTGCTGCTTTGATGGGGCATCCGTCATGATGGGCAGTAAAACTGGAGTAGCCACAAGACTGAAGGAGGAGGCCAGACTTTTAAAAGTTGTGCACTGCTGTGCACACAGACTTGAGTTGGTCACTAAATATGTGATAAAGGGGACACCACTGTACTCCGCAGTGGAGGATTTGCTGTCCTTACTGCATGGTTTCTGTATGCACTCTGCTTTAAACTGAACTGGCTTACAGGCTGCGGGGGAGGCACTGGACATCCGATAAATACTGGAGGAACAAGGTGGCTGCCATACCACCAGTGTGCTGTGAAAGTGTTGCGGACAAATTATCCAGCAGTTGTTACACACCTGGAGGATGTGTCCATAAATGGTACAGGGGACAAAAGAGAAAAGGACACTGCAATCCTGAAGCAGATAAAATCGCCGGGGATATTGTTCTTCATCAACTTCCTAGAATTCTACATAGCAGTCATGTCCAGACTAACACCGACATTCCAGCAAAATAACTTGACAGTAGACTTGGTGCAAGCTAAAGTTCTTTCTCTCATGACAAAACTGAAATCTCGCAGAGATTCAGAGACTATTGATTGCCTTGACACAGGAATCGGTCTCGTGGATGGTAAGCTGCATTACAAAGGTGTGGAGCTTGGTTCTTTCAGTTCAGCAAGACGAAGTAGATCAGATCCTGATGAGGATGCAAACACTGCAAAGAGCGGCATTGTGGCTGTTGTGAAGAAAGTGCTGGCCACCACCCTAAATCAAATTGAGAATCGTTTCTCTGAATTTGTTAATGACCATGTCATTACTGAAATGGGAATTTTCAACCTAACTGGCCTACCTCTGATTCACTGGCAGAGTATGGAGACACAGAAGTTAAGTCATTATTTTCTCACTACAGTGACATTGTAGAACCAAAGGGGTACAGTGCTGTTTCAGCAGTCTTTCAGTGGTCAGAACTGAAAGCATATGTCCAGACCCTTATTGCAGCTTACCATCCACCTTTAGAATCCACTACTATGTGGGCTAGAGTTCTTTCTGAAGAAAGGGATGACTTTAAAGACATTCTTTCACTGCTGAAAATATTTCTTCTCATTCCATCTTCTACTGCAGAATGTGAAAGGGGTTTCTCATTAATTTCTCAGATAAAACATAACTGGAGGGCAAACTTGAGACCAGAAACTGTGTCCGCTTTAATGGCAATTAGTTTGAGCAGTGACACAGTGTCCACATACTCGCCAGATAATGCCATAGCTAGGTGGCGGTCAGCAGGAAAGAGAACAAGGAGACCTCAAACAGCACCTTATGGTACCAGAAAAGATGAAAAGGCCTGGGAAAGTGATGACGACACTGATATGTTGTAGAATAGTATTGCATTCGTTTTCATATATAACAATTCCTGAATCAGTTATCTTTTTTCAGTTTTTATCATTTTGACCACCGGTGCAAGTAACCTGACCTTGGTGCATGTAACTTTTGCCGCCACATGCACCTTGGTGTAGGTACCGAAAAAACGTAATTTCTATCCCTGGTTTTATCCCACCTCCGAGCTGAGCGATGCATTCTTTTTCTTCTGGGAGGATCTGTATATGGTAGAGGAGTGCCTCAAGGTATTTTTTGTGAATCTACAACTCCCACACTTACCTGAGGCTGACCAGGCACAGTACTAGTGTCCTACGGAAGGCCTCTGGATCCCTCCCAACCCCCCACCGATGGCACTTGTTTTGTTGGATACAGAGAAGGTGGGTTGTGCTTATCTTATCAAAACCTTCACAAATTTGTTCAGTCCCCAATTTGCTGGGTGAGTACATATTTGGGAGACTCGGCTGCCATAGTTATGAACGGGGAACTAACAGACCCCTTTTTGACTGGGGGCACCAGGAAAGGCTGCCCTTTATCCGCCTCATCTTTATATTGGCCCTAGAACTCCTATTGGATTCTGTATGCTCCTACCCTGGTATAGACAAAATTGATTTTTTTGGGGGGGAGAGGTTTAGAGGAAAATTATGGCCTGTGCAGATGATGTGATACAGGACTAATTTCAAAATCTGATGATCCTCCTCCAGCAATTTGGCTCTCTCCTGATATCATTTGGACTCTTAAGTCTGAGCTACTGCCACTAAATTTTACGACTGCCTCTCTCCAGTGCTTTTGGATAACCTGCATCTTGCTTCCAGTTTATAAGCTACTTAGACATTCACGTCTCCCTTAAATTAAATCAGTTGGTTAAACTGAACATAGTGCCCCTACTGGACTTTGTGAAAACTGATTCTGCCAGATGGAGCAGGGAGGGTAGAAGCTTTTAAACTGATGCTTAGTTCTAAGCTACATTACTTACTTGAATATTTGCTTTTGAAGGTAGGAACTGGTTTTTGCTGGTACAGTAGATAAAAGGGTATGCTAATGTTTGTGGTCTCCTGGGAAACAAAGGTTAGGTTATTCTAAATTGCAACAAGTGTTGGAGAGGGGAGATTTTAATCTGCCCAATTTCATGCTCCGTCACTGTCCCATGACTGGGCTTTCTGTCCATACAGTGATCCAGGCACAATATGGTGACTAGCCCAGAATGTCTGGACGTAAAGTTGGAGGCACTTTTGGCATTGTCTGCTTCAATAGGGTGCTGCACACGGGCCCTCCTTTTACCCTGACTTTCCATACTATTGGTATCTTACTGCCACGCATAGCAGAGCACAGGTCTCAATTTTTTTTTTTTAAATGCAGCAGATCTTCTTTATTGAAGGTAAATTAATGCGCAGAGAGACAAAACTTGAAAGTGTGGGTGAACACGGTCCATGTTCAGCCTAACGCTCGGAGTTAGCATTGCTCAGTTTGTAGCACATCTACCTCTGGGCCAGAAGGTCATGGGGTCTGTTCTTGCACCAGAATTTAACTCAAACGCTGACACCTGACTGCATTACTTAGGGGGATGCTGTACTGTCTGTGTATGCCATCCTTTGGCTGCGACATTAAAGGAGAACATTGATGAACATTTTATTTATTTGGAAAATGTTTCACTAGGAAAGACAACATGAGCTGTAAACAACTAGTTTCCAGAAGCGTCCAGGGGGAGAACAAGCAAACACATAGCAATGCAAGTAAAATTTCTAAAACAAAAGTGTAGTACAGTTACAGGGCAGAAATAACCCAGACCAACTGGCCAGGGTAAACAAAACCGTATTCAGATATAGCATTAATTACAACAACCCAAGAGCAGGTGATCCAGTAGGGTAAAGGTTAGAGGATAGATAACACATTTGAAGTGCTAGAAGTAGTAGGCTGAGCACAAGATTTGAAGTGCTATTGTATACCCAAGGGAGGGCAGTTATAAGACAAGTGGGGAAGTGGACGGGCAAGGGGTAGAGGTGGGGGATGGAAGAGGGAGAGAGAGGGACAGCCAATATCTATACCCATCCAGGTTGCTGAGAACCCGGCAAGGGGGTTAGGACCAGGCAGAAAGGGAGGGGAGAGAAATGGAGCAAGGTGGTAGAGAAGAGAGGGGCAGGGGAACAGGAAGGGGATAAGGAAGAAGGGAGGTGGGCAGGCGATGGATTTGAAAGTGGGGAAAGGGAGGGGGGGGAAGAAAGAGAGTCTATACCCCTTCAGGATGCAGAGAACCATGCTAGGGGTCAAGATTAGAAAGTGGAGGGAAAGGAAGAGGAGTAGCCAAGATCTGTACACCTTCTGGATGACGGAGAACCCTGCAAGGGGGACAGGAACAAGCAGAAAAGGAGGAAAGAGAAGGGTGCGCAGGGATGAGAAGTGGAGTGTGGCGGATGACTGGAGGGGAGAAGAGGGATAAGGAATAGGGAGGCTGGAGAAAATAGGAGTAAACTAGGAATGGAAAAAGGGGGGAGCATCAGTAGGGGGAAGAGGGGAGTGTATGGGAGAAGGACAGCCATAGAGTGTCGAAATAGCACAGTAGCTTGTGGATGGTAGTAGAGTGTTGAAATGGCACAATAGGTTGTGGTAGGGGGTGGGAGGAGGGGTATAACAGGAGGTAGCATGTGAGGAAGTATCAGAGGAAGGGTTCGTTTAGGAGACGGGAGGTAAGTCAGGGATAGAGGAGTAGGGGATAGTGCACAAGGGATTGGGAGGGTTGTGAAGGAGGGCTAAGAACAAGCACAGTTAGGAGAATAGAAGTAAAGTAGGGCTAAAGAAAAATGCGCCAGGGTGGGGAGTGTTGAAGGGGGGCCAAGAACAAGTGCAGTTAGGGGAATAGAAATTATGAAGGGCTAAGGAAATTGAAGATGGGGAAGAGGAAAGTCTGATAGGAGGTGGAAGTGAGTTCCAAAGCTTTGGGAAGCGGGAGGAGAAGGCTTCCTGTCCTATGGAGGTAAAGCGACGAGGAATAGCTAGAGTGCGTGCATCAGTATATCTGAGAACGTGGGAGGTGGAGCAGAGAGTAAGGAGGAGAGGTAATAGGGGAGAGTCCCAAACCAGAATTTAGAAGTGAACTTGGCACAGTGAGAGAGAGATGCCTAAACTCAAGGGAGGGGAAAGCTAGAGAATGATACCAGGTACAGTGATGTGTGTGGGAGGGAGAGTCACAAGCAAAGCATCAGAAAGCATTGAAGAGAGTATCCGGTAAGGCTAAGACTTAGAAGCAGCACTGTAGACTATGTTGCAATAGTCAAAAATAGGGAGTATCATTTTCTGAACAAGATCACGCCTAACCGGTAGTGGTAAGGAACTATGATTCCTGTAAAGGGCGCTGAGCTTGGGGCACAGTTTTTTCAGGATGGCGTCAATATGTACAGAAAAGTTAAGGTTTGTTCAAGCCAGACACCCAGGTATTTGAAAGAGTGGTGTCCTCTAGTGTTGTCCCGTTAAAGGTGTGGAAAGAGGGAAGGAAGGGCAGCCTAAAGAGTCTCTGCCTAGTGGCAAAGGTCATGGAGACTGTTTTCTTGGCATTGAGAAAGAGTTGATTCGAGCTTAGCCAGTGTTGAATATTATTGAAGTCAAGCTGTAGTCTGGAAGTCACAACAGAGGGAGATTGGCCAGAGGTGAACAAGACCGTGTTGTCAGCATACATATGGATGGAGGATGAGGAGCATACTGACGGTAGGTCATTTAGAAAAATTGAGAATAAGGGAGGGACAAGTATGGAGCCTTGAGGCACACCAGTAGAGATGAGTAGTGGAGAGGACTTAAAGTCAGCTATTTAACAGATTGAGTTCTACCTACCAGGTAGGCTCTGAACCAGTTGCAGGCAGACAGACAAGCCAGCTGAAGAGTCTTGAGGAGGAGGGAGTGGGAGACTGTGTCGAAAGCCTTGGCAAGGTCAACAAAGATAGCAGAAGTGATGTGATTGCTACCCATGGCTGAATGGATAGTCAGTGAGGGAAGTGGCTGTGGAGCGATTCTTCGGAAAACCAGATTGGAAGGGAGTGAAGAAGGAGGAGGAGGAGGAGGAGTCAAGAAAGGAGATTTCGGAGAGAACAAGGTGTTCCTGAAGTTTAGCCTGGGAGGGTAGAAGCGAGATTGGATGATTGCCCATTGTAGTCTGGAAGTCCATGAAAAGATCTTTTTAAATGAAATATTAAATCCTTCGTAGCTGGCAGCAGTCCAGAGATAAATTGATTAAGTCTGCCCATATTGATACTACACAGCCACCATTTCTGGAACCTTGTGATGTCACAGACGACGAACAGCTGGATCGTCACTGACATTACAGAGTTCTAAAAATGGTGGCAATGTAGTGACAGTATGGGTCAAACTTAAATATCAGTATCTCCAGACTGCTGCCAGCCACTAGTAAGCTCAAAACCTTATCTGAAAGAAATTTTCAAGGGCATTCAGACTATGGAGAGCAAGGTTCATGAATGTTCCCATTTAAACAGAGATCCTGTCTGCCTTTTCCTGTGTTTTTTTTTCAGGTGGTCATTAAAGATATCACAGCACTTCAGAAGAACAGTAGAGCAATTTCTCCCATCCACTAAAATACCACCAGCAGCTTAATCTGGTTTAGTTTCATTTGGTTTGCATTTTGTATCTCCCCAGGACCAGGCTGAAAAAGATATATTATGAAATCTGGAAACTCGATACCCCAAGTTTCGGTACCCTGAGTCCGGCGGACCGAAACACAGTTGCCTGACATCCCACGGTAGAGTTATTTTCATGTTTTGGAGGACTTCGCCACCCCCACCCCCCACTTATTTTTAGATCAGACTCCGCCAGGCAAAATTTCCGTGTCGGGCAATAGTGTTTCGGTCCACTGGACTCGGGGTAGTGAAGCTCGGGATATCGAATTTCTAGATTTCAAAATACTCCCGGTTGGAAATAGGCAGCATTGTCTAGCCTTCTTTCCCGATCAACAAAAAAAATAACTATCTGGCATCTCGATTTGTTGTGCCGCTGATAAACAGGATGCAAATAACATTTTGAGGTTTTCTGCCACAGAGTATATGGAGCAACCATATGGCGCTCAATACATGAATTATCCATACTCTAAATAAAAATAAAAATAAATTCCTCATTCTTGTACCCTAAACTGCAAACTAAAGCTTTAGGACTGTAAGTAATGTATGCAAACACTTAGTGTTATTGTGTTTCATAACTTTTTATTTATTTTTAGCTTGTTTGCACTAATCTTGAAGAACTCAGGAAACTGATCTTAAAAACTGAGGAGGAGTTAAAAGAGTTGGAACGCAATCGGAAGAAATCAGTAAGTAGTAATTTCAGTCTTGTCACGTTGTGTAACGTGCATAGATTTCTTTAGATTTAGTTCCCCAGATTAGCCTAACTGAGATGCCACTTCGTGTCCTTCAGTGTTGTTCAGTGTCTCCATAAATGACATTGGGGAAGGAATTAAGGGCAAAATGTGCCTGTTTGTGGATGACACCAAGCTCTCTGGAAGAGTGGACACAGTTGAAGGGATACAGGACCTACGAGAAGACCTTAGGAAATTTGAGAGATGGTTGAGGATTTGGCAGCTTGATTTCAATGCCAAGAAATGCAAAGTGATGCATATTGGGGCCAGAAATCCTAGGGCCCAGTATTACTGGGGAAGGGTGCGGGGGGCCAGATAGCAGCAAGAGAGGAAGAAAAGGATCTGGGGTAGTGATTACCAGTGACTTGAAACACTCCACACAATGTAAAAAGGCAGCAGCAAAGGCAAATAGAATGTTAGGGTGTACAACTGGGGGATTCCGCAGTAGGCAAAGTGAGATCATACTGCCCTTTGCTGTAGTGCTCCACATTGTCAATGAGTATTCATAACAACTAGGTATAGTGCACCACTACCAGGGAAATGGCACAGCCCAAGCTTTTAGAATGTTGGGCATATGAGGATTTCAAGCAGCAGGAACTCCCCAGTTCAGCTGTGCCATCGAAAGGGGACAGAGCTACCTTTATCTTCTCTCAAGACTCTTCAAGATTTCTGTTCTGCATAGCAGGTTGCGGCTGCCTGGTTCCAGGGAGCACCCCTAAATTAAAATTGTGCCTGTTAAGCTGCGGCTTTCAATTTGGCTAACCTGCTTTACCCATTTACTGGGAGCCACTTCTGCTATGCTAGGGTGTTCTAATGGTAAGGTGCCAAAGGTAGGTACATTCTGTTTTATTTCTGGGGCAGTGTAGATCTCGTGGGGGGTTCCCTCAGCTTTTGTATTGCGCCCCCCCCCCCAAGTTTTCAGGTTATATTGATGCTAGTTTTTAATAAAAAAAATTACTGTGTTTTTTATGTGAGGACATTGCCTTGTCATTGTCCCATTAATGGTGGCTGTAAGCTCCTGCAGGCAGTATTTTCCCCAGTGGGCTGCTGGGGACTCAGTTAAAACATCAGTGCTTGTTTTTTTCCATCTTTGTATTATGTTTTTTGGATTCAGAGAGCTTGGGGTACTTTCCTTTCACTTCAGCCTTCTGAACGTTCGCACTGCCACCATTAAGCAGTTTTCGGTGGTTGGGTGCACACTTCGGTTGGTTTTCGCATGCTTGCCTTTCGCATACCAGTGGGGCATGCAAGTGCATATAACATTTGATGCAGCTGCGTGAGAGTGCATGCAAGTTGCGTAATGAATGCAAGCAAGTGCACTTTTTGCACACACTCCCATGCTTCATATTGCTTGTAGTATTTGACACAACTGCGTGACAGTGCTCGCAAGTTGCATAGTGAACGCACGCAGATGCACATTTTGCGCACACTCCTATTCTTTATATTATGCAGTTGCGTTTCTGTACACGCAGGTTCGTGCGTTTTAGTGTGCCAGTGTCACACATAGGATCTCCCAGCACAAGCAAGCTGTTTATTTCTCTAGTTCTGTCACTGTACTATAACAGTTATCATTACAAACAGGACTGTCATATTGGCACCATGGTTTATCTGAGATCATTAATTATGAAAAGGTGTAAAACCTGCAAGGGTGATGAGGCCCTCTCCCGTGGGTTCCTGTTGCCCTCTTGTGTTGTCCAGCACAATATTTTTCTAACAGTTCCCTCCAGCCGGTCCTCCAAGCTAAGGAGCGGGGCACCTGGAATCTTCAGTTGACAGTAGCAAGCAGAATTGCAGAAAAAAATCACTTTTGTTGCTCTTTGGCACGCTTTTGAGCCCCGTTGTCCCACAGGGCATCCCAGCAGACACACCTAACCCCATACCAGGCAGCTCGAGTCAGGGGGGCCCACACAGGCACATCCAGGTGCGGCGCAGCGAGAAGAGGATGCAGAAACAGATGTGCAGTCAGATCCCGACCCTGACTAATTAAAGGTCAGGATGAGACTTTATGGGATCTTGGGGAAGCTCCTGACCTTTATAGTTGTGTGTGTGTATATATATATATATATATATATATATATATATGTGTGTGTGTGTATATATATATTATAAGCCGGTAGTGCCTCTATAGTTAGGTTGAGGAGCCATTTCTATGTTAAACCCAAAATTTTGCACCTTAATAACTTGCAACCGTATGACAGATTTGGCTGAAATTTGGAATACACGATCAAGAACCATAGGCCTTGGGATCTGCCAAGTTTCATAGTGGTCGGATATCACGCCGCGGAGTTAAGCGTGATCTGCGCGCTGTCTACGCTTTTCTGGAATTCTATGGCCGCGCTTACAGGTCGCATTTGCTTACAATACCAGTCCGAAATCTTCAGGGACGTGCAGCCAGGGTCCCTGATGTGCCTTCGAAGATTTCGTGAAAAATATTAAGCGGTTCAAAAGTTATTCAAAAACAGTTTCCCATTATAAGTCAATGGGAAAAGTTAACAAAAAGTTCAGCACTTTCGCAAATGCATTTTTACTTTCGCAAATGGGCCTGTTACTTTCGCAAATTGGCCATTTTGTTTTCAGTTGGTGATCAGAAAAATGGTTGGCATTTAAATTTGGGACCCTCTAGCAACCTAATTCTTTTTGTATTCACCTAGTCGGACCCTGAGGCTGCTTGCCATGTCTTTATTTTGTGGTAAAACACCCCAGAAATATGTTTTTCAAATTTCTGGAAAAAGTACTATCGCAAATTACTTTCGTGCTCACGAAAGTGTCGAACTTTTTTTCGAAAGCTTTCGCAAATTGCAACAGTAATTTTCCATCTGTGGGACAGTGACAGCGATTCTTTGGCACTGCGCTGCAAAAGAACCGTTGGGAGTTTTGGGCTGAAATTTGGAGGGAACGGAGCCGACATCTCACAGATGTGCCATTCAGTGTTGTATTGAAAAAATATTACACGGCGGCAAAGTTACGGCACTCCAAAGTTGACAGTTTTTCCCATAGGATAACATTACGGCGCCCGACGCATTACAGAAATCGTTTGGCACCCTGCTGCAAAATAACGGTTTGGTCTTTTTTCCTGAAAATTGGAGGGAAGACAGCCAACCGCCCGCAGATGTGCCTTTCAGTAGTTTGGTGAAAAAATATCACACGGCGGCAAAGTTACGGCACTCCAAAGTTGATGGTTTTTCTCATAGGATAACATTACGGCGCCCGACGCATTACAGAAATCCTTTGGATCCCTGCTGCAAAATAACGGTTTGGTCTTTTTTCCTGAAATTTGGAGGGAAGACAGCCAACAGCCCACAGATATGCCCTTCAGTGGTTTGGTGAAAAAACATTACAGGGAGGCAAAGTTATGGCGCTCTGAACTTTTCTTTTTTCCCCATAGGATAACATTACGGCGTTCGCCACGCCTTTCAGGGCCCGTATCTGGGAAACGGTGCGAGATACGGACTTTTTGTCGGAAAATTTCTTAGCCCCCCATGGGGGCTAAGATGCACATTAGCCAGGACAGTTGTAAATAATATGACTTTTACATTTTTTTTCTACGTCTTATGGTTCCTGAGATATAATGTATTTAGTATTCCAAGATCTCATTTTCTGCGCCGATACTCGTTATTATGCATACATTATTTGTACTCACTGTCTTTCTCTATGCAGGTTTTGGGGAAAACCAGCCTGTGCACTTAGATTACTGTTACTGTTGCCCTTTCCGCTTGCGTTTCCATACCCGTTTCACTTACCGTTGACGTCTGTGCCACCATGTGCGTTATCCTCGTTTTCATTTGCGCTTGTGTTTCTGTTATTTTTGCCATTTCTGTCTACAGTACTGTTTATCTTTCTGTTTCACTTTACATCACCATGCCCATTGACATTTCTGTTTGCAGGCACCATGTTACTATGTGACAACACATCACGTGGCAGACCGTTCCGTCTATGCCACCGTATGCGTTACCCTTTCTGTTCTTCACTGGCGCTTGTGTTACCAATGGCCACTGTTAACATTTCTGTTTGCGTTGCTGTCCCTGTTAGTATGCCACAAGACATCATGTGGCAGGGCGTCAGACCTTTGGGCCGCGCCCCCGCTTCGCATTACATTCACTATTTCTCGTTATCATTCCCAAAGAAGGAAATGGAGCAAAAAACTCCGTTTAATGCATTAGTTAGGGTTGTTCCACAGCGACAAAAATGAGGAAATTGCTGTTAGGGTTGAAAACCCTGGACCCCGCCCACCCCCAACTGGCATTGGGGTGTGCATTGGGATCATGGGTCCTAACTCTCACCCCATTCTCCTATACTTCTGCTGCTTTACACATGTCATGGGGTGAGAGTTAGGGCTGACGATCCCAATGCACACCCCAATGCCACCATGTGCGTCATCCTTTGCGTTTTCATTTGCGCTTGCGTTTCTGTTACTTTTTTGCCATTTGTATATACTGTACTTTCTCTTTCTGTTTCACTTTGCGTCACCATGCCCATTAACATTTCCATTTACAGGCACCATGTTACTATGTGACAAGACATCACGTGGTACACCGTTCCCGTCTACGCCACCGTGTTCATTACCCTTTCTGTTCTCATTCGCGCTTGCGTTACCTTGTGCGCCACTGTTAGCGCTTCTGTTTGCGTTGCTCTTCCTGTTACTATGCCACAAGACATCATGTGGTGAGTGCGGGGCCCTTTGGGCCCAGCAGCTCCCCTGCTACGTTATGTGCCGGGAGGCTGGGGCCCTATGTGCATTATCGCTGCGTTTTCATTGCGCTTGCGTTTCTGTTACTTTTTGCCATTTGTGTGAACTACTGTTTCTCCTTCTGTTTCACTTTCGTCACCATGCCCATTGACATTTCCATTTACAGGCACCATGTTACTATGTGACAAGACATCACGTGGCACACCGTTCCGTCTACATACACGTCATGAATTACCCTTTCTGTTCTCATTGCGCTTGTGTTACCATGTGTGCCACTGTTAGCATTTCTGTTTGCGTTGCTGCTCCTGTTACTATGCCACAAGACATCATGTGGCGGGCCCGCTCCCGCTGCAGCATTACATTCACTATTTCTCGTTATCATTCTCAAAAAGAAGGAAATTAGAGGCAAAAAACTCCGTTTAATGCATTAGTTAGGGTTGTTCCACAGCGACAAAAGTGAGGAAATTCGCTGTTAGGGTTGAAAACCCTAACTCCGAATTCACCCCAGCACCACACACACACAGACACACACACACATTCAAGTATGGGGGAGGACCAAGTCAACACAACCAATGACAGACATCCAGCAGCAGGTGACAGAAATAACAAACAATTGTCTAAATGTACTACGAGACATCCCCACCCACCTGACCAGGTACTGCATGCTCAGTGGAGATCAACAGCAAAACTGAGGCCATGTACACCAAACGTACACATCCCTGATTGCAGATGCACACAACGTGCCACACTTAGTAGTTGCATGGCCTTACCTACCGATGCCCCACACCACACCACAACTGGTACTGTGCCGTTATTCAATATAAATGCTGAAGGTGCATGATGACAGTTGTAGAAAGGTTTTAACACTAGTGAGTATACATTAATTAAGAGAAGCACATAAATTAACTACAAGACACTAGCATGCTCAAGATAAAAGTAGTGATACATTTAGTAGGTGATTTACATAGTAGTACATTTATGGCAATGGTTTACTCAACATAGAGAGGCTGATGTAAGCGTGTGGAAAGCATTGCCTGTTCAACGCTGTGAAATTGGTACTGCCAGTATCACATGCATTCTTACTGATGAAGGTGTACTGCTGATGTACATACATAGACCTTCAGTGTGTTTCAATACTAAAAATGCAGTAAGTATTCTTTGTAAGAAACATTGTAATTGCATGGATCAGGCCAAGCAACTTCTAAATATCATAGCACTACTGAGCCAACAATGATGTACCTGTATCGGAGATGTATATAGGATAGATTTTCCTGTAGGCACTTACTGAGTATGTTGTACCTGATAAAGACAGTCTCACTGCATCTGTGATGACTAACTTATTCAAATAGTAATACATTTACAGTTGTTGCAATGAATGATCTATGCCACTTATGGACACAGTGTGATTTTTTTTTTTAACAGTTGTTTCATACTCAGGCTGTATGCCTACTGTTTGGGTTTGCCACACTTCTGTCACTGATGCTATCAAAGTGATAACTATGTTAATTGTGCTACAGCAGGAATCAAGTAGGTATGGTGTAGATATAAACAGAATGTCTTGTAGTATTGATTTAACTCACAATGGGGTAAGTGTACTAGGACAGCAGGGGTTATCCTCTATCACTGACTCTGTCAGTTATAATCACACTAGGGTTCGATGACTGTAATGATCAAGTTACACTGTTCGTCTTCATGAGTTCATATTCACAGCCATTCTCCAGTAACTAGACAGTGTATGGTGTAACTGGGTGGGACACTGTGTTGCAAAGCTGCTGCAGTGTCTAGCAGAGGGAGAGTATCTATTCATAAAGATAATTAAGCAACAAGGCATGACCAACAGTTATGTTAAATGGTCTGTTAATCACCCTGTAGGAGTTTAATGTTGAATGAGACATAGCCGAGTGCCACATGTCACTAGACAGTGATAAACTGACCAGTAACATAATACCTGGGAGTGGCTTATTGCTATCATAATAAAACTGTTTTTTAAACAACATTAAACCATGTTCATCATATGGTTAGGCTCTACATGTATGTTAATAAAAACTAAACATAAGGCTGTTACAATGTTTACAGTCAATTAGAAAGCTGCATTTCTCAAACCCTTGTTATAATCAGAGATATTATACCTGTACAACTCCTTGGTTTGCTGAACTCTATTGCTCAGGTGGCCACCACAAGTGGTGTGGTCTGGTGTGGGCATCGGTAGGTGAGCCATGCAACTACTAAGTGTGATACGTTGTGTGCAGCTCAATCAGGGATGTGTCGTTTGGTGTACATGGCCTCAGTTTTGCTGTTGATCTCCACTGAGCATGCAGTACCTGGTCAGGTGGGTGGGGATGTCTCGTAGTACATTTAGACAATTGTTTGTTATTTCTGTCACCTGCTGCTGGATGTCTGTCATTGGTTGTGTTGACTTGGTCCTCCCCATACTTGAATGTGTGTGTGTGTGTCTGTGTGTGTGTGGTGCTGGGGGTGAATTTGGAGTTAGGTTTTCAACCTAACAGCGGCCCTCCTCACTTTTGTCGCTGTGGAACAACCCTAACTAATGCATTAAGCGGGTTTTGCCTCTATTTTCCCTTCTTTTGAGAATGATATTGAGAAATAGTAGATGTAATGCGGTAGGACCCGGCTCCATACATGATGTCTTGTGGCATAGTAACAGAGGCAGCAGCGCAAAACAGAAATGCTAACAGTGGCACATCAGGTAACACTGGTGCGAATGAGAACAGAAAGAGTATTGCATTGCAGTGGTGTGAGACAGGAGCAGTGTGCTACGTGATGTCTTGTCACATAGTAACATGGTGCCTGTAAATGGAAATGTCAATGGGCATGGTGAAGCAAAGTGAAACAGAAAGAGAAACAATCAGTACACACAAATGGCAAAAAGTAACAAGCATAGCGCAAATGAAAATGCAAAGGATGCGCATGCGTGGTGGCATTGGGGTGTGCATTGGGATCATCAGCCTAACTCTCACCCATGACATGTGTAAAGCAACAGAAGTATAGGAGAATGGGGTGAGGTTAGGACCCATGATCCCAGTGCACACCCAATGCTGGTTGGGGGTTGGTGAGGGAGGAGGAGGTGCAAGGGGGTTTTCAACCCTAACAGCGAATTTCCTCACTTTTGTCGCTATGGAACAACCCTAACTAATGCATTAAACAGAGTTTTGCCTCTAATTTCTCTTCTTTTTGAGAATGATAATGAGAAATAGTGAATGTAATGCAGCGGCGGGGCCGGGGGCCCAAGGGCCCGCACTCCCCACCGCATAATGTGAGTGGCGGGGGCGGGGCCCGCATGATGTCTTGTGGCATACTAACAGGGACAACTAGCAAACAGAAATGCTAACAGTGGCGCACTTGGTAACACAAGCGCGAATGAGAACAGAAAGGGTAACGCACATGGTGGCGTAGACGGGAATGGTCTGCCACGTGATGTGTTGTCACATAGTAACATGGTGCTTGCAAACAGAAATGTCAATGGGCATGGTGACAGTGAAACAGAAAGATAAACAGTACTGTAGACAGAAATGGCAAAAAATAACAGAAACGCAAGCGCAAATGAAAACGCAAAGGATAACGCACATGGTGGCACAGACGTCAGCGGTAAGTAAAGCGGACACAGAACCATAGCGGAAAGGACAACAATAACAGTAATGTAAGCGCTGAGCTGGTTTTCCCAAAACCTGCATAGAGAAGACAGTGAGTACAAATAATGTATGCATAATAATGAGTATCGAGCAGCAGAAAATGAGACCTTGGAATACTAAATACATTATATCTCAGGAACCGTCGATGTGAAAAAAAATTTAAAGTCATATTATTTACAACTGTCCTGGCTAATGTGAATCTTAGCCCCATGAAGCTAAAATTTCAACGAAAAGTCCATATCTCGCCCGTTTCGAGATCTACGGGCCTTTAAGCGCAATGACATGCATAATGTTATCCTATGGGAAAAAGAAAAGTTCGGACGCCATGACTTTGCCTCCTGTAATGTTTTCACCAAACCACTGAAAGGCACATCTGTGGGCTGTTGGCTGTCTTCCCTCAAATTTCAGGAAAAAAGACAAAACGTTATTTTGCAGCAGGGATCAAAAGGATTTCTGTAATGCGTAGGGCGCCATAATGTTATCCTATGGGAAAAACTGTCAATTTTGGAGTGCCGTAACTTTGCCGCCGTGTGATATTTTTTCACCAAACTAATGAAAGGCACATCTGTGGGCTGTTGGCTGTCTTCCCTCCAAATTTCAGGAAAAAAGACCAAACCGTTATTTTGCAGCAGGGTGCCAAACGATTTCTGTAATGCGTCGGGCGCCTTAATGTTATCGTATGGGAAAAACCATCAACTTTGGAGTGCCGTAACTTTGCCGCCGTGTAATATTTTTTCAATACAACACGGAAAGGCACATCTGTGAGATGTCAGCTCCGTTCCTTCCAAATTTCAGCCCAAAACTCCCAGCGGTTCTTTTGCAGCGCAGTGCCAAAAGAATTGCTGTCACTGTCCACAGATGGAAAACTACTGTTGCAATTTAAAGCTTTATTAAAAAGTTCGACACTTTAAGTGAGCAAAAGTAATTTCTTGAAAATACTTTTTCAGAAATTTGAAAAACATATTTCTGGGGTGTTTCCTACAAATAAAGACATGGCAAGCATCCTCAGGGTCCGACTAGGTGAATACAAAAGAATTAGGTTGCTAGGGTCCCAAATTTAAATGCCAACCATTTTCTGATCACCAACTGAAAACAAAATGGCCGATTTGGAAAGTAAAAATGCATTTTGAAAGTGTTGAACTTTTGTTAACTTTTCCCATTGACTTATAATGGAAACTGTTTTGAATAACTTTTGAACCATTTAATATTTTTCATGAAATCTTGAAAGGCACATGGGGACCCGGCCACACATTCCCTGAAGATTTGGACTGGTCAGCATAAACACGTACGACCTGTAGGCGTGACCGTAGAATTCAGAAAAAAGCGTAAGCGCACAGATCACGCTTAATAACTCCACGGCCGTATATCAGACCACTCTGAAACTTGGCAGATCCCAAGGCCTATGGTTCTTGATCATGTATTCCAAATTTCAGCCAAATCTGTCAAAGCGGTTGCAAAGTTATTAAGGTGCAAAATCTTGAGGTTTAACATAGAAATGGCTCCTCACCTAACTATGGTAGCACTACCATGCTACCATTATATATATATATATATATATATATATATATATATATATGTATATGTGTGTGTGTGTGTGTGTATATATATATATAGGATATACAATGGTGAGCTGTCAGATAAATGATTTATCTACACAAGTGCTGTTTGACCTCGGGTAACTTCACGAGTGGCGTAAGCCACGAGTGGTTGTCGAGGTCAAATAACTAGTGTAGATAAATCATTTATCTGACAACTCCTATATATTTCATTTATGCAATAGGGATGCTTCTTATCAGTGCGGGAACATTTGGTTTTGACTGTTTATCTTCTTTTTTAAATGATAATTTCTGGGACTTTCTGGGACTTTTGGTTAACATTCCTGGTGTATGTCCTTCCTAGCAGGGTGGTTGCTATTAAATGAAACACCACTCATTTTGTAGAGAACTTCTTGCTGAACAGATATCATGGTGACAGTATCGTGCTACCTTTTTTGTTTTAAAGTTATTCACATTTGTTTGATGAAAAAGTGAAACAAAAATTAAATTTTATGCTGTTTTTTGCTAATTATAAAAAAAAAACTAAAAGGTATTTATTAATGAAACGCCACTCATTTTGTAGATATTTTCATGCTGAACATTTTTTGTACTCATAGTACCATGCTATCATTTTTAGTTTTAAAGTGATTCACATTTGTTTGTCGAAAAAGTGAAAAGAAAATTGAATTTTATGCTGTTTTTTGCTAATTATGAAAAAACTAAAAGGTATCTCTGAATGAAACACCACTCATTTTGTAGATATTTTTATGATGAACATTTTTCGTGCTCACAGTACCATGTTATCGTTTTCATTTTAAAGTTATTTATATTTGTTTGTCTGAAAAGTGAAAAGAAAATAGGATTTTTGCTGTTTTTGCTAATTATAAAAAAACTAAAAGGTATCTATAAATGAAACACCACTCATTTTGTAGATATTTTTGTCAGAACATTTTCGTGTTCACAGTACTATGCTATCATTTTCGTTTTAAAGTTATTCACATTTGTTTGTCAGAAAAGTGAACAAAAAGCTTTGATTGACAGTTTGCATTTATCCCATATGTGGGATAAATCTGAGTGGTTAGATTTATTCCACATATGTGGAAATAAATGGATTTATTCAATGGCTTTTGGTATCACACCTATTGCATAAATATATATATATATATATATATATATGTATGTATATTATGGTAGCACGGTAGTGCTACCATAGTTAGGGTTGAGGAGCCATTTACATGTTAAACCCCAAATTTTGCACCTTAATAACTTTGCAACCGTTTGACGGATTTGCCTGAAATTTGGAATACGTGATCAAGAACCATACGCCTTGGGATCTGCCAAGTTTCGTACCGGTCGGATACACGGCTGCGGAGTTAAGCGTGATCTGTGCGTGCGTTTACACTTTTTCTGGAATTCTACGTTCGCGCCTACTGGTCTCACGGTTTGTGCGACCGGCCCGAAATCTTCAGGGAATGTGTGGCCGGGGTCCCCGATGTGCCTTTCGAAGATTTCGTGAAAAAATATTAAACGGTTCAAAAGTTATTCAAAAAAAAAATTTCCCATTATAAGTCAATGGGAAAAGTTAACAAAACGTTTGACAGTGTTGCAAATGCATTTTTACTTTCTCAAATGGCCCTCTTACTTTAGCAAATCCGCCATCTTGTTTTCAGTTAGTGATCAGAAAAATGCTTGCCATTTAAATTTGGGACCCTCTAGCAACCTAATTCTTTTTGTATTCACCTAATATATATATATATATATCAAATATATGATGATGCTCTCTGTAGAAGCCGAAATCCCCTCTGAGGAGGAGGAGGAACAGGAAGGGGAGTGGATGGAGCCCAGGTGATGGATTCAGATTCCTCCTCTATTTGGCAACAGAGCCTTGCCTGTTTGATAGCTGAGGTGCAAGATCCTTTCAGCTCAAACAGGAACAGTCTATGGAGGCAGTGGACGTCAATCTGATTCTGTCAGCGGCGTCCTCTTCTTCAAAGTGTTCTCAGAGTTTTCTTCACTGTGACCAAATGATTGAGCAAGAATGGGCTGGTGTGGATCAGAGAAAGTTTCTTCCAAAACCAAAGGTGTGGCCCTCTCTATGTTTAGAGGAGAAAATTTGCAGGTGTGAAGCCTCTCCGCTGGTGGACAAGGCTGTCTGTAGTTAATCAAATGCACTGCCCTGCCTGTAGAAGGCTGTCTGGCTGTAACAGATTCACACGACAAACAGGTGGGTGCTGCTTATAGGGGGTTTTCTCCTCTTACGGCGCAAACCGACATACCTCTTATGCCTCCTTTATTGTTGCCAGAGCATTGAACTTGTGGGTCTCTCCTGTTTCGGAAGGAGTGAGCATTTTGCAGTTGGTTGCCATGGCCTCCATGTTTTCTAGGTGATTCTACAGTGGAGAATTTTCATAGGTCGGCCCTTCCGGCCTACCACGTTGTATCGCGTATGGCTTAGGCATTCAGCTGCTGATCAAGCTTCAAAATCGAAGCTGTTTAACCTTCCCCTTGAGGGATATGCTTGTTGTTCAGTTCCAGTATGGATGCTATTTAAGGAATTAGTAACCAGAGAATAGAGGAGCCCCTCAGGTAACAAGAGTTACAGTAATAGAGGGGAGGGGCCCTGGCAAAACACCATGTAGGAGGCCTGACCCAAAGAGCCTGGTACTTCATTAAGTGGGTACACGGGCCCATCCTTCCCCCCTTTCCATCGTGGAAGATTACAGGAATTACTCTAGATGGGCCCAAACAATGTCCGACACCTGGATTTTGGAAATGCTAGACCTGGACTATGCCATAGAATTTTCAACAGTCTCTTCAAGGGGACGTTTTCTGCTGTCCCCAGTCTCCCAGGATGCTGCAAAGAGAGAGACGGTGTCAGAGACCCTGAAGCACTTCATTCAAATCAGGGCCATTGTGCCTGTCCTGCCAAGTGAACAAGGTCAGGGTTTCTACTCATTCTGTTTTTCCCATTCATCAGTCTCACCAAAAGTATCTTAGGTTCTCAGTACTGGACTAACATTCCCAATACAGGGCACTTCCCTTCAGATTTGCAACAGCCCCCAGATTCTTCATGAAGGTGCCGATAGTCCTGCTGGCTCAACTTAAGTAGGAGGGGTGTCATGTCTATCATTATCTGGATGAAGTGCTTATCCATGCACCAACATTGCTCTTGGCAAAGAAGTAGGTGCTAAGGAGTCTGGAGATGCTAGAGTCAAACGGCTGGGTGGTGATCCAGGAGAAACACTCCCCCGAGCCATCTCAGACTTTAGTACACCTGGGAGCAGTCTTCAGCATGAAAGGAAACCCTATTGACAGTAGTCCAGGGGCTCAGGACTCTGGCATCGGCCTCTGCCTTCAGCCAGCTATGTATCTTGGGCCTCTTGGTGACAGCTATAGATCTAGTCCCATGGGCTCGCTTCATATGCAGCACTTTCCAATGGGATTGCTGATGGATTCCGACAAGGAAGATTATCAAGCCAGAATCTGAGCAAAGGGACTCCGTTTGAACTTCTCCTAGAATTGATTTTAACAACTGATGCCAGTCTACACAGTTGGGGGGCAGTCCTGAACCAACTACCTACTCGGAGAATTTGGTCAGTGCAGGATCAGAACTTGGTCAGTGCAGGATAAGCATCTCCACACAATTGTTCTGGAAATGAGGGCAGTTCATCTGGCTCTTCCTCGATTTAAAGTCAGTTGCGGACCAAATAAAAAAAAAAAAAAAAAAACAGGGAGATGCTAAAAGAGGCCTCCGATCTTCTCAGGTGGGCAGAGGAGAATCCTCTCTCTGTCAGTAGTACTCTTGGCAGTGGAGTTGAACATTCAAGTGGACTGGTTAAGCCACAAAAATGTTCACCCCGAAGAGTGAAGGTGAACCCAGGGGTGTTCAGCTTTCGATGCAACAGGTTCAGTCGGTCACAGATCAGTCAGTTCATACCCGGCTTCAGTGTTCAGGCTCCAAGGTTCTTCAGAAGTTTTCAGTGTCCACAGACAGAAGCAGTGGACACTGTGACTTGGGAGTGAGCCTTCATCAGAGCATATGTGTCTCCACTGCCTCTTCTCCCCAAGGTCATACAAAAATAAAACACTCGGAGGATGCTTAATTCTAGCAGCTCCGGAGTGGCTAAGAAGACTGTGGTTTTCAAACTTGTTGAACCTAGCTAAGCAAGCACCCTTTGGCCTTCCAGTGCAGGGAGACCTGTCTCAGGGTTCCATTTGGCACCCAGCTCCTGGAGTGATGCAGTCACAGCCTGGCTCCTAGAAGGAGGAGGTTCCAAAATTTAGGTTTCTTTAAGAAAGTAGTAGATACTTTGTTGGCTGACAGGGAAGCTCTTCTTCCGCAGCTTATGCTCGTGTAAGGACACCCTTTTTTGTATTAGGCCAGGGGGGAGAATCTTAAGCTTTCCACGGCCTCAGTTCCACAGTTTAGGCATGCTAAAGGTTTGGCACTGAGCATTCAGAGAGGTCAGATCCCCTCTTGGAACTCCCTTGGGCTTTCTCTAGAGAGTAATGGAGGTATTCTTTTCTGCGGGCGGTTAGCAGGAGTAGTCCTGTGTTCCACTCCCCGGCTTCTCCATGGGATCTTTAAATAAATATATATTGGTTTTGATCGCTCTTTGTAAGGAGCTTTTCGAACTGCTGTCATCCATCTCACTGGACGTGTTGCCTTACAAGGTGTGTTTTTTGGTTGCTATGTGCTCAGCCGGGAGGTTTGGTGAGCTCCAGGTCTTATTTCACACAAAATCATACCTTGTCATACATAAGGACAAGGTGATGCTCAGAATGGTCCTGTCTTTCATCCCAAAAAGTGCCCACAGTTTTCTATGAGCTCCAGAAAATATGCCTTCCAAACTTCTGTCCGCAACCATTTCACTCGAGAAGAGGAGTTGCACAAGTTGGATTTGTGTTGGTCCATTAGAATATACTGTACCTCAAACGGACACCTAAGTTTCCGGAAACCAGATAGCCGGTTTATTCTCTTATGAGCAGCCAAGCAAGGTCAGGAAGCCTCCAAGGCCCATACCACCAGGTCTGTGGTCACATCATGGGCAGAGAGAGGTGAAGCATCGGTTTTAGAGGTATGCAAGACAGCTACGTGGTCTTCCATTCATACGTTCGCAAAATACTACAAATTACATGCTCAGTCTGCTTGCGCAGTTTTTGGTCGCAGAGTGTTGCAGGCAGCAGTTCATAAGTAATCCCTTTGGTACTTGTTTCTGGCTTGTGGGATGATATTCTCCCTTTCCCGGTTGTTCTTGGCACTGCTTCTTGGAATCCAGTTGTTATGAATACCCATCGACAATGTGGAGCGCTCCAGAAAGAAGAAATTTCTTCATACTTAGTGTAATTTCCTCTTCTGTGAGCTCCAACATTGTCAGTGGGACCCACCCAGGAGCTTTGGTCCCACGGGAGAATATTATCCGATATTCCAATGGAGGATGTGCTGAATCTCTCTTTCTCATGTTGGTCCGCTATCACAGCGAACAAGTGGGTGTTAAAAGTGGTAGGCTGAGGGCTGCCTCTAGACTTAGAGGCTCTCCCGCCTTACAACTCCACACCTCTTGGCAGTCCAGGGTGTCTCGAAGCATGCTGTCTGCCCTTCGGGAGGACATCGCTCAGCCCCCACCCCCCAAACAATAGGAGCCATAGCCCATGTCCCAGTCAAGTTTACGTGTCCAAGTACTTCCTGGTTCCAAAACAGGTAGGGGTGCTAGTGCCACATACTGGATCTGCACGACCTGAACCAATTCATGTGAAGCTCAAGTTCCAGATGGTCATGCAAATCAGATCACTCCATCTCTGGAAAAGAACATGTAGTACTGCTCCCTGGACCTCCAGGACATATTCTTCCATGTCCCCAGTCTGTCTCTCTGACTGCCAGTACTTTCTGTTCCAAATGGAAGGGGTCCAGTATCAGTTTCAGGTCATGCCCTTCAGTCTTTTCTCTGTGCTCAGGGTCTTCCCCAAGTGCATGGCGGTGGTGGCTGCCTTTCTGCGGCGCCAAGGTATCAGGGTGTACCCCCTAGTTGGATAACTGCTGGATAAGACAGGCCATACAAAGAGACGGTCAAGAGATTCAGGGATCTAGCTCTTCCAGACCTGTCAAGACTTTGGCCTTCTGGTCAACCTGGGTAAGTCCGAACTAGTACCCTCCCAGGTGATAAAGTTCATCAGGGCAGAATTTGACTTCCTGCGGGCCATGGCCCGCCTTTCTGCGAACTGAGCACTGACTGTTTACCTCCTTTACCTGATCATTTCAGGTTGGGCTCACACCTTGCCCAAGATTTCCTGCAATTGATGGGGTACTTGCATCCACCAGCATGGTCCATTGAACATGCTGGCAGATGTGCCACCTTCTGTGGGAGTTGGGCCTTCAGTTGTCCCAGTGCCTAAGACACTTGGACGAGCCAGTCACAGTGACCCAGCCGATGTTGGATGCCATCTAGTGGTGCCTAGTCCCAGAACATCTGGAGGAACGAATCCCATTTGTTCGGCCAGAGCAGACTGCCATGCTAACAAAGAACGCATCAGCTTTAGGGTGGGGAGGACACCTGGGAAACCATAGAGCCCATGGGTTCTGGTCATGCAGGAAGTCACGTCACCACATGACTAGGTGGAGCTCCATGCAGTGCAGCTTGCTCCGATGGAATTCAGCTTCTGGTCAGGGGATCAGGTCATGTAGGTCCAAAGGACAACACTATAACAATGTTCTACTTGAACAGGCAGGATGGAACACACTCCCTTCCCCTGTGTCAGGAGGCCTTCCGCACCAGGACCCTCATGCGCTGCCTGGGTGCAGATCTCCTGGTGGTCCACATTGTAGGAGAGAACAGTCAGCTGGCAGACGCTCTCAGCCGGGTAGGAGAAACGTTGCATGAGTGGTCCCTGAATCAGGTTGTGGTGAACTACCTGTTCTCTCTGTGGGGCATGTCTCATGTGGATCTGTTTGCCTCCTGGGAGAACACCAAACTGAGACTGTTTTGTGCCTGCCCATTACAGCTAAGACACTGTTGAGTGATGCCTTCGCAAGGCCCCGGACCCCAGACCTCGTGTTTGCCTTTCCACTCTTCCCCTCGATCCACAAGGTGGTGATCTGGGCCTTGAAGGACAAGGCGCACGTGATCCTGATGGCTCCAGACTGGCCAAGACAGTTCTGGTATCCGGATCTCCTCAATAACACCAGCAGACCCCCGTGATGGGTGCCTCTTTGCCTGATCTGCTGACCAGACAACAGGGGATGGTCCTGCACCCAGACCTGAAATCTGTGCACCTCTCAGGCTAATTCCTGAGTTGCTAGAGTTCCAGGCCTTGAATCTGTTACCGGAACCAGTGCCAATACCCAGGTTCGTATGACACAGTATGAGTACTCTATTTTAAATGCATCTTATAGAACAGACCTGGAGTGTGCTGACATAGTTGAAAGCTTTTTTACTAGTATTATGTATTTCTAGCACTGAACTAGATGTAGAGTATATATTCACAATCTCATATTAGGAAGACTTATTTGAAATGTCATGACCAAAATTTTTCTTTTTCTGTATCCAGCAAAATCATTAAGCAAAATAACTGTTTCCTGTGCTCAGCAGTCCTTTGGCTTATAGCACACACGTCTAGTCTCTGGTATAAGACAGCTTAACTTAGATAAGCTGTGTGAGTATTCATATTACATATACACACGTGAAGGTTACATACGTGTATCTACACACCCACATTGTACGTTAGCCTTACCAGCTGTGTTTATATGGCAGTGCATATTTCTATTGCAAAGCAATTATCCTAAACTAACCTATATACACACATGACATGAAGCATCTAGCCCCTTAAAACAGTAACTAACAGTAACCTGTAGTCTCAGCTACTTTGATTTTTGCATGAAAGTCTTGGTGATGCCAGAAGCGAAGAGCTTATGAAATTTCTTACACTGTGTGTCCATATCGGCAACCTAGAGCCAGTGTCTGCTAAAATTAGCACACAGCAACCATGTTCCCAAGAGCCTGCTCATACTATCCTCTCGACTTGCCAAAAATCTGTAAGTTTTTTATAGTCCATTTGCAGGGGCTTTCCAGAAAAAAGGGGGAACCAGCCAACTACTTGTAAAGCTAAGTAGCACATGGTTATTAGCAGTTCCAACTACCACCACGTGGTCATTTCCATTTTTCAACTTTTGTGGTTAGAGTAGTTAGTAGCTGCTTTACAAGATGCTTCTTGTGAGCTCTGCTAGAAGCTTTTTACACATTTTTTTTTACAAAATGTTTTGTTTTTCCCAGTGTTTCAATTAGCTGAACTTTCTTAGCGTGTCTGCTCTTTATCATTGAAATTCAGAGTGCTTCACCCTTGCCAATTTTCAAGGTCCTTTTTGGCTAGTTTTTTCTTGGTATGCTTGGTCTGGCTGGTCCAGATCCTAGGGAAAACATCCCTAGTATCAGGTCTCTCAGTTGTGCTCCATGTTGTGGAGACATCCCAGAATGTGACGACTCGCCAATGCTTTGTATTCAGATGGAAGAGATTTTCCATCTGGTGCCAGGGCAGGGAGCTTTATCCCCTAGCCTGCCCTGTGGCGACTGTCCTGGACCACCTCTGATCCCTCTCTGTGAGGCTGCGAGCAGCGACTCTGAAGGTGCACCTGGCTGCCATCTCGGTTTATCGGGCATGGACTGGTAAGCCAACAGTGCCTCAAGAGAAGGTGGTTGGGCTCTTTTTTTTTTTATGCTCATATTTTTGCCCTCGATCATGGTTGGGCTCTTTTTAAAAGTGAACTATATCCTCGCCCTTAGAAAAATAGGTTCTCACCTGCAACCATAGTTCCAGCAGTGGTATATAGTTCACATCCAGACAACCCACTCTGCATCCCTTGGCAAGTGGCACATGGATCCCTGCTTCCAGAGTGCAAAGATCTGATGTCATGGGCAGAGTCTGGGTATATACCGCCTGGGTGGTGGGAGAAGCTTAACTTAGACACCCGATGAATCAGCAGTTTCGGTGGAAATGCTAGTGTGTGTGGATCTGAACTATACACCACTCCTAGAACTATGGTTACAGGTGAGTAGCTTGTTGATCTTCCTGGACTAAGTCTCCATCATTCATTCACACTAGTGGGATAGCGCCGGAGGCGCTAGGATCAAGCGGGAGCCTAAAGTTTTCCTGAGGGTCGCTCAAGAGGGACCACGCATGCGTGCACCGCGAGACTAGCTTGCGCCTGTGTAGTCTAACTCGGTGTCGACCCTCCAACTGCCTCAGTTCCTTTTCTCCCGCCGTCGAGTGCGCTTGAATGTCGACGTCACTTGTCTGCCGGAGTCGAAGTTTTCGTCTATACGACAGCAGCTTGTAATATTTTAAGTAGTAATTTCTCATTTTACGAACAAGAAGATTATGAAGAAGAAATTCTTTCCTGCCATCAACTGAGTCATCCTTAGACAGTAGTGGTGACAGTAGGAGGACTTTGTTTGAAAGTTTTTATGGCAGAGGGGCTGTGTCCGGTCCACCGCCCTTAATTAACGGGTTGGGGGGGTCCGACTACGGACAGTCCTGTGCTCGGGGGGGGGATAGTCCTCGGAAGCACAAATCTAGCGGTTCCGGGGATCCGGCTATGCTTAACCTTGAGCTCCTCTTCCTCGTTGTGGAAAGAAGAATCTGTGCCACTCGAGGTTGCCCGTTGGTATGTCTGCACGAGGAGTGTTCGGGAGGGGCGATGGGCCTGAACCGACTTTCGTGGGTTCCTCTTGGCCCCACTTGTACTGGCTGCATTCTCGACTCCGAGCTCCATCTCTGTCTTCGTTGGAGCTCCGGTGGGCAGTTTCAACTCTGGGCCACTCCTATGGAGCAGGGGGTTTGACTTTCCAGTTTTTCCTGGCTCTGTTCCTGATTTTGGGACCTCCGGTCCTCGGATCCATTGGACCAGAGCCGGGTCAATTGGATCATGAATGGTGAGGTGCCTTTGCCATCGTGTCGACCACTTGGGCCTACCCCCCTCTCCCCTTTTCCATGCAGGGGCGGCACGGGCGCCACCTTTTCCTTCTCCCTTCTCAGGATTTCCATTGGCATTTTCCTTCCGAGCGCCGTGGCTGGTGCCTTGGTGGGCTCACCGTGCCTTGGTCGGACATTGTGATTCAGTGCCTAGGTCGGCCTTGGTGGCTGGGTGCCTTGTCGGCGCTGTGGCTGGGTGCCTTTGTCGGTGCCGGTCAAGGAGCCTTGGTCAGCGCCGGTGCCGCTGGAGCCTGGTTGGCACCGAGCCTCAGTGCCTTTGGTTGGCGCCATGCCTACTCTCCGGGCGCCTGGTGGTCGGCACGGGTGGCACCGGGCACCATGATGCAGTAGGTGCAGGATTCCTGTATTTACAGGGATTTGGAGGCATCTACAGGAAAACTCTTCCCATAGACTTGCATTGGTTATACAGGAAAACAGGGCAATTCAGCTTCCATAGGAAATAATGTAATCTACAGGAATATCACCCTGGAGTTACAGGGAAAATGACAAATCAATATGGGAGCACTGTAGGTGCCAGGGATGCTGTGGGTGGCGCCGGGAGCACCCGTGGGTGCCGTGGGTGCCATCGATACCAGGGGTGGCACCGCAGGTGCCACTGGTGCCCTCAGGTGCCATTCTTGCCATGGGTGCCTTGGTGTCGGGGATGCCCTTGGGTGCCATTGCTACATGGGTGCCTGGGGTGCCTGCGGATACTGCTGCGGCTCCCCTCGGGTATCGCCCAGGTTGGCTTAGGCACTGATTAGTGCCCTCCTGTGCCACGAGTGGTGCTGGTGCCACACGGGTGCTAGTGGATGCTGTATGGCAGAATTAGTGACGCATTTTTCCTTTTCGGACTTTTCCACAGAACTAGTGGCGGGATGTTTATCGCAGAATGAACGCCTATTCTGCGGATTATTTTTTCCACACATCTTAGTGAGTGGTGGTCTATGTGGGATCTTGTGTCATCCAGCAGTTTTCTGCTGATGGTACTCTGCTGTACTGCTCTGCCAGCGGAATCTCATTCTGCTCAGCACTTTCTCTGCTCCCTACGTGGTATCAAGCTCCTCAACATCCTTCCTGATGGCAGAGTCTCTAGTGGCTCTGACCTAGATCTCTCTTGGAGGTCCTCCTGGGGTAGAAGTGCATCTAGATGGGTCTTTCCCTGTCCTCCTGATCAGTAATACAGCAGACGACTCATTTTATATACTGAAGGGCGCGTCCTCTCTATCATCAGAGTCCGTGATGGAAAATCTTTTCAGTAGTTTCTCAGTAATTGGGTCCACTATAGTATTTCACACTGCGTCTGTGGACCATACACTTCTGCGTCTGGACTTTTTCAATCATCAAGACAGCTACACTCTGTGGAACATTTAAGCAATAATGCACGACAGGGTGTGTGTTGTGCTGGGATAACGTCACGCCTGGGGTGATTAGGCACGAGGCCGCAGGCCGAGTGCGACTAATCACCCCAGAAGTGACGTTATCCCAGAACAACACACACCCTGGAGTGCATTATTGCTATTATACAATGGCTCGTTTGTTTTAAAAACAATAAAATAGAAAAAAAATGATGTTTTTATGGGGGTTTTTTTTGTATTTTTTCATGTGTGGAGGTATATGTTTTTAGAAAAAAGTCCACAGTTTGACCACTAGATGGTGCTGGCTGTATGTTCTATGTGTGGTTTCATATGGTTTGTGTGTGTTTCCCAAAAACTGTATTTTGATAGCTGTTTTGCTGGTACAGTTCGCCATTTAATGTACCGGGAGATTATTAGAAAGGATAGAGCTGCTGCGATACCCTCCTGCCATCCTCTGGCTGCCGCCGGTGTTTAGAGCTGCCGCACAATTTACTTTCAGCCGGCACGTTCATCGTGGTCTCTGTAGCCGTATAAAAGGAGGTGTAGGCAAGGACATGTATTTTTTAAGACTCTCTGTAGGCATATGAAAGGAGGTAGGCAAGGATGTGTATTTTTTTTAAGACAAGAATCATGTTTGTGGAACTGAGCGGGAGTGTGTTAATGTGAAAGGGCTCGCGCTGCTGCTGACGGGGAAACTGAAATGCGTGTAAGATGACGGCTTTTTTTTTTTCTTCATTTAAAAGATTTTTCTCTTTCAGGGAATACTGGTCTGAATATTTGGCGGACAATTTTCAGTTTGATGGTCGGTGGTTGTAGCTTGTGGTCACTGGCGAGTCGGAAGCACTGAGAGCGTGAATTACAAACAGGCGGGTTGCGCTGCTGAGGAGCATCGTGAATTGATTTCTTTGTTGTACTGGGATAACATCACGGGTCCAATCCCTGACTGACCAATCAGAGCCCAAGATTTTTTTTGCCATTGTATAATCTAATTTAATGGCTGGGAGCCGCTCTGACGCTTCTGCTCCTTTGATAGGGGTATATAGCCCCCTTGTGATATTGCCTCTTCGGTGGCTTCTTTGGCACAGGTGGTTAACATCTCTCCAGCTGATTGGTAGTCTGGTCATGATTTCAGTATGGACGCTCAGGCTCCTTCTGCACTCAGATGGAGAACATCTTCGTCTTTTTGTATCAAGACAATCCTTGCAAATAGCAGCCTGAAAGCCTTGTTAGGCTTGGACTAAAAAAAAAATATATATATATATATATATATAATTTTTATCACAGCACAGGTCCTAGCCAAAATTACCCGATACCACCCTTTTTTGGATCTCCAGAGTATGGTAAAGAGTACCTGATTTCTTCTTCCCCTAGGGGAAGTCCGATCCAGCGGCGGTATGGATCATCTTTTTCTCTAAGATAGATTCTCTCATTCAGAGGCATTTCCTAGACTTAGGCGACTGCCCAGTCTGTTAATTCCCCTTTCTTTTTATCAGGCTTTCTTCTCTTGAGCAGAGCCTTGCAGCAGCAGAAGCGACTCTCCACCGAGTTGGAACTCAGGTTCCTACTTCCTTGCTTGTTTAATTTAACAGGCGATTTTCTCTCTCTTGACGGAATGTCAAGTAGGTCCTTTTTCTGAGGTAGCTTCTCAAATATTCACACCTTCGGTTCCTGCGCACTGGTCCGTGCCAGTCACTCACAAAGCTATCCTCTTCAAGTGCAGGATGGAGTTGTGATGTTTGTTTTTCAGCAAACAAACTAGAATCCTTTCCTACTCCCTTCAGCGAAGCTGGAGTGGGTAGTGCCTCACCGCGTTGTCACTGCTTTTTTCAGTCACTTCAACAAATGGGTTAGCCCTAACTTAGTCCTGCTGTGTCCTTCCCCGACATACATCTGCCTCTATTCGCCTTAGAAATCCAGACCCTATGGGTGAGTGCCTAAGGAATGCACTAGCAAATGGGCAGGAAGGAGGAGTGGAAGAACAATGGGGAATAATAAAAACTGCCATCACAGAGGTAACGAGCCTTTGTGTGAAGCAAATAAACAAAACAAAACGATGTAAGAAACCACTGTGGTTCTCAAAGGAAGTGGCAGTGAAGGTTCAAGAGAAAAAGCATTCAGGAAGTACAAGGAATCGAGAAGGAGCAGGACAGAGAACTGTATCAGTTAAAGCAAAGGAGGCTGGGAAGGCAGTCAGAACAGCAAAGGCCCAAACCGAGGAAAGATAGCCAACTCAGTTAAGAAGGGGATAAAACTTTTATAGGTACATTAGGGAGCCAAGGAAGACCAAGGGAGGGATAGTGAGGCTTAATAAAGGGGAGGGAGGGTGGGCAGAGGGAGACTGTGAAAAGGCAGAGATACTAAACAAATATTTTTGCTCAGTATTTACAAATGAAGAGGGAGGTACATAAAACAAACAGTAGAAACACTCTGGATACAGAAGTTGATACCAGCCCATTTACAGAAGAACGGGTTCTGAAAGAACTCTTAAAACTGAAGGTGGACAAAGCAATGGGGCCTGATGGGATTCATCCCATTCTAAAAGAACTAAGGGTAGAACTAGTGACACCACTGACTACCCTTTTAAAAATCATGGGAGGATGGGATGGTACCGAGGACTGGAGGAGGGCAGATGTGATTCCCTTCACAAAAGTGGGAGCAAGGCAGAAGCAGGAAACTACAGACCTGTTAGTTTAACCTCAGTGATAGGAAAATGATGGAATCACTTCTGAAGGAAAGAATTGTCAGTATCTAGAGGCCAGAGGGCACAGGACCCTAGGCAGCATGGATTCACAGCGGAAGGTCATGCCAGACAATCTGATAGATTTCTTTGACTGGGTGACCAAAGTAGTAGATCAGGGAGGGGCTGTGGACATGGCCTACCTAGACTTTAGCAAGGCATTTGACACAGTCCCACACAAAGATTAATATACAAGTTAGCCAGCCTGGGAGTGGGTACCAAGATGACAGCCTGGGTAAAGAATTGGCTGGAGAATAGGACACAGAGAGTAATAGTAAATGGAGTCCACTTCAGTGTCTTTTTAAGCGACATTGCAGAGGGACTGGAAGGAAAAGTATGTCTCTTTGCAGATGACACAAAGATCTGCAACAGAGTTGATGCACAGGGTGAGGTGAAAAGGATGAGAAGGGACTTGGCAAGGTTAGAGGAATGGTCAAATGTATGGCAGCTTAGATTCAATGCTAAGAAGTGCAAGGTAATGCACCTGGGAAACAAAAACCCAGGGGAAGAGTACACAATGGGGGGTGAGATACTAACAACAACAAAAATGGAAAGGGACCTGGGGGTAATCATCAGATGACCTAAAGGTGGGCAAGCAATGTGAGAGGGCAGCAAGGAGGGCTGGGGGGATACTGGGATGCATAGGGAGAGGCATCACCAGTAGAAAACAGGAAGTTATTATCCCTAAGGTAGGGAAAAGTAAGATTATTGTGGAAAAAATGCGAAAAAAATATGTTGGATTGTCTCTTAGTTCTGCAGTGCTAAGGCTGGTGAAGAGCAACCAAAGGGGGTAAGGGCACATTACACAAGCTACATCTGCCACAGTGGCAGCATTAAGGTGGGATATTCCCTTGCTAGAGGTGTACAGAGCAGCCACATGGCCTACAGTACACACCTTCACTTCTCACTACTGTCTGGACATCAAAGCCAGAAGGGATGCCAGCTTTGGTACTGTAGTGCTTCAGATCCTTTTTCCTAAATAGGTTTTAGGCCCCTACTTCTCCAGTACTACTTGGAATCTGCAAATCATATGATAGCAAAAATGCATACTCATTACTAGAAGAAATCAAAGTACCAACGGTACTGGGTAGCAGCAAGTTGTCATAAGCAGAACCCTAGTGGAAATTAGATGTAATATCTCTGCTGTGCTAGCCTGTGTAAATAAATTGCTTGTAAAGCATTTTGGGATGCAGTGCATGAACAGTACTACAGAAATATAAATTTTATAGCATTTTTCAGTCCCGGCATTACAAGTAGTGAATCAAAAGTATCAGAGGCACTAAGACCTGTCAAGGAACATGTCGCTATGCAAACTGTACCATAGCGAGGCCATGCACACAAAAAGTAACATTTGTCTTCCTAAAGTCCATGAGAATTAATGCCTTCAGCTTCGCGAGGGGTGAAATCTGGCAGTGGTAAAAGCAGCCCCCAACTACTGCTAGCATCGGGGAATGCAGGGTCAGACTTGTTGAGTGTTGTAGTGAGGCGACTGTGCTGAGTGCAGTACACTTCTTAAGGCATCATAAGCTCTGTTTACACTGCCGACTTTGCAGCGCATCAACCCATGCACACGGGGTTGATGCACTGCAAAGTTAGCAGTATAAACACTGTCAGCTCCCTAATCATGTGCCCATTGGATCATTTTTTTTATCCAGCTCAGTTGTAGGATAAGTAGCGGAGTGAGCGCATTAAATAGCAGTCTAAATGCTTTGCCGCGCTCATTCCGCTACAAAGGCGCTTTTAAAAATCAGCTTCCGGTGAATTCACAGCCCCTCTTCAGAGCGACCTGCAGCGCTGTGAGGGTGGGCTGTGTAAACGGGACCACAGACGGCACATCAGGAAGGGAGCAGCATACATGCCACAGTGCTGCCGCCGTGTAAACATGGCTGTATAGGTGCACCACTGTTTCCCCTACACAGCTAACACCTAGGATCCAGTGTCAGAATGAAAAACTACTCCTTAATTACTGACAACCACTTTTTACCACAAAATTACTCTTAAATGATGGGCAGTTACTGTTTAGCTCCATGAGATCAGATATATGTGAACTTTTTTGTTATCGTTGTAGTTCGTGGAAAAAGGTTAAGTAATAAAAAAATGCTGATAAGTAAAACAATATGTTGAGTGCTTAAATGTTACAAGAGGGCAGATACTTTCCAGTTTGTGTGGTGTCTGTAAATAAACATAAATACGCCCAGCACAAAGCATTATATTATGGATATGCAAATCTGTGTGTTTGACTACAAAATGATTCAGCTGGTGCTACATTTCTTTTTGACACATCACTACTCATCCCTCACCACAGCAGACTTATTTTAGTTTTTTTATGATAGTTTTTGTCAACAGAGAAAGGAGGGCTAGGCAATTCTGCCTATTTTCATCTTCATCCCTGGGAGAGAGGATGGGATATAGATGCAAACTGACATAGTGAATCAGTTGTTTTTGGTGGTATTTTTTAGTGAGTCACACACACTAAGTGTAACAATAATCCTTAACATCTGCACAAACGAGTATGCATGCCAATGGTTGGCAGAATCAGTTGCTTGCCCCCTAAAACTTACCATAGTAATGATGTTTCTTCTAGAGTGTGGATTTGTGAGTAAATTCCAGATTAAATGTTATAAAATGTTCTTTCTTGAGCAATTAGCAGTTTCAAACTTTGCAGTTTTAATTTTTTTTATATAATGTGATTTCTTGTTACTTTTATATTTCTCAATACATAGCATAACTTAGTTAAAGAAGAAGTGCATTGAATGTATAAGTAATTTCTCCCCAGTAGAATCTGTTTTTGAAATACTGGTTTAAATGATGTTGTTGATATGACTATCCAGGCTTCTTAGTCATCCTACTGGGTTTTTCTGATTTACGTGCTCCTGGTAAGAACCATTTTAGAACTGTATGATGTAGTTTATGTCCATGTTCTACTCTTCTGTTGTTGGCACAATGCATTCATGTTCTGTTACAGAACTCTGTGACTGAGAGGAACATAAACTACATCATACAGTCCTAAAATGGCACTTTGCAGCAGAGTGTGAAGCAGAAACACCCACTGAGGTCACTAAAAGGCCTGTATAGATGGAACAATAAAAGACATTTAAAAAACTTCTACTGAGAAAAATGACTTACAGGTTCAGCGCAGTTGTCCTTCAAAGAGTCACTGCTGTTTTCCGATCTTCATTGATAAATCTGCCATTGGAGAGCTAGGTGAAGCCTGACCTTACAGCAGAGTTAGAACTTCAGCATTCTTAAGTTCTGTCTTCAGGGCAACACCTCAGGGCAGAGATGATGCAAACTGTATGACTCTCAAATCTAGAAGAAACATCAATACTATAGAGAGTAATATTTTCTTTATGAACCTATGAGAAATGTGTAATCTGTTTGTAACTCTAAACATCAATGTCCCTCTTCTAAAAGAACTGTTATGTCCAGTGTACTTTTACCCAGTAAACTAGTAAATAAATACAGTGTCAGCCATTGCCATCAGGAATGATAGTGATAGTTTTGGCCCACCGCAATGTATCAGACAGTATTGCTGCTATTTAAAGCAGCAGTGCAGTGAATTTGGTCAAATAAATTTGACCCTCCTTTTTTGTTGTAGTACTATAAACGATTCCAGGCATATTTCATTTTTATTTGGTGGTAACATTTTGTACTTCCACCAAAATTAGATTATTTTATAAATGTTTAAATTTAGTCCCCCCCAAACCACCAAAGAAAAAAAGATGGCAGCCACATTTGGCTTAGAAATGGCATTGTAGACATAGTAAGGGTTAGACTCAAGAAAATAAAAACTAAATCATGGGTACACAGCATAGAAGGTCCCTAGAACAGCAGATTTGACAGCTGTGCTTTATTTTTATTAACTGTAGCTGAAATTAGCTTCTTGGAAAATATTTTTCATTGTACTGCTTTAACTCAGTGCTTTGCAAGTGATAATGTTCAGTATCGGTACCATGTTACTGCTATTGATTGCGCTGGCTACCACTGTAAATAAACCCATGTGTCATTATGAAACTTCGATAACTACACAGCAACTTCTTGTAAAAATTCAGCTTTGTGCTTTTATGAGACGCTTCTCTCTTCAGGGTTTTACTGTTTAAGTAACGCTCAACAATAGCCGGGCACTTGAAGACAGGATGGAGACCTTGATGTACAGATCCACTGGATACTTGAGTGTGAATAAAGAAATGTTTATTTGTGGCATACAGGTGCTAATACACACCAGTACTGGGTGAAGTGATGCTAAGTCACAAGGTGCCCCAGTGCTTCAGGCGTTAGCCTTAATTAGGGGACCACAAATAAATGTTTCTGGATTCACAATTCAAATATCCTGTGGATTTGTCCATCGGGTCACTGTCCTGTCATTGAGTGTTTTTTGTTTGTTTGTTTGTTTATTTATTTATTAGAACATCAGTTTAACAACCTTCGAGCCAGAGGCTCATTTACAAAGGTACCTCGTCACAGTGAGGACAAAACAGTGCAAGAAACAAACATCAAGGCAGACAAAAAAATCAGAGTACATATAGGAATCAGCCAAAAATACAGGCATATGTCAAACACAGTATACAACAGGCTTACATGTGCGCATTACAGAGTAGACAATATACAGTAGTTACATGGAGATTGATTCAGTGGGCAGAATAAAGGTAAGGCTGGGTGGAAGACATCAGAAGAGGAGTGTGGGGGAAGATAGTAGCAAGTAAAGGTAGAGCTGGACAGAAGGTCAGAGAGCGGCTCAGTGAGCTTTGTCTGGAAGGATAGGAGGAGGCTTAGAGGCAGGTACAGGTGCGTGTTGAGAGCAGGTGATTTCTAAGACTAGTTTTAAAATAAGATAACGAAGCGGCATCAGTGACTCTGGCGGGAAGGGCGTTATACCAACAGGGGGCTTTGTAGCGGTAAGCCCTTTGACCTTGCGAGGTTCTCGCCTGATAACCAGTGCAGTTTAGCGGATATACTGGGTATGCACTGTAGGGTTTGCACAGTGGATAGTGGTTGACAGACCCGGTGGGGATAGCCCAAGGAGTGATTTTTTTTGTTAGGAGGCAGGTTTGGTATTTGAGGCGCTCATCTAGGTTGAGTAGATTAGCCATGGTGTAAAGAAGGCAAGTGTGGGTTAGACTAGGAGCCCCAGTTATGAGCCTGCAGGCCTTGTTTAAGGTGAGGCAGATCTTGTGCAGGGCAGTCTGGTCTGCTGCACCATACACACGTAGGCCATAGTCTACCAGAGATAGAACAGAGTATGTGACTGCAAGTCGGAGGGCATCCATGGGGAAGGCAGTTTTTATGACGATAGAGGATACCCAGCCGAGTGTTAGCGGCTGAGGCAAGGGCAGAGATGTGGGCATGAAAAGAGAGGGCAGGGTCAAAGGTTATACCAAGGTATTTATGAGTGAACTAGCTCAATAGGGAGTTTAGAGGTGGAGTGGACTGCGAGAGGATAGTTACTGGATTTATTTCGGGGGGGTGGGCAAAGAGCATGGTTTTGGTTTTCTTTAGATTAATTACGAGTCTGTGCTCAGTAAACCAGGCTTCTGCATCATTGTAGAATTCCTGCAGAGAATCCTGAAGTGAGATAGGATTACGGTCGGAGGCAAAGAGTACAGCATCATCTGCGTAAAGAAGGGTTTTACCAGTACATACACTGGGCAGGGAGATGAGAAAAAGGGAAAAGTGCAAGGGCCCAAGAGTGGAGCCCTGAGGGACTCGGAAGCGGATAGGGCAGGTACTGGAAGGTTTCCTGTTTATTTTCACCCGTTGTGACCGGGCCGACAAGTAGCTGGAGCACCAGGAAACAGGCCCAGTGGCAAAGCCTAAGCGACTAAGGGTAGCTAGCAGGAGGGGGTGGGAGACAGTATCAAAGGCTTTTGATAAGTCAGTGAACACTGCACCTGCTAGGGAGCCAGAGTCCAGTGAGGTGTGAAGAAAGTTAGAGAACTCCAGGAGGGCAGTATTGGTGCTATGGCCTGCTCTGAAACCATGTTGTTCTGAGCAGAGGATGCTATATTTATCGAGATATTCAGAGATTTGGGTGGCGACAATTTTTTCTAAGGCCTTAGAGAGAGGAGAGGAGAGAGGATTGAGATAGGTCGATAATTGCTAGGGAGGGCCCTATCACCACCCTTGTGTATTGGGGTGACAGTAGCGATCTTCCAGGCAGAGGGGAATTGCCCTAGGCAGAGGGATTTGACACTGGTTATGCAGACATAGAGCTAGCAACTTCCGCCCAGCACCAAACTCCTTTGCTACTGAGCACACTGCTGCTTCCTGTTTTTTCTTTTACTGTTTAAGTGGAGTATTCACCCATTTTTCTCTACTTGGAACTTAATTTTTGACCAGAGTTAGAGGTGCACAGACTGTTTAGACATTTGAATTTTCCTTGGAGGTAGCGCAAGACAAGAAGTTTGATCAAGTTTCGGGCTGATCTGTATTAACTGTATGTGATGTTCCTCTGCAGGGAAAATGGTACCATCGCAGGCAAGCCGTAAAGGAATTGCACAATACACTGATAAGACTGCTGAACGAACTGTTGCCTTGGGAACCAAAGCTGATCAAGGCTTTTCAAAGAAACAGGTAATTAGTGCTTTTTCAACAGTAGTTTGAGTGGAATGAAGAGCGTATATAAAGCATTACATTTATGCTGTATTAATCCTTCATAACCCTTGAATCGCAGACATAGACATTAAATCCCATCTTGTAAAACAGTGTGAGGATGAAACTAAAAGTTATGCTTTGGTCTGCACTCTCAGATTGCAAATAAAAACTAGAATTGGCGCAGTGCCAGAAAGAGTGCAAGACGCCATCCATTAAGATAGCTTTTACAAACTTCAAGAGCACAAACTCTGTTGCAGTTCACATCTTGGACTTCTTTTCTTTAAGAGCTCGTCTGAAGAAAGACTGTGATGATTTCAAAAGGCAGCCTGACCATGACAAGTTTGTCCGAGATGTATGGATAAGTGAGGAAACTGACGGAGAAACGAGCAGAGATTCTTTTAAAACTGAAACAAATAAACTGCCAGACTTTACAGAGGAAACCCCCCAAAAAGATCACCAAGAATCAGGTGAGCAGTTGCACTAGGCAATACTGAAGTGTAACGGGGGAGAGGTTGAGTTCATTTTAAACAGCAGCAGATAGCAGAGTTACGAAGCAGGCACCAACATATGCCTTCAAAATTGTACAGGCTGTTCAGCCACCCTGACAGCGGCAGTGCTCAGTAACAATAATAAGTGAACTTGAATCAGAATGCACGTAACTAGACTATCCTTCTCTGTTAAATTTTTTTTTTTTTTTAAAGTTGACAAATTATGCAACTTGTTTGTGCATTTTTTTGTTTTAATTTTTAGTGTTTTTTTTTTTTAAAAGCACCAGTTAACTTTCTCTTACAATGTCAATGTCTTGTTTCCCTCAGTCTGAGTAGATGGTCACAAATGCTCTTTTTCTTGAATTTCCTTGTTTAGTCAAAATCTTTCACTTCTGTAAACCAGGATGAAGTCGCACCGTGTGAGCTGATGCTCATTTACAAAGGTACCCTGTTAAACTACAAAGATGCATAAATACAATCCTTAGTTACAGTTGGCAGATACGATCTTCTTTGAGGACATCTCCCTCTATGCAGCCACATCATGGAACTGAAAGCTGGCAGCGTCATGACCACCTGGAAGAACTAAAACTTTTATGCTGGGTGGAAGGATCGTTGATGGGACAGCCATCCAGGCTTTGACTCGCCGTCCAGCTGACTACCTCTGACTGAGTGTGGAATTTGGGCGTTATTTTTGATGATGGCCTGACACTGAAATCTCAGGTGCCAGCCGTTGTCAAGACCTCATTTTACCATCTGAGGAATATCTCCCGGATAAAACACCTGGTCCCACCTGACGATCTTCCAACTTTGGTCCACGCCTTAGTGACTTCCTGCCTTGACTACTGTAGTGCCCTTTACCTAGGGCTTCCAGGAGCTGATATCCGCCGGTTGCAGCTAGTGCAGAATGTTGCTGCCTCTATGCAGCCTGTTGACTGCCATCTCAAGATCTTGCCATATCACACCTGTGCTCCACGGACTGCACTGGTTGCTGGTACAGTGGCAGATCACCTTCAAGGTCGGGTTACTGACCTATAAACCTACACGGGCAGGGACCCCGTTACCTGCCAGATCTCCTGTGTCCTTACCGCCCGCTCCTCCAACGAGGGATTGGCATAGAGACTCCTAGGTCCGACTAAAGACCTCGGGGAGTCCGCTCTTTTTGCTTTTGTGGCCCCTACCCTGTGGAATTCTCTGTCTCACCCAGTGAGGGAGTGCCTGACCGTCCAGAGTTTTAAAACTGCTCCTAAAACGTATTTATTCAGCATGGCCTTTTCGGATTGCCTGTAGAAGTCTCTGTGATGATTTGAATTATTGTTTGAATGGTGTAATTTAAAGGAGAACTAAAGTCAAACTTTGCAAAAAAAAAAAAAAAATGTTGTGTAGAGTGTTTTGATTTGTGGGTACAGTATACTCCTAGTAAGGCCTTCCCTTTATTTGCTGAAAGGAGTTTTTTCTAAATTTGCTTGATGCTTTTATGGCTCCTTGGGATCTCCATTTTAGCATTTCAAACACTATTCTTGTTCCTACAGTGCTTCCTGTCCTATGTGACTGTGATGTATCCAGGACCATTGATTCAGAGAGTAATAACTGCTGCAGCAGCATCTACTGTTATGGGCCTGAGATTCTGGCTTCAACTAAATATCTAATCCAGACATCTGTTTTTTATGTATGTGTCTAGGCCTAGTCAACAAAATTGAATGTTTTGTTTTTAAAGCCTTTCATTTTATCAAACTACACACAGCCATTATTAGCAATGCACACAAATCACACAAGGTCACAAATGCCACAGATGATTCAATTAGTGAAGAATCCAGGTGTTTCCTTACAGAATAGCCCACTCAGTTATCCCTTAGGCATTTGCCATGTGCTTAGAATTCCCAGGACAAGGAAAGCTAACACTTGCTGACTACTCCGACTGTCCCGACTGCTGAAACTGTTGCGGCTTGACCGTCTGGCCATTCAAGTGTTCGCAGCTAGCCAGCAGTTTACACGTTGTATGCTGCTTATGTGTGCCGTGGAATTGCCAACTGCCCTGAATATCTGAACTGCTAGAGGCCAGTTTGTTATTGCGGTGGAGTGGAGCAGCTTATTTTTGACTGTGGGACTGTTGTTGCCTTTGTGTTCTGGGCACACTCGAGTGAGTCATAGTGTTGGTCCCTTATCGTTGTGCGGCACAGACTGTGGCTGGCTTGTACTGATGATCGCCGGTTGAGCTGGTTGTTGCCCCTCTTCCGGGAATCTCTTCTGAGACAGGCTGTTGTTTGTCGGAAGTTGATGAACTGCTTGGAGCAGTGGCAAATTCGTGGAGAGTGGTTGAAAATGGCTATTACCTTGGGAACTGGCATTAACCCTCTGCATGGATGATTCTGGATTGTTATGTTTGATTGGACTCATCTCTTGGATTACCAACTGTGTGGGCTTATCAATCGTGTGGATTTATTTTGGGAGCCCTTTGAATGCTGGTCTGTGCTCATGTTCTAAACTGTAGACATTTGGTATATAGCTCTGTATTTGGTTCTAGAGAATAGGCCTTGATCCTGGGGGTGGGCTGGTTGTGGTGTGTGGCTTTGCGGGGGTCCTGGCCTTATTCTGCCAAGTAGTTGGCAGTGTAGCCTAGTGACCCTTAAGATCCCTCCCCGGAGATTGCTGGAGAGTGTGCCCTGGGGGTGGACTGTTAGCAAGGGCCATAGATCTATACTTGTCCACCCAGAGGGATTTATGGAGGCTTTCTCCTGGCCCTTTGAGCTTTTTATTATCAAGGTGGATTACTTCTGCTTGGACTTTTCTACAAAATTACGGTCAGATGCTTTCTTCAATTTACATTTAAAGACTGTAAGGCAGTGAGAGTGCCTTTTCTAGGTCTGGGCATAGTGAGAGTGTGCCCAATACTTTAGAGCTTGGACATATTTTTACTGTTGTTGGCTGCCATATTCTTACTGTTGGCTGCTTTTCTGGACTGTGGGCTGCCTTGTGGACTTGAGTGGTGGGCCTGCAGATTCTGATATATATTTTTTTAATATGGGGTTATTTGGGGGGTGGGTTAGTGTTTATTTGATTACGAGTATGTGTGCGTGTGCGTGGGGTGGAGTGTGTGGTAGTGGGTTTTGTTTGGTTTTGGGATTACGTTGTCAAGGGGAATGTGTCTGAGAAGGCATGTGAGCCTGGGCCGGGCCAGGATAGTGTATGAGGCATCCCAGCTGTTCGACCTTCGGCCATTTTTCAGCCCTCCTGTGTCAGATACTACAGCAAGGCGCTGCAGGGAGGTTGGAATAGGGAGGAGTCGTGGGATTTGATCAGGATGGGGTGCCCCTTACACAGCTGGTGGTGGTAGGATTGAGGTAGTGGGGTGCAGAAGGCGCCCTGGGATTAGACAGGACTTAGGGAGGGGCCCGACATGTTTAGTTCCCGTCCCCAGAGTTCGCACCAGACCGAGTGGGCAGGCAGCCAGAGGGGTTGCACTGTCCACTAATCCCCTGAGGGTGGTGCTTTGCAATGCTAGATCGGTCAGAAACAAGACTGCAATTATAGCGGATTTGGTTTCTTTGGCTGATCTGGCTTGCATTACGGAGACCTGGATTGGTGATGATGCTGCCATCCTGTCCAGGTATACCGTAGTGCACTGCCCTAGAGTGGAATGGGGGGGGGGGAGTAGCCATCTGTTTTAGATCCGAGCTGGGCTTCACTGTGCACCCAGTGAGAACACCACATTTCTTTGAATGTGTAGCCATTCGTGGGGGTCCGGGCGCAGGCTACTTGATTCTCCTGATTTACCGCCCCTCAGGGGTGGCGGGAGATTTCTTGCAGGAAGTGACTGAATTCATCGTCTGCAAAACATTGGAGGCCCCCAGATGTTTGGTGTTGGGGGACTTCAGTGTTTGGGCCGAGGATGAATCCTCTCGGCTTGGTTATAACTTCCTCCAGATGATGATATCTCTGGGCTTTGCACAGGAAGTTTCTTCCGTGACCCATCAGGGTGGCCACATGTTGGATTTGGTGTTCTCACTGGGGCTTGAGATAGATGGTCTCAGCATTGATAGGGTCGTTTGGTCCGATCGTTGCACGGTGAAGTTCCCGGTTTTAGACCCTCCCGGTAGCCCTCCCCCTGCAGAGATGGTCAGTTATCGCCCTTTGATGGGGTTGACCCCTGGGGGGTTTTTGGTGGTGACTGACCTATCTAGTGTGGACAGTGCATGCGTTGGGGGTGTGTGTGCTGCAGTGGATGCCTATAACAAGATGCTTTCTGGTGCACTCGACTCCCTCGCACCAGTTCGTGTACGACCCAGGTCTTCTCACTTGAGGTCCCCTTGGTATGATGGGGAGCTCAAGGTGATGAGATTAGAGCGCTGCTGGCGGAAAACCGGCCTGGAGGTAGACAGACTGGCCCTGTGTGCGCACTGTTGTGCATACCGGGGGCAGTCAACTGTAAGAAGGCAGAATTCCTGTCCAGAGAGATTGCTGCTGGGAGGAACCGACCAACTGTGGTCTTTCGGACTGTGGCCAGGCTTCCTCATCCTTCCTGTCTACAGCTGAAGGTAGCTTTTTCAAGCGCATTATGCGAGGAGTTTGCTCAGTTCTTCTTGGACAGGGTGTCTGCCATTAGGCAGGAGGTTCCGACAGTGGACCAGAATCTGGCCAACAGTGGTCACCATGGGCGACCGGAGAGCACTCTGCCTGGCTGGGGTGAGTTTAGACCAGTGGAGGTGGCTGAGGTCGGATTGCTTCCAAGCTGCGGCACACCTTTTGTGAACTGGACCCGGTGCCAGCTCGTTTCTTAATGAGATGTGTTGACTCCATTGGCCTGGTGTTTGCCTTGATTGTCCGGTGTTCCCTGTCAGAGGGGGGTCTTCCCCGATGTCTTGAAGGAGGCATTGGTGAGGCCCCTTCTGAAAAAAACATCGTTGGACCCTGACGTCAAGGAAAATTGCCGTCCTATCTCCAGTCTCCCATTTTTGGGTAAGATTGTTGAGAAGGTGGTGGCGCTTCAGCTTGAGGAGCATATTGTGACCTATGATTTGTATGAGCTGCTCCAGTCTGAGTTTCGTGCGAGGCATAGCACAGAAACTGCACTAGTTCGGGTGCATAATGACCTCCTTATGGCTAGAGATCGAGGGGAGGGGACAATTCAAACAACATGAAGTCTTGCTCTATTATGACAATTAGCAGTTTGGTCCTCCTCTAGAACTGCCCCGGAGATGAAAGAGTTAACTCCATACAGGATGGAGTTCTGAGCGCGAGCTCGGTTTTCAAAGCTCTATCTGGGCAGTTTCAAACTGAAACTGTCAGATTCTTTACTCCGCCTCACTGAACAGTCGCTCCGGAGATTTCTCCTTCAGCTCGGTTCATTTTAAGTATTCTCGGTTAAATTTAACCGAGAACAGTGTTTTATTTTACCGCATTTCGGTTCATGCTCTGTCTGGTAACCGTAAGTACAAGGTTTTAGTCTGTGTGGAAATTGTCATTATCGGTTCGGTTTTGAACCAATCGGTTTGCTTTAAAACTCATTTTAAACATTTTAAAATATATTTAGAGTGCGGTTCCCGGTTCTTATCAGTTCTAAAAAAAAACGGATTTCATTACGGTTTTTTCAAATACCCGTGACACGGTTAGGAACCGATAAGGGTGTCTTGCCTGGCACTGCCATTAAAAGGGCAAGTCTTTGGTTAGGCTGGCATTATGTCTGAGAAACCCAAAAGAAAAACCGGGCCCACTGGGTTTCAACACTGTGGTGCTTGTGGGGAAGCCTTTGCCAAGGCTGACCCACACACCACATGTGTTTATTGTCTGGGGTTTGACCACCTCCAGTCAGACTGCCAGGTATGTAAAATTTTCCCTGCAGCCACCCTGGAAAAAAGATTGGGCAGGCTCAGGGAATGAGAGGCCAAAAAGTCCGCTGACCCGGATGGCCAGCCCGGTTCAGTGCCAACTGAACCAGAGGGAGTGCCCTCTGACCAGGGCGATACTTCCTCGGCCAAAAGAAAAGCTGGTTCTGAGGAACCAGCCCCAGTAAAAAAATCTAGAAAATCAGCAGGTCTGGAGTCCAAAATTTCCTCTCCAACTGCTGCAGAAATAGCAAAAGCCATACAAATTGTCCAGTCACTGTCTCAGGGGCCGTCGGAAGCACCACTAGTTGGCAAAAGGTTGGTTCGTCCGGCCCCAGTGGTTCAGGAGTATGATGTTGAGGAATTTTATGAACCACAGGAGGGGGAGGAGGATTATGAACCGTATGTATGTGGCTGGGAGGGTCTGGATGTGCCCATTGAACCGGACATCTCTCCAGACAGACCTTTAGAATCTCCCCCTATGCTGTCTGAGTCCCCATCTCATTTTATGTTTTATAAGAAAGTTGCTGAAACCCTCCAGCTTCCCTTAGAAGAGGCTGTGGATGAGCAGGAGGAGCCTGATTATGTTGAAATGATGGATATTCCAGAGTCTAGGAGATTGTCTATTCCTTTGCATAAGTCATTTAGGAAGCAAACAATAAAAATTTTGAAAAATCCTAATTCTGTGCCTCCTGTCGATAAAAAGATGGACAGGAGGTATATTCTATCAGGTCCTGATACAGACTTCCTTTCTGAACAGTGTAGTCATGTAGGAGTAGTGCAGGCTGCAGCCTGTGACAAGGCTAACATTCCCCTGGCTTCACATCCTCCTGACAAGGATTCCAGGAAGATTGATGCCATGGCAAAAAGCAGTATATGGCAGCCTCTGGGACTCCAGGCAGGCAAATTATATGGCTTATGTGGCTAGATATCAGAAATCTAGATGGGATACAGTTATGCAGTTAGCCAAGCAGGCCCATGGCCAGCTGGCTAGTGAATTAGAACAGGTGGCGCTGATGGCATTGAAGCTCTAAAGTTCAATTTCATGCTGCTGTGGATGTTAATGATGTTTCCTCAAGGGTCATGGCCACTTCTGTAGCTTTTCGAGGTTGGCATGGCTCAGGTGTACTAATCTGTCACAGGACACTCAGACTAAGGCTATGGATTTTCCTGTGGTGGGAATTCTCTGTTTGGGAGCAGACAGAGAACTATATGAAAAGATGGATGAATACAGAACTACCTACAAAAGTGCCTCAGCCAAGGAGCTGCAAGCCACCCCCAGAGGCACACACCCAGAGGTAGGGGCAGGCCCTTCCACAGGCCTTTTATCAATTCCAAGCCTCTGCTTTTGCTCAGAGGGCTTTTTCAGAGGCAGAGGCAGACGGGCGCAGGTAAACCGTCCCCACCCCTCAGCCTAAGGCAACTGCCAAGCAGGCACCTGTGATGGGGTGCCCAGGGTCGATTCTCCTGTACCAGTAGGGGGCAGGTTGGCTTACTTCAGTCAGAACTGGGTGTCCCTAACTTCGGACAAATGGGTTCTGGAAGTAGTAAGCCAGGGTCTGGTTCTCAGCTTCAAAAAATTCCCAAAGATGAGAGCCAGGCATTTTCCACCTGCAAGCCCCCTAGAGACCCTTGATCTGGAAGCAGAGGTCTCTACCCTGTTAACCTTCAGAGCAGTAGAAAGGGTTCCTCCCTTACACCAGGGCAAAGGTCTGTATTCCAGATACTTCCTTACCCCAAAAAAGACAGGAGAATGGCGGCCCATCTTAGATCTAAGATATCTGAACAAGCACCTTTTGAAACCAAAGTTCAAAATGCTAACTCTGGCAATGATTTTACCCTCCCTGAGGCCAGGGGACTGGTTAACCTCCCTGGACCTCAAGGACGCTTATTTTCATGTCCTCATCAGGCCTTCTCACCGAAAGTACCTCGGGTTCAAACTGCCCTCAGGCCACTACCAGTTCAGGGCAGTGCCCTTCGGCCTTACCTCTGCCCCAAGGGTATTCACAAAATGTCTGGCCGTGGCAGTGGCTCATTTAAGGAGGCAAGGGATTGCTGTTTTCCCTTACCTGGACGACTGGCTCATTGTAGGACAGTCTCCAGAACAGGTGAAATCCCACTTACAAGTCACCCAGCAGCTTCTCACCTCCCTGGGATTCCTGCTAAATCTACCAAAGTCAGTTCTAGAACCAGTTCAGGTACTCACTTTCATAGGTGCGGAATTGGACACAAAGCTGGCCAGGGCCTTCCTCCCTTGGAAAGGGTAGAGAAGTTGATTGCCCTGGCCTCCTCTTTCACTCTGCAGGTCTCTCGACCAGCAAGACACTTTTTGCAGCTCCTGGGGCACATGGCTGCCTCCACAGCCGTGGTGCAGGGAGCAAGATTCCAGATGAGACATTCAGTTTCACTTGAGAGCCTATTGGTCTCAAAGGAGGGACCCCCTTACCAAATTGATTCCAGTGACCCGAACCCTGATCCTAGCCCTTCAGTGGTGGCAGGATCAGAGCAATTTAAGACTGGGGTTCCCCTTCATTCCCCTCTCCCACTCCCTCACCCTCACTACGGATGCCTCCCTCCTGGGGTGGGGAGCACACTTGGGCGACCTCTCCACCCAGGGAGTGTGGTCCCCCCAGGAATCTCTGCTCCACATCAATTTGCTGGAACTCAGAGCTGCCTTTTTAGCTCTTCAAGCATTTTCTGCATCTGTCCAGAACAAAGTAGTCCAGGTCAGAACAGACAATACCACAACAATGTGGTACATCAACAAGCAAGGGGGCACTCGGTCGTCGGCCTTGTGCACCGAGGCAATGAAGTTGTGTCTCTGGCCTGCTCCCTGAACACCTCTCTGATAGCAGTTCACCTGCCAGGGAAAGACAATGTCCTAGCAGATGCCCTCAGCAGGATTTCTCAGGGCCATCACGAATGGTCCCTGAATCCTCGAGTGCTGGGGACAGTTTTTGCCAGATGGGGCACCCCTCAGATAGACCCTTCGCAGCCCCAGACAACCACCAACTTCCACTGTTCTGTTGCAGGCCCCAGTGGTGGGCTCAGTCCCCTGGACGCCTCTTCTCTGGATTGGGAAGGAAGTTTCTTTATGCTTTCCCCCCCTTCCCTCTCCTATTCAAGGTGTTAGTAAAAATCAGATCCCAGCCTTGCAAGGTGATTCTGATTGCACCAGACTGGGCCAGGCAACCCTGGTACCCACTCCTTCTATCACTGGCAGTCCACCTTCCCCTGTGTCTTCCCAGGATTCACAACCTGCTGACCTGTGCCCAGGGGAGAGTCTGGTATCCGAACCTCAAATCCCTCAACCTCAAAGCTTGGCTCTTGAGGAGTTAGAATTTGCTGATTTGCACCTTTCTCAAGGTGTCCTTGATATCCAAAGGCCTCTCTAGGAAGCCTTCCACTAGAGCCACTTATAATTCCAAGTGGAAAAGGTTCTCCATCTGGTGTTCTGGGAAGCATATTGCCCCAGAATCTGCTGATTTGCCCATTTTGTTGGACTACATGGTCCATCTTAATTCTTTAGCCTCAGGCCAGCTACCTTAAGAGTTCATTTGGCAGCTGTCTCTGCTTTTATTTCAGCAGGAAAGCCTTCCTCCTTTCGCTCACCCTGTATTTTCCAAGTTTTTTAGGGTTACTCCATACCAATCCACCCTTTCGTGACCCAGCCCCTGCCTGGGACCTTAATGTTTGCATTGCCCAGTTAATGCAACCTCCCTTTGAACCCCTGTCTTCCGCAGAGCTTAAGTTTTTAACTTGGAAAACTGTATTTCTAGTGGCCATCACTTCTGCTAGACGCATAAGTGAGTTACAAGCCCTTTCAGTAGAAAATGATTTTATTTCTTTTCACAGGGATAAGGTAGTCCTCAGGACTAACAGAAAGTTTTTACCTAAAGTGGTGTCAGATTTCCATCTTAACCAATCCATCTCCCTTCCAGTATTTTTCACTGAGCATTCTTCCTCTGGTGAGAGGAGATTGCACAGTTTGGATGTTAAGAGGGCATTGAGTTACTATTTAGAACGTACCAAGGGTCACAGGTTCGAATCCCATCAACTGTTTCTCACCTATGGTGAGGTTGGCAAAGGGAAACCTGCCACTAAGAGGACAATTGCCAGATGGATTGTCTCTTGTATCCAATTTTGTTACCAGAAACTGGGTAGAGACCCCCCCTGGATTGAGGGCTCATTCTACCAGAGGTACAGCCGCGTCTCTAGCTGCTGCTAGAGACATTCCTATTTTGGAAATTTGTCGTGCTGCAACCTGGAAAACGGTACACACCTTCACCAAGCATTACTCCCTGGATATCCAGGCCAGGAGAGATGCTCGATTTGGCACAGCTGTGCTTCAGAGCCTATTCCCTAAGTAGGTTCTGTCCCTCCTCCATGGAGGTACTGCTGTGTAGTCTGCTAATTGTCATAATATAGCAAGACTTCATGTTGTTTGAAGAAAAAATTACTCACCTTAGTAATGTTGTTTCTTCTAATGGAGTCTTGCTATATTATGACCACCCCCCCAGCCTGCCCCTCTCAGAACTTCTACTTGGGTAGGGGGTGGGCAACCTAGTGCAGGCACTGTTTATGCCATTGCAGGATTTTCTTCCCCTTTTGGGGTTTTTGGGGGAGTGTTGTTTCTATTGTTAAATGGTATTTTTTGCTGGCCCCCTGACTTGAGTCTTTGGGTAGGGTCCAGCAGTGTTGTTGTTATTGTTGCTATTGTTGTTGTTGTTGTTGTTGTTATTAGGTAGCCAGTAGGCTAGTGTAGGTTACAGCTTCCACACAGACCCTTAGTGAGTTCTTGCTTCGTAAAGATCTGACAGTTTCAGTTTGAAACTGCCCAGATAGAGCTTTGAAAACCGAGCTCACGCTCAGAACTCCATCCTGTATGGAGTTAACTCTTTCATCTCCGGGGCAGTTCTAGAGGAGTACCAAACTGCTAATTGTCATAATATAGCAAGACTCCATTAGAAGAAACAACATTACTAAGGTGAGTAATTTTTTATTCTTGTTCTTCTCGATCTCTCTTTAGCATTTGACATGGTGGACCATTGAGTATTACTTGACCACCTAAGGGAATTCTGTGGACTTGCCGGCACTGTTATCTGCTGGTTTGAGTCTTTTTTATCTAACAGGAGGCAGAGGGTAGTAATGGGGAATTTCTCCTCCTCCCCTGTCGACCTGTTGTGCAGAGTTCCCCAGGGTTCGGTCTTGTCGCCGCTGTTGTTTGCCGTGTACATGCTACCCTTGGGAGAGATCATTAGGAAGTACAATCTGGGTTTTCATTGCTATGCTGGTGATACCCAGTTGTACCTCTCCTTGGCCCCTGGAACATCTCGCGCAGTAGAAGTGCGAAACAGCTGCCTAGCTGAAACCAATGACTGGATGGCTTCCAGTTGGTTGCAACTGAACCCCAGTAAGACGGAGGTACTGAAACATAGAAACACAGAATCTGATGGCAGATAAGGACCGCTTGGCCCACCCAGTCTGCCCATTTCCCTACCTACTGGATAAGCTGCAGATCCTAGTTAACCAGCAGCCTACTTCTTCCTACCCCCACCCCCTAGAATTGCCTTATGACTGTCCCATGCATGCTTGAATTCCACCACTGATTTTGACTCCACAACCTCCTCCGGAAGGCCATTCCATGCATCCACAACCCTCTCTGTGAAAAAATACTTCCTTAAATTACCTCTGAGCTGCCCCCCCAATCTTCAAATTGTGCCCTCTTGTTCTTGCACACCTCTTTTTTTGAAAGATGCTACCCTCTTGGACTTTGTTGATTCTCTTGAGGTACTTGAATGTTTCTATCATGTCCCCCCTCTCCCTCTTTTCCTCGAGGCTATGCATATTACTGGTGGTGGAGTCGAACAGAGGACGTGATAGGTTGGCCTCTGGTGCAGAGACAGGACTCTGTCTTGGCTCTGTACCATTGAAGGCCTCCTCAAGGGTGCGTGATCTTGGTGTTATTCTTGACAGCGATTTGACACTTGAGTTTCAGGTGGCGTCCGTTGTCCGTATCGGCTTCTACCATCTGAGGAATATCGCCAGGATAAAGCCCCTAGTTCTGCCACTGGACCTCCCCACATTGGTGCATGCCTTCGTGACGTCCAGGCTTGACTACTGTAATGCACTCTATCTCGGGGTCTCTGGGGGTACCCTGTGCCGACTGCAGCTGGTGCAGAACGCAGCAGCAAGGCTGTTGACAGGACAGTCTAAATTTCGTTGTATTACCCCGGTGCTGTGTCAACTGCACTGGCTGCCGGTTAGGTGGAGGGTCCTCTTTAAGGTGGGTTTGCTCACTTTTTAGGCCCTACACGGTATGGACCCTGGCTATCTGAAGGACCTTCTTGCATTTGTTGCCTCGGTCCGCTCCCTCAGCTCCTCCTCTAGGGGCCTCCTAGCGATTCCCAGGATGAGGCTAAAAACTGCTGGTGACAGAGCATTTAGTGTTGCCGCCCCCGTTCTGTGGAATTTGCTGCCTTCGGCTGTTAGGGAGAGCCCCGTCTGTGGAGGTTTTTAAGGCCTGCCTCAAGGCCTTTTTGTTTAATCAGGCCTTTCCGGACTATGCTTTATAGTTCCTTGCCTGTCTTTTTAGTAAAGATAAATCTGATGCTAACTGATATTGGAAACTTTACATGCAGCAGAAGTTGAGGGTAGTTAATTATATAGCAAATTCTATTTTAACTTGTTCACAGTATTGTATTTAAATTGATTATTATTGTAATATATTGTATTTATTGATTGATTGTACAGCGCCCAGAGCCTCCAGGATGGGCGTCTTTTAAATAAAATGTGCCTTGCCTAATTAACATAACAGTTCTACTACTATAGACTTGAGAAAAACGTAGCTCTTGTTGAAGTAATGGTCCAGGACACATCACAGTCACATGGGACAGGAGGCATTATAGGAACAAGAAGCGCCATTAGAAATGCTAATATGGAGATCTCCAAGGGCCATAAAACCAGCAAGCAAATTTAGAAAAAAAATTTTTTCAGCAAGTAAAGGGAAGGACTTACTAAGAGTACTCCTACAAATCAAAACATTCTGCATAACATAATTTGTTGTAAATGTTGTTTTTAGTTCTCCTTTGTTGGGAATTTTTGACTGTTTTACTTTGTTCATGTTTTAATGTTATTGTACTTTGGACAAACCTGGAATTGCACTCTTTATAAATAAAGAATGAGACTGAGATGCTGCCGCCAAAAGGGAAGGAACTGGTGTTCCAGTATTGCTGTTGTGGCAGTGTGTTAAGAATTACAGAGTGGACACCCACGTGTGCTTTCATTGCCTAGGCTTTGCTCGTGATGTTAAAACCTGCAGTATTTGCCAGGGCTTTAACCAGACTACCAGAGGCATCGTAGGAATGCTTTAGAGCTTCATCTTAAAAGCAGTGGAGGAGAAGCAGTCTGGGTTGAAGGCGACTTAGTCGTCTTCAACCACCTCTCTTTCCTGGTTCGCTGTCCCGTGGTCGGCAACATCTGCTTCTGTTCCACAAAAAAGAAGGGTAAGTTCACAACGTTAGCAGAAAAACACCGCCATTCTGAAAGGAGAAGCATCATAGGGAAAAGGCTGCTTCTCTGGACTGTTTACGATCTCCTCTGAAAACTAGTAAGTCTACTGAAAAAGACAGGTCCCAGGCCAAGGCCACTGGTCCTGCTGTCCTCCCCTTTCTGATCATCTCACAGACACCAAGATCGGGTCTGGCCAAGGGTCACCTCCACTGTAAGTGGATTTGTAGCCCATACTGCTTCTGGGCACTGTCCCATCAACGGTTCTGCCGTCATCTGCACCCTCTGGGCCTGTCGATGTACAGCATATTTACCAGACTATGTTGGAGCATTTTCAAGGACTTATACCATTGCCTCAGTTGACGACGCCTTTGTTGATGATTCATTCTGAGATGCTGTTGTCAACTTCGTCGATGATGTAGGAGTTCACTGTACCTTCTGTCATGCTGGGCCCTTGACAACCTCTAATGGTGTTCCTGTGGACAGCGCCAGTTCCTCTGTCCCCTTGATTGATCGACCCTTTGCCAATGACCATTCTCATTGATGACAAACTTGAATACAATCCCGCTTCTTAGGGAGGCTGGCCGTCAACCCTCGGGTCGTCAGCTCCCCATTCATCGACCCTCTGGTCATCAGCGCCAGCCCCAACCGTTGTGGCCTGATGCTTCTCCAGGCCCTCACACGTCAGGGCCCTTGGGCTCTCAACACCTGAAGGATGGCTTATCGCGCCCTGTGCTAGCGACCCCTGCCTTGTTGACGCACCCTTCTGCTGCCATCAGCCTTAATGATATTTTGTCCGGAATAACTATGTCCTTGGTGCATCAGTTGGGCTCTTACAGACCTAGGTCCCTGGCGCCGTCGACAGCCCCATCGCTGACGCCACTTAGGTGTTCTTGGGCTGCACCCCATAGGCCCCTTAGAACAGGTCGAAGAGGCGTACCACTCGGACCGCATTCTACCTGAGGAAGAAGGAGGAGGTGGAACCTCTTTCTTTGTACAGGTCTGCTGCTTCTTCAGTGAGTGAGGACTCAATTAAACATACTTGCAGGTTGTTTCTTGAAGATCCTACCTTTTTTAATGTCATGAAGCAGCTATCCACAGTTATGGGCTTCCACACAGAGGAAGAGGATGCCACCAGGAGAGAACTGGTGGACTTCTTGGAGATTCCAGAATCTTTCCCCTATGGTCATTCCTCTGATTCTCCCAGCTCTGAGGAATGCCACTACTGTGGCTTGGCGTCACCCAGACATAGTTTCTGTCATGCCCCACAGGGCCTGCCTTAGATGCTGCCCAATCTGAGACCAATTCCGTGGTCATCTAAACAGCACATGACAGGTCCAAGGTGCCCAAGCACCGTAGCTCTCTCCTCCTTGACAGGGAATCTAGACAGATCGAACTTTGGGGTAAGAGGGTTTCTGCCTCCTTCACCTTGGGACTTCAGTCTGCCAGCTGTCTGTCACATATGTTCAGGTACCAAAATGCCATCTGGAGGAAGGGCAAGGCAGCTGCCCAAGCCCTCCCAAAATGCTCCCAGAAACAGGAGGCTCTCATATCCTTGCAGGTCGCCAAGGACATCAGTATGCATCTCCTCACGGCCTTGTATTGACATTTCTAATACTGGTGCCAGGGCTGCTGCCACAGGCATTTGCCTTCATAGGCACGCCTGGCTAAGGGTCTCAGGCTTCGCAGCGGATGTCCAACAGAAGGTGCAGAATGCCCTCTTCAGTGGCTCAAAGCTATTTGGGCCAGAGATTTACAGGCATCTGGCAAGGTTATTAAGTCTGTCCATTTGTCCTCCTTCCAGTGGATTGGAACAAGGTTTACTTACAACAACATAAGGTCTCATCATTTAGCATTTGGAAAGCTTTTGCTTGGAAAACAGTGGTCAGATACTTCTATACACCCGACATAACAGCTAACTTTCTCAATTCAGCCCAATCAACTTGTTGGTGGTACTGTGGCACCCCAACAGGCTACCCATATCAATAATTTTTTTTTTGAAATTGCCTGCAAGTACTTAAGTTCTGGTGAGATGTAGATAGGGAGTTGCATAGTCTGAAACCTGGATTCCCTCCTCTGACAGCAAAAACAGCTATACTGCTGGACTATCCCCCCAAAATATTAGATTAACACCGGATATACTGTTAACTATGGCCAAAAAAGCCATAACACAGTGCTGGTTATCCCAGACTTAGAGCAGTGGAGGAACATAGTCACGCAAGTATATCAGCTGGAAAAACTAATAACTAAATGATTTATTTGTTTTATTTAGGAAATTGGAATTACAACCCTTTGAGTCATACTCATTTCCAAAGGCTCCATGTCAGAATACAACACATTCATACAGTACATACATAGAATAAATGTGGGTGAGCAATCATGCGGAGTATAAGTACGACGAGCACTGGTTAGTGCCTGTACATTTGGCAGCTAAAACAGGGCAGAGCTATCACCATATTTACCTAATGAACGGTTAAGACCTATACAATTGGTAGCTAAAGCAATGCCTGATGTGAGCTGGTAGTAAACTGCCTTAGGAGGCCTTGTTTAATACATAGTACAATGCATTCATAGTCCAGTGCAGCTATATGGTAACAGAGGGAGGTGAGGAGCCTGTAGGCTAGAAATAGTGAGGGCTCTCCACTGCCAGGCCAAGGGCAGGTGTGTGGCCTAGCGGTGTGGTGCAGGATTAAGAATTAAGACCAAGGTTGGAAGCATTCAGCGCTGGATGGACAGGATGGATTATTCATATAGTGGGATACAGGACAGACTTTGTTCCCTGATGAGGTAAAGAACATGGGGATACGATATCTCGCTTAAATAAGAGAAAGGGGGAGTAAGAGAAGAAAACCTAACTAGAGCTCAACCAAATACCATGATACCCCACTGTCCCAGCTGACACCTATAGCCAAGCTCCACGTAACCTGTTCTCCACTCATATTCGATAAACTGGGATTACTGCAGACAGCTGTCCAGTTTGAAAAGGAATGGAGAATAATTTAAAACTGTGTTTTTACTCTCTAAAAACTGGAAAACCCTTACTGGAATGATTTGCAGACAAGATGGACAACTGTGTTGTTGTAATACCCTTTTCTGAATAATTTTCTGCTAAGTAACAGATGCTGTATGATGAGCAAAATGAATAAAGTCTGTCCATTCGCTCTACCATACGCAGCCTAGGAGCAGGCAACGCCCGTCCTTTCACAAGGTGTTGCACAAGTCCAGAGCAGGCTTCAGTCCCCAGGGGAAAAGAAAAGCCTCCTCTGCCTTACCTACCCCTCTTCCTCAGGTCCAGCCACGAAGTGACCCATGGGTGACAGATCAGCCCCAGCGGCCAGATCCACCTCTGCCTGACTCTCTGCCAGTCACCCTCTTCCGTTCCCCAACCAAGAGGTGGTGGTCGGAGGTCAGTTCTCCCTCCATCTCAACCAATTGAGAACCATAACTTCAAATGCCTGGATTCTTCAGATTATAGAATGGGGTCACACTCTGGAGCTTATAGAACAGCCCCCAGAGACTCCTCTGATACCTTCCACCTATCCTCTGACTCATGTAATGGTTCTTTGGGAAGAGGTACAGTCTGTTCTGTGAAAAAAGGCCACTGAACCAGTGCCCAGGCGGCAGAGGAACAGGGGATCTTACTTTGAGAAAGGCTGTTGCAGCAGGCCACACCAATAGGACTATGCCGCCAGGCACTAGGAGCACACGGAAAACTTTAAGCTAGCAGTCTACCGTGGGGACCGCCCCACCACCAACATCGGTCATCTGTCAGAATAGGCTATATAGGAGGGCAGTCCCCCACACCACCTCATTTTTCCTGCTGTCAACCCGTGAACGTCGGAGCTACAGTTGACCGCCATTTCCCGGCACTTCAGCGCTTTTTTATTTTTTGCTTTTCTTCAGTGTTAAACATCGAGTTTTCCGTGTTCTCGTCAAGTTTCTCTTCTACACCAGCCCCATCTTCCAACCACTCCATGAAGTGTGCCTGCAGCATACAGATCCCCAAGAAGGACAGTCATTCTTCGTGCCTGATCTGCTTAGGCCCCAGCCACGACACTGAAGCCTGCCAGTTTTGCCAGAAGTTTAACCAGGCCGCTCGGAAATGTCAGTTGAAAACGCTGGAGAGCCACCTTCTTAAGCAGAAATTGCATGCTATGGAAAAAGAGCTGCAGGCCAGGGGCTCTTCAGCCATGCCAGTACATTCCTGTAGGGCTTCCTCTTCTTCCCACAAGGAGAAGTCGGGGAAGTATAAACACCGAGAACAGGCCTGATCAGCTTCCCGGATGCTGCCGCCCCACAAACCTTCTACCGTGACGGCATCGTCCTCCGCACGGGGGATCGGCTCCTCCAGCCCTCACTTCCTCTGTGCTCCTGGCGGCTCCGCTGCCCACCCTCATCTCTATTTTGGGTGGCAGCTCTTCAGGGCAGGAGACTTACTCTCCTGCTCCCCAGCCCCTGACACTCAGGCCTGTATCTTCCTTGGACTCTCAGCCAGGTGGCTTAGCTGGTTCTGGGCTCTTAGGTGGCGGCTCTGTGCCCATTGCCTCCCCAGCCATGACTCTGCCTCTGTCGGCTCCCACCTCTAGGACTGACACCAGTTCTGGTAGGCAGTGCCCACAGCAGGCTACCACTATCTCCTCTTCTCCGGCATCACCTCTGCCCTTGCCCAGGGGATCTCCTTCCCCACAGGTGTCTGCTTCCCTTGTTAGGCCAGCATTGGTGGCCCCTTCCCCTGGGCGCTCTAGGCCGTCGCCCACCTGGCTGCCGCCAGTACTGCCTACGCCCCAGCCAATGGGTTTGATGCCATTCTCTCCTCTGCCGCAGCCCTCACCTGCTGGCCCGTTGCCGGGTTACCTGTCGCCAGTCCCTCAGCCATCGTATCCTAATCCAGCACCTTCTTTGCCCTTCCTGCCTGTGTATAGTATTGCTCCACAGGTAGATTACAGCTCCCTATTTTTGGTGTGGTGGTCATTTATGCAGAAGCAGACCCACACCTCTCAGGGCCCACGTCCAGCTTCTCCCTTTCGTTCCCCCCCCCCCCCCAGATCTCCAGCCTCAGTATTTCAGGTAGGGCTGGCAGAACAAACCCCACACATCGGGGTCTTCTGGGGCCTGATCTGACGTAGGTACCAGTTCTACTTGCCAGCATCTGACGCCAGTTCCAGATAGTAGGTCTTCCTCTTCTGCAGGGGAGTCTTTGGGAGGGGAGGACCAGGCTAAGGAAGTGCCCAAGTCTGCCCCCGATGACCCATCCTTCATGGATGTTATGCGTCACATCCAGTCTGTTATGGGATGGGAGGCAGAGGAACAGGATCCGGAGAGATGGCGCCTAGCCATTTTCCTCTGGCAGAAGTATACCCTACCAGTGGTGGTGCCACCCTTGATTGAGTCCTATGAGGATGTCACCAAGGCGGCCTGGGCTCACCCCTCCATTACTCCTCCTCCTCCTCTTCCTAAGAAGGCAGATCACTTTTATCATGCCCTAGCTGGTAAGCCTTTTCTGGAGAGTCTCCCTAAGTCGGATTCCATGGTCATTAATGCTGCCCATGACCACTCCAAGAAGCCCGAGCACCTTAGTGCTTTCCCCTAGACCGTGAATCCCAGCAGCTGGACAAGCTTGGCAAAGCATGTCTTTACCTCTACTACTTTAGCTATTTGGGGCCATTAATTACTTGACTCATATGGTGCAGTACCAGAAAGCCATCTGTGACCAGGCCAGGGACCTGGTTCAGACTCTGCCTGAGAACTCCACTAAAACACAGTTTGCCCAGCTCGTGAAGTCCAGCTCCTTACGACACCGTCGACTCCGGGCATGGGGCTGCTGCTGTAGTCTGTTTCTGGTGCCATTCTTGGCTTTGGGTCTCCAGTGTTGCCCCGGGTGTGCAGGCCAGCATTTTGGATGCTCCCTTCCAGGGCTCAGTCTTTTTTGGGGTGATGTCCAGGACCTTATTTCCAACTTACAGGAGTTGGGGGAGCCCTTAAGTCAGTCCATTCACTGTACCATACCCATCCTGGAGAGAGCCAATGCCAGCCATTTCATCGGTCCCCACAAGCAAGCTCAAGGCCATCCTGCCAATGGCCAACACAAGCCAAAGGCCACTGCCGCCCCCACAAGTGTCGCCACTCAACTTCCCCACAGGGGCCACGCGACTCCATGCCTCCTCCCATCCTTACCTCCTGACTCCTTAGCTGCCCTCCCCAACCAAGGCTCCAGGAGGAGGTATGGGGGGGGTTGGTTCTCTCTCCACTTGGCCAGGTGGTAAGGAGTGATGACAGACAACTGGGTGCTCCAGATCATAGCTCAAGGTCACACTCTGGAATTCCTGGAGTGGCCACCAGGAAACCCTCCTTTCCACTCTACTTACGCTCCCATGCAACTGATCCTAGTCTGTGAGGAAATTCAGACTCTTCTTCAAAAAAAGGGCCACCAGCCTGTCCCTCAGGCTCAGTGAGGAAGGAGGGGTTTTACTCCCACTTCTTACCCATCCCCAAAAAGATGGGAGATCTCTGTCCCATCCTGGACATGAGCAATCTGAATCTGTACATGAGTACTAACGCTTCAGGATGGTGACCCTTCAAGGGCTGCTGCCCCTGCTGCACCATGGGGACTAGCTCTGCTCACTGGACATGCAGGATGCTTACCTATACATCTAGGTTTTTTCCTGCCCACCGTTTCCTCCGCTTCCACTTTCAGGGTGCCTACTTCCAGTTCCGGGCCTTCCCATTTGGCCTTTCCTCAGCCTCCAGGATATTCACCAAATGCTTGGCAGTGGTGGGTGTGACATTGAGAAGGCAGAGCTTCTGTGTGTTTCCCTACCTGGATGACTGGCTGTTGGCAGCCCTCTCCAGGGAGCACTGGATTCAGACCCTGGAATGCACCTCTCACCTTTTCCAGGACCTGGGGATCACAGTAAATCTGCCGAAGTACTGCCTCTCTCCTTGCCAGCTCCTTCAGTATTTTGGGATGGTCCTGGACACCTGCCAGGGCAGGGCTTTTTTGGCCGAGGACAGAGGAAACTGTCTGATGGAGCAGGCCCATCTAGTTTCCTCCAACCATCAGGTTCCTGCCAGGGTTTTCCTGGGCCGTGTGGCTGCAACAGTTGCCATAGTTCCTCTGGCCCGCCTGCACATGCGGTATCCCTAGTGGACCCTCTGGGGACAATGAGACCAGCACATGTACGACCTCAACCAGTTGGGCCTGATCTTCGACCCGGTCCAAAGGATTTTGTCCGGGTGAATGAAATCAGCCAATCTCTTGTGGGGGATCCCTTTTCCCGATTTCAACTCCCTGGCAGGTTCTTATGACAGATGCCTCCAGCATTGGACGGGGCGCTCATCTGGCCAGTCATCAGACCCAGGGTACCTAGTCAGACATAGAGCAAGCTCTTCATATCAATGTCCTGGAGATGCGGACGGTTCTTTACGCCCTGCAAGCCTTTCAGACTCATCTCCTCCCTGGTCCGTTGCTGCTGCAGACTGACAATATGTGCGTAGTGTACTACATCAGCAAGCAAGGGGGAACTCATTCATACCCCCTATGTTGGGAGGCAGTGAGAGTCTGGTATTGGGCCATCGAGCACGGTCTCAAGCTCTCTGCCGTCCATGTTTCCAGCGCTCAAAACGTCTTGGCAGACCGTCTGAGTCTCCAGGTCACGGGCTCATGAGTGGGAACTTCTGACCTCTGTAGTCGAAGACCTCTTCAGCAGGTAGGGTCATCCAGAGTTGGACCTCTTTGTGTCCCCACTCAACACAAATATACTGCTTTTTTGGTTGCTTGATCCTGGGCCTGGAGTTTTCTGGGGAGATGCATTGTCCCTCTCTTGGAAGGGGAGGTTTCTGTATGCCTTCCTTCCCTTCCTGCTCCTGCAGAGGGTTCTGCTGAAGTTCCTGCTAGAGGGGGCAGAGATGATCCTCATAGCCCCCCTTCTGGCCATGCCAGATTTGGTTCCCCTAGCTGCAGCAGGTTGCAGTGGAACCTCCAGTGCCCTTGCCCCTGTGCACTGGCTTGCTGTCCCAGCACCAGGGCACACTCGTCGATCTGGACCTCAAGTCTCTGCATCTCCATGAGTGGCTCCTGCAGACCTAGTCATTGCCCACTTTTGGATCTCCGCTAGGGTCGCAGATGTTGTGGTGGCTACTAGGAAGCCCTCCACTGCGGCCACTTATGCTATGAAATGGAAGCGCTTTTCCATCTGAGCCGCTGCTCACCATTTAGATCCTTTCACCTGCCCAGTGAATCAAATCCTGAAGTACCTCCTTTCCCTTTTGGATTCTGATTTGGAGTACTCCTCACTTAAGGTGCACCTTTCTGCCGTCTCTGCATACCATGCACCTCTTGAGGGCAAGACACTCACCCAGCTTAAGGTGTCCCGCACATTCTTGGGGAGCATTTTGCATCTGAAACCTCCCATTCAGGATCCTTTTCCTCCATGGGACCTTAACTTTATGTTGGAGAAACTCACTTTACCTCCCTTTGAACCAGCCATGAGTTAATGAGCTGCACTTCCTGTCATGGAAAGCGCTGTTTTTAGTTGGTGTTACTTCTGCTGTGATGTGTAAAGAGCCTTATTTAGTTTTTCACAAAGACAGGTTATCTTTACGTACTAATCCTAAGTTTCTACCTGAAGTGGTGTCAGAATTTATTTTAAATCAATCTATCCATCTTCCAGTTTATTTTCCTGAATATTCCAGTCAGGGGGAGGCGTTGCTCCGTACTTTGGATGTCCATAGGGCATTGCGGTACTACCCGAACTACACAAAATCCATCAGGAAAACTGATCAGTTGTTTGTTTCCTTTGCCCCTAAGAGAAAGGGTGCTCCTGTTTCTAAACAGTGTTTGTCTAAGTGGTTAGCGAATTGCATTGTTTATTATTACCGCGTACAACAAGCCTCTTCCTAGGGTGGTCAAGGGTCTTTCCACTTGGGGTATGGCTGCCTCCGCAGTGTGTATGCTGCAGACATTTGTGCAGCTGCCACATGGCTTTCTGTCCACACTTAAACATAGACTTTGACGGCAGATAAGGACCGCTAGGCCCATCTAGTCTGCCCATTTCCCTACCTACAGGATAGGCCGTAGATCCTAGTTAACCAATAGCCTATTTCTTCCTACCCCCCACAAGAATTGCCTTATGTCTGTCCCATGCATTCTTGAATTCTCCCACAGTTTCAGACCCCACAACCTCCTCAGGAAGGCTGTTCCATGCATCCACTACCCTCTGTGAAATAATACTTCCTCACATTGCCCCTGAACTGCCCTCCTTCTGTCTTTAAATTGTGTCCCCTTGTTCTTGCAAGGCTCTTTTTCTGAAAGATGCTACCCTCTTGGACTTTGTTGATTCCACTGAGGTACTTAAAAGTTTCTATCATGTCCCCTCTCCTTCTTTCCTCAAGGGTATACATATTAAGCTCCTTTAGTCTCTCATACGGCTTCTCTTGCAGACCCTGCACCATTTTAGTTGCCCTCCTCTGGACTGCCTCTATCCTGTCTATGTCCTTGCAGAGATGGGGTCTCCAGAACTGGACACAGTACTCCAGATGGGGTCTCACCAACTGTCTGTACAGAGGATAACAACTTCTGTTTTCTGCTGATGATGCCTTTCCTATATATCCCAGTATACCCCAGCCCTCCCTACTGCCTTCTCACATTGCTTGCTAACCTTAAGGTCATCTGATATGATTACCCCAGGTCCCTTTCCTTTTTGTTGTTGTTACTACCTCCCCACCCATTGTGTATTCTTCCCTGGGTTCTTGTTTCCCAGGTGCATTATTTTGCACTTCTTTGCATTGAATCCTAGCTGCCATACTTGACCATTCCTCCAACCTTGCCAAGTCCCTTTTCATCCTTTTCCGCCTCCTTGTGTATCAACCCTGTTGCAGATCTTTGTGTCATCTGCAAAAGGCATACTTTCCTTCCAGTCCCTCTGCAATGTCACTGATGAAGACATTAAAAAGGACTGGACCCAATACTGAACCCTACGGTACCCCACTAGTAACCCCTTTCTTCAGAGTGGACTCCATTTACAATTATCTTCTGTGTCCTGTTGTCCAGCCAGTGTTTTACCCAGGCTACCACCCTGGGACCCACTCCCAGGCTGGTTAATTTGACTATTAATCTTTTGTGTGGGACTGTGTCAAATGCCTTGCTAAAGTCTAGGTAGGCCATGTCCACAGCCCCTCCCTGGTCTACTACTTTGGTCACCCAGTCAAAGAAATCTATTAGATTTGTCTGACATGACCTTCCTGCTGTGAACCCATGCTGCCTTGGGTCCTGTGCTCCACTGGCCTCTAGGTACTCAACTATTCTTTCCTTCAGAAGTGACTCCATCACTTTCCCTACCACAGAGGTCAGACTGACAGGTCTGTAGTTTCCTGCCTCTGTCTTGCTCCCACTTTTGTGAAGGGGAATCACATCCGCCTTCCTCCAGTCCTCGGGTACCACCCCATCCTCCCATGATTTATTAAAAAGAGTAGCCAGTGGTTTCACTAGTTCCTCCCTTAATTCTTTTAGAATTCTGGGGTGAATTCCATCAGGACCCATTGCTTTGTCCACCTTCAGTTTTAGGAGTTCTTGCAGAACCCTTTCTTCTGTGAAAGGACTGGGATCGACCCCCCTATCAAGAGTGCTTCTGTTAATTGGATTAGGCACTTCCCCCTCCTCTTTTGTGAAAACTGAGCAGAAATATTCATTCCAGTATTCCTGCTTTTCACTGTCCCCTCTGCCCACCCACCGCTCATTCTATTCAGCCTCACTATCCCTCCCTTTGTCTTTCTACGCGCTGATGTACCTATAAAAGGTTTTATCCCTTCTTAACTGAGTTGGCTATCTTTTCCTCAGTTTGGGCCTTTTGCTATTCTGACTTCCCTCCTGCTTCCTTCTGCCTTAACTGGTACAGCTCTCTGTCCTGCTCCTTCTGTGTTTCCTTATACTCCGGAATGCTATCTTTTCTTCCTGACTTTCACAGCCACCTCTTTGAGAACCATAGTGGCTTTTTCTTTCGCTTTTATTTGTTTATTTGTTCACACAGAGGCTTGTTGCCTCTGTGATGGCAGTTTTGATAATTCCCCATTGTTGCTCCACACCTCCTTCTAGCCTGTTTGCTAGTGCTTTTCTGAGGCACTCTCCCATCTTGCCAAAGTCAGCCCTCCTAAAGTCCAGTACCCTCACTTTGTATGGCTTGACTCTGTAGCTGAGTTTAATGTGAACCACACTGTTTGATGGTCACTTGTCCCCAGATGGCAACCCACTTCTAGATCTGAGGTTCTCTCACTGCCCCAGTTTGAGAGTCGGGGTCTAGATTGCTCCTCACGAGTGGGTTCCGAAACTAGCTGTCTAATGCCTGCCACCTGTAGGGCATCAAGAATGGCCCTGCTCTTGGATGTGGCTGCAGCAAATGTGCTCCAGTTAACATCTGGCATATCCAGGTCTCCATCAACAGTATCTCCTTTCTCTGCCATTCTAAGAATGCCTTCTATCATATCCTTGTCCATTTCTTCCCCTGACATGGGGGTCTGTACACAACCCTGTGCGGATTGTGGTGCCTTTCCAGTCTCCAAGGTGACCCACAGTGCCTCCTCCTCCCTGTTTACTCTTTTGTTCAGTTGCTTTTATCCCTTCCTTTACATAGAGAGCTACTCCTCCCCCTCTTCTCCCCTGCCTGTCTCTCCTGTAGGTTATGTACCCTGGTATGTTAACATCCCAGTCATGGTTCTCTGTGTGCCATGTTTCTGTGACTGCTACGATATCCAGGCATCCCTCTTCCATTAAGGCCATCAGCTCAGGGAGCTTGTTGCCCAGACTACGGGCATTGGTACTCATTACCCTCCATTTCCTGATGGCCTTACTCCCTTTTGCCCCATCCCTGTCCTTGTCTTTGTCACTTTCTCCATTTACCCCTGCCCTTCTCCCTATCGACACCTCTATGTTGGTGTTTGCTGCACTTACTACCGTGATTATTTGGGGGGGCTAGGATTCTCCTGCTCCTTTCCAGTGCCTCCCCCCTTGGCTAGTTTAAAAGCTTGCCAATGAAGCATTTAAACCTATCACCTAGGATCCTGGTTCCCCTCCCGGACAGATGCAGCCCATCATGCCAGTATAGGCTTACATCACTCCAGGTGGACCCCCAGTCCCCAATGAAGCCAAATCCCTGAGCTCCACACCAGTTTTTCAACCACTGATTCAATCCCATTGTGCGGAACACCCTAGCCTCTCCTATGCCATAGATGGATTTAGCACCTCCAAGAAAAGTTACGTGCTACTGCTACAAGGCCCCTCCCAATTCCACAAACTCTTCCTGCACTTCTCTAATCCCTTTCTTAGCCAAGTCATTTGTCCCTAGGTGGACAATGACATCCAGCTCCCTCCTCTGTGCAGCTGCTCCGGCAATCCTGAGGATTTGCTCCCTGTCCCTCCAAGCCATGGCGCCTGGCAGGCACCTTGCCTCCTTCTCCCCTTCCTCCCCCAGTTCTACCTTCCTAACAATGGAGTCCCCCACCAGGAGTTGTTTCCTTCCCCTGCAGGGTCCCCTGCCACCCTCCTGTGGATCTCCTTTGTGGAGGTTCCCAGCATCCTCCTTGGTCTCCACTGTGGGTGCCTCCATAGAGGAACCACACTTTGCCTTAATGGCATAGGAATTGTGGAGAGGTACAACTGGAGGGATGCGCCTCTGTTCCACCACCTCACCCTCCCTGAGCCCACTGTGGTCCAACCGCTCCTCTTTCTTGGCAACCTCTGAGGCAACGGCAGTGGCACTGGTGGTCCCTGGATGGAAGAGGAGGTCCCACAAATCCTGGCCAACTCGGCCTGGAGATGAGCAACCTCCTCCCTCAGCCCAGAGGTGCCTGCAGATGGGACACCGCATCCTCCAGAACATCTCCCGAAGACTGCTGCTCCACAGCCACTGCACTGCACCACTCCAAACATGTCTTATTTCTGGCCCCTTAACTGTTTGCAATCCTTACTCTATCCTCTGTTTTTTTTTTTTCTCTCTCTCCTTACTTTCTGTCTGTGTGCCCTTTAAGCTCTGGATTGTCCTGTTCTGAGACAAGAATATCCTGTATTTCTCAGTAGACCACGTACTTGCTCAGAGGCAGACCTCCAGCAGCTAGAGGGGGCCAGAGAGCTACTCTTGCCCTTCTAGGATGGTGGGTCCTTGGTGGTTCAGTGATCACTCACTTCCTGCCCCTAAACAGGAAGTTCCTGTTGTCAGTCAAATCCTGTGCCTATAAAAATAGAAATAGCTTTGGGTGGAGGGGAGGGAAGGAGAGCAATATAGTCCCAGCAGAGAAGTTCAGTCACACAGCAGTCCTTTCTCCTGGTGTCTTCTGCCAAGCTATTAGCTGAAAGTTTCTAAGGCAGTCTTTAAATGTAGCTTCCTTCTAGCTAAGCCACTCCCCCTACTTACCAGATCTTTCTACAAGTAGTTTAAACCTCACAGCAGTTAAGTCCTTTCAGTCACCTGAGATTTACACCTAGATACTCTTTAGATACCCATTCAGTTTAGTTAACCCAAACACACACTTTTTTTTTTGTATGTTAGTTTTTTTTACCCTAAATTAAAGGTCCAAATACAAAAGTTCTTCTACTTTAGTCCCAGCAGAGAAGTTCAGTCACACAGCAGTCCTTTCTCCTGGTGTCTTCTACCAAACATTACAGTTTGGACATCGCCTTTAGGCACATAGCCAGTTTCGGCCTAGCAGTTCTTCAGGACCTTCTCTCCTGAGACTTTGATTGCTGATCTGTCCTCCTCCCAGTTATGTTATTCTGGTGATAACCGGTAATGCTTGGGACCTAGTTTTACTTGTGTGGCCTTCTGCAAGAGCCTTCATCGAAGAAAGATGATAGTTACATAAGAACTTGCCATAATGGTAGATCTTCAAGCGAGGCTCTTGCAGCAGGTCCTGCTTCCTCTCCCTCCTTCTCATTTTTTCTATCAGAAACATCTGCTTCTGCCTTTTCTTTGGCTCTGGGGATAACCTCCTCGGTTCTCCTTCAGCTGGCTGTACTGGGTCTCTGGCAGGAGAACTGAGGTGGTGTGGGGGACTACCCTCCCATATAGCCTGTGCTGACGTCAGATGACTGTCATTGGCGGGGGGTGGTCCCCCATGGTAGACTGCTAGCTAGAAGTTTTCCGTGTGGTCCTAGTGCCTGGCAGCATTCTTCTACCGCTGTGGCCTCCTGCAAGGACTTCTCTTGAAGATCTACCGTTACAGTAGTTCTTACATAACTGTAGTTTTCTACTTCAGGTTCTTCCTGGTCCCCAAAAGAACCAGAGATTTGAGGCCTACTGTAGATCTCGAGGACCTCAGTCTTTATATCAAGCACAAAAAATTCTGCATGGTCACTGTGCCAGGTCTGCTGCCCCTACTCAAGCAGGGCGATTGGCTGTGCTCCCTGGATATGCAGGACACTTACTTGCATATCTCTGTTTGCCCTCCACACAGGCAGTCTCTCCAGTTTCTTTTCCATGGCAAACGTTGCCAATTCAAAGTATTTCCCTTTGGCTTATCCTCTGCGCCACGGGTCTTTACAAAATGCTTAGCAGCAGTAGCTACTGTCTTCTCGAGAGAAGGTCTGTATATCTTCCTCTACCTGAACGACTGGCTCCTCAAAGCTCCATCCAGAGATCAGCTTCTCCAGGCCCTGGAAAGGACCCTCCAGCTGTTTCAGTCCTTGGTTATAACTGTCAGTCTGCCCAAGTCGGTCTTGATTTCATCCCAAGACTGCAGTATATAGGTGCGGTCCTGGACTCAGAGCAGGGCCTTCCTGCCCCAAAACAAGGTGGAGTGCCTCATTTCCTAGGCTCAGGAAGTCACCCAGAGCTGGTATGTCCCCACGAGAGTGTACTTGAGGCTATTAGGCCTCATGGCTGCATCCAGTGCCATGGTTCCCCTGGCCAGACTGACATGCGGGTGCTCCAGGTGACCCTCCTGGTGCAGTGGGACCAACACGCGCACTACTTGAAGCAGCAAGTGCTGGTTTTCTCACCAGTCCACAAGGTGCTCCAGTGGTGGCTGAAGCTCCAGAACCTGTTGCAAAGGGTCCCATTCCTGATCTGTTCTCCCCAGCAGATTCTCACTACGGATGCCTCTGGTTCAAGCTGGGGTGCGCACCTTGGTCCTTTTCAGACTCTCTTGGGGGGCATGGTCCCAGTCTCTGCATTTCAGCATCCTCGAGAAGTGGGCAGTCCTGTCTGCCATGCAGGCCTTTCAGAACCATCTTCTTCTGCTGGGTCAGTTGTTGGTCCAGACAACCTTAGTGTTGTTTACTACATCAGCATGTGGATGCGAATACATTCGTACTCCCTGTGCAGGGAGGGCATGAGAGTCTGGTACTGCGCACCAGACCACAGCCTGGTCCTCTCAGCAGTCCATGTCCCAGGTGTGCTGAACACCTTCGTGGTCAGCCTCAGCCAGACTCTGTCCAAAATGCACGAATGGGAACTTCTCTCATCCATCGCAGAAGATCTGTTCGACAGATGGGGTTGTCAAGACCTTTTTGCGTCCCCATTCAATGCAAAACTGACCAGTTTTCTGCTTGCTAGATCTAGGGCCTGGAGTTTTCTGGCAAGATGCGTTGTTCCTCTATTGAAGCAGAAGATTAGTTTATGCCTTCCCTCTATTTCCCCTGATTCAGAGGGTGCTAATCAAGTTGCAGATGGAGGGGGCCAGTATAATCGTGGTTGCACGCTTCTGGCCACAGCAGATATGGTTTCCATTACTGCAACAGTTAGCGGAGGAGCCTCTGGTTCGTCTGCCATTTTGCAAGGATCTACTGCCGCATGCGTGGCTTCTGAGGACATAGCCATCTCCCTGTTCGGAGTATCTCAGCAGGCAGCGGGTATCACTGCGGCAGATTGAAAGCCCTCCACTAGAGAGACATATACTGTGAAGTGGAAGAGGTTTGTCATCTGGGCTGCCAGACATCATCTGGACCCCTTTTGCTTGTTCGGTGAGCCAGATTCTGGACTACCTGATATCACTGCCAGACTAAGGCCTGTAGTACTCCTCCCTCAAGATGCATCTTTCAGCTATTTCTGCCTTTCATGAGCCCATGAGCAGTCGTACTGTGGCTGTTAGATGTGTCCTGTACCTTTCTCACTTCTCAGTGGCATCTTGCACCTCAAACCTCCAATCCATTCCATTCCCCTGTCCCGTCTTGAGATTTAGATTTTGTTTTGGAGAAATTGACCCGGTCTCCTTTTGAGCCAGCTGCAACTTGCGAGCTCTGCTTTCCTTTGAAAAACATTATTTCTAGGGACGTGGATATGATGTACAACTCCACACTTCTGGCAGTGTTTCTTACCCTTTAATTCCTGCCAGAACATCTTCAAGCTGGCACTTCCCACCCACTTGGGTGGTAACTACCTCCGCACCACCCTGTGCTGTCAGATCTTCCTTTCCGCTGGAAGAAGGTTCCCTCCTTACTACTCTTGCATCGAGTAGGCCCTTTGCTTTCAAAACTATTCAAATTTCAAATCTTCAAGTGAATTTTGAATCTCCTTGAAACTATCGCCTTGGACGAGTCTAAATCGGCACCCAGTTTTAAGAAATGCGATTATGGGCAAAAGATGTCCCGGATGGACCCACACACCTCGTGCATCTACTGCCTAGGACACAGTCACAATCCCCAGATATGTGGCCTGTGTTGCACCTTGCATCCCAGTACTCTATAGGAATGGCAAGCTCATCTCTTTTAGGGCGACCAGATGAACAGACCCCCCATTCAATTAGAAGACACCCATTGGGCAGTCTCCGTGACTGCGGGGTCTGCAGAACAGTTGACTGCTTTTGAAGCGGTGGTTGCTTAGGCCGCAGAGCATGCCACTTTGTATCACTTGTTTTCGTGCCACCTTCACAGGGGCACGTAGGGATTTGTGCCATTATCTTCCTACCCATGGGCAAGGCCACTCTAAGGGCACTAAATCTTCAAAAAAGGAGACCAAGAAAGTCTCATCGACCAGTTGTGGAATGGCACATGCTATTGGGTCTTGGATTGCCGCACTTTTCTGGAGGTTTTGACTGCAGTCAATCCTGTGGTCCAGGCTGCTGGCTCCACAGTCTTCCCGTCAGGCTAGTTGATCGAGAGGCCTGTCAACCAGCCTGTCAAGATATTTCTTGAGCCAGTTGACACGCTGTCACAGGACAAGGTGGATACCTCACTTTCTAGGACTCTAGTCCTACCTGTTACCTCTCAGGGTAAGTCAACCATCATGCTGATCCAGTCGCTAACCCTCAGGATGCCATTACCTGGAGGATCCTCGAGTTTTGCTGGTTGCCTCCAATTCTCGCAATTGAGTTCTCCGATGATTGAGATCCCGTAGTCCAGAGTCTAACAGCCCATGCCTACATCGGCATTCCCACTCTTGGCAATCGGGCAAGCAGCGCTGCCACTCTTTTTCCTCCTTGGACGAGGAGAGACTCCAATGCAAGATGTGCAAGCACTATGAAGAGCCAATGTGGCAGCAGCTCATGTTTTCCTAGGTTAAGCCGATTCTGTCTCCCACCCTCTTCTGTGGCTCTTGTCACCTAGGGCCCCAGCTTTCTCCGGCCAGTTCTGGTTCAGCCTATTCCAGTGCCTCTGCTCATCCAGGTGGAGCCAGCTCCTAAGCAGCTGAAGGATGGTCCCCCTCCTAAGGATGCCTATGCCACTTCTGGGCTTCATCGTCGGCTGTCTTTCACCATGACTCCCGACAGACCCCGTAGGGTCAGCGGGGACTTGTACCATCAACCGCTTTTTTTGTGAATCCTTGGAATCTGATGACTCCTCCCTGCATTCCTATCAGTTGGACGCTGGAGGTAGATTTGTCTGTGGAACATGATCCCACTTCTTTTGGGGGCTTGCTCAGTTGGATTTCAGAGTCAACCGGGATCCAGATGGAGCCCGTCCAAAATCGGGCCAAATATCTCTTGACCAAAATTCTTTCCATGTACCTGCAGTGTCTTGAATGTGGACAAGCCTCCTGACAAGGAGTCCAAGCAATTGGATCATATGGCTAAAAATATTTATGTGGCCTTTTCCCTCGGTTTTCAGCAGGTAAGTTCAGCCCTTTTTTTCTCAATATGTAGTTTATGGTATTTTTCCATTTTCTCCCCATAACCCAGGCCCCTACCTCAGATGCGACCACCCCCAGAGAGAAGATCTGCCTTCCGGCTGCTCAGTCCTCCCCCCACCAACGCTGTGCTAGCTCCCCGTTGACCGGAATCCATTCCCGAACCCGGTCGCCGGCATGGCGCAGGTAGGGCCCTCCACGCCACCGAGCCAGCAAATTTGGGCATTTTCAGAGCCCATTTCACTTATGCCCTTCTCGGCACTCTCAGTGAGGTGCTTACCTAGCTCACAGCTGACTTAGACAGCCATGGACATTGGCAATTCCTGTGCCTGGTCTGTGGCTGCTGCAGTGGCCATGAGCCACAGGATGTCAGGACCGCAAACTTTTCCAGCAGTGCCCGGCGGGGGACCACCCACTCGACATCACGTGACTGACATCAGCATGACCCTATAAAGTGGGCAGTCCCCATACCCACCTTCCAGTTCTTTCCCACCATTGTCCTATGCATGGTACCTCACGATAAAACTGCCTAGTCGATCGCCATTAAAAACCTGCCTTTTTCTTACAAACGAGGAGTCTTCTTTCTTCTCTTTGTCCTCTCCATCATCTAAAGCCAAGAAGTGTGAGGATTGCAGTGCTTAAATTCCACACAAGGACGGTCACCAAATGTCTTTTCTGCCTAGGCCTGGACCACGACACCGTGGCTTGCCCAGACTGCCAGCCCTTCAATCAGGCAACTCGCAAGAGAAAGCAACAGGCCCTAGAGGCCCATCTCTTTAAAAAAAAAAAAATAGGATGGCCACATTTGAAAAAGAAATGGAGTGCCTTCGGGAATCCACTTTTTCACCTTCTCCAGAGGCCAAGAAGAAAAAGACAAACACCAGGAGCTGGAGCGCCATGAGGGCAAGGACCGTCCAGAATCTAGTAGGCCTTCTACCAGCAAGGCCTCTCCCCCGCCACCTCCCCTAGTGGTCGTCCAGGCCGCATCTGGGGACACTCCAGGCCAGTCCGCTGCACTGCTCCCTATCTCCACTGGTAAGCCACCCGCTGGCTCCTCTGGCGGACGTCCAGTGTCGGTCAATAAGCTGCCCCCCCGGCTCCTCAGGGGCTCGCCTGGCTACCGACAAGTCGAGCCCACGCTCGTTGGGGACTCGCCTGATTATGGCTGATAAGCCGGCGGGGTTCCGCCCGGCCCCTTCATCCGGTAAGTCGACGCCTCTGGCACCCGCCCAGACGTTGCTTGTCCATTGGTGGCTTCTGCCTATTTACCTGACGTCCAACTGAGCACCCAGAAGACTCGGGGTCTTCCCTCTCCCCCCCTCCGGGTGGCGTCTGCTTTGCTCCTCGCCACCCCGGGTCGGGAAGAAAGCAATGAACAGCTGGATGTGACCCTTACTGCAACTTCCATTCATCAGTCCCCTGAAAGGAAGGGTTGGAGGCACCTCCCCGACAACTGTCCTTATGCCAGAGGCTCCTCAAGGCCCCTCTACATCAGACCCCCCCCCCCCTTGGAAGAGAGAGATGGGTCTCTCCATCAGGACCCCTTCATCCAGCTCTAACGCCTGCCCCGGTGCCGGACCCAACCCTGGTTCCTCTGGTGTCCAGGCCCAACCCTACGCCGGAGCCCTCTTGTCTGGTCCCAACGCCTGCCCCTGTGCTGAGATCAATTTCCTTTTTTTTTTTTTTTTTTTTATTTGCATGGCTCCTACAGCTTTCAGAGGAGGCCTCGTACCTCCTCCTACTCCTTCCACCAGGGTAATCCCCAAGGCATCTCATCCCCAGTTTCATTTCGCTCGTAGGGCCAGGGGTGTTACATTTTTCCCCTGTTTTTCTCCCATTCCCCTGGGACGCCTGCGTTTAGGACATACGCCTAGGCTTGATGACATACTGATGCACACCGACAGCCACGCGCTTAACAGCGTCCCCCCTCCCTGACTCCAGTAGAGCTGCCTGTGCCCCTGAAGCCCGTGCACCCACCGGCATCAGGTGCCAGAAGCACCCTTGGTATCCCACCCCAGAAGGAGGAGAGCATCAGCAGGGATGCTCAATCCTGCCTTACCCCACTGACCCCCAACAAACTGAGTCCATTCCCGAACCCAGGTCGCCGGCATAGCGCGAGGTGGGGTGTCCAGCGCCTCAACCCTCAGCGCCACTGGGCCAGCTCAGATCCATTTCCAATGTCGTCCTCGACGTTGGCGGTCCAGACTAGTGTTTTTCCGAGACCCACCTCGCCTCCTATCTATACTATGGCGGGGTTCGCGCCAGTACCCCTGACATCTGATACTCTGATGTACAGGAATCTTCCAGGCCTCTTAATGTCCCGAGCTCCCCTCACAGGTTCCCACCGGACCTTTCCCCAGCAAGTCCTCCTCCAGATCTGTGCTACACAGAGCATCACTTCTCTAGGTACCCCTTTTACCAAGGGTACCCTCATCTCCATTATCAAGGCTTAGGTGTCCATGGGTATCATTACCCACTTACTCATGTGCCTCCTACTCCTCCCCTCCTCCTCCTCCTCAAGACTTCCAAACAGTGATCCGGTCCTGGTGGAAGGAGGCCAAGACGGAATTGGTTTCAGACCTAGAGAGCCGTCTCCCTATGCAGGCTCCTAATCTCCTCCAAGGTCTTTGTCCCCAGTGAGCTTGGTTCCCACTGTTCACATTTGGGGCTACCCCTCACGAGATCCATCTCCTGGATTTGAACCTATAGATGATCCAGACAACCTGGACTCGGGGGAGATAGATGTCGGAGGACCCCTCCAATGGATAGTCCCCAGACCCTAAAGGGAAGGCTTCTCCTAACTCCGCTCCTGAGAGGACCCTTCCTTCTCGGACTTGCTGAGGGCTGTCCAGGGATTTTATAGTTGGGAGACTGAGGAACAGGATCCTATGAGGAAAATACTCGCAGAGCACCTGAACAATACACAATGCCCCCTTCCAGGGCTTGGTCCGTTTTTGGAGGGGACACCAAGGACATCATAATGGACCTTCAGGACAGGGGCCAGGCCCTGAGGTCAGTTAGGTCTATTTACTGAACAGGTGTACAAAAGAAACAGCCCTTTTCGGAAATAGACCAGGAGGCCATCAAAGCAAACACAGACCCACTTTCAGGGCAAGAGAAAGGCCACGGGTGCTTTCTTTTCTTCCTCTTCAGTCTCCAAGTTCCATAGGTGTTCAGGGGGCCCTGCCACTGCCTGACTCCTTACCCCCTCAGCCCCAAAGCAAGGAGCCAGTGGGGGGGGGAGATTCACCCTCTATATGTAGGAATGGAAGGTATAACCTCCGGCCTTGCAGGTCCTGCAACTTGTCTCGCAGGGACACACTCTGGAGTTCTTTGAAATTCCTCTAAAATCTCCATCAAATCGCTCGTCTTACGTGCCCCACCAGATTCTTCTAGTATGGGAGGAAGGTTCAAGCTCTACTGTAAAAAGCAGCAATAGAGCCGTTCCCCCTTTATCAAAAGGGAAGGGGGGTTTACTCCCACTTTTTTCTGGTTCCAAAAAAGACTGGCGACCTCAGACCCATACTCCACCTCAGCAGATTTAGTCTGTTCGTCGAGTACAAAAAGTTCAGAATGCTGACTCTCCCAAGCCTTCTACCTCTTCATCAGAAGGCCCATTGGTTATGCGCTCTGGGCATGCAGGATGCCTACCTACGTATTCCAATATTTCCGGCCCACCGCCACTTCCTGTGCCTTGTTTCCAGGGGGAGCATTTCCAATTTACGGCACTCCCCTTTGGCCTTTCCTCGGCACCCAGGGTTTTTAACCTAGTGCCTAGTGGTGGTGGCAGCAGCCCTGCGTCATCAGAACATTGTGGTCTTTCCTTATCTGGACAACTGGCTAATTTTGGCCCCATCCAGGGAGAATCTTTTGGAGGCTCTGTCGCGTACTCTGGACCTGTTTTCCCACTTGGAGATTACATTCGGTATCCTCAAGTCCATGCTTATTCCTTCTCGGAGACTTCAGTTCATAGGAACTGTGTTGGACACGGTCCAGTGCAAGGCCTTTCTCCCTCCAGACAGAGTGTAGGCCATTCAAGAACAGGTGACCCTGGTAGCTTCCTCCAGTTTCCTCCCTGCTAAAGCAATGCTCCGGCTCTTGGGGTTGATGGCGGCCTGCATCTCCACGGTTCCCTTCACCAGGTTACACATGAGTCTCTCAGTGGACCTTGCGTATTCAGTGGGATCACTTCAGGGATGATCTGGATCATCTGATCATGATTTCCACCGCAGTCAAGAAGGATCTGTAGTGGTGAAGCTATCCCTCGAACTTGTCCCAGGGCCTTCCCTTCCAGAGGCCAGTTCTCCGGTGCACTCTCACCACAGACTCTTCCAACCAGGGTTGGGGAGCTCATATGGGGGACCACCAGTCTCAGAGTCTATGTTACCAACTCGAGATGTCCTTGCACATCAGCATCTTGGTGATGAGGGCAGTCCTGTACGCCCTTCAGGCCTTTCAGTCCATCCTTCCCGGGGGATCTCTGCTTATCCAGACGGACAACATGTTGGTAGTCTGGTATATCAACAAACACAGAGGCAGTTGGTCGTACCCCGTTTGCAGGGAGGTGATGCAAGTGTGGAACTGGGCAGTCTAACACGATCTGTCACTCTCAGCCATTCATGTGCCAGGCATTCAAAATATCCTGGCGGACAGCCTCAGCAGAACATACTGTACACCCTTGCTCATGAATGGGTTTTAAGTCAGGAAGTGGCAGCCTCCCTTTTTCTGTGATGGGGCAACCAGAACTCAACCTGTTCACCTCTCCATTCAACCCAAATCTTCCCAGTTTTTGCTCGCTCATTCCTGGGCATGGTGCTTTCTGGCATGACGTTGTCACTTTGTTGGACATGGAAATTCTTGTTCACTTTCCCTCCACTTCCCATGCTTCAGAGGGTCCTCTTGAAACTCCAGGCAGAGGGAGCCAGGATGATTCTCATAGCTCCCCTCTGGCCGAGGTAAATCTGGTTTCCACTTCAGCAGCCGCTATCAGCGTAACCCCTGGTTCTTCTTCCTCTCAGTCACGACCTGTTAACTTGGGATCGGGGCAGATTAGCACATCCCGGGCTCAGGAACCTGCATCTTCATGCGTGGCTCCTACAGACATAATACAGTCTTGTTTCAGGGTCTCACATAACGTCGCCCACATCCTGTTAGAGGCCAGAAAGCCCTCTGCCAGATCGACCTATGCTGTGAAATGGATGCACTTTTCCATTTGGGCGACATCTAAAGGCTGGGACCCCTTCACATGCTTGGCCCCACAGATCATGGAGTTTCTGTTGTACCTGTCTGATCTGGGTCTGTCTTACTCCTCCCTCAAGGTACACCTCTCGGCCATTTCAGCCTATCATGATTTGATAGGGGGGGAACCCGTGGCACAGCTGGAAATCTCGAAAACCTTTCTGAAAGGGATTCTCCATCTGAAACTCCCCTATCTGTATGTAACCCAACCCCGCCTTGGGATTTGAATTTTATCCAGAAGCTTACGCTTCCCCCTTTTGAGCCACCGATGAGCTGTCACTTGCGCTATCTCTCATGGAAGGTGCTATTTTTGGTTGCCATTACTTCTGCTCGAGGGATTTCTGAGCTTCAGGCCCTGATGTGTAAGGAGCCTTATTTAATTTTTGTAAAGATCAGGTGATCTTATGAACCAATCCCAAGTTTCTTCCCAGGGTGGTTTCAGAGTTCACCCTCAATCAGACAGTTGAACTCCCGGTGTATTACCCTAACCATTCTAACAAAGGTGAGGCTCTTCTTCATATAGAAACATAGAAGATGACGGCAGATGAAGACTGCAAGGCCCATCCAGTGTGCTCACTTCTTTTTCTACCTTATAAAGGCCATTGGCCTTTGCTCTGTCAATTCTCTATTGATTCATACTCATCTGTATTGCTCCCTTATGCCTATCCCATGCCTGCTTGAAGCCCTGCACTGTATTCATATCCTCCACTCCCTGAGGTAGGCCGTTCCATGCATCCACCACTCTTTCTGTGAAAAAGAACTTCCTCACATTACCTCTTAATCAGACTCCCTCTAATCTCATGCTGTGTCCTCTTGTCCTGTTGTTTTTCTTCTATTGAAACATGTTCGGCTCTTTCACCTTGTTAATGCCCTTAAGGTGTTTGAATGTTTCGATCACATCACCTCTCTCCCTCCTTTGCTCTAGGGTATACATATTGAGCTCCGTTAATCTGTCCTCTAATATTTTCTGATGCAGTCCGTGCACCATTTTGGTTGCCCTTCTGTGGACTGCCTCAGTTTGTTTAATGTCCTTGAGAAGGTGTGGCCTCCAGTACTGCACACAGTACTCCAGATGGGGCCTAGCCAGTGTCTTCTAAAGAGGGATTATTACCTCCCTCTTCCGACTTGTGATATCCCTGCTAATACACCCCAACTTCCCCTAGCCTTACCTGCTGCTTTGGTGGTCTGCTTGGATGATTTCAGGTCATCAGTGGTGATGATACCCAAGTCTCTTTCTTCCCTTGTGACTGCTAGCAACTCCTCTCCCAGCCTGTGGGTGGCTTCAGTGTTTCTCTTCCCTATGTGCATAATCTTGCACTTCTTTGCTTTAAACCCCAGTTGCCGTTCTTCCAGCCATTTTCCTAGTTTATCCAGATCTCTTCTCATTCTGCCCACCCCATCTGGATCATCTACTCTGTTGCAGATTTTGGTGTCATCTGCAAACAGACAAACCTTACCCTCCAGTTCATCTGCAATGTCACTGATAAAGATATTGAAGAGGACTGATCCCTGAGGTACCCCACTTGTGACTTGCATCTCTTCTGACTGTATACCGTTTACCACCACTCTCTGTTTTCTGCCCGTCAATCAGTTTGCCACCTAGTTGACTAACTTCTGACCCACCCCGAGCCTACCCAGCTTATTAATCACTCTTCTATGTGGAACAGTATCAAAAGCTTTGCTAAAGTCAAGGTAGGCAACATCAGCTGCTCCCCCATGGTCCACCACTGTGGTTACCCAGTCAGAGAAATCCATGAGGTTAGTTTGACAGGACCTTCCTTTTGTAAACCCATGCTGTCTTGGATCCTCTGCTGTTATGGATTCTGGGTGTTGCACTATCCTTTCCTTAAGGAATGCCTCCATAATCTTGCCCACTACTGAGGTAAGACTGACTGGTCTGTAGTTCCCTGCCTCCTCCTTGCTACCACTCTTGTGGAGCGGGATCACATGAGCCCTTCTCCAGTCTTCTGGGATCTCTCCTGTGCTCAGAGACTCACTAAACAGTTTTGATAATGGCTCTACTAGTTCCACCCTTAGCTCCTTTAGTAACCTGGGATGTTCCGCCGGGTCCCATTGCCTTGTCCACCCTGAGCTTATCAAGGTCTTGTAGGACCCTTCTTTGTGAAGGGACTAGTGTACCTCCCTCTCCCCACCCCCCCATGTCCATGGTGCTGAACTGTGGGCCCTGCCCACCTTCTCTTCAGTAAATACTGAGCAGAAGTATCTATTTAGGATAGATACTTTTACATGGTCCTCCTCCTCACGTGCCTCATTTTCTTAGATCTTGGCAATACCCACTCTGGACTTTCTCCTTTCACTAATGTATCTATAGAAAGTCTTGTCACCTTCTTTCACTGTTTGTGCTAGTGTTTCCTTGGTTTGGGCCTTTGCCTGCCTTACTGCCTTCCCTGCTTCCCTTAAGGAAGTTTGGTATGCCGCCTTGTCTTCATCCCACTGTGTTCCCTTATATTTTCTGAAGGCCAGCCTTCTGGCGCTGACCTTTTCTACTACTGTGTTTGAGAACCAAAGTGGTTTCCTTCTTCTTCTGCACTTCCTTTTCTCGCTAACACAGTGGGATGCTGCTTCAAGTATTGCATCCTTAATGCTTGACCACTTTGCCTGTACCCCCTCACCTGTATTTCTTTTTGCCAGGGCTAGCTTAACTCTGTTGGCCATCTTATCAAAGTCGGCTCCTCTGAAGTCCCATATTTTCACCTTGGAATGGGATGATTTAGTTCTAGTGGCTAAATTGAACCATACCATGTGGTGGTCACTGGTCCCCAGGTGACCTTCTACCTGGAGATCTGTGATCCTTCCTGTTTGTCAGTACTAGATCTAGGATAGACCTGTCTCTTATGGGTTGTTGTATCAATTGTTTGAGGCCCCCCGCATGGAATCCACCATGTGTCTAGTTCTGGCAGATGTTCCTGCTGGTATTGACCCATCTGTATCTGGCATGTTAAAGTCTCCCATTATTAGAACCTCCCCTTTAGCTGTTATATTTTGTGTATCTTCTAACAGTAATGTGTATGTGTCCTCTCCCTGGTCTGGGGGCCTGTAGACAACTCCAGTTCGCATGGCTGTCCCATTTCCGTTTCAGGGTGATCCACAGTTGTTCTGGCTCCTTATGCGTATTCTGAATTTCTGTAGCTTTGATATTTTCATTGACATACAGGGCCACTCCACCCCTTATTGCACCTCAGTCTCTTCTGAACAGTACATAGCCAGGTACTGAAGTCTCCCAAGTGTGATTACTGGTAAACCACATCTTGCTAATTGCTACTGTATCCAGTTTAACCTCTGTCAGTATTGCCTGCAGTTCTGGGATCTCGTTTCCCAGACTGCAAGCATTTGTGTACATGATTTTCCATTGGACAGATTTCGGTGTGTTAGTTGTTGGCTGAGGTCTGATTAGCTCTACATGTATGCGCCTGAGGGAGGAGCTGGACCTTTTCCTTACCTGATGATGCAAATGGAACTGCAAACATGCTGAACTCCTGTTGACCATCAGCTGAGGGGAGGTGCCCTCCCATCTAGTGTCATTGTCTCAAAGACGTCAAACTTCTGCCCCAATGCACTGACTCCCTCCTTAGTCAGATGCAGTTCATCAAATTTAAAGAACTTCCGCTACCAAAATTGTTGCCAGTTCCCTACAAATTTGTGTCCTTTCTCCTGGCACCTGCCTTTGAGCCACATGTTTAGCTCCCCTAGCTTCCCTTCTCTGACCTTCCATCCATCTGACCCCCTCTCCCAGACTGGCAGGATCTCAGAGAAGGAGATGCCAGATGAAATGAATGATAATTTGTCACCCAGCCTGGTCAGGCGTTCCTTGGTCTCCACAACCGACCAGCTGGCGAGATCATTCGTCCCTGTGTGTACTAGGACATCAATGTTTTCTCCTGCTTCTTGAACAGTTTTAGCAATGCGGTCAGTGTCTCTCCACGCTGATGTACCTGGGAGACATCTGACCAAAACCCCTGGCTGGAGATGGATATCAGCTCCCTGAATCATGGCGTCTCCTATGATCAGAAGTTTTTTGGATTTCCTTTCTGCTTTTTTGGTTTTGGTTCCTGTTTTGGGCGAGTTTTGTTGTGCCAGCTCCTGTGCTGCAGTGTCCTGATCTGCTGTGTCCTCTGCCCCTTTGTTTGATTTTGGAGACAGAGGCAGATACCGGTCTGTAGTTTTTATATGGTTTGTGGAGGTAATATGTTGGAGAGCACAGAGTGATGGACACCCAATTTGCCCTTCAAACAACATGAAGTCTTGCTATATTATGACATATGCAGTTTGTCCCAACCTTAGAACTGCTCCGGAGGTGAGAGTTAAAGTCCATGCCAGGCATGGAACTTAGAGCTCGAGCTCGGTTGAAAATTCTATCTGTTGTTCTTCAAACTTAAACTGTCAGATTCTTTACTCCTCCTCACTGAACAGTCGCTCTGGAGATTCCTCCTTCTGCTCTGTTCATTTTGTCGGTTAAAGTATAAAAGTTTTCGTTTTTTTAACCGAAATTAAACCGCAACCGGTCAGTTCAAGCTCTATCTGTGGTACTGTAAGTACTAGATAGGTTTTACATTTTATTTCTGTGTGGAACTTGTAAACATTTTCATCGGTTCGGTTTGAACCGATCAAGTCCTCTATTACATTACAGTCTTTTTAGAAGTGCGGTTCCCGGTACTTATAGGTCTAAAAAAAAAAAAAAGCATTTATTACGTTTCACCACCTGTGACATGGTTGGGAACCGATATAGGAGTCTTGTTTCGCAGGTTGCCGTTGAACGGGCAAGTTTTGGTTAGCTGGCACTATGTCTGAGAAACCCAAAAAAAACCGGGCCCACTGGGTTTCAACGACTGTTGTATGGGGAGCTTTGCCAAGGCTGACCCCCACACCACATCTGTTTGTCTGGGGTTTGACCACCTCAATTCAGACTGCCAGATTTGCAAGGGTTTTCCTGCAGCTACCCTGGATAAGAGAGTTGGTAGACTCAGGGAACGGGAGGCCAAAAAGTCAGCTGACCCGGATGGCCAGCCCAGTTTGGTTTCAACCGAACCGGAGGGAGTGCCCTCTGACCAGGGCGATACTTCCTCGGGCAAAAGGAGAGCCGACTCTGAGGAGTCGGTTCCAACAAAGAAATCTAGAAAATCAGCTGGTGTGGAGTCAAAACTTCCCCTCCAACGCTGAAGAAATAGCTAAAGCAATAAAAATTGTTCAGTCACTCTCCCGGTTCTGACCGAACCCGCATCATCAGGTGAGCTGGTTCGGTTGGTTCCTCCGGTTCAAGAGTATTATTTAGAGGAATTTTATAAACCAGAGGACAGGAAGAGGAGTATGAGGAGAGTGAATGTGGTTTTGAAAGTTTGGATGTGCCCATTGAACCGGACATCTCTCCAGACAGTCCTTCAGAGTGTCTCCCCTAGGCTTTCTGAGTCCCTTCTCATTTCATGTTTTATAAAAGTGGCTGAAACCCTCCAGCTCCCTATGGAGGAAGCTGTGGATGATCAGGAAGAGCCTGATTTTGTAGAAATGATGGATATCCCAGAGTCTAGGAGACTGTCTATTCCTCTGCGTAAATCTTTTTGGAAACGGACAGTAAAGATTTTAAAAGCTCCTCACACCATACCTCCTGTTGATAAAAGAATGGACAAAGGTATGCATTATCAGGCTCTGATCACGGAGTTCCTTACACAACAATGCAGCCATTGGGGTGGTGCAGGCTGCAGCCTGTGACAAGGCAAATGTTCCCTTAGCCTCTCACCCCCCTGACAAGGACTCCAGAAAGATAGGTGCCATGGCAAAGAAACAGTACATGGCAGCTTCCTTAGGACTCAGACAGGCTAATTATATGGCTTATGTTGCTACATATCAAAAATCCAGATGGGATACGGTTTTAGCTCTAGCAAAGAAGGTTCCTGGCCAGCTGGCAAAAGAGCTGGAGCAGGTGGCTGCTGATGGTATTGAGGCATCCAAGGTGCAATTCCATGCTGCAGTGGACTCTAATGATGTATCATCCAGAGTCATGGCTACATCTGTGGCTCTCCGTAGAATGGCTTGGCTCAGATGTACTAGCCTGTCACAGGATACCCAGACTAAGGCCATGGATTTCCCTATTATGGGCAACTCTCTGTTTGGGGAGCAAACAGAGAATTACATGAAGAAAGTGGATGAATATAGGACCACCTATAGGAGTGCACAGGCCAAGGAAAGGCAAGTCACTCCCCAAAGGCAGCCTCCCAGGGGCAGGGGTAGGCCTTTTTACCAAGCCCAGGCTTCCTCTTCAGCTTTTGCACAGAAGGGGTTCTTTAGAGGGAGAGGCAGATAGGGTGCAGGCAGGCCTGCTTCCACCCCTCAGCCTAAAGCCCCTGCCAAACAGGCACCCTGATGGGGCGCCCAGGGCCGATTCTCCACTACCTGTAGGGGGTAGGCTGGCTTACTTTGTCCAGGACTGGGAGTCTCTAATGTCAGACAAGTGGGTCCTGGAAGTAGTAAGCCAGGGACTGGTTCTCAGCTTCAAAAAATTTCCAAAGATGAGAATCAGATCCTTTCCACCTGCAAATCCTTCAGAGGCTCTTGCCCTGGAGACAGAGGTCTCTACCCTCCTGGCTCTCAGAGCTGTGGAAAGGGTTCCACCCCTACACCAAGGCAAAGGGTTGTACTCCAGGTACTTCCTTACCCCAAAAAAGACAGGAGAATGGTGGCCCATCCTGGATCTCGGGTATCTAAACAAGCACCTTTTAAAACCAAAATTCAAAATGGTGACTCTGGGAATTATTTTACCCTCTTTAAGGCTAGGGACTGGCTAGTGTCCCTGGACCTCAAGGATGCCTTATTTTCATGTTCTCATCAGAAGCTCCCATCGAAAGTACCTCAGATTCGAACTGCCCTCAGGTCATTACCAGTTCAGAGCAATGCCCTTGACCTTACATCTGCCCTAAGGGTATTCTCAAAATGCCTGGTAGTAGTAGTTGCCCACTTAAGAAGGCAAAATTACCATCTTTCCTTACTTGGACGACTGGCTCATAGTAGGCCAGTCCCCAGACCAAGTCAGGTTACACCTTCAAGTAACTCAGCAACTGCTAACTTCTCTAGGTTTCCTTCTCAATCTTCCAAAGTCAGTCCTAGAGCCTGTCCAGCTTCTCCTTCATAGGTGCAGAACTGAACACAAAGAAGCCAGAGCCTTCCTTCCTCTGGAAAGGGCAAATACCCTGATTTCTCTGGCTTCCTCCTTCACCCTGCAGGTCTCTCGACCAGCAAGGCACTTTCTACAGCTCCTGGGACACATGGCTGCTTGACAGCAGTAGTGCAGGGAGCTAGATTTCAGATGAGGGACATCCAGTTCCATTTGAGAGCCTTTGGTCTCAAAGAAAGGCCCTCTAACCAAATTAATTCCAGTGACTCGAACCCTGATCCAGGCCCTTCAGTGGTGGCAGGACCAGGGCAATTTGAGACAGGGGTCCCCTTACCCTCAGTCTCACTCCTTAATCCTTACTACAGATGCATCCCTATTGGGGTGGGAGCTCACATGGGCGACTCACCACCCAGGGATTGTGGTCCCTCAGGAATCTCTGCTCCACATCAATCTGTTGGAACTCAGAGCAGTTTTTCTAGCACTTCAAGCTTTTTCCAGATCTGTTCAGAACAAGGTTATTCAAGTCAGAATAGACAATACCACCACAATGTGGTACATCAACAAGCAAGGGGGCACTCGGTCTTCGGCCTTGTGCACCGAAGCAATGAAGTTGTGGTCTCTGGGTTACTCCCTGAACACCTCCCTTGTAGCAGTTCACCTCCCAGGTAAGGACAATGTCCTGGCAGATGCTCTCAGCAGGATTTCCCAAGGCCATCACGAATGGGCTCTGGATCCCCTAGTTCTGGAGGTGGTATTTGCCAGATGGGGCACACCCCAGATAGATCTTTTTGCAGCCCCAGACAATCACCAACTTCCCCTTTTTTGTTGCAGGCCCCCAGTGTTGGGCTCAGTCCCCCTGGATGCCTTCCTTCTCAGTTGGGAAGGGAAGTTTCTCTATGCCTTTCCACCCTTCCCTCTCCTGTTCAAAGTGCTAGTAAAAATCAGGTCTCAATCCTGCAAGATGATTCTGATTGCTCCAGACTGGCCCAGACAGCCCTGGTACCCACTCCTTATGTCCTTAGCAGTGCACCTTCCCCTGTGTCTTCCCAGGAATCACAATCTATTATCCTGTGCTCAGGGGAGGGTTTGGTACCCGAACCTCAAATCTCTCAATCTCAAGACCTGGCTCTTGAAGAGTTAGAGTTTGCTGACCTACACCTTTCCCAAGGTGTATTGGATATTCTGAAGGCTTCCAGGAAGCCTTCCACCAGGGCTACTTATAATTCCAAATGGTAGAGATTTTCCATATGGTGCTCTGGGAAGCATATTTCCCCAGAATCTGCTGACTTACCCACAGTCCTGGATTATATGGTTCATTTAAATACTTTAGGGCTGAGACCAGCTACCCTAAAAGTGCACTTGGCAGCCGTGTCTGCTTTCTTGTCAGCAGGTAAGCCCTCTTCTCTTTCAGCTCATCCTGTATTCTCCAAGTTTTTCAAAGGGTTGCTTCACACCAACCCCCCATTCAGGGATCCTTCCCCTGCCTGGGATCTTAATATTTGCATTGCCCAGCTTATGCAACCCCCTTTTGAGCCCTTGTCTTCAGCAGAGCTCAAGTACTTGACTTGGAAAACTGTGTTTTTGGTAGCCATCACTTCTGCCAGGTGCATAAGTGAGTTACAAGCATTGTCAGTGGAGCCTGATTTTATCTCCTTTCACAGAGATAAGGTAGTCCTCAGGACTAACCGAAAGTTCTTGCCTAAGGTGGTTTCAGATTTCCACCTTAATCAATCTATGTCTCTCCCTGTGTACTTCACTGACCATTCCTTTTCTGGTGAGAGGAGGTTTTACAGTTTAGATGTCAAAAGATCACTTAGCTACTACATAGATCGTACCAAAGGTCACAGGTTTAAGTCCCTCCACTGTTCCTCACTTATGGTGAGGCTGGCAAAGGGAAACCTGCCACTAAAAGATCCATTGCCAGGTGAATCGTCTCTTGTATCCAATTCTGCTATGAAAAACTGGGTAAAGTTCCTGAGGGCTCACTCCACCAGAGGTACAGCTGCGTCTCTGGCTGCTGCCAGGGACATCCCTATCCTAGAGATATGTCAAGCAGCTACCTGGAAAACGGTGCACACTTTTACTAAGCATTACTCCCTGGACATCCAGGCTAGGAGTGATGCTCGTTTTGGTACAGCTGTGCTTCAGAGCCTATTTCCTAAGTAGGTTCTGTCCCTCCTCCATGGAGGTACTGCTGTGTAGTCTGCATATGTCATAATATAGCAAGACTTCATGTTGTTTGAAGAAAAAATTACTCACCTTAGTAATGTTTCTTCTAATGGAGTCTTGCTATATTATGACCTCCCCCCTGCCTGCCCCTCTCAGAACCTAACTCTTGGGGATGTGGGTGGGCAGGGCAGCATTGGCACTTTTTAGATGCCCGCCTTGTTTTCACCCCTCTTTTTGGGGTGATCTTTGTTGTGTTTGTCGTTTTTTGGGTCTCCTGACTTGAGTCTTCATTGTGGCACCAAAAAAATGTGTTTAATTAAGTAGTCAGTTGGCTAGTGTAGGTTTACAGCTTCCACACAGAGTCTTAGTGAGTTTTTGCTCATAAAGATCTGACAGTTTAAGTTTGAAGAACAACAGATAGAATTTTCAACCGAGCTCGAGCTCTAAGTTCCATGCCTGGCATGGACTTTAACTCTTTCACCTCCGGAGCAGTTCTAAGGTTGGGACAAACTGCATATGTCATAATATTGCAAGACTCCATTAGAAGAAACAACATTACTAAGGTGAGTAATTTTTTCCTCCTAACCACCTGCCAACTTCCCGGACCAACTACCCTCTGCAGTCGAGGTGCTTCTGTTGGATGCTGGGGAAATGGCGGGCGATTCTTATAATATATTTCCTCTTGAATATGCAATTTGAGGCATACAATCTCTGCCCATGCTGCCTGGAGCAGAGCCCTTAGATCTCCAGTGGCCCAGCATGAAGGACAGTGTCCTTAATCCTGTAAAACTGCCCTTCTGAAAAGTGTTCTGCAGTACCTGCAGTTAATGATATCCATTCCAGATGAGCTTCTGGGTTTATAACCTGATCAGAGTAATTAGAAGGAAGAAAATGAAAGCAAAACTTTGATTTTGTGTTTTGTGTGTTTTTGTATAACTTGTTATAACAAGTTAAATTACTAGTGCCCCTGTAAATGAGGTCGCTGTGTGGATACGCCACTGATCCGCCCCTTCCTGCTTTGCCACAGGAAATGTCACGACACTGCTACCCTAGAAAAGGAGAGTAGTGTGGGGTGATTGGGGGGTGCTGGACCCTTCCCCTGCCAAAAAAGAACCACAGACGAAAGAAACGAGGTAAGAGCAGAAACAATCAGCCAGCAACAAATGCAGTAGCCCTGAAAGCTTATCCTAATGATAGATAAAACTGTAAAACCTGTAATAATTTCACATAAGATATACTCTGTAAGAAACACTTTGCTACAGAGAAAAATAAAGCAGTAACAGAAGATATACCTTGCAAGACAATTTGAATCAGAAGATTACAGCAGTAATCTGTAGGCACACCCTGTAATAATGCAGCAGAAGGTATACCCAGCAACAACAATGTGAATATGAGAAAAAGTAATACAATGTTAGCAACAAACAGTTAAATCCCTGTGAGTAAAAAATAACACACAGTAAATCTGCCTAGCCAAAAGAAGCCCTAGTCCTTTATCATGCTCTGGTAAGGTTCTTTGCTCTGTCCTTTCAAGCAACCTAGAAGGAAAGAGCTCAGGTGAAGCTAGGTGCCTTGGCCAGTAAACCTAGTCTTCCACCTCCAAGATATCAACTAACCTGACCTTTTAACCCTTCTTTCTCTTGGAAGTTACTGACAGTTTGTCAGCTCCAAACTCCACCCCCCAGATACACACCTAATCCCCTGGAAGAGCTGTCGGAGGAAAGCAATTGGCTCCTTCAATGTGAGGAGACTGCAACACCTCTGAGACAAAAAAAAACTTTCAACAAAAAAAAAATTGTGGCAAACAATAATTTTGCTTAGCCTAATGATAAAAAGTCACAAAAATGTAAGTACCACCTGTAATCATTTCACAGAAGATATACTCTGTATGAAACACTTTGCTACAGAGAAAAATAAAGCAGTAACAGAAGATATACTTTGCAAAAGACAATTTGAATCAGAAGATTACAGCAGTAATCTGTTCGCATACACCTGTAGGCACACCATGTAATTATGCAATAGAAGGTATACCCAGCAACTACAATCTGAATCAGAGAAAAATAAAGTAATAAAATGTAAGCAACAAACAGTAACAATCCCTGTGAGTAAAAAATAAAAACACCACCACACAGTAAATCTGCCTAGTCAAAAGAAGCCTTAATCCTTTCCCTTGCTCTGGTAAGGTTCTTTCAAGCAACCTAGAAGGAAAGAGCTCAGGTGAAGCTAGGTGCCTTGGCCAGCAATGTACGCCGGATGTACACAGAATCCTGCTTTGTTACATCCACAGGACTAAAAGCTCCAGAAAGTCCGATCAGCTTTTCATTTCCTTTGCCCACAAATCCTTGGGTTCAGCAGTGTCTAAGCAGTGCTTATCCAAGTGGCTTGCTAACTGCATTCGGCTTCTGTTATCAGAAGTGTGGCAACCCTCTGCCAGGGGAGGTCAGAGGTCATTCCACTCGAGGAATGGCTGCGTCCACAGCATTCATGCAGAATGTATCTGCAGCGGAGGTTTATGCAGCAGCTACCTGGGATTCGGTCCACATCTTCACCATTACAGTCTGGACATTGCCTCTAGGCGTAGGGCCGGGTTTGGCCTTGCTGCAGGGCCTGTTGTCCTAGGACGGTCCTGTACTGCCTTTTCAGTTGCTCCTCCTCCCATGTTTCTCTTGGTCTGGATTTTTGAGGGACTGCTTGGGATTCAGTCTTATGTGTAATGACCTACTGCAGGAACCCTTTTGAAGTAAGATAGTACAGTTATGTAAGAACTTACCATAACAGTAGATCTTTGAGAGGTTTCTGCAGTAGGTCATGTTTTTCCCTACCTCCTTCCACTAATTTTCTTTTGGACTCAAGAATCTGTTTCCTCCTCCTGTCTTTCATTTTAGGATCTCCGGCGGGAGAACTGGAAGGCGGGCATGGGGACCACCCACTTTATAGGGTCACACTGATGTCAGTCACATAACGGGTGGGCGTTCCCCCACCAGGCATTGCTAGAAAAATGTGCTTGTTCGGTCCTGATGCCAGGTAGTGCAGTCCTGTGTGTAATGACCTACTGCAGGAACCTCTCTCGAAGATCTACTGTTATGGTAGGTTCTTACGTAACTGCACTTTCTTGGGCACCGACCTGTTTGGGACAGGATGAAAGGACACCTCACTCGCATTAAGTCCAGTGCCACCCAGGACACTGTCGCCTCCGTCCAGAGGGAAAGGACCGAAGCTTCAAAAGAAGAAACCCTTTCGGACCCTCTGCCCCTGCAGCCTAGCTGGCAGCAGGCACAGGCTTGGCATCCTCGACCGAAGACAGGTTGCTTCAGTCGTCTGCAAACCGGTTGGTCAAGGTCCTGCTGCTTCCTCAGCTGGTCCCTCCTTCTCCTCCAAGCATGCCCAGTGATTGGATGACGGGTGCCTCCCCCATACCTATCCTGTCTCCCCTAGATTCTCCTGTGAGGGGCTGGCTTTGCCACTTCCTTTCTGTCTGGTCCGCTGTCACCACAGACAGGTGGGTCCTCGAAGCAGTCGGCCAGTGTTTGACTCTGGAGTTAGAGGCTTACCTGCATCGCGGAGCCCACGACCCCTCGGGAGGACTTGGTGTCCACAGACATGCTGTCAGCCCTTCAAAAAGACCTTGCCCATCCCATCCAGAAGGAGGTAGTGGCTTAAGCCCCAGATTCTTCAGCAAGCCCAGGGTTTGTCTCCAGGTGCTTCGTGGTCCCAAAACGGACAGGGGTATGGCGCCCTATTTTCAGTCTGCATGACCTGAACAAATTCCTTCGGTCGTGCACCTTCAGGATGGTCACTCTGTCTTAGATCATTCCATGTCTGGAGCAGAACATATTGTACTCTCTGGATCTTTGGTTCCCATCCATCTGTCCTGCCCCCAGTTCCATGTGGAGGGAAAATCTCAACGAGTTCCAGGCCATGCCCTTAGGCCTTTCCTCAGCTCCCAGGGTCTTCAGCAAAGGTATTGCAGTAGGTGCAGTCTACCAGAGACATTGAGGGGTCCGGGTGTATCCCTACCTGGACAACTGGCTGGTAGGTTCCTCCAGGGAGGAGGTGGAGCGGTCCTGGGACCTGGCCCTCCAGACCTGCTAGTCCTTTGGCCTCCTGGTCAGTGAGGCCGAGTTGGAGCTTGTACCTTTGCTGGTGATGCATTTCATCGGGGCAGGTCTCGACTCTTGCAGAGCCAGGGCTCGGATTCCCAGCAGACCAGGCAGAGGTTCTCTTCTTCTTTGGCCGATCATTTTGGGTTGAGCAGTTGCGCCCTGCTTGGGATTTCCTGCACCTCCTGGGATTCATGGCAGCATGCACCATGTCGTCTGTTGGGCCCAGTGAAGAATGCACGCTCTGCAGTGTGAGCTCGCCCGTCAATGGTCTTGGAACCAAGGCTACTTCGACCAGCCAGTCACTGTGAACCAGCTGATGTGGGATGCCCTCCAGTGGTCCCTGAACATCTGCAGGAGGGAATCACATTTGTCCTCCCGGAGTCAGTGGTCACCATCTTAACCGATGCCTCCCTGATGGGATGGGGTTGCCCACCTGGGGAAGAACAGAATCCATGGACTCTGGACACTCAGAGTCTTGATGCCATATCAGTCTGCTGGAGCTTCAGGGTGTTTGGCTGGTGCTGATCGCCTTTGCTCCACACATACGGGGTCAGGTCGTTCAGGTCTAGACAGACAGCACCATGACCATGTACTACCTCAACAAACAGGGTGGGACACACTCCCTTCCTCTGTGCAGGAAAGCTCTCTGCATTTGGACCCTCATGCTCAGCCTAAACACCAGTCTCCTGGCCATCCATGTGGCCATGTCCAACCAGCTGGCAGATGCCCTCAGCCAGGTGGGTGAGTTCTCCCATAAGTGGTCTCTCCATCTGGAGGTAGTGTAGAGTCTGTTCTCCTGGTGGAGCACCCCTCTGGTGGATCTGTCTGCCTCCAGGGAGAACGCAAAGCTAAGGCTTTATTGTGCCCACCCCCAAGCAGGGAACACTGCAGGAGTATGCCTTCTCAAGGTCCTGGACCCTGGGCCTCATGTATGCCTTGCCTCCATATCCACTGATTCACAAGGTGCTGCTCAAGGCCAGGAGGGATACGGCACAGATGATCCTGGTGGCTCCAGATTTGCCCCACCAGTTCTGGTACCCCAGTTTCCTCGGCCTCAGCTGCAGGCTCCCTTGGTGTCTTCCTCTATGACTGGACCTGCTGCTCTTTTGCAATCAGGGGAAGGTACATCTGGAACGTCAATCCCTGCACCTGACAGCCTGGTTCCTGAGCGGCTAGAGTTCCAGGCTTTGTGTCTCTCCGAAGATGTCCTCACCATGGTCAAGGCTTCTCAGGAGTCGACCTGAAAATGCTATGCCTTCAAATGGAAGAGGTTCTCCATTTGGTGCCAGGGCAAGGGGCTTGGCCCCCTTATCTTGCCCAGTGGCTAGCATTCTTGACTACCTTTGATCCCTATCTCAGTTGGGCCTGTTCAACACCCTTAAGGTGCACCTTGCAGCCATCTCTGCCTACTGGGCATGGGCTGGTATGCTGTCAGTGGTGCAGGAGAAGGTGGTCTGGCACTTTTCAGAGGCCTTGACCACATTTCCCCTCCAGTGTGTGAACACCACCACCACTGTGGGACTTGTTGATGGTGTTGGTAAAGCTCATGGGCAAGCCATTTGAACTGATGCCTAGGTATGAGATGTCACACCTATTGTGGAAGAGCGCTTTCTGGGTGGCTATCATGTAAGCCAGAAGGATCAGTGAGCTCCAGGCACTCCCAGTGGAGTCTCCTTATTTGATCTTCCACAGGGACAAGGTTGTCCTTTTGCCCCAGCTCGAAGTTCCTCCTGAAGGTTGTGTCTGAGTTTCACCTTAACCAGGTGATCGATCGATCTGGTGTATTTCACCAACCACTCCTCTGAGACTGGGCACAGGCTCAATACTCTGAACCTGAGGTGAGCGCTTGCCTACTATAAGGAGTGCACAACTGGAGTTCAGGGAGCGGTTCGCCAGCTAATGGTCACCTACGCTGAAGCCGCACCTGGCAGACCAGCAGCAATGCAGACGATTGTCAAGTGGATTGTATCCTGCATGGACCTCTGCTATAGGTTGGCTGGTAGGGAGCCATCTGTAGGGCTAAGTGCTCATTACACCAGACAATCTGCTGCTTCCAGGAACGTCCCTATCCAGGAGATATGCAGAGCTGCTACCTGGAAGTTAGCGCACACCTTAATTTCCCATTTCCACATCGACCTTGAGTCATGCCGGAATGCTGGTTGTGGGTCCTCGGTTCTCAGATCTGTCTTCCCTAAATAGGGGGGTGTGCCTTGCCCCTTCCTCCAGGAGAACTGCTAGGAGTCTGCTCGAAGTGTGGATAGTACACCATATCCATGTCGCTAGAAAAACAGGTTCTAGGATCGTGGATATGTTTTTCTATCCGCACTAGTTGGCATGTCTCTTTCCCTTTCAAATCTTGCCTGATGGTCTAAAAGCTGGCTCCTCCCACCCACCTGAGTGGTATATGCCTCAGCTTCTCCCCTTGATGCCAGATCTTCCTTTCCGCTAGATTTAGGTTCCCTCCTTACCACTTCTGCATTGAGTAGGCCCTGGTGCTTAATCCTTCAGACAAATTACTGAAAATTAAACTCGTTAGAGTTTGTCCGCGTAAAGTTGCAGTAGTGACTACAATGGAGGACAAGTCCTCACCCAGATTCCGCCAGTGTCCCTGTGGGCAGATGATGTCCTATACTGACCCGCACGCCACGTGTGTTTACTGCCTGGGCCATGCACGTGATACCCAGGCCTGCGACTTATGTCGCGTGTTCCATCCTGCAGTCTTAGACGAGCGCCTCTCACGCTTGCAGCTCGGACAACCGGAAAAACGGTACCCTCAGGTCAAATCCAAAGACTCCCGTTGTGTGGTCTCCACAGCTGCGGGATCCGCCGACCAACTGGAGCAAATGAAGGCCTTTGAGGAGGAGGTGGCTCGCGCCACGGAGCAATCCTCTTAAGTCTTGGTCTTCGTTCCACTCAAACTGGGCTCTACCTTCTTCTGATCCTTCAAGGAGATGTGCCAGTCTCTCCTGACAGAAGGAGAGGGCCTGTCCGGTTCGCACACCTTCTAGTCCCACAAAAAGGATAAAGGATCGAGAGAAGGCTCTCGCGTCGACAATGCTTTTGGGACAGAGAGAGAGATCTCGGCCCCAGAAGTCTCCCCTCTCAACTTTGGTCGAAATTGTGACCTTGGGCGCTGGCTTCACGGTACCCATCAGGTCAGACAGCCCAGACACGGGACGACGACCAGGTCGAAATAGCAATCGACCCCAACTACCCGTTGTCGACTGATGAGGCTGACAATTCTTTGTTTAGGACTCCGGTCCTGCCGGCCACCGAAGAGGAGGCCCAGCCTGCTGGAAATCCTCCCGTGGTCTCCCTCCCTGTCCTGGAGGAGTCACGGTTCTCCCAAGCACCCCTGTCGGTCCCCCCGGCGGTCAAAGTCGAGGCCTCAGACACCCTCGACCAACAGGCAGAGGAAGTCTCACAAGTGGTGCTCCAAGTAGCGACACTGCTGCCATTCATTCTTGTCTTCCTCGGATGAGGAGAGGCTTCGATGCAAGTTGCGTCGACGCTACGAGGACCTTATGTGGCAACAGCTCATGCTGTGCGGTCCTAAGTCGACCCCAGCTTCCACTCAGGCCATCACTTGGCTGTTGCCCTCTAGGCCGACACCAACTCCTCCAGGGCCAGTCGACGCCACTCCTCTGCCCGCAGAGCTGGTGAAGACCCTCCTGGCTTCGCTAAAGCCGGCTTCTCCACCTATTTTGGTGGAGCCGCCACCTAAGCAGCCTCCCTCTGGGGCTCCTGCCAACGAGTCTCTGCCCATTCAGGGCCTCCCACACAGGCTGTCTGTCACCCTCACTTCTGACCGTCCACTTGGGTCGAAAGCGACACTGGTGGTCGGCCACGCTATCCAGACTCGGGGGTATGAGGATTCAGACCTGAATTTGCATCCATGCGATGACTATGCTATGAGTCTGTCAACGGAGGAACATCCAACATCCTTCCTGGGCATCCTCTGTCTCATCTCCGAATCAACAGGGATGCCCTTGGAGCCTGTTGAAAACTGGGCCAAATATCCCCTAACTGATATCCTCAGAAAAAGGGATTCTCCGTCTGAGGCCTTTCCAGTGGCTGAAGCCATAGTTGGCCCGGCCTTGGAGCTTTGGCAGCACCCATCCTCCTGCCCTGCGCCTTCAGCCAGGATGGCCCACAAGTATGCAGTTCCCATCCGCTCCCCTTCGGGGTTAACACAGCACCCTTTGGCTGAGCGATTGGTGACCGAGTCTGTCTTTCAGCACTCTGGGGACACTGCTAGATTTTCGGACAAAGAGTCCATTCGGCCAGAAAGGTCTATGCTGCTTCCTCCCTTGGTCTCCAACAGGCGAGCTCGGCCGTCATTATATCACACTTCTCCCATGCCCTCTTGGGCTCTCTGGATAAGATGCTTCCTCATCTCCCCGCGGACCTTCAGACTGCGGTCAGGCAGGTCCATAACCATGGTCGGGCTGTTCCTAAACAGCATCTCCAGATGGCTCTGGACATCGGGGATTCTTGTGCCTGTTCAGTGGCAGCCGCAGTCGCCATGCGCCGCAGGGCCTGGCTGAGATTCTTGACCTTTACGGCAGACACCTAGCACAAACTGGCGGACATTCCTTTCCTGTGTACCGATTTGTTCGGTCCAGGAGTCGAAGGTCACCTCCAGCGTATCAAGAAGTCCAGTGCCACCTTGGACTCCATTACTTCCACCCAGAAAGAATCCCAGGTTTCAAAGAAGCAGAAAAGAAGGCCTTTTCGGCCTTCTGCCCCTGCGACCAAGCAGCCCCAGTACCAGTCTGGGCAGCAGCAGCAGCAGGCTCAGCCTTGGCGCCCTCGCCCAAGTTGGGGACTTCGGCAGCCCATAAGGCCGGAGGGAAGGACCCCGCCAGATCCTCCTCCTCCTCCTCCTCCTCCTCCTCCATGCCTGCACAGTGACGGGATGGGGGTTGCCAACCCCATGCCCTTCCCAACCATTCTGGGTCCTTCTGTGGGAGAGCCAAGTCCACCACTTCCATTCCGCCTGGTCTGCTGTTACCATCGACAGGTGGGTCTTGGAAGTGGTCGGGCAGGGACTGCCTCTGGAATTCGAGCAGTACCCACCAAGTTGAGTCCGTGCTTCAGGGGAGGAGAAGGTGTCTCCGCCCACACTCAGTCGGCTCTCAGAGACATCGCCCAACTCCTCCACAAGGAGGTAGTGGTCAGAGTCGCTGATCCCCCTGTCAACCCAGGGTTCATTTTCAGGTACTTAATGGTTCAGAAATGGACAAGGGGGCTGGCACCCCATTCTAGATCTGCACGATCTAAACCAATATTTCGGGTCTCGCACCTTCAGGATGGTCCCTCTGTCCCAGATCATACCATCTCTCGAACAGAACTGTGGTTCTGCTCCCTGGATCTTCAGGACACATTCTTTAACATCCCGATCCATCCGTCTCACCGAAGGTTCCTCCGTTTCAGGGCGGAGGGAACCCTTTGTGAGTTCCAAGCCATGCCGTTCGGCCTTTGTCATCAGCCCCCAGGGTCTTCACCAAATGCATTGCAGTGGTGGTGGCCCATCTTCGGCGTTGAGGGGTCAGAGTTTACCCCATCTCGACGATTGGTCCCTCCAGACTGGAGGTAAAGAGGTCCCAGAATCTGGCCCTCCAAACCTGCTTCATCCTTGGCCTCCTGATCAGCGAGGCAAAGTCAGAACTCATGCCTTCGCAGGTGATGTGCTTCATCGGGGCAGAGCTCGACTCTTGCGGAGCCAGAACCAGGCTCCCAGCGGACGGTATAGAGGTTCAGTACTCCTTTTGGCCGATTATTTCTGGTTGGGTAATTGCACCCTGCCTGGAACTTCCTGCGACTTCTGGGTTACATGGCGGCCTGCACCTCCATGGTCCGACTGGCCTGGTGGCATATGCACCCCCTTTAATGGGAGCTGGCCAGCCAATGGTCTCAGCGTCTAGGTCATTTCGACCAGCTGGTCACTGTAACCCAGAAGATGTGGGACTCTCTCCAGTGGTGGAACATCCTGGAATATCTGCAGGGAGGGATACCGTTTGTCCGCCTCAAGATGGATTGGGGTGCCCACTTGGGGAATCACAGAGTCCATAGGTTCTGGACCCGCAAGGAATCCCGATGCCATATCATCCTGCTGGAGCTTCAAGCAGTTCGGCTGGTGCTGACTGCAATCGCCCCGTTCCTTCAGGGTCAAGTGGTTCAAGCCCAGATGGACAGCACCATGACCAGGTACTACCTCAACAGACAGGGCAGCATGCACTCCCTGCTGTGTGCAAGGAAGCGCTCCACATCTGGACCCTTGTGAAACGACTAGAGGCAGATCTCCTGGCCATCCATGTGGCAGGAGCCCCGAATCAGTTGGTGGACACCCTCAGCCATGTGGGCGAGGTGTCCCATGAGTGGTCTCTCCTCCCAGAGGTAGTTTACGGTCTGTTCTCCCAGTGTGACACACCTCAGGTGGACCTGTTCGCCTCCAGGGAGAACACAAAACCAAGGCTGTTCCATGCCCCCTTCCCCCCCAAGCAGGGCTCACTGCAGGGCAACGCCTTCTTGAGACCATGGATCCCAGGCCTCTTATGCCTTCTCTCCACTTCCCTTGATCCACAGTATGCTCCATAAGGTCAGGAGGGACAAGGCACAGGTGATCTGGTCACCCCAGATTGGCCTCACCAATTCTGGTATCCAGATCTCCACAGCCTCAAGCTCCTGAGGCATGCTCCAGCACGCCCGGACCTGCTCTCAATCAGTCAGGGGAAGGTATTCCATCCGGAACTTCAGTCCCTGCACCTGATAGCCTGGTTACTGAGTGGCTAGAGTTCCAGGCTTTGAGTCTTTCCGATGTCCTCAATGCAGTTGAGGCATCTAGGAAGGAGTCGACCAGGAGGTGCCACGTCTTCAAATGAAAGAGTTTCTCCATTTGGCATCAGGGCAAAGGCCTGGACCCTTCGTCCTGTCCAGTGGCTAGCATCCTCTATTACATTTGGCCCCTGTCCAAAGGGGGTCTTTGGTCTACGACCCTTAAGGTGCACCTGGCAGCCATCTCTGCTTACCGGGCGTGGGCCAGTCAGCAGATGGTGGCACAGGAGAAGGTGGTCTGGCGTTTCTTTAAAGGCCTCAACCATATTTCCTCCCCGGTACGTGAACCATCACCACTGTGGGATCTACTGCTGGTACTGGTAAAGCTCGTGGCAGAACCATTTGAACTGATGCATAGGTGTGAGATGTCACATCTGTCGTGGAAGAACGCCTTCTTGGTGGCTGTCAAATCAGCTAGAAGGATTGGGGAGCTCCAAATGCTCTCTGTTGAGTCTCCCTATCTTGTCTTCTACAGGGACAAGGTTGTCCTGTGCCCCAACCCGAAGTTCCTTCCGAAGGTTGTGTCGGCATTTCATCTGAACCAGATGATGACTCTGCCGGTGTAGTACACCATTGACATCTTGGAGCTGAGTACAGGCTCCATACTTTGAACCTGAGATGAACGCTCTCTTATTACAAAGAGCGTAGGCTGAAGTTTGGGGAGAGGTTCACCAGCTGTTTGCCACCTACGCTGAAGCCGCATCTGGCAGACCTGCAGCAAAGCAGACAGTTGTCAGATGGATTACATCTTGCATTCATCTCTGCTATCGGTTAGCAGGCAAGGAGCGTCCCGTAGGGATAAGAGCTCATTGCACCCGTCATACTGCTGCATCGGTGGCTGCTTCTAGGGATGTCCCTATCCAGGATATCTGCAGGGCTGCTACCTGAAAGTCAGAAAACACTAATTTCCCATTATCACGTCAACCTAGAGTCACGCTGGGATGTTGGTTTGGGGGCCTCAGTTCTCCAGTCTCTGTAAGTAGGGGGTGTGCACCTTGCCTCCGTCCTCCCTGAGAACTGCTAAGAGTCTGCCAACTAATGTGGATGGAACAACATATCCACAATCCTAGAAAAACAGGCTACTCACCTTTAACAGTAGTTGTAGGAGTGGTATATGTTCATCCACACAAACCTACCCGACCTCCCCAGCTTTGACGCACAACCCTCTGCTTCCAGTGGGCAAGATCTGGCATCAAGGGGCGGAGCTGAGGGATATACCACCTGGGTGGGTGGGAGAAGCCAGCTTTTAGACCATCCGGCAAGATTTAAAGGGGAAAGGGACATGCCAACTAGTGTGGATGAACAATATACCACTCCTAGAACTACTGTTACAGGTGAGTAACCTGCTTTTATTCACCTGTAATAGTAGATCTTCCACGGACTGGTCTCTTGCAGTAAGTCATTACTTACGGGAGTTGCCACCAGGTGGAACTTTCTCACAGCAGCTTCTTCAGCAGTCCTGTATAAGGGCTGCCCTCACGACATCACTTCCACAGGTGGAGTGTAAGAGGGGGTGGCCTCTGGTACCCCTTGTTCATTTTCCCTCCGGCTTCAGCTCACACAGCAGCTAACTCAGTCTCCTGAGTTGCAGTCTTCAACAGAACCAGAACCCGATTTTCTTCTTCTTTCCTGGGCCTGTGGCTTGCTTCCAGGCCCCAGATCTTTTTTCCCTTCTAAGTTCGGGGTCGGGCCTGTGTTCCTCACAGTACCCCCCAGCTCTCGTTGTGTGCGGGCCTGTGTTCACTCACGGTACCCCCGCTGCTCCTTGGCCCAGTGACCTCTTCCATGGCTGACAAGGCAGCCTTTAGGAATCCAGGGCAGGGCTCAGGGACCCGTCTTCAGGGTACACCTGCTAGGAGTTCTCATTCCCAGCTGTGGAGGGCACAGGACTCTCATTACTCGCACCCCTACGATCCTCTTCGTCGTCGGTAGCTCCTCCACCGTCGATGGGGTGTTCTGTGTCGATGGGGCTGCTCCCCCATCGACAGAGCCTTCCTTGCTCCTTGTATCATCGATAGGGCCTTCCCCATAGACAGAGCACTCAACGGGACATGTCTCGTCAGTGGGCACTATTCCTCCGTCACCGGCATATCCCTTGTCGACGGGGGACCTCCCTCCATCGACGGAGCTTGTTGCTCCTTCTTCCCCATTGACTGGTTGCATTTCCTCATCAACGGGATGCTCTAGGCATTCTTCTGTCGTCGATGGAGTGGCATCTTCCGTCACTGGGAAGTCATGCTGTGCTTCCCTCCTCAACGGGGCTGCTTCCCCCGTCGACGGCACCTCCTGGCAGTCTGCCCCCTCCCATGGGGCAGCCTTCCTATTCATCGGGGGGTGCCTTGTGCCCCGACCCCTTCCCGGACCATGGGTCCGCTTCGTGATCACCCCCTTCCCGCCCTGGCATAGATGCCCTGCTGTGGCGTTGGCTGAGGTTCGCCCCCCCGTCACCCTTCACCCGCTTTGTGGCCGATCGCTTTTCAGTGCCCGCTGCCTGGGTGCCCACCCCGATTTCCTTGCCTGCCCCTCTTCCTGTGCCACTCTGTGGGTGTGGGGTTGCCACCTGTCTGTGGCCGCCAGTGACTGCCCCGTGGTGTGCCGCCCTTGGGCGCCCTCCTTCTGTTGACCTCCCCCTTTCCCAGGTTCCAGGCACTGCCCGCATTGTCATGGAGGTCCTCCATTCCTTGTATCATGGCCAGGTCTCTGGCTCCTCTGTGAGTCCTGTGTCGCTCTCCCTCACCCCTGCCCAAGCGCTTTTGCTCGAACCCTCCGGTTCCTGCCTAGACACCCCCCCCCCCCAACATGTCCAGCCTCCCCTTTTGAAGCCTCAGATGGGGAGCACCCCTGTGGGGCCCCGGGCTCAGACACCAGCTATTTGGACTCTGGGGACCCTGGTTCCCCCTTCTCCGTCACCTCTCTGCTGGCGGATGTCCTGCCTGCCCCTCCAGACGCCCCCGCTTCTGCGACCGCCTCCTTCATGGATCTTTTGATGCAGATCTGTGACATCTTCCACTTTCCTGATGAGGACCCAGATTTCCTTCACCGGGACCTTGCCAACTGCCTTGCCATGCTGGTTGCATCTGTCCGGGTTATCCCCACCATGATCCTGGTTTATGCCATCGCCATCACCCAGGCATGGCGCCACCCTGCTTCCAGTGCTCCCACCCACCGTGGACCTGACTGGCTTTGCCAAGCCCTCGGATCAACCTTGGTTGTCTGTTGCACCTGCTGCTGACTCAGTGATCATTGCGTCGGCTCACAGTCGGGCCGCCCAGCCTCGCCCTAGTAGTCTGGTGCCACCAGGATGGTGAGTCCCGCCGCCTAGATCTTCTTTGCAAGAAGGTCTGTGCCTCCAGTACTCTTCTACTGCACAGTCTTAATTATTTGGGCCACATGGCCCGTTACCTGCATGCCTTGGATGCCTCTGCTGCGGATGCGCTGTCCTCCTTGCCGCCCTCACTGGCCTTGGTACGGGTTGCCCAATCAGTGGCTGCCCTGCAGTCCTGTGCCAGTCACCTTCTTCGGGTGAGCTATTGCGCGGTTGATAGCGCAGCTCGCGCCTTTGCCACTGTTGTTGCGTTGCGGCACCATGCTTGGCGTGTTGGATTTGGCCCCCATTCAGTTGTCGGTGGCTGACACATCGTTCTGCGGGGCCTGACTCTTTGGTGCCAGCACCCATTCAATTCTGTATGCTCGCCAGGCCTCCAGCCACACCCTATGGTCTGTCCAGGACCTGTATCTTGGTACGCCATGGACCCAGTCTCCTGCTCCTGTGAGTGGGCCTTCGCATTCCCGGGCCTTGTTCCAGAGGGCATCTCGTGGCCATGGTTCTGCCCATTCTGCCCCTCCACCCTGTTCCCCTCCTGGGCCCAGGCCCACACCTGCACCTTAGCCTCTTCATAGAGTTTCCCCATCCTGTTGCGGGCCTTGGCAGCATCAGGGACTCCATCCGCCTCTTGTGGAGGCCTGCTCCTGTTGCCAGACTTGACGCTTCACAGGATTTCTTGAGGACCTCTGCAGCTCTCCCTTTGGGAGCCCTGCAGTGTCCCCTTGCTTTCAGGTTATCCACTGCCTCCTGCGCTTTCTGGCCTTCGGGAGCTCTACTGGGTTGTCTACATGCCATGTCCTCTTGACCCCTGCCTTGTCAGGATGTATCATTGTGCTTGGCCTCCTGAAGCTTTCTGTTCCACCTTGTCAGGCTCCCCGCCTGTCTCTCCGGTGCCTTGGATGCCCTGGGGCGCTTGCTGCAAGCCATTGCCTTTCGCACCCCTGCATGGCAGGTTGTATTATTGGCATGGCCCTATTTATTCTGTCCCTTCAGGAATCACTGTTGTACTCTCTACCTGTGGGAATGGCGTGTATTTTCTTGACTCTGTGATGCCATTCCTTATCCGGGCTTACGCGGCTTTCCATTGCATGGGTCTGCAGCTCCTCCACGGCTTTCACCTGGACCGTGCTCGCCTCTTCTTTCCGGAACGGTCCTCTTTGCTTTCTTGTGCCACGTCCTCATGCCTGGCTCCAGACTTTACTGATCCTCCTTTATGGATCTTACTGCTTGGCAATCTCCCATAAGTGATGACTTACTGCAAGAGACCAGTCCCTGGAAGATAGTGCGGTTACGTAAGAACTTGCCGTAACAGTAGATCTTCCAGGACGTGTCTCTTTCAGTATGTGCCCCACCCTCCATCCCTGCCTTTGTTGTTTCTAGGGGTTTTCTCTGAGTCCTTGCCACTCCGGATGTTGAGTTGGGACTCCTTTGTCCCTCGGTTTGCCTCAGTCCTCGCCGTGTGTGCTGAAACTGATGGTGAACAAAGGGTACTAAGGGCCGCCCCCTCTTATACTCCACCTACGGAAGTGATGTCTTAGGGGAGGCCCGTATACAGGACTGCCGAGGAAGCTGCCGTGAGACCGCTCCACCTGGTGGCGACTCCCATAAGTAATGACTTACTGCAAGAGACACGTCCTGGAAGATCTGCTGTTACGGTAAGTTCTTAGTAACCGCACTTTCTAAGAGTGGTATACGGTGTACATCCACACAACCCACCTGACCTCCCCTGGCAAGTGGTACACTATATCTTGCTTCCAGCGAGTAAGATCTGATGTCACGGGGCAGTGCCGAGGGAGTTACCATCTAGGTGGGTGGGAGGAGCCAGCATGAAGACCCTCCGGCCAGAATTAAAGGGGAAAGGAATCCTGCCAGAAGTGTGGATGTCCATCATATCCCACTCCTAGAACTACCGTTACATGGGAGTAACCAGTTTTTGTTTTGTTTTTTTCCTTTTTTATAAGCCAAGCAGGCTATGGAGAGTCTGACCACTGCCTCCCTCCAGATCCCTCCCCCAAATGTACTGATTCTGCAACAGGGCCCTGTGTAGGAGATGGAGGAGATGGAGGAAAAGGAGGAACCGATAGAGACTGAGATCAGAGGCCTGATTTTCACAAAGCCCTTAGACCAATGCAAGGTGCATCAAACAACCACCTTGTGTCAAATCCAGGTGCGCCAAATACTGTGCATCGTATTTTGGAAGAAAAGCATCCTCTATGGTAAAGTCCCCCAAAATTACGTAAATAGTCCGCTGTGTCAAAAATGTGTTGCATGTGGAGAATGAAGCAAGCTGAGTCAGAAATGCATGGGGCAAAAATGACTCTAGCTGAGTCAGACAGACGATGCAGGGGTTGAGAATAACTTAAGCTGAGTCAAAAAGACGAGTGATTTATGGAGCAAGAATGGTGCAAGCTATGGCATAAAGACAGTTCATAAGGTGGGAATTTGGTGCAAGCTGTATCAAAAAGACAACGTATGGGACGAGAAATGACTCAAGCCGAGTCAGAAATACTGCGGGTTAAATGGCAAGACAATGGCATGTTAAGCTCCCAAAATGTTCTAAAACTAGTCCCGCAGGGGAATATTGACTCTAACCAACCCACTACATAATGTACGCTCACCTTTATATACTCCTGTGTTAGACCAGCTCTGGCTGGTCTGACAGCAACATGAATCTTCAGCACCGTGTCAACAGCTTCCACCTTTGAAAATACAAAAACAAAGGGGGTGCTGCATCGTTTTGATGCAAAACCTGTTGCAATATGTGCATACATTATTTTGTTTTTGTTTCACGCAAGCCATTTTAGCACAGGCAGTTCTGCTTTTAATGGAATCAGCATTAGAAAATCAGAATTTATGTGAGTTTTGGCCTGTAGCTTGCTCCTTGTGTCATCTAGGCGCAAAGTACTGGCGTTATTCTCCAGACCTTTGAAATCGAGCCACAGATCCTCGGTGGCCCCTCCCTCCCGGGTTAATGAAAAAATTCTCCCTACTTGTTTTAGGTGATGGAGATTACAAACACATTAAATCTCCTATTAACCTAAACAGTGGTGGACATAGATTATGCAGCATTCATGAGTATGTTGGGCCTTTCATCTTCAAGAAAATGTTGGTACCCATACATGAATCACTAAAAAAGGTCAAGAACAGAGTGCTGGCAACACCCGACTCTATCCTGGCTATAGATAGTAAGGTGGAGAAAAGGTACCAGGGGGACAGATTGTGGATAAAGTTGTTGTACTCTAGCACTGACCACAATTGTACTGTGAGTTGCTGTATGCTTGAAGGCCAAGGTCTCTGTCATTCCTTTCCCCAAAGAAGGACTTCAGAGAACTGGGCCATATGGAAAAAAAACTTATACAGCAGCCACCTTGCAACTTAGGCAGGCACCTCAAGGCATACACAGCTCAATAAAAGCAGGCAGTGCAGAACACTGTCCTGTCACTGAGCAACCCTCTCCTACGAGAAGAGCTGTCAACCAGTAATCACATTTAGGACAAGGTTTAGAGGCTATCAGATGCCAGTTTTCAGATGGCCATAGATGCTACGGACACAGCATCAAAAGGCCCTGGCACACTTAGTGGCTGTGAGGTTTGCTTGGCACAGGGTGACAACCTTTGCCTAGGACAAACAGACAAACAAGGCACAGCTATACATTTTTCCCTTTGAGGGTCATTGCTTGAAATGGAGACAATAGAGGAAGGGCCTACCACAGCAGGTTGTACATCCCCTGGGAAGACCCAGTACAGAGGTGCTGGGCGAGGCAGAAGCAAGGTAGACGCTTGTAACATCTTCTCAACCATAAGTAAAACCAAAACCCTGACAGTTTCATCTAGGTCATTACACACATATTGCCAGTTGGAGGGCTTCTGTCCCACTGTCCTAAGGCATGGTAAGAAATTCCCACAGACTAGTGGGTCCTGGAGTTAGTGGGCCTGGATTTTTCCCTTTGTTTTTTAAACACTTCTAGGGCTAAACTTGCTAAGAGTCTTTCCAGCACAGTCATGAACAAAAAGTTCTCTTGGAACTAGAAGTAGGAAAAATAAATTCAGCTGAAAATCTTGTACAAATTCCCCGTACCACAAATGAGGTAGAGCCTGTTTCCCACATACTTTTTTACCCAAAAGGAAAATGGCGAACAGGGACCAATTCTGGGCTAAGTTTCTGAACAGAACCCTTAAAAAGAAATAATAAGGATGGTGACACTGGGACCAGTGATCCATCTCTGCAAAAGGAATAGTGACTAGAATCCTTGGATCTTAAAGATGCCAACTTTCATATTCCAGTATGACCCAGCCACAGAGAATAACATAACCAGTTCAAGCTAGGCAGCTGACAGTATCATTTCTCAGCACTGCCATTTTACCTAACATCAGCACTGAGAGTGTTCACAAAGTACCTGGCCTGACTGACAACCATCTGTAAAGGAGAGGTATGGTGGTTTTCCCTACTTGGACCACTGGATCATAACAGGGACAACACAGGTGGAAATAGTTTACCCAATAACCATATAGTAAGGACTCTCAGAAAATCAGGATGCCTCCTAAATTTGCAAAGACCATGCCTTAGACCCCAGCAAAGTGCTGAAATTTATAAGAGCATTCCTGCCAGGCCACAGAAAGACTGCTCAGGAATTTTTTCAGCTTCTAGACCACATGGCATCAAAAACAGATGTTGGGTAGTGTGCTTGGCCACAAATAAATAACAGCCAGTCCCAATCACTCGGTGGTAGAAAGACACAAAATGTATTTAACCAATCAGAAAGATACCAGATCCACAAAGCTCTGCACAATGACAGTTGGGATAAGGAACCAAGCATACTCCCTATAGGCTAAAATAACTGCAGTTCATCTGCCATGAAGTGACAGTGTACTGGAAGACTCTCTAAGCAGAATGAGTCAAGGAAATAACAATTGGTCACAGAACACAGTATTCAAAAGGTGGGATTTCGTCTCATGGGAGAACAGAAGATTACTCACGTTTTGTTGCAGACCACCCTCCAGAGGGACAGTGCCAGCGGATGCACTGTTCCTGTCCTGGAGAGGAAAGTTCTTGTATGCCTTCCCCCCATTTCTTATAATACAAAGGGTATTACTGAAACTGAAAAGGGAGTCAGCAGGAATGATTCTGATAGTACCAGACTGGAGCAGACAGACCTGGTACCCACTTCTACTATCCCTCTCACACCATAACCTAGTATCACTGCCCTTGAGACACAAACTGCTGCCACTGTCACAGGCTGCAGTAACTCATCTAGATCACAGAACACTGTGCTTGAAGGCTTGGTTTTTCAAGAGCTAGAGTATTCTGGCCTAAATCTCTCCAGCAATGTTTTGGAGGCTTTAAAAATGTTCAGAAAACCAGCTACAAGGAAAACTTGTTTCTCGAATTCACTCTGGTGTGCTTCATATAATGTCTCTCCATTAGAAGTAGATTTGTCTGAGGTTCTGGATTGTTTGGTACACTTTGTCACCCAGACTCAGGTCCACTACTCTAAAGTGCACTTGGCAGCTGCTCTGCGTATAAGTCAACAGGCAAAGAAAAATCACTTGCATCAGAGTCAAGTGTTCAAAAGATTTTTCAGAGACCTGAAGTATTTATTATCCCCCAGTGGAACCTGCCTCTATGCCTTGTACAGTTGGGGAGTCTTCTTTCAAGCTTATGGCCTCAACAGATCTCAAGTATTTAACATGAGCTTCTTTTTTCAAATAGCAATACTTTCCATCAGAAGGGTCAGTGAACTGCAAGGCCTCTGTATATTTATTTATTGTCTTGGATTAATACCTTTGGGCTAGACACTTATTTACAAAAGTTCCACATTGTAACAAAGTACATTTACAGGTAGAAACGGACAATTGGAATACAATGTGGTGTGCTTAGTAATAAACACAGTAGAATACGTATGTGGAGTACATAGTAGATTACACAATATGTTAAACATTCAGGTTGATACAGTTTCAACAAGCAAATTAAGGAAGTGGCCAGGGCTCAATCACCGCTTTTATGAACCTGGGTACCCACCGCGGCTTTCCAAAAATAAATACAAATTGTGCTAGCCTGAGGGATAGAGTAATTATTTTTCTAGGGACATGGATATGTTGTTCATCCACACTGTCTGGCAGGTTCCTTGCTGCTTTAAATCTTGCCGGAAGGTCTTCAGGCTGGCTCCTCCCACCCACCCGGGTGGTAAAACTCTCGACTCCGCCCCATGACGCCAGATCTTCCTTACCGCTTGGAAGCTCAGGTTCCCTCCTTAACGCTCTGCGTGATAGACTGGATCCTAGCTCTTTGGTTTGTCCGAAACTCGTTTTAAAATTCTCAAGACTTCAGTCTTCCTTTTCCCTCGCGGCTGTGGTGGACAAATAGACTCCCGGTTTTTGGCGGTGCCCTTGTGGGCAGAAGATGTCCAGGATGGATCCGCACTCCACGTGCGTCTACTGCCTCGGCCTAGAACACGACCTGCAGGCCTGCGAGTCTTGCTGTTCGTTCTTGGTCAACGTCTTGGAGGACCGCACTGCCCGGTTGAAGCTTGGGCGCCCTGAGAAGCACTACCCGCCAGTAAAGTCGAAAGAGGCCCGTTGGGCGGTTACCGCGGTGGCTGGCTCGGCTGAGCAGCTCAAGCAGATGATCGCCCTCGAGGAGGAGGCGGCCCAGGCCGCATCTTCCTCTTCCTCGGTCGCGGCATTTATCCCGCTCTCTTTGGGTACCTCGTATTCTGCTTCGTTCAAGGAGCTTTGCCATTCCCATTCCATGAAGGGAGAGGAGCCATTGGGACATTCCTCTCAGTCCAAAAAGAAGGATCCCAAGGGTAAGTCCCATCATTGGCGTTCGTGGGAGTGGGAGAGGTCCCCTTCCCGGACAGCCGACCTTCGACTTGATCGAGGTTGCGGCTAAAGCCGCTGGCTTCTCAGCGTCCCCGTCAGGTCAGCCGGCTGAGACAGCCGTCAACGCGGTCGAGATTTTGCTCAACCCGTCGGACGGATTGTCGACTGGTGAAGCCAACAGCCCTTCTTCGCCGGTTCCCCCAGTGGAAACCGAGGATTTGCCTGCGCCATCGGTGCAGCAGTCCCCGGTTAAGGCGTCCGAGCCGGGGGAAGAGCAGGTGTTCCCTGCTCCCTCCCAGGCCTGCCCTCGGACACACAGAGGGTCTCGGACCTCTTCTCGGTCCAGCCGATCCCGCCGACATTGGCAGTCTTGGCACCGAGGTAAGCGGCGACGCCGCTCGTCTTCATCTTCCTCCTCGGATGAGGAGAGGCTTTGGTGCAGATTGCATCGACGCTACGAGGAGCTGATGTGGCAGCAGTTACTTTTGTCCGGGAGCAAGTCGACACTGGCGCCTTCCCTGGCCATCAAGTGGCTGTCACCCGAACGGCTGAAACAGCCTCTTGCTGCAGTCGAGATGCCCAAGCCTGGGCCGGTTGTTTGGCTGAAACCTGCTGCCCCACCAGTTGTGGTGGAACCTCCGCCTCCACAACCGAAATCAGGGGCACCGACCAAGGACTCTCGGTCGGGTCAAGGCCTGCCCCACAGGTTGTCGGTCACCCTCAGTCCCAACCGTCCTCGGCAGGTGGAGGGTGGCTCGGGCCCTAGGCAGCTCTTCGCAGACTCCTCGGAGTCCGACGACAACTCCTCCCTGTTCTCCAGGCAGGTTGACCTGGAGTCCTCCGGGGGCCAGTCACTGGACGACAGCCCATCGTCCTTCATGGGTCTGCTTCGGCTCATCTCGGAGTCCACCGGGATGCAGCTCAAGCCCGTATCCAAATGGGCCAAGTATCCCCTGACGGTGATACTGGACTGAGGGGATTCACCCACAGAGGCCTTTCCTGTGGCTGAGGCCATTGTCAGCCCAGCCTTGGAGCTTTGGCAGTGGCCTGCTTCCTGTCCTGCGCCCTCGGCCAGAATAGCCAGGAAGTATGCGGTCCGTACCGGCTCTTTCCCTGGGTTTTCGGAGCACCCCTCTGCCGAGGGGTTGGTCACCAACAGCGTTTTCCGGCGTTCCGGGAACACTAGGGATGTGGAGAGCCCCCAGGAGTCAAAAAGCTGGACTCGCCGGGCGCAAGGTGTATGCTGCGTCCTCCCTTGGCCTCCGCCAGGCCAGCTCGGCCGTGCTGATGACACACTTCTCCCACGCCCTCATGGGCTCCCTGGATGAGGTGATCCCTCATCTCCCGGCTGACCTCCAGACCACGGTCTGGCAGGTTCAGGACCAGGGCAGGGCGGTGGCGAAGCAGCAGCTCCAAACAGCTCTGGACATAGGGGACTCCTGTGCCAGATCGGTTGCGGCCGCGGTGGCCATGCGCCACAGAGCATGACTGAGGATATCCACCTTCACGGCGGACACCCAGCACAAGTTGGCGGATGTCCCCTTCTTGGGGACCGACCTCTTCGGCCCTGGAATGGAAGGTCACCTCCAGCAGATCGAAAAGTCCAGTGCCACTTTGGACTCTGTCACCTCCGCCCAGAAGGACAAAGGCTGCCGTCAGCAGCAGCACAAGCCCTGTCGTCCTTCTGCGCCTGCGGCACGTCCGGCCCCACAGCACCAGCATCAGGGCCAGCAGGCTCGCGCTTGGCATCCCAAACCCTAGCCTGCGGCTTCCTCCAACAGGAAGCAGGGAGGTAAAGGCCCAGGAGGTCCCTCGGCCGGTCCATCCTCCAAGCCTGCCCAGTAACGGGTTGAGGGGTGTCACCCCCAGCCTCGTCACTCCCCCTGGGTTCCCCCCGTGGGGGGACGGCTCCGCCACTTCCTTTCTGCCTGGTCCGCTATCACCACGGACCTCTGGGTGTTGGAGGTGGTGGAAAGGGCCTGCCTCTGGGTTGAGCAGACCCCACCCCTTTAGAGTGTCGCCCTCAGGGGGCCACGGGGTCCAGCCTCGCTATCGGCCTGCCGAGCCGATGTTGCCCTGCTCCTCGAAAAAGAGGTGATCAGGAAGGTGGCGGATCCTCCTCCAGACCGGGTTTTGTGTCCAGGTATTTCCTGGTCCCAAAACGGACGGGGGGCTGGCGCCCCATTCTCGACCTGCATGACCTGAACAGGTTCCTAGGTCTCGGACCTTCAGGATGGTCACTCTGGCTCAGATAATCCCATCCTTGGAGCGAGGCTTGTGGGTCTGTTCCCTGGACCTCCAGGACGTGTTCTTTCATGTCCCAATCCGTCCATCTCATCAGAGATTCCTCTGCTCCGGAGCGGAGGGATCAATTTTAGAAGTTCCAGGCCATGCCCTTTGGCCTCTCCCTATCTCCCAGGGTCTTCACCAAATGCATGGCAGTGGTGACGGCATTCCTGTGGCGCCGAAGGGTCCGGGTGTACCCCTACCTGGATGACTGCTGATTGCAGCCCCCTCCAGAGTGGAGGTGAAGCGGTCCAGAGATCTGGCCCTCCAGGTTTGCTCTCAGATTGGCCTCCTCATCAACGAGGCCAAGTCAGAACTCGTGCCAAAGCAGGTGATACATTTCATCGGGGCAGAGCTCGACTCTCTTTGAGCCAGAGCACGGCTCCCAGCGGACAGGGCTGAGGTTCTTTCCTCCTTTGCCCAGTCGTTTCTGGTTGGGCAATCGTGCCCTGCCCGGGACTTCCTGTGCCTCCTGGGCCTCATGATGGCCTGCACCAGCATGGTCCGTTGGGCCTGCTGGTACATGCATCCCCTTCAATGGGGATTGGCCAGCCAGTGGTCACAGCGCTTCGATCCGTTGGATCAACTAGTGACAGTGACCCAGAGGATGTAGAACGCTCTCCAGTGGTGGACCGTTCTGGCACATCTGCAGGAGGGCATCCCGTTTGTCCACCCCGAGTCGATGGTCTCTTTCGACTAATGCCTTTCTGATGGGTTGGGGTGCCCATCTGGGGGAGCACAGAGTGCACGGCCTCTGGTCCCCTCGGGAGTCCCGATGCCACATCAACCTGCTGGAGCTTCGAGCGGTTCGTCTAGCCCTCACCGCCTTCGCTCCGTTTCTACGGGGTCAAGTGGTTCAGGTCCAGATGGCCAATACCACGACCATGTACTACCTAAACCGCCAGGGCGGGACGCGCTTCATGCCTCTGTGCAGGGAAGCTCTCCGCATTTGGTCTCTCATGCGCAGCCTGGAGGTGGATCTCCTTGCCATTCACGTGGCAGGAGCCTCCAACACCCTGGCCGATGCCCTAAGCCAGATAGAGTCTGCGTCTCACGAGTCGTCTCTCCTGCCAGAGGTAGTACAAGATCTCTTCTCCCACTGGGGCACGCCTCAGGCGGACCTGTTTGCCTCCAGGCAGAATGCGAAGCTGAGACTGTTTCATGCCCGCCCCCCTCAGCAGGGCTCGCTGCAGGGGGATGCCTTCTCGAGACCATGGACCCCGGGCCTCTTCTACGCCTTTCCCCCATTTCCCTTGATCCACAAGGTGCTTCTCAAGGCGAGAAGGGAAAAGGCGCAGGTGATTCTGGTAGCCCCAGACTGGCCCCGTCAGTTCTGGTATCCAGATCTCCTCAGTCTCAGCTCCAGGCTCCCGAGGCGGCTTCCAGCCCGCCTGGACCTGATCTCTGTCAATCAGGGGAAGGTATTCCATCCGGACCTTCAATCCCTGCACCTGACGGCCTGGTTCCTGAGCGGCTAGAGTTCCAGGCCATGGGTCTTTCCGACGAGGTCCTCAGCGTCGTTGAGGCGTCCCGTAAGAAGTTGACCAGAAAATGCTACGCCTTCAAATGGAAGAGATTTTCCATTTGGTGTCAGGGCAAGGGCCTGGACCCTTCCTCCTGTTCCTTGGCAAGCATTCTGGACTACCTGTGGTCCCTTTCTCAGCAAGGGCTTCGGTCGACAACCCTTAAGATGCACCTGGCAGCCACCTGTACTTACCAGGCGCGGGCCAGGAAGCAGTCGGTGGCGCAGGAATAGGTGGTCAGGCGCTTCTTCAAAGGCCTTGATCACATATCCCCTCCGGTGCGAGAACCTCCACCTCCGTGGGATCTACTGCTGGTATTGGCTAAGCTTATGGGCAGGCCATTCGAACTGATGCACAGGTGTGACATCTCTCACCTGTCATGGAAGACCTCCTTCTTGGTGGCTATCACGTCAGTCAGAAGGATGGGAGAGCTCCAGGCGCTTTCCATCAAGTCTCCTTATCTGGTCTTCCACAGGGACAAGGTTGTCCTGCGCCCCCACCTGAAATTCCTTCCGAAGGTGGTGTCAGAGTTTCACCTTAACCAGGTGTTGACTCTGCCGGTGTTCTACCCCAATCACACCTCGGAGGCTGAATATAGGCTCCATACTTTGGACCCTAGAAGATCGCTCGCTTACTATGAGGAGCGGACAGCTGAAGTTCGGGGAGAGGTTCGCCAGCTGTTTGTCACCTACTCTGAAGCCGCACCTGGCAGACCTGCAGCCAAGCGGACGATAGACAGGTGGGTCGTCACCTGCATAGATCTCTGCTATAGGTTGGCGGGCATGGAGCCTCCCAGAGGGATAAGAGCTCATTCTACCCGCCATACCGCTGCATCGGTGGCTGCTTCCAGGGACGTCCCTATCCAGGAAATCTGCAGGGCTGCTACCTGGAAGTCCGCACATACCTTCATCACCCACTACCACATCGACCTTGAGTCACGCGGGGATGCTGGTTTTGGGGCCTCGGTTCTCCAGTCTTTATTCCCTAAGTAGGGGGTGTGCGCCTTGCCTCCCTCCTCCCGGAGAACTGCTAGGAGTCTGCCAGACAGTGTGGATGAACAACATATCCATGTCCTAGAAATACAGGTTATTCACCTGTAACAGGAGTTCTAGGAATGGTATATGTTGTTCATCCACCTAACTTCCTTCGACCTCCCGGCCGACGCACAACCTGGCTTCCAGCAGGCTAGATCTGGCGTCATGGGGCGGAGCCGAGAGTTTTACCACCCGGATGGGTGGGAGGAGCCAGCTTGAAGACCTTCCGGCAAGATTTAAAGCGGCAAGGAACCTGCCAGACAGTGTGGATGAACAACATATACCATTCCTAGAACTCCTGTTACAGGTGATTAACCTGTATTTGTAAGTGGTGATAAAACTTCATCCAGGATGAGGGATATTAGTTTTAGGTCTAGTGAGTCGTTGCTGTGTCTGGATTTCCCTAACGACCATTGGAGGTATTTTTTGGCCTCGGTCCATGAAATTTCCTTAAAATAGGGGGGGGGGGGGTTCTGGTGGTGGCCCCAGTGCTAGCTTTCTTCCCGTCTGCTGGGTTGCCCTTGGTTGCATCAAGGAATTCAGAAGGGAGTACATTGCTGAAGTCCAAGAATGCATCACTGAATTTATCTGCTATAGTCTTTGAGTCTTGGGTGATTTCCCCATTTACTAGTAGCATGGAGGGAGAGGCCTTGCTAGCTATGCCTATTAGGTTTTGAGGTTGTCCCAGAATTTTTTACCATCCTCCCATGTTTTTATGAGGTAGTCTTTGAAGCAGTGTATTTTAGCTAGTCTGACCTCACAGGTACAGGTATTTATATCAGTTTTGTACTGCGGGATATCAGACTACTTGCCCAGTAGCCTTTGCCATAGGTGGTCCTGGACTCCCATAAGGTTTAGTAGAACCAGGGTGCTCCATGAATTGTTGGTTCCCTTCAATTTATATTTTTTTATTGGGGTGTAAATGAAACAAGCTGCATTGAAAGCCGATGTAAAGTGGTCTAAAGCCTTGTCCACATCGCACAGGGAGTCTAGCGGGGACCAGTCTGTTTGACGTGGGACTTAAGCATATCTAGTTGCTCTTTCTTTAGGATTCGGCTTGTGATGTATTTTCTGGGGGGGGCCTTGGTTGCTCTGTTGGACCAGTGATACATAGCTGGGGAGTGGTCATTGAGCGAGTCAGCAAAGACCGTTGTTTCGGTTATGCTTCAAGGGTGATCAGTGAGGATCCAGTCAAGAGGTGTTTTCGACCCTGTCCTTTAGTTGACTCTAGTGGGTGAGTCTACCATTTAAACAAGATTGAAACTAGCAAGGGTGTCGTAACGCGGGGCTGCCTCTTGAGGCATCCAATTGACATTGAAGTCCCATAAAATTACTACTTCCCAGTTTTGGCCTTGAACATTTTAAAGTTGGTAATCTTGCTAAAACCACAGGATGGTTCTCGGGGGTAAACTGATACTGCTGGAGGGATCTGCCCTGTGCTCTGAGCAGAATTCTTATGGCAAGTGTCTGTGCCTTGTTCCTAATGTCTGTATGGGGAAGGGCATCTTTAATGTATATGATACAGCCTTCTCCCCATTTCCCGAGCCTGTCCTGTCTAAAATGGGTATAGCCTTTAGTGTTATGGCTGAGTCAGGGATCTTTGGTGTGAGCCAAGTTTCTGCTACGGAGAGCATGTCTGGCTCATATTGAAACAACCATATCTGCAGTTGGTCCATTTTGGGCAGTAGCCTACAGATTTTTTTTTTTTACTTTATTTTATCTCCAATCCTGGAGAACTCCTTCCAGCAACCTCGAGAGCTCCCAGCCTCTACTTCCCTCCGTGACCACTCCTCTCCCCTCATTGTCACCAAGCACCACCACCGGGTCTGAACCGTCCGGAGGTAGGGCCGCCCTATCCACCCAGGGTGCTCTACCTTATAGGGCAAAGTACCCAGCACATGAGTCTGGCAGTGGATAGGAGATGGCCCAGAGTTGGGAGTGTGGGCTGTGGAAGTTTGAGGCGCCTTCATCTATCCCCGGGATTGGGGTTTTTCTCTTTTTCGTTCCCCTTCCCCCTGTGGAGCCCAGCCAGCGAGGCAACGTAATGTCGTAGCTCCGCCCATCCATGGCATACGCCACGCTTACTCAGTCGTCGATCCTCCATCCGCCGCTAGAGGTTGCTCCACGAGCGAGCGCTTTCCACACCCTCCCCCGGGAAGAGAGAGCAGTCCTCCAGATGCTCTATCTCTTCCCCCACTAACCCTTCGCGGCCCCCTAGATCATTCAAGCAACCGGTCGCCGTGTGGCACGGAGTGTGTCGCCCATCGCCTCAAACCTCAGCGCCACCGGGCCGGCTGACTACAGATATTTATTGACTCCATTTTGCGCGATCCATGGTTGTTGACTTTGCTCTGTATATGCAGGTGACTGTACAGAACCAAATGATTTCATGTTGAGATAAAGGTGTCAGAATTTCACTTGAAGCAGTTAGTTACATTACCTTTGTTCTTTCCAAAAGTATTCAAACACAGGCGAGGAGACGCTCCATAGCATTAATGTGAAAAGGGCTCTGAGTTATTTGCTGGCTAGAACAAAAGGAACCAGAACTGACAGCACACAGTTTTGTCACTTCGGAGAAGCAGCCAAAGCCAGCACCTATAAAGACAGTCTGTCAATCGAAAGTTTCTTGCATCCAGCCCTATTGTGAAAAGGCTAAAATGCAGTCATCTAAAGGCCTGTGGGCACACTCTGCAAGGGTTTCTTCAGCCCTGTGGATGCTACGAGGGATAGTTCACTATAATAGCCTGGTAAAATGGCCAGCCCAGTGGCGTTGAGAGTAGAGGCGTTGGGCACCACGCCAGCAACCCGGGTTTGGGAATGAGCCTGGATTGTTTTGTTGGGGGGGGGGGCAGGAGATGGATTAAGTGTCCTCCGAGCAGCCCTCCTCTCCCGGATTTGGACCCAGTCGTGACTGTTGCAAAGCTGCCCCCAGGTGGAGGCACGAGGGTAGTGCAGACGGGAATGGCTAGAATAGGGAGGGTGCCACGGATTGCTGTGTGCATGTGCCTCCACATGTGCTCGAGCAACTGCGGCAAAAGGGCAGGGGAGAAAAGTGGGAAACTGGAGCTGTCAGGCTCCATGATGGCCTGTAGCACCCGTGCCGAACCCCTTGGAATTGATCTCCGTGGGAGGGGGAGTCGACGCCCTTTGCCCTCGGCCCTGCTGGGGGGTGTCAACCCGTGGGGGACTTACCAGGTGGATCGGGTGCGGGAATCAGGGACTGGAGAACGAGCCCCTCCAAGGGAGGGGCCAGAGCTGCCTGCCAGCCCCACTGGAAGGGAGAAAAAACCTTGATTTAAAAAAAAAAAAAAGATTGGTAATACAACTAACTGCCTGTTGTGCAGTACAAACCTTTACAAGGCACCTTTGTCTGAGCATTCAGTCCAGAACAGATGCCAGTATTGGGGCTATTGTTCTTTTTTTTTTTTAAACTAAATAGGTGCTAGACCCAGGCTCCTAAGGTACTGCTAGGAGTCTGCAGACTTGAATGAAATCACTATTGGACTCCTATTTTTAGAAGGAAAAAAATACTTACCATAGTAATGTTTCTTCCAGTAAGTCGTCTAGTGATTCATACAATCCGTACACTAGAAGAAGAAGAATAATCAGCATTTATGTAGCGCTTTTCATACATCCAAAGCGCTTTACAAGCAATGCTAGACTGGTAGTGAAGTGACTAAATGTGTGGTGGCGGCCATATCGCACATCATCACCCACACACAGCCTGGATAATTGCATGAGCCAGTTTATGGGAAGGGGAATGTTGGCCAGGGCACCGGGAAAATTCCCTACTCTTTGCGAAGAGTGCCCTGGGTTCTTTTACTTCCACCTGGACACTCACCAGGACAACACCAGGATGAGCAGAAGGGACCTCGGTTTAACGTCTCATCCGAAGGACGGCACACCCCAGCAGTACAGCATCCCCCCCCCCTCGATACTGCACTCAGGTGCCAGTGATTTTTAGGTGCAAGTCCAGTCCCGGAGTGGGATGAGAACCTTCTGGTCCAGAGGCGGATGTGCTACCAACTGAGCCACGCTGACACCTACCTCTACCACTCGACACTACCTCCCTTCTAGAACCTTACTAAAATAAGGTTCTACAAATCAGTCAGTTGATACTTTGTGTCTTATATTGCTGAGTGTTTACTGTTACAGACTTTACAGTTTCACAATAGTTATGTGATAGTAGCATTCTTAATTCAGTCCAGCACATCAAGAATTCTAGGGTAGATTAGACAAGTGGTCGCTACTCTGTTTGGCTCTTCAGCATCAAATCTGCCACTAGAACACTAGAGGGAGTGTGACCACAGTGCAGAGTTAGAATCTTCATTCATTCCAGATTCTATCTCCAGGGCAACCACTCTGGCACAAGGTGCTTGCAGAGTTGCATGAATCACTATTACACCTCTTACAGTAAACATCCTCACTACAGAGAGTAATTTTTTCTTGCCTCCTGTCAAATTGTTATGGCAGGGAAGCGCCGCTCTCCCAAACAAAAAAATGGCATATGATTTAAACTGTGTATCCTGTAAGCATTGTTTAGCAGAAACGACTGCAGCGTTTGCTTTGATTTTTAGGGCCCAAATGATTGTGAACACTGAACTCTGCAGTTTACCGGCAAAAGAAGGCAGTTTAAACAGCCATCTCTATCTACACTAGCTTCCACACAGCTTCACTGGAGTGCTCACCGGTGTAGCAGGCTGTGCCAGTAAATATGAAGTAAAGTACCACTGAAGGTAGAAAGTATGCTTCATAAAATAAAGCTCCTTTTCTCTGCAGCGGTCTCTGGTGCCTAAGGAGGCTGAAATGGTTGCATAGCACTCTGCTACTTAGCTGTCTCTGGCACTCAAGGAGAAAGAAAAAGCTTCAGTCATCTTGTCTCGTGCATCACACAACAAACGTCAGCCGTGGCAGTTTCCTGACCACATTCTGTATTTTTGCTAAAAGCAACAGTGCATGAAACTGAAAATTGTGACCTACAGTATACCTTTTTATTCTGTTTTATACTCCTCTTTTTCTCCTGTCTGGTAAGATGTCCACTTGTTACCGTTTTGTATCTGTTTTAGCTTTTTTTTTTTTTTAAATAATTAAAAACACTCCTTTCAATGTGGCTATCTTCAGCTTCTCATTGGTATTCTCATAGTTTTTAAACAACTGTTGTACCATGAGATGAGGGAGCATATCTTTTGTGGGCTAGTTCATCTTTGGCTCAAGAAAAGTGATGTTAAAGGGTGTCAAAATTTAGCTGAAAATACTGCTGAAAACCTTGTGGTAGCCATATTAAAAGGCACATACCTTTGAATTATTTCTAATTTAAAAAATGCTAAAGCATATTAAGCAAGGGGGGGAATGGAATCTTACAGGCCAGAAGAAAAAGAGTGATCTAAAAGGGAATAACAATTTATAGGTTCAAAATTGTCCCCATAACATGCACTGCCCTTTAAATAACTCATTCCTGGTACAGCAGGAGTGGTCTAAAATCTAAAAAAAGAAAGGGATATCGCCGTTCTGTTGGTACAGCAGCAGGGCTGACACTCGCCTCGCCAGCGGCGTGGGTTTAGGAGCAAACCTGAACTGCTGGAAGACCAGCAAGTGAAGGCAGGTTGAGCATCTCTTACTGCCACTCTCCTCTGTTAGGGAGGGAGGGGCACTGCCTAAGTCAAAATACTGCCACCTGGTTGACCACAAGTGGCAGTACACCAGGTGTACCATGGGAGTGGGGAGGAGGACGTCTGCCAGATACACAACACACATTACATGCACATGTTTGGGGCCCTTAGTGTGCCAGCGTCCTGGTGGATTGCATAAGAGGAAGAAAAACCCAGCACAGCCAGGATGGTGATGGGCACTCTCCAGCCCCACCATGGTGAACAGTCCATACTCGAGTCTTTTAGTGGAGGGACATATCCAGATGTTTTTCCTGCCTCCCAAGATATGGGGGACATGGGGTAAGTGCTGGTGAAGTTAAAGGAATGGGCTGAGTGGTCGCCTTTTGGAAAGGGGCAGCACTGGGGACAAAGGGGTGTAAATTAATAAAAAGAATGGAATGCCCACAATAAAGTGTATTTTTTTGTCTTAATTTTGGAATTCTGATAAAAGAAACTCCACTGAATAAGATTTAGTAGGACAGAGGAAATGACAGTCACAAAGTAGTGATAGAAATGGGAGCCCATCCTAGACACATGGATCCATTCAGAATACATTAGCTTCAAGCAGTTGTTCTGAATATCTGAAATCCTCTGTGTACTTCACCAGACAGAAAACAAGTTGGTTTATCTAGTGCAGGCATGGATGGAAGCACAGTCTGAAAGGTTTGTGTTTTAATGTAGACCTTTAGATGTTTAACAGAAAAGGTAGTTGTCACTGGAATCCTCTTTGAAGCTAAGAGCATGCGTTTTAATTTTGAATTTCTAAGGATTAAAAATGTTAAATGAGCACAATTCCTTAATTGGGTTCTGTGTTTAAATCTTTTTTTTTTTTTTTTTTTTTTTTTTTTAATGCTCCGCCCCTTATCTCCACGGCTTGCCTTCCGGGGACTAGAGCAGGAGGAGGTGGGCATAAACTCCAGGTCAGACCTCCGCTTCCATCCTGCCTCTATTTTCCCAGCGGGGTTGGGGGATGACTACCCCACCTATACCATATGTTGGGCCTCCGTCCTACCCAGGTGTGCACCACACACCCTCCAGCCCCATACTCTGGCGAGCCATGGGGCCATTTTCCTCTTTTTCTTGCACATCCCAAGGACGTTGGCCACCAAGGGGATCTGTGGAGACAGGCGCGCATTGAGACATGATGCCACTCCGGATCCCAGCCAACGTCCAGCCCTCCCATGTGGCGCCCCTCACTGCACCTTCACCCATGTGCACCCAGGTGGCAGCATTGCAGCAGGAGCGGCATCCCTCCCTCCCTGGAGGAGAGCACCCCTTGGGCACCCAATCCTCCTCCAGCTTCCCGGGTTCACTTCTAAACCCAGGTTGCCAGTGTCACTAGCTGTAGCGCTGCCGCTGTACCGGCGGGCCGGCCCCCTATGTTTAATTTTGTATCATTTGCAATTCAATTTGATTGTAGCACGTAGGTTATTGTGTTTAAAAATGGATGCACGTTTGGCTTATTAATGAAATGATTACTATAGTGATCACATCTGAACCTGCTCATGCAGGTTGACAGGGCAACATACCTTTAGCCTAAAGTTTATAGTTAGGCAAACATCAATGTCTGTTTAGTGTTTTTATGATCCTCTTTTCTTCTGCATTTGTAATGTGGTTGAGCATCTTTATGCATTGCAGATGATTCAACACTACCAGAGTTGGAACTGTCTGCGGGAAAAATGAGACCGTTGAAAAAAGAAGTTATTTCAAAAGAAATGCAAAAGACTTCACCCAAAAATCTTAAACGGCCACTGAAGCAGAACAACTGTACAGATGAGTACATCAAAGAATTTGCTCAGAGAAAGAAAATCAAACTGTGCACAAGTGAAATTACAGACCAGGGTATAGTTGGCACATCGTTTGGGGCATGGCCTGAAAACTGGCAAACCGAAATGAAACAAACAGGAGAACTTCCAGCTGAGGCGGCTGTTGACGTCAGCCCTGCAGCACCCACAGCAGCTTTTCTGAAAGGGACCAAGCCTATTCAAGCCTTGCTTGCGAAGAATAATGGGAACAAAGTGACCTTAACCAATCAGCTGCCACTCTCTGTGGGACAGACTTTAGCTGCTTCTGAAAAGACAACAGTACCTGTTTTACACTCAAACCCAACTAAGCAGACTGTGCTGTGCCATGCCACAACAAATAATCCTGTACAGATGCTGTACAAGATGCCTGATGGCTCCTGTGTGCCAGTAGATCCAAATGACAGTCCTTTTAAAATTCAAGTGCAACCCATCATTGACTCTAAAACTGGAGAAAAGATCATGCAACAGGTTCTCATTCTGCCTAAAAATTTTCTCATCCAGCACAAGGAAACAAAACCTTATGAAAAAGAAAGCCAGTCGGAGCATCAAATAATTTCAGATAAACAAAATGCTGCTTTCCACCACCCTGCGAGAGTAAGTGTGCCCTCTTCAGCAGCTGCTCAAGTATCTCCCATTTCTAATGTAACTTCTCAGTTATCTAGCCCACCTCTGAGCAAAAGCAGTGCTTGTTCAACTGGCTCCTCAAACAAACCTCTGTCAGTGGTGTTGACATCGTCAGCAGCAAGTCAGTCAGCATCCACCTTCAGGGTAACACAAAGTGAAACAGGCATAGTAAGGACGGGAGTTTCAAGTCCTACATCCATGGCACCTTTGCCAGCAGCATGCTCTGCAGCAGACCAGTCCCCATCTGCCCCACCCTTGACATCAGTATTAACACTAAGCAGATCTACTGGTACTGTCTCTGCTCAAAAGCCAAAACCACAACAGACTGAGGAATCCTCTGAAACTAAGCAGGAACTTAAGACTGTATGCATAAGGGATTCTCAGTCCATCCTCGTTAGAACACGAGGTGGAAACACAGGAGTGGTAAAAGTACAAACAAACCCAGACCAAAATTTGCCAAGCACCTTAACTCCAAATCCAGTGTTCACTTTTACCCCACAACTTCAGACATTTTTGGTTTCAAAGTCTGCAGCATTATCTTCTTCTACATTATCAACAACCACTGCATCAGGTGGTTCTCTCCTTGGCCAGTCTTCTGTTTCTGGCTTTGCCCCGCTTCCTGCTTCAATTTCCATCCCAACCATTCCTGCTGGTTTAAATAGGGTTACTGAGAAAACTCGACAGGTTTCTTTAAGCCAGGGTACAAGTATTGGAGGGTTTGGGCAGTCAACAAACAAACCTGCTCCTCTTTTCTTGCCGCCATCTACATCATCCAGTTCATTTTTGCCAATGACTCCAAGCAGTTCAATTAATGTGATTAACATGGCAGCTGGTTCTCTCTGTGCAGTGTCTTCTGGAAATGTTGGCCCAGCCAACGTGGTGGTAAACCAGGCTTCATCAGTACAACAGCCAGTAGACCCTAAAATAAAAAAGCATCCATTTGTTACACAACCCGAGTGTATTCTACCAGCAGCTGGAAGTTTGGGCTCTGCAACACCAGTTCAAAAGGTCATGTTGGTCACAACTCCATCTGTTGTTTCCCCCTGCAGTACAGCTAAGGTCAGCATGGCAACTGGACCTACATCTGCCACTATCCCACCTCAAAAGTTAATGTTCATCAGCCCACCAGTTACCGCATCAGCTTCTAGTTTTGTTACAGACTCATTGAAGCAAGCATTACCTTTTTCCATAGGCAAGACATATCTCAGAACTACGGAACAGACACAGATGGTGCTGATTCCTCACAGTATGGGGCCTCCAGTCATCGCTAATTCATCATCTACAGTTTCTCAGGTAAAGGAAGTGAAAATTGGCTTAAATATAGGTCAGGCTATTGTTAATACTGGGGCTGGCATTCATAAAGTTCCCCCAGTTCACATGCTGCCAAATTTATCTTCTAAAGGAATAGAAGTCAATAATGTTTTTACTTTACCAGCTCCAGCAACTGTCAGTTCATTGCCAGTTTCTTCTGCTCCTGAAAGCCAAACTGTCACATCATGTGTTAACTCTCGGACAGTTGGTTATACAGTAATGACAAATGCACCTCCTTTAACTACAGTTCCTTTAAAATCAAATTTTGCATCTGCAGGTAATGACCCTACTGCAGTAGTCACTGGGAATATTGCATCTTCACGGATTACCTCGGTTTCAAGCAGTCTGCTTCCTGTAGCAAGCACTGGAAACACCGTGGCTTTATCTACAGTGAAAACAGGTCACCTTGCGTCATCTGTATTAATTGCAACTACACAACCTGCACAGTCTTCGCCATATCTGCCACTTCCAGTTACCGTTGCCTTGCCTGCTTCTGTCGCCGCTGCCTCAAATGTCATGCAGACAGCAGCAGCAACAATTCCTTGTGCTGCTCATTACGTACCCCTTCCAAAAGGACAACTGCAGACCTTGCCCCATATTCAGTCTTCAAAAACTTCTGTTGTCTTGCCAGGAAATACAACTTGTATTACTAAATCTCACAACATAATGCCAACTCCTGGCCCTTCCGCTTCAGCCTCTGTGCTTTCAGGCCTTACAGTAGTAAAGCCACCTGCTACAGCAAAACCTGTGCAAGTAGACTGCTCCTTTACAGGTGTTTCTTCCACAGTACAAGTTGGTACAGCTCCAACAACTTTAGCAGGTCAGGTAGGAGGACCATCCAGTGAACCTAGCTTACAGCAGAAAATAGTCCTCAACACAAGTACTCGATTGGCTCCTGGAACCCATATCATGATCAACAACAACAGATTTGTTGTTCCGCCTCAAGGCCTGGGAGCTGGTAGCCACATTCTTTTAATTTCTAGCAGTGCAAAGCAAGGACCTACTGCAACTGTAAGTGATCAACAAAGCCAAAAGAGCATATACCCAGTTAATAGTTCTTTAGGTGAGCAGACTTTAAAACAACCTTTAAAAAGCACCACACAAGTTGTGAACTGCATCAGTAGAATACATACTCTACCCATACCTGCAGTACCACAGGTAACTAATACAGTCATTAAGGTGCCAGCCCTGCCTGTAACTGCCACTGTAACAGCAGCTTCCATGTTTAAGTCTCAACAAACGTTTTCATCCAAGACACTTCAGACTCCTGCTGTACACAGCACCAAGCCTCAGTTGCCAAGTAGCACTTCGTCATTTCCTTTAGACACTACCGTCAGTAAGTTGTTGGTCAGTCCAGAAGGAGCCATTTTAAATGCTATAAGTACTCCAGCAGTCACTTCAGCCTCATTGTCCTCATTACTGTCTCGTGTTGTGGCTTTCTCCAATGCAAACAATAACACTGTCTTCCCCACTGTTCAGGCACCTTGCCTGACTAAGTCTGACACAAAAACATCCACAGCACAGAATAAATAAAAGAATGAGCCGTTTAATTTCTAGGGCATTTTTTTTTTTTTTTACAGAGTTGAAAAGAACCTTTGTAGTTTAAGAACTTTCTTATACTGTTTCGAAGGAATACCACATTTGAAGTAGCTGGTTGCTATATTTAGAATATTTCTAAAAGTAATGATAGTTTGCAACTGTTAACGCATTTTTGTCAAGCGTCTTCTTGAATTATACCTGTAGAACTATGTGTTTAAATGTTTTTATATTTAACTAGTTAAAACTAAAATCTGTTCATCTACAAGGCAGGTTTGGTCTTAAAGTTTTGGGGAAAAATTTAATTTAGCATTTTGCACACTTACAGTTATACCTGTTTTATTTTCTTATAATTCGTATGCAATGAAATTGCATATTTCATTTTTTGTTTGTGAAGTCGTTTTCAGTTTTGTCATTTCTGTAAAAATGTATTTATAAATTATAAAAGTGCAGTCCAAGATGTAAAATGTGTACATATTCCTGAACCCTAACAAGCTGTACTTAAGTATGTGTACAAAGAACTATGTTGTCTTATTTATGTTTTTGTTTACATAATGTATAGATTTTTAAATATTTTAGTAATTTTGGACCAGTGTACTGTTTAGAATGATGCAGAAGGAGCTGCATGTAATAAAAAAGTGTGTGAATCATTCTTTTTGAACTGCATTTGCACTTGTGTTTTTAATTTTACAGTTCCACAAATAATCATTCAAACCCCAGGAATCCCTTATTATGCTTAACTATTTCAGTGAGCCTTGTAGGTAAAGCTGCCCTGGAGCATATGGAATTATGTAAATGATGGAACTCTGAACAAAATTCAAACCTCTGCCTCGAGGTGGTGCTGTCAATAGCATGACATCAGATCAGATTCTTTTCTCCGCCTGAATGAGCAAGTCACCTTGAAGAGCTCCCCTCAGCATCTCTGCTTACAGTTATTGTTTTCTGCGGAAAGCACGTTTATTTTAAATCTCTGTCTCTTCTGTTACTAGTTTAGTAGCTGTGTGGAGAAGTCTTGATCTTTCTGCTTGCCAATTCACTCAGTTGCACACTTCTGTGAGTACTTCAGTGCAGAGCAGCATTTTTGTAATCTGTACTAGCCTGTCAGTGATTTGTTGATTTTTTTTTTTTGTATTTATGGCAATCCTGCTACTAGGTTTTTCTTAAATGGGCGGCAGAGTTGATTTTCAGAACTAGTTTCAAGTTGTACAGTGGTTACATTGCTGATAATTTCTGAACCTTTCTTCCAAAGTTTTCCTTTTTTTTTTCTGCATTTCTAATCTGTCTGGCTACTAGACGTGCCCCTAATGACCTGGCACCAAACATTTCAGGTCAGATATATGCCCCCATTTAACACCCTTTGTTTGAACTCTGCGCGCAATTTGTTGCTAGCACCTAGCCAGAGTCTGTAACAGAACCCCCTTCCCATCATCCCAAGTCCTTTCAGCTGTTAATTTTTTTTCCCCCTCATCCCTCCTTACCCTGACCCCTCCCCCTGACTTCCATCAAGGCTTATAACTGCCATCTCTTCTGTTCCTCTCTCTCAGGCTGATCAGAGCCCACTGGGCCGGTACCGCTGACATGGTCCCATCCACAGGCAACCTGCCTGCCTAGGACAGGCCGAGAAGGCGTCTGCTGCCCACACTCCTCCTTGGCCCATAATGTAGCATCTGGTCCTGGACCCTGAATAAGGGAAAGAGGATTTTTGAGCCTTTCTCCCAGTGGGAACTGAAAGGTTCCAGATGGCCCAGAGCGCTGACATTGGTTTCCTGCCCATCACTGAAGCCAGTGCTGAAATCATTGGACTAGGGCATAAGACTGCAGAGAAACACTGACCTTTGACGTTTCTTCGTTTAGCAGCAGCTATGTAGAAAAGTCCTGACCTTTCTGCTTTCCAGTTCACTCAGTTGCACACTTCTGTGAGCAGTTCAGTGCAGAGCAGCATTTTTGTAATCTGCACTAGCCTGTCAGTGATTTTTTGATTTTTTTTTTTTTTTTTTTTTCCTTTTTCCATTTGCAAATTATACTGTAAAGCCACTAGAGGGCAACAACACATGTAGGTTGCAATCCTCTACCCACTAGTCTCCCCTAACACTGCTAGTCCTAGGTCATTTGTACGTAAAGTAAATAATCAACGTCCTAACATTCAGTGGTGTGATCTGAATCTGTAAGTCTGTACAAAGCTTCTACTAACCTACCCAGAATGGTTTTCATCTCCCTCCTATTCACACTCTTCCTGGTTCTTAACCTAATCCCAGTCTCCCCCTCTACACCTATTTCCACTTCGCGTGCCCCTTCCTTTCAGATACCTCCTTCATTCTGTCAGTCACCCCTACAGCCCCCCTTGTAAGCAGACCCCATTTTCCCTACTTCCCTCCAGCATCTCTGTTTTTCCCTTCCTAGTTACTTTGCCTTTCTTCATTTCTTTATCTCCTTCTCTCCACCCCTCCCTCACGTATTTTCTGCTCCATTTACAAAAGTCCTAAACTTCACTATTTCATCCTTGCCCTCTCCTTCTTTCATCAGGGAGCATCCACCCCAACCCTTGCCCTAGTTCTTCTCCTACCCAGGCTCCTTACCCAAATAACGTGTCTCCAAACCCCACTCCCACTACAACCCTCCCTAACGGGTTGAAGCTCCTCCACCTGAACATCTGCAGCCTGCTACCTAAAATCGACCTCCTACAAACTCTTTATGATTTCACACACCCCTGATATCCTAATTATCACCGAGACCTGGCTCAGAAAAAGCACCCCTGACACTGCTATTGCTATCCCTGGGTATTCCATCTCCAGACAAAATCGATCAGGTCATGCATGGAGGGGGAGTGGCTATGTACATCCTGTCATCTCTGCAGTTTACTGCCACCCTATCTACATCCATCCCAGCTACTTATGAATCTCTTGTCACCTGCATTACCCTTCCTTTCTCAATTCCAATCTTTGTGACTGGCATCTATTGCTGCCCAAGCATTCAAACCTTGGTCACGACTGAACTCTTTGCCAATATCACCTCCCTCTCGCAATCTGGTGAACTTTTCATAATGGGTGACGTGAATCTAAATTGGTTGTCTCCCAAGTTAAACAAGCTACGCAATGATGTTGCTGCTGTAAACCTCACTCAACTTATACTTTAGCCCACACGCCCTAATCCCAAAACACAAAACCACACCCTGCTTGACTGGGCACTCGCAACCCACCCACACCGCATAATTAAATCTAGTCTCCTCCCCGATGCCCTTAGTGACCAAAACCCCATTTTCATTGTTCGTAGGGTTCAACGCCCCAAACCTCCCACTAAAATCATACAGCTCTGGTCCTTTAAATCCTTAGACCTTACCCCAATCAGCTCTGCACTCATTTCCACCGACTGGGCCCCCCCCCTTCACTGCCATTTCTGTTAACCAAGCAGCTGACTGTTTTAAGGACAGATTCATTGCCACCTGGAATGCCTTTGTTCCTTTCAGACAGACCAGAGTCCGTGGGCTTCACCTCACCTGGATTACCCCCGAACTCCTGGCCTGCCTCAGGGATCGTGATCGGGCCTGGAGAAAACACATCTACTAAACATCCAAATGACTATGCCAAGTACAGAATGCTACGCAATTCATGTACTAAAGCTACTAGACTGGCTAAGTCTGATTATTTCAACTCCTCATTCAAACACCATGAAGTCTTGCTATATTATGACAATTAGCAGTTAGCCACAGCACTTGAACTGCCCCGGAGAGGAAGGAGTTAACTCCAGGCTGACTGGAGTTCCAAGCATGAGCGCTTTGCTGAAAGCTCTATCTGGCTAGTTTCAAACTGAAACTGTCAGATTCTTTACTCCGCTTCACTGAACAGTCGCTCCGGAGATCTGCTCCTTCAGCTCGGTTCATTTCTTGGTTCAAACGAGTGTTTTCGGTTCATTTTAACCAGCAATAAGTATTTATTTTACCGCATTTCGGTTCAAAGCTCTATCTGGTAAACCGTAAGTACAGGATTTTAAAGTCTGTGTGGAAATTATCGGTTCGGTTTTGAACCGATCGGTTTGCTAAAAAAAACAATTTTAAATAATAGCTTGGGCTTTTAGAGTGTGGTTCCCGGTTCTTATCGGTTCTAAAAAAACCTATCTCTTAAATTGGGTTTTTTCAAATACCCGTGACACGGTTAGGAACCGATAAGGGTGTCTTGCCTGGCACTGCCATAAAAAGGGCAAGTTTTTGGATAGGCTGGCATTATGTCTGAGAAACCCAAAAGAAAAACTGGGCCCACTGGGTTTCAACACTGTGATGTTTGTGGGGAAGCCTTTGCCGAGGCTGACCCACACACCACATGTGTTTATTGTCTGGGGGCTGACCACCTCCTGTCAGACTGCCAGGTGTATAAGAATTTCCCTGCAGCCACCCTGGAGAAAAGATTGGGCCGGCTCAGGGAACGAGAGGCCAAAAAGTCCGCTGACCCGGATGGCCAGCCCGGTCCAGCACCCACTGGACCAGAGGGAGTGCCCTCTGACCAGGGCGAGACTTCCTCGGGCAAAAGGAAGGCTGGTTCTGAGGAACCAGTCCCAGTAAAAAAATCTAAGAAATCAGCAGGTCTGGAGTGCAAGATTGCCTCTCCAACTGCTGCAGAGATAGCTAAAGCCATACAGATTGTCCAGTCACTGTCTCAGGGACCGGCCAGACCACCAACAGCTGGCAAAGGTTGGTTCGTTCGGTTCCAGTGGTTCAAGTATGATGTTGAGGAATTTTATGAACCACAGGAGGGAGGAAGATTTTGATCATTATGTATGTGGCTGGGAGGGTCTGGGCGTGCCCATTGAACGGACATTTCTCCAGACAGACCATTAGAATCTCCCCCTATGCTGTCTGAGTCCCCTTCTCATTTTATGTTTTACAAAAAGGTTGCAGAAACCCTCCAGCTTCCCTTGGAAGAGGCTGTGGATGAGCAAGAGGAGCCTGATTATGTTGAGATGATGGATATCCCAGAGTCTAGGAGGTTGTCTATTCCTTTGCATAAGTCATTTAGGAAGCAAACAACAAAATTTTAAAAATCCTCATTCTGTCCCTCCTGTAGATAAAAAAATGGACAGAAGGTATACTTTATCAGGCCCTGATACAGACTTCCTCACTGAGCAGTGTAGTCATGTAGGTGTGGTACAAGCTGCAGCCTGTGACAAGGCTAATATCCCCTGGCCTCCATCCTCCTGATAAGGATTCAGGAAGATTGATGCCATGGCGAAAAACAGTATATGGCAGCTTCTTTGGGACTCAGGCAGGCAAATTATATGGCTTATGTGGCTGATATCAGAAATCTAGATGGGATACAGTGTTGCAGTTAGCCAAGCAGGCCCATGGCCAGCTGGCTGAGTAATTGGAACAGGTGGCTGCTGATGGCATTGAAGCCTCTAAAGTTCAATTTCATACTGCTGTGAGCGTTAATGATGTTTCCTCTAGGGTCATGGCCACTTCTGTAGCTTTCCGTAGGTTGGCATGGCTCAGGTGCACTAATCTGTCACAGGATACTCAGTCAAAGGCTATGGATTTTCCTGTAGTGGGAAATTCTCTGTTTGGAGAGCAAGCGGAAAATTATATGAAAAGATGGATGAATACAGAACTACCTACAAAAGTGCCCAGGCCAAGGAGCGGCATGCCACTCCACAGAGGCACACTCCCAGAGGTAGGGGCAGGCCTTTCCACAGGCCTTTTTATCAATCCCAAGCCTCCTCTGCTTTTGCACAGAGGGTTTTTTTCAGAAGCAGAGGTAGACGGGCGCAGGTAAACCGTCCCCACCCTCAGCCTAAGGCTACTGTAAGCAGGCACCCTGATGGGGTGCCAGGCCGGTCTCCTGTACCATTTGGAGGCAGGTTGGCTTATTTCAGCCAGAACTGGGTGTCCTAACCCGGACAAATGGGTTCTGGGTAGTAAGCCTGAGGTCTGGTTCTCAGCTTCAAAAGTTTCCAAAGATGAGAACCAGACATTTTCCACCTGCAAGCCCTTTAGAGGCCCTTGCTTTGGAAGCAGAGGTCTCTTCCTCAAGACTGCAAAGCAGTGGAAGGGTTCCTCCTTGTCACCAGGGCAAGGGCTGTACTCAGATACTTTCTTAAAAGACAGGAGAATGGCGGCCCATTCTAGACTTAAGGTACCTGAACAAGCATCTTTTGAAACCAAAGTTCAAAATGTTAACTCTGGCAATGATTTTGCCCTCCCTCAGGCCAGGGACTGGCTAGCCTCCCTGGACCTCAAGGATGCCTATTTTCATGTCCTGATCAGGCCTTCTCACTGAAAATACCTCAGGTTGAACTGCCCTCAGGTCACTACCAGTTCAGAGCAATGCCCTTGGTCTTACCTCTGCTCAAGGGTATTCACAAAATGTCTAGCTGTGGTAGTGGCTCATTTAAGAAGGCAAGGGGTTGCTGTGTTTCCCTACCTGGACGACTGGCTCATTGTGGTAAGTCCCCAGATCAGGTAAAATCCCACTTGCAAGTCACCCAGCAGCTTCTCACTTCCTGGGATTCCTGCTGAATTTACCAAAGTCGGTTCTAGAACCAGTTCAGGTACTAACTTTCATAGGTCTTGAATTGGACACAAAGTTGGCCAGGGCATTTCTCCCCTCGGAAAGGGTGAGAAGCTGATTGCCCTGGCATCCTCTTTCACCCTCATGGGTCTCTCGACCAACAAGGCACTCTGCAACTTCTAGGGCACATGGCTGCCTCCACAGCTGTAGTGCAAGGAGCAAGATTCCAGATGAGAGACATTCAGTTTCATTTGAGGGCCTATTGGTCCCAAGGGAGGGACCTACCAAATTGGTCCCAGTGACCCCAACTCTGATTCTAGCTCTTCAGTGGTGGCAGGATCAGAGTAATCTAAGACAAGGGGTCCCCTTCATTCCCATTTCTCATTCCCTCACCCTCACCACGGATGCCTCCTTGCTGGGGTGGGGCGCGCGCAGGCAGCCTTTCCACTCAGGGGTGGTCCCCCAGGGAATCTCTGCTCCACATCAACCTATTGGAACTCAGAGCTGTCTTTTTAGCTCTTCAGGTTTTCTCAGCATCTGTCCAGAACAAAGTAGTTCAGGTCAAGACAGACAATACCACAACAGTGTGGTACATCAGCAAGCAGGGGGGCACTCGGTCATCAGCCTTGTGCACCGAAGCAATGAAGTTGTGGTCTCTGGCATACTCCCTGAACACCTCCCTAGTAGCAGTTCACCTTCCAGGGAAGGACAATGTCCTAGCGGATGCCCTCAGCAGGATTTCTCAGGGTCATCACGAATGGTCTTTGAATCCCCTAGTGCTCGGGTCAGTCTTTGCCAGATGGGGCACTCCTCAGATAGATCTTTTCGCAGCCCCAGACAACCACCAACTTCCTCTGTTCTGTTGCAGGCCTCCAGTAATGGGCTCAGTCCCCCTGGATGCCTTTCTGTTGGATTGGGAAGGGAAGTTCCTGTATGCCTTTCCCCCTTCCCCCTTCTCTTCAGGGTGTTAGTAAAAATCAGATCCCAGCCCTGCAAAGTGATTCTGATTGCACCAGACTGGGCCAACCCTGGTACCCACTGCTTCTGTCCCTGACAGTCCACCCTCCCCTGGACCTTCCCAGGGTCCACAACCTGCTGACTTGTGCCCAGGGGAGAGTTTGGTATCCGGACCTCAAATCCCTCCACCTCAAGGCTTGGCTCTTGAGGAGTTAGAATTTGCTGATTTACACCTTTCTCAAGGTGTCCTTGATATTTTAAAGGCCTCTGGAAGCCTTCCACTAGGGCCACTTATAATTCCAAATGGAAGAGGTTCTCCATCTGGTGTTCTGGGAAGCAAATTGTCCCAGAATCTGTTGATTCCCATTTGCTGGACTACTTGGTCCATCTTAATTCCTTAGGCCTCAGGCCAGCTACCTTAAAGGTTCATCTGGCAGCTGTCTCTGCTTTTATATCAGCAGAAGCCTGCCTCCCTTTCTTCTCACCCTGTGTTTTCCAAGTTTTTAAGGGTTGCCTCACTAACCCTCCTTTTGGGACCCAGCCCTGCCTGGGACCTTAATGTTGCATTGCTCAGTTAATCAACCCCCTTTGAACCTCTGTCTTCAGCAGACCGTAAGTTCCTAACTTGGAAAACTGTTTTCCTAGTGGCCATCACTTCTGCCAGACGCATAAGTGAGTTACAAGCCGTGTCCGTGGAAAAGGATTTTATTTCTTTTCACAGAGATAAGGTAGTCCTCAGGACTAACAGAAAGTTTTTACCTACAGTAGTTTCAGATTTCCATCTTAACCAATCCATCTCCCTTCCAGTATTTTTCACTGAGCATTCTTCCTCGGGTGAGAGGAGATTGCACAGTTTGGACGTCAAAAGAGCTTTAAGCTACTATTTGGAACGCACCAAGGGTCACAGGTTCGAATCCCTCCAACTCTTCCTTACCTATGGCGAGGTTGGCAAAGGGAAACCTGCCACTAAGAGGACAATTGCCAGGTGGATTGTCTCTTGTATCCAATTTTGCTACCAAAAACTAGGTAGAGAACCCCCCTCAGGACTGAGGGCCCATTCCACCAGGGGTACAGCTGCATCTCTAGCGGCTGCTGGAGATATTCCATTCTGGAAATCTGTCAAGCTGCTCTGGAAAACAGTTCACCTTTACCAAGCATTACTCCCTGGATGTCAGTCCAGAGAGATGCTCAGTTTAACACAACCGTGCTTCAAACCTATTTCCTAAGTAGGTTCTGGCCCTCCTCCATGGAGGTACTGCTGTGTAATCTGCTAATTGTCATAATATAGCAAGACTTCATGGTGTTTGAAGAAAGAATTACTCACCTTAGTAATTGCTTTTCTTCTCATGGAGTCTTGCTATATTATGACCACCCCCAACCTGCCCCTCTCAGAACTTCAACTTGGGTAATGGGTTGGCAAATTAGTGCAAGCACTGTGTCATGCCGTTATAGCTCTTTTTCCCTTTTCCCCTTTTCTTTAGGATTAGGAAAACTAGGTATTTCTGTTTTTGGTTGTATGTTTGGCCCCCCTCCTGGACTTCTGTCTTTTGGGGAGGGGCCTAATAGTGCTTGTTAGGGAGTGATATTGTTGTTGTTTCTGTTATTGTTATTCTACTAGTAGGTAGCCATTTGGCTAGTGTAGGGTTTTTTCCACACAGACTTTTGCTTAGTGTTGGCTCCGTAAAGATCTGACAGTTTCAGTTTGAAACTAGCCAGATAGAGCTTTCAGCAAAGCGCTCGCGCTTGGAACTCCAGTCAGCCTGGAGTTAACTCCTTCCTCTCCGGGGCAGTTCAAGTGCTGTGGCTAACTGCTAATTGTCATAATATAGCAAAACTCCATGAGAAGAAAAGCAATTACTAAGGTGAGTAATATTTTCTTCTTGACTAACACCAACTCTCCATCTAAATTCTGGAGGGTAGTTCATGCCCTATCTCTCCCCCTTCCCCTCCAGTTCTCAAAATAAATGTACAATGCACAATGCAATACAAGGCACAATGTAGGAAGGCAGCTGCAAAGGCCAACAAAATGCTAGGTTGTATTGCAAGGGGTATATCCTCGAGGAGGGAGGAGGAGGTGATTCTGCCACTGTATAGGTCATTAGTTAGACCACACCTGGAGTACTGCATGCAGTACTGGCGTCTGTATCTGAAGAGGGACATTAAGTTACTGGAGGGGGTGCAGCGCAGAGCGACAAAGATGATCAAGGGGCTGGGGGACTTACCATACGAGAGGAGGTTGAAGGAGTTGAACATGTACTCACTGGAGGAGAGACAGGGGTGACATGATTGAAACCTTTAAATACATGAAAGGAATAAACAAAGGCGGGTACAGAGGGCTGTTCAAAGTAAGGGAGGGAGGGCCACCAGGGGCCATGATATGAGACTGGAGCGAGGAAGGTTCAGGAGGGAGATGAGGAGACTTTTTTTACAGAGAGGGTGGTGGCTGGGTGGAATGCGTTACCTGCTGAAGTGGTATGCAGTAGAACAGTGGACTGCTTCAAACGAGGATGGGACAGGACAAGGGGGAGGGTTAATGAAGGGTTAGGGTGGAAGGGAGGGGCAGCTGCAGAATAAGGGGTGCTAGCTGCACATTCGAGCAGACTTGATAGACCTCTAGGCCTTTATCTGCTGGCAAATTTTGTATGTTCGTATAAATAACTCCCTAGTTTCCGACCCTGGCTCCGTGGCAAATGAATGTAATGCTTACTATACCTTGTATGCCACATCTCTTCTAAATTCCCTCTCCCCACTGTCACCTACTAACTGCAGCCCTTCGCCTAAGCCAGTGCCTACCCAACCCCCATTTTCCTTTTCTACTATCTCCCCTGACAAAGCTCTTAATGCTCTCCTATCCCTCGACCCCTCTAAAGGCTCCTCACCAGATGAACTTGATCCTAAACTTCTCTACCTTTCTGCTCCTGCAATTGCTTAGCCTATCTCCCTAATCCTTAACCTATCCTTTATTTCTGCCCAAATACCCTCATCCTGGAAACACGCTGTAGTCCTTTCTCTCCCCAAGGGTGTTGACACATCCACTCCTGGCAACTATTGCCCCATTTCCCTTCTTCCTACCCTTGCCAAACTTCAAGAACATTAAGTTCTCTCTCAACTATCACCTGTCCTTTCTGATTCCTCCTTCTTCACTCCCTTCCAATCTGGTTTTCGGAAGAACTACTCAACAACCACCTCCCTCCTCAGGCTTACTGCCTCCATCCTTTCAGGGATGGATGACTTACTGATCACCTCGGCCATCTTTGTCGACCTAGCCAAACCTTTTGACACTGTTTCACATTCCCGGCTTTTTGATTCACTCTTCTTAGCTGGCCTTGCTCCGTCAGCCACCAACTGGTTTAAATCCTACCTCATTGGCAGGACCCAGTCGGTGAGAATCCTTGATTCCATCTCCCCTCCACTCCCCATCAACACTGGTGTCCCTCAGGGCTCATTGCTTGGTCTCCTACTCTTAATTTTCCTTAATGATCTTCCCACTGCCTGCTCATCCTCTTCTATCCACATGTACGCTGACAATACTGTTTTGTACAGTTCCGGCAAAAACCCTGCTGCTGTGCAAACCAGCTTACAGCATGACTTCAACCAAGTTCAGCTCTGCTTTACTTCTCACCAGCTTTTTCTAAACACCAAGAAGACAGTCTCAATGACCTTTGGCACCATGCAGAGAATCTCTAGGCTCCCAGCCCTACTTACCTTCCACACCCTTGATGGGACCATCTTGGAGGACACCTCCTCATTTTGATATCTGGGAGTTTGTCTGGACCGGCACCTCAACTTCTCTGTGCATATTGATGCTATCCTGAAGAAACTGCGCCCCAAGCTTGGTGCTCTGTACAGGAATTGTAGTTGTATCCCACTGACTGCGAGGCGTGAAATTGTCCAGAAGATGATACTCCCCATCTCTGACTACTGCGACGTAATCTATATGTGTTGCTCCCAAATCTTCCCTGACCAAGTTGGACACTCTCTTTAACTTCTTCTGCCGCTTTGCTTTCGACTCCCCTTCCCGCTCCCACCACTGTGAACTCTATTGCTCTCTAACCTTCCTTCCACTGTCTCTCAGACACATCTCTCACTATGCCAAACTAACCTCCAAATTCTGGTTGGGGGGGCTCCCCTCCTATCTCTTATCCTCTCTCTATACTCCATCTCCCCTCACCCACTCTCTCAGATCAAATGACACCCACACCTTGACGGTCCCTCACCGCACCACCCTCATCGGTCAGGCTGGTTTTGCCAGTCGTTTCCCTAAAATCTGGAATTCCCTCCCCCCTGAAATCTGTCACGCCTCCTCCAACTACTCCCTTACCTCTTCCGTATACAATTTCCTTTCCCTCAGCTGTTCCTGCTTTAACCCACCTTAATACATATCCTCAGTTTCTGCCTTCCTACCATGACCCCCCACCAAAGCAGGGTTCTCAACATCCTGAAGGGAAATCAGAAATGCTACCCCTTCTCCTCATATTCAGTTCTTGCCCCCATTCTCCTCCTGCCCTTCTGGGTCACCAGTGTGGGCAGCCTAACCCCATCCTTTTTACTCCAACAGCACTTGCATACTACCTTGAGCCTGCTCCTGGTACACTCATGCACTATAAATGGTTCTATTGCATTATTACTGTTTTGTACATTTATGTTATTTTGTATGATTTGGGACAAGTATTGTAATTTACCCAATGTTCCACTACTGTTTATTGTACAATACTTTGTGTTCCAACTGTTGCACAATCTGACAATGTTGTATTGTTTGTACTGCACACATACTGTTGTAACTGATCATCCTTCACAACCCTATGTAACCCCTCCCCCAGGTCGCACCGTGAGACGAGCAACTTGTTGTACAATGTGCCCCCCTGGTGAAACATTTCAATAAATAAGTAAATAAAAAATTAGTATATATTTTTTCTGTATTTAACATTTTCCTCTGGTTCCTCAGGGTTTAGCAGGAACTGGAGACCCTCCTTGTTTTGGCGGTCCTTTTAACAACCACACACTCGTCTGTTAAATCCTCACTCCCGGTTTTTGTTTTTGACTACCATTTTATTATATTTGTAGTTTGAATTGAGCTTATTTCCTTTCAGTTCCACTGTCTGACAGCACCGAGGTAGTTTGGGGATTTTTAACTCCTTCAAAAGGGGAATGTTTTCATTAATGGTCCCTTTAAATTGCAAACCAGACCACATTTTTCTCCCCCCTCCAGTTGGGGACAATGTTTTTGGTCTTCTAACTGTTGTCATGTCAGACCTAAGAAGCAGACAGGACCTACAGGTCTTAAGAATTGCACAAAGTGTTTTCATTTACTGGCCAAGACAGGCCTCTACAATTTGTGTTTAAAGTGCCTAGGGGACTTAGGGTGACGTCACTGGGTGAATGGGAGCTTAAAGTAAGAACTCTAAGACCCGCCTAACAAATCAAGCAAAATCCATTCCCCAAAGGGAACCTACGAACTGATCGGGCACAGCTATAAGTCAGAGAGATGTCCATTAAAGGTAACAAACCAAAAGGCCAAAGAAATAACCCCTCGCAGGCAAAGCTAAAGCAGTTAACTTTAGATGAGGAGACGGGGATTTTTGGCCCAGCCCTGTCGTGATCGTGCAGCTTCAGAGTCGTCAGTCGATCTGGAAGATGAAGAACCTATAGTACCCAGAAAAACAGAGAACACTACATAAGATCCCATCTACAGTTCAAAATATTGAGTCTAATATTGCTGACCTACGGCAAGATGTCAGAAATATGGAAGCTCGGATGATTGAAAATTCAACTAAGATTGCCGAACTAACAGACTCCCAAGATACCAACAAAGAGTGCTCCTGTTTTTGGTTCATAGAGAAAGAGAAACACATACCAGATTGGAAGACATGGAGAACCGCTCAAGAAGGAATAACTTCTGAATCCACGGAATCCCGGAGGGTGCGGAGGAAGGATATGCGACCCCCCATAGATTTCGTGCAACAAGTCTTTCGCTCAACACTGGAAATTCTCTCCGATCTGGACCGAGCGATGGATAGAGCTCACTGTTCATTAGTACCAAGACCCACAAATCCTGCGGCGAGACCTCGCTCCTGGGTGGTGAGAATGGCTCTTTATCAGAGCAAAGAATGGGTGTTGAGGGAAGCCTGGAGAATAAAAGACTTAAAGTTCCAAAATAACAGCATCTTCTTCGAGCAGGATTTTTCTCCTGCTCTCCAAAATGAAAGGCTGAAAGTCCATGTGGTGATGTAGGAGATCAAGGAGAAGAAACTAAATTTGAAAGCACAGCTACCGTTCCCGGCTAAGCTGAGGTTACATCTGGACTCAGGCCCAAAAACAGTTAATTTATTGGAGGCTAAGCAATTACTTCAAGAATGGAGAGTGTCCCTTCCAGACTGAGCTATACGGCAAAAATATCTGGCAAGTTATGGGTAAAACACAGAAAAGACTATTTCTGGGAACACTACCAAAGCAACTGATGAGAGACGCCACTAAAATCCTACAATGTTCGGAGAGCTCCACAAGTCAAGCCAGCAAGCAGCCAGGGGATGGGACCTCGCCATACCACTAACACAATCCCCACGGAAGAGGACGACTAAATATGCAACGGGGTAACTCACTTCATCTGAAGACCTTGGTCCTCCCTTCAGCCAGGTAAGTTGAACTCTGTTTGCAGCTGTATATTAGGCAACAGAAAGACTGCGTCTCCCCCTCACTTGTGTGGTAACTTTTGTGACTGTTATGGGGACGATCGCAATTGCAGAACACGCGCGGTTTTGCTTGCTTCCCTAACTCTTTCTTTTATATAGGTTGAAAGCCCATGGCCCTTGGTTGGGCACTCGAATAAAATTAGGTTTGGAACCTGCCGTTTATCTGAGTGTGGGGGATGGAGAGACAAAAAAAACGTGTGCGGTTTCCAGTAACGGACAAAACCCTCGCATATTGCCTTGATTACAGTGCCACCGCAAGGTTACTAGAAAGGCTGACATAATGGAGGATGAAGGGAGAGGAGGGCAAGACTGGAGGGGTGCAGTGTATACTCGCTATTTTGACAATCGCAATTTTTTTTCCACTATTTTCACATAGACCCTAGTTTGCCTCATATAGTTAGTGATAAAGTATGCCTCTATCAGCTTAGCTTAATGATTTAAGTTTTGTGTGTCCAGAACTAGCTCTAACATTATGAGGAACGTCAGTAAACCTGTGCAGAACAAGGGTAAATTTGAGCGTGAAAATCATAGCGCTATGCAAAATTCCTAGCAGTTGAGACATATGGGCTGAATAGGGAGAGTAGCAGAATGGGGGAAGAGCAACCTATTCGAGATGATTATAATAATATCTGGGAAACGGAGGGCATGCATCTCCAGGGCTGCTGCCCTGATACTGTTGTAAGCAGAGCACAACTCAGACTTTTTTGTATTCATGTAAATTATCCCTGATTTATTTTAGCATGTGGTTATCGCCATCAGAACTGTTGCCTTTTTGGTTTGAGTGGCTAATTCTAAGCCTTCCTAAACTGAAGTACGACGTGAGCGGGGAGTTCCCGCACCCTGGATGATCATCAGGTTAATTAAAGGGAGGTTGGGAGCGGAGGGAGGAAGAAGGGGAAGGTGAAAGGGGGAATGCAAATATGAAAGCATAATGAGTAAGTTGGATGGTTTTTGGGGAGGGGGGTAAGTGGAATCCCATCCACCGAGGACGTTAATAATTTGAAGGAGCAGAAACAACAGTGCTCCTAGTCTCAAGGTTAGAGCCGAGTAGTGTTTAACACACTACTAACCACTTGTGGACCAGGGCTCCCCCCACTCACAGGGTTAGGGGATCCCTGGGAGTACACCTAGAAAGTACAAGACTCGAGTCATTGAGGAAAGGGAGGACATCTCACTCTCTATCAGTGCTTGAGCAACGGAAAGATTGTATTTTAAATACGGACAGTATTGTTGTCTATTACTGGTTAATGTCTGTTAAGACAAAAGTTAATGTAATGGTAGCCTCCAGTTTAGGGGGGTTCTTTCAGCTGTTTCTGTTTTTCATTTTACTTGTTGCTTGTTCCTCTTTCCCTCTCTTTGAAAGGGGTGGGTGAAAGGTGGAAGTTATGTTTACTCTGTTAGCCTCTAAAGACAGCCATAAAGGGGTAAGTCCATTGCAGAAGGAGGTGTATGCACCTCAGAAGAAGATATGTTATCAAAATATTATTACAGATGTGTCACAATGGTTAGGCAGGCCAGATAGTTATAAACCCTTAGACTTCGGTTATAATAATGGTGTCCCTAAAAATTTGTACTTATAATGTTAAAGGGATTAATTCCCCGATCAAAAGAACGAGGTTACTACATGAACTCCGGAGACTCGGAGAGGACGTGGTGTTTCTTCAGGACACACATTTATCCATGTCTGAACACCTAAAATTAAGAAGTGCTGGGTGGAACAGGTGGTAGCTGCATCCCATCCTAAATCCAAAAAAGCAGGGGTAGCCATATTAATTCGCAGAGGCCTGAACTTGATGGTAGAATCCACAGAGGGAGCCCCACAGGGCAGATATGTGAGAGCCTCAGTTCAAGTCCAGGGAAAAGTAATACATTTTGCTAATATTTATGCTCGAAATACACAACAGAGGGATTTCTTCGGAAAGATCTTTCAAAAAATCGTCCTTCTCCCTCAGGGCCAACTAATACTAGGAGGAGATTTTAATGTTGCCCCCCTCATCTCCAGAGAGACAGATCCTCCAAAAAGACAGTGACAAACCTAGCTGCTTCCAAATCCTTGAACTCCATAATGGGGGAGATGGGTCAGACGGATGTCTGGAGGGCCCAACACCCTTGAGAGAGAAGGACTACATGTTTTACTCAAATGCACAAAGGTGTCATACTCTCGTATAGATCTCTTTTGTACTTGTACAACTGATATACTTGGGGTGCTGGAATCCCAGATACATGCAATGACCCTATCGGACCACTCCCTGATCTCAATATGCCTGTCTCTTCCCCCTCAAGATAAGCAAACATTGTGGAGGTTAAATGTTTCATTATTAAATAACAAACCATTTTTAAACCAGTTAATACAAAAGGTGAAGGACTTTATGGAGATCCATCGGTCACCAGCTACAGCAACATCTTTAAAGTGGGACACACTTAAGGCGATCACCAGAGGGGAAATAATATTCGTTGCCTCTGCCCACAAGAAGCTTGCATCCCTAACCCAAAATAAACTATTATTGGAAATAAACTCCCTAGAACGCAGGCATAAAGTCAGTTCCACGGACCAGAGAACTCTAAACGAATTAGAAAAGGCTAAAGAGAATCTACAAAAGCTTGAAAATAAAAAGGTAGAGGGATACCTGTGTTTTATGAACCAGTAATACAATGAGGTGGGGGGCAAAGCCTCAAAGTTACTAGCATTTCGACTCCATAAAGCCCAGGCAGAAAGATATGTTCCTTTCATTGTAGATAAGGAAGACTCAAATAAAAGATGGGAATCCCCTAAAGAAATAGCTTGGCAATTCCAAAAATATTACCAAACCTTATATTCAGAAAATCAAGAAACAAAATATACCCTGGAAATGACCCAAGATTTTTTGGAGACTATTAACTTGTCCACACTTCCTGGAACTAAACAGAGACTTAAATCGCCCCATATCGGTGGAAGAAGTAAAATCAGGTATTAAGAACTTGCCCTTGGGGAAGACCCCAGGCCCAGATGGGCTTAGTGGAGAATTTTATAAAACTCTTGACCCAGTACTAGCACCCATTTTGGCAGAAGTTTTCAACGGGGCTCTGGAGGAGGGTAGATTCCCAGAAAGTTGGTCTCAATCCCTAATAACGGTAATACCTATACCAGGAAAGAAGACAAAAACTGAATCATACAAGCCTATTGCACTGTTGAACCAAGACCAAAACATATTTACTAAAATACTTTCGATTCGGCTCCAGAAATGTATAGAATTAATAATTCACCCCGACCAAACAGGATTTCTAGGGACATGGATATGTCGTTCGTCCACACTGTCTGGCAGGTTCCTTGCCTCTTTAAATCTTGCCAGAAGGTCTTCAAGCTTGCTCCTCCCACCCTCCCGGGTGGTAGAACTCTCAGCTCTGCCCCATGACACCAGATTTTCCTTACCACTTGGAAGCTCAGTTTCCCTCCTTAGCGCTGTGCGTTTAGACTGGATCCTAACTCTTTGGTTCACTCGAAAATAATTTTAAAGTTTTCTAGACTTCAGTCTACTTCTTCCTTCGTGGCTGCAATGGACAAACCGACTCCTGGTTTTCGGCGATGCCCATGCAGGCAGAAGATGTCCAGGACCGATCCGCACTCCTTGTGCGTCTACTGCCTCGGGCTTGACCACAACCCGCAGGCCTGCGAGTTGTGCAGGTCTCTTTCAGCTAACGTCCTCGAAGACTGTGCTGCCCAGCCCCAACTTGGGCGCCCTGAGAAACGTTATCCGCCGGTGAAGTCCAAGGAGGCCCATTGGGTGGTTTCAGCGGCGGCTGGCTTGGCTGAACAACTCTAGCAGATGATCGCCCTCGAGGAGGAGGTGGCCCAGGCCGCATCTTTATCTTACTCGGTCGTGGCATTTATCCTGCTCTATTTGGGATCCTCCTACACAGCTTCTTTTAAGGAGCTTTGCCAGTCCCTCTCCACGAAGGGTGAAGGGCCATCGGGACACTCTTCTCGGTCAAAAAAGAGGGACTTGAAGGGTAAGTCCCACCGTAGACGTTCGTGGGAGCGGGAGAGGTCCCTTTCCCTGGACAGTTGACACTTTACTTCGTTCGAGGTTGCAGCTAAGGCCACTAGCTTCACGGTGTCCCCATAAGGTCAGCCAGCCGGGACACCCATTGACGCGGTCAAGATTTTTCTCGACCCGTCGGATGGGCTGTCGACTGGTGAAGCCGAAAACCCTTCATCACCAGTTCTCCCAGTGGAAACAGAGGACTTGCCTGCACCTCCTGTGCCGGAGTCCCCGGTCAAGGCTCCCGAGCCGAGGGAGGAGCGGGTTTCCCCCGTTCCCTCCCAGACCCACCCTCGGAAACACCGGCGGATGGGTCTCCTGACTCGTCACCGGTCCAGCCGATCCCACTGACACCGGCGGTCTCGGCACCGAGGAAGCTCGCGCCTTCGTCTCGTCTTCCTCCTCGGAAGAGGAAGCTTTAGCACAAGTGCGTTGATGCTTTCTGAGGACTGCCTTCCCGGCCATTAAGTGGCTGTCACCCGAAGCGTAAACAACCCGCTGTGGTCGAGGTGCCCAAGCCTGGGCCGGCAAGTATCGGCCGAAACCAGCTGCCCCACCAATTGTGGTAGAACCTCCGCCTCCACAACCGAAATCGGGGGCTCCAACCAAGGATTCTCGGTCAGGTCAGGGACTGCCCAACCGGTTGTCGGTCACCCCTACTCCCGACCGTCCTCGGCAGGTGGAGGGTGGCTCGGGCCCTAGGCAGCTGTTCGCAGACTCCTCAGAGTCTGACGATGACTCCTCCCTGTTTTCCAGGCCCCTTCACCTGGAGTCCTCCAGGGGCAGTCGATGGACGAGGGCCCATCATCGTTCATGGGTCTGCTTCGGCTCATCTCGGAGTCCACCAGGATGCAGCTCGAGCCTGTATCCAAGCGGGCCAAGTATCCCCTCACAGAGATACTGGATCAAGGACCTTTCTGGTGGCTGAAGCCATTGTTGGCCCAGCCTTGGAGCTATGGCATCGGCCGGCTTCCTGTCCTGCACCTTCGGCCAGGAAGTATACAGTCCCGGCTCTTTGTCCGGTTCGGAACACCCTCTGTGGAGGGGTTGGTCCCGAAGTGTTTTCCGGTGTTCCGGGAATGCTAGGGATGTGGACAAGCCCCCCGACAAAGAGTCCAAAAAGCTGGACTATGCTGGGCGCAAAGTATACGCTGCGTCCTCCCTCTGCCAGGCCTCTTCGGCCATACAGATGGCGCACTTCTCCCACACCCTCATAGGCTCCCTGAATGAGGTGATCCCTCATCTCCCAGCTGATCTGCAGACTACGGTCAAGCAGGTGCGGGATCAGGGAAGGACAGTGGCGAAACAGCAGCTGCAAACGGCTCTTGATATCGGAGACTCCTGTGCCTGGTCAGTAGCGGCCGCAGTGGCCATGCGCCGCAGAGCCTGGCTGAGGATATCCACCTTTACGACGGATACCCAGCACAAGTTGGCAGATGTCCCCTTCCTGGGGACCGACCTGTTCAGCCCTGGAGTGGAAGGCCACCTCCAGAGAATCGAAAAGTCCAGTGCCACCTTGGACTCAGTCAGGTCTGCTCAGAAGGACAAAGGCCATCGACAGCAACTTAAGTTCTTTCGCCCTTCAGCCCCTGCGGCACATCTGGCCCAGCAACACCAGCATCAGGGCCAGCCGGCTCACCCTTGGCACCCCAAAGCCAAGCCTGCAGCTTCCTCTAACAGGAAGCCGTGAGGAAAAGGCCCAGGATGTCCCTCGGCTGGTCCTTCCTCCAAGCCTGCCCAGTGACGGATTGAGGGGTGTCGCCCCCAACCTCATCGCTTCCCCCTGGGTTCCCCCCATGGGGGGACAGCTCCACCATTTTCTTTCCGCTGGTCCGCTATCACCACGGACCATTGAGTGTTGGAGGTGATAGGAAAGGGTCTGCCTCTGGAGTTCGAGCAGGGCCCGGCCCTTCCCAGCCATCGCCCCACGGGGGCCTACGGGGTCCACAGCCTCTCTGTCGGCCGATCGAGCCGACATTGCCCTGCTCCTCGAAAAGGAGGTGAGCAGGAAGGTGGTGGATCCTCCACCAGACCCAGGGTTTGTGTCCAGGTACTTCCTGGTCCCGAAAAGGGATGGGGGCTGGCGCCCTATTCTAGACCTGCACAACCTGAAAGATATTCCTACGGTCTCAAACCTTCAGGATGGTCACTATGGCTCAGATCATACCATCCTTGGAATGAGGCATGTGTTTCTATTCTCTGGACCTCCAGGATGCGTTCTTTCATGTCCCAATCCGTCCCCACCAGCGATTCCTCCGCTTCAGAGCAGAGGGGTCCCTCTACGAGTTCCAGGCCATGCCCTTCGGCCTTTTCTAGCTCCCAGGATCTTCACCAAATGCATGGCAGTGGTGGCAGCATTCCTGCGGTGCCGAAGGGTCCGGGTGTACTCCTACCTGGACGACTGGCTGATTGCAGCCTCCTTCAGAATGGAAGTGGAGCGGTCCAGGGATCTGGCCCTCCAGGTTTGCTCTCAAATTGGCCTCCTTATCAAAGAGGCCAAGTGGGAACTCGTGCCAAAGCAGGTGGTCCATTTCATCGGGGCAGAGCTCGACTCTCAGAGCCAGAGCACGGCTCTCAGGGACAGGCTGAGGTTCTTTCCTCCTTTGCCCAATCATTTCAGGTTGGGCAATTGCACCCTGCCCGGGACTTCCTGCGCCTCCTGGGCCTCATGGCGGCCTGCACCAGTGTGGTCCATTGGGCCCGTTGGCACATGCGTCCCCTACAATGGGGACTGGCCAGCCAGTGGTCAGAGCGCTCCGGTCCTTTGGATCAGCCAGTGACCCAGAAGATGTGGAAGGCTCTCCAGTGGTGGATTATTCCAGCTGATCTGCAGGAGGGCATCCCGTTTGTCCACCCGAGCCGACGGTCTCTCTATGAACCGATGCCTCTCTGATGGGTTGGGGTGCCCATCTGGGGGAGCACAGAGTGCACGGCCTCTGGTCCCCTCGGGAGTCCTGATGCCACATCAACCTGCTGGAGCTTCGAGCGATTCATCTAGCCCTCACAGCCTTCGCTTCGTTTGTACGGGGTCATATGGTCCAGGTCCAGACGGACAATATCACCATGACCATGTACTACCTAAACCGCCAGGGCGGGACGCGCTCCATGCCCCTGTGCAGGGAAGCTCTCCGCATTTGGTCCCTCGTGCACAGCCTGGAGGCGGATCTCCTTGCCATCCATGTGGCAGGAGTCTCCACCATTCTGGCCGATGCCCAAAGCTGGATAGGAGCTGTGTCCCATGAGTGGTCTCTCCTGCCAGAGGTAGTACAAGATCTGTTCTCCCACTGGGGCATGCCTCAGGTGCACCTGTTTGCCTCCAGGGAGAATGCGAAGCTGAGGCTGTTTCATGCCCGCCCCCTCAGCAGGGCTCGCTGCAGGGTGATGCCTTCTTGAGGCTGTGGACCCCGGGCATCTTCTACACCTTCCCCCATTTCCCTTGATCCACAAGGTGCTTCTCAAGTCGAGGAGGGACAAGGCACAGGTGATTCTGGTAGTCCCAGACTGGCCCCACCAGTTCTGGTATCCAGATCTCCTCAGTCTCAGCTCCAGGCTCCTAAGGCGGCTTCCATCCCACCCGGACCTGATTTCGGTCAATCAGGGGAAGGTTTTCCATCCGGACGTTCAATCCCTGCACCTGACAGCCTGGTTCCTGAGTGGCTAGAGTTCCAGGCATTGGGTCTTTCCGACGAGGTCCTCAACGTTGTTGAGGCTTCCCATAAGGAGTTGACCAGAAAATGCTACACCTTTAAATGAAAGATTCTCCATTTGGTGTCAGGGCAAGGGCCTGGATCCTTCCTCCTGCTCCTTGGCAAGCATTCTGGACTACCTTTGGTCCCTTTCTCAGCTTGGGCTTCGGTCGTCGACCCTTAAGGTGCACCTGGCAGCCATCTCTGCTTACCGGGCATGGGCCGGGAAGCAGTCGGTGGCACAGGAGAAAGTGGTCAGGCGCTTTTTCAAAGGCCTTGATCACATATCCCCTCCGGTGCGAGAACCTCCACCTCCGTGGGATCTACTGCTGGTATCGGCTAAGCTCATGGGCAAGCCATTCGAACCGATGCACAGGTGTGACATCTCTCACCTGTTGTGAAAGACCGCCTTCTTGGTGGCTATTTTGTCAGCCAGAAGGATGGGAGAGCTCCAGGCGCTTTCCATCGAGTCTCCTTATCCGTTCTTCCACAGGCACAAGGTTGTCCTGCGCCCCCACCCGAAATTCCTTCCGAAGGTGGTGTCAGAGTTTCACTTTAATCAGGTGTTGACTCTGCTGGTGTTTTACCCCAATCACACCTCGGAGGCTGAATATAGGCTCCATACTTTGGACCCTAGAAGAGCACTCGCTTATTATAAGGAGCGGACGGCTGAAGTTTGGGGAGAGGTTCACCAGCTGTTTGTCACCTACGCTGAAGCCGCACCTGGCAGACGTGCAGCCAAGTGGACGATAGGCAGGTAGGTCACCTCCTGCATAGATCCCTGCTATAGGTTGGTGGGCCTGGAGCCTCCCAGAGGGATAAGAGCTCATTCTACCCGCCATACCGCTGCATCGGTGGCTGCTTCCAGGGACGTCCCTATCCAGGAAATCTGCAGGGCTGCTACCTGGAAGTCAGCACACACCTTCATTACCCATTACCACATCGACCTTGAGTCACGCCGGGTTGCTGGTTTTGGGGCCTCGGTTCTCCAGTCATTATTCCATAAGTAGGGGGTGTGCACCTTGCCTCCCTCCTCCCGGAGAACTGCTAGGAGTCTGCTAGACAATGTGGATGAACAACATATCCATTTCCCTAGAAATGCAGGTTACTCACCTGTAACAGGAGTTCTAGGAATGGTATATGTTGTTCATCCACATGACCCACCCGACCTCCCTGGCTTCGACGCATAACCTGGCTTCCAGCGGGCTAGATCTGGCGTCATGGGGCGGAGCTGAGAGTTTTACCACCTGGATGGGTAGGAGGAGCCAGCTTGAAGACCTTCCGGCAAGATTTAAAGCGCCAAGGAACCTGCCAGACCGTGTGGATGAACAACAGATACCATTCCTAGAACTCCTGTTAGAGGTGAGTAACCTGTATATATTCCCTATCGTCATCTAGCTGATAATATCGGAAGGCTACTGAATATTATACAAGGAAAGCATACTACTTAACACCCTGCAATTGCAGTTTTTTTAGATGCAGAGAAAGCTTTTGATAGGTTGAATTGGGAGTACCTCTTCCAGGTCCTGGAGAAAACAGAGGCAGCTTCTTAAGTTGGATAAAACTTGGATACCAACAACCGCGGGCCAGAGTTAGAGTTAATGGTACACTGTCCCAGCAACTTAAAATATTTAGAGTTGCATGGCAAGGATGCCCACTATCCCCCCTGCTTTTTGCAATTAGTATGGAGCCACTAGCCCAGGATATTAGGCAGAGAGAGAACACTGAAGGTATAACTATTCAACAAACTACCCATAAAATATCCCTATATGCTGATGATACTTTGATATGTTTGAGTAATCCCCTAGTAGTTCACCGGAATCAAGTGCGTTGTGGATTGCGCTGGTGAATTCAGATAGGGCTGTGGAGGTGCTGTGATCTTTGCGGAACCCGTGTTGTTGCTTGCACAGGATGTTGTACGTATCCAGATATTCTGTGAGCTGGTCCGAGACGATGCGTTCTAGTGCCTTGGAGAGTGGGGGTAGTAGGGAGATAGGTCTGTAGTTATCGTGGGCAGTTTTGTCACCACTTTTATGGATTGGGGTGACAGTGGCAGATTTCCATCTGTCCGGGAACCGGCTAAGGCTGAGGGAGAGGTTAAAAATTCTGGTCGGAGGACTAATCACTTCATCAAGTGTGAGAGACAGGATTTTGAGATTGAGGGAGTCATTACTGAATTTTGATTTACCAAGGGCTTTGGTAACATATTTGCATACTTGGTGAGCCTTGACTCCTTTGAAGTTGAAACAGGGAGAGCTGGTGGGAGCAGTGTTCATTGCAGACAGAGGGGCTTCACCATCTTTGGAGTAATCCTGAGGTAGGACAGCGCTAAGGTCGGTAAAGGCTTTGTTAAAGGTATCCGCAATGGTTTTGGGTTGAGGTTGTGGTTCCATTGATGTTGAGTATTGATGGGGGTGTTGTGGTGGATTCCCGGTGAGTTCCTTTATGTTCTTCCAGAATTCCCAACCATTGCCCCAGGAGTTTGTGAGGGCATGCTTATAGTAGTCAGAATTCATTTGCCGGATGGTTTTGGTGTAGTTATTGCGGGCACGTTTGTAGTTTTGCATGTCGTTTTGCCTTCCAGACTTTCTGGCCAGCTGCCATAGGTGGTCTCTTGTTTTTAGCATCCTGAGGAGGTCACCTGTGAGCCAAGGGTTACTGAGTGATTTGACTTTGCTTTTCTTAATAGGAGCATACGTGTCACAGGCCACAGTGAAGATGTTTATGAAGTGGTCAAAGGCAGTGTTTACGTTGGTTGCATTGAAGATAGGGAACCAGTCTTGATGGAGGAGGTGGGATTTGAGTCGAGGAAGGTGACCACTGGGTAGAACCCTGCTGGTAATTTTTTTTGGTGGTGGTTTGATGAATTTATTTGACCAGGTGCAGCTAACGGGAGTGATCACTGAGAGAGTCAGGGAGGACATTAGTGTTACATATCCACGATGGGTGACTGGTAAGGATCCAGTCCAAGAGTGTGCTGGTGCCGGTCCTGTAATTTATCCTGGTTGGTGAGTCAACCATTTGTGTGAGGTTCGCCGCAGCAACGGTATCCCTGTGTGCACCAACATCGGCCACAGGCCAGTTGATGTTGAAGCTGCCTAGGAGGATGGATTCGGTGTCTGGTGGGAGTGACTTTACAAAGTCAAGAACAGCTGTTAGACCAGTTCCCTGTTCTTTGGGAGGAATGTAGAGGGTGGCAACAGTGAGGGTTTTGTTTTGGGTTCCAAGGAGGATTCTCACTGGCAGTATCTGAGCAGTTGTGGATTAGAGTGAGGTAATGATGTGGTGCCCTTGTATGGAGTCTTTTAGGTAGAGAGCACAGCCCCCGCCTCTTTTGAAGAGGCGATCCAGCATAAAGACATTGTAGCCAGGAAGGCTGATTGCATGGTCCGGTACTGATGGTGTGAGAAAGGTTTTGACAACTGCCAGGATGTCAGGGCAGTGTTGGCTGGTGAAGGCCTGTTGGGCATCCATTTTAGGAAGGAGACTGCAGATGTTGATTGATATGAATGAGAGGGCACCCGAAGGCTTGCTCAGATTAGTGGCTTTAGAGCAGAATGGGCCAGGGTTTGGGTGCACGTTACCTGACAGCATTAGGAGGAGGAGAAGGACTAGCCTCAAGGAGCTGTGTCGTATTTCTTTAAAGGAATGTTTTCGCCTGCTAGCAACTCAGGAAGTTGCCGAGCATCGACAATAGTGGGTGAGGGTAAGCGTAGACAGGGGGACCAGAGTGGAGGGCTAGGACCAGGGTGGGTGTAGGACAGTTTCATGGTGGTAGGATGGACCATGGGCAAGGGGCAGTGACCAGTGTGCAGCGTGCCTATGTGGAGGAAGGATGTAGGAATGTTGAAGCTGTGGGGGGGGGGAGGCAGGCTTTTGAGGCGTGCAGTAGGGGAGGAAGACAGGCAAGAAGAAATAGAATAGGGAGTAGAGAACGGTGGAGACGCATGATTAAGGTAGGATTCGGGGTTCAGGGAATTCTTACCTAGTTCGAGTATCTCGAGGGCGGGAAGGAAGGTATATAGCAAGTAAAGCAACTGTGTCTTTCAGAGGGTAGACTTTTTTTTTATTTTTTTTTTTTAAATGAAAGAACAAGAATCCCTCTAGTGGCAGGTCTGTATAACCTGCTGATGGAAAACTTAGCCCAAAAAAAAAAAAAACCTTCTATTACACACTTGAAATGTGCTTAGTACTATCTAAAATCTATTTGTAAAAAGTGCCAGGTGGCAAAAGCAGGGGAAAAGTCCTGGCCAATCAGAACGGGTTTGCTGGAAGTGACCGTCGCCGTACCTTCCAAGGAGCTGCAGGCAGGCGTTCTGGTCTCGGTCGGTGGCTGTCTGGGTGCCGGCCGACCATGGGGGAGCTGAAGCAGCCCCTTTCAAGGGCAGGCAGCTTCCAAGGAACAGCAGGTGGGCGTCCTGGTCTCGATCGGTGGCTGTCTGGGCGCTGGCCGACCGTGGGGGAGCTGAAGCAGCCCCGTTCTTTAATAACAAGAATTTTATTTTTAAACACACCTTTAGGGTTTGAGAATTTGGTACTAGAAGTCCCCCCATCAGAAATAGTCACATACGGGAAAATATCTCTTTAACATTCTTATAGCAGCAGCCCTGAAAGCACTTACACAAAAATGGATGGTTAAGGAGCCCCCCACTGATACCCAACTGGTACAGGATCCTCAGACAAATTAGAGAAATGGAGTCCCTCACAGCCAGGTTAAGACTGACTGTAGACAAATTTAACACTAGATGGCTACCTTTCTTTCATCATTGGGAAGAGAAGGAAGGTAAACCAGTCTTAGAGCAGCTTCTTCAAGCATAAGAATTGGTACAACTTAGAAACTGAACAGTGGGGGATTAATTTAAGGACTAGGGATAAAGGGCGGGGTTAGAGGGGGGCTAGTTAAATGGTTCGCGGGAAAGAAAGACATGGCTATATAAAAAAAAAAAAAACTAATGTTACTCCTTTGGCTGTCTTTGTTGGCTGTTAAGTTTTTAAAGTTTCAAAATTGATAAGGTTATAAAGTTATTGGTTTTGAAAATTTGGAGGCTTGGAAAATTTGGAGGTACTTGGAGGCAGTATAGCGCAGTGGTTTAAGGCTCTGAGCTGCAAATCTGGTGACATCCAGCAGACTAGACCTGAGTTTGAATCCCACAGCTTCCACTTGCATACTGTGTGACCCTGAGCAAGTCACTTCACTTCCCTGTGCTTCCAGGTCACACCTGTAAAAAAGCTTTCAGCTTAGTGTGCTACTCCTGGTTAAACAACTTAAAAAAAAAAAAGAAAGAAAATGGTGATTTATGTAGAATTAAATAATGAAAGATGGATACATAACACAGGAATACATGTTATGATTAATTTATTTCAAAACATAGTTATAAGATAGTTGGTCTGTTAAGGTTTGGATCATTTTTATTGAGAGGCCCTGTTATAAAGGATTAGAGAATCCGGGGTAGTCTGGAGATAAGGGATCCGTGAGGCCTTTATTGGAGACTGGACATCGAGGGATAGCTCTGGAGGAGAGGAAGAGATATAAGGTAGAGGCAGATGACCCATGGAAACTCTATGGGCCAAAAGCAACTTTAAAGAAAACAAATAATAGATTAATTTATCTACTATGTTAAACTAGAGATAAAACCTTCAAATGTACTTAGAGTTAAAAAGAAGTTTATATTTGGAAAAATTTGATCTATTGTATATGTCTTATTATAAAGGCTGTTTTTTCAAATAAAGATTAAAGTTCCAAAAAATAAAGTGCCTAGGTCCCAGTCACTTTCTCTCAAATTGTGAACTCTGCAGCAAGTTTTGCGGCAAGACCATTAAGGAAAGGGCCAAAAAAACTGCAGGACATGGCTTGTGTCGTTCTGCCTCCTACATCACCTAAGCTTTCAGAGGAGGTCCTTTCCTCACATAATCCAAGGAAAGGCCCTTTAAAGATTCCTCTGACACCAGGGTTCCTGACAAGGGGAACCATGATCAGTCCAAGCACAAGAGACATTCAGAGCAGGTTCTGGAACTGAGACCTAACAAAAAGAAAAACATGTCATTGCCCTCCTGCTGAAGAAGCAAAGGAGCCATCAGTGGACAGTATAAAAATGCCCTCGGCTGAGGACATGGCTTAAGCTTGGCAAGTTTTCCAGGCATTCGGGCTTACTGGTTTCTTCTCAATGTCCATTTCCCCACCCCCAGTTCCGAGGCACCAGGAGAATGATTTTTATTATGAGGAGGAAGAAGGGGAACCGATGGAACCAGACTGATACCCTAATTAGGACTTTGGTCCCCCTTTCAGAGGACCATTCTTCACAGTATGCATTCATGAAACAAATGGTTAATACCCTCACTGTCTCCACAGAAGAATCTGATTGGGACAAGGAAGAGGGGTTTAAACCCTATTAAGAGATTGCTCTTGCCTCTCCACGAATCCTTTAAGAAAGCAACCTGTAAATTGCTTCAAGCCCCTATCTCTATCCTGGTGCTTGATAAGAAAATTAAGAAGAAATACCAACTGGACAGATGTGACACCGAGTACCTCCACTCACACTCTGACCATGAAGGTGTAGTCCAGGCGACTGACTGTGACAAAGCCAAGGCTCCCCTCTCCTCACAGCCTCTGGACTTGGACTCCAGGAAGCTGGAAGGCATGGGTAAAAAAGTGTACACATCTGCCTCCTTGCTCCTGAGGCAGGCTGTGTACATTGCTTACACAGCCAAGTACCAGAAAGCCCTGTGGAACCTGGTACTGGCCCTAAGCGACGAAGTCTACGGGGACCAGGCGCAGGACTTGGTAGATACGGTTAGGACTGCCCTTGATGCTACCAAATACCTGCTCCATATGGCAATAGATGCTAATGATACTGCATCCAGGGTAATGGCCCAGGCTATCTCCCTAAGGAGATTTGCTTGGCTGAGGACAACTAATTTGTCCCAGGACATCCAGGCAAAGGCCATGGACTTCCCATGCGAGAATCATGCCCTGTTTGGTGACAAGACAGAGGCATACATGAAAAAGGTGGAAGGGTACAAAACCACCTACAAAAGTAATTCTGAGAAAGAAAAGGCCTTTATTTCCTGCAGGCTTCGGGGAAGGGGAGGTCAGGGTAGGGGTTACTACCTGCGTACTTCTTATCCTGTGCCCTGTGACTACTCTCAGGTGAGAGGGTACTTTAGAGGCAGGGGCAGAAGAGCTTCCAGAATGGCCAACCAGGCTCAGCCTAAGTGGAACCCCTAATGTGTGTCTCCAGGTCACCCACCCATTGCCAGTAGGAAGAAGACTGGCTTACTTTTTCCAGGAATAGAAAAATATCACCACAGACAAGCGGGTCCTGGAAATAGTGAGTCTCGCTCTCTTCCCTACAGTTCAAAAGCCTTTCCAGACTGCAGGTCCACAGAAGCTTCCCCTCTCCACCCCACAAGAAAAAATTCTGATGGAACTGGAGGTCAAAAAAGTTGCTGCAGGCAAATGCAGCAGCAGGAGATCCTCCTCCTTCCCAGTGGAGAAAAGGCTTTATTCAAGGTACTTTCTCACCAGCAAAACAAAATGGGGATTGGTGACCCATTTTAGATCTCAGATCCCTGAACAAACATTTGAAGAACAAGTTCAGGATGGTCCTTCTGGCAACAGTGATCCCATCCCTGCAGCAGGGAGGTTGGCTGGGAACACTGTACCTGAACGATGCATATTTTCACATCCCAGTCGGGCCCAGTCTCAGAAAATACCCAAGTTCAGGCTGCTCTCTCTCACTGTCAGTTCGCAGCCCTCCCCTTTGGTCTTTCATTTGCCCCCCAGGGTGTTCACAAAGTGTTTGGCTGTGGTGGCAGCATACACTTTAGAAGATGGGGTGATGTTTTTTCCTTATCTGGATGACTGGCTAGTTGTAGGAAGATCACATCACTAGCTCAGGGACTCTCTCCAGCTAGTTCAGCGCACCTTGGAAACATTGGGATTTCTCATAAATGAGCAAAACTCCCAAACAGAACCAATGCAGGTGCTGGAGTTCATAGGAGTGCAGCTGGATGCCTTCTAGAGCAAGGCTTTCCTGCCTCAGGAAAGAATGGAAAGTCTCCTGGGGCTGGCTCACTCCTTCATCCTGGATCATTCCAGGCTGGCAAGACATTTTCTCCAACTCCTTGGACATATGACCTCCACCACAGCAGTGGTACCAGGAGCCACATTGCAAATGAGGGACATTCAGTATCATTTAAGGGTCCATTGGTCCCAGAAGTGGCACCCCCTGTCAAGGCTCGTACCTGTCACGAAAACTGTACTGCAAGTCTTGGACTGGTGGAGGGAAAGGGACAATCTCAGAAGGGGTCCCCTTTCGGCTGCAGGTTCCAACAGTCATTCTGACAACAAATGCCTCATTTTTGAGGTGGGGGAGCCCACCTGGACGGTCTCACAGTAATTGGAGTGTGGTCCTCTTGGGAGTCCAAGGAGCACATAAATCTCCTGGAACTAAGGGCAGTCTTCCTTGCCCTACAGTCATTTGCACCCCCCCCCACCCCTGTAAAGGGTCAGTCTGTCCAGGTCAGGACAGACAACACCACTACCATGTATTACATTAACAAGCAGGGAGGAACACTGTCCTCAAAACTGTGCACAGAAGCCATAAAGCTCTGGAGCCTGGCTTACTCACTGGAAGTGCAGCTGTCCATCTTCCAGGAAAGGACAGTGCCTTGGCAGACTCCCTCGACAGGATACCCAAGACCATCACGAATGGTAACTGAACAGACCGGTATTAGCCACAGTCTTTCGACACTGGGGCACACCAGAAATAGACCTGTTCGCTTCCAAAGACCATTGTTAGCTCCCTCTCTTATTTTGCAGGCCCCCAGCAGTCCCTTTGGATTCCCTGACCCTGGACTGGTCAGGAAGGTTCTTGTATGCCTTCCCTCCATTTTCTCTGCTGTTGAGTCCTCCTGAAATTGAGGAGCCGGCCTGCAGCCATGATATTAATAGCTCCAGACTGGGCCAGACAGCCCTGGTACTCTCTGCTACTGGCCCTGCCCTACGAGCAACACATTTGTCTTCCTCTGAGATTCAACCTACTGACCATGTCTCAGGGCAGAGTGACCTTCACAAACCTCAAATCATTATGCCTCAAGGCGTGATTCTTGAGGAGCTGGAATACTCCGATTTCCAGTTTTCAGAGGAGGTCCTGGATGTCCTCAGGGTTTCCAGGAAAACTGCCACCAGGAAAACTTATGCTTCCAAATGGAAAAGATTTTCTCTGTGGTGAACTCCTAAGCAGCTCAACCTCCTACAAGCAGACCTGTCCTTACTTCTGGACTACTTGGTGCATTAGTAGGCCTTAGGCCCTCATCCTTTAAGGTGCACTTGGCAGCCATCTTTGCCTACATATTAAAGGCAGCGAGAAACAGTAGTTTCTCATCCCATTTTCAAGAGATTTTTCAAGGACCTGATCCATTTGTGTCCCTCTGCCTACCCTAAGGGAACCAGTCCCACCATGGGATTTGAACCTGTGCATAGGCAAGCTCATGGAACCTCCCTTTGAGCCTGTGGTCATGGCGAATATGAAGTATGTCACCTGGAAGACTGTCTTTTTGGTTGCCATAACTTCAGCCAGCAGGGTGTGTGAGCTGCAAGCTCTCTGCACTGATCCCTAACTACATTGTGTTGCACAGGGACAAGGTAGTTCTGAGGACTAACAAAAAATTTCTTCCCAAAGTGGTGTCTGAGTTTCATTTAAACCAGTCCATCACTCTCCCAGTGTTCTTCACAGAAGGGTCCAGTCCTGATGACCCAGTGTTGCACAGCCTGGATGTTAATATATCACTTGAACACTATCTGGATCGTACTAGGGACCTCAGATCCTCGCAGCTGCTTCTCACATAAGGTGAAGTGAGAAAGGGCAGGCCAGCTTCTAAGAGGACTGTTACCCACGGGATTGTTTTTAGCATTCAGTTATTTTACTCTAAAACTGGCAAACAACTACAGTACCTCAGTGACTCGGCAGAATCCCTTCGTGGCACTGCTGCTTCTGTGGCAGCTGCATGGGAGGTCCCCTTGCTGAAAATCTGTAAAACAGCTACCTGGAAAACTGTTCACACCATTGCAAGAACTATTGCTAGGATATACAGTCCAGGAGAGAGGCCAGGTTTGGCACTCTGGTACTGCAGAACCTTTTCCCCAAATAGGTTCGTACCCAGCTTCCCAAGGTACTGCTTTACAGTCTGCAGTAGTTAAGCATAATGAGGGATTCCTGGGGTTTGAAGAAAAAATTAGTTACCATAGTAATATTGTTTCTTCCGAGGGATCTCTGATTATGCTTAAATCTCCCACCCTGCCTCCCCTTTCAGAACCTGGAAAAGGTTCAACAAAAACCAATTATTTTAGGTTTTGCCTGCTTTAGCATTACGTGTTGTTCATTCACAACAGTTTTTGTGGTAATCGAGTCTGCCATATCTTGGCCTGGTGGCCAGCTTATTTTTGCCTTTCAAGGGGTTTGTGTTCTAGTAGTTTAAATTTGGTTAAGTTCAGTTTGCGACTTTTTCCTTTGTTGGCTCCAAAATAAATCCGACGTTATGCCAGCACTACCTCGATGCAGGGGTTTGAATTTCATTATGAGTTCCATAATTTACATATTCCACACACTCCAGGGCATCTTCACCTGCAAAACTTGTTGCAATAGTTAAGCATAATGAGGGATATCTTGGAAGAAACCATATAACTATGGTGAGTAATTTTTTCTTCTAGGAGCGTGGATATGTTTTTCATCCACACTGTTTGGCATGTCCCCTTCCACTTTAAATCTTGCCGTTAAGTCTTCAAGCTGGCTCCTCCCACCCACCTGGGTGGTAAATACCTGGGCTGCACCCCATGATGCCAGATCTTCCTTTCCGCTGGAAGATGCAGGTTCCCTCGTGCTCTCAGCATTTCGTAGGCCCTGGCTTTCAAATTATCGGTTTTACCGAAAATCAAACTCGTTTGAGTTAGCGATCGTGCTTTTGTCGCATCGACTATGGAGGAAGAATCTTCCCCAGGATTTCGCCGGTGCCCCAGCAGCCAGAATATGTCGCGCACAGATCCCCACCTCACGTGCGTTTACTGCCTAGTTGTCGGACATGACACCTCGTTGTGCGGTATTTGCTTGGCCTTCCATCCCAATGTCCTGGACAACCACAAGGCACGCTTGAAGCTGGGGAGACTGAAAAAAAAGAAACCCGCCAGTGAAATCGAAGGAGGCTAGGTGGGCGGTTTCCATGGCCGTGGGCTCCGCCGAGCAGCTGGAACAAATGAAGGCATTCGAGAAGGCAGCAGCTCGCACTTCAGCAAATCGAAGCTTCTTCATCCCGCTGCACCTAGGCTCTACTTTTATGGGCTCCTTCAGCAAGATGTGCCAGTCTCTCCCCACTCGGGATGAGGCGCCCTCGGGCTCGCACTCCTCCTGCTCTTTGAAGAGGGAGAAGGACCTGTTGTCTTCGCCTGGACGAAGATGCTCTCGGGACTGGGAGAGGTCTGAGTCCCAAGAGCACGCGATCTCGACCTCAGTCGAGATTGCTTCCTCGGCCGCTGGCTTCAGACCTTCCATCTGGCCAAGGGACCAAGGAAGTGGCTGACAGGGTCAAGATTATCCTTGACCCAATTGACCCCTTGTTGCTGGCTGTGCCCGACAAATCATTGGAACGGACTCCGGTCCTGGTCTTTCCAGATGAGGAGACCCAGCCTGCTGGTGTCCCCATTAAGGACCCGGTCCTGGACCCTCGGGTCTCGCTGATTCTGGTGTCTCCCGATCGACCGAGTCGGCCTCCCTGGTCTTGGTCTGGGACCCCTCGGATGAATGACCGAGGAAGAGCCATAAGCGCTCAAAAAAGAGGTGACGCCACAGGTCCTCTTCCTCCTCGGATGAGGAGAGGCTCTGGCAGAAACTGTGCCAGCACTATGAAGACCTTATGTGGTAGCAGCTGATCTTGACCAGGCGGGCGGCTCCGCCATCTACCCGGCCATAGATTTGGCTCTTGCCTCCTGGCTGGCTGACCCCTCCGAATCGGCCCCTCGGTTCCTCCACCTTGGGGCCGGGTGTCTCCCCGTTGGGCCTACTCCGTCTCTCCACTGATTCGGTTGGAACCACCGCCTAAACTTCTCGAGGAAGGGGCGCCCTCAAAAGTGGACCGACAGGACACTGTGTGTTCCTGTCTGTCGATAAGTCACCCCGGACTGCCCTCAGCAGATCGAGGGCGACTTAAGCGGTAGACTGCTGTATCATGACTCTTCAGACTCTGACGTCACCGGCTTGCACTCACATCCCGGGGATGATGAGTCGTTGGTTGGCGCAGGGATGGAGGAAGGCCCTTCCTCTTTCCAGGGCATTCTCTGCCTCATCTCCGATTCCACCAGAATTCCCCTGGAGCCTATCCAGAGAAATGTGGCATACCCTCTCACCGACATTCTTAAGAGAGGGGATACCCCGACGGAGGCCTTTCCAGTGGCCAAGGCCATTGTTGGCCCAGCCCTTGAACTTTGGCAGAGTCCTGCCTCCTGCCCAGCACCATCTGCCCGCATGGCCCGCAAGTACGTGGTGCCCATGGGGTCCCTTGTGTGGTTCACAGAGCACCCTTCGGCCGAGAGCCTGGTGACTGCCTCTGTGTTCAGGCGTACTAGTAGTTCGGCCGTCACTGACCGACCCCCAAACAAGGAGTCCAAGAATATGGACCACACTGCCCGTAAGGTCTGTGCAGCCTCTTTTGTGGGCCTTCGTCGGGTCAGCTCGGCTGTTGTTATGGCACACTTCTCCCGTGCCCTTCTTGGGTCATTAGACAAGGTCCTCCCTCATCTCCCACCTGACATGCAGACCACGGTTAAGCAGGTCTGTGACCAGGGCTGTGCTGTTGCTAAACAGCAGCTCCAGACGGCCTTGGATATCTGGGATTCTTGTGGCCTCCCACCGCAGGGCTTGGCTGAGGCCTTCCTCCTTCCTGGCGGATACTCAGCATAAGCTTCCTGACATGCCCTTCTTGGGTACCAACTTCTTCGGTCCAGGAGTGGCTGGTCACCTTCAGCGTATACAGCAGTCCAGTGCCACCTTGGATGCTACTTCTGCCAGGGGTTCTTCGGGCAAGAACCAGCAGAAGAGAAAGAAGAAGCCATTTCGGCACTCTTCCCTTGCGGTCCGGCAGCCCTCCTATCAAGGAGGTCAGCAACATCAACAGCAGCAGTAGGCTCAAGCTTGGTGCCCTCGGCCCAAGCAGGGTCCTCAGCAGCCCCGTAAAGGAGGCCGAGGCTCAGGTCCTGGAGCCTCCTCCTCCTCTTCTAAGCCTGCTCAGTGACAGGTTGGGGGTGGCCACCCCTACACCCATCACGCCAGCTCTGGGTCCTCCTGTGGGGGGTCTGCTCCACCACTTCCTTTCCACCTGATCTGCTATCACTTCAGACAGGTGGGTTCTTGAAATGGTCGGTCAGGGACTGCCTCTAGAATTCGAGCAGTACCCTCCCAGCCGAGTCCATGTCCCTCGGGAGGAACAGATTTCTGCATGCACCCAGTCGGCTCTTCAAGACGACATAGCTCAAATCCTCCACAGGGAGGCAGTAGCTCTAGTGCCGGATCCTCCGACAGACCCAGGCTTTGTTTCCAGGTACTTCCTGGTGTCCAAGCGGATGGGGAGTTGGCGCCCCATCCTAGATCTCCACGACCTGAATCAATATCTCAGGTCCCGTACCTTTCGGATGATCACTCTGAACCCAGATCACACCACCCCTGGAGCAAAACGTGGTTCTGTTCACTGGATCTACAGGATGCGTTCTTTCACTTCCCAATCCATCCGTCCCATCAGTGGTTCCTCCGCTTCAGGGTCGAGAGGACCCTGTACGAGTTCCGAGCCATGCCGTTCGGCCTCACGGGGCTTCACCAAATGCATTGCAGTGGTGGCGGCCCACCTTCGGCTTCGAGGAGTCAGAATCTACCCTTATCTGGACGATTGGCTCTTGACAGGTTCCACCCAACAGGAGGTGGAGAGGTCCAGGGATCTGGCCCTCAAAACCTGCTCCCAGCTCGGCCTCCTGATCAACAAGGTCAAGACGGAACTCGTGCCTTCTCAGGTGATGGGCAGAGCTCGACTCTTGTCAAGCCAGAGCTTGGCGTCTGGCGGACAGGGCAGAGGTTCTCCATTCCTTTGCCCAATTATTTCTGGTTGGGCATCTGCGTCCTGCCCGGGACTTTCTGTGCCTTCTGGGTTACATGGCGGCGTGCACCTCGTTGGGCCGGGTGGCACATGCGCCCCCTTCAATGGGAGCTGGCCACCCAGTGGACTCAGCGGTATGGTCACTTTGACCAGTTGATCACTGTAACCCAGATGATGTGGGATGCTCTCCAATCGTGGACCACCCCAGACCGGTTGCAGGAAGGGATCCCATTTGTCCGCCCTGAGCCGATGGTCGTCCTTACGACTGATGCCTCTCTCATGGGCTGGGGGGCCCACATGGGGGACCACAGGGCCCATGGGTTCTGGACCCCTGAGGAGTCCCGATGCCACATCAACCTGTTGAAGCTCAGAGCAGTCAGACTGGAACTGTCAGCTTTCGCTTCTCAGCTCTGGGGTCAAGTGCTTCAAGTCCTGGCGGACATTACCACGACCATGTACTACCTCAACAAGCAGGGCAGCACGCACTCCCATCTGTTGTACAAGGAGATGCTCCACATCTGGACCTTGGTAAGCCAGTTGGAGGCGGATCTCCTAGCCATTCATGTGGCAGGAGCCTCGAACCAGCTGGCAGATGCTCTCAGCCGCATAGGCCAGACATCCCAGAAGTGATCTCTCCATCCAGAGGTAGATTACAGCCTGTTCTCCCGTTAGGGCAGACCGATGGTGGACCTGTTCGCCTCCAGGGAAAACAACAAGCTGAGGCTGTATCATGCCCACCCTCCCCTCAGCAGGGCTTGCTGAAGGGGGATGCCTTCTCAAGGCTGTGGACCCCAAGCCACCTCTACATCTTCCCTCCATTTCCCTTGATTCACAAGGTGTTACTCAAGGTGAAGAGGGACAAGGCGAAGGTGATTCTGGTAGCCCCAGATTGGCCGTGCCAGTTCTGGTACCCAGATCTCCTCAGCCTTAGCTGCAGGCCCCCAGAGCGGCTTTGTACACGTCTGGATCTGATATTGTTGAACCACGGGAAGGTCTTCCATCTGGACCTTCAATCTCTGCACCTCACAGCCTGGTACCTGAGCAGCTAGAGTTCCAGGCTTTGGATCCTTCTGAAGATGTCTACACTGTAGTGGAGACATCTAGAAGGGAATCGACCAGGAAATGTTATGCCTTCAAATGGAAAAGGTTTTCCATTTGGTGTCAGGATAAGAGTCTGGACTCCTTATTCTGCTCTGTGGCTAACATTCTCAACTACCTTTGGTCTCTCTTCATAGGGGGTCTACTGTCATCGACCCTTAGGGTGCACCTGGCAGCCATTTCTGCTTACCGGGTGCGGGCCGGTCAGCCGACATTGGTGCAGGAGACAGTGGTCAGGCATTTTTTTTTTCAAAGGCCTAGATTACATTTCCCCTCCGGTGCGTGAACCTCCACCTCCGTGGGATCTGTTGCTGGTTTTGGCAAAGCTCATGGGCAAGCCATTTGAACCCATGCACAAGTGTGAGCTATCACACTTGTCATGGAAGACGGCCTTCCTGGTGGCTATCACATCTGCCAGAAGGACAGGGGAGCTCCAGGTGCTTTTGGTGGACTCCCCTTATCTGGTCTTGCACAGGGACAAAGCTGTCCTGCGCCCCCACCCGAAATTCCTTCCGAAGGTGGTGTCAGAGTTTCACCTTAGCCAGGTGTTGACTCTGTTTACTACCCTAATTACACCTCGGATGCCGAGTACAGGCCCCATACGCTGGACCCGAGACGTGCTCTCTCCTACTACAAGGAGAGGACAGTGGAAATTTGTGGAGAGGTTTGCCAGCTGTTTGTCACCTACGCTGAAGCCGCTTCTGGCAGACCTGCAGCCAAATGGACCATAGCAAGATGGATTACATCATGCATAGATCTGTGCTGTGAGTTGGCGGACAAGGAGCCTCCTAGAGGGATAAGAGCTCATTCTACCCTCCATAGAGCTGCAGCGGTGGCTGCTTCCAGGAACATCCCTATCCAGGAAATCTGTCGGGCTGCTACCTGGAAGTCAGCAAACACTTTTATCACCCACTACCACATCGACCTTGAGTCACACCTGGATGCTGGTTTTGGGGCCTCAGTTCTCCAATCTCCGTTTCCTAAGTAGGGGGTGTGTGCCTTGCCTCCCTCCTCCCGGAGAACTGCTTGAGTGTGCCAAACAGTGTGGATGAACAACATATCCAACTCCCAGAACAGAGTTACCGCTTGAATGCCTGAGTACATGTTCATCCACATGCACTCACCCACCTCCCGGCTTGGGTGCACAACCTTACTTCCAGCAGGCTAAGATCTGGCATCATGGGGTGGAGCCGAGGTATTTACCACCCGGGTAAGTGGGAGGAGCCTGCTTGAAGACTTCTGGCAAGATTTGAAGTGGAAGGGGACATGCCAAACAGTGTGGATGAACAACATATACCACTCCTAGAACTACTGTTACAGGTGAGTAAACTGTTCTTTCTGTTGCTCCATATTGTCAATGGGTAGTTGGTGCATAATTCTGTAAGCTGCATGACTATTCTTGTGCCTTACAGAATTATGTACGGACTATCCATTTAAAATGTTGGAGCTAACAGAAAAGGAAATTACGGTAAGCATGAAAAAATTTCTTCTTTTTATTACATGGCACCTGGTGTATATGTATATATTTATGGGTGACACCCAAATCAACCAAAAATGTCATTTTTTTATATCGAAGGTGCCTCCGCAAAATTGGCCATACCGGATTCCTTTGCAGTATCGTACCTTATCTTACTATTCTTGGGCAACATAAATAGAGCCATGACTTTAAAATAAATAAATGCAGTGAAAATGACAATTGTCTGAGCCGGTGACACACTGGTAGGGTTCCTGCCTGCAGCGCCAATGACACATGTTTGCAGTGAGCCTTTGATGTCTGGGGCCGGCCAGGGAAGCTGGATCAAGTGTCCCAGAGGATACTGTCTTTCATGGAGGAAGGAAGTGCAATGCAGCCACAGCAGTGCCACCTGTGGTGATCACAGATGGGACCGATGCCACATGGCAGCACATTCCAGTGTGCCAGGCTCACATAGGGTGTCTTGACAGGGGGGACAGAAAAAAGTGGAAAATTACCTCAGCACTTATACAAGACAAGCCCTGGTGCATCAGGGCCTCTGCCCTACTGCCTTCCTGCCTCTTGACAAATGACCTCTGTCAGGAATATATCTCAACCTGGACCCTGTCTGAAAGGCAAGCCTGGCTCCATGGACGGCTGGCGGCAGGTAAGTTGAGGTTTAGGGTCCAGGAGGTACATTGAAAGTACTGAAGGAGTTTGGTGCAGGGGATGGTCAGGAGGAAAAACAAATGACAACAAAAAGACAAAAACAGTTCTTGGGGAAGGAACCTCCCTAGCCTGTCAACACTGAAATGCAGAACAACTGGAGTTTACAGTAGCTCCTGAGGGTCATAATGTGGAAGGTTACAGCTCTAGTTTCCTGTTTATCACCAGCTGCAGGAGGAGCCTTCCAATCGTTAGGAGTAACAGAACCAATGCTGGAAGGAAAGCAATTACCTGATGGTAAGAAATTGTCCTTTCTGGGAGAAGAGTTTGAATAAAAATTATTACCAGGTGTTATACTATTTGGTCATTTTCTTTGAATATTGCTCTTCTATAGGGGATACTCGTGGTAACCCCCTTCATCACACAGATTATCAGTGCGATCATATGCAGTAATAATTGGGTAAGAAGTCTTACCCAGTTGTAATGGCATTTGGAGCACTCACACTTCATTGCCTCTATTTTTATTCCATAAGTTTTCAACACTAGCCTCAATTTGTCAGCTTTCTGTCCTCCGTAATCATGTGCAGTCAAGCTGTGAAAAACTGCCAAAAAATCAACTCTAGCAGTATTTTAACATTTTAAGCTGAACAAAAAGTCTGTTTTCACCCGATTCCTACAGCTCCAGACCCTGTTTCATGTGGCAGCACCCAGTTTTACAGCAGACGGATTTGACCTTGGAAAGAAATCATCTGAGAAAACTGACTTCCCTTCAGTTTACAATGTTAAAATAGTGCTAGAGCTTATTAAAGGAACAATGCATGACAGGGTGTGTGCCATGCTGGGATAATGCCATGCATGGGGGGGTTGGGCACGAGGTCGCAGGTTGAGTGCATCCAATGCCACAGGCGTGGCGTTATTCCAGCATGACACACACCCTGTCGTGCATTGTTCCTATTATACAATGGCTCGTTGTTATACAGAATAAAAAAAATAATTTTAAAGATTATTTTGTGTGGAAAAATATTTTTGGTTTTTAAGAAAAGATGAAATAATCAAAAGCTCAGTAAAACAGTCAATCAAATGCTCAGTCAGAGGCTCCATAAAATGCTCATCTACAGGTTCACAGTGAGGCTGAGACTAGACCTGTGGCATCGTGCTGGGATAACACCATGGGTCCAGCCCCAAACTGACCAATCACAGTCCAAGATTCTTTCTTACCATTGTATAATGCAGTTTATTTTATTACTTCACTTAAACCCACTGTGCAGACCCAAAACAAAGAGACAAGGATCTGCAAGCAAATCAGTGGTAAACAGTTTAAACGTTTCAGACTTTTTTCATAATAACTGGTGCAGGAACCTAAGAAAAGAAAAATGAAATGTGAGTGATTGTTTGCATATGAAGTTTTTTCTCCCTCACCCTCTATGTGTGATGAAAACATAAACCTGTCAAGCTTCACTCTCCAGGTTTCAAACTGGAATCCATCTATGATGCTTTACAATAAGCATCATCTTTCTGTCAGTGTAATGCTTCAGAGATAGAACTAATGCTTATTTTGAGTTGGAATGTAAGTTCAGACTCTGCACTGTGGTCACACTTTCCCTACTGTCCTAGTGTTAGATTTGTTTCTGCACCTGAAGAGAGCAGTTGCTGTGAAGTACAGCTCCAGTCATCTGGTCAACAAGTAGAGTTTTTATTATTTGTTGTTTTGTGAAGTTCAGATAGTTTCTCAATACTCTGCATTAGTTAGGGGGTTTGTTTTTATTTTTAGAACATTTTTGCGGTTCTCCATTTCAGAATCGTTTCCAGGAACTGGAGAAAGCCACAGTAAGTATTAGTAGTCTTTGTTTGTGGCGCCATTATAAAAGTGAAATACAAAAACATGCATCAATGATTTAAACAATACTGACTAAAATTAGACAAAAGTAAAACAAGAGTGCATATATATGTATGGTGAAGACCAATTAAACACCAAATGCCTGCATAAATAGAAAATATCCCATTTTGAATGCCTCCACTGAGAGGGCCTCCCTCAAAGTCCTGGTGAAGGCAATCCAGAGGGCCGGAGCTGCTGCTTCAAATGCTAGGTCCCCAGACAATTTTAATCTTGCCGTAGGGACTATCAGGAGGCTTTCTTCTCTGGACTAGCGAGGACACACAGCTGTGTGAGGACGCAGTACCTCTAACAGGTAGCCTGGGCCTAGCCCATGTAGGGCTTTATTGGTCAGCAGACCAACTTTAACGGAGATATGCCACTTTACCGGCAGCCAGTGCAGATCGCGCCACACTGGCGACACATGACAAGGCCTAGAAAGGTCTGTCAGTAGCTGGGCAGCCATGTTATGTGGCAGCTACAGACATCGCATTGTACCCCCATTGACCCCAAGGTATAGAGTGTTGCAGTAGTTGAGCCTTAAAGTCAAGAATGCATGTTGTACCAGCATGGTCAGGTCGTGAGGCAGGACAAGGAATTTAATCTGGTTAATGGTCCATAAATGGTAAGTGCTGTTCTGGACCACTGCTGACACCTGAGCCTCCACAGTCAGCCCCTCATCCAGAATGACTCACAGATTTTTCATCTTGATGGAAGCCAATAGCCTAGGATGCAGAGCCAAAGCCTAGTCTCCCTTCCGGTGGACTCGACTCCCCCCCGAGAAATGTGGCTCCTGCCTTGAGGGAACTGATGTTGAATAGTGAAAAATACTATGACCAAAGCCTAATATTAGGCAGTTTTTTGAACTATCCTGGTTTTAAGGAACCAAACTGATCTTTTGTTTTTAATTTTCAAACCACTGTATATGCATCGGTTCCCCACTACTTGTGAGGGAGAAGAAACTTTTAAAAATACATTAACACTTTTAATGCCCCTTTTAAAGTAACGCTGACTACTGGGAACTGAATAACTTTCTTGAGAAGGTCTGCATCATTTTGCTATGACTTATGGACCTAAAAACTAGCAGGATCAATGGGCTTTAAAAATTGTATAGACTATTTTCAGCTTCTGTCAAAGGCAGCCTGACACAGGCTTTATTTAAGGTGCTTGGGTCCATAGAAAAATAGAATTTGTCAGCAGAAAAGAACCACTTGGCCCACCCAGTCTGCCCACTACACAATTTTGTCAGTTGTAAGCACCATAAAATGTTTTGCCATAAAACCCTAAAGAAAAGATTTTATGGCTTCTCCGTGTGCTTCAGTGTCTCCAGAGCACAATAAAGGCTCTGAGAGGGTTCCTAATGATGGTTGATAGCATGCATCAGAGGGTTTGTCTCCTCATAAATAGCAGTAATCCCTGTCAAATGGGACAGATGAAAAGGATAAAGCTACTCAGCCATCAGACAAGCATAAAGGTGAGACAGATACCAAGTATCCAAAAGGGGGAACCCCAATTCCAGTGATGGCCAAAATACAAATAAAAGCTCCTCACAACAGGTACTGGAACCAGTGCCTGCCAAGAAAAACCAAAAAGCATGTCCATGCCACTCTTCTGCAAAGGAAAAGGAGAATGCAGTACACTAGACCAAAGACAAATGCCCTCAACAGAGGATATAGCCAAACCATAGCAGTTTTTCTAGAGCTTTCAGGTTATGAGAAACGTACTCAATATGCCTGTCCTCCTCCCCAAGCTAAAGTTCAGGCCATTTGCCTGTGGAGGAGGGTGAACTTAGAGAACTTGACAGTTCACCTGAACAGGAGTTTGGCTCCCCTCCTAGGCCCATAGAGTGTTATACCTCTTACTGCTCTTTAATCAAACAGATGGTGAACACCCTCAACATCCCCTCTCATGAAACAGAGGAGGCAGGGGAGTTCATGGATATGATGTAGCTAGCCCCCACAGGCAGGCTGCTAGTCCCCATACACGAATCACTCCAAAAAGCTACTTCAAAAATCATGTCATCACCTAAGTCAGCTGCTCGCATTGATTAAAAAAAAGTTGAAAAGTATCAGGTGGACAGACGAGTGGAATACCTGCGTGCACACCCTGATCGTGAATGAATGGTCCAAGCAGCTGCTTGTGAGAAGGCCAAGGTGCCCATTCTCCACACAGCCCCTTGAAGGATTACAGAAAACTGGATACTGTGGCTTAAAAAGTGTATACAACAGCTTACCTGCTCCTGAGACAGGCAGCTTATTTGGCGTATACAGCTGAGTACCAGAAGGCATTGTGAAATGCAGTGCTGGCTCTGACAGATAAGGCTGTTGATGAGGTGGCACAGGACCTGGCTGCCACAGCAAAGCCAGCCCTGGATGCCACTACATACCAGTTCCACATGGCTGTCAGCACCAGTGACTCTGTTTCGTGTGTCTTAGCCCATGGAGTGGCATTGAGAAAGTTTTCCTGGCTAAGGACTACCATCCTTTCCCAGGATACCTAGACTAAAAACATGGATTTCTCCTTTGAGGGAACTTCCTCATTTGGTGAAAAACATAGGCATACATGAGAAACATGGAAGAGTACAAAACTACTTATAAAAATAATACTGAAATGGAAGAGGTTTCCTGTTCTTACAGGCCCTCTGGAAGGGGGGGGAGGGCTGCTATCCAAGACCCTATGCAACGTATGAAATACCAACCCCAAAGAGGTTACTACAGAGGCAAGAAGGCTCTAGACATGCTGCTGCTGCAGCACCAGCCTTCAAACCACAGCCAAAACAAACCTTTGACAGTTCTGCCCAGGTCACGCAGCAGCCATTACCAGTGGGGTGGGGGACTGACCCACTACTTCAGAGGAAGGGTAAAACATACCACTGACAAGTGGGTCCTGGAAGTAGTGGGTCAGGGACGGTCTTTCTGTAATTCAGAAGTTTCCAAAACTAGAGATCAAAAAGTTCTCCATCTCATTCACCAACAGAAAGAATTCTGGTGGAACAGGAAGTAAAGAAACTGCTGCAGTCAAAAGCAGTAGAAAACATCCCTAACTCACAGCGGGCAAGGGCCTGTTATAAGATACTTCTGGACCCACAAGAAAAATGGGGAAAGCGCACCTGAGAAGGCAAGGTGCATCTCTCCCCCACCTAGCCTAGTCTCGAGGAAAACCGAGCAAGAGGCAAGGTGCCCTATTCAAAGGGTAAAGAGCACCCTAGAGAACCTGGGGTTCTTGATAAATCTGAAGAAGTCCCAGACAGAACCAGTTCATGTGTTGGACTTCATAGATACAGAGCTGGATACCCTGCAAGGGAAGGCTTTCCTTTCATAGGAAAGTGCATCAAATCTGATAACTATTGCAGAATCCTTCACACTGGGCCAAACAAGGCCTGCAAGTGATTTCCTGCAGATACTACGCCACATGACTGTATCAATTGAAGTGGTGCCATGGGCCAGATTTCAGATGAGAGACATTCAGTATCACCCAAGGGGACCACTGGTCTCAAATGTGGGATTCAGTGTCCAAGGCAGTGTCAATCACAAAGACCTTTGTGGAAGGAGGAAAGCAGCCTCCCAGAGGGCATTCCCATCTTCCGGAAATCCCCATCAAGTGTCTTCACAACAGATGCTTCACACCTAGGATAGGGCACCCACCTATGGGATCTCACAGTAAGTGGCAGCAGTCACCTAGAGCTCCAGGTAGTATTGCTGGTCTTCTCCCAGCTGCAAGGCCCTTCTGTTCAGATTTGAACAGATATAACACAACAATGTATGACACAAACAAGTTGGGAGAAACAAGATCTTCAAAACTGCACAGAAGCCATGACAGTCTGGAGTCTAACATACTTCTTAGATGCAAAGATCTCTGCTGTATATATGTGCCAGGCAACGACAATGTCCTAGCAGACACCCTAAGAAGAATCAGCCAGAGAAACCACGAGTGAGTCCAGAACCAGAAAGTGCTGACCTCAGTCTTCAGAAGACGGGGCACTCCAGAAATAGATCTGTTTGCCTCTTAGAACAGTCAACTCCCATAATTTTTTTGCAGGCTACCGGCAAGGGGCACAGTCCCAAAGGAAGCCCTAGTTCTGGACTGGTGGTTCCTGTATTCCTTCCCCCAATTCCCACTCGTACAGTGTGTGCACATAAAGCTTAGCAGAGAACCAGCAACAGGGATCTTGGTAGTCCCGGACTGGGCCAGACAGACTTGGTACTCAGTGCACCTGACTCCATCCAGCAGGACTCTAATCAGCCTGCCAGAGAGAGAACCTGCTGACTTGGTCTTGGTGCAGAATAACATTCCCAGACCTCAGAGCATTATGCCTGAGTGCGTGGTTCTTGAGGAGTTAGAATTCTCTAGCCTGAATCTGTCAAAGGGAGTGCTGAAGGTTTCCAGAAAATCAGCAACAAAGAAAACACACTCCTCTGAGTGAAAGAGAATCTCATACTGGTGTGCCTGCAAAAAGATAATACCAGTACAGGCAGGGCTGCCTACATTTCTGGACCACCTGGTACACTTACAGTCCTTAGGCCCGAGACCCTCATCCCTAAGGGTACATCTGGCAGCAGTGTCAGCCTACACATCAGCAGGTAAGAACAAGTCCTTGGCCTCACAACTTGTATTTAAAAGGTTCTTCAAATACCTCAGTCACCTGTATTCCCCCTGTAAAGGATCCATTAATATGTGCCTTGTCCAGCTGATGGAGGCTCCCTTTGAGCCTTTGATTCCTACTGATTTAAAATGTCACATGGAAAACAGTTTTCCTGGTTGCCATGACGTGCTTGGAGGGTAACAGTTACAAGTCCTCTGTACAGATCAGAAGTACATAATCTTCCACAAGGTAGTCCTTAGGACCAATAGGAATTTCCTACCTAAGGTAGTGTCAGGATTCCACCTGAACCATTCAGTTTCTCTTCCTGTGCTTTACCCTGAATAGTCCAGTACAGGTGAACAGAAAACTGAACTGTCTGGGTGTAAAAAGAGCCTTAGGTCACTACATGGACTAGACAGATGTCAGGTCCCAGGGTAAACAGCTTTTTGTTAACCTATGGGAAGGTGGGCAAAGGTAAGCCAGCAGCTAGGAGAACACTCTCACCAGATATTGTCCTACATATGGTTGTTATGGTCAGTGTCTGTGGCTCAGTAAGTAGCACACTCGCCTCTGAGGCTGGGAGATTGTGGGTTCAGTTCCCACATCTGGCACTTGGGTTAACATCCCAATACTGACACTGTAGTGCAGCATGAGGGGGGTGCTGTCTTTCAGATGAGATGTTAAACTGAGGTCCTATCTGCCTGGATTGGTGGTAGTTCAGGTGGATGTTAAAGATCCCATGGCACTCGTCGAAAAAAAGTAGAGGAATTTTCCCGGTGTCCTGTCCAAATTTCTCCCATTCACTAAAAATACCACCAACAGTTTAATCTGGTTCAATTTCAGTTGCTTACCATCTGTATCCCCCCTCCCCCCGGTCGCCCCTGAAAAAGGGACTTCTAGGCCCAGTGGGCTTACCGGGTCAACAAAATTCAATAAATAAATGAAAAAAATGGTGAAACACCTCTAGGGCTGAAACGGGCATGATGCTCGGAATGGTTCCCCTTTTGTTATCCGTGAGGGTAAAAAAATCTGGGCATGATTCTAGACAGTGGATTGACACTTGAGGCTCAGGTGTCTTCTGTTGTCCAAATTGGTTTTTACCTTTCTTAGGAATGTCGCCCGGAGTAAAACCCTGATCCCTCCAGACGACATACCTGTTGGTGCATGCTTTCATGACATCTAGGCTTGACTACTGCAACACTCTGTATTTCGGGGTCAGTGGAGGGGTTCTGCAGCTGTTGCAGAATGCAGCAGCCAGGTTGCTGATGGGCCTTCCGAGGTCCTGTCATGCGACCCCAGTGCTGCACTGGCTGCTGGTTAGGTGGTGGACATACCATCACTGGTGCATGCTTTCATGACGTATAGGTTTGACTACTGCAATGCTCTGTGTTTTATGGTAAGTGGAGGGGTTCTGCGCTGCCTGCAGCTATTGCAGAGCACAGCAACCAGGTTGCTGATGGGCCATCCGTGGGCCTGTCATGTGACCCAGGTAGTGGACATACTGTTGCTGGTGCATGCTTTCATGACGTCTAGGTTTGACTACTGCAACACACTGTATTTCAAGGTCAGTGGGGGGGGGGTTCTGTGCTGCCTGCAGCTGTTGCAGAACGCAGCAGCCAGGTTGCTGATGGGCCTTCCGAGGACCTGTCATGACCCCAATGCTGTGTGGCCTGCACTGGCTGCCAGTTAGATGGTGGATCTCCTTCAAGGTGGGTTTACTCACTTATAGGGCTTGGGTCCCAGCTGTCTGTGTGACCTCCTGACTTCTGCCTGCCCACTGCGCTCCCTCTGCTCTGCTGAGGCGGTCCTTCTAGTGGTTCCCAAGGCATGGTTATAAACATATGGAGATCATGCCTTTGATTTGGCAGCACCGGTCCTGTGGAACTCTCTTCCCAGGTCTCTGAGGGAGGCCTTCAAATGGGGTTTAAAAGTGCACCTTTCTAGAGGAGTTTTTCAGGCTTAGTATTCTACCTTTTATTTGAGTTATTGTAAATTAACGATATTTTCCTCATCTGCCTGTACTTTGTACAGTGGCCTAAGCCTCAGGGAAAGGGCGCTTTAGAAATAAAACATGTAATGCCTATGGGCACATTCTACAAGGGTACCTCTGACTCTGTTGTAGCTACAAGTGGCATCCCCCTGTTAGAGTATGTAAAGTAGCTACCTGGAAAACTGCACGCCTTCAGAAAGCACTGTTGCCTGGACATGCGGTCGAGGAATGCCAGTTTTGAAACTGCTGCCTTGCAGAACCTTTTTCCTAAATAGGTTGTGGACCCATCCTCCCAAGGTGTACTGTTGGAGAGTCTGCTTATTGTAAATCATCAGTGATGGATTCCTGTTGTTTGAAGAAAAAAACTACTTGCTGTACTAATGTTGTCTCTTCTCAGGATCCATCAGTGTGATACAGTCTTGATCTGCCTCCCCTTTCAAAACCTGAAAATAGGTTCACAGAAGAATTGGTTCTTTTCTTAAGGTTGCTGGTGCATTGCTTAGTGCAGTTCCTCTGCATTTGTTAAAATGTGGATTGACAGCTTCCAGTTTGTTTATTGTTTTAAAAATATTGTTTGTTTATTGGAGATATTCAGAAAGACCTTTGAGTCAGACTCATTTATAAAGGATCCACGTCATACATTAAAGTACAGAGCAAACAGCAGTTAACAGAGATGAGACAGTACAGTATATTACATAAAGAAGTTACATTACATTTTATTTCAATACATGTCAGTCATAATACATAAGAATTACATTACCTTACAATACATGGCAGTCAGGGTTGATCAGGAGGAGGTCTAGGTCAGTACAGTAGTTGAGTCACACTTTAGCACAGCCACAAAAGTTGCAGAAAAGACTAACCGGCTGATAGATAGTGAGGTAGTAGAGATTTTGAACCAGAAGCAGAGATAGTTATGGACGCCAAAAGGGCAGAATGCTGTCAGATTGGGTCAGGGGCAATCCCACATGTTAGAGCCTTGGAGGAGATTCTTTAGTCTAGCTTTAAAAGGACCTAGGCTTTTTTCACTGGCTATTTGGATTGGGAGGGAGTTAGTCCAGTTAAGGGCTTGGTAGTTGAAAGTCCTTTGCGATTGGGAGGTATGGGGGCGGGGTACCCATAGTAAGCTGCTTGTTTGAGTTTCATGTGGATCTGGCTAGGGATGCTGGTCAAATAATGGAGGGGAGAGAGGGAGGGGCAAGACCTTAGAGTATCTTCTTTGTCATAAGACTTATATGATACCAGATTCTGCTATCTAAGTTTAGCCATTTAGAGGCGTTGTAGAGTGTACAGGTGTGGGTGAGGCGATCACATCCTAGGATGAGACAGCAGGCTTTTGTTGAGTACCAGGCAGAGTGCATTTAGCGTGGAGTTGGGGGCAGCACAGTATGTGGTAATGCCGTAGTCAAGGAGGGCAGGGACGGAGGAATTGAAGGTGATCCATAGAGCCTCCGGGGTGAGGCAATGTTTGTACCTATAAAGCACCCTTATCTCGAGTTTAGGGCCAAGGCAAGGAGGAGAATGTGGTGTTTATAGTTGAGGGCTGGGTCTAGAGTGATCCCAAGGTATTTAAAGTTGCTAACTTGCTCAAGGGGGGTGTGATTGACAGTGAGAAATGGGGGACAGAGGTTCTTGCGGGGGTTCTGTGGGTGGGAGAAGATCATGACATTGGTTTTCTTGTAGTTGATTATTAAACGCTGGGTGGAGAACCAATGTTCTGCCTCGTGGAAGCTATGTTGGCGTGTTTGGTGGAGTTTAAGTGGGTAGGAGTCGGAGGCGAACAGTAAGGCTTCATCCGCATAGAGGAGCAGGTTTCCTGAGACGGCTGACGGGAGGGAGTTTAGGTATAGGCTGAAAAGTAGGGGGTCAAGAATCGAACCCTGTAGGACACCAGAGCGGGACAGGACAGTGCCTATCTTGACCTGTTGTGTTCTATCCGATAGGTAGCTGGTGAACCAGTTTAGAGAATCATTGGAAAAGCCACTGGAGCCGAGAGTGTTAAGCAATAGGGTGTGGTTGACAGTGTCAAAAAAGCTTTAGAGAGGTCCACGAAGATAGCACCTGTGAGGTGGCCGTGATCCAAGGTGGAGTGGGCATGCGAGGTGAAGGTGAGGAGGGCGGTAGTGGTACTGTGCCCCTTACGGAAGCCATGTTGTTGGTCTCAGAGAAGATTGTATTTTGTGAGGTGGTCAGTGAATTGGTCGTCGACGATACGCGCTAAGTCTTTGGGAGGGAGAATGGATATAGGGTGGTAGTTGTTGGTGAAGGTGTGGTCCCCATTCTTAAAGATAGGGGTGATGTTGGCCAGCTTCCAGTGGGAGGGAAATTTCCCTTGACAAAGGGAGTGATTTAGAATATGAGTGAGAGGGTAGAGGACTTCCGGGAGAGTACGTCGGAGAAGTTTCTAGTCAAGGGAAGCACTGCAGTTTAGTGAGTGGCTGAGGGCTTTGGCTAGGTAGGGTTTGGCATCCGTGGGGGAGATGACGCGAAGGCAGAATAGAGGAGCAGGGGAAGGCGGGTGGACCCAGGCCGGCGGAGGGTCGAAGAAGTTTGGGCGGGGGGGAGAGAATATGGTTGAGATTGGTGAAAGCTGAGTTTAGGGCTGAGGCTATGCTAAGGAGATACGTGGAGGTGTTTACGTCTATTCCTAATTGGTCTGGGGGCTGGTTTGGGGTTTTACCTCAGAGTTCCTTAATATTATTCCAGAATTTATGCCTGACACCCCAGGTGGATGTTAAGGACGCTTTGTAATAGTCCGCTTTGGCAGTGTGGAGGGCCCACGTGGATTTGTTGTGCCACTCCCTATAGCACTGCATGTCAGCTGGTCGTTTGGTTTCTTTAGCAGTATGCCAAAGGGAGTCACGCTGTTGCATTAGACCCAGGAGGTGATATGATACAAAAATAAAAAGTTTAATAGTCAAGTCGTTAATTTTAGTGGTCACGGTTTCCTCTAGCTATAGAAATAAATCTGAAGTTAGAACATTAGGGGGAGTGTGACCACAGTGTACAGTTTGAACATGCATTCTAGTTTGAAAATTAGCACAAGTTCTGTCACTGGAGCATCAAACTCAGGAAGATGTTGCTTTTTGTAAATCACATCGATGGATCCCTGAGAAGAAACAGCATTGCTACGGTAAGTAGAGGTGTGGGAAATAACAGATGCGCAGACGATCTTCAAGATACAGTACACAAAAAGTGCATGCAACATTTTGTTTTTAGAAAAAAAAAAAAAAAATTCACAGAAAGGAAAATATTGGTGTTAAATTCACACCCGTCCAATACAGGAACTACTTGATTCAAGCTCCTGAACAATGTATTTTCCTTTCAGCCAATAAAGCACTTTTGTGTGAAAAACCTGCACACAACCTCCTTCACTTGTGGTCAGTCAAATACTGACCCACCTCTTTAAAATTGTTCCCTAGTGGACAGCTTATATAGTGCCTGAGATTGTGACATACAATTAAGAAAAAAATGTATTATTGTAATCTTTCCTAGACTATTCACACTGGGCCGTGAACGCCATTGGGACACATAGTCGTGGCGATTGCTATAATTCTTGAGACCAGTCACACAATAGGCCCTATAACTCCTGGAGAGATATTAATTTTCTGGAGGGGGCATGGTTTGGAATTAAGCCCTTCCCTTTTGTGTCTCATCCCTTCTAGTTCCTATAAATGCAGCCATTTCAGTGGCTGCCAGCCGTATAGTAGGAACTTCCAGGGTAACAGAAATATTCAGGTAAACACTACTTTTATTTCATACAGAAATAAAATAACTGTTAATTATGTTAAGTAAATCTCTAATCTTAGAAGAGAACAACAGATGAGGGCCACGCTCCCCATCTGTTTTCCTGCAAGGTTAAGATTCAACTTAAATACTTTCACACAGAAATAAAGAAAAATGTTTTATTACATAAATAGCAAACCCAGTTCTCGTATATGTATCTACTTATGCACATATTTTACTTTTCTAGGGTTGCCCAAAGCCTTTTTTTCTCATTGGGAGGACTTTTGCTTAAAGCAGTACCTGATGGCAGTAATTTCTGCCGACGGTTATTTCTTACCATTTGGCCTAGTGACAACCTTTTAGCCTTCCTTGCTATCTGTGGGCTAAAGGCAGCAACTCTAAAGCTTCACAGTATCCGTTTATGACAATACAAGGCTTTTTAACACTATGCCTTGTTGCCTTATATTGTCTGTTTAAACTTAGCCCCTTCCCAAGTGTATCCGTGGAGCGGATATACAGCATCGCTTTTGGGCTAAGAAATCTAGATTTAGTAGTTGCCATATTGGTTCTTTCAAGAACAGATCCAGAAGCAAATGATTTGATACCTTTTAATGGACCAGCATGCATGTAACAACAAAAACAAAGTGCTCTAGCTTTCAGACCAACCAGTCCTTCTTCAGAAGTCTAATGTATCATTCTGTGTTGTTCCATTTAAAGGTATCGACTCATTTGCTTCTGGATCTGTTTGGGTTTAAGAGGGAGTGTACTGGTCTCCCTGGCAACTATAAACAGTTGCACATCTCCAGCTTTTCTCTAGCCGCACAGCCACATCCTATTCTTAATCGCAACAAGTGGTTGCAATTTTAAGGCAGGGTCCCTCGTGAGTGTGTGAGCATGCACACTCTCACCACCGCTTCCACTCGCTTGCTATTTCACAAGCGCAAAGTGCTGCTTTTAGGCAAATTTAAACACTTTTCTGTCTTTGACAGCAAATGGCTGTACAAAAAAGCAGTACAAGGGTTTGGCTTCATAATTCTACAAGGACATTTCATATGAGCACACAGCGGCATTACAGGCAGACTGCTCAATATTTACCTATGGATTTTTGAATATAGATGCAAAAACGAACAAGTTGGGCAAAAAGGATAGTACAGTAAAGAGGGGCAATTCCCCACTGCATGGAAAACGGTCTCTGCCTCGGGCAGTTCACCACTGCATGGAAAACTGCCACAGTCACACCCATCCATAAAGGTGCGACAGGTCCTCCACTGGGAACTACCGACCTATCTCCATCCTTCCGCCCCTCTCCAAAGCCCTGGAAAAAATTGTGTCCATACAAATTACAGAATATCTTACCAAACAATGTCCTATGCCTAGAGCAGCATGGCTTCCGTACTGGTCACAGTACCGGCACTGCGCTAGTTGAGTTCTCCAATTTCCTACACTCCTCCCTGGATGCTAGCTCACTAGCCGGTGCAGTGTTCGTTGACCTCTCAAAGGCCTTCAACACTGTCTCCCACCCCCTTCTGCTAAATGCCCTAGGCCACACTGGTTTCTCCACTGGCCCCCTCGCCTGGTGTACAAGCTATCTATTCCTCCCAATGTGTAAAAAAATCAATGGAACACTCTCCGCAACCTGTCCCATCCACTCGGGTACCTCAAGGCTCCATTCTGGGGCCCCTCCTCTTCTCTGTCTATCTAAACACCCTGCCCAATGCCTGCTCTGGCAATATTCTTATGTATGCCGATGATGCTGTCATTTTTGCCACCAACCGCAATCCCATCTCACTACAGGATACTCTCCAAAAACCCTATGATGATGCTGAGGCATGGTTTAAAGAGCACAGGCTAGTCATTAATCTTAAAAAAAAAAAAAAAAATGTTTTTCGCCCACCCCCAAAACAAAGCCTGCAACTTCCCATTTCATATCCTCCTAGTACCAATCAACCGCTTGAGCAAGTCAGCTCCTACAAATACCTTGGGGTCACTTTTGACTTCGGCCTCACCTCTACCACGCCACACTGATGCCCTTGCCTCCGCCACCAATACACGGCTTGGCATCCTCTACTACCATAAAAACTGCCTCCCACCTGACGCTCTCCGACTAGCAGTCACATCTTCAGTGCTGTCACTCATTGACTATGGCCTGCCAGTTTATGGTGCGGCTGACACCACCGCCCCCAACAAAATTCGACTTACCCTAAATAAGGCCTGCAGACTGATTACTGGTGCCACCAGGCTCACACATACTTGTCTTCTCTATGATGAAGCTAAATTACTAAACCTGGATGAAAGTCTACACTATCAAATCTGCCTCCTCACAATGAAAACCCTACTCGGGTTGTCCCCCCCACCCTGGGGTGACAGCCTCCATCCACCATTCCCAGCCATCCATCCCAACCCGAACCTCTAGCAAGTCCAGTCTTCTGGTACCCAGATCCAGGACCACCCATGGACAGAGGTCCTTCTGCTATAGAGGCCCATCTTGGTTCAACTCTCTCCCTGCATCCATCTCCAAAGCCCCCACATTCCCCACCTTCAAAAATGCCTTATGGAGCCAACTGTTTAGCACTCGCAGCTGCCCCTGTCTGTAAACAGTGCCTTGACCCAAACACACTTGACAATGCCACTTAGACAGCACTCTTACTCTCCCTCCCCAATTCTCCCCACCATAGCCTTATCCCTCTGCTATTACCAGCATACTATCAGCTGTATCATTGTAATTTTGTACTAAATTGTTTAAAATGTACAGAACCACCCTATGTAACCCTAAGTACGTAACACTTTTGCTGTAATCAAAAATATATTGTCTTTCTATGTATGTATGTAACACTTTATTGTAACCAAAATTTACTGTCTGTTTTGTCCTCAGTGTGACGAGGTACCTTTGGAAATGAGCCTCTGGCTCAAAGGTTGTAAACCGATGTATAAATAAATAAGATTGCCAGGTTGGTCACCCTGACAAGAAATATAAATTTGGAAAATAGTAGAGAACAGGATCGAGTGAAAGAGGAAACGAATGGGGAGGGGGGGTGCGTCTTTTTTTTTTTGGTGTGTGTGTGATTTCTTTTCTTCCCTATGCACTACCATGCCAGCCACTCCTTCCGGCTTACCAAGGATGCTTCCGACCCATCCTGTCCCCTCGACCCCCGTTCTCAGAGAGTAGCCTCCTTGGGGTGACCCGACATAACCCTTCACTGAGTGGGTCCCTCTCCTCTAAGGGGGAAGGCGCCGGCCTGGACAGGGCAGACCAGCGCAACGCCTTAGCCCCGAGGTACTGCTGAGGTGGGTGGCCGTATGGGCATTGATGGCCTCGGAAATCCAGGCAGCCGTCATCTGGTGTAACATGGAACCATTTTCCATTTTTCTTGTTACGCTTTTCCCTCCTGATGCCATCGTGCAGTGCTCATGGTCTCCACCAGAGGCCACTGCTGACCGATGTCCATCCCTAACCCACCCCAGGAGAAGAGAGCAGTCTTGTGGATGCTCAATCCTCTTTCCCCTGCTGGCCCCCGGCATCCAGAGTCCATTCCCAAACCTGGTCCGCCGGCATGGGTTGAGGTAAGGTGCCAGCACCTCAGCCCTCTACACCACTGGGCCAGCTGGGATGCATCTTTTTATGGATTTTTGACATACTTTATTTACAACAGGACCCCCTGTTACACAGTAAGCATTTTTTCGTATGGGTCATCGCACACCTTATTCTCTATTTCACATGGGATGATGAGACCCAGCCGTAACTCACAGATGAAGCCAACAGTAAATTGTAGATGTCTTATCCTCCTTTGTAGGGACAGAATATAGTTATCAGACTGCAACCTGTTATGTTTAGTATTTATACTACATCATTTTAAATCCATCACTTTTATTGATTTATTCATTTGGTAACTGGGTTGGTGCACTGATCCGAAGACCTTTTTCAGGCATGGCCTGGGCCAGAAACTGGCACATACAATGTAAAAATACAGTGAGAGAGCAGCGTGTATCATACAGCGAACATAACAGCGGAGGCCAAGCTAACAGGGAAAATATAAAGTAAACCATGCCAGGTACATCAGCAATTGAGCAAACAAGGTATATAACATTTAGGTAAATAGGGTAAGGTTGCTCCATCATTCAACAAAAGGAATAAAAATAGTGTTCAGGGAGAGGAGAGCGGAGCACTAAAGGGGAGGGACTGAGGGTGAGCTGCAAGGGAGCATCCAGGCGGTTAAGGATGGTAGTGGAGGTGAGGGAGTACACCAGGCAGCCATAGTTAAGGAGGGGAAGGAGGTTGTCAATAGCAAGGTGGGTTTCCAGCGAGAGGTGGTCGATCATGCAATAGCACAGCCCTATCTTCTGGTTGATGCGCCTGATCAGTGAGGCAATGTGGTCAGTGTAAGTTAGGGACGGACCCAGGATTACCCCCAGATACTTGAAGCCGGGAACAGTGTCAAGGGGAGATCCATCTGGGGACTGACAGTGAGAAGGCCACCGTTGTGGGCTAGGGCAGAGAGTTTCGGTTTGGAACCAAAAAGCATGGCCTAGCCAACGATGTGCCTTGCAGTAATCATCGGTAAGAATGGCGGATAGAGAGGAGGGGACACTTTTGCTATAGTATTAAGTCGTCGGCGTAGAGGGGTGATTAACAGGATAGGCCCTCCAACACGAGAGTGTTAATGAAGAGGGAAAAGAGGAGGGGGCCAAGAATAGATCCTTGGGGGACACCCATAAAGACTGGCAAGAGGGGGTGAGGTTACACCACCAAGGCAGACCATCTGTGTTCTACCAGAGAGGAAGTGAGCCAGGTGGTGGAGGCAGGGGCGAAACCAAGAGCATTGAGCTTTGCTATCAGGATGTTGTGATTTACCAGGTCAAATCCCTTGGATAGATCAACAGACACTGCACCAGTTAGCTTCCCTTCATCCATATTCCTCTGCACACGGTCGGTGAAGAGGGCAAGGGCCGTGGTAGTGCTGTGCCCTTCCAGAAACCATGTTGCTGAGGGCAAAGGAGATTATATTTGGAGATATGCTCTGTAGTTTGGTATTTTGCTGCCTTCCCTAGGAGCTTACCAAGGTGGGGCAGAATGGAGATGGGACCACAGTTGTTCATAAGACTAGGGTCACCTGATTTATGAATGGGAACAATTTTGGCCTGCTTCCAGACAGAGGGAACAGAGGCTGTAGAAAAGGGGAGGTTAAAGATGAAGGTGAGTGAATAGGCAATGTCCTGGGCCACTGATTTTAAGAAGCCCGGGGTGGGGGGATAGACCATCACCACTATCAGCACTCCCTTGAGATGGTAGGCTGAAAAGGAGCTTAAGCATCCCAGGAGGAGAAATGGTCTTAAAAGGGGGGGCTAGTAGGAGGAGAAGGTGGAGGGAGCTTAGCCAGGTAGCTGCTAAGGTTTGAGGATTGTGCATTGGTAATGTCAGTAGGGTCAGTGAGGAGCTGCTTTGTGTGTTAAGGGGAAGGTGACTGCTTGGTGGGGGGGGCGAGCAAGGCATTAATGGAGGACCATAAACGCTTGGGATTGCCTAAGTGACTTGATTGAAGTGACTGGAACTAAACTAGCCCATTTATATGAAGATCTATTTCTAACCAGCTGCTTTGTGTTTTTATCTCTGTTCTTTACTGGTGTGTCTCTCATCACGTTCAGTACTTTAGATACACCAATTTTAATTAGTTTCACATTTTGCTTGCCCATCAGAAGAAGAAAACTCATTGCCCACACCCAGTTCATTAGGGTTTATTTGAACTCTTTCAGTAGCCATGCATGTATCCCAGGGTACTCTAGTCGTGCTTGAAAATCCCAGGCATTTGATTGTGTAGTGCATTTATTTACCTGATAAATATAAACAAAAATGGCCTAATCAGTAGATCTTTGAGAGAATCTCTTATCTTCATCGGGGGTATCTCTTTCAGCAGGCTACACCTATAGGATTTAGCCGACAGGCACTAGGACTGCACAGAAACTTTTCTAGTTAGCAATGTACTAGGGGACCACCCACCCTGATGTTGCCCTTTGACATCGGCCAGCCCCATAGGAGTGGGAAGACCCCATGGCCTCCTCCGTTCTTTTCCCACCATCGACCATTGCGCCTCGGATCCTACAGAGACTCAGTCGACAGGTTTTCTTAGTTTTATTTTTCCTAAAGAGTTTTTATTTGTTTTTTATTTTGTTTTGTAACCAAACTGTAAAGGTTACGCACCGCCTCGCAGCACTCCCTTTTTTTTTTCTATTCGAACACATCGATCAACATGAGGTGATTATTTCTTTTTCAGCGTGCGGTCAAGCCCACCACCATTTTCCTCCTATGGTGCACAGTGCTTTTACGTTGTGTCCACACACTCTCAACCCGCCACAGTGTATTCTTTCCCACAGGGACCCCAGCTTAATCTTTTGATTTCCTGGGGAAAAAAATTATGCAGACCTTGGAAGCTTCCCCATGGGGCGCAGGAGTCCCGACAGTGCTCCCCCAGTTCGTAGGAGTTCATCATATATCTCCTGGATCGTGAGGTCCTGGGGATATGCTTCTTTCTCCCTTCAGCTTACTTCGGGGGTGCCGCTTTGGCTGGCACCCATGGACGGTGACACTCTGCCTCTCCTGTTGCTCCAGGTCCCATTCACTTATCTTGCAAGGGTCTGGGCTGGGACCTCACTCTGCAGCCGGTTTTCTACTGGCCTGGGCCTTTGGCAGTGGTGCTACATGCCTCCTCTGCCACCCTGGCACATGGGATGGTGACACCATCTCCCTCTCATCCCGTCTGCTTCCTCCTTTGCCCTAGCGGCTGGAATTTGGCAGTTCCCACCTGGTCTGACCCATCGGGCCTGGGACCAGCGCAGGTGGCACCTTGTGCCTCCCCCAATGCCTCCCTTCTTTTTTTGCTCCTCAGGTTGGAGGGCTTGGTTTCTTTCTCTGGCTTGGGCCACACACAACCGATGCTTGGGCCTTTAGTACTCCCCCGTGGCTGCCTCCCCCCCAAACAAAAACATCTAGGGGCAGTTCAGCCTGTTTAGATGGTGGCACCTCATAGCGTCCCCCATCCAGGCCTTTCCTGTGCATCACAATCAAGGCAGAGCTGGTGTGCACACCCCAACCCTGGTACCCTTCTAGTGGCCCAGGCTGCAAGTCTTGCCATGTCCCTCGGTGCAATTCAGCCTGGTCAGTGGGGGGTACCATGTTGTCTCCCCTGTCCAGGCCTCTCCTGCACCAGGAATGAGCTGATGCCAGCTGGTGACCCCCTAGTCATGGTTCCCTAATATCAGTCCAGGTTGCGGGTCTTCCTTCACTTGTCACTACTCTGGATGCATCGGATGATGCAGTGATGAGCAGCCACATAATTGGTGACAACAGCAGTAGACTTTGCTCTCAAGGCACATCAAGAAAGCTCTCTCTTCACACACACCCCAGACCACCATCTGTCAACCACCGGTGCAGGGGGAGGCCCTCACCTTTCTTCTGTTCAGTGGCCCGGAGGTTGTGCCAGAGATCCTGCAATGGGCCAATCTCACTTTGTATATAGTGTTGTTTCTGGGAGGAAGGTGTCTCCCTCTGGCCCTCACCAGTATCCCTTGGACTGCTCTTGGGGACACTGGGGCTTTTCCCTCCCCTTCCCTGTAGAGGGTCTTCCCAGGTCCCTCCTGGGCCCTGTGGCTTCTTACTTTAGAGCCAGAATTGTGCTTACTCAAAGGATACACACTGATCCACGTTGTAGAATACAAACCAAAATGTATTCGTGTAACAAAACAACAAGATCAGGTATTTGAGAGTAAGCCCGCTAGCCACGCTGTCTCCTCGGTGCTTCAGGTCACAAGAATCCTTCCTCGGGGGCTTCTTACTTTAGGCTGCCACCCAGGAAGTTGGTGACCTCGTTTTCTTTTTTGTTCGGGGGCTCATTCCCCCCATCCGAGGGTGAGGGATCGGTGCCAGTCTGTCTTCTTTGTACCCCTGCCCAGACGGACCAAGGCTCTGCCCCAACCTTTGTCAGAGCTCTTTCACTCTCTCTCTACTGCTGGTTTTCCTCAGGCCCCATTCTCCTTCTGATTACTGAGCGGCTGTGGCCAGTTCTCTGGCGGCTGTTTTGAGCCCATCTGAGATGGAGCATCCATGTCAGCACCTTCTCAGGAAGTACACCCCTGGCACTGACCATTGCAGCAACTGGAGTGGTGCTGGTCTGATATGGCACTGTGGTCCTTGGGCAGAGCATTTGTAGCAGTGGGTTTCCTCTGACCTTTTCCATTCTTGCCGGAGACTAAACTTTCAGATGAGGCTCCGGTGCAGGACATCACTTCTCCCTGCAACCCTCTGACCGCACCACCACCACCACCAGAGGCCTGTGGGTGCCCCTCGGTTGTACCTTCTGCTCCCCGAATGGAGCCAACTACTGGCCTCCGATTGAGCAATGGGTGTCCTTGGTACCCACCTCCCCTTGACTCCTCCCCCCCCCCCGAGCAGGTGGCAGGGGGTGGGTTTTCCACTACCCATGGTGGGAGGGTGGGACTTCTTTGAAATGGACCTTCAGGACCCTACTGCTCTCAGTGCGAACCTTTTATATCTTCTGGGGTGGCCTTCAGACCCTTACCCAGCTTTATGGGCATTCGGTCTGCTACTGGGGCCGGGAGACTAACCTTCTCCCATGGCAGCCCTTATCGGCCATACTTCATCCCTAGGAGACCACAGGACCGGGAGATTCCATGTGGGGGCCCTACAGGGCTGGCATTTTTCTTCCACTTATAACCTTCTTCCTTGGCCCTGCTGAGTGCGTACCAGTTGATCCGGGTAGGTGTCCCCCCCCCCCCCGCTGGTGCCCCTAACTCCAACTATGGAGAGCGTGCTGTCAATTCTGGGCCAGGCCCTTAGAGGGTTCTCAGATCCTTGGCTCTTGCCTAAGGCTGGGCATTCTTGCCTGCAGCCCTCTGGAGGGCGGGACCCCTGGGCTTCCCCTTCTTGGACATTGGGCTCCACAGTACAGTCCAACACGACTGCTGCAGACTCAAGAATACTCTTTCCCTCTGTTCTTGGAGGGTATGGTAAATCTGCCCCATCTGCCTTGATCCATGATTCATGCCTACAATGAATGGGGGTGGTCCAGGCTACGGCTACAGGTATGGCCTTCGTTACAGCAATGACTACTGTATGTCCAAGCCAAACCCCCTCCTCCCTCGGGTGGCCTTATGGTGGCTTCCATGGCCACTGTGCCTCTAGGCAGTCGGCAGCAGACTCTCATCCCCTCACAGACAATATATACAGTAAAAATAACAGTGCCGCTTTGGTGGCTGGACTCCTACATCTTGCAAACAAGAGGTCCTTCTCGCCTTCCTTCTCCTCAGCTGCTGCTTGTACAGAGGCCTCCTGGCTGGGTTTGGGGGACCCATGTGGGGGCCCCACCTTTCTCTAGGGACTTTGTCTAGAGTGGCGGCTGCTGTACTCTTATATGTCCTAAAGAGGCGAGACGTTCAATATGCCTTAGGAGCCTCCCAACCCAGCTGTCCACAAACTCCCTGCTAAGTACAGGCAGACGACCTCAGGGCAGTCCACTAATTCTTCAACCCAGGGAGACCTTTCCCATTCCAACTCAGGAGAGAGCTGAGGGGCTGGTGCTGGGTTCTAGACCACAGTCTAGCTCCATCGTTCCTCCTTGCTTCAAGCGTCCATGATGCCCTGCAAGCTGAGACGATTGCACTACAGTCCACAGAAGTGGGAACTGCTGTTTTTTTGTAAAAGGTCTGCTTGCCGGTGGGGTCATCCGATGCGGGATCTCTCTTGCATCCCCACTCAATACAAACTAAACTTGAGGCTTCCCTGCTCACTTGCGCCAATGACTGTAGTCTTAGGGCATGATACGTTTTTCTTCTCCTGGAAAGGGGGTTCAGCTACGTCTTTCCCTGCTTCCCTTACCTCAGAGGACCCAGTCCAAGCTCCAGGCAGAAGGAGCCACATTGACCCCCCTCATCCCCTTCAGGCCTTGTCAACTTGGGTCCCTTTCACTGTGGTAGCTGCCAGTGGACACCCCATGTCTCTTCCCTTTCAGGATACAGACCTGCTCCCCTAGGAGTGGCGCACCTGGGTCCTGCCCCTCCATCTTCACATCTGGCTTCTGCTGGCATACCCCTTGCTAGCTTTGGGACGTTGCCTAAGGTGGCTGATGTCCTGGTGGCAGCCAGAATTCCTTCTCAGAGGGCTACTTATTCTATGAAGTGGAACTGCTTTGATAAATAGGCTGCTTTGTTTCACTTGGACCCTTTCACATGCCCATTGATCTGGACTTGGAAGTATTTACTGTCCCTTTCAGACTCATCAGCAGTATGCCTCCTTTAAGGAGCATTTGCTGGACATTTTCGCCTATCATGTAGCTGTTGTTGGCCAAACTGTGGCACCATTACATGTGTCCCATCGATCTTGAGCAGCATCCTACATTTGAAGCCTGCCATCCATAACTCTGTCCTGGCCTGGGACTTGACCATTGGGATGGAGACCATTACACTGGCTCCCTTGGAGACAGCCTCTAGTTGTGTGCTATGCTTTGTCTGTGAAAGTGTTATTTTTAGTTGCCATTACTTTGGCCCAAAGGATTTCTGGTCTTCAGCATCTGACATCAGGGGTATCTCTTGCAGCAGGCCACACCTTTAGAATTGCTGCTGTCAGGCACTAGGACCAACCAGAAATGTTTCTAGCTAGCAGTCTGTCTGGGGGCTGCCCACTCCGATGTCACCTTTTAACGTCGGCCAACCCTATAAGAGTGGGTGGCTCCTGCTCCCTCCTCAGTTCTTTTCTTACTGTTGACCAATACACATTGGATCTTCAGAGACCACCACAAGCTTCAATCAACTGCCATTTTTTACTCTAGTTTTCTCTCGAGTTTTATTTCTCACCCTAGTTCCTCAACTTTTGGTTGATTCCTTTTGTATGTCGGACCTGTCCTCCTCCGATTGGACCTCCAGGATGAAGTGTACTTGTGGGAAGCAGCTCCCGGCGAAAGACTGTTGCTCTGCTTGCGTCAGCTGCCTCAGGCCTACCCAAACGCCCAGGCCTGACACATCTGTAAAGGCTTCAACCAGGCCATTCGACTGCCTCGCCAGCGGGCCCTGGAAGAATATATCTTGCAGTCTAAGGTCGCCAGCATGAAATGGGAGTTGCAGGCCAAAAGTTCTTCTCCGGCCCTGCCTTCGGGGTTGCAACCTTCCTCTGGGAGGGGGGACGACATTCGGCGGCAAGCACAAACGCTGGGACACTCAGTCTTCTTCCCACTCACGGTCCCCATATAAGTCTAAGGCTGTGATCGGGTCGTCCGCCTCATTGGGGGCACCTCTTGTGCCTCGCATGCCCTATCTTCAAAAGGCCTACCATTGGCAGCATCTCCCACCAACTTCTGTATCGGGCAGCAGCCCTTCAGGGGCTGGATCCTCCCAATCCCCGCAGCCCCTGCTGTTCAGGTCTCCTTCTGGTGACGGGGCCACAGTCAGGAGTTTCTGCTGGTCCTTCTCAGGCCTGCATGGGTTCAGTGAGCTCCAGGTCATCCTATGCTACCCGTCCACTGCCCTTTTCCGCTGAGGCGACCACCTCCATGGCCGTGGACTCCTACGCCCTCTCTGGCATCTCCGGGAGTCCCTAGGTTTCCAACCGCTCCAGAGGTGCCCATCACCAATGCCACCCTCCGAACAACACCGTTATCTGCTAATCTGGCACCAATCAGGCCTCTCCTTCCTCCAGTGCCTGCTTGGCGGCAAGCAGCACCTGCCCCTCTGCCTATGCTGGCACTGGTTCTTCAACCTATGCCGCCACCATCGACGGTCCCCCAACCGACACCGCTGGGTTACCCGACGGTGACAGTGGACTTTCAGTCAGTGCTGTGTCCCTCTGGGATTTTATACAGGCGCGACTTATACTGCCACAGAACCTGAAACCATGTGGGCCTGCATGTCTGTACCAAACACCCTACATTCCTAGGGACCCACCCCCCGTCCCACATCGGCTGGCACCTCATCCCCCTCTTGTTTGCCCGGTGGACGAGGGAGAGTATCGCTTGGACCTTCTGCCCCTGGCCAAGTCCAGTGATAATGAGGATGAGCTGCCTTCCCCTCGACGGTGTCTTAGGATGGGGAAGTGACCCCCAAATACATTTCCCAGTCTCCCCCAGATGACTCATCTTTTGTGGGGTCATGCATCAAATCCAGTCAGCAATGGGATTCAAAACCGAGGAGCTAGACCCCTCCCGATGTCTGTTGCCCACTTACCTCAAGCTGCCAGACTCTTTCCCCTTTGGTGATTCCCCCGTTGATGGATACCTTGGAGGATGCCACCATAACTGCTTGGCATCATCAGAATTTAATACCGTCTATGCCTAGGAAGGTAAATAAACTATACAAGTCACCCGTGGGCAAGCCTTTTTTGGGGATAACAGCCACAGGCGAACTTGGTCATCATCAATGTAATGCACGACCGTACTAAGAGACTGAAGCACCTGAGATACCTTCCTCCTGACAGGGAATCCCAGAGACTGGATCTCTGACAAAAGAGCTTTTGCCTCTGCCACCTTGACCATCAGGACTCTTAACTATATGGCCCATATGATCCAATACCAAGATGTCCTGTGGGAACAGACCATGGAGATACTCAGATCGTCACCTGAAGGTCCGCCCGTGCAACAGCTCCTCCAGGCTGTCCGATCAGGGTCAGACATCAGTCGACTCCTGCGCTCAGCCTACAATGCTGTGGATGCCTCAGCCTGGGCAGTGACAGTGGGCATATGCCTTCTTTGGCACTCCTGCCTACAGGTTTTCCAGGTTTGCCCAGGGTGTCCATCCTGAATCCTTCTGGGGGTACAAAATGTTCGGGGCTGATGGTCGGGACATTTTGTATAACCTCAAGTCTCTGGACGCAGTCTAAAATTGGTTCATTCGCTGTACCATACCCAGCATGAGTGCTCCACTAGTGCTCTTTCGTCAAGGAAACCCACAGACCCTGACCCACCTGTAAAACTGCCAAATGTAAAGCTTCCTCAGCCCTGCCTACCCCCCCTCCTCCAGTAAGAGATCCTGAGGAGGAGGGGTGGCAGCAGCCCCTACCTCTACGTCAGCCTGACTCATTCCCCGACCCCCCCCATGGACCTGATGGAGGCGGTAGAGGGTCTGTTCTTCCTAAACCGGGACAGGTGGACAGAGATCACAAATGACCACTGGGTGCTACAGCTCATGAATCATGTCCACACTCTGGAGCTCATAGAGAGAGGCCCCCAAAAAGACTACCAGTCCTCGTCCTATCCCCTAGCTCACGTACCCATTCTTTGGGAGGAAATCCAGCCCCTGCTCTAAAAAAAGGCAATGGAACCAGTGCCAGAGGTCCAGCAGGGCAGAGGGTTGTACACCCATTTCTTTCTGGTTCCAAAATGCATGGGTCACCTCCAGCCTATTCTGGACCTCAGAGAGTTAAACCTACTCAGCCAGTACAGAAAGTTCTGGATGGTTACCCTTCAAGGACTGCTGCCCCTCCTGAACAAAGGGGATTGCATATGCTCCCTAGACATGCAGGACGCATATCTGCATATAAAGATTTGTGCAACGCACAGGCAATGCCTCAGATTTCTGTTTCAAGGGGGGCGTACTTCCAGTTCTGGGCCTTGCCCTTTGGCTTTACTCAGCTCCTCAGGTGTTTACCAAGTGCCTGGCAGTAGTTGTGGCCTCCCTCAGGAGACAGGGATTCTATGTCTTTCCCTACTTGGAGGATGGGCCACTCAAAGCTTTATCCAGGGACAGCCTAGTTACACACCATCTGTTTGTTCCAGGACTTGGACATCATGGTCAACTTACCCAAGTCTGTTCTAATGCCAGTCAATGACTCCAGTACATTGGGGCAGTCCTGGACATGGCACAGGGCATGGTCTTCCTTCCCCAGGACAGGGCGGACCATCTTATAGCCCAAGCCAGGCTGATGTTCCACAGCCACTATGTCTCTGCCCGAGTTTTCCTCTGGCTTGTGGGCATGATGGCAGCAGCTGTAGTCACGGTGCCACTGGCCAGATTGCATATGAGGATCACCCCAGTGGATGTTGCGAATCCAGTGGGACCAACATAAGGACAACCTGAAACAGGAGGTCCTGGTCTCCTCCCTGGTGAAGAAAGTGCATCTCTGGTGGATGGAGCTCACCAGTCTTCTCGGGGGTCCCCTTTGCTATTCCTTCCCCTCAGCAGATTCTGACCACAGATGTCTTGGGCATGAGCTGGGAGCTTATCTGGGCCTACACCAGACACAAGGAACATGGTACCATCTGGAGTCCTCTCTCCATATCAGTGTCTTGAAGATGAGGGTGTTGCTGTATACCCTATAGGCCTTTCAGCCTCTGTTTTTCCTGGGTCTGCTGCTGGTGCAGACAGACAGACAGTATGACTGCTGTTCACTACATCAACAAGCAAGGGGCAGGAGTACTCACTCATATCCCTTCTGCAGGGAAGCGAAGAGAATCTGGTATTGGGCTCTGGACCATAGCCTAGAACTGTCAGCCATCCATGTCCCAGGCATCCAAAATGTCCTGGCAGATGATCTAAGCTGATTGAAGTCAAAGACACACGAGTGGGAACTTTTGACCTCAGGCGTTGAAGGCCTCTTCAACAGATGGGGGTCATCCAGAGTTGGACTCTTTTGCATCCCCACTCTAACGCAAAACTGCTTTTTTGCTTGCTAGATTCAGGGCCTGAAGTTTTCTGGCAAGATGTGTTGTCCCTCTCCTGGAAAGGGAGATTTCTGTACGTCTTCCCTCCCTTCCTGCTGCTTCAGAGGTGTTAGATTTTGTTCCATCCTCAGACTGAGAAGGTCTGACCTGGAGTTGAACCGGCACCCTTTCAAATTACCTCTTGAATAACCATCCAAGAGGAACTCTATTCCCAGTATATAAAAAGGTTTATTAGATGATAACCTATCCCTTCAGGGCATAGGGGCTTGTAGGGCTACAAGCATACAGAAAGACAAGAAATAGATATTAGTCTGTCTTCTGGAAGAGCCAGTAGTGTGATGTTCTGGATTCTGGATCTCTGACTGTCCCAGAGGCTCACAACCCTAAAGCCTTAATACAGTTTTTGTCATGCTTGACATTCTACTATGCCTTTGCTGCAGGCAAATCTACCTCCCACCACCTGCCCATTCCTACTGTTTTTAGCCATATACACCCACCACCCATCATGAACATAGCTTGTCAAGGAAAAGTACTAGCCAGGTCAAGCTACCCAGTGTTCTTATTAACCTTTCATTTTCCCCATAGAGGGTCCTAATCAAGCTTCAGATGGAAAGGGCCACAATGATTCTCATCACTCCCTTTTGGCCTTGTCAAATCTGGTTTCCCTTACTCTAGCAACTCACAATGGAACTTCTAGTACCCCTTCTGCTGTGCACTGGCTTGCTCTCCCAGGACTGGGGCACCCTTGTCCATCCAGACCTCATGTCCCTGCATCTCCATGCCTGGATCCTGAGGATATAGCCATGGCCCAGTTTGGGGCGTCAACTGAAGTGGCCAGTGTTCTGGTGGTGACCAGAAAGCCTTCCACCAGGGCCACTTATTCCATGAAGTGGAAGCATTTCTCCCTGTGGGCTTCTTCACACCAGCTGGACCCCTTCACGTGTCCTGGTAATTGGATCTTGGAGTACCTGATGTCCCTTTCAGACTCGGGTCTGAGGTACTCCTCTCTTAAAGTACACATCTGCCATCTCTGCTTTCCATGTGTTCATTGATGGTCGTATGATGGCACAATTGGAAGTGTCACATACTTTTTTGAGGCATCCTTCACCTGAAGTCTCCTATTTGCAATCTCTTCCCTCCATGGGACCTGAATTTTGTGTTGGAAAAACTTACTTTGGCTCCTTTTGAGCCTAGCATGACTTGCAGTCTAAGCTTTCTGTCGTGGAAAGCATTATTTTTAGTTGCCATTACTTCTGCTCGAAAGATTTCCGAGCTCAGGTGCTCATGTGTGAGCAACCTTATTTGGTTTTCCATGAAGTGTCTTTGCATAGTAACCCTAAGTTTCTTCCTAAGGTGGTGTTTGAGTTCACCCTGAATCAATCCATCCACCTACCTGTTTATTTTCTAGAGCATGCTGTCAGGAGGTCTAAATCCTCACTCTCAGATTCTTGGCAATAATGGGAATGCAAAAAATCACAAACAAGTTGCATAAGAGTAATAAATCTTGTTTATTACTACCAAAAGGAAAATCACAGTTGCCCTAAGCAGCTCTTACCATTAGGAACTGGGAGCCAGTGCTATGCGTTCCCTATACCTCAAGGAGTATAGACATCTCAGGGGTCTCCAAGGTAGAAGACATAAGATCTTACATTATATATCTAAGATAATTACCATAGTTACTGTAAGACGGAAACATCTCTTGTTAGAGATGAGCCCTATTGGCTAAATTAGAGGTGGCTCCACAGGCCTAGATAACATTATACAATTTTGTTATAGTCCTCACTTTGTGGAAACAAAGAAAGTACAGTTTGTGTACATAGTCGTGTAATAATACAAATAATCAGAAGATAGCAATGCCGACTCATGTATCGTAATACTGCAAGGACACAGGTGTCCTAACATCTTGTAAATAAGAAATACATGTGTATATTAGAAAGTAAAGTGTATAGCAATCGTGCATACATATCCCGACATCTTCTTTTGTATGGTAGATGTCCTTAGCCCTAAATGTTAGTATAACTTATAGATCAATCAATCAATCAAATCGTTATTTATCCAGGCGAACATCGTTGAGCATGGCTCATTAGCAAGATGTACCTGGTAAGGTCAAGGTTCAATTTACATGAAATATAGCATTCAGAACATTTACAAATAGAAGAATACAAAAATGTGAGTTATACAACTGATCCCAATAATATAATATAATATAACAATCAAATTATACACCAAATTGTAGAGACAGAAATAAAACAATAAATCAGATATTGGACACATTAATTTGACATGTTAGGATAAAAAAAAAAAAAAAACAAGGATATATTACATATATACACGATTCAGAAGGTTCATAAGGTAGCCAGCTCGCTAGGATGGGTACTAGGGGGACAAGGGAGTGTTTTGTGGCTGATGGAGTGGCAGGATTGGTACCCTATAGTAATGGTAAGGGGTAGTGAACTGGGTGGGGAGGGAGGAATCGTAATAGTTAATGCAATAAGAGGATCCAGAGTAGGTATAGGAGGAAGAGGAGAGGTTAGGCACTGGATCTGAAAAGGCACTGGATAGTAAGTTATAGGGTAGTTTCACAGTAGGTGCTGGTGAGATTGTATTGTGTATCTACATATCTACATATGGAGGGTTAAACTAGTGTTGATGGAAGCAGCTACATTTTCTTTGAAAATCCTATTGTATAGGTATTTGAAGGCTGAAATAGATATAAGCTTTTTCAATTTCAATGTCTTCTGCATTGTGTTCCATAAAGTGGATAACACGTGGCTAATTGCATATCTACCATGTCGAGAGTGGAATTTAGGCACCTTGAGGGTAATAAGGTTCATGCTTCTTAATGCATAACTATTTGATGTGGCTTGTAAAAAACAGTCAGAGATATATTTTGGAAGCTGCTGCGATATTGCTCTGTAGGTCCATAATACTGCATTTCTATCTCTTCTGGCTTGAAGCGACGTCCATCCCACTGCAGAGTAGAGCAGACAGTGGTGAGTGCTATAGGGTAGGTCTGTGATGAACCTCAAGGCTCTGTGATATAGTGTATCTATCTTGTTCAGACATACAGTAGGGCAGCGACTGTATAAGAAGTCAGCATAATCTAGTACTGAGAGGAAAGTGGCCTGGACTATCTTCTTTTTGAATCACTTGTAGGAAGTGCCTTATTCTGTAGTACAGTCAAGTCTTTGTCTGAGTTTTTTAACAGTTCTTCCAAATGTTCTAGGTAGTCTAACTATTATCTAACCATACCCCCAGGTATTTGAATTTTGTGACATAGTCTAGGTTTTCACCAAGGGCAGTGGTTAATTTCGGAAGGTTAAGAGGGATACTGTATCCTGACTGCACCTGAGGGAGAAAAACATAGCCTTGTTTTCTTTACATTCAACAATAGTTTCTTTCCCAGCAGTTGATATTGCAGCAGGTCAATTCTGTTTGTAGATCTTTGCAGGCTGTAATAGGTGAAGAGTGACTGACATACAGTACTGTATCATCAGCAAACAGGTGTATAGTGGCTTTGGAAAGTTTTAAGTCGATGTTGTTGATATATATTGCAAATAGGATAGGGCAAGGATCGATCCTTGTGGTACTCCTCTTTGAAGTGGTCTGAGTGAGGATATATCACCTTCGCCTTCACCTGCTGAGTTCTTCCTGAAAGATAATCATGAAACCATCTAATGGAATTGGTGTCAAGCCAACTGACCTCAGTGATGAGAGGAGCAGGTCGTGGTCAACCGTGTCAAAGGCCTTACTTAGGTCTAAGAAAACAGCACTAACACAATTTTTTTTATCCAATTCAAGTTGCCAGTCATTGGTGACTTTTGCAAGAGCTGTGATGGTACTGTGATTTGTTCTGAAACCAGATTGTGCTGGATTTAGAAGATTGTTAGCTTCTAGGTACTCCCTTAACTGAGTGCTCACAATTTTTTCGATTAGTTTGGATAGTACTGGGAGAATGGAGATTGGTCTGTAGTTATTGAGGTCTGTGGGATCCCCGGATTTCAGTAGTGGAATAACTTGAGCGGTTTTCCAGATTGACGGATACCTCCTGACTGTAATGAGAGATTGAACAGATGTGTCACTGGTACTGCTATAACATGTAAGGCAATTTTATGAAGTAGTCAAGGAGTCAGCACCTGCACTTTTTTGTATCCAACTGTAATATTAGTTCTTCAACTTGTTTCAGTGTGGTTGGTGTGAAGGAGAAAGTGGAATCGGTCACTTTTACATCAGAGTTCTTAATCCCTAGTTGCAATCTCAGAAGGTTGGCAGGAAAGGAGTCAAATGCTAGCCCAGCAGTAGTAAAGTGATTATTAAAAGCTTCCAGTACTTCTATTCTGTCAATGATGGTTCTATTTCCACTATGTACCTTTTTTGGGAGTAGGTTGCTTGTGACATTGCCAGTTATATCTTTTATGGTATTCCAAAATTTGGCAGGGTTATGGTATGATGAATCTAGTTCAGCCATATAGTATGCAGCCTTTGTGTCTACTTTCTTGGTGCAGAGATTCCTAGCTTTCTGAACTGCTCCCAGTCAGTGTCTAACTTGGTTTTGAGCCTTCTTCCAAAGTTTGTCCCTGTTAAGCAGGTTGGATTTAAGATCTGAATTGAACCAACGACAATATTTATTTTGATATGAAGTTTAGCAACTGGTGCATGGGTGTTTAGAGCACTTGTAATAATATCATTTAAAATACCATGTGCAATCTCCGTAGTGGTCGCTAAATAGAACTCTTGCCATCTTATGGAGTGTTTGATATCATCCAGGTATGCATTGATGTTGAATTTCTTTTCGATCTCCTCAGCATGAATTTTTCGGGGCAAGGCTTACATGCAGTTCTAACTGCTGCAATAGTACAATGATCACTGATGTCATTGAACAGTACTCCAATATGTGAGAAGAGGTGAGGTTTACTCACTAGTGTCACGATCCAGTAGTGTATTGTTTTTAGGGTTCTTTTGTTTATTCTAGTAGGTTCATTTATAAGTTGTGTAAGCCATGCATATCACAGAATGATGATAGTGGTGCTGCTGTCTTAGAAAGCCAGTTTAGATTAAGGTCACCTATGATTATGGTTTCTTCATTTCCTGCTGAGATCAAATCCCCAAATGGGATAGAATTTTCAGGCCAGCTGAGGGGGCCTGTAACAGCCGATCAATTGTAGCGGGATAATGTTGGAGAGATCTATTCTGAGGATAGGCACTCGAATTCTTTTTTCATGGAGGACGAGTCAAGACAAGTTGTAGGTAGGTTGGCCTTTACATAGATTACTACCCCACCTCCTCTTGAATGCCTATCAGCTCTGAATGTTTGATAGTCAAGTAAGTTAATGTCTCTGTCAGCTGTATCGGGCCTAAGCCATGACTCAGATACCACCAAAATGTCAGGTAGTGTATGGTAGATAAATGCGGGCTGTCTGCAGTGTACTGCTGGGGTATCAATTGGGGTGCAGGGACCTCTTGCAACAGTCCCCCCCCTTGTTGCCTCAAAAGGGGCAACAACAAAAGTAGGGAAGTGGAGAAGGCGCAGATATCGTTTATAGACCCAATGCACGAGCCTTGTAAAGGAAGTCTAGCTGCTCACAGTGTTGGCGGAGTGTGTGCCGGAGGCAGCAAAGCATGATGATGAGGAAGAGTATCAAAAATGCTTGCATAATAAAACCTTTAAAGGTAATCTCTAACCAAGTATTATTAAGTGTACTATTAAAATCACCATCATTAATAAGATCATATATTGCTTCATTCGGTTTGGTCATATTATTGCTGATGTGGATGAGGTGTGTGTCTTTCCTCTCTAAAAGTGACTTCAGTGTTAAAGTCAGAGGATCAATATGTGCATTAAAGTAAGGTAAATACTCTGAAAGGGCAAGAAGATAATCAGGGTCACCATCAATGATATCTGGTTCCACAAGGGGAACGGGTAATAACTGTGTGCTCAATAATAGTGGTCTGAGGGGGAACAAAGTAAAAATTGGGTTTAGTAATAACACATATTTCATTACCGTAAGTAAACTGCTTAAAATTAGTTACCACACAAAATTCACCATCCGAATTATATTGCATTTTCACAGTTGGTAGTCTCCATTTCTGTAGTTGTACTGGGCAAGTGTAAGTCTGGTTGGAAATCCATGTTGACAGCCGATGAACCTCCTTCCAGTAAGACTGGTATAATTGCGAAGCATCTGGAGAGATGTTGAGTCCTGGTATTCTGTGCCATTGGTGGTGATGTCATCATCCATGGTAAAGGACCAATCGATACTGTCTGGGGAATATCCACATACAGGTTTAATAACATCAAATATGTCACATCGACACAAATATACCCTTTCCTTGAACAACAGTCCATGTGCGGTGAGACCCATGCGTCCAAAAGAGAATAAAAAAATCAGAAGAGGTGGCAAGTCAAGGCGTTCTCTGTAGATGTCTTCATCAAGGTGCCCAATGGAGTGTACAGATGCTAGTTTATCAAATATAGCTGTATTGAGATCAAAACGTGGTAAAGAAACCGTAAAAAGACACAAACATAGTATCCTTAATGGAACATTTCTTAGAAGTAAAGCAAGGACCAGTATTAGGATGTCTGGTCACAAATCCCAAATTTCTAGCAGTAGAGATAGGAATAGAAATGGATTGTAACATACACATGGCAACACGAGATTTGCAGTGAGGGCAGTACCATTTAGAAATATGACTATCGTATCTATCAGGGATTCTTCCGGATTCCAGATCGCGGAAGAGATTGTTGATGATGTATGACCCATAAGCAGAGCATAAGATTAAGATTTCACGAGCACTGTATTGCTCATCTGCCTCCTTATTGTTCTGTGCAATAAGGGCGTTAATCTTTTCTTTAGAATCTGAAAATGCATTTACAATATTGTGCATATTACTGCATATACAGTGTATCTTTCTTCCTGACTAAGGCCATCCACATCATGCAATAATGGGGGATATGATGTCCTTGATCATTCCAGTTTCAAACTTATGTGAATGCGCTTTGATAGTAGCAATGTCTGCTTTATTCCAAATAGACATTGTAGTACCAAAGAGACCAGTAAGGGTGTCACGTGTGTTTCTTTTATGATTTTGCAAATCATCTATTTGAGAACTAGGTTTTCTCCTAAAATTGCCTCTATGCTCGGTGGTGTGTACCCCGGCAATAGGGTCTTGATTAAGAATGTGGAAAACTGCTAAGCTATCAAATAACAAAGTACTCTAAAATATGTGGTGTTAGCATGACACATACCAAATTCTTTCATATTCCAGTAAGTTAAGTTGAACAATACAGGTATATGCATATATTGTAGGTTGTTCATAGGTGTGCCAGGCAAAGCAGTGGCTGTGAGACCCCTACGAGGGCCAAGGTGGTATTTGGGACATTCCAGAAGTTCTTTCTCAGTGGGAGGTAACACAGATAAATACATGGTGGCAGAGGCCATGTTATGTATGGTGCAAAATTTCCTGGCAGAATCCTTAGAAAGTGTATTACAATAAGAAAGATCAATTAAGAATGTGATGGTATATAAACCTGAATGTCTAAGAGAGGTTTGGTGCAAGGACAAGGTACCATTTGGGGATAATTTTGCATTGGGCCATCCATGGAAAGTTCCCTTGAAGAGTTTGACCATGGGGGGTACTTGTCCCTGAGACTTGGTTTGGCACTCAATTTGTAGGGTGGATTTATCAGGAGCAACAACCGAGGCAGTGAGGTAGGCATCTGAACCTTCTTGAATTGTAATCAAATTGTCGGGGACATTGATGGAGACTCCCTCTGGGGTAGTTGCAGGCAGATTAAGATGAGGAAGGATGTGCTTTACTGTACCTTGAATGCAGGGGCTTACTCCTGAGATGAGGAGAAAATGGAACAAGATAGTCATCTTGTCAGTGGATCTGAAAAGGAAAATCGAACATTAGCAATATTAGTACTATTTCATTCAATGGGTTTAGGAAAAGTAATTATACTCCTTTATACAGTTTCATCTGGTTGGCATGTAACCATTTGTCAGTCAGTTTGTTGTTTTGCATGAATCTAATTTGATAGACTGCTGGACTGAGCTTAACAGCAATAGGGTAGGGTCCTTCCCACTTGTTGGAGAGGTGTTGTGTTGGATGCGCAAATCTGAGAACCATTACCTAATCACCAACTTGCCAATCCACTTCTTGTGCATGTTTGTCAAACTGAATTTTGGACTGCTGCTGGGCTTTGCCATGCAGTTTGCAGCATACAAATGAGTTTGTATTAGGTCTTTTTTCAACTTTTCCACATATTTAACCACAGAGACATGATCTGCGATAGGAGTGTGCAGGTCAAACAACAGGTGTTCAGGTAATCTCATACTTCTGCCAGTCATCACCTCAAAGGGTGTCAAGTGAGTGGTGGCTGAGGGTGTGCCCTTAATTGCCATAAGGAGTAATGGCAGTAAGGAATCCCAATCTTTGGGATTGTCCTCAATAAATTAACATACTAGCATACTATTTGCCAGCAGATTAGGCCTTACGGTCTATCGAGTCTGCTCGAACCTCAGATCCCTAGTTGGGTGCCGAGGCCCTCCCCTCCTTTGTGTTTCAGAAACCCCTATCATCCATCCCCACCCCCCTGGGACAGGCCATCATCTGATGCATCCAATTTCTGTGTCTGTCTCACCCTCTCTTGAAGCCCTCCACTGTGGATCTCTGAACCAGCTCGCCAGGCAGTGCATTCCAAGGGTCCACCACCCTCTCAGTGAAAAACCTCCTCCTCTTTTCCCCCCTCACCCTTCCAACTTCAAACCATGCCCTCTGGTAATACCTCCCTGCTTTAGTCTAAAGATCCCCTCCATGTTTACCCTATTTATTCCCTTGAGGTACTTGAAGACCTCAGTCATGTCCCTCGTCTCTCCTCTTCTCCAGTGAAAACAGGCAGAGCTCCTCAAGTCTGTCCTCATACGTCAAATGCCCTAGCCCTCGTATCATCTTAGTTGCCCTCCTCTGTACCCTCTCCAGGAGCTGTATGTCCCTGTTCAAGTGTGGTCTCCAGTACTGCGCACAGTACTCAAGGTGTGGTCTAACCAGTCCATTGTACAGCAGCAAAATCACTTCCTTGCTCCTAGAGGTGATTCCCCCTTACGATGCATCCCAACATCCTGTTTGCCTTGCTAGCCACTCTCCTGCACTGCTCAGAGTTATTCATACATGCATCCACCATGATCCCTAGGTCTTTTTCCCCTATTGAGGCCTCCAGTGCCTCCCCTCCCAGGGTGTACCTGTGTTTAGGGTTTCCCCGCCCAAGATGCAACTCCTTGCACTTGGTGATATTGAAATTTAATTTCTATGTGTAAGCCTAGCTTTCCAGGGTGTCCACATCCCCTTGCAGGGCCAACCTCCCCTCTTCTCCCTCAACTACTGCCCCCATCTTGGAGTCATCAGCGAATTGACTCATTTCACACCCTGTACCCTCCCTGATGTCAGATGTGTATGCATTAAACAGGATCGGACCCAGGACCGAGCCCTGCGGTACCCCACTACCAATCTCTCTAGGGTTCGAGAGCTCCCCACAGACCACTACTCTCTTGGTGCGTCCAGCTAGCCAGTTTTCAATCCATCTGACCATCAAAGGGCCTACTCCTAACCCCATCAGTTTCTCAACCAGACCATTGTGGGGACAGAGTCAAGCCTTGCTGAAGTCCAAGAATAATACATCCACAGGCTTTCCCTGTCCAATTCTGATGTTACCCATTCATAGAACTCCACAAGATTGGTTTGACATGATCTACCTGGCACAAACCCATGTTGCCGACTATCCAGACCTCCCACCTCCTCCAAGTACACCCCAATCGTTCCTTTAGTATACTCTCCATTAATTTTCCCACCACCGAGGTCAAACTGATTGGTCTATAGTTACCTGGTACTTCCCTCGACCCCCCCTTTATGGATTGGCAGTACATATGCCTCTCGCCAATCCCTAGGTACCCTCCCTGTCTCAAGTGACCTGTTGAAGAGCTCCGCCAGGGGTGCAGCCAGTATGTCTACCAATTCCCATAGTACTCTCGGTTGAATGCCATCCAGCCCAGGAGATTTGTCTTTCTTTAGGGCCTTGAGGGCTAACCACACCCTTTTGGCGGAGATAGCATCATCCGTCCCCTCCACCTTACTGACCTTTTTATCCTTGTCCAGATGTGACACCCCTGGGGTACCTCTCCCTCCCTGTTGCTCCATTTCTGTTGCTCCCCTGATCCCACTCACTGCCACTTCTATCCCCATCGTGCCTTGCTTTGTAGATATCCCATCCCCCTCCCTAGTGAACACAGAGGCAAAGTGCTCGTTAAATACCTCTGCCTGGTCCTCCCTCTTCCACCCACCCTCCTTCTGATCTCAATCTGCTGAGATGGCCCTTAGATTTTTCCCTCTCCCCAATGTACCGGAAGAACCCCTTTTCCCCTCCATGTATCCCCTGTGCCAGCCGTTGCTCTTTACTGGACTTTGCTCCCCTCACCATCCGGGTGACTTTTCTAGCTGCAAGATGGTACATTTCCTTATCCCTATCCCCTCTTGTTCTTTTATATTTCTTGTTGGACGCCTTCTTTTCTCTGACCGCTACCTGTACCTCACTGGACCACCAGCATGGTTTATGTGACCTTGCTCCCTTACGTTTCAACTTAGCACAGATCCTGACTGCCTCATGAAGTCCCCGTTTTATGACCTCCCACCTCCCACCTCCCTCCCTTCCACACTTGTCATTGATGTAATCCCCTTCAAGTGATCCTTGAGAATATTTCCCATGCCCACAAAGTCTGCCCACCTGAAGTCCACTGCCAGTGTCCTAGATCTCACCCCCCTCCCCCTCTTTGGAAAGCATTTGCGTAATCCTCCTGTTGGCCCTCTCTACTTGACCTGATGATTGTGGGTGGTACAGTATGTGGAACTTCTGGTGAACTCCAAGGAGTTTGAGGGCTTCTTTCATCAACTTGCCTGTAAAACTGGTTCCTTTGCCGGAGTCTAACATAGAAACATTGAATTTGACGGCAGATAAGGACCGTTTGGCCCACCCAGTCTGCCCATTTCCCTACCTAATGGATACGCTGCAGATCCTAGTTAACCAGCAGCCTACTTCTTCCTACCCCCACCTCCTAGAATTGCCTTATGACTGTCCCATGCATGCCTGAATTCCACCACTGCTTCCGACTCCACAACCTCCTCCAGAAGGCCGCTCCATGCATCCACAACCCTCTCCGTGAAAAAATACCTCCCTAAACTACCTCTGAGCCACTCCCCCATCTTCAAATTGTATCCCCGTTCTTGCACACCTCTTTTTTTGAAAGATGCTACCCTCTTGGACTTTGTCGATTCCCCTGAGGTACCCGAAAGTCTCCATCATGTCCCCCCTCTCCCTTCCCCGAGGCTATACATATTAAGCTCCCCAAGTCTCTCTTCATATGTCTTCCGGTGCAGACCCTGCACCATTCTAGTTGCCCTCCTCTGGACAGCCTCCATCCTGTCTATGTCTTTGCGGAGATTGGGTCTCTAGAACTGCATGCAGCACTCCAGCTGGGGTCTGACCAGCTGTCTGTACAGAGGGATAATAACTTCCTGTTTTCTACTGGTGATGCCTCTCCCTATGCATCCCAGTATCCCCCCAGCCCTCCTTGCTGCCCTCTCACATTGCTTGCCCACCTTTAGGTCATCTGATATGACTACCCCCAGGTCCCTTTCCATTTTTGTTGTTAGTATCTCACCCCCCTGTGTACTCTTCCCCTGGGTTTTTGTTTCCCAAGTGCATTACCTTGCACTTCTTAGCACTGAATCTAAGCCTCCATACATTTGACCATTCCTCTAACCTTGCCAAGTCCCCTCTCATCCTTTCCACCCCATCTTGTGCATCAACTCCGTTGCAGATCCTTGCGTCATCTGCAAAGAGACACACCCCTCCTTCCAGTCCCTCTGCAATGTCGCCGATAAAGACATTGAAGAGGACCGGTCCCAACACTGAACCCGCGGCACCCGACTAGTAACCCCCCCTTCAAAGTGGACTCCATTTACCATTACTCTCTGTGTCCTATTCTCCAGCCAATTCTCCACCCAGGCTTTCATCCGCTGGCCAACTCGTATACTAATCCCCCATGTGGGACCGTGTCAAATGCCCCGGCAAAGTCCAGGTAGGCCATGTCCACAGCCCTTCCCTGATCCACTACTCTGGTCACTCAGTCAAAGAAATCCACCAGATTTGTCTGGCATGACCTTCCCGCTGTGAATCCATGCTGCCTACGGTCCTGTGCCCCTCTGGCCTCTAGATACTCGACAGTTCTTTCCTTCACAAGTGATTCCATCATTTTTCATACCACTGAGGTTAAACTAACAGGTCTGTAGTTTCCTGCTTCTGCCTTGCTCCCACCTTTATGAAGGGGAATCACATCTACGTTAAGATGTAGGCTCCACCTGGAGAAAATATGTTCCACCAGGATTTTGGCAGTGCATGACTTGGTGGGAAAAGCCTCAACCCACTTAGAGAAAAGATCAGTTACCACAAGGGCGTATTTCTTGTTTCTACTGGTATTGTTGAGGGGACCAATAAAATTAATTTGTAAAGCATGCCAAGGGCCAGAATGCCTTTGTGGTAATAATTTGGTGTTTGTTTTGGTAGGGATGGGGTTGTTTTGCACACAAAGCAGTTATCTATGTACTGTTTGACATCCTTGGTGATAACAGGCCACCAGGCTGTGGTCATTAACCTCTGGAGTGTATTTTCCACTCCCTGGTGTCCACCAGTGGGGGTGTCATGCACATCGCACCTAAGAAGACTGAGAACCACCCACGATTTTGTGGTGGTGTCATCTGGTTGGTACCAAATTAGCTTGTCATCTGGGGACAAGTGTAACTTACCTTGATGCATTCAATTTGGGTTATGGGCAGTGCCTTTGTTCAAAAATCTGAACACATCCTTGAGTTCAGAGTCAGCATGCTGAGCTTCTGACAAATCCAAGGGGGGGGGTAAGGGTTCAGATTTCTGTCTGATGACTGTAATGTGCATGGCTGCTCTGGCTTCTGGATGGTCCATCATCCAGATGTCCCCCCCCCGCACCTTCCTTAGCAAGGGTGTCAGCTGTGTCACTGAAGGCATGATAGGGGTCTTGTGTGGAATGTGCCTTAACCTTGTGTACATAGAGTTGATGTGCAAATTTCTGTGCCAGTGAATGAATATATATTACCATTTCCTTGTGTTTCACTGGGATGCCATCAGAAGAGGTAAAGGAGGAGTTCTGCTAGAAAGAGAGAAATTCCGTAAGAGAACAACAAACCCAGTTAGTCTGTAAAAATGATGTTATCCCTGGTTCCATGCTGGATGAACTCGAGGGCACAGGCCACTGCTGCCATTTCTGCGTACTGTGATGACGCTACACTGCAATGTTTGGAAATTTTAACAATGTTCCCAAAAGGGTAAACCACAAAGATACCCATTCCTGCTATCTGTTCTCCTTGATAGTAGGAGGCTGATCCATCTGTGAAAATGTGACAGAATGAGGTGTTCTCAAGTTGTTGTGGTGTTGCAGGAAGGAAAGGGCCTGGATCTGGTAGATCAGGTGGCTGCAGTGTACAGTCATGTGGTTCTCCTTGGAAAAGGAGGCCATGCGCCAGCATTGATGGCATTTTGGTTGGATGACCCTTATGTCCCTATCCTGGAGAAGGGGGGGACCAGTGTGTCAGTCTTGTGTTAGAGACTGATCCATCCTTTACTCTGAAAGTGGGAATGTTATAGGGGTGTGGTTTGTACTGATAAGAGGGGAATACCCAATGATATAAAAAAAGTGCTTGACAGCCCAGTAGGTAGCCAGAAGGTTCCTTTCACAAAGGCTGTACTTCTGTTCCTCTGGGGTCAAGAGCTGCGATGCATATTCAATGGGTCGTAGGGTGCCATGAACCTTCTGGGCCAACACTACAGACATTGCAGTGTCAGAGGTGGCAGATTTCAGATGGAATGACATAGTTGGATTGAGGTTAACCAAGACTGGAGCCGAGGCCAGGGCCTGCTTCAGTAACATCACAGCGTGGGTATGTATGGGTCCCCAAGTCCAGGGAACACATTTTCTCAGTAATTCATACAGGGGGTGGACTTCTGGGCAAAATCACAAATAAAATCTCTGGAATAATTTACCATACCTAGAAATCTTCTAAGAGTAGCCACACTGGTGGAGAGTGGCAAGTCCTGTAACATCTTCTAGGCAGGGCTTCTGCCTTTGTCTGTTATCCTTAAGCCAAGAAAGAGTACCTCTTTCTGGCACAACTGTGCTTTTGCTGGGTTACATTTGAGGCCTGCCTTCTGAATGAGGGTCACCAATTCATCCAAAAGGTCCAGATGTTGCTCCTGTGTGGCTGTTGCCAGCAACACGTTGTCCACATACTGCAAGAGGCACTGGCGTGTAGAGAAACCCTCAAGCGTCCATCATGTGCAGATGAAATAAGGGCTGTTGTGAAACCCCTGTGGTAAGCAGGTCCACGTGTACTGCCTACCTTCAATGGTAAAGGCAAACTTAGATTGACTCTTGGGGGCCAATGACAATGATCAGAAACCATTGGAAATATCCAGGGCACTAAATCATTGTTGGTCAGGGGTCAGTAGTCATAGCACATCTGGTGCTGATGCCACCATTGGGGCACAACTAGGGGTGACCTGGTTTAGTCTCCTGTAGTCAGTTGTAAGTCTCCATGCGCCTGTGGGTTTTTTCACAGGCCACATGGGGGAATTTGCAGTGGAAACACATGTCCTGATTACACCTAGTCTGAGAAGTGATTTGATTGTTTTCCTAAGAGAGGGCAAGGCCTCAGATGGAAAGGGGAATTGCCTTTGCCTCTCATGGGCTGGGCTGTCACCTCAATGATGATATGCATCTTGCCACAATCGTATTTGTTGGTGGCAAATGCCTCCAGATGCCTTTGAAATATGGGAAGGAGCTTTGGGAAAAGCTTGTGGTTTTTGAATAAATCTATGACGTCATATTCTTTGTCATTTACGGCAATTTTTGCAACCACGTGTGAGTCAGGAATCATGACAGTATGGTACTGTCCCTGAATCTGTATCAACAACATATTGGACAGGTCTACCACACAGTCATGTGGTGCCAAGACGTCAATTCCGATAATACTAGGGTGAGCATGCACCATAAGCTGAAAGGTATGATATGCCTCCAGGTGTCCCAGTGTCATAGGTAGTGGCAGGGAGCGGTATGCAGGTAGCCTAGTTCCATCTACGCCAGACATATTGGTCTTCCCTCCAATGGACCAAGGTGATATGGCTGGGTTTTCCTCATATAATACAGACACTGCTGTACCTGTGTCCAGCAATACTGTAAGTAGGCGGCCACCGACCTTGGCCTCTGTACAGGGCCTTCCATTTGCATCCAAGACTAGCTTGTTTACAATATGGACTGGGGCCTGTAATTGTCAGTCCGTACTAGTAGAGGCATGGGGATGCTCTTGAAAGAGCGTTTGGGCCTGGTTCCTGTGGACCGTTTCACCATGCTGTACTAATGCCATATATGGAGCCATTTCCGGGTTCAGGCCTGTAAGGGCCTGAGAGCCTGGATTGCTGGTATCCCTGTGGCCTGTTGAGGCCTGCCCTCCCAGTTGTACTGCAGCAAGGGCCCGAACTGGGACAGCATCCGCTACGGAGCGCACTTGCCCGGGACGGTTTCAGAAACTTCAGTTTTCATCGGCTATTTCCCTATATGAAGGGCCTGGTCAATGTTGTTTACCCTTATTATTTTTATGATGTTTCTTGTTTTTGTGGTAGTTTCAGTTCCTGCCCCAGAATGGTTGTTGTTGGGCCTGCTGGGATTGTTGGTTGTCTGCTGGGAGGGGCTGTTTCTCTAGGGCCTGCCCCTCCACTGTGTAGTGCGTCGTGGCATCCGGGATGGGTTCCACAGCAGCTACCTTCTTGGAGCCGGGGCTTGAATCGCAGACGTAGAGTTGATGGACTCTCTCCATTTTCTGAAGAATGTCAGAAAACTGATCTGTGTTGGGATAGGTGGTTGGCTTTACCTTCTCTCGCACTACGGGGATCATGTTCCAAAGGAACAGTGTTTTGTACTCAATAAGGTCTGCATCCGTAGCCTCTGCTGCAAGGTTCTTTCCTGATTGGTAGGCCATCCAAAGCCTCTGGTGGACGGTCGCTGGGCTTTTCTTCGCATTCTGTTTCACAGAGTATGTGAGCATCATTCCTACCACACCAGGGTTTTGTGCAGTAATAACCTTAGCTGCCACTTCATCAAAGGTGGCATGGCTATCCTGCCGGATAGTATTGGGGAGTTTTGCTCATAGGCCAGGATCGATGGTCTGGCGTAGGATCTGGACTTGGTAATCTGCAGCGAGACTAAGCATTTCGCATTTGGAATGCACCTTTCCCAAGTGGCAACTGGGGTTGTCGGACGGGCTCATCCGACCAATGCTGTCAGCTATCTGCTAAACAGAGTGGGCCATTTGTAGGGGATTACTGGGGCGATCGTTTGGAGGTAGATTGTCTCGGCAACCTGCAGGGCTGCCTGAGCTGCAGTGTCAGCCACAGTACAGAACGTCTGTTCCCGAGTAGCACTTTCCTGCAGCATCTGTCTGATCTGCGTTCGGAGGGTCCGCTTGCTTCTCTCGGGAAGGGTCACAGTGCCTAAGGCATTATCAATCATTTGGTCTATCTCTTCTCTATCATCCACAGAAATAACAGTGATCGGTGGTGCCATTGGGACTAGGCCTGGGCCTGCTTCCCCCCCCCCGTCATGTTGACGTTGCCCGTGATTGTCGTCATGCCGTCGATGACGTAGGGATGTGCTGTTGTGCAAAAGGGGGTCCACCATGTTGTGGACGGTGGTGTGGGGTCACTGGGCATTGTACTGAGAAATGTCATCATCTGACTCCTCCTCAGATGATGATGTCAGGATGTGTGCTACCCCACCCATCGCTTTGACGTGACCAGCCAGTACCTCTCGCTGATTGCGCAGTTTCACCATCTTGCATTCACATTCATCATGACTAACTTTTGCAACATTCTGATCCACACCATCCTGTAACTGCTTATGTAACACTCTATATACGACGCTCTATTTGCGATTGTCCTTAGTAGCTATACCTAAATCATTATGTACCTGGTTTATCTCGCCCTGGAGCTCTCCCAACTCATCATGGATCTGATCATTAGTTCTACTTAATATATCATTCATTTGCAATGCCTGCCTCTTATCCTGTCTCAAACCTTCACAGTCCTGCTTCAACATACAAAGTTCCTGCTCATTTTCCTGAACAGGATAATGCAAAAGTGAATCCTTTTAATTTTGCAGAGTTTGGAGCGCAGACTACAAATCCTGTTCTTGTTTCAAACATTCAGTTTCCTGCAGTCCCATCTCCTGCTTTAGAGATGAGACTTGCAGGTTAGATGTTTGAAACATTGCTTCGGAGGATTCCAAAGCAACGTAGAGAGCCGCGACCAACAGCTCTTTAACTTCACGCTTTCTGGCTGTTTTTCTCGTCTCTTGAGTACTGGGTTGAAATCCCCAGCAGTCTTTTTGTCCGATTGACCTGCATCCAGCACGAAGTCTGCCCATCCTCCATGGGAGGCAAGGAAGTTCGAGACATCAAGTCTCAAGTCTGCGCAAATATTTGTGGTGGCCATTTAGTGGGAGGGAACGTAAAATCAAACTGTGAAAAGGCGCCATGCTGTGTATTGACCTACAGCAGGTGCACTAATTCACAGGTGGGCTACTGTGCACTCATAAGCTTGCAATTTAAAACTGCCATGGTGTGAGGTGAGTCGGCATCGTCCACACCCAGTAAGCAGCTAGACTTTGCAAGGCGTTACGAAGTGTGTGAAAAACGGGAGAGGTGATGCGGGTGTGCACACCTTCTGTCCCCATTGGGAAGGGAAAGTAGTAGCAACGAGTGAAAACTTTGCAAACAGCAAATATTGCCTGCACGCGATCGCAAATTGTCAGGTAGTCTAAACCCTCACTCTCAGGTTCTTGGCAATAATGGGAATGCAAGAAATCATAAACAAGTTGCATAAGAGTAATAAATCTTGTTTATTACTACCAAAAGGAAAATCACAGTTGCCCTAAGCAGTTCTTACCATTAGGAACTGGGAGCCGGTGCTATGTGTTCCTTATACTTTGAGGAGTGTAGAAATCTCAGGGGTCTCCAAGGTAGAAGACGGAAGGTCTTATATTATATACCTAAGATAATTACCATAGTTACTGTAAGATAGACACATTTCTAGTTACAGAGATGAGTCCTATTGGCTAAATTAGAGGTGGCTCCACAGTCTTAGATAACATTATGCAATTTTGTTATCGTCATCACTTTGTGGGAAACAAAGTACAGTTTGTGTACATAGCCGTGTAATAATACAAATCAGAAGATGGCAATGCCAACTCGTATATCATAATACTACAAGGACAAAGGTGTCCTAACATCTTGTAAACAAGAAATACTTGTGTATATTAGAAAGTAAAGTGTATAGCAATCGTGTGCATATATATCCTGACATCTGCTCTTATACAGTAGATGTCCTTAGCCCTAAATGTTAGTATAACTTATACATAAATGCTGGCTGTCTGCAGTGTACCTCTGGGGTATCAATTAGGGTGCAGGGACCTCGTGTAACAATGTTAATTCAGAGGAAGCTTTGCTCCACACTTTGTGCATGGAATCTTGCAGTAGTACACACACTCTACACTAAGGACTGCAAGAAGTCCAGGCAGTTGTTTCTTTCACCCCTGGGAAAGCGGGTGCCCCTGTTTCTAAGCAGTGTCTGTCCAAATAGTTGGTCAACTGCATTACGTTTTGTTGTAGGAAGTACGGTAAAGAACTTCCTGGGGATATTAAGGGCCATTCCACCAGGGGTATGGCCACTTCAGCTGCCTGTTTCGGGAACATCTCAGCTGCAGAGATTTGTGCAGTGGCTGCTTGGAGTTCTGCACACACCTTTACCAAACTCTACAGTCTGGACATTGCCTCTAGGCGAAGGGCCAATTTCAGCCTAGCTGTTCTTCTAGGTCTACTTTCTTAGGTTATTGGTTCCTACCACCCATACTGGCTCCCTTATGTTAGAACTGCTTGGGACTTGTTTTATAGATGTGGCCTGTTGCAAGAGATACTCCTGATGTCAGATAGTACAGTTACATAAGAACTTACCATAACAGTAGATCTGCAAGGGGATCTCTTTCAGCAGGCCATGCCATCCCTCCCTCCTTCCCCCAGTTCTGCTGGATCTTTCTGTAGCCTGTGGATTACTCTCTCTTTCCATGTTGGTGGGAACTTTCGGTACCTCCTCAGTTCCTCAGCAGGAGACTTTTTGCTCTGGTCTCTGGCCAGTGGAACTAAGGAGGGAGCAGGGGCCACCCACTCTTATAGGGTTGGCCGCCATAACAGGGTGACGTCGGAGTGAGCAGCCCCCAGATAGACTGCTAGCTAGAAAAGTTTCCAGTTGGTCCTAGTGTCTGACAGTGGTAGTTCTTGTGTAACTGTATTATTCTACTACCAGTTCTTCTTGGTTCCCAAAAGAACTGGAGACTTGAGGCCCATTCTAGACCTCAAGGAGCTGAGTCTTTACATCCAATGCAAAGTTCCGGATGCTAACTCTATATCGCCTTCTTCCTCTGCTCAAGCAGGGCAATTGGCTATGCTCCCTGGACATGCAGGATGCTAATCTGCATATCATGGTTTGCCCCCCCCCCCCACAGGCGGTCCCCACGGTTCCTCTTCCAGGGGGAGCATTACCAGTTCAGAGTGTTTCCCTTTGGTTTATCTTCTGCACCACGGGTATTTACCAAATGTATTTATTTATTTAGGAAATCGGAATTGCAATTTCTTGAGTTATAGACTCGCTTCCAGAGGCTCCACATCAGAATAAAACAGAGCTATTCACACAGTACATACATAGAATAAATGTGGGTGAGCAATCATACAGAGTATAAGTATAATGAGCACTGGTTAATGCCTATACATTTGGTAGCTAAAACAGGGCAGAGCTGTTGACATATTTACCTAATGAGTGGTTAAGACCTATACAATTGGTAGCTAAAGCAATGCATGATACGAGTTGGTAGTAAGCCACCTCAGGGAGTCTTATCTTCTACATAATACAATGTATTCATAGTCCTGTGCAACTATATGGTAACTGAAGGAGGTGAGGAGCCTGTAGGCTAGAAATAGTGAAGGCTCTCCACTGCCAGGCGAAGGGCGGGTGCATGGCCTAGCGGCGTGGTGCGGGATCCACGGGTTACCAGTTACACTGGCATTGACATGAGGAGAGGATATGGGCCCTTAAGGCAGCGTTAAAAGGATCTAGATTGGTGATTGATGTGACGGCCAGTGGGAGGGCATTGTACCAGAATGGAGCTCTAAGGGGAAAAGATCGCTGGGCCAGGGTGGTCCTGACCATAGGCACCTTCTAGATAGTTTTTGGGGTGGTCCATGTGGATGCTGAGATGGTGGCTGCCTGAAGAGAAGCCATGACACCTATTGGGGTTAAACCTAGGTGGATTTGTTTGGTGAAGAGACAGGTCTGGTATATTAGTCTTTCCTCTAAGGAGAGGATATTGGTGAGCACATATAGGGTGTAGGTATGTGTATTTCTGTCAGCACCAGAGAGGAGCCGGCAGGCCTTATTGATGGCTACTTGTATTTGATGAAGCACCGTAGGGTCGGCAGCAGAATAGATTGTGAGGCCATAGTCCACCAGCGATAAGACTGAGGAGGTCATGGCTAGGTGAAGTGCTTCAGGTGGCAGGCTGTCTTTATGTCTGTACAGGAGACCAATGCAGGTGTTGGTGGCGGAGGTGAGGATTTTCCTGTGTTTGTGGAAGGAGGGGGAAGAGTCAAATGTAATACCTAGATACTTGTACTTTTGGACCTGTTCCAGTGGGATGAGAGAGGCAGAGAGTATTTCCTGGGGGAAATCCTTTGATCTGTTTTGGCGGGAGGCATAGCAGCTGTAGCAGCAGCCCCCCAACGCGAAGGCCTCTGTGTGTTCCCATACTTGGACAACTGGTTACTGAAAGCCCCATCCAGGGAACTTTTGTTGCTGACTTTAGAATGCACCCTACAATTGTTCCAGTCCTTGGGCATCATTGCCAATTTGCTCAAGTCTGTGCTGACCCTTTCCCAGTAATTGCAGTACATAGGGGTGGTTCTGGAATCTACCAAGGGCAATGCTTTCCTACCACGTGACAGGGCAGACTGTCTCATAGCTCAGGCCCAGGCTGTGGCTCAGTGCTGGAGTACTGTCCACACATTCACCAAGCACTACAGTCTGGACATTGTCTCCAGAAGAAGGGCAGATTTTGGCCTGGCTGTGCTTCAGGGCCTTCTTTCTTAGGCCTCTGTCCTCCTGCCACCCAGACTATCTTGCGTTTAGCACCACTTGGGACTCGTTTTATAGGTGTGACCTGATGACACAAATTTCCCCGAAGAAGATAGAACAGTTAAGCAAGAACTTACTGTAACCATAGATCTTCGAGGGAATCTCTCATCAGGTCATGATGTCCCTCCCTCCATCCCCCTTTCTTTCTTTCTCTCTCTCTCTCTCTCTCTCTCTCCCTCCCTCTCTGTCTCTCCAGTTTGGCTGTCCTGTTTTCCAGCCATTTTGCTAGCTGGGCACCTTCTCTCTCCTCAGTTCCCTGGTGGGACTCCTGTCTCTTGTGGCCTTTGGCTAGGGAAGGAACTGAGGCGGCAGCGGGGCTGCCCACATTTATATAGGGCTGTGATGATGGAGCCTGACGTCTGCATGGGTAGCCCCTGCTAGACTGCTGTGGAAAAGTTTCCATGTGATCCTAGCACCTGATGGCTAAGTTCCATAGGTGTGACCTGATCACAAAAATTCCCTCACAGATCTACTCTTACGGTAAGTTCTTGCATAACTGTACTTCCTCGTGTGAGCAGCCTTATTTGACTTCCATAAAGACAGGGTGCCTTTTGTGCCTCAGCTCCAAGTTTCTTCCTAGGTGGTTTCTGAGTTTACTTTGAATCTATCCACCCACCTACCTATTTACTGTCCGGAGCATGTCTATCCAAGGAGGAAGCCTTGCTCCATGCCTCCGATGTACATAGAATTCTGAGATACTATTCTCATTATACCAAGGACTGTAGAATGTCCTCTTTATTTGTTTCTTTGGCCCCTGGGAAAGAGGGCGAACCTTTTCTAAGCAGTGCATGGCTAGCTGCATTATTTTGTGGCTGCAGGAAGTATGGCAAGGACCTTCCTGGTGCTGTGCGTGGCCCTTCCAGTCGGGTCCTGGGCACCTTCACTGGCTGTTTCTGAAATGTGTCAGCTGCAGAGATTTGTGCTACTGCTACTTGGAGTACTGTCTATACCTTTACCAGGCACTGCAGTCTGGGCATAACCTCTTGGCGTAGAGCTAACTTTGGTCTAACTGCTCTGCAGGGCCTCCTCTCATAGGCTGATTCTTTCCAGCCATCCAGACTATTGTCAGTACTTGGCAGAACTGCTTGAGACTTGTCCTATAGGTGTGGCCTGCTGCAAGAGATGCCCTCGATGACAGATCTGCTTCGGGGTACTTCAGTCATCAGTAAAAAAGGATCCACACGGAAGATTTTCAGCAGTATAACTGTGGCTGCCCATGCCATCACCAGCCCTATAAAGGCATGAGCAGCCCTGCTCCCTCCTCAGGTCTTTCCCACTGTCGACTCAACCGCATGGGTCTCCACAGAAGCTCCAATGCAGTTTTGCACCATTTTTTACCTATGGCTTTTCTATACCTAATTTTATTTTTTAGAATCTCTTTTTCCAAAGAGATTCCTTTACCTCGTTTATGTTGAGAGTTGATCCTTTGACTTCTCACATTGTCTCTGCTGCTACAGAAAGAAGATTGCCTTTTCAGATGAACACTCACTCTGTGTCTGCTGTCTTGGTCCTGACCATGATGCCTTGGACTGCAAGCTCTGTCATATGTTTAACCAAACCTTCCTCAGGCAACACAAAAAGTGCCTCTGAAAATTCCTTATGAAGCAACAGGTAACCAGTTCTGGGCAGGGTCCTCTGGATCCCTCCTTCCCCAATCGCTAGCAGGTTAGTTGAGCTCCCAGGCCACTAAGGTCTGTGAGAAGTCCTCGGGAGTCATAAAAGAAACATCAGGACCGCCCCGTGCAGTCCCGCTCCCCGACAGTCTCTTCCTCCTCTTCCAGGGGTACCCTGTTGGCTGTGACTGCACCGATGCCTAAGCCTGCTGTCCAGGTCTCTATTCCTACCAGATCCCTACTGATAGCACTGCTGCCTGATGTGCAAGGTGGCCGGCTGTCAATCTTCCGGTCATCGGCCCCGTCTTCATCAACAGCCCTCCTGTCGAGACCGGATGCTTTCTAAGAGCACATCTGGCGAGTCGTTACTTCCTGTGCTGTCGATCTCAACCCCCGCCCCCCAATCAAAGCAGCAGTTCGCTGTCATCGACATCAATGACTTTCTGACCAAATTCACAACTGTTTTGGTCTACCAGCTGGGCACTCTCAACAGCACTGTCATCAAAACCTCTTCGACCCCCATGGGCTATTCCCCAAGGACCATCTTCTGTATGTTGGTCATTGTAGCTGGAACAGTTTGAATTCAAGGAGTAGTACCATCCTGATCTCATCCGACCTGAAGAAGAGGAAGACCCTCTTTCCTTTGACGTGTCCACAGCTTCCTCAGTGAGGAAGGACTCTGTCAAGCATACTCCTAGGTCTCCTCCAGAGGACCCTACCTTCTTCAATATTATGAAGCAGCTGTCTACAGCCATGGGCTTCCATTCTGAGGATGAGGATGCCACCAGAAGAGATCTGGTGGACTTCTTGGAAATTCCAGAGTCTTCTCCTAAAGTCATACCTCCTATCCTTCCTGCACTAAGGAATGTCACAATTGCAGCCTGGCACAGGCCTGACATGGTGCCGGAAATTGCCCGGCAGGGCTGATAAATTATATCATGCCCCTTACGGTCCCCCACACTGAGCTGCACAACCGGGGACAGATTCAGTGGTTGTAAAGGCAGCCCATGATAGGTCCAAGGTGCCCAAGCACCTTAGAACCCCCCCAACAGAGAATTCCATAGGATTGATCTGTGGGGCAGTGGGGTTTATGCCTCCTCCACCTTTGAGCTGAGGATTGCAAACTACGATGCTCATGGTTACCAGAATATCCTTTGGAGGAACGGCAAGGTCACAGCCCAGGCCCTTCCTGATTGTACCCAAAAACAAGAGGTTCTTAAGTGCCTGCAGAATGCTGAGGATATTTGGGCTGGCAGTATAGTCTAGAGGTTAGAGGAATGAGGTGTGAATGAGCTTGATACATCCAGCAGACTAGACCTGAGTTTGATTCTCACAACCTCCACTTGCATACTGTGTGACCCTGAGCAAGTCACTTAACCGCCCAGTGCTCCCAGGTTGCCCCTGAAAACAGGCATTTGTGCCTAGTGGGCCTTACCCAGTTACCAAAGACTAAAATAAAATAAATAAAAAATTATCAAGCTCTGAGATCTGCGATACTGGCGCGAGAGCAGCTGTAACCGGCATTTGCCATCATAGGCTGAGGGTCTCCGCTTTTCCTGCTGCTGATCAGCAAAAGGTGCTTAATGCCCCCTTTTAATGGCTCTAAGTTCGATCCAGATGTGCAGGACATCATAAATGAGCTGCAGGCATCTGGCAGGGCTATCAAGTCTGTCCATCCGCTCTATCATACACAACCCAAGAGCAGACAGCGGCCCTCCCTTTTGCAAGGCATCTCACAAATCCAGAGCAGCCTCTTGGACCCTAGGCAAACGCAGAGCTTCTGCTGCCTTGCCCACCCTCTCCTCTGCCGGAGCCAAAGCCAAGTCCCCCAGTGGTGTCAGACCAGCCCCAGCATCTGGATCCCACCTCCACTTGACTCCTTGCCAGACCCCCCCTTCCAGTCCCGACCAAGGGGGTGGTGGTCAGAGGTTGGTTCTCCCTCCATCTCAACCAATGGAGAACCATCACGTCAGATACCTGGATCTTTCAAATCATAGAAAGGGGTCACACTCCGGAGCTGATCAAGCTGCCCCCAGAGACTCCTCCAGTGCCCCTACTCCTGGCCCACTGGTTTGTTCTCTGTAAGGAGGTACAGTCTCTTCTGAGCAAAAAGGCTGTTGAGCCCAGTGCTCAGGCTCCAAAGAAACACAGGATTTTACTCCAGGTTCTTCCTGTCCCCAAAAGAACCGGAGACCTGAGGCCCATCGTACACCTCAAGGACCTCAATCTGCATGTCCAGTGCAAAAAGTTTCAAATGGTAACCTTGCCAGGCTTGCTGCCCCTTCTCAAGAAGAGTGGCTGGCTGTGCTCTCTGGACATGCAGGACACGTACCTACACATCTCTGTGTTTCCACCCCACTGGAGATTCCTCCAGTTTTTTTTCCAGGGCAAGCATTGCCAATTCAAAGTATTGCCCTTTGGTTTGTCCTCTGTGCTGCAGGTCTTTACCAAATGCTTAGCAACAGTTGTTGCAGCTCTCAGAAGGGAGGGAACTGTATGTTTTCCTCTACCTGAATGATTGGCTCCTAAAGGCCCCATCCAGGGAACAGCTCCTTCAGACTTAGGAGAGAACTCTTTAGCTGTTTCTCTCCCTTGTCATTATGGTCAGTTTGCCCAAGTCGATCCTAGTCCCATCCCAAAGGCTACAATAGATAGGGGCAGTTCTATACTCAGTGCAGGGAAAGGCCTTCCTGCCTCAGAACAGGGCAAAATGCCTTATCACCCAGACTCAGGAAGTCACCCAAAGCCATTATATCCCTACAAGGGTGTACTTGAGGTTGTTGGGATTGATGGCTGCGACCATCCCCACTGTTCCACTAGCCAGGCTCCACATGTGCATCCTCCAGTGAACTCTCCTAGTACAATGAGATCAGCATGCAGACAAATTAGATCAGTTAGTGCCAGTCTCCTCCCCAGTCTGCAAGGTGCTCCAGTGGTGGATGGACCCCCAAACCTGCTGCAAACAGTCCCATTCCAGATCTCTCCCCCCCCCCCAGCAGATCCTCACCATGGATGCCTCCAGTTTGGGTTGGGGGGCTCATCTGGGTTCCTTTCAAGTTCAAGTTTATTGCAGGAAAACTCCATTGAGCAAGCTCATTCACAAGGAGGTCCTGAGACATACATACATACATTCATTCACAATGAGGTCCTGAGACTGACGTACAATCAAGTAGGTTAAGTGCTTACATCATAAAACACAGTTTACATAATGATAAAGAGCTTACATCATAAAACACAGTATACGTAATGATAAAGGTACTCTAAGTTCATGATGAGAAGTTGCACTGTTTATAAAAACAATACATCGCATACATTGGGATTTCCTCAGAGAAATTAAAATTCCTGGAGGAAGTAACAGTAATTATACAACAATACAATAAAGATTCCACCCAAGACACTGATAGTGGTGCGAAACAGAGTTGAGGAAGTGGAGGAATGGAATCTGGGATATCATGGAGTCACTAGATTGTGGCCCCGGGGACAGTATTTCGTTAAAGACAGTTACAGGTATCTTTTAGTTTAGCCATGGCTAGCCTTTTGAAAAAGTTAACAGGGACAATACTGGGTAATTTCAGTAAGGATTGTAGTCGATTCCAAATAGTTGGCAGTGAACATGAAATAGCGCATTTTCCAAAGGAAGTGTGGGTCCTAGGCACATCGAGGAGGAGAAACTGTCTTCCTAAGTGAGTAAACACTGCACGCTATGTGTATTAAAGAGGATAGATATTGCAGTAGTTTATTCTGGAGAAGTTTTAAAGTCCAGGTGCTGGTGTGGACTGTTCGTCTAATGGTGAGCGAGGGCCAGCCAACTAAGGCATATAGATCACAGTGATGAGTTAGTGGAAGGGAGTTTATGAATCGTAAGGAGCAGTGTTTATTTATTTAGATTTTGTTTACCGGGTAAGCCCACTGAGACCAATGGTCCCTTTTTCAGGGGCGACCTGGAATTAGTTACAGAAAGGACACAACAAAACAATAGATACAATTAGTTACATTTGTAACACCATAGAACAGTGATAACATTTATACAAGGGTAACAGAAGGGTTCTCATAGGTAACACCATAGTACAGTGATAATATTTATACAAGGGTAGCAGAGGGGTTCTCATATAGGCTCCATGTATAGACAGAGTGTTTAGACCTCACATATTATACAGTATGTACATAGGTTCCGCCAGTAATCAGAGTCCACATTTAGCGTTACATGTCAATTCAAAGGGAGAGTACAGAGCAGTGCAGCGGGCCAGGGGACTGATCAGGGGGGTTAACGGTTACATCCGCATAGACTGAGATTGAGAAGATGTACTTTCAGACCATTTTTGAACTGGGAGAGGGTGGGTGAGTTAGTCAAGCGAGGTGGTAGGGAGTTCCATAGGTGAGGGGCAGCAAATCTGAATGAGCGTTTGCCAGGGTTTGAGCACGTTCTAGGGATGACAAGAGGGTGACTTGCAGTTGATCGCAAGGTTCTGGTATGAGTTCTGGGGGAAAGAAGTCCTCTGAGATGAGGAGGGGGACTTAGGCAGGCAACAGAGTAGGCAAGTTTGTGATGGAGAGTGGGCCAGTTTAGCTCCTTTAGGGCCTCACAATGATGTCTCCTAGGAGAGGAGTTAGTGGTGAAACGGGCCACTCGGTTATAGAGTACTGAGAGTTTTTTGTATTCCGTCTCACGGAGGAACTGCAGAAGAGGAGCCCCATATAGGATGGATGGAAGGAGATTGCAGCAGGCGATTGCACGGTGTGCAATAGAGGATAAGGACTTCCCAGGCGGAAAAGGAGGCCAAGCTTTGATGGGTGGACCTGGTTATTGAGTCGATATGGAATTTGAAGGTCATTTCTTGGTCTAGATGGACCCCAAGATATTTGAAACTAGACATGACCTCAACTCTTTTCCTTGGCTGGTATAGATCTGGAGGAACTGGCTTCTGTCAGAGCCCAGGCGTCTCGGGCCAAACAGTACGGCTTTAGTTTTTTCATCATTGAGCTTAAGGGAGTTTGTGGAGAACCAGGCCTCCAGGGAGGAGAGACTGTCCTGCAGTTTAGTTGAGATGACACTAGGTTGGGGGTCACTGTAGTATAGGACAGTGTCATCAGCATATAGAATGAGATTGCTGCTGAGGCTGTTTCCCTCAATATTATTGAGGAAGAGTGAGAAGAGCAGAGGGCCCAGGATTGAGCCCTGAGGTACCCCAGCGGAGACCGATCTAAGACCAGACTGTGCACCCTTCCAGCGGACCTTTTGGGAGCGGTCCCTCAGGTAGCTTTCAAACCAGGAGAATGAGTGGTGATCCAGACCTAAGGTCTGGAGTTTGGAGAGGAGGAGATTATGGTTAACCAAATCAAAGGCCTTAGATAGGTCGATGAAGAGGGCGCCCATTGGGGAACCTTGGTCCATAGAGGAAAGGATGTCTGTAGTGAGTCGGATAAGTGCAGTGTCAGTGCCATGTCCCTTTCTAAAGCCGTGTTGAACATCAGCCATGAGTGAGTGTAGCTCAAGGTAGTCTTGTAGTTGGTTTGAGACTAGTCTTTCCTGAATTTTCCCCAGAGGACTGAGAAGGGAAATTGGTCTATAATTTTCCCAATTTGTCTTGGGGTCCACTTTGTGGACAGGGACAATGGTCTACTTTCCACATTTTTGGAACCTTTCCTTCCTGAAGTGACCTATTTATAAGTAAGGTGACCGGATGGCGATGTAGCGAGTGGGCAGCCCTCAGGAGGCGAGGTTCAAGCTGGTCATGCCCTAGCGAGGAAGAAGGGTCAATTTTGCATAGGAGAGGTAATACCTCTGCCTGTTTGACCAACTTTAGGTGAAATTGGGGCCGAGAGTGCGCCCAAGCATCTCCAGAGTATAGGTTAGGCCCATGGGGAACCCGGGGGGGAGACCCACTCCGGGTAGAGTAGGAGGCACAGAAAGCCTCAGTCACTATGGTTGGGTTATTAGTCAGGGAGTCCCCCACCATGATGGAGTCTGTTTGGCTGGTTGAGGAGCCCTTGATAAGTAGATTTAGTGTTAGAGAACGTCTAGTTTATGGAGATTAGTAGAAGCTGAATTATAGATTACATTGCCGTAATCGAGGAGGGGGAGGAAAGTGGCCTGAACCAATCTGGTTCTAATCTCAGTGGGGAAAGAAAGATCTATTGCGGAAGAAAAAACCTAACCTGGCTTTGAGCCTTTTAGCCAAGTCATCGAGAGGTGATCATTAAAGGAAAGCCTGTTGTCGAGCCAGAAACCAAAATTTTTGAACTTTGAAACTATTTCCAGATGCTCACCTAGGGAAGTCCTTTCAAACTCAGGGCTCTTGATTCCAGATCGAAACCTCCCTGTATGTCAATGTCTTGGAGATGTGGGCAGTCCTCTATGCCATGCAGACCTTTTAGAACCATTTCCTCCCGGGTCAGCTATTGATTCAGTCTGAAAATCTCAGTGTTTTGTATTATATCAAGGAAAAGAAGGGAAAGGGAACATTGTTTAACCAGGAGTAGCACACTAAGTCGAAGCTTGTTTCCAGATGTGACCTGGGAGCACAAGGATGTTAAGTGAATTGCTCAGGATCACACAGTATGCACCTAGGTGGCTGTGGGATTCAAACCCAGGTCTCCAGATCTGAAGCTCAGAGCCTTAACTCACTGTGCTATACTGCCTCCTATCAACTAGCAGGGGGGACACATTCATATACCCTGTGCAGGGAAGCCATAAGAGTGTGGTACTGGGTGTTAGAACACGGCTTGACTCTCTCAGCGGCTCATGTCCCAGGAGTGCTCAACACTCTGGCAGACAGCCTCAGCTGGACGCAGTCCAGCAGCATGCACCAGTGGGAGCTACTCTCATCTGTCACAGAAGATCTGTTCAACAGATCGGGTGATCCAGAGTTGGACCTTTTTGCATTCCCACACTTACCCAGTGAGGCAGGTGCAAGCCCCCGGGCTTTCGCTTCTGGCTCCAAGCGTCCAGGCCTCCAGGCGTGACCTGCTCTGGGGACAGTGTCAGATGGGGAGTTTGACTGGGACGGTACACCTGAGAAAGAATAACGCAGGTGTCCTAAGGCAAGCTCAGGGAAGACAGAAACCGCCTGTGGAGCAGAAGAGCAAAAGCTTGCTTGATCTTGATTTTCAGTATGACTACAGACAATGAAAGTGGGGAAACAGTCAAGAAGAGAGGAGTGTTCTGCTTAAAGAGGGAAGGGACACTAGGTGGCACAGTCTGAAGTTGGTAAGGGGAAGGTTTAGGAGGGAGATGAGGAGGCACTACTTCACTGAGAGTGGTGGATGGTTGGAACGCACTGCCAGAGGAGTTAATCACTCAAAGAACAGTAGATAGCTTTAAGCAGGGTTGGGATTGAGTCAAGAGCAGGGTTAGTACAGACAAGAACACAAAGGAGGAATGGAGGGGTTTGGGTGGGTGTGGGGCAGCTGTAGTGTTATGAAACTAAGAGCTGTACAATCAGGCAGACTTGATAGACCTGTGGGCCTGTTTCTGATGGTAATTTCATATGTTCGTATGTATGTTAACGCAAAACTTTCAGTTTCTGCTCACTCGATCTAGGGCCTGGAGTTCTCTGGTGAGATGTGTTGTCCCTCTCCTGGAGCAGGAGGTTCGTTTATGCCTTCCCTCCATTTCCTCTGATTCAGAGGGTGCTAATCAAATTGCAGATAGAGGGTGCCAGCATGATCCTAGTAGCTCCATTCTGACCTCGACAGATATGGTTCCCATTGCTACAGCAGTTAGTGGAGAAACCTCTGGTTCCTCTCTGCAGGAATCTGCTGATGCAGGCTCAGGGGACTCTGGTACATCCCAGATCCATGACACCGGTTCGACAAATTCATTGTCAAACGACATTACAGCGACAACTTCATGTCGACTGCAATTGCGGTCGGGATAAAGCCGTTCCATGAAGACTTTCTTTTCTTCGGGGGCTCTGCCCCTGCATCTCCTGTAACAAATAATCAACTGTGAGTTAGAGTTGATTTGGGAAGGGGGTGCAAGGTCCCCAGAAAGCAGTGCCGGGGTCCCGTGCCAACATTACAATGACCTGTCACTGTAATGTCGGTCATGGTAAAATTGTCAGACAGGCATTGGCATACGGTATATCCCAACCTCAAGTCCCTCCCTCTGCATGCTTGGCTCCTGAGAATGTAGCCATCACCAAGTTTGGGGTTTCCCATAGGGTGGAGAATGTCCTAGTGGCAGCTCGGAAACCCTGCACTTGAGCCACTCATGCTATGAAGTGGAAGAGGCTTGCCATATGGGCTGCCAAAGGACTACCTGATATCGCCGTCGGACTTGGGTCTCCAATACTGCTTCCTCAAGGTGCACCTTTCGGCTGTCTCAGCCTTTCATGAGCCTGTGGGTTTTTATTAGGATTAAAAGGACAAGGGGGCACAAGGCCCATCAGGAATGTCCCCCACCTAAGTGGGTCAAATTATACCAACTTATGGTTGTTGTAGTAAAGTCTGTTTAGGGTATTTTTAAAATTGATGATGCTTGTACAGTCTACAGCTATCTGTGGGAGTCTATTCCATGCCATTGAAACCCGAAGAGTGAAGAAGTTGTCTCTCTGTTTGTGCTGATTGTGTAATTTTTTATTATTAGACCTTAGGTTGGATCTAGTATTGCTAAAACATAGGTCACAATTGGACATAAGGTTTTGGTTTTGTATTAGTTTATACAGTAGCGACAAATCTCCTCTTTGTCTTCTTGCTTCAAGAGAATGTAGGCCAGTTTCCAATAATTAGGTTGGAATCTGGTGACCGCACTGTGGCTCAGTTGAATGGTTCCCATACCTTCTTGAGGGCATCCTGCATCTGAAACCTCCAATCCATTCTCTTGTCCCGGCTTGGGATTTGAATTTTGTTTTGGAGAAATTGACCCTCTCTCCTTTTGAGCCAGCTGTGACTTGAGAGCTACGCTTACTTTCTTGGAAAGCGTTATTTTTGGTTGCTACTACTTCCACTCAAAGGATTTCTGAACTTTAAGCCCTCTGGTGCGAGGAGCCTTACTTGATTTTTTTCACAAAGACAGGTTGTGTCTGCGCATGAATCCTAAGTTTCTCCCTAAGGTGGTATCTGAATTGACCCTAAACCAGTCCATCCACTTTCCTGTTTATTTTCCTGAGTGTGCCAATCCAGGGGAAGCACTGCTCCATACATTAGATGTGCACAGAACGCTAATGTATTACCTGCTCCAGAGTAAGGAATGTAGAAAGTCAAAGCAGATTTTGTTTCCTTCACCACAGGCAAAGAGGGTGTTCAGGTTTCTAAACAATGTTTGTCTAAATGATAGGCAAATTGCATTGTGTTCTGCTACAGTAAGTATGGCAGAGTTGCAAGGAGACACGAAAGCTCATTCCACAAGGGGCATGGCTAGCTCTGTGGCCTGTTTCAGAGGGGTCTCAGCCACTGACATTTGCGTGACTGCCAAGTGGAGTACCGTCCATACCTTCACCAAGCACTACTGTCTGGACATTGCCTCAAGAGCTCTTGCAGGTTTTGGCAGGGCTGTGCTGCAGGGCCTCCTGTCTTAAGTTTAGGGATGGCCCTCCTCCCGGACTGTTTCACTGCATATGTAACTGCTTGAGACTCATTCCATCTGTGAGACATGATGACTGAGATACCCTCGAAGAAGGTAAAACAGTTACATAAGAACTTAACCATAACAGTAGATGTTCAAAGGGATCTCGATCATCAGGTTCGCCTTCCCTCCCACCATCCCCCTTTTGAAGGGATGTCTCTCAGAACTGGCTATCTGGTATATCCAGCCTTTCATATGGGCCGGGGCACCTCGCTCTCTCTCCCCTCGGTTCCCCATGGCTTGAGCTGTTCTCCCTTTGTGGGGGAAAGAACTGAGGAGGGAGCGGTGCCGCTCATGCCTTTATAGGAATGGTGACGTCAGCAGATGACGTCAGCGTGGGCAGCCCCAGTTGTACTGCTCAAAATCTTCCATGTCAGTCCTGCTTCACCGATGGTGAAGTTCCATCTATGGGACCTGCTGACCGAGACCCCCTCTAAGATTTACTGCTATAGTAAGTTCTTACAGTACGTAACTGTTCTTTACATAACTTACCATAACAGTAAATCTTCAAGAGGGTCCCTTTCATCCTCCTGGACCTTTGGGCAGCCTTCTCTCTCTCTCGTCCTCCCTCTACACAGCAGAGAACCTCCTGTTTCTTTCTCGGCAAGAGAACTGAGGAGGGCACAGGGCCACCCACTCTTATAGGGTTGGCTGCTGTCAGAGGGTGACGTCGTGGTGGGTGGCCCCCTAGTAGACTGCTAGCTAGAAAAGTTTCCATGTGGTCCTAGTGCCTAACAATTAAGTCCTATGGGTGTGCTGCTGCCGGAGATCCTCTCAAAGATCTACTGTTATGGTAAGTGCTTATGTAACTGTACTTTGTGGTGAATACGTAACTGTTCCTTTCTGTAACCATGCCTCTTCATGCTTTGGATTTCTCCTTCACATTCATATGGATTTCTGTAAGGAATGGAATGGCACGATGGTAACCATGAGAAGTCTATAAACAATAAGAGAAGCTTGAGACACTAATATACAGAATCCATCTTTTTTTTTTTACCATTAAAGTTGTTTTTTTTTAACTTTTCAACTTTACAGACAATTTAAGGCAACCAAAAGGTAATGTAAACTGTACAAGGTTGTTGACACATTACAAAAGGTACATTGTCAGTTGTCATATAATGTAGTTATCATCCAAAACCTTTTACATGCACTTTTTAATCAGCACAGAATGTAGTGTTAACGACTATTGTCACACCAGGCCAACATGTATGTGGACAGTTTAATATATCATCTGGCAATATCTCTGATCTCTAGCCATCTCTACATGGTAAGTAGAATCCAGATTTAATGTAGATGTATATATCATTAACTGACAGAGACTCGGGCTGTGGCCTAGGGTGCTAGCCCTGGAGTTCAGTTCCTTTTTTTTTTTCTTTTCTAACATAAATATCACCCTGGACATAGGGGAGGATTAGTGGTTGCATTTTATAGCAGAACCTAGCCAGGAATCTGGTAAAGGCCTTTCTGTCTGTATTAGGGTACAGGATTTATCCAGGGTAGTGAATTCCTTAATGGCATTACCTGAGTCTTTCATATAATCAGTTTGTCCGTGGGTCATGGTTCATGGTTCAGCATGCTAGGTGGTGATCAGTTGGCTCCTGACCAGTCAGTCAGTGTGCCCCTGCGGGGATCTAGTACGCACTATGATACTGGTGTGTATGTGTCAATCTCTCTCACACCCCTGGGATTTCACCTATGAGGGCACTGAGCATTTCCCACTGGATCCACTGCTTCTAGGTAAGGTGTCCAGATTTGTTCATATAGTGAAAGCTTACCTCGGGCTGAGTGTGCGGTCCTCTCATACTGTGCTGATAGGGTCAGGAGTGTCTCACATTCTTGGCTCGTGGGCAGTTGGGGATCCCTCCAGTGCCTAAGGATGACTCGTTTGGCTGCTGCTAGGGCCTCGTTCAGCCATAGGGATTGGGTAGAACTGATCGGATGAGGGACAGCTGCTGAGTGGGGAGGCCCAAAAGACCCAGTACTGGATCTCTGGTATGGGAGATTGGCACTAGTTGGGCACAGGTGGTCCACACCCGGTCCCAATAATGGTCCAGTGTTGGACACGACCAGAGAATATGGGTGAGGCCTGGGAGGAGGAGCATCTCCAGCAGTCGTCGTGTTCTAGCACACCTTTCCTAGAGAGAGAGAGAGAGAGAGGTGTCTGGTATGCTTTGTGTAGGATTTTAAATTCTAGGTTTTTACCTGTAGTTCCCTGTTTGCTTTATATGCTCTCGTCCAGACCGATTCCAAGTCCCTCTATGGGATACGCATCCCCAGCTCCACTTCCCACTTCTCTTTTGTGTCTGTCATAGTGAGGGCGGGCTTGCTGTTGGTAATGAATTTCATAAGTCTGCTGATCAGGTGTTGGGGAGAGGTTAGCCCCCCAGCCATTCATCCAAGGGAGTACTTGGTATCCTATGTGTAGTGGATGTGGAGGTCCGTAGTAGGTCTCAGAGCTGGAGGTATTGCCAAAAGAGAATTTTCCCCTTCCCTGTCTGATTTTCCCTAGTTCAGATAGACTCAGAGGATGCCAGTACCCCTGTTTCCAGGGTGTATAGATCCCCTAGGGCAGTAATGCCTATTGCTCTCCAAGGCTTCCAGTCTATAGGTTTATTGTCAGTCTGCAGGGTGGGGTTACCCCACATAGGCCAGAACCTCGAGCTAGTGGAGGACCATTTCCTAGTTTTGAGAAATTTCTTCCACTCCTGCTTGGTGTGCTTTGTGCAGGGCGAGGCTTGCTTGATCTTTGGCCAGTCAGAGAAGGTGAGGGCTCCTGGGGTGATCTACTTAGTTGGGGCTAGTTCGATGGATACCCACATTGGGGATGGGGTGGCCAGGTCTGGTCTACAACACAGGACTGCGTGACAGAGGACTGTGCAGGTGTGAAAGAGCCACATGTCGGGTAATCCAAATCCTCCCCTCTCCCAATGTTGTTTGATTTTGAGTAAACTAATTTTGGGTTTGGTCCCTGCCCAGAGAAATATGGAGACTTTGGAGTTAAGCGCCTTGAAGAAGGAACCCGGAAGGGTGACTGGGAGGTTGGATTGAATATATTGGAGTTTGGCAAATGTGATCATTATAAGTAGGTTCACCCTGCCCCATATGGACAGAGTATGTGTGCTCCACTTGCCCAGGTCTCCATCCAGCTTGTCCAACATTACCTGTACGTTAGCTCTAATTGTCTTATTAACTGTTGGTAACACCTTGATCCCCAGACATACCACTTCTCCCGGAGGCCATTGATATGGGTATGCTCCCGCAAAATCTGGGGTGCATGTGTCATTCAGGGGCAGGATGTTTGACTTGGAGGCAGTCAGCTTGTAACCTGCTATAGAGGCAAATTCCTGGATCAGCACATCCAGGGTTTGAAGGGAGCCAGGCACATCCATCAGGAAGAGTGTGATATTGTTCACAAAGAGAGCCAGCTTGTGGTACACCTCGCCCACTGTGATGCCTGGGAAGCCCTGAGTATTTCAGATTTTGTGTGCTAAGGGTTCCACTGCCAGTAGGAAGAGAAAGGGAGACAGAGGGCATCCCTGGCAGGTGCCCCTCTTGAGACTGAAGGGGGCAGATATAGTGGAGGTGGTTAGTATCCTGGCCGTGGGGTTTTGGTATAGGAAGCGAATCATATTTATGAACCCCTTGGGGAAGCTGAATCTACTCATGGCATCAAGCAGCTATGTCCATTCCACCCTGTCAAATGCCTTTTCAGCATCTAGAGACACAGTGGCCATGGGTTCTGGTATCTGTTGTGCCTCCCAGAGCAGGTCCAGTATCCCCCTAGTATTGTCGGATCCCAATCGGCCTAGGACAGACCCCACCTGATCAGGGTGGATGATCTCCTCCATCACCGGGCTCATCCTCATAGCCAGAGATTTAGCAAAGGTTTTCATGTCTGTGTTAAGGAGAGAGATGGGACGAAATTGTCCATATTGGGTACTGTCCTTATCCTTTTTAGGTAGAAGAGTAATGATAACTTCCTGGAAGGGGGGGGGATCTGTTGAGTCGTCTTGCCTCATTAAAGACATCCGCTAGTTTGGGGGGCTAAGATGTGGCCCAGTTGAATATAAAATTATGACAGGTAGCTATCTGGGCCAGGGGATTTGCCCTTCAACAGGGAGGCAATGACCCACAATATCTCTTGAGCTGTAAAGGGGAGGTCAGGGCCTCGAGATGAGCAGGAGATATCTGTGGTAGGGTCTTTTGGTTGTGGAAAGTGTCTAGCTGCTGCCTACTGGGTGAAACCTCCAAGGCATATAGTCTCTGATAAAATTCCAGGAAGGTATCATTAATATCTTGTGGTGAAGTGACCACCTCACTATCTGTACTGTGTATAAAAGGGATGTATTTGGCAGTGTCTGGGGTGTGCACTCTGTGGGCTAGCAGCCTACCAGGCTGTTCTCCTCCTTCCCAGTGGATTTGGTGCACCTGGTATAGCTGGTATTCTACTTTGTGAAGGTGGGCTCCCTCTATCTCTCTCTCTCTTCCGTTCCCGGGATCTAGGTCTTAGGATCTCCTCTTTGCTAGGGTCTTCAAGTACCTCTGCCATCAGTCTTTTCAATTCAGCTTCCCTTTCCCTGGTCAACCTATCCTTTTGCTTGTGCACTCCCGAAGCATGGGCTATGAGCTTCCCTCTTAACACTGCTTTGAGGGCCTCCCACTGGGTTCCACAGGATATGTCTGGGGTGTCGTTGAATTGATAATATTCCTCTGTTTCCCCTCGGATCCAAGAGAAGAATGCCTCCTGTTGCAGAAAAAAGGTATTGAGCCTCCATTTATTACTAGGGCCTGTGGTTTTTGTCCCAGGTCAGGGTGACTGTGACCGGGGCATGGTCTAAGACCAGAATATTGCTTAGAGTCGCACTCCAGGCCTGGGCTGCCAGGTTTTAGGATACTAACACCAAGTTGATTCTACTATAGGTGGAGTGAGGGGCAGAGAAATGAGTAAAGTCCCTCCCTCCGGGGTGCAGTGTTCTCTAAATATCTTGTAACCCTGCCTGATGGAGTGCCTGGGCAACCTGGTCCACCACAAGTGTTTAAATCCTGGAACCTGGGCCTGTGCAGTCCAAGTCCAGGAACAGGGCCAAATTAAAGTCACCCCTTATGATTGTATTAGGTTGGTCCCCTTTGATATGGGCCAGGAAGGTCTGGAAAAAGTTCAGATCTGGGGAATTGGGGGCATAAACTGCACCTAGCTGGAGGGGCTTCCCTAGGTATGTGCCCTCCACTGTCACAAACCTACCCTGTAAGTCATGTGACTCTTGCTTTGCCCCAAAATTCAGCCCTTTTCTGATTAAAGTTTGGATCTTGTAGTAGCACAGCTGGCGAATACTTCACCCACCCACATACACTTCAGTTTGGCAGTTTCAGACCAGAGAAGAGGGGTCTCCTGTAAGAATGCCACATCACAGCCCATGTCTTTAAGCTTTACCAGTATTTTTCTTTTCTTGACTGAGCTGTGTAATCCATTGACATTCCAGGAGACCACCTTCAGCAGGTCTGGCTGAGCCATGTTTTTGCGGTTTACCTTGGGCGTATGAGACTGCGAAACCCACAGAGCACCAGTATCCCCCTATTTATACTCATCCCCACTGCAGCCCCCTCTCCCAAATTTGGTAGTCCAGAAAAAGAGTACTATGTATAGGATATAACAAAGTTATATACAAGATAAAATTGAAATATAATGGGAAAATATTAGAAGCTGATAAAGTTGCAGAGCACCTAAATAATTATTTTATTGAGCTTCCAGATTTAAATGTAGGAATTGAAACCCATTTGGGAAAAGATCAGTTTGTGGATCAAAAAACTGACTTTGAAAATTGTCAGTCACCAAAGTTCTGTTTTAAAATAGTGACCACATCTGAAGTATGTAAATTAATAAGAAATTTAAATATAAATAAAGCTTGTGGCCCAGACAAAATAGAAAATAGGTTATTAAAAGAAGCTGCCCAAGTGATAGCCCCAGTACTAAGGGATCTTTTTAACTGGAGCCTAAGGGAAGGATCATATCCCGTATTATGGAAGAAGGCCATAATAATTCCAATTTACAAGGGGGGGATTCATTGGATACCTCAAACTATCGCCCAATAGCATTGTTGTCAACAATTTCTAAATTGCTGGAGCGGCTTGTCCATGGGCAATTAACTACATATCTGGAGAAATATCAAAAAATTACCCCTTTTCAGTCAGGTTTTAGACAGGGTAGGTCCACAGCTACTGCACTCACCGATTTTTTGGACTTAGTTGCCACCCCCCTGGCGGAGGGGAGATCGGTGGGTGCAGTATATGTGGACCTATCTAAGGCGTTTGATCTAGTAAATCACCATGCCTTGATTGAGAAGTTGAGATGCCTGGGAGTGGATGATGAATCATGTGGTTGGTTTACATCTTATGTAGAAGACAGAACTCAGTTTGTAACAGTAAATGGATATAGCTCTAGTTTTGGTACGGTCACCAGGTGGGTACCCCAGGGGTCGATCCTGGCCCCCTCTTGTTCTTAGTATATTTGAATAATTTACCTAGAGTAATTAAAAATTCACAAATTAGATTGTACGCGGACGATACTGTCTTGATTACATCGGGTAAAAATGTGGGTGAATTGGAACAAAAATTACAGAGGCGATTTTCTAAATATGCAAAAATATTTTACAAATTTTGGTTTATTGATTAACAATAAAAAAAACAGACTATAGTACTTGGTTCAGAGAAGAAGGATAGTGTGGGCACAAACTTGACAATTAGGACACAGGATGGGAAAATATTAGAGCAAACCCAGTATTATAAATATCTGGGGGTCATAATTGACCAGGAATTGAACTTTAACCAACATGTGATTGAACTTATAAAAAAAAATCAACTCAAAATTAGGGGTTATGAGACGCATATCGAATTGTCTAACAAGGGAAATGCGACTGAGTATAGTAAACCAACTACTTCTCCCCGTGATTGATTATGGTTCCCATATCTATAGACACACTTCAAAAAACAAGAACAATCTGGATGTCTTATATAATAAATTAGCTAGATTTGTGTTAAAATGTGATTTTGGTACCCATCATTGTGATATGTATTTAAGGTTGGGATGGAACTCACTAGAAGAGAGGGCAGAGGTTTCTTGGTTAACCCAAATAAAAGGTTTACATAAGAATAATTTACAAAACCATTTATTGTATAATTTAAAAAAAACGGAACGTGGATTAAATTTACAAAATTCTGGAGCAAGAGTATATCTTACTCCAAAAATTAAAAACAGATATAGCACAATGACTTTTCAGTATACAGTTTCAAAGAGTTGGAACAGGCTCCCCCCCCGGACACAAATCTGTCATTATTAGAATATAAGTCTGCAGTGAAAAAAGAGCTGCTTTTTAAATGTTTGTGTAACAGGTGAAGTTTGATTGTTATGAATATATGGTGAATGGATGCATATATAAATAAAACGTCTATATGTACTTATTGTATGTTATTGTATTTACATGGTGTGTTTTGTGTATTGTGTATATTTATAGTGTACAAATACAGGGATGCCTTGTAAACAGGAATTCTCGAATCCCTAATGGCATAATATTCTGTATAAATAAAATTTTACTTACTTACAATCTCAGCATAGTTCAGACCACGACTCTTATTTCCTCCTCAGATGAACAGCAGGGTCTCTGTGGAAGTGAATTAGGAAATTGAGCATATCGGACTAACGCAATTGGGGGGGGGGGGAGAGACGGGATAGGGTTTGTCTAAGAGACCATGAAAATCAAAGTAAAATTTATAAAAAAGAAAAAAGGAACTAACTCCGAGTATCCGTCACTGACTGAGGCACGTCAGTTGTCTCCTTTAAAGGTAAACAAGGATAGTCTGTTAGACTATAATACACTCGTGTAGACCAGACAGCAGGTAAAGCAGCTCTGCAGTCAGCCCCTTTGCTGCCCTCCATGTATGTGCACTTGCCAGTCTGCTATTGATTAGGTCTCTCCCCTAAAATGGGGTAGCATGCAGAGAGTCCCACTCTCCGGAGGGGAGGGTAGCGGACTGGGGGAGGTGATGTCTATCACTTTATTTATATGTTATTACAGGTAGCCAGGGGGGTGATCCTTTCATTGTGCATCCACTTCAGGGTTATCTCTGGGCAGTTTCCCATATAACTGCCATGGTTACACTCCCTTGCGGTGGGGGGGTAGGTATTTTTGCATGCCTTCAGTATACAATAGTGTAATAGCCTCCTGGAGCACACCAAGGTTGGTGTTATTTCTGTGTTCCTCAGTAGTCAACCAGTGGGAAATAAAATAAACGTCCCATAACAAGACCCTGAGTTTCACAAATGGGCAGGGATGTGTGTCCTGATTCAAGCCTCAAGGTCTCATATGTCCCGAGGCACTGTCAAACCCTCCAGAAATGTAAAAACTGTTATGGTGGTCCCCCCACGCCGGAGACGCTTCGGGGGACAGAAGAGAGGACCAGGAAGAACTTGCCTCATGGTCGAGGCCCAGAGATGTCCCAGTGATGGGCACTTCCAAGGCCCAGTCATGGTAGAGTGCCCGTATGATGAAAGATATTGTACGGTGGTCACCCCCATGCTGTCCAGCACTCCGGGGGGACAGGCAAAATGGTTCATGAGGACCCTGCCCGTTGACAGGGGGCACAGGTCATTCCAGTGATCTAAGACCCTCATAGCCCTGCAGCAGCTGGGTGAGAACCCAGAGCAGTAATTTTTATGGTCCCCCCCCATGCTACTCAGTGCTCTGGGGGGGGCTTGAGAGGGCAACATGTAGGCTACTGTAGAAACTGAATATTTTAGTGTTCTGCATTAAAACGGGGAGCTGACTGAAACATGGGGGGTATTAAACTTGGATAAGCAAAGCCAATATTGCTGCTGGTATTTATCAGCTCTCCAGAAGACTCAGATATGGAGCTGTATGTCCATGCTAGTGGCCTTTCCTCACCTCATCAGGTTTCTGTGCCTGCCCCACCACGAGAGCGGTTTTCGTAAGAGGGGATTACTCCTTCGGGGGGATGTTTGCTTGGGTGGTCCCAGTGTGCGCTGGAGGAACTGATCTGCTTCCTCTGGCATTTGAAATTGGTGCTGTTTGCCCTCTAGCTGAACAGAGAGTATGGCTGTGTGTAAAAGTGAATACGTGAGCCTCCTGTTTCTAAGGCCTGCCTTTATCTTGTCAAACTTCTGTCTCTTATCAAGGACAGCCTGGGGGGTAGTCCAGGTAGAAGGATGTTCTGTTGCCCCTGACCATGATCTCCTGAAGTTCCCTGGCTTTCCTCAGTATAAGTTCCTTGTCTTGGAACCTGAGGAGTTGGAAAATTAACGAAAGGGGCTTGTCGGCTGCCTGAGCTCGATGGGAGATCCTGATCCGGTGGGCCCTGTCAATTTCAAAATCAAAGCCTGTGGCCTGAAGGCCCAGCCAAAGTGGCATGTTCTGCCGCAGGTACCCCACCAGATCGGTCCCCTCCTCTCCCCCTTTAAACCAATCTTAATTTTTTTCTCTGTCCCCTACCTTCCAAGTCCTCATCTTACCAAGGAGCCATTCGATCTGTTGCTCCACGGCCGACACCCCCCTCATGGTGGCTCTTGTTGCTTCAGAGATCAACTGGTGAAAATTATAACTAAGCGTGAGTGATTGCAAGGATATTTGAGCTGACCCTAACCAACTGAGGTTAAGATCACCTAGGATGACAGCCTCATTATGATTTACAGTCTGGGAGGTGATGTCAAGGAGTTCTTGAAGACCTACTATTCCCCCAGCAGGGGGATTATAGGCTCAGATAATATGAAGCTTCTTTCCCCCTATACAATAGTTGCCTGTAGGAATTCGCACACTACGGGAGAGGCAGATGCCGGGACAATAGAGATGTTGAGGTGGTTTTTGAAGAATAGGGCAACTCCATGTCCACGCTTGGATGAGGATCTATCCCGCCAGAACAGGGAATAGGCAAGGAGCATACGTCATCAGGTATTCCGGGTTTTAGCCAAGTTTCTGTGAGACAGCGTACATCAGGATTGTAGAGTTTCTGGAATTAATGTTACTCTTTGAATATTTTGCCTTTCTAATTCCTCCATAAGGGCTTCTGGGCTATAATTAACTAATGATCTCTTTAAAACCTTTGAGGAAGTTATTTTAATTTCCTTTTTACATGCCAGATTGATCTCACGTGAAATAACACTATGATCCCCTAAAATAGGTGGGTGGACTTTCTTTGTTTTTACTTCCATGCCAGGGGTTACAAAGGATGTTAGAGAAATTTTCCTTAGACAGCAACAAAGCAGAACAACTATACAAATATGAAAAAAAGAATGGTTCTACAGACATGGATATGGTGTTTTGTTTTGTTTTTTTTACTATTTTTGCTCCCCGCCTCCTGCGCTTCGCCCCATCGGGAGATGCCGGACCTCTGTCCCTGTTCCTTCCAGCCTGGAGCCCATGGTAGTCCTCCATGTAGCCTTGGTTTTTCCCCCCAGGTAGGAGTGAGGTGGGGCCCGTACATCCCGAGTACTTTCACTTTGTCGGGGCTACCTGTGGGACAGGCAGGGGACATTGGGGATCTGGGCTGGCGTTCCATCTTCCTGGAGTGCAGGGAGACATTTTCCATTTTTTCTTCGGGCATGATGTACGCAGCTAGCACCCTGGAGACCTGGATTTGAATCCCACAGCCCCCACTTGCATACTGTGTGACCCTGAGCAAGTCACTTAACTTCCTTGTGCTTCTAGGTCGCACCTATAAACAAGCTTTCAGCTTTTTGTGTCTCTCCTGGTTAAACAAAAAAAAAGGCAGAGTCTCACTGACATCCATCATGCCCCCCCTTCCTATGGCCGTGTGCATGCTGCATCTCAGGCCTCTGCCTGAGGGCAGTCAAGCACCGAGCCTCATCCCCCCTCCCTCTCTGGAGAAGGTGAGTGGTCCTTGGACACTCAAGCCTTCTCCCCCCGACCGGCCCTCCAACTCCCTGGGCTCATTCCTGAACCCGGGTCACCGGCATCGCAAGCGGTAGCGCTACCGGCTGGCTGGGATATGGTGTTCTATCCACACTTCAGCCAGTGTTCCTTTCCCCTTTAAGGCTTGTTGGAACATCTTCAAACTGGCTCCTCCCACCCACTCAGGTGGTAACTCCCTTGACACCGCCCCGTGACGTCAGGTCTTCTTCCTTTCTGCTGGAAGAAGAAGGTTTCCTCCTTACCACTTTTGTACTGAGAAGGCCCTTTGCTTATTAAAACTTATAAATTTTCAAAAAACATTGTCATCAGGCTACTCCTTCTGGTCTCCAGTATGGACGACATGAAGTCGGTGCCAGGTTTCCGAAAATGTGCCTGTGGGCAGAAGATACAAACATATGAATCTGCCAGCAGAAACAGGCCTTACGGTCTGTCAAGTTAGTCTGCTCAAATGCACAGCTAGCACCCTTATATTGCAGCTGCCCCACCCTCCTCTCCCCTCACCTTACCCCACATCCTGTCCCATGCCCTTTAAACTGCCCACTGTGCTACAAGATACCACCTCCTCGGGTAGTGTGTTACATTTCTCCACCACCCTCTGTGAAAAAATGCTGCCATCTCTCTCCTGTATCTTCCACCCTCCAACCTGAGACCATGCCTTCTGGTGTTCCTTCCTCTCCTCAGCTTAAATATCCCTTCTGTGCCCATTTTGTTAATCACCTTAAAATATTTGAAGGTCTTAATCATATTCCTCCTCTCCTCCAAGGTGTACATATTCAGCTCAGTCAGCCTGTCCTCATAGGTTTTTCTCACTAGCCCCTGGATCATCTTAGTTGCCCTACGCTGCACCCCCCTCCAGCAGTCTGATATCCTTCTTCAGAAAGGGATGCCAGAACTGCATGCAGTACTCCAAATGTGGCCTGACTAGTGACCTGTACAGTGGCAGGATCACATCCCTATTTCTGGATGAGATTCCTCTCGCAGTACACCCCAGCATCTTGTTGGCCTTAGCTGCCACCTTCTGCACTGAGCCAAGTTGTTCATGTTGCCCGTTATGATCACCCCTAGGTCCTTCTCCTTCTCCTCCTCCTCCTCTGTGACCTCTGTCTGAACCCCTCCCAACTTGTAGCTCCTCCCTGGGTTCCTTGCTCCAAAGTGCATAACCTTCCACTTTTCTGACCACTCCTCCAGTTTGATCAGGTCCTCCTGTAGCCCCTGCCTCCCCTCTATGTCGTCCACCACCACCCGATATTGGTATCATCTGCAAACAGACCTGATCTTGCTCCTAATGCCATGTGAGGTATCCGATATGAATAACCCAAACAACACCAGACCCAGGACTGAGCCCTGCGGCACCCCGCTTGTCACTGCCCTTGGGGAAGAGAATGCCACCACCACCACCTGTTGCTGCCTCCCCTTCAGCCAGTTCACAATCCAGTTTACCGTCTTTGTCCCTGCCCCCACTTTTGCAACTTATCCCCCAGCCTCCCATGAGGCACTGAATCAAAGGCCTTGCTGAAGTCTAAATACAGCACACCCACTGCTTGGCCTTTATCCAGTTCCCTTGTTACCCAGTCATAGTATTCAATTAGGGTGGTTTGGCAGGATCATCCAGAGACGAATCCATGCTGCTGACTGTCCTGGAGTCCATTTTCCTCCAAAAAGGTTACCAGCCTCTCTTTCAGGATTGCTTCCATAAGTTTTCCTACAATGGATGTGAGGCTTACAGGTCTATAATTGCCTGGTTCATCCTTTGGGCCAGTGTTGTGCAGGGGGACAACGTGAGCCATCCTCCAATCCTGTGGTACGCAACCTGTGTCCAGGGAGGTATTGAACAGGTCCGCCAGCAGCCCTGCCAATTCTTTCAGCACCCTGGGGTGAATGCCATCCAGACCTGGTGCCTTATCCACCCCTAGTGCCTTCAGACCCTCCAGCATACTGTCCTCCATAATTACTCCATCTGTCACCCCTTGCCCACCTTCCCCATCCCCTGAGATAGCTGCCCACCCTTCTCTTTCATGAACACAGAAAAGCAGTACTCATTTAGTGCTTCTGCCTGTTCTACCCCCTTCTCCACCCACTCCCCATCCTTCCTAATCCTCATTATCTGGTCCCTTCAGCTCCTTCTCTCCCTTATGTATCTGAAAAAGTCTTTCTCCCCTTCCCTGATGCTGTGTGCCAGCCTCAGCTCCCTGGAAGCCTTGGCCACCCTGATCAATCTGGTTACCTCCTTGGGGTTCTTCACATACATTTCCCTGTCCTTCCCCCTCCTGGACTTCTTGAACCTCCGAAACGTTGCTTTTTTTGCCCTTACCCCTTCCCAAATCTCCTTGTTTAGCCAGTTTGGCTTCTTAGCCCTACTCTTCTTGCTCAGCATCTTGGTACATGACCCAGTAGCCTCAATCATCCCAAGTTTGATAATATCCCACTTCTGATTTGCATCCATATCAGGCCTAATTCTTTCCATGTGCCTTTACAGAATTTCCCCCATCTTGAAAAAGTCTGCCTGTCTGAAGTCAGCCACCCTGGTTCCTGTACCTACAGTATCCCTGCCCATGCTGAGCGTGAACCACATTGATTGATGGTCACTCCCAGCTAGCGGGTCCTCCACCCTCAGATCCCGCACAGCCTCCCCATTAGCACTAGGTCTGGAGTGTTTTCCAACTGAGTTGACCCACTGACCATCTGCTCCAGAAAGCTATCCTGGAATGCATCCAGTAGCACCTGCGCCCTTGCGCTTGAGGTGACTGGGGTTCCCCAATCCACTCCCGGTAGACTGAAGTCCCCCACAATCACTGTGTTCCCTTTCCTGCATACCCTTCTAATCTGCTTCACTAACTCCTTGTCCAAGTCATTGGTCTGAGTTGGTGGTCTGTACAGCACCCCCATCTGCAGTATCCTACTTTTATAATCAAGGAACTGCATCCATAATGCCTCTGTTTTACCCTCCTCCGCCTCATCTCTTGTACACCTTATCCCTTCTCTAACGTAAATTGCCATTCCTTCCCCTCTCCTCACTCCGCTGTCTTTTCTATATATCCTATACCCTGGGATCATCAGATGTCACAGACAGATCCGCACACCATGTACATCTACAGCCTGGGCCACAAGCATGATCCCCGGGCATGTGCCCTGTGCCACACTTTTCATCTGTCCATGCTAGAGGATCGCCATGCCTGCCTGCTTCTGGGTTGTCCAGACGATCAGGATCCATCCGTCAAATTTAAGGACGCCTGTCGGGTGGCCTCTGCAGCTGTGAGGTCTGCCGAACAGCTTGTGGCATTTGAGGAAACTGCAGCGCAAGCTTCCTCAGCTTCAACCTTTTTGCTGCTCTCCTTGGGTGCCTCCTTCACAGGGCCATTCAAAGAATTGTGCCAGGCCCTTCCCACCCATGGGCAGGGTCCCTTGGGCACTAAGTCAAAGTCCAAATCTAATAAAGAGACCAAGAAATGGTCTTTCTATCAATTGTGGGATTGGGAGCGCTCTCAGGCCTCCGTTTCTTGCACTTCTCTGGAGGTTCCAGCTTTGATCGGTTCTTTGGCCTAGGCTGCTGGCCCCACGGTCTCCCCATCGGGCCAGTTGACTGAGATCTTCCGACCAAAATATCTCTCGAGCCAGTCAATCCATTGTCGCCGGAAGAGGCCAACACTTCCCTTTCTAGGACCCCGGTCCTTCTGTTCACTCAAGGAGGGACAGACCAGTCCGCTGATCCACTGCCTCTCATCCAAAACCTTCTGGACTAGGAGGAGACCCAGCTTTCACTGGCCCCCTCTCAGACCCACCGTCAGCGGCCCCAATGGTCGAGATTGTGGTCACAATCCCACTCTGAGTCCCAAGTCAAGCAGTCCATGTTGGTATTGATGCTTGTGCTGTAGACACTCGTGTAAGTGGTACCACTTCTATTCCTCAACCTCTCTTCCATGATTCCTTGGATTTCGAGGGTTCCTCCTTGCACTCCCATCCATTGGATATGGAGTCAGACGAGGATCAAGGCCCCACTTCCTTTATGGGTCTTCTCCATCTCATCTCGGAATCCATGGGTCTCCTATTGGAGCCCGTTCAGAAGCGGTCTCGGTAAGCGCTCACTAAGATCCTTGACTGAGGCGACTCCCCTGAGGAAGCCTTCCTGGCAGCAGATGCCATTCTTGGTCCTGCCTTGGAGCTGTGGCAGCACTCAGCCTCTTGCCCTGGGCCATCAGCCCAGATGGCCCACAAGTATGCAGTCCCTACCATTTCTCTTTCAGGATTCACAGAGCACCCCTCGGCTGAGGGTCTAGTGGCTGACTGTGTTCAGGCATACTGGCAACGTAGGGGACATTGAAAAGCCACCCAATAAGAAGTCCAAGAAGTTGGACCATATGGCCAAAAAGGCGTACGCGGCCTCCTCTCTTGGCCTTCAGCAGGCGAGTTCAGCCCTTTTGATAGCCCACTTCTCACATGCCCTCCTGGGCATGCTTGACAAAGTGTTTTCTCATCACCCTGCAGGCCACAGTCAAACAGGCCCATGATCAAGGTCGAGCAGTAACCAAACAACAGCTCCAAACTGCCATGGACATTGGCGACTCTTGTGCTCGGTCTGTGGTGGACACAGTGGCTATGAGCTGCAGAGCCTGGCTGAGGATCTTGACCTTTACAGCAGATACCCAGCACAAACTGGCGGATGTCCCCTTTCTGGGTACCGACTTGTTCGGGCCTGGGGTCGAGGGGCACCTCACCTGCATTGAGAAGTCCAGTGCCACCTTCAACTCAGTGACATCTGCCCAGAGAGACCTCAAGGTCTTTAAGCAGCAGAAGAAGCAGCCCTTTTGGCCCCTTTCTATTCCTGCAGCCAAACCAGCCCAGCCTCAGGTCTGGTGACCTCAACTAAATTCTGTTGCCACAGTTGTCTGGAAGCCTGGCGGCCAAGGCCCCAGTGGTTCCTCAGCCGGGTTCTCTGCCGCCTGCAAGCCTGCCCAGTGACTGGATGAGGGGTGCCTCCCTCTTGCCCATCTCGTCTCCCCTGGGTCCTCCCATGGGGGCCGGCTCCACCACTTCCTTTCTGCCTGGTCAGCTGTCAGCACAGACAGGTGGGTTCTTAATGTGGTTGCTCAGGGTCTGCCTCTGGGATTGAGAGCCATACCCACCTTGCCGAGCCAATGCCCTACGGTAGGGCATTGTGTCTGTGGACATCCTGTCATCCCTTCGGGACAACATTCCCCAGCTCCTCCACAAGGAGGTCATGGCTCCTGTCTCGGACCCGCCAGAACACCCAGGGGTCGTCTCCAGATACTTCCTGGTGCCAAAACTGATGAAGACTGGTGCCTCATCTTAGATCTGCACTACCTGAACAGCTTTCTCAGGCTGCGCATCTTCTGGATGGTCACTCTGTCTCAGATTGTAACATCTCTTGAGCAAAACATGTGGTTTTGCTCTCTGGTTCTTCAGGACATTATTTTTTTTATGTCCCGATCCATCTGTCCCACCGCTGGTTCCTCCAGTTCTGGGCAGAGGGGATCCTCTTTGAGTTCCAGGCCATGCCATTTGGCCTGTCCTCAGCTCCCAGGGTCTTCGCCAAATGCATTACAGTGGTGGCAGCTCACTTGAGGCATCAAAGATTCCGAGTTTACCCCTACGAGTGGCTGATTGCGGGTCCCACCAGGCAGGAGGTGGAGTGGTCAAGGGATCTGGCCTTCCAGACCTGTGTCTCTCTTGGCTTCCTGGTCAATGAGGCCAAATCAGAACTCGTTCCCTCACAGGTGCTCAACTTCATTGGGCAGAGCCAGGGTTTGACTCATGGCAGGCAGGCCAGGGTCTCTCTCTTATCGTTTGCCCAGTCATTTCAGGTTGGGTAGTTGCACCTTGCTTGGGACTTCCCATGCCTACTGGGATACATGGCAGCTTGCACCAGCATGGTCCATTGGTCCCTCTGGAGAATGCACTCTCTGCAGTGGGAGCTGGCCGCCAGTGGTCTCAGCGTAAGGGCCACATCGACCAGCCGGTCACTGTGACTCAACTGATGTGGAATGCGCTCCAGTGGTAGCTGGTCCCAGAGTATCTGCAGGAAGGTATCCCATTTGTCCATCCAGAGCTGATGGTCATCCTGACCACAAATGCCTCTCTCATGGGCTGGGGTGCCCACCTGGGGGAACACAGAGTCCATGAGCTCTGGACCCCCAAGGAGTCCCAGTACCATATCAACCTGCTGGCGCTCTGGGCAGTTTGGCTGGCGCTGACTGCTTTTTCTCCACATATTCAGGGTTAGGTCATTCAGGTCGAGATGGACAACACCATGACCATGTACTACCTCAACAAACAGGACGGAATGCACTCCCTTTGTTTGTGCAGGAAAGCTCTCCATATTTGGACCCTCATGCATAGCCTGAGGGTTGATGATCTGGCCATCCATGTGGCCGGTGTCTCCAGTCAGCTGGCGGACCCTCTCAGCCATGTGGGTGAGGAGTCTCAAGAGTGGTCACTCCACCCAGAGGTAGTACACAGCCTGTTCTCCCAGTGGGGCACCCCTCTGGTGGGCCTGTTTGCCGCCAGGAAGAATGCAAAGCTGAGGGTGTACTGTGCCTGCCCCCCCTCAGCAGGGGATGCTGCAGGGGGATGCCTTCTCAATGTTCTGGACCCTGGGGCTCCTCTGTACCTTCCCTCCATTTCCCTTGATCCACAAGGTGTTGCTCAAGGCAAGGAGAGACAAGGCACAGGTGATCCTGGTGGCTCCGGACTGGCCATGCCAGTTCTGGTACCCTGATCTCCTTAGCCTCAGCAGCAGGCCCCTGAGACGGCATCTTCTCTGCCCAGACCTGCTCTCATTCACTCAGGGGAAGGTACTCCATCCAGACCTTCAATCCCTGCACCTGCCAGCCTGGCTCCTGAGTGGCTAGAGTTCCAGGCTTTGGGTCTCTCTGAAGACACCCTCACCATGGTCGAGGCATCTCAGAAGGAGTGGGCCCGAAAATGCTACGTCTTCAAATGGAACAGGTTCTCCATTTGGTTTCCAGGGCAAGAGGCTGGACCAGTTATCTTGTCCAGCGGCTAGCATTCTTGACTACCTCTGGTCCCTCTCCTAGTAGGGCCTTCAGTCAGTGACCATTAAGGTGCACCTGGCAGCCATCTCTGCCTACTGGACGCAGGCCAGTATGCAGTCAGTGGCACAGGAGAAGGTGGTCTGGCACTTTTTCAAAGACTTTGACCACTTGTCCCCTCCAGTGCGTAAACCACCACCACCTTGGGACTTGTTGCTGGTATTGGCAAAGCTCATGGGCAAGCCATTTGAACCAGTGCACAGATGTGAGATGTCACATCTGTCGTGGAAGACCGCCTTCCTGGTGGATGTCATGTCAGCCAGAAGGATCAGTGATCTCCAGGTGCTCTCAGTGAAGTCTCCTTACCTGGTCTTCCACAAGGACAAGGTTGTCCTTCGCCCTAATCCGAAGTTCTTCCCGAAGGTTGTGTCAAATTTTCACCCTAACCAGGTGATTAATCTCCCAGTGTACTTCACCAGCCACACCTTGGACATGTGGTGAGCACTGGCCTGTTATAAGGAGTGCACGGCTGAAGTTCAGTGAGAGGTTTGACAGCTATTTGTCACCTGTGCTGAAGCCACACCAAGCAGACCGGCAGCTAAGCAGATGATTGGCAGGTGGATTTTATCCTGCATCAACCTCTGCTATTGGTTGGTGGGTAAGGAGCCTCTCGTTGGGCTTAGGGCTCATTCCACTCCCCATACTGCTGCCTCAGTGGGTGCTTTCAGGGACGTCACTATCCAGGAAATCTGTCGGGTTGCTACCTGGAAGTCAGCACAGACCTTCATTTTCCATTACCACATCAACCTTGAGTCATGCCGGGATGCTGTTTTTGGGGCCTCAGTTCTCCAGTTTCTCTTCCCTAAGTAGGGGGTGTGCACCTTGCCTCCTTCCTCCAGGAGAACTGCTTGGAGTCTGCCTGAAGTGTGGATAGGAACCATATTTATTTATTTAACTTTTGTTGACCGGGTAAGTGCACTAGACAAATCCTGCCTATTTTCAGGCACGACCCGGGGGGAGGGGGATACAGATGAATGCTAACTGACCTTGAACCAGATTAAGCTGTTGGTGGTATTTTTACTGAATGAGGGAAATTTGGCCAGGACACCGGGGAAATCCCCTACTCTTTTCGATAAGTGCTATGGGATCTTTAACATCCACCTGAACTACCACCAATCCAGGCAGATAGGACCTTAGTTTAACATCTCATCTGAAAGACGGCACCTCAGAAGTGCAGCACCCCTCTCATGCTGCACTACAGTGTCAGTACTGGGATATTAACCCAAGTGCCAGATGTGGGAACTGAACCCACAGCCCTCTGATCTCCCGGCCTCAGAGGTGAGTGTGCCACCTGCTGAGCCACTGACACTGTTTAACCTATCACATCCAGAAATTAGGCGGCAGGCTTTATTGAGGGCTAGATTGATGCAGCATAGGGCAGTTTGATCTGCAGACCCATACATCACAATGCCGTAGTCCACCAAAAATAGGACTGAGGAAGACATTGCGAGTCGTATGGCCTGTGGGGGTAGGCAATGCTTATGTCTGTGTAGGATCCCCAGCCTGGTGTTGACAGAGGACGAGACATGCTGAATGTGTGTGTGGTAGGTGAGGAAGGTGTCCAGTGTGACACCCAGATATTTGAAGTAGGATACCTGTTCAAGTGGGAAGCCTAGGGAGTGCATGATAATTAATGGGGAGCTCCTGAGTGGGCTTTGGCAGTGGGAAAAGACCATCAAATTCATCTTGCTGTAGTTCAGTAATAGGCGGTGCTCAGAGAACCAGGTTTCAAGTTCTCTAAAAAAGCCCTGTAGGGCAGTTTGGAGTGAGTTAGAATGGGGGATGTTTCCAAAAACCTACAGCGTTGTCCGCATGGAGCAGGAGCTTCCCACTGCAGGATTGAGGGAGGGAGTTTAGGAAGAGGGCGAAGAGCAATGGGCCAAGTATGGACCCTTGTAGGACCACGGTTAGGACTGGAATACTGGAGGAGAGGGTAGCATTAATTTTGATCTGTTGAGTCCAGCCAGATAGATAGTCTTTGAGCCAGAAGGAGGCCTCAGGGGAGAAATTCTGGGAAGGAGGGGAGTGGAGAAGTAGTGCGTGATTGACAGTATTGAACGCTTTGGTCAAATTGATGCAGACTGCACCAGCCACAGAACCCTCCTGGCCAGGTAATCTGTGAACTAGTCCGACACAGTTTTTGGAGTGCCTGGGGGGGTGTAGGATCGAAATGGGTTGATAATTACTGGTGGAAGTGGGGTCACCACTCTTCAGGATAGGTGTTATTGCTGCTCTTTTCCATGGTATGGGGAATTGGCTGAGGCATAGGGACAAGTATAGTATTTTGGAGTGTTGGAGCAGGATCACATCCAGTGTGACCAGAGGAGTTTGAGGTCCAGGGAGTCACTGCTCTAGCGTGCATTCATCAGGACTTTGGTGAGGTAGCGTTTTGCTTCACAGCAGGAGATGATTCGCAGCCAGAAGGGGGGGCAGTGGGGGCTGAAGTGTTCATAGGGTGGCTTGGAATCGGGTCAAAAAAGTTTGGGGGGAGGATATGACTGAGGTCTGAGAAGGTGGTATTAAGGGCATTGGAGGTAGTAGTGGGGTCCTGGGAAATGGCCCCATCAACTAAAAGCTGCGCTGGGGTGGGGGATACAGTTTTCCTGCATAGTTTTTACTTTTGCTCCAGAATATTTTCCCAGAGTCCCAAGAGGAGGTGAGGGCTTGCTTATAGTAAGTAGCATTGGTTACCCAGATAGCACAGGTGCATTTGTTTTTATCCTCTCTGTAAAGTTGTCTGTCCTGGGGTAGTTGAGAGTCCAGGGCCCTGTGCCAGAGGTTATCTCTTAGGCACATTTGGTCAAGCAGAGTCTGGGAGATGCAGGGCACGTCCCGGTGTTTTACATTATGCTTGTAGAATGGGGCAAAGATGTCCCAGGCAGAGTTAAAGGTGGCAATAAAATAGGTGAGGGCTGCGTCTACGGACTGGGCAATGTGGATAGGTGACCAGTTGTAGGAAGTAAGGTACGATTTGAGGTGGAAGAGGGTTCCTTTTTTGAGGTGCCTTTGAATGGTGAATTTAGGGGAGATTGGGGGAGTTTATTAAACCACTAGCAGGTAACTGGGGAGTGGTTACTTATCGAGTCTGGGAACACTTTGACACGGGAGAGGTCATTGGGGCGGTTAGTGAAGATGAAGTCGATAAGAGTGGAGGACCCAGTTCTGGGGTCAAGTCTGGTAGGGGACTGGACAACCTGGGTGAAGTCATAAGCTAGAACAGATCCTTTGTAGGAGAAGAATGCAGTGGATAACAAATTCACATTGAAATCTCCCAGTATAATGACTTCACTCTTGAGAGGGAAGTGGGTGAGGCTGGTCAGTATTGATTCGAAGGTGGGCTTTTGGTTACAAGGGGGGGGGGATGTAGACAGCCATGCTGTAAAGTATCTTTCCAGGATTGACGAGGCTTAGCTTGACGGCAAGGGTTTGGGCACCATGGGCAGGTGGGGGGAGGGAGACTGAGGGGGCATGCAGTGAGGTTCTAACATAGATGGTACAACCACCACCCTACTTGCTTAGCCTGTCGGCTCAAAAAATGGAGTAATCACTGAAGGAAATTAAGCCCACTGTGTATAAATCTATGCTCAAGTGCACCCATTTATTCAGTAGGTTTCCATATGACGGGGGTCAAGCTTGACCCCATGGCCATACCCCTCACTTGTGAGAAATAAACCTTTTCAAACTTGGAATAATTTTGTGATAAAACTATTTCTGCCTTCTTAATTAGTGGGTCATTTGGTGGGTTGGTCTCCTGTCTATCTCTATCAAATGTTTACTCCAGGGCTGCACACCACTTGTCATGTGGGACTGAGGTATATAAATCCTTTAAATCCCAAGTAACAAGGATGCAGTCTTTCACATTGTCATTTGTTCTGTTGAGTTTTTCTAAAATATTCATAATATGGGTGCTGTCTCTTGTATATGGTTAAGTGTTTTCTTTTTTTCTATTATTTGTTATACTTTTTGCCCCCGCTACCTGTGACCCAGCACCTCGGCCTGGTCACGGACCCTAACCTCCACCTCCACATTAGACCCAACCCCTTGGATACCCCCTGGCTTGCCTCTCAGGGTGGGGTGCGGCGCTGGTCCTCCTTAATGGTGCCGCATGACTGGATTAGGTCTGAGGGTTGGTCCTGGAGGCTGATGAAGGCCAAGGCAGGCTTCATCTAGGGCCGCAGGCAGGAAGTGTGTTTTCTGGTGCTGTACATGGGGGCCGGGAACGTTCAATGATGTCCAGCGTCCATCCCACCCCCCTGACCACTTTCAGATGCCGGTTGCTGCAGTACCCCCAGCCTCCGCTAGGGGTCAGTCAAGCACCGGGCATGCGCCCCCGGAGAAGGAGAGCTGTCTCTAGGATGCTCGATCTTCCTCCCGCTGGCCAGTCCTCCAACAACTCGGGTCCATTCCTGAACCTGGGTCACCGGCGTCGCAAGCGGAAATCCAACTGCTGCGCCGACGGGTGATTAAGTGTTTTCTACAAGTGGATAGATGTGGTGATCCACATAGATGGAACGTGGCTGTAATGCTGAATTGATCCCAGATACAGTGGGTCTACTTGGTTTTGTGGTATTCTTGTTTATTTCTGGCAATGTGTAAAATCTAGTGCAGTTGTGGTTGTTCCCAGTGGTAGCACTCTGTGGTCAATGAGGTATGCATCCATGTCTGCCAAATCAAGGAAGAGGGTTGTTTTATATGGGCAGGTTACGGATGCTTGCCTTTGTGCTTTTGATAGGTTTTTTTGTTGTTTAGGTGTGCTTCTTGTTCCTTGTTTTATGAAAATAAGGGTTGGGGGGGTGTCTATGCCCACTATCTCTCATCATCCTTCCCACTGCTTCCCAGTTGGGCCTTCATGTGTGTGTCTGTGTGTTAGCTTTTGGCACAAGTGGCTGCGGCAGAATTTCATTGGTGGTCAAGTTGGTGGTCCTCCTTGTCAGTCACCCCTCCCCCCAATCAGCACCTGAACCATATCAACGTGCCAACTCCCTCAGTGCAACATGCACCAGCTTCCCACCTTGCAGCTACATGACCGGAGACTGACGCCATTCAGCTAATACCTGGAGCTGACGCCCGAATTGGCAAAACTGGGTGATGTGAATATCTGTGCCTCTGGCTGAATCTTTCTTAATGGCCAAAACTGTGGTTGAAAACTTCAACTCCAGGCCTTGGCTGCCTGGCCTGCAGACGAAACCTGAACCTGGCCTGAACCCTGTACCCATGCTACCAGGACGCACCTCACACCATTCTGGCCCTCGTTCCAGGCATTTAGACCTGCATCCCAAGCCCATTTGGCAGTATGCCAAGCCTGGATGCTGAGCAGTGGTCTCTGCCCCCAGAGCTCAAACCAGAGATCCAGGTGGGGATCAAACCCATCGACTGCCAACTGACCAGGGATCAGTGCCCTTATCAAGGACAGGCCTGGACGGGGTCTAGACAAGACATCCCCCTGAGGGCACCCACCTGGACAAGTGCCTGGATCAGTGACGAGACCATCAACCATGCTGGTATATCCAGGTATGGGGGATGGGGGCCAGGGTATTTGTGCTTGGACTGTAAAAGTGAGGCGTAAATGTTGATTTGTCCAGGAATTTTTTTCAAGGGTTTTATTGGGGTTTTGCAAGGTAGTGAACCTGGGTCCCTAAGAAAGGCCTAAAGCTGGGAATGGGAGTGGAGTTTAAAATCAGATGTGAATCTTTCCAGTTTTTGGGGGCTGGTGCTTGGTTTAGCGTCTGGATTGGTGATCACCAGCCCTGCCCTTGGCCAGGCCTGCAGTTAGCTCATTAACCATGCTGGTAGGTACAGGTCATTTTATTGGGTGGGGGGGTACTTGCGGTTGGTCCCTGGCTTGGTCTACAGTGGGGAACTATATCAATGTTTTGGAGCAAGGTGCAAAGTGGGTCATAAACTGGAGGCATAAATCCAAATGGCGATTGGTCCAGGGATTTTGTTTCAGGGGGGCTAGCACTTAGACTATAGTCAGGGACTATAACAAGGTCTTGGAGCAAGGCATAAACTGGGGGTATAAAGCCAAAGCCAGATTTGTCCATGAGGGAGGATGGTACTTGGACTATAGCAAGTTCATCAAGCAAGGCAGAAAGTAGTGCAGAAGCCAAAGCCTATTTTTTCCCAGGGATTATTAGGGGGACCAGTCAGGAGGGGGGTGGGGATTTGAAGATCAGGCTGCCCAGTCAGACTGTAACCCAGGCTGTTAGTATATGCCATTGTCCAGTCTCTATATGGCAGTTAAATTGTAGGCCAAATCCTAGGGTTTGTTCTTTGGTGTGCCAAACCTCCTCTGAAAGCACCCTACTTGCCTACATGCAACTACGGTAGGCTGTCAAAACCATGCAGACTAAAAGAGGGACACCGGGAGTTCAGCCGGTGATCGTTCTACAATTTCTGTACAAACATTTAATGTTTAATGCAAAATTCCATTTGGGGGGGACTTCCCATAATGAATTCTGTGCATAGTCTTCAGAGATTCGTCCCTCCTAAAGTTAGAATAATTCATTTAAGTGGAGTCTGAGGTTGTGCGCGGACAGCGTGCTCTATATCCTCTGGTGTACTCCACATAAATTAACGAATAAAACTCCACGGTGGAGAATTTTGTACTCTTTAATTCAGAATTTGTTAGGGAAAATCTTCCCGAATTGAATTCTGTATTAAACATGAAAGTTTGTACAGAATTTGTAGAACGATCACTGTTGAACTCCCAGTGTCACTCTTTTAGTGCGTGTGGGTTTGATCTAGTTCCTGCAAATACATGTATAGATTAAATAATGGATAAGGGTGGTATACAAAGATGTATATCCATCAAGGGGGCTAATGAGGGCTATAAAGCCACGAGCTTGAAGGCTGAGTGGTTTTATTGTCCTAATTAACCCCCGAGATGGGTATTTATTCTTTTAGTTTTTGTTGACAGGGTAGGTGCACGAGACAAAAACATTGCCTATTTTCAGACATGACCCGGGAGAGGTACAGACAATAGACAGCAAGTTAAAAAGACAATGATAAAAACTTTTGGAAAACACATAATATCACCATAATATAGGCAAGTACAGGAGCAACATGGTCATATTCAGCACAATGTAATAACAGAAGTTCAACTTGAGTGCAGAATTGTCAGGCAGTTAATAGATTACTCATGATTTATATAAGCATTTATTATTAGTTAGGAGAAACTTGCAATGTTCATTTTTAAAAGCTAGGTGAGTCTGAGAGCATCTTAAAGACATAGGAAAGGAATTCCAGAGCTTGGGTGCAAATGCTGAGAAGGCCTGTTCACTCATCTTAGAAGTACATTTTGGGACAACCAGAAGTGACCTATCTTTAGACTGTAAAGGGTAAGCCTGTGTAGCTCTCTGTAACATGTCTGCTAGGGTAGCAGGTGTACTTGTTCTGATAATATTAACAATGATACAACCAGCAGTGAAAAGGCGGTAAGATGATGGAGAAAGCCAACCCAGACTCGAGTACAGGTGCAGTGATGGATCAGCCTGGGCACAGAAAGCACAAAGCAACAAATGTTGTTGTAGCAGATGTTCCATTTATTTAGGACCCCTTTGTTTGCCTCCAGGTAGGGTACCAGCCCGTGGGATAGACTACGTCATAAGACACCCTGGGCTATGGCCAATCTAGCCCTGGGCTATGGCCAATCTAGCAGCTGAGGTTAGAGCATGCCTGATTTTATAAGTGAGACCTAGCTTCATATTAACTGTCTTGCAGGTTGTAGACAGGAACAAGCTAAAGTCAAGAGCAGGGTCTAAAGTGATTCCAAGGTATTTGAAGGAGTCGACTACAGCTGGAGGAGGCATCAGAACAGTAGATAAGGGCAGAGCAAAATGGCATAATGTACTCTTCCGAGTGTTCCACCCTTACCCATTGTTTGTTGAATATAATACATTAGGATGGTTATTGTTATAGAGATTGCATTTGTGATCAGATTATGGCACCTTCATTTCATTTTTATTTTATACTGGAAAGGCATGTGGGCAAATTGCCCGTTTTCCCAAACGTCTGTGACAGGATTGAATTGGACACTGTCCCAGTTGTTATGGAGAGTTTATATTCAGGGATCTGTTCTGTTCTTTCCTTTCCTGTCTCTTGTCTGTCTGGTTGCGCAACCAAATTTTCTCATGAGACCTAGGACTTGATCACCCTGACGGTCTTGCAATTCTCTGCTTCTCACTGTCTCTCAGCCTTCACTTGCTGTTCTGTCTTTTTCCCCCTTGCATATCTGCTGGTATAAAAATATATGCAAATCATTATGTGGAAATGTAACTGATATTGGGATCCCTTTGTTTAGAAATTATATAGTGTTATTGTTGAAATGTATGTAATTATATTTTGAGATGGCTGCAAAAAGCTATTGGGAACTCAAGGGGTTAATCTGAGAGCAGTTTTTAAGTCCTTTTTCAGAAGCTATGGAGAAGGGGTCTTAGTTCTGGGACATTGTGTTCTTGCTGCACTTGCCTGAAATTTATAAGAACATTTTAGAAAAAAAAAACAGGATGCTTGTTAAGGGGGGGGTGCAAAGACTTATGAGAGAGAGCTGCAGTGTTTTGAGAGACACACAGAGACTGAAGGAGAAAACTCAGATGGATCTTCCCTGTTTATTCTGCCTTTGTAAATAGTTATTCTGACCAATTTTTTTATGTCACTGCTGGTACTAATAAACACCTTTTGTGAATTCTATAACTGCTCCTGGTTTTTCCAGTGCTTCCTGACCTGTGCCTCGATGACAGCATCCAATTGTCCGATTGCAACAGAGGTGGCTACATACACTTTGTAACAAACACATGGCTATAAATATACAATGTGAGACAAAAATGTATGAAGCAGGAAAATTAGGCACAAACACTAGGTGAATTGTATACAGCGAAAGACAATTTCATACACTGTTTGAAAAAGGCGACTTATGTACAGCAACCACACTATTAACAGCAAGTCTATACAATATGTATAAATTTACAAAGCAAAGCAAACCTAACAGGAAGGGGTGGGAAAAATAATCCAGAGAAAAGCTCAGATGTGGAGGGAGACATGGAAACAGTGAGGTGGACAGGATTAGAGAAAAGAGGTTTTGGAGACAATGAATGAAAACTAGCAGAAATTGTAATTTGTGCAGGTACCCTTTAGGTCTGACCCAGGCAGAAGTAAAGAAACTGTGAAATCCTACCTAGGAACAGTTGCAGGGGAGTTTCTTGAGCAGGTGCTCCTTCAGATTAACCTTAAAATTACTGAGGAAGGGGCTGCTTACAAGGTAAGACAGGAGAATGTTAAAAAGCTTGGGACCTCTGTAGGTAAGTGATCTGTGCCCTAAAGAGGTGTTGCAGTAAATGACCCAAAGAGGGGATGTGGTAGTGATCCTAGTAAGCCAAGTAGGGCAAGCCTTCTTGAAAAGAGGAGGCACTGTGGGATAGAAGGTTATTGAAGATTTTTTAGAGAAACATGGAAGCCTTCTATGTGAACCTGTCCTCTAGGAAGAACCATGTACAGTCTTGTACAGAGCACAGCTGTGGGTACGACAGGGGAGCCCTGTCACAAATCTGATAATGTTATTGTATGTCATTTTGAGCTTATTGAACGTGATGGAATTTCTTTGAGGGGAGTAGATGGATACGTAGTCTAGTAGTAGTAGGTGTAAGCTGGAAGCCAGACTATTTCTAGATTCAGGGATGAGGAATTGCCTGAACCTGTAGAGGAGCCCAAGTCTCTGGTGAATTTTGTTTATTAATTGTGTTATGTGTGGGCTAAAAGAGAGGTGCTCATCCAGTGTTAGGCCAAGGTATTTAAATTTGCGAACTTGCTCAATAACCATGCCATCATTATTTAGGAGGGTGAAATTGAAATTTGATGGTTTACGTGCCCGAATGAAAACCATACATTTTATGTTTTTTGAGTTCAGGACCATTCCTTGAGTGGTGAACCAGGACTGGAGGCTGTGGAAATCTGTTTGAAGTCTGGAGAGAAGTGTGGAAGGGTTAGCGTCCTTATAGTAAAAGGTGTCATCATCCTCATATAGGATGATGTTGGTATGCGAACAGATGGAAGGTATGTTATTAATAAACAGAGAAAAAAGGACGGGTGAAAGCATTGACCCTTGAGGAACTCCAAACTTGATAAAGCATTCAGATGATGGATGACCCTCAATAACTGTTTTGTGGAGATAGTTACCAAATCAATTGACTGCATTTGTGAAGAAATCCATAAGGCCAGGGTAGTTTGTAGGAGCTTGTGGTCCACAAAGACAGACTGTCATCCATGGCCTTGTACAAGTCCTATGTGAACCTAATGAGAGTGGCTTCCATGTTTTGTTTAGCCCTAAAGCTGTGTTGAGCCTCGATCTGGATGTCATATTTCTTTAAGTGCTCAGTGATTTGAGAATTAACTATTTTTTCCACGATTTTAGAGAGGGGTGAAGAAGTGAGATGGGTCTGTAATTGCTTACTTTTTGTTTAGAACCAGCTTTATGCAGAGGCCTGATGGAAGCAGTTTTCCAGGCCGCGAGGAGGGTACCGGAACAGAGGGAGAAATTCAGAATGATGGTAAGAGGGGTGGCAACATCCTGAGTTTCAGGATGCGAAAATCAAGACCATCTGGACCGGTGTTGGGTCTAGGGATGTTTTTACTCATAAGTTTTATAGTATCAGCAGGTAAGAGAGTTTTGAAACAGAAAGTGGAGTAGGAAGCTTTCGAGGAAGGGGCAGATTGAGGAGGCTGTCTGGGGGTGGCAGGGGAGAGGGGGGTCTTGTACTTGTCCAGGTCCCCAAAAAAAGGAATTAAACAAGTTGGCTATGCATGTTGCGTCATTTGTTAATTTCCATTCCACCAGAAGTGTAATCTGCTCACACTTTTTGTCTTAACCCAAAAGGGAATTTAATGTCCCCCAGAGTTGTTTAGAATTTGCTCTGTTGTATAGTTGGCGGTTCTTAAGGTGGTTGATTTTTGCAGTACGAAACTCTGACTTGCATCTGTTGCGAAGTGTTTTATACTCTTGGAGGAGAATGGGGAGGGTGATTTCCGGTACCTAGTCCAAGCCTTGTCTGTACCACGCATAAGTTTGAGGAGGTCCAATGTGATCCACTCGCTAGATCTCCCATGGATTCTAATCTTCTTTACGGGGATGTGGGAGTCGCAGATGGTGTTGAATGTTTTGATAAAATCATCTAGCCAGCGAGGTCTATGTTTTTAATATAGGGCATGAAGGACCAGTCAGCTGATTTGAATGCATGAGAGAGTTCTTCTATGTTTGCTTTTTTTAACTGTCTTATGAAGATGTAGTTAGGAGCAGATTTAGGGGCTCTGGCTGACCAGTGATAGAAAACAGCACAGTGGTCATTAGTTGAGTCAGGGAGAACACCCAATACTGTCAATGTGGTGGAATTCAAAGCTATGGTTCAGTCAATGGTAGAGCTGTATCCTGTTTTATAATTGGTTTTGATGGGGTGGATATTATTTGGTGCAGACCAGTGCTGGCAAGAAGTTCTTTGGTGCAGTCAGACTGGCTGCTGTCACAGTAAGATTAAACTCCCCTAATATGATCCATTCCCGATTACTTGGGGAAGGAACATTTGTTTGAGAGGAGGGAATCCAGCTCAACAAAACTTGTTCCGGGGGGTAGGTAGACTGATGTGATAGTTAAAATTTTGTTTTTTCCTATAATTAGATTTATGGAGAGGGATTCGAGCATGGAGGCTTTAGCTTCCAGGTGAAGTTTGGTGTACGAGAGCCTCTCTCATAAAGAACAGGCAACTGCCTCCTCTTTTTTCCTGTCTTTCCTAATTAGAGAATAACGTTTGAGTGTGATTTCGTGTGAGGATATTTTCTAATTAGAGAAAAACCTCTGAGCTTGATTTTGTGTGAGGATATTTTAGGGGTTAGCCAAGTTTCTTAGAGGGCAATGATGTCAAAATTGTTGTAATCAAAAGCCTCAAAGGGGGTTTTCTTAGCTAGAAGACTCTGAATATTGAGGTGGGCAATGCTGATATATGTCTTGTCAAGGCCAGCAGAGGGGTTTGGGGTGAGATCAGAGGGTGCTGGTCCTGGGTTGTGGTGAACAGAGCCAGAGAGCAGGAGGAGTAGAAATATCAGACTAGTTAGCCTCCAGTTTTTGCATAGTCACTTTAGTGTATAGGTGTCCACATGTCTGATGTATTTGGTCAATAGGGAGTAGCAGTGAAATGTGTCATGAGTGATAGGAGAGTATGCAAGGTCTCTGACTAAGCTAGGGGTACGTGGGAGGATGGCAGTCTTTGGGGACCCAGAGCTAAACGTTCCCATGCATGCTGAATATCCAGAGTCCATAAATGGACACTGTCAGCATGAGGAGGCCCAAACGGAAGTATCTGTTGAGTCAGGGAGGGGATGAAAGACCTAGGCAGAAAGGCTAAATGGTAGAGAAGAATTAGTGGAAGAAATCGTGTGGGTGCAAACATTGTTCAACCGAGGAAATTGCTTACTAGGCTAGGGGACAGGAATTAAGGAGTTCTGTTAAATAGACTCTGGAGTAGGGTGAAAATTAGGATTTCCTCAGTCTGGGGTAATATGAATGAGAGCCGTCAGAACAACAGGTTTCAGTGCATCATGACTTCTATGACTAAAGCAGCTTAATATGTATATCCTTGAGGAAGGGGGGGGGAGGACATGATAGAAACTTTCAAGTATCTTAAGGGAATTAAAGTACAAGAGCGTAGTATCTTTCAGAAGAAGAGATGTGCAAGAACGAGGGGCACAATTTGAAGATCCGGGGGGATGGCTCAGAGGTAATATTAGAAAGTATTTTTTCACAGAGAGGGTTGTGAATGCATGGAACAGCCTTCCTGAGGAGGTTGTGGAGTCAGGAACAGTAGGAGAATTCAAGAATGCATGGGACAGGCATAAGGCAATTCTAGTAGGGGGTAGGAGGAAGTAAGCTATTGATTAACTAGAATCTGCAGCTTATCCATCAGGTAGGGAAATGGGCAGACTAGGTGGGCCAAGCGGTCCTTATCTGCCGACAAATTCTATGTTTCTATGTTTCTATCATTGTGTAGCCAATGTAGACCTGAAGGTCTCTTGCAGGAAGGAGGGAATGGTGTGTAGTGAGTGCAGGTAGGAGTTTGTGGGTTTGGGAAGGTTTTGTGTAGTTTTTTTTCTAGGTTCTTTTGCAGTTTAATTGGTTTCTTCCTAATGCTGTGATAAATGTGTTTTTAGTGGTGTCCCACAGGGTTTAATGTAGTGCAGGAGTATACGTTTTAGTAGCATAGGGATATACTTTTAATTGCTTGATTAGTGCAAGTTTATAGCTTTAATTAGTGTAGGTATATAGCTAGAATTATTTAATTAATGTAGGTATATACTCTGAATTGATAGATTCGTCACAGGTATACTTTTAATTGATAAATTAGTCACAGTTTTACAGGGAAATAAATGACCTTTTCTGTGGGGAATAGATCCCATCCATGTATTGTATTTCAGGTTATACCTTTTTCAGGTCTGAAGTGGTTAGTTGTGATAGTTTCAGTGAAAATCATAATGGTTGCAGAGTTTCAAAACTCAGGGAGGAAACATAGAAACATAGAGTTGTGACAGATAAGGACCGCTGCGCCACCCAGTCTGCCCATTTCCTACCTGATGGATAGCTGCAGATCCTAGTTAGCCTGCAGCCTACTTCTTACTACCCCACCCCTAGAATTGCCTTTATGACTGTCCTATGCATGCTTGAATTCTACCACTGTTTTGACTCCACAACCTCCTCCGGAGCCGTTCCATACATCCACAACCCTCTCTGTGAAAAATACTTCCTAAATTACCTCTGAGCAGCCCCCCTCTATCTTCAAATTGTGCCCCCTTGTTCTTGCACACCTCTTTTTTTGAAAGATGCTACCCTCTTGGACTTTGTTGATTCCCTTGAGGTACTTGAAAGTTTCTATCATGTCCCCCCTCTCCCTCCTTTCCTTGAGGCTATACATATTAAGCTCCGTAAGTCTCTCTTCATATGTCTTCCAGTGCAGACCCTGCACCATTTTAGTTGCCCTCCTCTGGACAGCTTCCATCCTGTCTATGTCTTTGCGGAGATTGGGTCTCCAGAACTGCACACAGTACTCCAGCTGGGGTCTCACCAGCTGTCTGTACAGAGGGATAATAACTTCTTGATTTCTACTGGTGATGCCTCTCCCTATGCATCCCAGTATCACCCCAGCCCTCCTTGCCGCCCTCTCACATTGCTTGCCCACCTTTAGGTCATCTGATATGACTACCCCAGGTCCCTTTCCATTTTGTTGTTGTTAGTATCTCACCCCCATTGTGTACTCTTCCCTGGGTTTTGTTTCTCAGGTGCATTACCTTGCACTTCTTAGCATTGAATCTAAGCTGCCATACATTTGACCATTCCTCTAACCTTGCCAAGTCCTTCTCATCCTTTCCACCCACCTTGTGCATCAACTCTGTTGCAGATCTTTGTGTCATCTGCAAAGAGACATACTTTTCCTTCCAGTCCCTCTGCAACGTCGCTTATAAAGACATTGAAGAAGACCGGTCCTAATACTGAACCCTGCAGTACCCCACTAGTAACCCCCCTTTTTTCAGAGTGGACTCCATTTACTATTACTCTGTGTCCTATTCTCCAGCCAATTCTTTACCCAGGCTGTCATCTTGGGACCCACTCCAGGCAGGCTAACTTGTATATTAATCTTTTGTGTGGGACTGTGTCAAATGCCTTGCTAAAGTCTAGGTAGGCCATGTCACAGCCCTCCCTGATCAACTACTTTGGTCACCCAGTCAAAGAAATCTATCAGATTTGTCTGGCATGACCTTCCCGCTGTGAATCCATGCTGCCTTGGGTCCTGTGCCCCTCTGGCCTCTAGATACTTGACAATTCTTTCCTTCAGAAGTGATTCCATCATGTTTCCTACCACTGAGGTTAAACTAACAGGTCTGTAGTTTCCTGCTTCTGCCTTGCTCCCACTTTTGTGAAGGGGAATCACATCTGCCCTTCTCCAGTCCTCGGGTACCACCCCATCCTCCCATGATTTGTTAAAGAGGGTAGTCAGTGGTGTCACTAGTTCTACCCTTAGTTCTTTTAGAATTCTGGGATGAATCCCATCAGGCCCCATTGGTTTGTCCATCTTCAGTTTTAAGAGTTCTTTCAGAACCCTTTCTTCTGTAAATGGGCTGGTATCAACTTCTGTATCCAGAGTGTTTCTACTGTTTGTTTTAGGTACCTCACCCTCTTCCTTTGTAAATACTGAGCAAAAATATTTGTTTAGTATCTCTGCCTTTTCACAGTCACCTCTGTCCACCTCCCTCCTCTTATTAAGCCTCACTATCCCTCCCTTGGTCTTCCTTCACTCCCTGATGTACCTATAAAAGGTTTATCCCCCTTCTTAACTGAGTTGGCTATCTTTTTCTCGGTTTGGGCCTTTGCTGTTCTGACTGCCTTCCCAGCTTCCTTTTGCTTTAACTGATACAGTTCTCTGTCCTGGCAAGTTTTGTACCAGGCTTCCAGGATTGGGCTATTAAAATGTTCCATTTACTCACCTGGGGGCTCAAACAGCAGAAGACCTCTTAAGTTATTCTTCTCCTCCTGTTCCAACTTTCCCCAGTGTTAGACTGCTTGGACCCTTCCTCAGCAGCCTCCTCTATCAACCACTTTTTTTACAACCTGTGCCCCCCCCGGGCCCCTCACCCCTTGTCCCCATCTCCAGCTCTCCACTCCTGTACCTCTAATGCGGCAAATGGTTTCTCCCCCCCATCACAATAACTGAAGTACTCCAGGCCCTAGAATTGCTAAACCCATCAAAGCAGAGCCCTGACAGCCTTGACTGTAAACTACTCAAGCTCTCAGTCCTGGCAATCACCCCTCCAGCATCCAAGGTCATTCCTCTACACAAGGGAGGAGACCCCACTGCACCGGGGAACTACAGACCCATCTCGCTCTTCCCCGCTGTCTCAAAAATACAGGAGGCGCTCATCTCTAGTAGGCTAAACTCCTTCCTAAACACCTCCAACACCCTAAGCCCCTTCTAATCTGGCTTCAGATGCATCCACTCTACCTCTTCCTCCTCCCTGCTCCACCTCACAAACCACATCCATACCACTATGGACAAGGGTCACCTCACCTTGATGATTTTGATGGGCCTCACCAATGCCTTTGATTCGGTCTCCCACAGTCTCCTTCTAAATAAACTTACATCAGTAGGTCTCTCTCCCCCTCCACAGACTGGTTCAGATCTTATCTGTCTGGCAGGAACCAATTCATGCGGCTAGGTTAGTACATGTCTTCCACACTCCCCATTCATACAGGCATCCCCCAAGGTTCTATTCTGAGCCCCACTCTCTTGTAAATGGTCTCCCCTCCTCATGTTCACCAACACAGGTACGTCAATGACATGTCATATTTGCCTCTGGCTCCTCCCTCACCACAGTCCAGTCATCCTTGCAAGTTGCCTTTTTGAGTGTCCTCAACTGGTTCAAGGCAAACCACCTAAAATGTAACACAAAAAAAAACAGTTGCTATGGTTTTTGGCTCAGCCCAAAGGCTGGCCAAGATCTCATCACCTCCTACTTTCTTTTCCCTGGTGCAAATATAGAAACTATGCAGTCTTTTAAATACCTGGGGGTCTGGCTGGACCCTAAGCTTGACTTGTCCTTGCATATTGACTATATCCACTCAAAACTTCGACCCAAACTGGGAGCCTTGCATTAAGTCAAGGACTGTCTCCCCTTCCTGATCCTCAAGAAGCTCGTATCCAAACTAATCCTCCCCACAATACATTATGCCGACATTGTCTACAGCTTGGCTCCCCAATCGGCTCTCACTAAATTAGATCTCATACTCAATGCTTTCTGTCAGTTCTTTTCAAACCTCCCTTGCCGAAACCCATCATTGCTCCCTGTACTTTGCCCTTGCCTTCCCCTCCCTTGCTACCCGTCGCCTTGCACACTGTGCCACCTTTATCGGCAAGTACTGGTTCTCAGCCCTCCCTTCCTGTCTCTCCTCCCTCCTTTTTCCCTCATGTACGTCTGGCTACTCCCTTAGAACCTGTGACTTCTGCAGTTTCAGTCTCCCATATCCTCACAAGCAGGAAAGACATGGCCAACTTCACTCCTTCTGTGGAGTCCTTTAGACTCCCTGATCTCTGGAATTGTCTCTCCCACTCTATCCGCCTAACACCCACTCTTAGCATGCTAAAATAACAACTAAAGCTCCTGCCCCCCTCCCCTTGCAACTGCTCCTCTCCTTGCCCCCTTGATCCCACTTACTCTACTCCTCCCTCCCTATCTCTCCCTCGTAGCACTCTATGCCCTTCTGCCTTTCTCTCTTCTGAATTTTCTCTGGAGGCCCCTCTACTCAGCTTCCCTACTTTCCTAATTTCTAAACTTTCCTTCACTTGCACCAGTCTTTTTACTCAGCTGCAAATTCTACTCCAAGCTTGTTACAAATGTTTATATTACCAATGTAAAATTGTCACTTATTTCTAAATTATAAAACATACTACTTACAAACAAATACCCCATGTACAGTGCACTTTGAAAATGTTACCTCAACTATATAACTTAAATGGATGTCTGCCAATATTGTATATTGTTTTATTGAAACCATGAATGATGTAAGTGTTGTACTGATCTGACCACTGTAAATCCCTCTCCCCTGGGTCGCACCTGGAAATCAGCCTCAGCTCAGTGTGCCTTTCCTGGTTACCAAATTTTAAATAAATAACTAAATAGCTTGTATTGGAGGAGAAAACCTTTCAGTACACCAGCTGGGCCAGTGACATGTCCATAGGGACAGTAGATTTTTCCCAGTCACTAGCCTTGCTGGCTAGTGGCTGCAAATGGTCATTTCAATCCCAAGGTTTCATCTGCAACCCCAGGCAGTCTCTGAAGCCATGTTTACATGGCTGACTTCGCTCTTTCTGTAAAGCGTTGAAGCGCTGCCCTGATGCAAGAAGATGCTCGGCTTCTGTGTCTACAGAGCCCCTCTCCGTGCCAATGCAAGATGCGCTGGAGAGGGGCTGGGAGTCAAGCAGCGGCTGGCGAAAAGATGCCCACAGGGTCTGGTGTGTGGGAGCAAGTGGTGCAGCCTGTCCACATGGCCGCTTAAACCACTCACTCTGGAATGTGTTCCCAGACTTTCTGGGACTGCGGGAGTGGAGTAAGGACCAACTTACCACAATCCGGTAAGTGTCCACACAGCGGCACAGTGACCACTCAGGCTGCTGCGGTGCAAATGCTGCTGTGTAACCAAGGCTTAAGTGATAACCCTGGTAATGAGGAGATTCCTGTTGCCTACCACTTCTGTCCATCTACTGCAAACCAATAATCTGCTTTCTCACTTTCTGCTAAAAGGGGGCAGTGTGGGGGCCATAATTGACTGCTTATATTTGTATTTGAGTGTTGCAAATTTATACGGCAAAAACAAGGAAAGGGGTCATTTTTAAAAAGAGCAGATGAGCGTGGGTACCACTTTTTATAGAGAGTGCCACTGCTTGGGGGGTTCTTAATAATATTTCTTTCCCACATTTAGTTATCTAGCCTCTGTGACATGTTCTCTCTAGTAAAGCAAACACTGAGTCCTTAGTCTGCCTCATAGGATCTGTTTCTAATCTCATGTATTTTTTGTCTCATTAAACAGTATCTGGCCTTATTCTTTATACTGGTCATAATCAATGAATACTACTGCTCCCCCTTGTCTGCATTCTGGTTTGTAATGCTGTGGTCATTCTCCAAGTTCCTCAAGGCTCCAAATTCATTAGCAGTTAAGTTCTACTTTGTCTGTCTGTATTCCTTTTGTAACCCCCGGACCCCTGCCTTTTTGCAAATGACAGGTGGCATGCTGTTGAAGCTGACAGCAGTACCTGGTGGGGACTGGGTTCGGGGAGGACTAGGTTACTCGGCACAAGGGGCCTAGGTTTTGCTACTCTGCACAGGGGCACCCAAGTAAATCCGAACACAGGACACAATAACTGTAATGTCCAATGCCAGGAATGGGATTCTAAAGTGTGGCTTTTATTCACATCCAAACTGAACAAACAAAGCATAGACGGGCCCCCACGAGGCTACATTCCTGGTAATGCAGATAAGAGATAACAGAACACTTCTTCAACACTTCAGCCCTCAGACTCTGGACCCACCAGGCACACAGCCTGGACTTGCATGCTGCTTCGGGTACACAGCCCGACTTGTACACTATTTGGGTTTTTCCTTGCCCAGCTCCTCTGCCGGCCACTCAATCCCGGTCCACATGGCAGTGGACCACATTTTCCGTTGGTGGCTCCCCAAACCACCTTAGAGCCTTCGACTCCTTAAGGGAAATTTCGTTTCAATCCCACATCTGGGTACTTCCCTCAGCACTGGCGAAGTGCCTGAGGCAAAGTAAAAGGGCCACAGAGCAAATCCATAGAGGTGAACCTGGTTACTAAAGATGGGGGGTCTCCCACCTCTAGCTGCCACAATCCATACCCACCATTTCTCTGGACATTAAACAACTCTTTTTGAAAGCTTGGCAATGTAGATTAAAGAGTAAATGTATAGCACATCTCCTCTACATGTCTCGACTTTCCCCTTGTACTAAACTCGGACATACTTAAACATCTCTTCCTGAAAAGCTTGGCAGTGTAGATTAAAGGGTAAATGTACTGCACATCTCCTCTACATGTCTTGGCTTTCCCCTTGTGCTGGCTTGAACATACTTTTACTTTGGCTAAGACTATTCCTCTAGGCCTCCCACTGATTCAGCAGTCCAATCCCTACTTTAATAACAGTTCAGGTGAAACATAGGCCCTTTGACAAGAGCAGAACTCACCCTTTGGTTGCAGGTGCCCCACAGGCGAATCTTGACATCTTCTTTTGCCACAACACATTTCAGAAAATAAGGCAGCTGCTTCCCTAGCCGAAACCAGAGGGTTACCCCTGGAATAACAGGCAAACCTTCCACCCCCATCCCCTCAGGGATGGGGCACAGAGACCAGTAACAGCGGTCTCCACCACTTCAAGAACAGCTTACTGTGTTCCTCTTTAGGTAGAAACACACACCTTTCCCTAGAAATAGCTCTATATCAGAGCTTAGGCTCCAAGAGCCTGTGCACAGACTGCTGTGCTCCTCTCTTCAAGACTGCTGACACACAACTGCTTTCCACTGTTCAAAAACTCCCAACATTCTAACCTCTCATCTGCAGATTCCAATGTGGCTCATGCAGCTGCAATAGTTCTATGGTGATGTCATCCCTCAGTCTCAGGTGAGACTGAGAACCGAGTGAGACAGTGTGAAATCCATTTAACTGGAGTTTCACAAGCTGCCTGCCCTGCCTACCACTAGGTCTTACTGGGATTCTAGTAACCCCGGGTAACGGGGGTTACACTCGCCCTGGGCCAGGAAAATTACTGTCCGCAGTCATTATTTACCTGGCTTAGGCCATCCCACCCTAGGTGTTACCTGCGGAGGGGGAGTGATCAGGCCCCCTCCTACCATGTGTGAGCACAGGCAGGCAACACTAAGGGCCTAGAGGCCTGTGGCTGACATATCAGCCTGTACTCTACCCACTAACTATGGGTGCCTAGTGGCTGTGGTAGAACTGTCCAGAGCATAGCCCTAATAGCTCAGCACTGTAGTCCCTATGGCTATTCAGGACCACAGCCTGTCAATCCCCCTGGCCCTCTAGGGAAAATCTATATCTGGCTCTAACTTAATACCCCAAAATAAAAACAACCCGGGGACCTCCCTGACCTTGACACTCTGCAACCACACACTAAGAACTAATACCATCTATTACATTACATTACTGCCTCACTCCCCCACAACCACACCTGTGGAAGGAAAGGGTTACTACAGTAACAACAACAACAACAGCACTTTAAATACTACACACTAAAGTACTATTGAGGAACTCCTATGAGCCCCTCCTCTTCTTCTTGTCTTCTGTCTTCCTCAGGAACACCTGCAAGAAAAAGAAAGACAACACACACTCCTAATCTGCATACACAATCTAAACCCCTACCATCAAAACACTGGAGAATCCCAAAAATATTTTTTCTTTTTTTTCAGAAAAGGTAGAAAAACACTATAAACATTAGAAAACAGTAGAAAAACAATGACATTATTTACAATTCACATTTAGGGGATGGAGTGCCCTAAAAGTCCCATCTAGTGACCACAGTGCCCGAAGGCTGGTCCATTAAAGAGTCTCTCCTGGGCCGGAGCCCGGTGAAGCACAGTTCTAGCAGGCCAAAGTCCCGAAGGGGAGAGTCTTTGAGGACAGTTCACACATTCTGGAGTTTGCTAGTGTAGGGTGTGTACTGCAATGTCATAAGGATAGAAAAGTTTGGACTTACCAGCTCCTTGTAGAAGGAATAATACACACCGACCTGCTCCTCAGCTGAAGACTCTCCCTGGCAGCATTCTTCCCATACAGCTGGGTGAACATCTTCTGGGACCTACAGGAGGGCACATCTGGAAACTGCTGGGTTGATGTCATCTCTGGAGATGGGACCTTGAACAGGAACAAAAAGGAAAAACAGCTGGTCTGACGTCATCCGATTACCAGGCGATGGATCAGGATACAGCTGGGCTTGTGTCCTCTCTGGATCTGAAGTCATCTGGTGGGCCAGTCAATGGATTCTGGAAAGGCCAGTACACTGTAGAACTGATAAATGTGGGGCACCTGAGTCCTGGATGTCCATACTGGCAGATCAACAAGGGCACTGCAATGGCTGGTGTGGCAGTATTGACTACCACTGCTCTGCTTTCCATCTGGTAGGCATGGGCACATTTGCAGGGAGGTCCTTGCATTGAGGCCAGTAGTACCGGGGGTCAGGAGCTTGAATTATTACCCCATCTGGGTGGATATAATTCACACTGTGAAAGGTTTCATGTCCCTCTCCATCCACTATTCAAACAGTGTCCTGCCTCTTTTCCACTGGGTGTATGTTTCATGAAACAGTCTGTTACTTACATGCTTGTTTGTACCAGGATGCACACATTTCATTGCTTCGGCCCAGATCCAGGATTTCCTGCTGTTCTCAATCTCCTCCCAGACTCTCTGAGGAAAGGTAGGAAAGGATATCCCATAGATTTCATTCACCTTCCTACGAAACAATCTCTCCTCTTTACTAGCTTTGGTCAGCCTGAGACCGCTGGCCTGGCTTGGGGGCGTCCAGTCCTGGTTCTGCCAGCTACGCATTCTCAACGAGATAAAAAATGGATCCCTGACTACTACTACTTGCACAGCCAGGGCAGTGGCATCACCACTCTCTTCCATGCATTCTTCTGAGGCAAGAGCTTGAGGCTGCATACCTGTTCCTTTTTCACAAGGCCACATAGGTCCCCCCTCATCTTCTTCCTCACTGAGAATCTGTGCCCAGGAGTGAGCAGTCGTCCTCACTCCTGAGACTATCCATTCATCACTAGGCACAGAGGTTGACACCTCCCATTCAAAGGTCTCCCTCATCTCATCTTCTCCTATAAGACTCAGGCTAGGCCTCCCACTCCAGGGGTCTACTGATGCTCTGTCTGAATTATCCTTCTGTGATCCAGCATCCAAAACATCAGCATATGGTTCTGTCTCTAAATCTGCACCTTCTAGCTTTGTGCCACACTCCCCCGAGGGGCCTTCTTCAACAAGCTCTGCCTGGTGCTTTGTGCTGCCAACTAGAAAATTCCTGAACTTTTATCCATGTGGGAGCCAAACGAATCTTGGATGCTTTATACAAGCCGTATTTCTCTAAGCACCCCGAACAGTGAGGTACCATGAAGATGTCCCATCCAGCATTTAAGCATATTAAACGCACTTGCACTGGATATTCAGGAATCGCCACATGAGAAGGCAGTTGTCCTCCATAGCAACACCTTTCAATGTCCCTTAACTTATTTACTTCTGCTGCTGCCGCAGCCCGGGCATGATCCAGGTAGCGGGCTGGTCCTGAGGCCATGACTGCAGGGAAAAACAAACAAATGCTCACTGTTACTAAAGTCCCACATCACTGAACACTTTATTTTACTTTTAAAATGGCTCCTCTGCTGCTGTGTTTACATTACTACCCCACCCTGTAATGGTGGCGGCAGCACTGCTGCACATCAACATTCAGAAATTGGGTCAAGCCACTGCGCATCCGATTTACACATACTACTGATAACTTTTGCTCAAACTGCACAAACTTGCATTGTTCTTTTTTTTTCTAACACATTTATATCATTTGCCACAGACTTTTCACTTGCTGAAAACATTTCTTTAGCTCACAGTCCCTTAAAGCCTCAGGATTTCAAGCACAGGATTGCCTGTAGCTAGTGCTGCACATTTCGCTACAACTCACAGTCTCTCTGCTGGCTTTGAAACTTTATTCTGACACTGAACCCATAACTATGCTCACAGTCAGTGGCTTAACAGACTTGCTTTTGCTGGTAAAACTTGACATAGTTTTTATTTGCAAAGCGACTACACTGTTGCACTCACATTCAGCTGGCTTTTGGCAGAAAATCACTGTTTTGAGCAATTATTACTGTTGGCACTCACTGTTATCAGTAGCTGTTTGCTGCAATGAAAAATGGCCTGCAGCCAGTCTTGGAGGCCTCAGAAAGGAAGTGGGTGGGCGGTCCTGCCGATCGTCTCGCCGATCACCACACTCACAATCCAGTCGCTCGAGATGTGGGTTGAGCCCGATTTTAAACAGAAAAGTCTACTTTTAATACTTTTACAGAGCTTTTTAGTCACCGCGACGCTCCTCCACCAATCCAGTACATGCACTCCACTCACACTCCCTCTCGAATGCTGGGCAGTCACTGTAGAGCTGGCTGGGGGGGCGGGACTGATTGCAGCCTCACCAATCACATGACGCCATGCAAATGAGCCTCTTTCCCTTGCAAGTGCTCTTCTCTTCACGGCGATCGTCGAGCAGGCAAATTTAAACTGCAACACACTTTTTTTTTTCCTTAAAACTGACTCCACGGCGGGAGCCCATTTCAGCCATTTAGCGTGGCCATTAACACAGCAAGTCTCTCAGTTTACTAAAAAGCATTTCCAACGTCCAGGGCACAATTTTCCTGTTGCTACCCCTAGTCTTCCACACTTTTCTTTATCACAACAGTTCTTTAGAAAGCATTTCTAATGTCCAGGGCACAATTTTTCTGTTGCTACCCCTAGTCTTCCACACTTTTTTTTATCACACACAGTTTTTTTTGAAGCTGGCAGAAACACTGTAAATATTTGATGCAGGACAGGGCATACTCTTTCAACTTTACTGCTCCTTGGTAAACAGTTGGCATTTTATCAGCAGCATATGAACCACAGCATACAGTGACACACTAGTTAAACTTGCTTCAGCTTTTTGGGCTACCCACTGCCAGACAACCAAAATGCTAGCCCCTTGCCCAAGCACCCTTCCTCCCTAAATTAAAAATCCAAAGCTGGGCCTCCATTTTGTAACCCCCAGAACCCTGCCTTTTTGCAAACGATAGGTGGTATGCTGTTGAAGCTGACAGCAGTACCTGGTGGGGACTGGGTTCGAGGAGGACTAGGTTACTCGACACAAGGGGCCTAGGTTTGGCTACTCTGCACAGGGGCACCCAAGTAAATCCGAACACAGGAAGCAATAACTTAAGATCCAATACCAGGAATGGGATTCTAAAGTGTGGCTTTTATTCACGTCCAAACTGAACAAACAAAGCATAGACGGACCCCCACGAGGCTACATTCCTGGTAATGCAGATAAGAGATAACAGAACACTTCTTAACACTTCAACCCTCAGGCTCTGAACCCTGAGCACACAGCCTGGACTTTCCACAACTTCTTTGGGTACTGGCCCGACTTGTACACTATTTTTGGTTTTCCTGGCTCCCCTGCTGCCACTCGAACCCGGGTCCATATGGCAGTGGACCACATTTTCTGTTGGTGGCTCCCCAAACCACCTTAGAGCCTTCGACTTCTTAAGGGAAATTTCTTTTCAATCCCACATCTGGGTACTTCCCTCAGTACTGGCCAGGTGCCTGAGGCAAAGCAAAAGGGCCACAGAGCAAATCCGTAGAGGTGAACCTGGTTACTAAAGATGGGGGTCTCCCACCTCTAGCTTCCACAATCCATACCCGGCCATTTCTCTGGACATTAAACAACTCTTTTTGAAAGCTTGGCAATGTAGACTAAAGGGTAAATGTATAGCACATCTCCTCTACATGTCTTGGCTTTCCCCTTGTGCGACTTGAACATACTTTTACTTTGGCTAAGCCTATTCCTCTAGGCCTCCCACTGATTCAGCAGTCCAATCCCCACTTTAACAACAGTTCAGGTGAAACATAGGCCCTTTCACAAGAGCAGAACTCACCCTTTGGTTGCAGGTGCCCCACAGGCGAATCTTGACATCTTCTTGTACCACCACACATTTCAGAAAATAAGGCAGCTTCTTTCCTAGCCGAAACCAGGGGGTTGCCCCTGGAATAACAGACAAATCTTCCACCCCCATCCCTCAGGGATGGGGCACAGAGACCAGTAACAGCGGTCTCCACCACTTCAAGAACAGCTTACTGTGTTCCTCTTTAGGCAGAAACACACACCTTTCCCTAGAAGTAGCTCTATATCAGAGCTTAGGTTCCAAGAGCCTGTGCACAGACTGCTGTGCTCCTCTCTTCAAGACTGCTGACACACAACTGCTTTCCACTGTTCAAAAACTCCCAACATTCTAACCTAACTCTCATCTGCAGATTCCAATGTGGCTCATGCAACTGCGATAGTTCTATGGTGATGTCATCCCTCAGTCTCAGCTGAGAGTGAGAACAGAGTGAGACAGTGTGAAATCCATTTAACTGGAGTTTCACAAGCTGCCTTCCCTGCCTCCCACTAGGTCTTACTGGGATTCTAGTAACCCCGGGTAATGGAGGGGGTTACACTTTCACGTGCTAAGATTTGGTCTATATCTTTACTGACACGGAATATGTATGTCTCAGTGTTATGGGGCATCTGCCCCTCTGTCCTATATGACAAGGGGTGTACAGCTGGAAGGCAGCCTATTTTCATAAGGATCTTCCACCCTCACCTCATTCCCGAAATCCTCCTCCATTTGTAGGAGATCAGTATTATAGCCTACCTTGCCATCTTTAATGATGACAGGGGCAACGGCTGTGATGGAGGAACAGTAGGTGTATTTTATAAAAGTGGAACATAAAATATATTTTTACAATCAAGGTGGACTGAGTTTTATAAACTGTTGATTATTATGTTTTAAATATGTGGCGTGTGGCAAACATATGAAATAAAAATTATGAGTAGACCTTTGACCACTTAGGCCTGGATTCTGGGCAAATAAAGAAAGCGTCACTAATGGATATGTTGTTTAATCAATAACAGAATAACAGTCTGCTTAAAATTTATGTCCACTTTGGTTCTGGAGGTGATTCAGGATGGTGTTTAATACTGTTTAGGAATCACTGTTTTGTTCTGCTATTTAGTTCCTGAACTTACAGGAAACTGAAAGTTGGGGCAAGGGTGAAAGAAAAACACCAATGGCAAAACTGCATTTTGAGCCAAAGATATCTGTATCTAGTTTGAATACCAGAAACTCATTACAGGTACTCACATGACACTTTGTCTCCCTCTAATGGACACCTGAAGGAAAATAACTTATTGTTCCTTCAGGTGCCACCTCAGAGCAGATTAGGCATGAATCTGAGCACTTTGGTGCTCAAGCACATGTCAGTGGATGTCTTACGTCACATAAGCCATAATGCCAGCGGGAACGCGTGTGCTACATGCCTGATTTCAAATGTAGTTCATTGTATAAGGGTGAACTACAGATGCACACATTGCCTTACTCGCAGACAGAGCAGACCATGCTGCATGGCGTCTGACACATGGTAAGGAAACAGCACATCATCTTTGAGAGTATCTCTCATCAGGCCACACCTATGGAACTATAGCCGTCAGGAACTAGGACCACATGGAAACATTTTGCTAACAGTCCACTAGGGGCTGCCCATGGTGATGTCTTACATTGGCTCTTTCTATAAAAACGTGGGCAGCCCCTTCCATCCTCACATCCTCAGTTCTTTTCCTGCCATCGACCATACTTGTCAGACACTGCTATGGAAACACCATTGCTGGAATTGTCTTTTCTTTGCTCTGAAAGTAATCACTTTTGTACATTTATTTATTTATTTGTTTGAACAAGTCAGATTTGCAACCTTTGAGGCAGGGATTCATTTACAAAGGCACCTCGTCGCAGGGTGGGCAAGACAATAGAACATTGTGCAGATACAACATTAGACAACATTACAGGTGCAGACATTGAACACAGAATACACTTAGTTACATGTTGGTGTAAAATACAGGTTTACAATTAAAGATGTACAATTTCTCTGGAGTTGCAGTGGAATACATCCTTGTATAAACCAAGGGGGTAAGTAAAAAGGGGTAGGGGGGAAGATGGATCGGCAGTCCAGGGGACCTTGTCAAGATTAGGGTGGCCAGGCAGGGAAAGGTCCTGCAGTAGGATTGGGGGCAGGGTTCATTGCACCTACAGCAGCGGACATTAAAGAGATAGTTCCGAAAAGCGGTTTTGAAGGGACCAAGTTTGGCAGTGTTGGTGATGCAGGTAGGGAGGTTAATACATGCTATTGAAATAATTTTCAGTAGCATGTATGTTGTCTCCTGAGCCTTTGCCATCGAAACACTTCAGATATTGTGAGTGCGGTGAGGAAATTTATTCAAAAGACTCGCACAATATCTGAATGTGCTGTCTCGACTAGGACAGCAACGTCAAGGCATGCCCAATTTGTAAGGGCTTTAACACAGCCACATGGTGACACAGACAAGGTACTTCAGAAAAACATCTTTTGAAATAACACTTAGCCCAAATAAAGAAGGCGCTCCACCAGGAAAGCCCCACTGCATCACCAGCCCACTTCTTGGGATCGAAAGTCTCCCAAGTACTGGGAGAAAATGTCTGGGTCTCACCACCATAAGCACAGGGAGAGACAGAAAAAAAAAGGCAAGGGCCTCCCCATTTGCATTCCAGGTCACCTATACTTTCAGGTACAACCTCTTCTGGATCATTGACCGCTCCAGCCACGATGCAGGTCATCGCCCAGACATTCGACATGGCCGGATCAGTTTCTAGTGCCTCCAGACCCTATTAACCCTGGTGTGTCGCAGTCGATGTCAGGGCCCTTGCCTCCCCCATTGATCATATGGGTGCTGATGTTCAGGCAGTTCTCTCATCCTTTACAGACATTCTCAAACGCCTGTTAGCTCCTCCTCCATTGATGGGGTCTACACAACAAACCCCAGCAACAACGCCTGCCAAGTTGATGCACCAGGTACCTTCCAGGCCATTGAAGGTTTCCTCAGCTCCAAAACTGCGTCCTCCTGACCACGTTCATGAGGACCAAGAATATAACCCAGAGTTTATTCTATAAGAGGAGGAAGAAGAAGGAGAGGCATTTGTGGAACCCTTTAACAAACCAGTTCCACAGTCTCTACTGGGAGTGAAGACACGGTGGTCTACACCCCCAGGTCTCCCCCTGAAGACCCCTCCTTTACAACAGTGATGCAGGAACTTCAGCCTGCAAGGGAGTTTGATGCAAAGGACCAGGAGATTAGTAAGAAGAACTTAGCAGACTTCTTAGAACTGTCTTGATACCCCACCCATAGTTATTCCTCCCCTTCTGCCAGTCCTAGAGGATGCCACCTTGGCTGCCAGGCACAGGCCTAGTATGATACCTGCCATACCAAAGAAGGCAGTGTACCAGGGCCCCCTCAAGAAACCCCTTTTTTGTAGGACAGCCCAAGGCAGACTCTGTGGTCATCGACATGGCCCATGATAAGTTTAAGGTTCCAAAGCACGTTAGTTCCCTTCCTCTTGACAAGGAGTCCAGGAGACTTGATGTATTGGGTAAAATAACTTTTGATTCCACTTTTCTGGGGCTGAGGATTGCAAATTACAAAGCTCACATGGTAAAATACAAGAATACTCTTTGGAGGAAGGCCAAGGCAGACGTCCAGGTCCTCCCAGAGAGTAGTGCCAAACAGGAGATACTGAATGCCCTGTCTGCAGGTACCAACATAGGTAGACATCTCCTATGATGGTATTTCTGATGCCTTTGCCAAGGTAGCTGCCTTTGTTATTTGTCTCAGAAGGCACTCCTACGTCAAAGTGACTGGCTTTACTAAAGATGTTTGGAGCAGATGTGTAAGACATTCTCTCCAGCTTTCAAGCCTCAGGTAGAACCCTGAAATCCATACATCCCCTCTATCATACCCATACAAGGACCAGACAGATAGTACCCTTTTGTCCGGCCATGACCAGACACCAGACCGCAACAAGATGGCAAGGCAAGGGGAGAATAGCAACAGCCTTGCCCCCATGAAGCTCCACCCCAGGTTCCTACTCAAAAGCCCCTAGAGGTGGCACTCTCCTTCTGCAACCCCCACCACCTATACCTCCAGGAGTGGTAGTAGGAGATTTCAATTCTCTCTGTGTGGACCAGTGGAGAAAGGTAACTTCAGATGCTTGGGTCCTGCACATAATAGCACAAGGCCATGCTATAGAGCTTCTGGTACTACCAATAGACCATCTGCCAGTGCATGTCCATTACCATCCTGATCACATTCCATTACTCCTGGAGGAAATTCACACCCTGCTGCAGAAAAGGGCCATAGAATCTCTCTGGACCAGAGGAACACAGGGTTCTATTCTCAGTACTTCCCAGTTCCAAAATGGACAGGAGATCTAAGACCCATTCGGGATCTCGGGGACCTGAACTTTTTTAGAGACTACAAGAAGTTCAGAATGGCAACATTGCAAGGCCTGCTTCCACTGTTACAAACAGGGGACTGGATTTGCTGCCTGGATATTTATTTATTGAACAATATCGGAATTACAATCCTTTGAGTCAGAGACTCGTTTACAGAGTCTCCACATCATAGCGAACAATACAAATACTGTCAAGAAGATAAGATTACATTCATTAAATATGGTAAATACATTCAAAACAGGTGTAATACAGTAAGCAACGACCATGGTTGCAAGAAAAGGCAGTGATCTTTCAGCAACGAGGATCTACACAATAAAAGAAGTAAGGCAGGACAGGAGTCCTTTGTCAAGAAGCAAGGAGGAGGGGGAAGGGTTAACCAGGGCAATTTCAAGAACGAGAGGCAAGTAGATGGTCCCAAAGGAGAGATTTGAAGCGTCCGAGCTTGGGTTCAAAGGTGATAGGGCTGGGGAGGGAGCTGAACCAGGAGGGGCTCTATAGAAAAAGGAGCACTGGCCTAAAGTGGGCCTAAGCTGTAGAACTAACAGATTGGGTTTAGAAGAGCTGCACGTGGTGACAGTTGTGGGTACATGTTGGATAAGGTGGGAGAGTCCTAGAGGGGGTAATACCGCTGGTGATTTTCCTGGCAAGTAGACATGTCTGGTACTGTAGCCATTCCTCAAAGTTTAGCCAGTTGATCATGTTGTAAAGTGTGCAGGTGTGAGTTAGTCTAGGACAACCTGTGGCTAGTCAACACACCTTATTTAATAAAACTTTGATTCTATGTGGGGAAGTGCTGTCAGCTGCTCCATAGACCAAGATCTCATAGTCTATGAGGGACAGGATCGAGGATGAGATAGCGAGGTGGAGGGCTTCTGGGGGAAGGCAGCTCCTATGGCGATAGAGCATGCCAATTCGTCAGTTGACTGTTGTAGTGAGAAGGTAAATGTGGTCATGGAAGGTGAGGGCAGAGTCAAGGGTGATTCCTAGATACTTAAAAGTATTCACTTGCTGCTTAGCCAGTTTCTAAGCAAGACTAGATATGCAGGATGCTTACCTGCATATCTTGATCTGCGGCGCTCACAGGAAATACCTAAGATTCCTGTTTTAAGTGGGAACGCTACCAGTTCACGGTATTGTCCTTTGGCTTGTCATCTACGCCACAGGTATTGAGCAAATGTTTAGCAGTTGTGGTAGCAGCACTATGCAGGGAAGGTTTATGTGTCTTCCCATACCTGGACAACCGGCTTCTCAAAGCTCACTCCAAGAAGCAGCATTCCCACACCCTAGACCGCACCAGGTATAACGGGAATAGCTGTCTGCCAGTTATGTGTATATAATTTTATTTTATTTATTTATTTAGTTCAAGAATCTGATTTACAACCTTTGAGTCATAGACTCATTTACAAAGGCACCTCGTCGCAGGGAGGGTGGTAACAGCAGTGTAGTAAGACAGGGTGAGACAAAACAGGTGCAATACATACATTATACATTGCCTATACATGGGTAGCTTCAGATGGTATAAGACAGGTTAATAGGTAGGACCTGGCAGGTCATGCAGGCAAGGCCTATACATAGTTTAACAGATAGGTAGGTTTCATAGTATAGAACAAAGTTCATAGGTAGTTCCTAGCAGGCCAAGCAGGTAATGGTCGTGTAAAGCTAGAGTGAGTGCGCTAAGAGTCTGGGGCAATGAACATACCCTGTGAACACGTACACTTCCGAGTGCTGAGAAAGGTGGTTGCGTGAGGGCAGCTTTGAACTGGCCAATTTAGGAAGTGCTTGAGATGTGCGTGGGGAGGGAGTTATACCAGGACGGTGCTCTGTAATGGAAGGATCTTTGGGCAAGGGAGGTCCTGGTTCTAGGCACCAAGAAGGTAGCTTTGCTGGCGGTACGGGTTACAGCCGAGTGGAATGCATGCTGGAGCTGTGCCGTGACACCCGGGGGACACAGTCCAAGTAGAGTTTTTTTTTGCTAGTATGCCAGTGTGATAATGCAGATGTTCTTCCAGGTTGAGTATGTTTGTGGTGGTGTAAAGCTGACAGGTGTGGGTTCCACTTGGGGCACCAGTCAGTTGCCTGCAGGCTTTGTTGATGGAAGTTTGGATTTTGGTGAGGACAGAGGGGCCAGCGGTGGCATAGATGGGGAGGCCATAGTCAACTAGTGACAGGACTGAGGAAGTGATGGCCAACCGCAGGGCGAAGCCAGGGAGGCAGTCTTTGTGTCGATACAGGAGCCCAATCCGGATGTTCATGGCTGTGGATAGGACACAGACATGGGTATGAAAAGAAAAAGCTGAATCAAAGGTGATTCCCAGGTATTTGTATGTAGTTACCTGCTCAAGGGGATAAGAGGTGCTGGGGAGGATGAGGAGAGGGGCATTTTTGGAACTACTTTGGTGGTGAGAAAAGATCATTGCCTTTGTCTTCTTGAGATTCAGGACCAGGCGGTGATCGAGGAACCATTTTTCAGCTTGGCTGAAGGAGGACTGTAGGCTGTTTTGGAGAGAGACCGGGTCGGGGTGCAAGGAGAGTAGGACGGCATCGTCTGCATATAATAGCAGTTTTCCGGTACAAGAGCTAGGAAGGGTGTTCAGGAAGAGACTGAATAATGTGGGGCCCAAAATGGAGCCTTGTGGAACTCCTGAACGTACAGGCAGAGCTGAGGATAGGCCACCAGTTAGCTTGACATGTTGAGATCTGCCACAGAGGTAGCTGGAGAACCAGACTAATGGGCCAGCAGACAGCCCCAGTTTACAGAGGGTATCAAGCAATAGTGGGTGGTTCACAGTGTCGAAAGCCTTGGACAGGTCAATAAACACTGCTCCAGCCAACTCTCTGGAATCTAACGCAGAGTGTATAATGTGAGAGAATTCCAGTAGAGCTGTGGAGGTGCTGTGACCTGGGCGAAAGCCATGCTGTTCAGGGCACAGGATGTTGTGGCTGGATAGATATGCAGTAAGTTGAGCAGATACTATTTTTTCGAGAGCTTTGGAGAGGGGTGGGAGGACGGAGATAGGTCTGAGTTACTAGGGACAGTACGGTCTCCATTTTTGTGTATAGGGATGACTTCGGCCATTTTCCAAGCCCTCGGGAACTGGCCGAGACACAGGGATCGGTTGAGGAGGTTAGTGAGGGGGACTAGCATGACATCCAGAGTTTGGCGGAGTATCCAGGAGTCAAGGGGGTCATCACTAGGGTTGCGGGAGGAGAGAGATTTTTGGAGGATAGACTTTGCATCCTGTCGTGAGATAGTCCTAAAGAGAAAGGGGGGGCGAGCAACAACTGGACTGTCGCAAACCGGTATGGGGTCAAAGTAGTGGTCCGGGAGAACAGAGCTTAGATCAGTGAAGGTTTTGTTAAGGCAGTTGGCAATACGGGAGGGGTCAGCATTGATAGTGCCATTTATGATCATCTGAGAGGAAGGGGGGGAGTAGGATGACCAGTTTAGCTCTTTCATGTTATTCCAGAAGGTGCGGGCATTGCCCCAGGTAGATGTCAAGGTGGATTGGTAGTGGCTGGCTTTGGCTTTTCTTATGGCCCAGGTGCACCGGTTACGAGCTGCGTTGTAGGCTTGCCTGTCTGCTGGCTTGCCTGTACTGACAGCAATGTGCCATAGGTTATCGCGTTGCTTCAGTAGATGGATCGGGGGATATCCAGGCAGCCGGGTGCCTCTTAGTACTAGTGTCTGGTGAGCAGGCGAAACATCACAAGCCTTACAGAAGGCACTGGTGAGGAAAGCAAGGGCAGAGTCAATATTCTTTGCGTAGGAGATTGGGGACCAATCAAGTTGTGCAAGGTGACGCTTAAGTTTGCATAGACCACCAGGGCAAAACCGGCGACAGTGGGCGGGGGGGCGCATGGCTTTGAGCGCAGAGTAGGACCAGAGGAAGAGAATTGGCAAGTGGTCACTGAGGGAGTTGGGCCAATACATTAATGTCCTTTATTTTGTGAGGGCGGTTAGATAGCACAATGTCAAGGAGCATGCTGGTCCCACTAGACTGGTTAAATCTAGTGGGTTGAGTCACTAGTTGGGATAGATCAAGGGCTGTGAGGTTATCTTTAGCTTGTGCTGAGGTAGAACTGAGCCAGTTGATGTTGAGATCTCCACTATGAGCTGTTCCATTTGTGAGGCAAGGTATTGAGGTAATCGGCGAGGGAGCGGATAGCATGATTTTGTTCTCGTGGGGGTACATATGCCGTAGTGAGGTACAGAGGACCACGGCCTGGGTAAGGGGAGATTTTCAGGGTGATTGCTTGGGCCCCATGATCAAGCTTTGGGATACGTAGGGCATGCCCCAGGAAGGAATTTGTTAGGTAGACTGCACAACCACCCCCTCGCTTACCCACATGATCTTCTCTGAAGAGGGAGAAGCCAGGGAGGGAGACCATCGAGTCAGGGGTCGACGGGGGGAGCCAGGTTTCCACTATGGCAAGGACGTCGGGCTTGTGTTGGGTGACCCAGCATTGGAGTGCCACAGTCTTTTTTGGTAGACTGCAGATATTCATTCAGGCAATGCGGAGGCCAGACCCAACAGAGGGCAATGTACCAGGTCCTGGGCCTGGGTTGGGGTGGACATCACCAGAGAGCAGGAGGAGTAGAATGGTGAGCCAGAGTAAGGGACTGTGATTGTGGTGGTAGTGATGTTTGGGCAGCCAGGCAAATTTGTGGGGGGCAGTGCAGGGGATTGGCAGGGAGCAAAGGGTGGGCAGGGCCAGAACAGAGAGGTACCATCTGTTATAGCTGTCAGAGGATATAGGTTTCGGGGGGGGGTGCGCTGGGGCTGCTAAGTGAGACAGCATGTGTGGGGTGTTAGTGGAGAAAGGTGGGTGTAAGGAAGGGTTAGAGGGGGTGTTGGGTGGACAGAAGGCTAACAAAGAAATGTAAAACGCAGTGTTAGGGGGATTTAGAACAGTGTTTTTTTGTAACAGGGTAGGGGTGAGGAGGAAGAGCATGAATAATGCAGAGCCTAAAGGAGTCACCATTTTTATCTGCAGGTAGAAAGACAGGAAGGTTTAGACAGGCAAGGTCCCTCTAGTGTTCAGCCAGTATAATCTGCAGATGGCAAAGTGGGCTGATTGGTTCTGCAGCCTCACATGATAATAGCTATAAATTGGAGCGCCGACCAAGGATGGTGGTGGGGGCAGCGGGGATTAAACTGCGCGCCTCAGCAGTGCTGTTTTTCTGCGGTCTGGCATACCTGAGGTCCGTGGGGGTGGGAGGCGGGTGACAGCTATAATTTCTGCTGCTGGTGCTGGGGAGGGCAATCTGCTCCAAGCCCTTGCGACCCAAGGAATCTGAGGAGAGAGAGAGGGGAAATAAGTACAGCTCTGAGGAGGCGGGCCAGGTAGGAACAAAAGAGCACTCTTGAATTATGCAGAATTCAGCTTTTACACTAATCGGCTTTACAGCAAAGGACAGCACGGACTTATTCTACAGGTAATCGTGATGTTATCAGGAGTCTGGTGTCACAGAAAAGACTATGCTAGCCTTACTTGTTTAAATTACAGATAATCGCGATGTTTAAACAGAAGTCTTAAGTTACAGAAATAAAGACAGAGTTTATACACGGGACTATGTAGCAGAAACAGTCAGGCATAATTTATGGTATTTAGATGAGATAGCAGGGCCAAGTCCAGGTTTAGGCGCCAAATTCAAAACTGAGCGCCTCAGCAGTGCTGTTTCTCCGCGGCCTGGCGTACCTGAGGTCCGTGGGGGTGGGGGCCGGGCGACAGTGATCTTTTCTGCTGCTGGTGCTGGGAAGGGCAATCTGCTCCAAGCCCTCGCGACCCAAGGAATCTGAGGTCCATGGGAGTGGGGCGGCGGGCGACAGTGATCTTTTCTGGTGCTGGGGAGGGCAATCTGCTCCAAGCCCTCGCGACCCAAGGAATCTGAGGTCCGTGGGGGTGGGGGGCGGACAGTGATCTTTGCTGCTGCTGGTGCTGGGAGGCAATTGCTCCAAGCCCTCACGACCCAAGGAATCTGAGGTCCGTGGGGTTGGGGGGCGGGCGACAGTGATCTTTTCTGCTGCTGGTGCTGGGGAGGGCAATCTGCTCCAAGCCCTCGTTATAAATCTGTTTTGTATGGCAGTCCTGCTTAGGAAACAGGCCAAGCAGCAGAGCCTCATGGGACATTGGATTTTAAAAGAGGAGGAAAAAAAATGATCTGTCCTTTTGCTGACCTAGAGGATAAGCTGGCTAGAGCTTCTTTTCCTGTTTTAAAATCTACATGCCAAAACCTGTGTAGCTGTTAAACAACCAGGTTATAATAAAAACAACAGTCTGAACTTAGGAAGACTGCCGTAAAAGATTACATTTTAAAGGAGAACAGGAGAAAGATTGTTTTTGTAAAGCATATGTGAATTAACCTTACAGGATATTTCTACAACATCAAAGGGTGTCATAAACCATACTCTGAGGAAGACCGACTGTCCTGTTATAATTCACAATACTGCTGTATTTGCAGATTCCAATCAAGTAGTAATCTGACCTGTTTGCCTGTGCAGCTGTATGTTACAAATTAAGTATGCAGGAGTGAGTGTGACCTCACACTAGAAGCTCAGAGCTGTGACATCACAAGGAGGGAGGGATATTCTGGCCTCTCTGATATTGTTGAAGCTTGGCTGAAAGGACTGACACTCTTTTCTGGACTTCTAAGAGTAATCTTCATTTCTGGACTTCTAAGGGACACTTCTGTCAAGAATAGGTAACAGCCCAAATCATTTGCCACCTGAAAACTGGAGGCAGAATTAGCTAAATCAGTTACAAAGCACTTTGTTTTGTAATTGTCCATTTCTTTTCTGACCGTAACCTTAATGTGTATATGTTCTGTATTTATTTACTATTTTTCATTTTAATAAACCTTGTTTTTCCTTAAACCTACTTGGGAACTTGCTCATTTTGAGTGTGAATGGTGGGACAGTATTGATAATTCTGACATAACTGAAAATTGCTTAGCGTGTCACCATATGCAGCCATGCTAACAAGGATCCATGCAAAAATCCAGCAAGGTAGGAAGATGCCAGTGTCTCAACTGAGTCGGCAGGGGGTTGTGAACCAGGTTGTTGTATGCCTGCTGGGTCAAGTATTGCGCTGCTTTCCGCGAAGACAGTGTGATATTTGGACCTGTTACCTGGGTGTGCTGGCTAGAAAGGGTTCATAATTGACCCCAGGACTGGAGACTGGTAGTTTGCTTGGACCCAAAACAAATAAGAGGTTATCACTGTTTGTCCTCTGTTCATGAATCGCACTTCAAGGTTGGGCACTGAGGGAGCAGAGAGCCTGACCCCCGGAGTGGATTTTTGATAGATCTGGTGTGTAGCACTGGGATCTAAAGATTTATTTGCATACTGTGCAATTATTTGGTGGCACGGGCATTAACAGTCCAGTGTGTCGGATTGATAAACTGTAACAGTTCACACACAAACAAGGCAGAGATTTTAAAAGAAATATATCATTTTGGTTGCAGTCTAAAGTTCCCTACCTGTTTTATTTTTTTTCAGGTGCCAGGCTAGTATAGTCATAGATTGGGGAAAAAGATGGCTTCCACCTACAGCAAATACACTGCGGAATACCTGAGGCAGTTGTGCCAGGAAAGAGGAGTCTGATGTGAGGCGCAAACCAAACAGCACTGCATGGAGGTTCTTGTGGCAGCCGATATACAAGCAACTGCCCAGGACCTCGAGCCACAGTTGGTGACTGAAAGGGACCAAACCTTGGATGTGGAGGGGACAGGGTCCACCGCCATGTCCAGTCCCAGGGAGGAGGACAGTGGGACCAGAGAGAACCCAGGACAACAGCAGCAGGGGAAGGTCACCACCATGCTGGAGCCAGAAGGGATCAAGCTGCAGCTAGCGTTGAGGAGAATGGAGCTGGAATTCAAACAGAAGAAGTTCGTGATGTAGCTGGAGAAGCAGGAAAAAGAAAACCCACTTCAGAGAGAGGCAGAGGAATGAGAATGGCAGCAAGAGGCCGAGCAAGAGGAGAGAGTGCCAGAGGGAGTTTGAACTGCAGAAGCTGAAACTCCAGCATCCAGCGTCAGAGCAGGTAAGTGGCATGGGCGAACCTGTACTCCAGGACTGGGGTACAAATTCAATTCTAAATTGTTAGCTGAATTTAAAGAGGGGGAGAATATGGATGCATTTTTAAATTCATTTGAAAAGGTATGCATTCAGGCAAAAATTCCCCAAGAGTCTTGGAGCTTCCAGCTATCCCCGCTGCTTACCGGGAAAGCTTGTGATGCATTGGGTCAAATGGACAATCAGGACAGTAATGATTATGGCAGACTTAAAGCTACATTGCTTAGAAGGTATGAATTGACATCTGAAGCGTACAGAGTTAAGTTCTGTAAGCTCAGGAGAAGCCCTGACATGAGCTACGAGGAACTAGCCACAGAAGCAACATCAGTTTTTGAAACATTGGTGGGAGAGGGTCAAAGCAGACACTGTAGAGAAAATTGAGGATGTGGTACTTTTGGAATAATTCTTTTGGGCTTGCCCAGCAGAGCTGAAAGCCTGGCTAGAGGACTGAGCTCCAAAAACAGTGCAGGAGGCTGCCGTGCTCTCGGATCGCTATGCCAGGAACAGGCCTGCTCTGAAAGGGAGTGGAGCGGGTGTGGCAGTGCAGAAAAGGAAAAGCGTACCTTCAGGGCAGCTAAAACCCTCACTGCCTCCCCAGAAAGTGGGCAGCCCCAGGTTACAGAGAAAGGATTTGCTTGATAAAAGAAATGATGAATGTTGGTTTTGCAAGCAACTAGGGCATCTTGCAAGGCAGCGTCCTAAAAAGGCAAAGAGTGTACAAAGTGGTGCTCAAACAGAGGTGGGTGCACTGTGTATCCCTGAAAGCATCCCTGTAAACATGAAGAAACACATTCACCCAGTTACTGTAAATGGGGTGCACACCCATAGGTTAAGGAACATGGGGGCGTCCCTTACTTTAGTAAAATGGGATTTGGTTGAGCCTGGACAGCTTATACTTAATCAAAACAAAATGGTTATATTAAATGCACGCTGAAAATAGAAAATAGAGTTAAAAATCTACGTTTCGACCTTAGGTCTTCTTCAGGAAATATCTAAAAGAGAAAAAAAACAAGTTAGTGTATTATACTTAATCAGTTCATAACTGAAAGGGGATTTACTGGGGAGGAAAAACTGTGCTCCTAGCAAGTGTTCTCCTGGACTGAGATGAGACAGAAGAGAGGGTGCAGAAAGTGGTTGTAGCCAACAACCTCGCCCTGGATGTGATTATAGGGAATAATCTACAAAAGGGGGTGGTATGTGCAGTTACCTGCAGTCAGATGGCAAAGGCTGACTGTAGTTCCCTGAACATCGTAGAAGCCCCTGTGGAAAACACTGGGAGGCTGGTTCCCCAGCCTGTCTCTCCTGCAACATAGAGTAGTGAAAGGAAGGTAGAACTTCCCCAAGTAGCAGTTCACAAAACAGCTACCGAAGACTACTCTAAGATGGAGGGGTAGCCAATGGTCAGAGGATTAGGGATGACAGTGACCCTGAATGCCCTGATGCTAGAGCTATGGACTCCAGTTTAGAGACTGATGGGGACATGTCCCATGTCTTGGGAAAATATGTGGATTTTGCAGCTGCTCAGAGGACTGATCCTGGTTTAGAGAGGCTGAGAGCTTGTGCAGAATCTGACAGGACACAGGGAGGTGATGGGAGACATAGAGTGTATTGGGACAATGGACTGCTGTATATGCAGGATGTAAGGACAGAGGGAGGGAGGGGCGATGGACAGGCAGCTTGTTGTTCACCAGGGGTACTGTGAGCGGTTGCTCAAGATCACTCATGATATCCCCATGTCTGGACATCTGGGAACTGCACGCACTATGCAGTGATTGGCCCAGAACTTCTAGTGGCCCAACTTCACCCAGCAGGTGAACAAATATTGCAGGTCTTGTCACCAGTGCCAACAAATAGGGAAGGCAAGTAGTAAAACCCAAGCTGCCCTAATTCCCTTGCCCATTGTGGAGGAGCCATTCCAGAGGGTAAGAATGGATATCGTGGGACCTTTGAATACCCCCAGCTCCTCCAGGAAGAGGTTTATCTTGACGGTGGTAGATTATGCCACTCAGTACCCAGAGACAGTCGCCCTATTCTCACGGAGGACAGACAAGATGGCAGATGCCTTGCTAGGGATTTTCTCCCATGTCAGATTTCCGCAGGAGGTTATCACCGATCAAGGGGGCTCCTTCATGTCAGACCTGGTGAAGTATTTGTGGGAGAAGTGTGTGGTGGTGCAGAGATGCATGACACCTTATCAGCCACAAGCCAATGGGCTTGTGGAAAGGTTTAATGATACCCTAAAATCGATGCTCCAAGCATTTGCTGAACAGCATGGGAGGGACTGGAAGAAATACCTTGCCCACCTGTTGTTTGCACACAGGGAGGTGCCCCAAGACTCAACAAGGTTCTCCCCCTTCTAACTCTTACAAGGACGCAGGGTGCATGGGCCCCCTAGACTTGGTCTGAGAAGATTGGGAAGGCAAGCATGCCACCCAGGGAACTCCCATAGTGGAATACATCCTGAAGTTTAGGGAAATGCTGAAGGAGCTTATGGGGACAGCCCAGAGCAACCTGTCAGCCACCCAGCAGAAGCAAAAGGTCTGGTACGACTGCAGAGCCAGAGCTCGCTCATACACCATAGGTCAGGAAGTCTTGGTCCTAATTCCGGTCCAGATGGGATAAGCTGCAGGCCGAGTGGGCAGGACCATACAAAGTAGTCAAACAGATGAATGACATAAATTACATTGTGGAACTGCCTGACAGGTGACATACCCAAAGGATGTACCAAGTCAACAAGATGAAGCCGTATGCAAATAGGGCTGACATGGTATTTACAGTGTGTAGTCCTAGGGCTGGGATGGACAAGGAAGACTCCCTTCTGGACTTGCTGGAGGGAAGCAAGCGGGAGTCCTCTGTGGAGGCAATCAAACTGTCACCCCAGTTGACCCCGGAACAGACCCAGGAAGTAAAGGAGGTTTTAGCACACTTTCTCCCATTGTTTCATGCCAAGCCTGGACTAACTCCCTTGGTGACACACGATGTAGACACGGGGATGCAAGTGCCCATACGGCCAGCATATCGGGTGTCTGAGGCCATTCTAAAAGACATTAGAAGGGAGGTGGAAGAAATGCTAGATTTAGGAGTAATCCAGAATTTCCACAGCCCCTGGGCCTTACCCGTAGTCCTTATTCCCAAGCTGGATGGCTCTACTCTCTTTAGTGTGGACTATCATGGACTCAACGCAGTCACAAAGTCTGATGCCCACCCAATGTCACAGATGGATGAACTACTGGACAAGTTGGGAGGGGCGACATACCTTACCACCATTGACCTGATGAAAGGGTATTGGCAGGTGGAGTTAACTGCCAGAGCTAGGGAATGGTCGGCCTTCATCACTCCGATAGGGTTATTTGAGTTCAAGGTAATGTCTTTCAGAATGAAGAATGCCCCCGCCACTTTCCGAAGGTTGGTGAACCAGGTGTTACATGGTACTGAAGAGTACACCATTGCGTACTTGGATGATATTGCCATCTTCATTGCCAGCTGTAAGGAACACCTGTCCTGCCATAAGGAAGTGGTGGGCAGGATACAGAGGGCCAGGCTCACTGTCAAAGCTGGAAAGTGCCAGGTGGCCATGGCAGAGGTGGCATACCTAGGGCATGTAGTAAGACAGGGACAGCTCCATCCTAATCAAGCAAAGATTGAGGCAATAGAGGCATGGCCCAGACCTGAAACACAGAAGCAGGTCCGGAGTTTTCTAGGGACTGCAGGGTACTATCAAAAGTTTGTACCAAACTACAGTGCCCTCGCAGCTCCCCTATCTAGCCTGCTAAAGAAAAGAATGCCTAAAAAGGTAAAATGGGAGCCAGCCTGTGAACAAGCTTTTACACAGCTAAAGAAGACACTGTGTGGTGCTCCTGTGTTAGCCAGTCCAGACTACAGTAAACCATTTGTAGTCCAAACAGATGCCTCAGACATGGGTATTGGGCCAGTACTTAGACTTCTACCCAAGGGAAAGATCACCCAATAGTGTACCTCAGTAAAAAATTACTTCACAGGGAACAGGCTTATTCTACAGTGGAGAAAGAGTGCCCTGCATTGGTGTGTGCACTGAAGAAATTGGAGCCATACCTGTATGGGAAACATTTTGAGGTAAAGACGGATCATAACCCCCTGGTTTGGCTGTCACAAATGGATACAAATGAACAGTAGGCATCTAAGATGGAGCCTTGCCTTACAGGGTTACAACATGACTGTCACCCACAGGGCAGGGGCAGCAAATGCCAATGCAGACAGGCTATCCCTACAGTGTAGTGAACTGAATTTGTGAAACACATCCCATGCCTAGGAATGGATTCCCACAAATTCAGTCTAGGAGGGAGGGGTGTAACGGGAATAGCCGTCTGCCAGTTATGTGTATATAGTTTTGTTATAAATCTTTGTTTTGTATAGCAGTTCTGCTTAGGAAATGGGCCAAGCAGCAGAGCCTCAAGGGGACACTGGTTTTTAAAAAAGAAAAAAAAATGGTCTGCCCTCTCGCTGACCTAGAGGATAAGCTGGCTAGAGCTTCCTTTCTTGTTTCAACAACTACATGCCAAAACCTGTTTAGATGTTATACAACCAGGCTATAAAAAGACTACTGCTTTGAACTTAGCAAAAGGTTACATTTTATAGGATAACAGGAGGAAGATTGTTTTTGGAAAGCATATGTGAATTAATCTTACAGGATATTTCTGCAACATCAAAGGGTGTCGTAAACCATACTCTGAGGAAGACCAACTGTCTTGTTACAATTCACAATACTGCTGTATTTGCAGATTCCAATCAAGTAGTAATCTGACCTGTTTGCCTGTGCAGCTGTATGTTACAAATTAAGTATGCAGGAGTGAGAGTGACATCACACTAGCAGCTCAGAGCTGTGACATCACAAGGAGGGAGGGACATTCTGGCCTCTCTGATATTGGTGAAGCTTAGCTGAAAGGACTGACACTCTTTTCTGGACTTCTAAGAGTCATCTTTGTTTCTGGACTTCTAAGGGACACTTCTGCCAAGAATAGGTAACAGCCCAGATCATTTACCAACTGAAAACCTAAGGCAGAATTTGCTAAATCAGTTATAAGACGCTTTGTTTTGTAATTGTCCATTTCTTTTCTTTTTTTTTTTTTTTTTTTTTTTTTGAGTTATCTATTTTCTCCGCTCCAGCCGTCGGGTCCATCACTCCTTCAGGCATCCAAGGGAGGTTCCTGTATGCCTTTCCTCCCTTTCTTCTGATTCAGAGTACTAACCAAGCTTCAAATGGAGGGGGCAACTAATACTCTTTGCCCCACTGTGGCCCCATCAGATTTGGTTCCCCTTACTGCAACAGCTGGTGGTGGAATCTCCAGTACTTCTGCCATTATGCCAGGAACTTCTGTCACAGGAGCAGGGAACTCTGGTCCATCCAGACCTCAAGTCACTCCATCTTCATGCATGGTTTCTGAAGACATAGCCATTGCCATGTTTGCAGTGTCTCAAAAGGTGGCTGCTGTCTTGGTGGCTGCCAGAAAACCTTCCACCAGAGCCATTTACTCTATGAAGTGGAAGTGGTTTGTTGTGTGGGCTGTTTCTCACCGACTGGATCCTTTTACCTGTCCAGTAAACCAAGTTATAGAATATTTGCTGTCCTTATCAGATGTAGGCCTACAACCTTTTCTATTAAGATGTACTTGACTTCCATTTCAGCCATCCACGTGCCTACTGATGATCATACAGTCGCTCAGCTGGAGGTGGCCTGTATGTTTTTGAGAGGCGTGCTACACCTGAAGTCTCCCATCCGTAAACTTGTCCTGGCTTGTGAGCTGAATTTTGTGTTAGAGAAACTTACACTGGCTCCTTTTGAGTCAGCTGCAACTTGCGGCTTACACTTTCTGTCATGGAAAGCGTTATTTTTTGCTGCTTGAAGACTTTCAGATCATCAGGCTATAATGTGTGAGCATCCTTCTTTTCACAAAGACAGGGTGACTTTGTATACCAGTCCTAAGTTCCTACCAATGGTGATGTCTGAGTTTACTTTGAATCAAACCATCCACCTGCCAGTTTATTTCCTGAGCATGCCAATCCAGGAGAAGTAGTACACTAGCCAGCCCTCTGGCACAGCGGAAAGATTCACCACTGCGACACGAGTGCTCTGGGTTTGGGAACGAGTCTGGGATGCTCGAGGGCCAGCTGGGGTAGGGGTGGATTGAATGGCCATTGCACGCTCTCCACTCCTTAGGTGGGGGTAGGGGGGGCTGTGAGACTCCGGTTCAGTGTTCCAAGGTGACCACGGGACATGCTGTTTACTAGGGTACTATCAAGTATTTCACTGGGGAGGTGGGTCGGACGCATGACGTGGGCGTGTCGCAGCGTCCGTTGGACCCACCCCCTAGCAACACAAGGAAAATTCCTCCCGGTGGTCAAATAATGCCTCCCGCCCATGGCAGCCCAGAGTCTCTACTGTAGCCATTACTTGGCACCCCCAGAGTTAAAGGGGGTGGCTCCTGGGGCTCAGTCCTGGGGGGGGGTAATCCAGGGGCACTGCATCGGAGGGCACCGGGAGGTCCACTCCCAGGCATGGAGGCAGAGGGGGATGCTGCCGTGAAGCAAAAGCATAGTAAGTAAATAAAAAAAAAAAATAGTAGTAGTGCCCGTACTTTACATGTACATAGAATACTCTGGTACCATATACACCAAAAGAAGGAGTGCAGGAAGTACTCGCAGATTTTTGTTTCTTTCACCCCTGAGAAAGAGGGCATTCCTGTTTCTAAACAGTGCTTGTCCAAATCTTGGCTAACTGTATTACTTTCTGTTATAGGAAGTACGGTAAGGAACTTCCTGGGATTGTTCAAGGCCACTCATCTAGAGGCACGGCCACTTCTGTTGCCTGTTTCAGGAATGTGTCTGCTGCTGAGATTTGTGCAGCTGCCACCTGGAGTACTGTCCACACCTTCACTAAACATTACAGTATGGACACTGCTTCAAGGAAAATGGCAAGCTTTGGCCTAGCTGTGCTTCAAGGCCTACTTGCTTAGGCTCATAGGTTCCAGCTACCCAGATTGTTTCTGTGTCCGTACTAATTCCGTAGGTGTGGCCTGATGAAAGAGAGATCCTCGAAGAAGATAGAACAGTTATGTACTTACCGTAACAGTAGATCTTTGAGAGAATCTCTTTAATCAGGCTGCGGTCCAACCCTCCATTTCCCTTACATCCTGAGGGCTCCTTCTCCATAGGGCTTTGCCATCTGTTCTCTGCCTCGCCTGGTCTGCAGTGCCATAACTCCCCTCCTGGTTCCCTATAGGGATTTCCTCTGAGCATGATCTCCAGCGAGGAACTGAAGAAGAAAGGGACTGCCCATGTTTATATAGAGAGAGCCAACGTAGGACATCGCCATGGGTGGCCCCCAGTGGACTGCTTGCAGAAAGTTTCCATGTGGTCCTAGTGCCTGACAGCTATAGTTCCATAGGTGTGGTCTGATGGAAGAAATTCTCTCGAAGATCTACTGCTACAGTAAATATGTAACTGTTCTTTATCTAAACTGAAACAGTTTGCACATCAACAGAGTGACTTTTTAAAATATATTAAAAGGTACTGACAAATAAAAAGAAAAAAGAAAATAAACTGTGAGCAAGCAATACTAAGAAAATAGCTTATGTGCACACTTGGGTGAAGATTAATAACTGAGATGTATACACTTTGGGGAGTATGCTGAAATTTATATAATGCATTTTAAGATCATACCTGATAGGTATCCATATGGATGAACTAGGAATTTTGTCTAGCATGAAAAGCACTTTTAATTTTGAATATGGTTAAAAAAACATCTTACTTCGAGGGCATCTCTTGTAGCAGGCCACACCGGTAGGACTTAGCTGCCAGGCGCTAGGACCTCACAGAAACTTTCTAGCTAGCAGTCTACCAGAGGGGCCACCCACCACCAATGTCACCCTCTGACATTGGCCTATCCTATAAGAATGAGTGGCCCCCATAGCCTTCCAAGTTCTTTTCCTGCCATCAACCAATGCATGTCTGACTTCTGGAAGCTGGTGTAGATTCAGTCGACCTATTGTTGTCTTGGGCAGAGGCCTTTCGGGCCAGGGTTCGCTACCTGCCCCTGCTGCCCAAGCCCTTGATCATGATGGGCACACAGAATGGTGGCTCAGCCAGTGTGTCTTCAGCCTGCGTGGGTTTGGTGGAAGCCGGGCTCCCTACTAGTGCCTGCCCACCACCTGCAACCCAGGTGGCAGTCTCCTTTTTGGGGCCCGCCACCTGTCCTCTGGCCTTGGGGCTGGCGTTGCAGGACACTGACACTTTCCTAGGTCCGAGTCCTCTGCAGCTTTAGCCTGTGAGGGCTTCTCCCTCTCTGGCACCCATATTACCTCAGCTAGCACCCATGGGACCTTCGCCAGCCTTGCCACAACCAGCACCCGTTGGGTCTTCACTGGTCTTGCCTTGGCTGGTGCCCATTTTCCTTCAGCTGCTGCCTGTCAGACCTGCACCAGGCTACCCACAGCTGATGTCTGTTGGACCTGTACTGGGCTAACCACAGCCAGTGCCCATCGGGCCTGCACTGGTCTATCCACAGCCCACGCCTGCAGGGCCTATGCCAGTTTATCCTCAGCCAGTGCCAGTCTATCCTTATCTGGTGCCTGCTGGACCAACGCCTATTACTGTCAATTTTGAAGTCCTGCTTTTATCCATTTGGTGCTTTCTGTGGTCAGATGTTCCCCCTCCTCAGGACCCAGTACCTCCCAGTCCCCAGGGACCTTCTCGTGGCTGTCAGCTCAAGTGCCCCTGCGGCCAACCCTCCTTCTCAGCCGACTAAAACCCCCTGGTGACCCACTGATGAGGGGGATGAGTATCACCCAGACCTGCATCTGCCTGATGAGGGGGATCAAGACGAGCATGAGGGGGATGAAGGTGATATCAGTGGTTCATCTACTCCTTCCATGGGCTCCTCTAAAAGAGAAGGGACCCCTAGGTATGTCCTCAAATCCCCACTGGAGAACTTTATAGCTATCATGTGCCACATTCAGGAGGCCATGGGGTTCAAGACAGAGGAACAAGACCCAGAGCGACACCGACTTATCTATCTTTGCCAGCTGGAGACTCCTCTGTTGGTGGTTCTTCCCCTCATAAATACCTACAAGGATGCCACCATGGCCACCTGGCACAGGCCTAGTCTGTTCCCTGCCATGTCCAGAAAGGCTGATAGTCTGTACCATGCCCCGGCAGGGAAACCCTTTCTGGGGGAGCAGGTGCAAGCAGACTCTGTAGTGACAAATGCCTCTCATCACAGTCCTAAATGGCCTAATCATTTGAGTTCCCTCCCACCTCACAAGGAATCACATCAGTTGGACCTTCTGAGCAAGTGGGCATTCACCTCAGCCACCCTGGCGATCCACGCCCTCAGTTACTTGGCGCATATGCTCCAGCACCAAAATGCCCTGTGCGACCAGGCCAGGGATGCCATCCAATCCCTACCAGAAGACCCTGCTAAGCAACAAGCCCTGGGTACTCATAAATTAGCTTCCAACATCAGTACCCACTTGCTCTGGGCAGCTTACGATGCTGTAGATGTGTCAGCCCGGGCAGCAATGGTTGGCATATGCATGCACCAGGACTCTTGGCTTCGGGTATCCGGGCTCACCTAGAATGTACAGTTGTCCATCATGAATGCCCCTTTTAGAGGGTACAAACTGTCTGGAAGTGATGTGGAAGATATATCCTCTACCAGCTTCAGGTGTTTGGACACACCCTGAGGTCTGTCCATTCCATGTATCACACATAGCCCAGGTCTGGACAGAGAACGCCCTTCCGTTGGCCTGTCCATAAGGAAACCTGAGTGTCTGCCAAGCCCCAAAGCGGGCGGCAGCATTGGCCCTGCGCAACTACCCATCCCCTCCGCCAGCAAGGGCTCCCAGGGAGGTCCTACAGACCCAGCTGCAGCTGCCACTCTTCCTGACTCCTTGTCAGGCCCTCTCCCTCCAGGCACTCAGGAGGTGGTCGTATGGGGCAGATTCTCCCTCCAGTGGATAGATGGCAGGAGATAACTTCAGACAACTGGGTGCTGCAGCTCACAGAGTATGGACACTCCCTAGAACTCCTGGAGTGGCATCAGGACAATCCTCCAGTTCCATCCTCATATCCTTCCGGTCACATCCCTCTGATCTGGGAAGAGATTAATGCCCTGCTTCACAAAAGGGCCATAAAACCTGTTCCACAGTCCCAGCAAGGAAAAGGGTTTTACTCCCATTTCTTCCTGGTTCCTAAGTGTACGGTGGATCCTTGGCCCATTCTGGACCTCAGCAAGCTGAACCTGTCTATCCAATACAAATGGTTCAGGGCGAATCATAGAAATCTGTCAGCAGAAAAGGACCCCACGGCCCATCCAGTTTACCCAAAACTCCCTCCTCTGGGAAGACCCCCCATTCCCATCCTGCACCCTGCCAGTTAGGATCATGTACGTATCCCAGGCTTTTTCGAATTTGTCTACTGTATCCACCCCCACCACCCATTCCAGCAGTGTGTTCCATGGCTGCACCACCCTCTAGGTAAAGAATCTTCCCCCCTCCAGCTTGTAGGCATGTCCTCTAGTGGAATTGTTCTTACTCATTCTGAAGATGCTGTCAACGCACACCCTGTTTATGCCCTTCAAGTACTTGAATGTCTCCACCATATCTCCACTCTCCCTCCTCTCCTCCAGCATGTACAGGTCCAGCTCTCCCAGTCTCTCCTCATATGACTTCCCCTGCATTCCCCTTACCATTTTGGTTGCTCTTCTCTGGACCCTTTCCAGCCTGTCTTTGTCCCCTTGCAGGTATGGCCTCCAGAACTGGACCCCATATTCCATGAGTAGTCTGACCATGGTTCTGTATAGTGGCATGATCCCCTCCCTATGCATGCCAGCGTTCTAAGTGCCTTTCCTGCTGCTCTGTTGCACTGACTCTGGACTTTCAGGTTGTCTGAAACAATGATCCCCAGGTCTCTTTCCTGTACAGTTACCAACACTTCTCCCCCCCCCCCCCAAAGCCAGTATTTTGCCTTTGGATTATTGCTCCCTATGTGCATAATTCTGCACTTTTTTGTGTTGAACTGCAGCTGCCCCCTCTTTGACCACTCCTCCAGCCTAGCCACATATCTTCATGTTGTCTGCACATGAAGGATTACCCTTCAGGGTCTGCTGCCTCTGTTACACCAAGGGGACTGGATTTTCTCCCTTGACATGCAGGATGTCTATCTGCATATCAAGGTATGTGCCTCCCACAGGCACTTCTTCAGATTTCATTTTCAGGGAGCCCATTTCCAGTTCAGGGCTTATTTTCAGTCACCTGGGTGTTTACCAAGTGCTTGTCAGTTGTGGCAGCTGCCTTCGAATGGCAGGGGTTCTATGTGTTTTCCTATCTGGATGACTGACTGCTGTTAGCACCATCCAGGGAGCGTCTGCTCCAAACCCTGGATCATACCTGCTGCCTGTTCCAGGATTTGGGGATCACGATCAACCTGCCCAAGTGGTTCCTGACCCCCTGCCAGTGACTTCAGTACATTAGGGTGGTCCTGGATATGGCTCAAGGGATGGCTTTTCATCCACAAGATGGTGTGGAGTGCCTGATAGATAAAGCCCATCAGCTCTACTCCAGCCACCATGTCCAAGCATGGGTCTTTCTGTGCCTACTGGGGCTCATGGCTGCAGCCATCATTATGGTTCCCCTTGCCAGGTTGCATATAAGAATTCCTCAATGGCAGTTGCCTCTTCACCCAGATCTGCTGACCAGATGACAGAAGAAGGTCCAGCGCTCGGACCTTCAGTCTCTGCACCTCACGGCCTGCTTCCTGAGCGGTTAGAGTTCCAGGCCCTGGGTGTTTCGGAGGAAATGTTCCATGTTGTGGAGGCCTCCTGAAAGCAGTTGACTCACTAATCATGGTCATACTACTGGTCATGGAACCAACTCAGCAGAAGACAATACTGGACCTTGTGCTCACAAACAGGGACAGTGTGATGGGGGTAACAGTGGGGGAGCACCTGGGGAACAGTGACCACCAGTAACTGTGGTTTGAAATCACAGAAAGAGCAGAACCAAACCACACAAAAACACGTATCCTGGATTTTAGGGGGGCAGACTTTGGGAAAATGGGGAGATACTTGAAAGAGGCATTAAGGGGAATGGGGCAGGAATCAGGGGTTGAGAAACAGTGGGCAGTATTTAAAATAGGGATTACAAGAGCAACAGAATTATGTATTCAGCAGGTTAGCAAGAGGAAAAGGAAGAGGAGACCATTATGGTTTTCCAAAGAGGTAGCAAAGAAAGTGAAAGCCAAAAAGATTGCATTCAGGCAATACAAAAAGGGACAGGGAGAAGTAGCAGGAGAAGTGCAGGGAGGTCAGTAAGGGAAGCCAAAGCTCAGACAGAAGAACACATTGCAAAATCAGTGGTAGAGGGGACAAAACCTTTTACAGGTACATAAGTGAAAAAAGAAAGGCAAAGGGAGGGATAGTGAGACTGAAGGGGGAGGATGAGGGCTGAGTGGAGGATGACAACAGTAAAGCTGACATATTGAACAGGTATTTCTGCTCAGTCTTTACTGAGGAAGAGGAGGGTAATGGGTCTGAAGGAGTACAAGGGGTGAGAATGGTGCAGAAATGGACACAAGTCCCTTTACACGAGAAAGGGTCCTGAAGGAACTGGAAGTAATAAGAGTTGATAAAGCAATGGGGCCAGATGGGATGCACCCCAGGGTCCTTAAAGAACTAAGAGAGGTGGTGGCTGAACCTCTGTCTATCCTGTTTAGCCGATCACTGGAAACAGGGGAGGTACCGAAGACTGGAGGATAGCAGATGTAGTCTCTTATACAAAGGGTGGAACAAAGAGGAAGCTGGGAACTACAGACCAGTCAGCCTCACCTCGGTAGTGGGGAAGATCGTGGAAGCACTACTGAAGGAGAGATTGGTGGAACATCTGGTTGTCAATGGACTACAGGACCAAGGCAGCATGGTTTCACCAGGGGAGGTCATGTCAGACCAACCTCATTGAATTTTTGACTGGGTGACTAGGAGGTGGATCGGGAGGGCAGTGGACATGGCCTATTTGGACTTCAGCAAGGCCTTTGACACTGTGCCACATAGAAGACTATTGCACAAACTGGAGAATATGGGTGTGGGCAGGACAGTAGTGTGGTGGGTAGGTAACTGGCTGGGTGGCAGGACACAGAGGGTGGTGGTAAATGGCTGTCACTCCACAGAGGGAAGAGTGACCAGTGGGGTACCACAGGGATCAGTGCTGGGACCGGTCCTATTCAATATCTTCATCAGTGACATTGCGCAGGACCTAGAAGGTAGAATTTCACTGTTTGCTGATGACACAAAGCTCTGTAACAGAGTAGACACACCAGAGGTGTAGACAGAATGAGAAGGACCTGCAGAAACTTGAAGAATGGTCAGGGTTTGGCAGTTGAAATTCAATGCAAGGAAGTGCAAGATAATGCATATGGGGCACCAAAACCCTGGCACAATATATCAGTTGGGGGTGAGGATATAGCATGTACCAAGCAGGAAAGGGATCTTGGGGTTATCATCTCTGATGATCTCAAGGCAGGGAAACAGTGTGACAAGGCAGCAGGTAAAGCAAATAGGATGCTGGGATGCATAGGCAGGGGCATCACCAGCAGGGAAAGGGAGGTCATAATTCCACTATACAAGACACTAGTGAGGCCCCACCTGGAGTACACTGTGCAGTTCTGGAGACCTTACCTACGTAAGGACATAGGATAGAGAAGGTTCAGAGGAGGGCAACAAAGATGGTGCATGGATTGCATCACAAGTCCTACGAGGACAGGTTGAAGGAACTGAACATGTACTCCCTGCAGGAAAGGAGGGAGAGAGGGGATATGATAGAGACATACAAGTATCTTACAGGGAGGAACAGGGTGCAGGTATACACTATTTTTAAGCGAAAAAGATGTTCCAGGACTAGAGGGCATGGGATGAAGTTGGAGGGAGGATGATTCAGAGGAAACGTGAGGAAGAATTTCTTCACAGAACGGGTGGTGGACAAGTGGAACACCCTGCCAGAGGAAGTGGTGGGGGCTGAAACAATCACGGGATTTAAGAATGCATGGGATAGACATAAAGGAATTCTGGAGGTCAGGGGTAAGGGGCAACAGACTTCTTGGAAAACATAAACTGAACTTACAAGCTCAAATGGGCAGACTGGGTGGGCCATAGGCCCTTATCTGCCGACACTGTCTATGTATCTATGATGCTATGCCTTTAAATGGAAACAGTTTTCCATTTGGTGTCAGGTCATGGAACTTGATCATCTTGCCAGCCCTGTGGCTAGTATCCTCGAGTACCTCTGGTCCCTCTCCCAGCTGGGACTGTGAGCGACAACCCTCAAGGTGCACCTGGCAGCCATAGCAGCACACTGGTGTGGGCTGGTGTGTTGATAGTAGCCCAGGAGAAGGTGATTTGGTGCTTTCTCAAGGGCCTTGACCACCTGTCCCCTCCGGTGCATGAACCACCACCAGCACGGGACCTACTGCTGGTGCTGCTGTGCTGATGGGCAAGCCATTTGACCCTATGTGCAGGTGTGAAATGTCACACCTGTTGTGGCCTTCTTGGTGGCCATCTCATCAGCCAGAAGTACTGGCGAGCTCCAGGTGCTCTTGGTGGAGTCTCCTTATCTTCTCTTCCATAGGTACAAAGTTATCCTTTGTCCCAACCTGAAGTTACTCCCAAAGGTTGTATTAAGCAATAAGGCAGGACCAGGGGGTTAGAGTAACAGTCTGTTAATCACCCCATAGGAGTGTAATGTGGCACGAGATGCAGCCGAGTGCCATACTGACCTTAGGGGGTGATTGACTGTTAATCTAACTCCTGGGGGTGCCTTATTGCTATTATAAAAAAATGTTGCAAAAGAAGAGGATTAAAAGAATACTTTTTGAATGTTTTTCCTCATTTGGAGGGAGATTTTTTAATAAAATAGTTCTTCCACCAACAGTTTAAGAATGCTGGTTCAGAATCAGAATGCATCATTCCAGTCATTTAGCAGTGCTAGAGGATGGAATGATGACAGAAAGAATCCATGTGCCATTGTGATCAGGCTGTACAAGACAGTATAACATGGATTAATATAAGGCTGTTGGAATCCTAACAGCCAATCAGATTGCAGCATTTCTGAGAACCTTTTTATAATTGGAGTTTCACCTTAACCAGGTGATTAACTTACCAGTATACTTTACTAACCCATCTTCAGAGGCCAACCACAGACTCCACACCCTGGTCCTGCATAGGGCGTGCCCTTATCATGTACAGCGCACGACTGAAGGTCAGAGAGAGGCTTGCCAGCTGTTCATAACATATGCTGAAGCAGTTCCTGGCAGACCGGTGGCGGATCAGCACTTTCCAGTGGAACTGCCAATGTGTGGATGTGAACTATATACCACTCCTAGAACTACGGTTACAGGTGTGTAACTAATTTTTTTCATCTGACATCACATCTGCAGACAACGACCAACACAGACCCTCCATGCACCACCTTGATGCGCTACTGTCTAATTGACAAAGATAGAGCACATGCATACTGTAGAAACAGTTGTCGTCTCCTCTTTTTTTTTTTCTACCTTCTCTCTCTGGGTAGTCTCATCTCAAACTATAACTTGAGCTACTACTTCTATGATGATGACACTTGGCTGTGTATCTCATTTGACAGTGAACCCCTCTGTCTCTCCACTCTGTGCTCCGGTCTTGAGCTTGTAAACCACTATTTCAGTTCTGATTTCTACAATATAATATTTCCAAAAGTGAAGTGCTACTCCTTGGCAAGCAAAGTTCCTTGAGAGACTCCTCTCTCCGCCTTTGCCTCCTGTGCATGCAATACTGTCATTTCTGAACTGGTTGCACAGTGATAGAAGTCTCTACGTTGGGTACCCATGTTCAGAAGCAAGCTCAAGTCATTGGAGGTCAGTCCAGGGAAGGAAGATTCATCTTTCCTAGGACAGATTTTGTCCTTCAGGGAGTGTATGTTGTACAGCCTAGTTGCCACCAAGCAAAGGCTGGATGGCTGCACAGGTTGGGGTCAGCAGAACAAGGCAGGGATGGGACAATGGCAACGCCAATGCTAACTGCACATGCCCAGGAGCAACAGGAAAAGAAAAGGGGAACAAAACGGTGACTGGGTGGGCAGATGACATCCTGCTTTCCCACTCCTCGACAGGCATACTCACTCCTCCTCCAGGCCCTAATTCACTCCTGAGTTTCACTTTCATCGCCGGTGGCTGGATATTGGTGGGTGAAGCTACCATAGGAGATGAAGGTAGGTCACAGCTTGGGAAGGGGAGGGCTTAGTCAAAGGGGCAACACAGTGGCGAGTTGCTGGTGGCTTGTAGACCCAGCAGCTGTATGGTCATAGAACCTCCCTCATCTCAAGGGACTTGCATGGACTCCAAAATCATACCCGATCCAGTTCAAAATTGGCCACTTTTCAAGATTCTTCATTGTCAGCCAGCCCATTGGCTTAGTTGTGTCACTACCACTCATGATGCTGGTGGCCTGTGTGCTGACGGGTGGGGGACATGTTATAGAGGAAAAGGACATTGTCAGCCATCCCAGCACATGTGCACACATTGCATGTACAGCTACTGGACATCCATTTGAGATTAGATCTTCAGAGCGGGGTTGTAACTAAGGGGGAACCCTCAGCCAAGCAGTATGATGGTCCTGGGCACCTGAGACTCCACACTCACTGGCCCAAGACCGCCTCTCATCCTTCATCTTGCTCCACTCAGGACTCTGTACTGTCTTAGCAGGACCCCCCCGGGGGGGGGTAAGCCACACAGACCTGGAGTGGTCATAGGTCCTGTGAGATTGCAGGGTGATGGAGCAGCTCAAGAAGGGGCCAAATGCACTACAATCCTGGCATTAGCAGAGTCTGCACACAAAAAAGCACGGGCTTGCTCCTGCCTCCATCTTGATAATGCTTCCCCTATTTTTAGTTTGTCGTGCGTGCAAGTGCAGATGAACATGTTGATATGAGAGTTGCTATAGAGGGTTTTGAGTAGGGTGCATCCACTGGAGAGCTCTGCTCAAGGACCAGGTCTGCAGCAGGTGAATCAGTAGGAAGGCTGCAGATGACTCACTTTCTGTTTTGCTGTCTTCCCCACTCACATAGTGATCAGCTGGTTCTACTATGCAGGCAAGCACGTGAGTGGTTTCATTCAGAAAGAGGCAGCCAGCCATGGAGGAGGGCGGGCTGTGCCAGTTGCCTTCTGCTATAATTTACAATTAGGTGCGGGGGGTGCAGGGTGGGGGAGGACTGCTGCTAGATACTGGTGTGTGTGTGTGTGCTGCGTGCATGCATGGGGATGACAGCCTTGAAACCTGGTGCCTGGATGTGGAGGTGGGTGGGTTGTGCTGGTCACCCATCATTGTTTTTTTTATAAAATAAATTAATGGCATGTCGAAATGTGGTGAGGGGAGGAGGGGATTTGGGTGCTAACAGCATGGGGGAAGGGGGCATCTCTATATAACATCGGATCTGCTCTAGGGAGGAAAATGTGCGGGCTTTTGGCTTACGTAGATACATAGATACATAGACAGTGTCGGCAGATAAGGGCCTATGGCCCACCCAGTCTGCCCATTTGAGCTTGTAAGTTCAGTTTGTTTTCCTAGAAGTCTGTTTCCCCTTACCCCTGACCTCCAGAATTCCTTTATGTCTATCCCATGCATTCTAAACGTGATTGTTTCAGCCTCACCACTTCCTCTGGCAGGGTGTTCCACTGTCCACCACCTGTTCTGTGAAGAAATTCTTTCTCATGTTTCCTCTGAATCATGCTCCTCCAACTTCATCCCATGCCCTCTAGTCCTGGAACATCTTTTTCGATTAAAAATAGTGTTTTCCTGCACCCTGTTCCTCCCTGTAAGATACTTGTATGTCTCCATCATATCCCCTCTCTCCCTCCTCTCCTCCAGGGAGTACATGTTCAGTTCCTTCAACCTGTCTTCATAGGACTTGTGATGCAATCCATGCACCATCTTTGTTGCCCTCCTCTGAACCTTCTCTACCCTGTCTATATCCTTACGTAGGTATGGTCTCCAGAACTGTGCACTGTACTCCAGGTGGGGCCTCACTAGTGTCTTGTATAGCGGAATTATGACCTCCTTTTCCCTGCTGGTGATGCCCCTGCCTATACATCCCAGCATCCTATTTGCTTTACCTGCTGTCTTGTCACACTGTTTCCTACCTTGAGGTCATCAGAGATGACAACCCCAAGATCCTTTTCCTGCTTGGTGCATGCTATATCCTCACCCCCAACTGATATATTGTGCCAGGGGTTTTTGTGCCCCATATGCATTATCTTGCACTTCTTTGCATTGAATTTCAACTGCCAAACCCCTGACCATTCTTCAAGTTTCTGCAGGTTGCTTCTCATTCTGTCTACACCCTCTGGTGTGTCTACTCTGTTACAGAGCTTTGTGTCATCAGCGAACAGTGAAATTCTGCCTTCTAGGTCCAGCTTTTACTTTATGTTCTAAGTATGCATAAAGCTGTTTCCTGAATAGGGAATGAATAGTGCACTATTCGTTATTCAAGGTCTGAATAACGAATAGTGCACTATTTGTGGTGTTCAGGAAATAGTATTTGTTATTCACACGGCCCTAATATCCAGGTCCTCGGAAGCCATTAATGTCACAGATTCCTGGATTTTGTTACCCAGACTGTGGGCATTGGTGCACATAGCCTTCCAATCATGGCCTCCCCCCCTCTGCTATAACTCCAGTACCATCCCCCCCCATTCTGTGGCCCCTCCTGTACTTTAAATGAGGTCCCTCCTTTTTGTCCTGTGGCCACTCCATACTCATGGCCATGCCTGTTTCCTTTAGTCTGATGTTGGGGGGGTTTCCTTCCATTCACTGAACCCCTTACCTTCGTATCTTTCTGCTGCATCCTCATTTAGTACTTCTTTTCTGTGCTGGAGATGTCCCAGTTTAAACTCTCCATGAAGACCTCCAACTTCTGCCTTTGCGCTCTTGCTCCTTCTCCAGTGAGATGCAGACCATCATGCTTGAAGAGCTTCCTGTCCCAGAAGGTCCCCCCCCATCTCCAGTGTAGTGCATCCCGTTGTCTGTGCAGCAACCTTGGAGTCACTGGTTGAATTCCCTGATCTCTTCGTTCCTGATCTTGTCCTCACTTCCGATCTTCCTTCAAACTGGCAACACCTCTGAGAAGGCCAGATGTGTTGTGTATTCCATTAGGCTCCCCCCCCCCCCAAGGGTCTTCATGTCTGCCTTGGCTTCTTCCACTGTCCTATTTGCTGTCATTTGTCCCAAGGTGGACAATAATCTCCTCAAAATCCTGATCTCTTCTCACCAGCTGTCCTACTCTGTCCTTAGCTATCCTTGCAGATGCTCCTGGCATGCATTTCACTGTGGTTTCAGCTCCCTTTGCACAGATAAACTGTGCCTCCACTCCTCGCAACATATAATCTCCCACGACCAGAATCCTCTTTTTGCTCTGTGTATTCTTCTTCCTTGTACCTCCTTCCTGCTTTGTTGAATCAGGTTTGTCCTTCTCGATTCTTCCTTCTTCCCCACCTGGTTTCTGTCCCCTGGCTGGGGGGGGGGGGGAATTTTCTGTGTGTGGATGGTAGTGCCCCATCATAGCTCTAGGTGCCCCACTGCCCCCTCACACCAGACTCCATGCCCCCAAGACCCTTGAGCCTTTGGAGGAGTGGGTGGGTAAGGGGGAGGGCAGTGGGCATCCTCAGTCCAGTCTCCTCTACAGCCTCGTGATCTCTTCTCTTGCCTGCCACAGCTCCCTCTGTAGTTCCACGACTGTCCTGCAGAAGGGGCACTCCAGTCTCCAGAATGTCTGCCTTGCTGCCAGCCCTCCGCAGATCTGGATGTCCATGTTTGTTTTCCTCCTGACCTGTAGGTGTCACTGTTTCTTTCTCGCTTCACTACTACTTCTCTGTCCTCTCTTCCTGTTCTCACTGGTGTTATACCTTAAAAGCCCTGCAGAAAGTTCCCTTGGGCTTCTATAAATGTAGAAAGACCCTGGGTTGGTAATGTTATTACCACCCTTTAGCAGTTAAGTGATGGGGAAAGGGGAGATTTAACTGATTCCCCTCTTCCTCTCCAAAATGAGGTACTCTTAAAAGCAAATGCTAGCTCCCTTTTAGTTGCTAGCTTCCCACTCCACAATGAGGTGCTTTTTAAAAGTAAATGCTAGCTCCTTTTCAGTTGCTAGCTATTGCTTCTAAAAGCTGAAGGAGAAGAAAATGCTAGCTCCCTTTCGGCTGCTAGCTGCTGCTTCTAAAACCTGAAGCAAAATCTCTGAATCAAATCTTTCCACCTCTGTAGCAGGGCATGTGGTTCTGCTTTCTGGATCTCCAGGATGCATTCTTACGCATCTCAGTCTGTCTGTCCCAATGCCCACACCTTCAGTTCCACAGAGAAGGGATCTTGTACCAGTTCCAGGTCATGCCCTTCTGCCTCTCGTCCGCACCCAGGGTCTTCACCAAATGCATGGTAGTGGTGGCAGCCTTTCTCTGGCACAAGGGCATCAGGATGTATCAATTCCTTGATGACTGGCTGGTAGTAGGGTCATCCAAAGAGGCCGTGGAGAGGTCCAGCAAGATCTGGCTCTACAGATCTGTTGCAACTTGGGCCTTCTGATCAACCTGGCCAAGTCCAAACTGGTCCCTTCACAAGTGGTCAGGTTCATCAGGGCAGAACAGGACTCCCTACGGGCCATGGCACACCGCCCTGTGGACCAGACATCAGATCTTACCTCCTTTTTCCAATCATTTCAGGTTAGGCTTTCATGCCCTGCCTAGAACTTCCTGTGGCTGCTTGGGTACATGCCATCCTCCACCAATATGATTTATGCGGCTTGTTAGTGGACGTGTCACCTACAATGGGAGTTGGACTGACAATCCCAGCACCTAGGTCAGTTGGGTCAGTCATAGTGACCCAGTTGATGTGGGATGCCATCCAGTGGCAGCTAGACTCACAACACCTGGAAGAGGAAATCACGTTTGTCTGCCCAGAACCATGCCACATCTCTGGTGGGGTAGGGAGCACACCTGAGAGACCACAAAGCCTATGGATTCTGGTCACCATGTGAGTCCCATTACCACATTAACCTGCTAGAGCTCTGTGTAGTGTGTCTGACTCGAATGGAGTTTGCTCCACTGAGCCTGGGTCAGGTCATGTAGGTCCAGATGAACACCATTACCACGTTCTACCTGGACAGGCAGGGCAGCCTTCTGTTGTGTCGGGAGGCACTTTACACCTGGACCCTCATGCGCAGCCTGGGTGCAGATCTTTGGATGATCCATGTCATGTGAGTGAACAGTCAGCTGGCAGATGATCTCAGCTGGGTCAGAAGAAAAGTTGCACAAGTGGTCCCAGAATCAAGAGGTGGTAGACCACCTGCTCTCTCAGTGGGGCACCCCTCTGGTGGACCTGTTTGCCTCATGGGAGAACAGAAAGTTGAGGCTGTTTTGTGTTCACCCCCACAGTCCGGGACACTGTTGGGGGATGCCTTTGTGAGGCCCTGAACCCCAGGCCTCCTGTACACCTTCCTTCCCTTTGGTGCACAGGGTTGTGGTCAAGGCCCAGAAGGGCAAGGAGCAGATGATCCTGTCATCCCCAGACTGGCCCAGACATTTCTAATACCCATATCTCCTCAGCCTCAGGCCTCCGTGGAGGTTGCCACTGTGCACAGACTTGCTGACCAGACAGCAGGAGAAGGTCCTGCACCCAAACCTTCAATCCCTGCACCTCTCAGCCTGGTTCCTGAGCAGCTAGAGTTCTAGGTTTTTGGCCTTTTGGAAGACGTCCTTCATGTTGTAGAGGTGTTCCATAAGGAGTCAACGTGTAAATGCTATGCATTTAGGTGGAAGAGGTTCTCGATCTGGTGACGAGGTAAGGAGCTGGATCCCGTTACTTGCCCCATGGTGAGCATCCTCGACTACCCATGGTCCCTCTTTCAGTCAGGCCTCTGAGTGATGACCCTCAAGGTGCACCTGGCAGTCATCTCTGCATTCTTGGTGTGGGCTGTATCCTGACACTGGCCCAAGAGAAGGTGGTCGGGTAATTTTTCAAAGGCTTGGATCACTGATCCCCTCTTGTGCATGAACCTCTGCCTCTATGGGACTTATTGCTGGTGTTGGCAATGCTCTTGGGCAAGCCTTTTGAGCCAAGGCACAGGTGTGAGGTGTTACACTTGTCATGGAAGATTGTCTTCTTGGTGGCCATTTTGTTAGCCAGGATTAGTGAGCTCCAGGTGCACTTAGTGGAATCTTCTTACCTGGTCTTCTACAAGGGCACAGTCATCCTTCACCCCACATGAAGTTCCTCCTGAAGATCATAGCAGAGTTTCACCTTAAAGTGATTAACTTATCTGATTGCTTGACCATCCCGACCTTGGAGGTCAATTAAAAGCTTCATACCTTGACCCTGTGGAGGGTGCTCTCATATTACAAAGAGCCCATAGCTGAATATTGGGGTGATGCTCACCAGCTGTTTGTAACATATGATGAAGCCTCACCTGGCATTCTGACAGCAAAGTGGACAGTTGCCAGGTAGATTACTTCCTGCATTGAGCTCTATCGGTTAGCTAGTAGGGAGCCTCCTTAGGGGCTTACGGCTCATTCCACCAGACATACTGCTGCCTTGGTGGCTGCTTCCAGGGACATCCCTCTTGCAAAGATATGCAGGGCTGCAGCCTAAAGTAAAGCACATACATTCATATCCCATTATTGCCTTGACATCATGACTCATTGGGATGCTGCTTTTGGGTCCTCGGTCCTACAGTCTCTGTTCACCAGATGGGGTGCACGTCTTGCCCGCTCCTATAGGAGGGCTACTTGGAGTCTGCCAGAGTGTGGATAATGAACTGTAGCTACGCTGTCAGAAAGATAGGTTACTCACCTGTAACCGTATTTCTACTAGTGGTATACAGTTCACATCAATGCAACCCACCTGACCTCCACTGGCAAGTGTCACCCAGATCCCTGCTTCCAGAGTGCAAAGATCTGACATCATAGAGTGGAGCCAGAGGATATACTATATATACTCGCACATAAGTCGGTCCACATATAAGTTGGGAAGGGGGGGTATAATTCCGAATCCAGACTTGAGGTATTTTTCTTTGACCCACATAAAAGTTGAGGGGGGCTGGTGCGGCATACCAATTGTGTGCAAGTACATACTGTAGCAGTAAGCCAAAAGTTTGAAAATATAAGAGAACATAAAATGAAGTATGTGTTAAAAAAAAACTGTATATTTAACAGGGCTTTCTGTCTTAAAAAAACATTCTTTCATTGAATTAGTCCCCGTCGCTAAACCCAAAGAACTCTGTGTCATCTTCGTCAGCTGACACAAAAAGATATGTAGCTGCTGCTCAGAGAACGAAATGTCATCATACATGTCCTCAAGCTCTGCATTTCTCTCATCTGCCTCAACGTCGTCAGGATAGTCTGCATCAGAACCCATCGGATCCTCATATAGTAGATAGTTCTCGGTGCCGTCCAAGCTGTTTGAAATGCCACATTTTGTAAACAATTTTATGATGGCATCACAGGGGATGGCATTCCAGGCATCACAGACCCACTCGCATACCATTGCAAAACTTGGCTTTTTTATGCTCCCTGCTGCCGTGAACTCCTTGTTACCTGCAAATAGAAATATCATTCTCACTGTCTGAGATACAATAAAAAAAAAACCTTCCCTTATCAATGTCCTAACAAAGCAAAATGAAAAAACAAGTGTGTGTGTACCTGTGATCATCCATTGATGCCAGTACTCCCTCATTCTCACATTGAAGGGCTTGTTCAGGCTAACATCGAGCAGCTGCAATAGGGATATACAGCCCCCTGGAATCGCAGCAGTGCGTGTCATTATTTTTCTTAGATTCTGCTTGACTGAATCTGCAAGATGGCCCCTAAACATGTCCCACGAAAGCAGGCTTCACTTATGTATTAGTTCCCCAGGTCTCTTGCTCCAGATTTCGTCCACCCATGTATTCACATCAGTGGGCATCTTTCGCACAATATGTGTTCTTTGCCTCAAAGCTAAACCATGGCGCTGCATAAAATGAGTACACCACCCAGCTGAAGCCTGAAATTTACTGGTGTTGCCACCCTGCAGACCAAATTTATTAGAAATGGACAAAGCCTGTAACCGAATAGCCATATGGTTTACTATGTACCCCTCCTGCCTAAGTTCTAGCACCCATTCACTGAGCTCAGACTCGATTGCTGCAACAGGTGAGGTGCTGATTTTCATCCTCTTCATACTTTTGTCCACTGACTGAAGCTCTTTTTTTTTTGTCACCAGTCCCATACTAATTTTTCATTTACATGAAACACTTTCGGTGGTGACATTTGTATGGGTTTCTACGTTTTGTACCATGTGAAGTTTAAACTCTGCAGTATAGGAGCTCCATTTTCGTTTCACAGAGACCATCCTAAGAGACAACTGCTGCCATGAACAGGGATTTGAACAAGGGTTTAATACCGGTAACTGAGATTGGGATAGAAATTGAAAAAACAGTAATCACCTAATTATTTAATCACAGACAGCAATGAAGGCTATTAAGCACTAGCGGAGGTGATAATAGCCGAAAAGCTAAATGCAGAACTGTTTCTGTCAGCTGTTAGGCATAAGTGAATTACCCTTCTTTGGTAAAAGCATGAAACAGGGAGTGCACAACTCTTTTAATTTTGCGCATTGTTACCAACTTTTTTTTCCTTTAGGACGAGTACTCGCTCATAAGTCCGTACCCCTTACTGAACATGCTCAGAAAACTCCCCCAAAAAGACTTATGTGCGAGTATATACGGTAAGACCCAGTGGTGGGAGCAGCTAATATTGAAGACTTTCGATGTCTCGCCTGCCTCCAAGAAGACTGCCAGAGTGTGGATGTGAACGTTATACCACTAGCAGAACTATGGTTGCAGGTGAGTAACCTATATGTATCCTTTTCATGGCACTGTTGCGGTCTCCTTCCAGGCCACTTGCCATTTTCTCCACATCTGTGCTAATATATTTTATTTTACATACTTTTTTTTTTATAATAAATTGACATTACTCTCCAAGGCTGTACCATTTTTATTTTGCTTATTGCTGTAAAGTTCTTTGTGATACTTTGTATGAAAATGATATACAATATTATACAACGGCAAGAAAGAATCTCGAGCTCTGACTGGTCAGAGTGGGATTGTATCTGTGATGTTATCCTGGCATAAACACACTTATGACTGCATTAAATGTTAAAAATCACTCCCCAGATCTCAGCCATCCCTCCGATCAGCTTTATTGCTGCCCGCTGAGAATGTACACTCCCCGCCTGCCATCAACACACTGATGGCGTCAGGTGCTACTCACTAACGAAATTCCTACTTTTCCCTTACAGTTCTTTAGTATTTCTCTCCTGGTACAAAACAACCATACCAGGAGAACCAGAAGCACAGTGCAGCTCGGAATAACCGAACAAGATGAGGCAGGCTGCTGACCACGCGAGTTTCAAACTAGAAAAAAAAAATGCACATAGGAGCGGAACGGACACTTGACTGCTACAATGTCAGGTTAGCTATAAAAGTAAAAAAATAACACTCAGCTTTTTTTTTTTTTTTATGAAGATGCTACATTTATATCCAAATTATGCCCACTATTTCCTCCTTCTTTCAGCCCAAAAAAAACACAGAGTGACCCAAGTGCTCTGCGTGAAACTGGAAACAGGCTACCGATCTGCCCCTGCGCCGTATTAAAATTCCATTTAACCCTCAGTGGCATTCTCCCAGTACAGTCAGCATGTCTTTTGTACCAGGAGAACAGAACTAAGTGAAGCAAACCACCCCCCTCTAAAAATTAAACAAAAAATGAGTAACTGAAGTACAGTGTACATTTCACCACATACGCTCCATCTGTTCAGGGATGCCAATCGGAACTGGGACGGCTGAAGCCAGTCACACTGACGGCTTCCTGGCAACAACCCAATGAATTTATTAAAATGCAAATGTAATATCTTCCTCTTCTATCTGACTAGACAGTAAAAAATACAAACGAGGGGCAGGAGGTGGCAGAACGAGTAGTGAGGAAGGTGGGATACAAGGCACAGTCATAGTCAAAATAACAGCTCCACCTATTGGACAATGCAAATAATCTGCACAGTTTTTTTTTCTGTAAGTATTCCTACCCTTTCAAAAAAGTAACAGAAAAATGCAGCTTAAATGAAGGTTTTAATAATGTTCTCACTTTCTTTTTTAAATGAGCCATTGTATGATAGGAATAATGCAATCCAGGGTGTGTATCGTGCTGGGATAACATCACTTCTTGGGTGCTGGCCACACTCAGCCTGCAGTTTCATGCCCAACCACCCGAGGCGTGATGTTATCCCAGCACGACACACATCTTGTCATGCATTATTCCTTTATTACATGGTACCTAACAGATGTTTTTAGACCTTACAATCATTTCAGGGTGCATTATTCCTCAGACATTGGCCATTTTAAGTTGAAAATATTTGATGGAGCATCTTTCAGCTATATTGCTTGTAGGCTTTTGAACTGATTTCTCTTGAGCACTGAGCTGTCAATCAATGAGTTTGTACTGTATACAGTACACGCTCACTGAGAGCTCAGTCGGTGGCTGCCCATGATGGAGAGCAGAGGGCTGTGCCAGTCATGGAATCGGGATGTGAGGGTGGGGCACTACCTGCCAAGGTGAAGGGGGTCGCTAAATGCCATGGAATTGTCCATCCATTGAACAGGGGATAGGGAGGGGGGCCACTAGACCCAGAGACTGTTGATATTTCTTTATACAGAGAATTGAGACAGGGAAGGGACCACTGGACACCAGGGAAACATTGTTTAACATCAGGCAAGGGACTGGACGGGGGAGGGACCACTGGACACCAGGGAAAAACTATAGTTACATCAGGCATGGGATTGGGAGGGAGGGACCACTGAACACCAGGAAGAATTTTACTTTATAGCAGGTGGGGAATTGGGTGGGAACACTGGACACCAGGGACAACGTTAATTTCTAACGGGCAGGCATTGGGTGGGGGGAGGGACCAGTGGACACCAGAGAAAACTTTTATTTCTAACAGGCGGGCATTGGGTAGGGGGGACCACTAGACACCAGGGAAACCTTGTCAAACATTGGGCAAGGGATCAGGAGGAGAGAGGAAACACTGGACACCAGGGACATTTGTGCTGGGCTCAGGCAGGGACGATGCTGCAGCACCTCCACCAACCACTAGGGTTGCATGGGATAAGGCAAGGTCTTGGTTGACAGCATTTGCTCTGCGCAAGAGGATCACACAAAAGGCCCTTGCATGGAGCAAATACTTTGTGAATCGGACTGTGAAGATATTCTGGTCCCCTCCCCCTCACTTGCATTCCTCCCCCCCTTCCACACTTTGTCCTAGCACAAATCCAGTATGAGCGGGCAAACCAGGCTTCTGTGGATACCAACTTAGTACAAAACCAGGTTTGCACTGGGGCAAAGTTTTGTGAATCCTGCTGCAGATCTCCTGAAGGAGGATTTAGAGGAGGACCCGCATTGCTGAGGAAAACCTCAGTGGGCAAGACACAAAACTGGAAATGCTTATCCTCCAGCATGAACTGGAGATTTGACAGTGTCTGCAATGGAGGATTTGGATGAGATGGAAGTGGACTTGGAACTGCCACAGGGAACAGGATCCAGTTCCACTTCGTGAGGATGCTGTAGTGTACAATCCCAGGTCTCCTCCTGAGGATGCCTCATTTTAAGTCTTACTTGAGCAAATACAGGATGATATGGGATTTGCTGGTGAGGAGGAAGGCTCCTCTAAGCGCAATCTATATGATTTCTTGGAGGTAGCTACAATTCCTTCTATTAAGGGTGGCTGTTGCTGTGCTGGAGAAGTTGTTCAGCGGCTGTTGCTGCACTGGAGCTGTTTGTGACCGGAGCCGCACCACAGAGCCACAGCCAGGACTGATGCAGGGTCAGGCTACCACTGAACAGTAGCCAACTGCAAGCAAGGGTGCCAATTTTTGAACAGCTGGCTGGGCTATAAAAAGCCTGCACCCAACCAGCAGTCAGAGCTTTTCCTCATTTTCTCCCAGGGATCGGGGAGAAGATCAGCAGCCGTTGCCATGGAAGGATATCCCATCAGCTAGGTCAGCCAGGAGCAGGAAGATCCTCGAGTCCCTCTAGGGAGCTTTCCTGCAGCAGCTGGTCAGGGAGCCCACGAGGGGGGATAACATACTTGATGTGGACCTCACCAATGGGGACAGTGTGGAAGGAGTGTGGGTGGGGGTCAGCCTAGGAGCAAGTGACCATAACACAGTGGATTTCAGGGTTAGAGTGGGGTATGAGGCGAGTCAAACCATCACGGAAGTCCTGGACTTCAGGCAGGCAGATTTTACCAGAATGAGGGAGATATTACGGAATGAAATAGTGAGGAAGGAGAAGATGGGGGGTTGAGGAACTATGGATCGAGATCAAGGGGGGGATACTAAAAGCCACAGAGAGCTGTATAAGGAAGATGAGGAAGAGCAGAAGGAGGAGAAGGAGGCCGCTTTGGTTTAATAGGGAAGTGAGGAGGGCAATAGGGGAGAGAAAAAGGTGCGTTCAGAGACTACAAGAGGATGCAGAGGAAGGAGGACAGGGAAACTTACAGGGAAAAGCTGAGGGTGGCAGGGCAGAGGGTTAGAAGGGCGAAAGCAGAAACAGAGGGAAAACTGCTTGGCAGGCCAAAAAGGGTGATAAACCTTTTTTTTGGTATATAGGGGAGAAGAGGAAAGCAAGGCAGGGGATAGTAAGGGTGAAGGGGGAGTAACAGTGGAAGGGGACTTTGAGAAGGCAGAAGTGCTAAATAAGTACTTCGGCTCAGTCTTCATGATAGAGGGAGAAGGGAAGGGTAGACATGGGGGTGGATCCTAGCCCAATCAGTGAGGACAGGGTCAGGGAGGAATTAGGTAAGTTGAGGGCAGACAAGGCCATGGGTCCAGATCACCTACATCCTAGGGTGCTCCAGAAGTTAAGGGGGGGAGCTGGTAGCACCACCAGCAAGGTTGTTCAACTTGTTCCTAGATAAAGAGTGGCTGCCGAAGGACTGGAAGGGGGCAGATGTGGTGCCACTCCACAAAAGTGGCAGCAGGGAGAATGAGGGCAATTATTGCCTGGTCAGCCTCACATTGGTGGTGGGGAAAATGATGCAGGCAACATTAAAAGAAAGAGTGGGTAGCTACCTGGAGGATAGTGGGCTGCAGGACATCTGTCAGCATGGCTTCACATGAGGGAGGTCATGTCAGATGAACCGGATAGTTCTTCGACTGGGTAACGAAGGTGGTTGATCGGGGGGGGCAGTGGACGTGGCCTATCTGGACTTTGGAAAAGCCTTCAACACTGTGCCCCACAGAAGATTGGTTAGTAAACTGGAGAGTTTGGGGGTGGGACAGAAAATAACAAGGTGGGTGGAGACCTGGCTTGACGCGTAGAAGCCAGAGGGTGTTGGTAAATGGGGTGCATTCTGGGGAGGTAGGGGTGACGAGCGGAGTACCTCAGGGGTTGGTGCTGGGGCCCATCCTGTTTAACATCTGCATCAGTGACATAGAGGGGCTGCAGGGGAAGGTCTGCCTTTTTGCAGATGATACGAAGATCTGCAATAGGGTGGACACCCCAGAGGGGAGTGGAGGCTATGAGGGAGGATCTAAGGCTGCTGGAGGGATGGTTGGAAACATGGCAGCTAAAATTCAGCACTACAAAATGCACTGATGCACATAGGGTGGAATAACCCACACGCAAATTACACACTGAGAGGTAATGAAGGCAACTAAGGAGAAGGATCTGGGAATTATAATCACAGACAACCTTAAAAGTAGGGACACAATGCAGCAAGGTGGTGGGCAAAATTAATAGAATGTTGGAGTGCATAGCGAGAGGGATAACTAGCAGAAAGTGGGAGGTGCTGATGCCACTCTATAAGTTCATGGTGAGGCCCCACCTGGAGTATGGGGTTCAGTTCTGGAGACTTCAACTACACAAGGACATAGATAGCATGGAGAGAGTGCAGAGAAGGGCTACTAAGCTGGTGCATGGGTTAAGTGGAAAGGGAAAGCCGTATGAAGAGAGATTGAGGGTGTTGGATTTGTACCCACTGAAGACCCGAAGGGAAAGGGAGAACATGATAGATATGTTCTATTATGTGAAGGGGATTAATAAAGTGGGGGAGCTTATTCATAGGGAAGGTGGGTGCTAATACTAGAGGGCATGGACTGAGAGTGGAGGGGGTAGGTTTAAAGGAAATGTAAGGGGATATTACTTCATGGAGACGGTGGTGGAGCCCTGGAACAGTCTGCCAGAGGAGGTGGTGGATGCCGGAACAGTGGAGTGATTCAAAAGGGCATGGGACAAACACAAGGGGTTGTCTAGAAAGCGGAGGGAGGGATCTCTGGGTGAGGGGATGGGCAGATTCGATGAGCCAAGATGGTCCTTTTGTGCCGACAAATATCTATGAACCAGTGAATCTATCCCTCCTGTTTTGCCGCATTGAAGGATGCTACAGTGGCTGCATGGCACAGACCCAGCATTTTATCTGCTGTACCTCAAAAGGCAAATGAACAGTATCCTGTCGCTACATCAAAGGCTTACTGTGCCTCACAGCCTGAAACAGACCCTGTTGTGATTAAGGCTTCCCATGACAGGTACAAGGCTCCCTGTCACATGAGGTCCTTTTCTCTAGAGACAGAATCCAGGAGGATGACTGCTATGGGTGAAAGAACATATACTTTAACTTCCTTAGGCAGCAGAATTGTAAACTATCAAGTTTGCATGATTAAATGTTAAAATAGCCCGTGGAAGTCTATCCTATCTGCCACTAAGTCCCTCCCTGAAGGTTCACGGAGGTCGATCTTTCAGGACTGCTACAGCAGGCCTAGACACTGGAAAACATTTACTCAGATTGGCTTATAATACCTCTGATGCCTCAGCCTATGTAGCAGCTTCTGGAATTTGCCTCTGCTGTTACTCATGGCTTAAAGTAAGTGGATTTGCTATTAATGTCCTGCAACCTGTCCTCAATTTGCCCTTTAGAGGCAAGAAAATTGTTTACATATGATGTAACAATGACCCTTTGTGAACTTTTATTTAAGCAATAAACCACGACAGGGTGTGGATTATGCTGGGATTTACCCACGTCTGGTTTGGTCACGAGGCGCAGCCTCGTGACCAAATCCACACCAGAAGTGGGTAAATCCCAGCATAACCAATACCCTGGAGGGGTTTACTGCGATTATACAATGTCCCTCTTCACATTTTATAATGAAAAAAATTTAAACAAAAATACGCTTTTTTACTATTTTAAATATTTTTTATTGAAATTATTGTTCCGCCTGAAAAAAAAGTTCCCGGTTGCTAGGTAGAACAATTCCCCACTCACATGATTACTGGAAGAGAGAGTCTGTGAATTTTCACTTGTTTGACTCCCATCACCACCACCACCATCCTGCAGCAGAATAACTATTATGTGTATGGGAAGAAATAGCCTTTGTTTCAGTTGTTTTTCATTTTTTTTTTTCAACAGAGAGCCTGACAATTTTAGTCTGTGCCAGTGACAAGCTTGCTCTTTCACTGGGTTTAGTGTTTCATTTTTACTTTGGCTCTTGTATTTGGGAAGGATGTTTTTTTTTTGTAGTCGACTGACTGGTTTCCTTTTAATTGTGTACTGAATGGGATCAGATTCATAACGCTACTTTAGCAGCTGCCAGCTACTGATGTTATGGGGAACGAGAGAGGGTACCTGTACACATGTGGAGAGAGGTGAGTCAGGTGCTACATTCGACTTCTTACAGAAGATGCGTTTAAAAAACATTTTTGTGGTACAAGAGTATATTTCTTAGTGTTGGGGTCCGCTTGCGTTTTTGCGTCCCCGCTTATCGGGGAGCAAGTGTGTGGCATCCAGGAGAAGTCGACAGTTGATGAGAAGTTGATTTTTTTTTTCAAAGCCATTTCTGCACATTTTACTTATTTAGTTTGTATGTTTCGGAGGAGGCACTGGAGCAGCAGCCAGAATCGTACTAATCAGGAACACTCTGCACTGGGGAGAAGCAGCCTGCTGAAGACTGAAGGGGGAACACAGCATTTACAAAGTACTGCTCGGGGATAAGCGGCAATTATACAATAGTATATAGGTGCTCTCTATTGTGAATGGATTTCAGCAACTGCTGAAGAGTTGTTGTAGTACAGTTCAAAGGTCAAAAAAGTTGTACTGTCGTTCTGATGTCACATCGATAGTACAACAACTTTTCACCCTTGACCTGCCACCTGACTGGCTCAGATGAGGCTCTCTAGAAAAGAAAAAAAAACATGGTGGCGCGATTTAGCGAGTGCCAAGCAGCCGAGCCATTGACTTAGAAGTCGGGAATCAGGACACGGAGAGCCATACATGGCTCCCTTTCTGAAAACACAATTTCTTTTTTTTTTTCTCTCCTCGATTTTAAAAATTAATGATGTGCAGAGGAGAAACTGAGAAGCTGGACGGAGCATAAGCGGCAACAGGCGCGAGCAGAAGCACCAGACGGAACGGGAGCAATGCCTACAGCAAGTAACAGAAAAAAAATTATGTAAAACAAAAAAAAAAAACATATACTATACAAAATAGTGGATGGTGAACATCCACAACTAAGTCTGTGTTCCCATCTTGGGCAATTGATGACATCAACGAGACCTCTCAAGCTTCACTCTCGAGGTCTCTGTGATGTCATCAACTCCCTCAATGGAAACACAGCCTTGTTGTGGATGTTCACCCATCCACTATTCTATATACGGAGCTGCGAGCGTGTTTTTATTTAGTGATTGCAAGTGAGGTTCAGGAGGGGCAGCCTCACTAAAACTAGAAAGAGCGACGATATTCAGGAGAGTGGAGAGATCATGGTGGAGAACACCAGGTATTGTGGCACAGAATGGATTACCCTCCCTGTTTCTAGTTGTGAGTGGGTGATGGGACGATCAGCAGAGGAGCGTGTGACTGATGTATTCTACCTTGTGTTGGAAGGCTGTAATGGGGAAAAAGTGAGGAGCGGATGACTGTATTGATTTTACTCTATCAGTTTACTAATTTTTTTTTAAATGGAGTTCTCACTGGGACTGATTGGGGAGCGTGGCAATCCAGGGTGGTATGTGGTGGGAGACTGTCATCATCAGGGATTCAAGATGGTGGTTTTTCGCTGCTGACTTTGGGGGTTGGATGGTTTTTAGAGATGTGACTGACTGGCACCCTTTCCCATTGGTGTATTGGAGGATTTACCATGGGTAAAAGGTGCCAGTCAGCCAATCAGATTCAAGAATTCTCACACCCATTGTATCATTTTTATTTATTGATACTAGGATAATTCCTATGAGCTGCAAGCTCATTTACATAGGACCTGCATCAGGATAACAAAGTATAACAACATTTAGGTATACAGAATGACAGAACCTCAAAGACTAAAGTTACAGAAGAACACCAGAATTAACAGCAAAAGTTTGATTTGATAACCATTAGACATTCTAACAATACTTTATATGAGTTAAAAGAAAAGCAGGGGGAGGTAGAAATGTGTGAAGTGGCAAAAGAGTTAAGGGGGGTAGAGTTTAATTAGCGTGGGGAGCAGATATTGGAGAAGACAGAGGGGGAGGAGAGGGGAGTAGGGAGAAAGGGGGTCAGATGATCAAAGAAGGGAGGCTGGTTAGTGGGAGGGAGCAGCAATGGGCCTTGTCAAGGAGTAAGGTAGAGGAGTAGTAGTATAATACATGAGGGATGAGAAGGGGGGGAAGGGTGGAGGAGACAAGAGCAGTAGATAAGGCTTGTATGGGGTAAGGAGGGAGTTGAGGGAATCCGGGGAAGATCATAGCAGAGAGTAAGTGCTGGAAGTTGGATAGAAGAAGTGACGGTACTTGGCAGTCATATGAGATAAAGGGGGGGTGAGATTGGAGGTTAGTTCCGACAAATACAATCAAGGACATTGGCGATCAGGTGGGCGCTTAGGTTGGTCTTAAACAGGCCAATTTTGGAACTAGGTGAGAGGGCAGGACTGAGGGTATTCAACCATACAGTATAAGCAAAGGATCTCTGGCCTAGGGATGTCTGCTGGAAGGGTACTGTGAGAGTCTGATCTCATATGCTTCTGGTATTTCTGTCACAGTGTTTTGGGGGAAGGAGGCCTAGTATGCCAGGGGAAGAAAGGCCAAGAGTAGCCTTTTTAGCAAGTAGACAGACATGGTACTGGATCCTTTGATCCAGGCTGAGCCAACCAGAGCGAGAGTAGAGCTCGCAACTATGTGTTAGTTGGTGAGCACCCAGTATCAGTCTGCAGGATTTGTTGAGGGCTACCTTAATTCTGTGTAGGGCAGTATTGGTTGCTGAACCATAGACTACAAGACCATAGTCTATAACAGACAGGATAGAGCTGGTCACTGCTCATCTGAGGGCATCATCGGTGACTTTGAGGTCACTGAAGCCCCTTGATCTTCAGCCATCCTGTGGTCATGGAAAGGCTATCTTTCAGAGGTTGGCTGCAAGGGGAACCAATGGTGCCAGCCAACAGGCTTGGACCTCTGCCCATGCACCCTCCGCCCCCTTGTCCCCAGTGGTCCCCAGTGTCCATTCCATGCCTTCCAGGACTAGAGGGCATGGGATGAAGTTGGAGGGAGGACGATTCAGAGGAAATGTGAGGAAGAATTTCTTCACAGAACGGGTGGTGGACAAGTGGAACACCCTGCCTGAGGAAGTGGTGGGGGCTGAAACAATCATGGGATTTAAAAATGCATGGGATCGACATAAAGGAATTCTGGAGGTCAGGGTAAAGGGCAACAGAGTTCTAGGAAAACAGAAACTGAAGTTATAGATTCAAATGGGTAGACTAGGTGGGCCATAGGCCCTTATCTGCCGACACTGTCTATGTATCTATGTAACAAAGGTTGGTCCAGGCAGTCTCCCCACTACCTCAGGTGTCTACTGACTCTCTTTTGCCTCTCCCTCCTTCCATTATTCCAGGGATACTGTTGGGGCAAGATCTTCCTCTTCCTGTTAAGATGAAGGGAAATCACTACAGATAAGTGGGCTCTGCAGATTACAGAACATGGTCATGCTCTGGAGTTACTGTCAACCCCTTCAGTGCATTTTCCACCACTGTGTTGTTACTCTCCAGACTACTTGTCTCTTCTGCTGACAGAAGTACAAACTCTCAGAAATGGGTTATAGAACCCATTCAGGAGTTTAATAATCAGGGTTTCTATTCCTGATATTTCCTGGTCCCAAAATAAATAGCAGATGTATGCCCTGTTTTGTACATCAGGGTTCATTGAATAAAAAAAATGCTGCATGGTCTCCCTACAGGCTTTCATTTCCCTGCTGCAAAGGAGGAAGAGACTAGATGTGTGCTCGGGCTATTAAGGATACATACACTTCGCAGGCATTGGAAAATCTCCAGTTCATGCTGGAGAACAAGCATTTTCAGTTTTGTGTCTTGCCTGTTGGGATTTTCCTTGGCAATGCAGGTCTTCATAAAGGAAAGAAAGTCACAGGAGTGGTGCAGTGCAGTGCAGTGGGTGTGGGGCTACTGTCTTCTGGGACACATTCTGGGGACTGAGATGCTGTCACATTTGTACTCACCTCTCTGGGTTGAGGCCAGAGGTTGTTGGACTCTAGGCCAAACTGGCAAGGATGCAGAGGACCTTCTGCCACAACCAGGGGCCACCAAGTCTGTCCCTGCTCGTCCCAGAGAATGCATAACCAGAGGCAGAGCAGTTGGACCTTGGTGGACTCCAGGAGAGTGGTGGGAAATGTACACACTCCTCAGCCTGTACCACTACACAACTCCTTCGCCATACTAGTGGGACAGGGAAGCTGAAAGGAGGCAGCTGTGGCAGTGGGAAGGGAGGAAGTGGGGGTCCTCAGAAGAGGAGCCCTCGGGGGGAAGAGGCCCCCAGCCAAAGAGAATGTAATCACTGTTAGGGGACTATGTTATTAAAGGGATAGATTTGGGAGAGGGAGGTGAAGTGCCTGAGAGGTACTTTGGCTTGGAAGGATGGAGAACATATTCAGAGGATCATTTTTCTACCTGGGGTCAAATGACAAGGTAGGAGCAGTGCAGGGAAATTTCAGGGAGCGGGGGAAGGACCTCAGACAGGTGGCACACATGGTGGCTTTTGCTGAGGTATTATTTGTCTATGGCCATGGGTAGAAAAGGGCACTCTACACCTGGCTATTAAAAGCACGGTGCTTAGAGGAGGACTTCAGCTACATTGGGGACTGGGGGCCAACCTGGGAGGATATGAGCCACTATAGGGGAGATGGCCTGCATCTTTCCAGCAAGGAGGACACATTCCTTTGTAGTAGGTTTAAAAGCTACTTGGATGAGCATTTAAACTAGCTGGAGGGTGGAGGCTGTAACTCCAAGGAAGGCAACTATTACCCCAGATGACAGAGCAGCAGTGAGTGAGGGCCCAAGGAGTGTAAACTCCCCTAGGGCAGGGGTGCAAGAAGACAAGAGTGGGGGAGAATGCAGACATCAAGGGAGTATAAATCAGGAAAACGAGTAAAGGAGTAAGACAGGTAACAGAGAAGGTAAAATGGGAAGAGGTAGGTTAGGGGGAGCTTGATGGAACACAGGCAGGAAGGGTGGAGCAGTAAGGGAGGGAGTAAGATATGGAGAGCCATGTGCACTAATGCAAGGAGTCTGGGAAATAAAACTGAATCTGACAGCCATTGTGAAGGAGGCTGGCCCAGACTTGGTGGCCAAAACAGAGTGGTGGTGCACTGACAGCCAAGACTGGGACATGGCCACACCAGGGTACTTTGTTCAGGAGAGACAGGGCAGGGAGGAGGGTTGTTCTATATGTGAGTGAGTGAATGAAGGCCACAGAAGTACAGGGGCACCTGGAGGAAAAGGAAGGGCTAGAAGTGCTGTGGATCATCCTGGATATAGGCTTTCCAGCTGCAGCTTTGTCAAGGAGCAAGGTCATCCTTGACTCCCTACAAGGGGCTTTTCTCAGGCAGTTAGTCAAAGAACCCACTAGTGATGGGGCAGTGCTGTACCTGGTACTTACAAACAGAGACAGCACCGCAGACACTGCAGTGGGCAGTCCCCTAGGTACCACTGATCACTACAATGTGGTTTAACATTAAGGTGGGAATAGAGGCTATTGACATGATGAGGGTCCTGGACTTTTGGAAGGTGGATTTTAAAGACATGGAAGATTGCCTCAGAAACTGACTCATAGATGGGATTGCCAAGGAGAGGTAGAGGGACAGTGGGGGAAAATAACAGAGGGCATAATTAAGGCAACTCACCTCTGTGTGAAGGAAGTGAGTAAAAGCAGAAGGAAAGAGACCTTTATGGTTCTGTAGGGAAGTGGCCAAAGTAGTGAATGAAAAAAGGGTGGCATCCAAGAGGTGTAAGAAAATGCAGAGGAAGGAGGACAGGGAGGTGTACCAAGTAAAACAGAGAGAAATGGAAAAGGCAGTGAGAGGAGCAAAGGTGCAGACAGAGGAAAGGGTAGCAAAAGAGGATGACTTTTTTTTCAGGTACATAAGTGAGAAGAGGAAAAAAGGAGAGGGGTAGTGAGGATAAGGAGGGTGGCAGGGGGAGACTACGGAGAAGAGACCAAGAAAAAGCTGTCATCCTGAACACGTACTTCTGCTTAGCCTTCACAGTGGAGGGAGGAGGGATGGACCACCAGGGAGCAGAAGGAAAGGGGGGGGGTGGACACAAGTCCATTTTCAGAAGAAAGAGTTCCGAAGGGACTTACAGGTCTGAAAGTTGACAAAGCTATGGGACTGGATGAGATGCACCAAAGGGCAACTAAAGGAACTCGGGGAGATGCTTGCTGCACCACTGACAGCCTTATCCATCAGTTCACTGGAAACAAGCGTGGTTCTGGAGGAGAGCAGGCAGGGTCCCTCTACATAAGAGTTACAGCAGAGAGGAGGATAGCAACTATAGACCAGTCATTCTCACTTCAGTGGTGGGGAAATTAATGGAAACCTTGCTAAAAGAAAGCCTGGTAGAGTATCTTAAATCTAATGGGCTGCAAAACTACAGAGCAGTATGGGGTCACGGGGTGGGGGTGGGGGTAATGCCAGATGAATTTGATTTCTTCAACTGGGTGACCAAGTAATAGATCATGGAGGGCAATGGATGTGGCCTACCAAGACTCTAGCAAGGCCTTCAACACTGTGCTGCACAGGAGACTGATAAAGAAACTGAGCAGCCTAGGGCTGGGATCCAAAGCAATAAACTGATTTAGAAACTGGTTCGAGGGTAGTGGTTGATGGCACTCACTCTAATGATGGGAGAGTTACCAGCTGGGTGATGCAGGGCTCAGTACTGGTACCGGTCCTCCTTAATGTCTTCATAAGTGACATAGCAGAAACACTGGACAGAAAGATATGCCTTTTTGCAGATGATACCAAAATCTGTAATGGGGTGGACACTCAGGAGGGGGTTTGAGAGAATCACAGGAATCTTCGGAAACTCAAGGAGTAGTCAAGATCATGGCAGTTTAAATAGGCAGGGAGGTGGGAGAGTCACTGGAGACAAGTTAGGGTTTGTGGAGAAGGACAAGGCAGGGAACATTTGGGCAGACTGTGTTGGCCAAACTCCTTTTCTGCTAATAAATTCTATGTTTCTAAGATCTCTGTGTCTTCCATAAGTCCAGACGATTGGCTTCTGAAGGCCACATCCAGGGAGGCCATAGATATAGTGCATACTCTGGTCCAGTCCTGTCAACTGTTCAATCAGTTGGATGTCACAGTCGATGAATCAAAAATCTGTTTGTACTCCTTGTCAGCATCACCAGTATATAGGAGAAGTACTGACACTTCTGTGGCAAGTACCAGAGGATTGAGCATATGCTTTGATTGCTCAAGTTCATCTGGTCTTCAACAGCTCATACTTCTCAGCCAGTCAATGCTGTGGCTTCTGAGTTTCATGACTGTGGCCATCATTATTATCCCACACATCCCTATTTACATATACATAGCACAGTGGATCTTTCGTGTACAGTGAAACCAGCTGTCACATTATCTATACCAAATGTTGCTGGTCATGTCCCCTCTGTGCAGTACCCTCCTGTGGTGGATTTGTCACTCAGATCTCATGATAGGAGCTCCATTAAAGCCTCTTCAGATCATCACACAGACACATCCTGTTCTACTTGGGGTGCACATCTGGATCCCCTCAGGACACCAGGTTTTTGGTGACAGTTGAACAGATCTCTCCACATCACCATTTTGCAGATAGAGGCTATTCTTTCTGGCCTGCAAACCATTACAACTTCCATCAGGGCCGGCCCCCTTCTTATTCGCAAGGAGAATATACTTGTAATTCACTATATAAACAAGCAAGAGGTGCACTCCTATCTACTGTGCAGGGAAGAGATGAGAGTGTGGTACTGGGCTGTGGAACACAACATATTTCTGTCAGCTGTGTTTCTCTCAGTCTCCCAAAACATCTTAGCAGGCTGCTTACTGTAATTCAGTCTCAAACACTGACTCATGAGTGCGAATCTCTGAACTCCATGGCAAATGACTTCTTTGAAAGATGACATCATCTTAAGTTGATCTTTCTGCAACCCCACACGACACAAAACTGCATTTTTTGCTTTAGTACTCCAGGGACTGGAGTTTAATGGCAAAACTTCTTGTCCCTCTCTTGGAAAGGGTGGTTCCTTTATGCCTTTCCTTTGATCCTTATGATTCAATGGGTATTAATCCAACTTCAGACAGCAGTCACTCTAATGCTCATGGCCCCTTCCCCCTGACAGATTTTGTTTCCACTACTCCAGCAACTGGTGGTGAAACCTCCTGCCTCACTACCTTTACGGAAAGGGCTTCTGTCACAGGACCAAGGATCTCTGGTGAATTCAGATTTAAGATCTCTCCACCTTTATGCTCGTCTCCTGAGGACATAGAACTGTCATGCTTTGGAGTCTTTTCTTCTTTTTTTTATTATACTTTATTTATATTCAGAATTACATATAGCAACAGTTGATTTGTTCAAACATTCCATCTGCTATAACTCTGAGTGAATTTTCTAATTCCAAATATCTCCACTTATTTCATAAGCAAACAACAAGTAGGGAGAAAAGGGAGGTATAACGAACAAGGGGAAACTAACAAAGGAATATCAAATATATCCACAATAATAACATTATTCACTTTATCTTCATAATGTTTTGTCCTGTATTCTTTGGGTTTAAACTTCTGAGAATTTATTTCTGTGGTGGAGTACCAGCTATTGTAGTCCACACTGGTATGTGCATTACATCTTTAGATCCTTTTCCTTAGTCTCCTTATGCCATTCATGTTCATTATTTTACTACTCAGTTTGCATTTTATATTGCCCAGACCCTTCAGTCAAGCCCTTATATACCCTTTTTCCTCATCTGTATTTTATTATCCATCTGGACTATCTCTCCGTTAACTTGGGGGTTCTATCTTTTAATTGATAAGTTTATCGTTCCATCTCTTGAATTCCCCGTAACAGCCTCCCATTCTTCAACTGAGGGAGGCTCCTCCTCTAACCATTCCTGTGTTATCACCTTCCCCAGTGCTGCTACACAGATGTTCCAAAGGTAGTGTGTACTACTACCCCCCACTCCTTTAATGGAAAGCTCCCACACTAGGTGGCTTATCTTTATTGTTTCCTCTATTTGAAACATATCTTTTAGTTTGTGTGTCATGTTACTAAGGAATTCTTCTAACCTGGGGCATACATAAAATACATGTGTGTGGGTTGCTATGGTCTCACCGCACTGCCTCCAGCAATTGGATGTCTTGGTTTTGTCCCATTTAGCTTGTTTTTGTGGAGTCAAGAAGTAGTGAACCCCTACCCTCCAGACAAATTCTTGTCATTTAGGGGCGGAAGTAGTTTAAAATGTTCCTTTCCAGATTTGCTGCCACTCCCTCTCATTTAGTTTACAGTTTGCCTCCGTTTCCCACCTTGTTATTAGGTAGTTAGCATTGTTTACTTTATGCCCTTGTAATGCATTATAGATACCTGAAACTAGGCCTTTTGCTGTAGTGTTACTTAGTAAATCTTCTAGTGTGGGTGTTTCAGGCTATGGTGTCTAATCTGAAACCTCTTCTCTGATCTGTTGTTGTAAATAGTTGTTTATTTGGAGATATCTGAACATATCAGAGGTCTGTCAACCAAATGCCCTCAGGCATTCGGAAAAGGTATAAATGTTATTCCCTTTAAGTGTTTGGATTGGGTATCTTAGGCCCTGGTAATATTGTTTCTTAAACCAAGGGTCCATCTCTCCTGGTTGGAAGTCTTTATTTTCCAAAATCTCCTATGTCTCCAAACCTCTCTCTTTATTTTTTGGGTATGTTATAAACTTTTTCCATGCTTTCAAAGTGACTTCCATTCCAGGGAACCAATCTCTCTCCTCTGATCTTTGTCTATGACCCAGGAATAGGCTATCAAATAGTTCTGATCCCCTGGACCATGTTATTTCCATCTCCCTCCAGTATGCTTCTGTTTGATTTTTACCCCATAAAAAGGCCCATTTAACATGGGTGGCAAGCCAGTATTCTGGTAGGTCAGGTAGGTCAGGTAGCCCAACCCCCACCACATTGTTTTTTGGTCTCTAACATCGATCGGCAAATTCTGGGTTTTCTCCCTGCCCAAATTAATTTGCTGATTATTTTTTGCATGCTGGCCAGCCATTGTGTAGGGGGTTCAGCTGCGACACCTTGGAATACAAAGAGAAAGCAGGGCAGGAGATTCATCTTAACTGCTTGTATTCTTGCATACATCAGTAGTGGTAGTAGGGACCATCGCTCCACGTCCGCTTTCATTTGCTTACCTATAGGCATGTAATTGTCCAAAAAAAGTGATTCACTTGTATTCCTAAGGGAAATTCCCAAATATTTTATCACCAGAATCTTCTACCTCATGGGGTATCTGTCCTGTATATTTTCAGGGGGGTTAAAGCTGAGTCTTAGCACCTCTGTTTTTGTGGAATTCAGAGTGTACCCCAATAATTTAGTATACCTCTGGATCAACTGCATTAGTCTCTTCGGAGACTTTTCCAGATCCATCATATATATTAACATGTCAGCATAAAGGGCTAACATATGCTCACGTTTGGCTATTACGACTCCTTTTATCTCCTGATCTTGATGGATCCACTGAGCCAGGGGTTCTATGTACATCAGAAATAGAAGAGGTGACAATGGGCACCCTTGTCTGGTGCCCCTGCCCAACTTAAACTCACTGGATAGTTGCCCATTGGCCCTTACAAAAGTCTTTAGGCTAGTGTATAATCTCTGCATCGCACCAATGAACTCCTCTGAAAAGCCAAACCCGGCAAGGACCTCATATAAGAACCTCCAATCTACCTGGTCAAATGCTTTTTCTGCATCCAGGCTTAATATTAGGGCTGGGTCTTTAGTTTTGTTTAAGTGATCTATAATATTCAGGGTATGGCGTATATTATCTGCTGCTTGTCTTCCTACCACAAACCCTGTCTGACCTGGGACTACTATCAGGGGAAGTACATGTTCCATTCTTTTGGCCATTATGGAGGCAAACATTTTATAATCTACATTTAATATTTCTTGTAGGAGAGTTTCAAATATGTTCCGAGTTAATCGTTTTTCTCGGTCTGTATCTAGGTAGGGACTGGAAGGAAAAGTATGCCTCTTTGCAGATGACACAAAGATCTGCAACAGGGTTGATACACAAGGAGGCATCGAAAGGATGAGAAGGGACTTGGCAAGGTTGGAGGAATGGTCAGAAGTATGGCAGCTAGGATTCAATGCAAAGAACAGCAAAATAATGCACCTGGGAAACAAGAACCCAGGGGAAGAATACACCATGGGGGGGGAAGGTAGTAATAACAACAAAAAAGGAAAGGGACCTGGGGGTAATCATATCAGATGACCTTAAGGTTAGCAAGCAATGTGAGAAGGCAGTAGGGAGGGCTGGGGGTATACTGGGATGCATAGGGAGAGGCATCAGCAGCAGAAAACAGGAAGTTGTTATCCCTCTGTACAGACAGTTGGTGAGGCCCCATCTGGAGTACTGCATCCAGTTCTGGAGACCCCATCTCCGCAAGGACATAGACAGGATAGAGGCAGTCCAGAGGAGGGCAACTAAAATGGTGCAGGGTCTGCAAGAGAAGCCGTATGAGGAGAGACTAAAGGAGCTTAATATGTATACCCTTGAGGAAAGAAGGGAGAGGGGGGACATGATAGAAACTTTTAAGTACCTTAGTGGAATCAATAAAGTCCAAGAGGGTAGCATCTTTCAGAAAAAGAGACGTGCAAGATTAAGGGACACAATTTAAAGATGGGGGGGGAGTTCAGGGGCAATGTGAGGAAGTATTATTTCACAGAGAGGGTAGTGGATGCATGGAACAGCTTTCCTGAGGAGGTTGTGGGGTCTAAAACTGTGGGAGAATTCAAGAATGCATGGGACAGACATAATGCAATTCTTGTGGGGGGGGGGTAGGAAGAAATAGGCTGTTGGTTAACTAGGATCTGCGGCCTATCCTGCAGGTAGGGAAATGGGCAGACTAGATGGGCCAAGCGGTCCTTATCTGCCGTCAAAGTCTATGTTTCTATGTATCCTCCGCGTTACTTCTTCTGGTGACTGGTGAGAGGCTCCTACTGCCATCAGAGCTTAAGGCACAAAATCTGGATCCATCCTCCCTGATTTTTCTCATTTCTGCCCGTGAACGTGTCCGTCTGGGTTCACCTTTTACTCCCGATGCCATTTTTAATACTATTATGCTTTTAAAATATCAATTAGTGAACTGTTTTCTCCTGGGAGGGAGAGAGCTCTTAACTTAAGCTGCTAACCAGGCTGTGACGTCACCAGAAGTCCTTTGGAGTCTCTTCTAAGGTTGTTGATGTTCTCTTTGCCTAGGGTTACCACATGTCCTGACTTTCACAGGACGGTGCTGATTGGGGTAGCTGTGTCCTGCACAAAAGCAAGAAAAATACTACATGTCCTGACATTACAGTAGGAGAAATATTTTCTAACTTTCCTCTTAATGTTGCAGAACACCATAAAATCTTAACTAAAATACCTTTAAAATGATAAGAAACAATAGAAACAACTAAAAAACGACAACACATAGTCTTGATTCTGGTGATATAGAGAAAACATGTCTGTCACACTGGTTGAGGTTACATACTGTCCTGCAAAAAATGATGTTTCAGTAAGAAATGTCCCACTTTGGGCTTCTTAAAAGGTGGCAACCCTATCCTTGCCACTCATAAACCATCCACCAGACAGACATATTCTTTAAAATGAAAATGCTTATCTGGCATGCCTCCACTTCCCTGACCCTTGCACTTGTTCGGTGAACTTGTCTTGGATGGATTACCTAGTGTCATTATCAGACACTGACCTCCAGAATTCTTCAGTGAAGGTGCATTTAGCAGCCATTTTTGTATCATACTTGCGATTGTTTTTAGTGAAGAATGTTAATATATATATATATATATATATATATATATATATATATATATATATATATATATATATATTAGAGGCAAAAACTCAATTTAATGCATCAGTTAGGGTTGTTCCACAGCAAAAAAGCTAGGAAATTTGGGGGTTAGGGTTGAAAGCCCCCCCTTGGACCTCAGCCTTCCCTCAACTTGACATCAGAGGTGTGCGTTGGGGTGTCAGCCCCTCTCACCCCATCACATGTGTAAAGATGCTGAGGTATAGGAGAATGGGGTAAGAGTTAGGACAGACAACCCCAACGCGCACCCCGATGCCAGTTGGGGGAAAAGGGTGGGGGGTCCAAGGGGGGTTTCCTAGCTTTTTTTTTTTTGCTGTGGAACAACCCTAACTGATGCATTAAATGGAGTTTTTTGCCTCTAATTTCCATTCTTTTTGAGGAGGAGGATGATAAATAATGAAAGAAATGCAGTGGCAGCAGCGCAGGGCCCTTTGGGCCCCAAGCTCCCACCACATGATGTCTTGTTACCCAGTAACAGGAACTGTAAAGCAAGCGGCAACGGTAATGCACATGGCAAAGCAAACATAAATGGCAAAGCAAACATTAATAGAAACACAAGCATAAAGTGACGCCAAAGCAAACAGTTACATAAACGGAGACATCAAACACAAGTGCATACGGAACGCAACTAGTAACACACATTTATGGTACCACAACTGTAAACACGAATGTAACAGTAACACCAACAATAACACCAAAGTAAACAGAAACGCAAGCATGTACGAAAACGCAAACCGTAATGCACACACTCATGGAACCACAATTGTAAATGCAAATGGTTATGGTAACAGCAACAATAAAGCCAATAAAAACAGAAAAGCAAGCACATACAAAAACGCAAACTGTTACACGTAAGGTCATGGTACCGCAATAGTAAATGTAAATGGTAACAGCAACAGTAAAGACAACAGAAAGAGAAATGCAAGCGCATACAAAAACGCAAACCGTTATGCACATGGTGGCGTAGTCGGGAACAGTGATTTGATTGGTAACAGAAGCGCAACTGGAAACGCTGTCACAGTAACAAAGGGGCACACCCATCTTTTCCCAAAAAACTGCATTGAAGAAAAACAAACTGAAAACAAAGAATGTATGCATTATAATTGACTTCGGAGCAGAAAAGTATGACTTGGAATACTAAATTGCTTATATCTCAGGAACCGTACGCCGTAGGAAAAAAATTAAAATTTTGTATGAATTATTACTTTCCTGGCTAGTTTTGTGCTTAGGCCCCATTTGGGGGCTAAGCATTTTTTTGACAAAAGGTCTGTATCTCGCACGGTTTCTGAGATATGGGACCTGAAAGACACGACGGACGCCATAATGTTATCCGATGGGAAAACAGTCAACTTTGGAGTGCTGTGACTTTGCCACCCTGTAATATTTTTTCTCCAAACCACCAAAAGGCACATTTGTAGGATGTTGGCTTTTTTCTTTCCAAATTTCAGCCCAAAAGACCAAACCATTATTTTCCAGCAGAGTGGCAAAATATTCCTGTAATATGGCGGACGACGTAATGTTATCCTATGGGGAAAAGCGCCAACTTTGTAGTGCAGTAACTTTGCTGCCCTGTAATATTTTTTGACCAGTTCACTAAAAGTCACATCTGTGGGATGTTGTCTTTCTTCTCTCCAAATTTCAAGTAAAAAAGACCAAACCATTTCCGAGATATTCAATGTCAAAGATTGGCAACATTTCCCTATCTATTCCATTATAAAAAGATCTTGCCATCTTGTCCCTATTTTGCAATCAAAGATCACGATAAAGAATTTGCAGGCTCACGAACAAAGAATAAAAAATTTAATAAATCAAAAAATAGAAGCAATTGCAAGAAACCACCACAATGGTTCAACAGAATGAAGCCCCCTGAGTAAAACCCACTCTCATTTGACTTCCTAGGACACCCCGGGCTGAGAAAATTGAATTTTAAATTGGGCCATCTTGTCCCTCACTCACAATGCAAGATCGCAATCAAAGAATCTCATGATCAAAGAATTTGCAGGCTCACGAACAAAGAATACAAAATGTAATAAATCAAAAAATTGAAGGAATTGCAGTAAACCACCACCATGGTTTGAAAGAACGAAGCCCCCTGAGTAAACCCCACCCTCATTTGAGTTCCTAGGGCACCTATGGGCTCAGAAAAATTATTTTAAAATTCGGTCATCTTGTCCCTCGCTCACGCTGCAAGATCACGACCAAAGAATTTGCAGGCTCACGATCAAAAATTAAAAAATGGTGAAACGCGACTTATTCACTGATTTGAACCAAACCAATGGCATGGTTCAACAGAACGCTCCCCCCTGAGCAAAACAAGCCCTCATTCGTGTCCCTAGCCCATCCCCGAGCAGAGATATTAGTGTTTTAGGTCACAATGCAAGATCGCGATCAAAGAATTTGCAGGGTCGCAATCAAAGATCGTTAGCGAGCCACGAATTAAGATTTTAAAAGTTCATAACTCTATTTTTTTGATCGATTTGGATGGAACCAAAGCCATGGCTCAATAGATCAGGGTCCCCTGAGTAAAACCCATTGAAGTTTTACTTCAGAAGTGACCCCTGAGCCGAGATATTTGTGTTTGTGTGATTGGAAAACTGAAAACAAGATGGCGGACCTCGTGGTCAAAGAATTTTGAAAATTCCTCAGGAACAAAGATTCTTGAACTGTGAGGCTGCAAATTCTTTGATCACCAGGCGAGACCAGATGGCCAGAACCCCCATTCTTTGATCGCAAGATATACATATAAATTTTCCCATTGACTTATAATGGGAACGTAAAAGTGCCATAACCTTTGAATGGCTTAATATTTTTTCACCAAACAAAAAGCAGCATGTTCGGCCACCAAAGCTCTTTCAAACAAGTCATCTTGCAGAGTAGCACACCACACAACAGCCATGCAGGACCACATTAAGAATGCCAAAAGGTGCCTCCAAAAATGGATACTTTTGCATTTTTCAGTGCTTTCATACATGAAGACCAGCACTCCAACACAAACGTAGTTTGGCAAATCAAGAGATCTAGTGTACCCCAACATGTGTACCAAATGTCAGGGAAATCCATTGAATGGGTCCAAAGTTATTAACGTACAAACTTTTGACTTTAGTATGCTCAACCCTAACTATAGTGCCACTATAATTAATATATAAATATATATATATATATATATATATACACACACACAAAACTGAAGAATTGTTATGTACAGTGTTTGTAAATGTCTTTTTATATGTTTTATACAGGAAATAGTTGAAAACAGGGTCTTACCCCGAACAGTTTACTTGCCAGTATAAAAATAAAATGTTATTCATTCGTTTCAGCATTTCAGGCACTCATTGATGGCAAAAAGGTGGTAAAATTAGATGTGTCCTGTAGATTCCTTAAAGGGATTCTGCATACATGTCCCCGAATATGTAATCCAGTTCTGCTATGGGATCTTGATTTACTCTGGAAAATTGTCAAGGGCTCCGTTTGAACCTGTTGCTACTTGTAACATATGTTTCCAATCCTGGAAAACTCTTTCTTCTTGCTATTCTGCTTGCACAATTTCTGAGCTGCGCACTCAGGTTTCTCAGCCTCCTTATTTGATTTTCACCAGGATAGTTTTTTTTGTGCATGTATTATCTGTTATTCCTCCTACCCTAGCCCCCCGCCCTGCCACTTCTTCGGGCTGCACATGCCCCTAATGCACACCTCCAGCACCTGGCTCCCGTATTACCTGTGTCTTGAGTGTTCTGGCTTATCCCTGCCAGGGGGCACATGGGAGAGGAGTAGCGGACTCTGATCCCTCCAGAAGTACAGGTAAGGGGGACAGAAGTGGTATGCTTTGGGGATTGTGGCGTGGTGGGACGGGCAGCCATCATCCAGCAAGCTGGGTCAGGTGTTTTCCATTTTCCACCTACCTGCCACTACCACATGTAGCCATAGTGGTGTCCTGGGGCGCGGACATCCGCCAGCATGTAGTAACCCATGACACCAAGGACATTGCCACAAGCCCCCACCAGGAGCCACTGTAGTAGCGATGCAACCCTCCCCCTTGGGCGGGAGCATCCAAAGGATGCTGTAAACTCCCTCCCTGCCAGCCTCCACTCCTGATATCCAGGCTCGGGCCACAAACCTGGATCACCAGCGTGCTATCGCTCAGCACCACAGAGCCAACCCCAGGATAGGGTTTCTTTGAGAACCAGTCCTCATTTTCTTCCTAAAGTGGTTTCTGATTTCAGATTGAATCAGACCATTCACCTTCCTGTGTATTATTTATTTATTTATAATTAGATTACAATACCTTTGAACCAGAGGTTCTTTTACAAAGGTTTCGTGTCAAGTACAAACAGTGCAGGGAATGCAGTACAGGATAACACAAGTGATAACATGAGTGATACCAGGTACAAAGGTACATTTATAACACGGCTCACCAGACAGCAGGCAAATGCAGCAGCCGGATTGGCCGAAGTGGCACAGGTGACACAAACCGAGTGGGTATTAATCCACAGGTAACGCCCACTCGGTTAGTACCATCTGTGGCCACCGCAGCAGTGGAGGGGAGCCGCCCGCTCTGTCACCACCCCCTCACGCCACCCGTGGCGCTCGCGAGCTGCAGCCTGGAGCCTGGTAGGGCACAAGCCGGCACCGGTCTCCCACCTGCCGCAGGACACCCAGCCTCCGCAAGGAACAGCAGATGATGTGCTCACCAGAGCCATGCACGGCTGCATGCACCTGGCCCCCCCACCAGGAACAAATTTGCTTGGCAGGCACCCGACAGGTGGAAGCGCGGTGAATGTGTGCGCTACACAGCCATCCGCCGCCCTGCTGTGATCGCTCCAATTCCCTCGGCCCCCCTGCATCGCGATCACCGACGCATGCTGGGCTGAGCCCTGTGGCCGGTTCTGGTGACTGCTGTCACTGGGGGTGTCATACACCGGTCTCGGGCAGCATACTGTCCCTGTGCTTCTAGGGTCGCCGGCAGCGAGCTGCACACACCGGCAACATAGGCTCGTCGCCACCACAACGAGCCTATGTTACAAGCGCATTAATCACCTCCAGAGTCGGGCTCTACAGTGAATTAATACCGCTGGGGTTGGAACCTCGGCTTCGCCTCTCGTCACCAGTGCCCCCCAGCGGGCATTAATCTACTGGTAGAGCCCTCCTCTGTCGGTGATTAATGCTTACGTATATACAACTACTGACCATTCATCACAAGTGAGGATAAGCAAAAGATCAAGGAAGAGAACAGTTAAGGAGTTCAGGCAAAAATAAGTCAACGTAGAAAGCAAGGATAACATGAGTGGTAACATGGGTGATACCTAGTACCAACAGCTTAATCTGGTTCAAGGTCAGTTGGCATTCATCTGTATCCCCCTCCTCCGGGTCGTGCCTGAAAATAGGCAGGATTTGTCTAGTGCACTTACCCGGTCAACAAAAATGAAATAAATAAATAGTACAACAAAGATATATGCAGATACAACTATTTACAATTCCTCACAAGTGAGGATAAGCAAAAGATCAAGGAGGATGACATTAAGGAGTGCAGACAAAATAAGTCAAAGTAGAAGGCAAGGTAGAAACCAGAAGGGACCGGGGGAGGGAGCAGCCAAGCGACTTTGTCTAACGGGCAAATATGAGAGGAAGGCGAAAGGGAAAAAAGGGGGGGGGGTCTGGAGGAGAGAGAGAGAGAATGATAGAAATTGAAAGATGGGGTGAGGCAGTCAAAAGGTGACTGTCCTGAATGGTGAGGAGATGCAAAAGAAAAAGGAGGTAGGACTTAGGACAGAGGCTCTAGCCTGAAAATGTGAGGCGGGCTTTTGCAGAGGGGTAAAAACAAGCACAGAGCAGGGACCACAGGTTAGGAAGGGCAGTCACAACTGTTTAGTAAAGAGAGATGCTGGCATAGTTTACTTTTAAAGGGGCATAGGGTAGGGTAGTTATTGATCTCAGGAAGGGAAGTTGTTGAGACAGGAAGGGGCTCAGAACCTAAAAGAGCACTGCCCCTGAGCAGTACGGGACCAGGTATTTTAACGTGGATGCTCCGTGTGTGTTGCAGAGGTTTGGTGCTGGCAACAGAAGGGGCAGGGTGCTTGGTGGGGTTTGGCCAAGGCAAAATTTTTTGGCAAATAGGCAAGGCTGCCAAGTGACCCTACCCTTGACATTCAACCAGTGCGTCTGTGCATAGAGGTCACAAGTATGGTTATACCTGGGAACGCCAGAGACAAACCTACACGTCTTGTTGACAGCCATTACTAGACACTCAAATAATGGTGAAGTTTTGTTACATATATTAGATGTTCATATAACCTTACATTTCTGTCTTGACCATTAAAGACTGTGTGGTTACTTTGCCCCTGATAGGGAGGGCTCTCCTGTCTCTAAACAATGCTTGTCCAAATGGTTAGTATACTGTAATACTTTTTGGTACCAGACACACAGTAAGGAGCTTCCTGGTGCTGTTCATGAACAGTCCACGTGTGGCATGGCCACTTCTGAGGCTTGCATTTACAACATTTCTGTGGTTGCTACTTGGAGTACTGTTTATACTTTCACTAAACACTTATCTGGCCATTGTCTGTTGCAGCCGTGCTGGCTGTGGCCTTGCTGTGGTTCAAGGCCTCCTGTACTAATATCATTATTACATGATGGTCTCCTCCTCCCCCGCGTTCCTTTAGTACTGCTTGGAAATCAAGGTGTGTCCCAATGGAGGAGATATCCTTGATGAAGACAGTGCAGTTACTTACTGTAACAGTAGATCTTGGAGATCATTTCCTTCACTGGGTCACAGCGCATCCTTCCCCTTGGTCTCATTCTTGGATAATATAGTTGCTGGCAGTACTGCCTGCTGTTTTATGTGGGGTATTCATCTATTGCCATTACAGGCTTCATTTTCCAGTCAGTCACCTCTCCCGTGTGCCTGGTTCTCATCTTCTAGCCCCTGCCAGTGGAATATCATCTGAGCTTGTCTCCAACAGAGAGCTGGAAAAGGGGGGTGGGGCTGTCCATCATATAGGTGACACTGACACAAGTCATCACGGATGGCCCCTGGCTGAAACTGTTTAAGTGGTCTTGACACCAATGGCTTACAGTTCCAAAGATGTGGCCTGGTGGAGGAGTCTTTTTTTTTTTTTTTAAATTCAAGTTTATTGACAACACTCGGGTACATTAATACAGAAATCAGCTGTAAAGACAATATTATCACAAAGATAGAGTGTTCATTAGGTTCCAGGCTTAGTTTACATATATGTAGGATATTCCATGAATTTATAAGCAATAATTATACAGTAAGAGAAGAAAGATTTCATTATCTCTTCAGAGCTTTTTTTTTTTTTTTAAGTTACTTTATTCCATTTTATTTTACTGACCCCCTCCCTCGTTCCCTCAGCTGATCTCCAGATTTTCCATTTGGTTCATCTCTGGGTGTAAAGAGCAACTCTTTGGTTTATTTTAAAGGTGAGTTCTTCTAGTTCAGAAATGTTCTGGACCACCGTTATCCAATCTTGTCTACTGGGGGGAGGGGAAGAGGATTAAGCCACAATCTTGTGATGGCTTTGTGAGCCGCGGTTGTAAGTACCACCCAGAGATACATTGAGTCAGCCCCTCTCAAACCCATGGGAGGAACTCCCAATACTGCCTCTTTCCACTCCAGCGGATGATCAAGGGAGAAAATCTCTTTCAATGCATTAGATACCTCCCTCCAGTACGTCTGGAGTCTTGGGCAAGCCCAGAAAATGTGGAGATGACCCGCCATCTCCTCTCCACAGGCCCTCCAGCACTGAGATGGGCAATTTGAACTCCTTTTATTTAATATTTTGGGAGTGAGAAAATAGCGTACCCTGATCTTCCAGGCAAACTCCTGCCAGTGAGGGGACCGGGTCGTCCTTTTGGCTGTGCAGAAGATAGGTCCCCATTCAGATATTGGGGGGTCTGAGTTAGCCTCCTTCTGCCACCTGGCCTTGATTTTGGCTAGTGGGTCACTCCTCACTGCAGCCAGAGACTTATAAAAATGGGAAATCAGGCCCTTTTGAGTACATGTCATTCTACCCTTTTGAATAGATAGTAAAAAGGGAGCAGCCCTGGTCGAGTCTCTATCTTTCCTTTGCAACGAAGTGATGTAGGTTCTGACTTGTAGAAACCTAAAGTGATCTGAGCTTCGTAGACCAAACATGTTCCTAAGGGTAATAAAATCCAAAACAGTGTCCCCTTGTAAAAACTGGCCCACATACCTCAAACCAGCCCGGTCCCATTGTCAGAAGGTGTGGTCTAGGCAACCTGGGGAAAAAACACAATCCCATGCTAGTCTTTTCAGGGGCCAGACTGAAGTTTTTAATTTGTACTTTTGCCATAGCCTATGGACTGATCGAATTGTGTCTCCAACTGTTCAGTTTAGGAGAGGGATGACTGTGGGAGGTCAAGGGTGTGAGTAATCTGGCTTCAAGGGGCATCCTCTTCTTCCTCACCCTTCTCTATGTCCCTCCAGCCTGCAGTAGAGTTCGGGTTAGACCATTGCAATGCATTTTTCAATTGCACTGCAAGGAAATAATCCTTCAGTTCAGGAAGGGATCTACCCCCTTTGCTACTATGGGTTTGTAAGATCTTTAAGTTAATTCGAGATCTTTTGTTATTCCAGATGAATTTCGAGATCATTTTACGCCAGATTTGGAAATCTGATTTATGAATGTACAGTGGCAGACATTGGAACATGTATAAAATTTAGGTAGCACATGCATTATTATAGAGTAAATCCTGGAGTGCATGGGAAGATTGATCAGAGACCACCTCTCTAGGTCCTTTTTCAGGACACTTGTCAGGGGGGGAATAATTTGCTTTGAATAGTTGTGAATGCTGTTTGGTGATGTTTATCTCCAGATATCTCATCCTGTCCACAGACTAATTCAGGGGCAGGAGTGCACGCATCTCCTCACGGGGATTGTAAAAGAAGCTTAAAACCTCTGTCTTGGTTTTGTTAAGGGAATATCCAAATGTTTCCTGAACTCTTCTAGTATGGGCCACACCTGTTCTATGGACTGGTGAGGCATAGCAGAACTTCATCTGCATATAGCGATATTTTTTTCTGGATACCTCCCACTTCCACCCCAGATACCCCCTCCGCTCTCCTCACAGCTTCCGCCAGTGGCTCAATGTAGAGAGCGAACAGGAGGGGTGACAGGGGACTCCCCTGACGTGTACCCCTGCCCAGGAGGAGAGTCTTTCAAAGATCTACCATTTTAGTAAGTAAATGCACTTATCATGAAACATAATGCATACTGTATTTTACTCTTTTTTTTTTTTAATAAACCACACTTACAGATGTGTTGGCATCATGTTATTTTACATTGTTTGCTTCCCTATACATTTTTACCATTGCAGTGACTACAATGCCATGTCTGTGAAGGAAGACAAGAAATAGAATCCTGTTATTCAGCGTAGACACTTACCCTTTGTTCATATTTCTCCCTTACAGTTGAGTACAACAGGAAGTTAAGCTACAGTACTTGCTCAAGGTCACACAATGAATAGGTAGTAGAAAAGTACAGTTACACAAGAACTTACCCTAACAGTAGATCTTCAAGGGAATCTTTCAGTCAAGCCACACCTATGGAACTATAGCCACCAGGCACAAGGGCCACATGGACACATTTTTGCTAGCAGTCATCTAGGGGCTGCCCATGATGATGTCATACATCATCCGCACCACAGAAACGTGGACGGCCCCATGCCCTCCTCAGTTCCCCTTCTGGAGACCATATACAGAGGACTTCCTCCTGGGGAACCAAGGGAGAGCCAGAGGTTCCTGTCACGAAGCAAGGTAAAACAGAAGGTAAACCATCCTGTAAGGGAGAGACAGGAACCGAGAAGCCTTGAGGCCAAGGGGGATGGAGGGTGGGATGGCATGACCTAACATACTAAAATGCTAGCAGAATAGGCCTAACAGTCTTTCATGTCTGCTCATGTGGTCAGCCCCTTTCCTGGGAGCTGACGTTGCTGCCTTCCTCTCCCTCTCTGGCTTCTCCCTTCCCAGTCCTGGATATTCTCATGGCACTGGTTGTTGCTTCCAGAGCCTTCCCCTGTGCCTGTCCCACCACCTCCTGAACCTCTCCACCAGCCTCCTGGGCAGCGCATTCCATGGCTCCACCACCCTCTCAGTGAAGTAGCACCTCCTCCTTTCTCCCCTGAATCTCCCCCCTCCAGCTTCCACCCATGCCCTCTAGTTGCCCCCCCTTTCCTTCGGAGCACCCTGACTGCTCCTCTCCTATTTAACCCCTTCATGTACCTGAAGACCACTATCATGTTCCCCCGGTCCCTTCTCTCTTCCAGTGTGTACATATTTAGCTCTTCGAGCCTCTCCCCATAGGTCCTATCCCCCAAGCCCCAAATCATTTTGGTTGCCCTCCTCTGGACCCTCTCCAGGAGTTCAGTGTCCCTCTTTAAATGTGGCCTTCAAAACTGCATGCAGTACTCGAGATGCGGCCTCACCAAGCAGTTATACAGTGAAAGTATCACTTCCCTCCTTCTGGAGGTGAGCCCCCTAGCGATGCATCCCAGCATCCTGTTGGCCTTTGCCGCTGCCCTCCTACAAGTCTCTGAGTTGTTCATCTTGACATCCACCACCACCACCCCCAGGTCCCTCTCTGCCATCGAGAGTTGTAGCATTCCTCCCCCCAGGGTGTACACTTGGCCCTGGTTTCTGGCTCCCAGGTGCAGTACCTTGCATTTCCCTGCACTGAACCTCAGCTTCCGCTTTCTAGACCACCTTTCCAGAGCCTCCAGATCCCCCTGTAGGGCCACCTTCCCCATCCTCCACCACCACCCCCCCAGTTTTGAGTCATCTGCAAAGAGACTCATCTCACTCCTGATACCCTTGCTTATGTCAGAGAGGTAGGCGTTGAACAAGAGGGGCCCAAGGACCAATCCCTGAGGGACTAAACTAATGACCTTCCTTGGGGATGAGACTATCCTGTCAACCACGACCCTCTGGATCCAGTTCTGGAGCCAATTGCCTATCCATCTGATCATCTGGTTCCCCACCTCCATTTCTCCCGGATTATCCAACAGGCCCCTGTGAGGAACAGAGTCAAATGCCTTGCTGAAGTCAAGAAAGAGGACATCCCCTGGTCTACCCAGTTACAAGGTACTCGTTACCCAGTCATAGAACTCCACAAGGTTTGTCTGACATGATTTCCCCGGGATGAATCCATGCTATCGTCCAGGCACCCCAACTTTTCCAGGTCCCCCCCCAGTCTCTCCTTGACAATGCCCTCCATCACCTTGCCCACCACCGATGTCAGGCTGACGAGCCTTTATTTCCCTGCCACCTCCCTTGATCCCCCCTTGTGGATAGGCACTGTATGAGCCACCTTCCAGTCCTGGGGCACCCACCCTGTCCTCAGAGAGATGCTGAAGAGCTCCGCCAGGGGTTTCGCCAGGACATCTGCCAGTTTCTTCAGCACTCTGGGATGTAATTTATCCGGCCCTGGTGCTTTCTCCATCTTAAGGGACCTGAGGGCTTCCCTCACTCTCTCTGCCGTGATTTCCACCTCTGCTACCTCGTCCCCCTGCTTTGCCTTCCCCCCACCTGCCAGTGATGCCCCCCTCCCCAGACCCACCAGTCGGTAAGGGTCCCCCCTCCTCAGTTTCACTGTCTCCTCCCATATATGATGCAGCCCCCCATTTTCCTTCAGGAAAACTGAGGCGTAAGTACCATTTAGTGCCCTCAGCCTGCTCCCCGGGTCTTGTGCCCATCCCTCCCTGTTTTAATCCTGCTAATCTGCCCCTTCACCCTTTATTTTTCCCCAATGTATCTAAAGAACCCCTTGTTCCCTCTCCTAATTTCCCTGGCCAGGTTCTCCTCCTTCCTTGCCTTAGCCACCCTCACCACCCTAGTGGCCCTTCTGGCCATCAGCTCATACTTCCCTCAGTCCCTTTCACTCCTTGAGCACCTGAATTGCCTATAGGCCGCCTTCTTTCCCCTCACCGCCTCCAGAACCTCCCTGGTCCACCAGCAGGGTTATCGGGCCCCAACGCATTTTGTCTTACTCTTGCGCAGGTGCTGGCAGCATCCTGCACCTCCCTCCTGAAGATTTCCCACTTACTGTCAGCATCCATGTCTGGCTCAATCCCAAAGTGCTCCTTAAGGATCCTTCCCATTTCCTTGAAATCCTCCCCCCTGAAGTCAGTTACCTCCATCTTTGTGCAGCCTTCTACCCCTCCTAGGTTCAGGCAGAACCAGACAGTGGCATGGTCGCTCCCTGCCAATGGGTCCCTTACCTCCAGGCCCCCAATCTGGTCACTGTCTGCCAGGAACACATCCAGTATCCGCTCCTCCCTGGTCAGTTCCCCCACCTGCTGAGTTAGGAACGCATCCTGAAAGACATCCAACAACCTCTGTTCCCTGGCCACCGAGGATGTCTTAGTTTCCCAGTCTGTTCCTGGCATGTTAAAGTCCCACAACACCACCACCCTTCTAAATCTGCAGCGTCTCCCAACATCTGCCACCAGACTCTCCTCCAGCACAGGGGATCTATACACCACTCCTATTTTTACTCTCTTGCCCCCCCTTATCAAGGTGACCCAAATCGCCTCCACAGTTCCCGCCGCTTCCTCCACTCCTCCTATGGCAATGCAGTTTTTGACTATTATTGCTACCCCTCCTCCCCTTCCCTCCCTCGTCCTTCCTGAACATGGTGTAGCCCTCCAGGTTCAGGTCCCAGTCATGCCATGATGAAAGATTCTCTCGAAGATCTACTGTTACAGTAAGTTCTTACACAACAGTACTATCTTGACGTGGGTCGCGAGGGCTTCAGGAAGCAGCCCGCCCTCCCCAGCACCAGCAGCCCAAGCAAGGATTCAGCTCGCTCACTCCCCCCCCAGACCACAGGTACGCCAGACCGAGGAGTGCAGTACTGCTGGTAGCGCCGAGTTTAAATTTGACACCTAAACTTGTTTTAATCCTGCTAATCTGCCCCTTCACCCTTTATTTTTCCCCAATGTATCTAAAGAACCCCTTGTTCCCTCTCCTAATTTCCCTGGCCAGGTTCTGCTCCTTCCTTGCCTTAGCCGCCCTCACCACCCTAGTGGCCCTTCTGGCCATCAGCATGTACTTCCCTCAGTCTCTTTCACTCCTTGAGCACCTGAATTGCCTATAGGCCACCTTCTTTCCCCTCACCACCTCCAGAACCTCCCTGGTCCACCAGCAGGGTTATCGGGCCCCAACGCATTTTTGTCTTACTCTTGCGCAGGTGCTGGCGGCATCCTGCACCCCCCTCCTGAAGATTTCTCACTTACTGTCAGCATCCATGTCTGGCCCAATCCCATCAAAGTGCTCCTTAAGGATCCTTCCCATTTCCTTGAAATCCTCCCCCCTGAAGTCAGTTACCTCCATCTTTGTGCAGCCTTCTACCCCTCCTAGGTTCAGGCAGAACCAGACAGTGGCATGGTCGCTCCCCGCCAATGGGTCCCTTACCTCCAGGCCCCCAATCTGGTCACTGTCTGCCAGGACCACATCCAGTATCCACTCCTCCCTGGTCAGTTCCCCCACCTGCTGAGTTAGGAACGCATCCTGAAAGACATCCAACAACCTCTGTTCCCTGGCCACCTAGGATGTCAGTCTCCCAGTCTGTTCCTGGCATGTTTAAGTCCCACAACACCACCACCCTTCTCAATCTGCAGCGTCTCCCAACATCTGCCACCAGACTCTCCTCCAGTGCAGGGGGTCTATACACCACTCCTATTTTAACTCTCTTGCCCGCCCCCTTGTTATCAAGGTGACCCAAATCACCTCCACAGTTCCCTCCACTCCTCCTATGGCAATGCAGTTTTTGACTATTATTGCTACCCCTCCTCCCCTTCCCTCCCTCTGTCCTTCCTGAACATGGTGTAGCCCTCCAGGTTCAGGTCCCAGTCATGCCCTGATGAAAGATTCTCTCGAAGATCTACTGTTACAGTAAGTTCTTACATAACAGTACTATCTTGACGTGGGTCACGAGGGCTTCAGGAAGCAGCCTGCCCTCCCCAGCACCAGCAGCCCAAGCAAGGATTGGGCTCGCTCGCTCATTCCCCCCCCCCGGACCACAGATCTTGCTGTGGGTCGCGAGGGCTTCAGGAAGCTGCACCCTCCCCAGCACCAACAGCCCAAGCAAGGATTCGCTCGCCTCGCCACCCCCGACCACAGGTACGCCAGACCAAGGAGTACAGAACTGCTGGAAGCGCAGAGTTTAAATGTGGCGCCTAAACTTGAACATTTGTAAAGCGCCTGCAGCTAATAACAAAACTGGTATATTTCCACATATAGACTGCTGACTAACTCGAGTGCTGTGTTTAAAACTGCTTTAATTGTGTAGCCATGCATTTTTAAAATCAAAAATCGCGACTACTGATAGTTTTAAATCTGTCCTGCTGAGTAACTCAAGTACTGTATTAAAACTGCTTTTACTGTGTAGCCATGCATTTGTAAAGTTAGGAATCACGACTGCTGGAAGATTTAAATCTGCTCTTTGTCCTACCTGACCCGCCTCCTCAGTTCGGTATTTAATCCCTTCCTCTCTCCCCAGATCTTGCCGTGGGTCGCGAGGGCTTCAGGAAGCAGCCCGCTCTCCCCAGCACCAGCAGCCCAAGCAAGGATTCGGCTCGGTTGCTCACCCCCCCCCCCGGACCACAGGTATGCCAGACCAAGGAGTACAGGACTGCTGGAAGCGCCGAGTTTTAACCCCGCCGGCACTGTGTGCCGGCTCCCCACCACCACCCCCCTTGGTCGGCTCTCCACTTTATAGCCAGTATCACGTGAGACTGTAGAACCAATCAGCCCACTTTCCCATCTGCAGGTTATACTGGCTGAACACTAGAGGGACCCTACTTGCCTAAGCCCTCCTATCTCTCTAACAGCAATATAACAAAATGACTCCCTTAGGTCTTGGATTACTCATGCTGCTCCTTTTCATCCCAATCCTGTTACAAAAAAACAGTTCAAAATCTCCCCGACACCCCGATATATGTTTTTATGCTAGCTTCTCGTCCACCCCCCACTCCCTCTAACCCCTCCATCTACCCTCCTTTCTCCACCAACACCCCACACACACTGGTTCACCTAACTGCCCCATCTCATCCCCCCCGGTACCCATACCCACCGCAGCCCACAATAGCAGATGGTATCCCCCTTGCTAGCCCTGCCCACCCTTTGCTCCCTGCCCATCCCCTGCACTGCCCCCTGCAAATCCTCCCGACTGCCCAGACATCACAACTGCTACCGCCGCAGTCCCTTACTCCAGCTCACCATCCTACTCCTCCTGCTCTCTGGGAATGCCCACCCCAACCCAGGCCCAGGACCCGGTACATCGCCCCCCATAGGGCATGGCCTCCGCATTGCCTACATAAATATCTGCAGTCTACCTAAGACGACTGCTGCACTCCAATGCTGGGTCTCCCAACGTAAGCCAGATGTCCTTGCCATAGTGGAAACTTGTCTCTCACCGTTGACCCCAGACTCTGTCTCCCTCCCTGGCTTCTCCCTCTTCAGAGAAGATCATGTGGGTAAGCGCGGGGGGAGGGGGTTGTGCAGTCTACCTAACGAATTGCCTCCTGGGTCATGCCCTGCATACCCCAAAACTCGATCATGGGGCCCAAGCAATCACCTTAAAAATTTCCCCTGACCCAGGCCGTGGCCCTCTTTACCTCACTACGGCATATGTACCCCCACGAGAACAAAACCAAGCTATCCGCTCCCTCACTGATTACCTCACTACCCTGCCACACAAGGCGGAACAGCTCATAGTGGGAGATCTCAACATCAACTGGCGTGGTGCTACCTCAGCACAAATTAAAGATAACTTCACAGCCCTTGATCTATCCCAACTAGTGACTCAACCCCCCAGATTTAACCAATCAAGTGGGACTAGCACGCTACTTGACATTGTGCTCTCTAACCGCCCTCACAAAATAAAGGATGTTAATGTATTACCCAACTCCCTCAGTGACCACTCGCCAGTTCTTTGCCACTGGTCCACCCTCACGTTCAAAACTGTGCGCCACGCCACCCCGTCACCGTTTTCGCCCTGGAGGTCTACGCAAACTTTTAAGCGTCACCTTGCGCAACTTGATTGGTCCCCAGTCTCCCTCGCAACGGATATAGACATCGCTCTTGCTTTCCTCACCAATGCCTTCTGCAAGGCCTGTGATGTTTTCACCCCTGTCACCCACACTCGTACCAAGAGACACTTGGCTGCCTGGATATCCCCCCCCCCCGATCTAACAACTGAAGCAACGTGATAACCTATGGCACATTACTGTCAAGACTGGCAAACTAGCAGACAGGCAAGCTTATAACGCAGCTCACAACCAGTATACCTGGGCCATAAGAAAAGCCAAAGCCAGCCGCTACCAATCCACCTTGACCTCCACCTGGGGCAATGCCCGCACCTCCTGGAATAACGTGAAAGAGTTAAACGGGATGACCTGCTCCCCTCCTCCCTCTCAGATGATCATAAATGGCGCTATTAACGCGGACCCTTCCAGTATTGCCAACTGCCTTAACAAAACTTTCACTGATCTAAGCTCAGTTCTCCCGGCCCACTTCTTTGACCCCATCCCAGTTTGCAACAACCCAGTTATTGCTCGCCCCCTTCTCTTTAGGACTCTCTCTCCACAGGATGCGAAGCCAATCCTCCAAAATGCTCTCTCCTCCCACAACCCGAGTGATGACCCCAACTCCTGGATACTCCGCCTAACATTGGATGTCATGCTAGTCCCCCTCACGGACCTCCTCAATCAATCCCTGTGTCTCGGCCAATTCCCGAGGGCATGGAAACAGGCCGAAATCACCCCTATACATAAAAATGGAGACCATACTGTACCAAATAACTACAGACCTATCTCCATCTCCCCCCCCCCCCCAAAGCTCTCGAAAAAATAGTATCCACACAACTTGTAACTTATCTATCCAGCCACAACATTCTGTGCCCGGAACAGCATGGCTTCCGCCCAGGTCACAGCACCACCACAGCTCTACTGGAATTCTCCCACCATATACAATCTGCATTAGATTCCAGGGAGATGGCTGGGGCAGTATTCATTGACCTGTCCAAGGCCTTCGACACTGAACCACCCATTATTGCTAGACACCCTCTGTAAAGTGGGACTATCATCCGGCCCTTTAGCCTGGTTCTCCAGCTACCTTTGTGGTAGATCCCAACGCGTCAAGCTAACTGGTGGCCTATCCTCGGCACTGCCTGTACATTCTGGAGTCCCACAAGGCTCCATTCTGGGACCCACATTGTTCAGTCTCTTCCTGAACACCCTTCCCAGCTCTTGTTCAGGACAGCAGCTATTATATGCAGATGATGCAGTCCTACTCTCCTCACACTCCGATGCGGTCACTCTCCAGAACAGCCTGCAATCCTCCTTCAGCCAAGCTGAAAAATGGTTCCTTGACCACCACCTGGTCCTGAATCTCAAGAAAACAAAGTCAATGATCTTTGCACACCGCCAAAGTAACTCCAAAAATGCTCCCCTCTCCATCCTTCCCAACACCCTTCATCCCCTTGAGCAGGTATCAACAAACAAATATCTGGGAATCACCTTTGATTCGCCTTTCTCCTTCCATGCCCATGTCAGTGCCCTATCCTCTGCCATGAACATCCAGATTGGGCTCCTCTATCGACACAAGGACTGCCTCCCTGGCTTCGCCCTACGGTTGGCCATCACTTCCTCCATCCTGTCATTAGTTGACTATGGCCTCCCCATCTACGCAGCCGCTGGCCCTACTGCCCTCATCAAAATCCAGACCTCCATCAACAAAGTCTGCAGGCTCCTGGCCGGTGCCCCAAGTGGAACCCACATATGCCGGCTCTATACCACCACAAACATACTCAATCTGGAAGAACGCCTGCAGTATCACACTGGTATACTAGCAAAAAAGACTCTTCTTGGACTGTGTCCCCCTGGTGTCACTGCACAGCTCCAGCTTGCTTCCCACTTGGCCACCACCCGTATTGCCTGCAAAGCCACCTTCCAGGTGCCTAGAGCCAGGACCTCCCTTGCCCAAAGATCCTTTTATTACAGAGCACCATCCTGGTATAACTCCCTCCCCAAGCACATCTCAAACACCCCTAAAATTGGTCAGTTCAAAGCTGCCCTATGCAAGCACCTACTTAGCACTCGGAAGTGTACGTGCCTCACTGTAGGGCCTGCTGTGTGCCCCAAACTGGGTTACAGGCCAACAGCCGCTTCGATAGCCTACTCCCACGCCATTTTCCACTGGCTATTGCCTGCATGACCTGCTAGGACCTACCAATGAATTACTGTTCTGTACGTTGGTAAACTACCTATGTCTATTCTCACTGAAACTTTATGCTATGTATAATGTATGTATCGCACCTGTATTGTTCCACCCTGTCTTGCCTTACTATTTGTTGTTCCCCTCCCTGCGACGAGGTGCCTTTGTAAATGAGTCTGTGACTCAAAGGTTGTAAATCCGATTTATGAATTAATTAAATAAATAAATCTTCTTCAAGGGTATCTCTTTCATCAGGCCACATCTATGAAACGAGTCCCATGCAGTACTGACAGAGAGACAGTCTGAGTGACTAGAGGCCTAAGAGGCCCTGAAGCACAATCAGGCCAAAGTCAACCCTTCTCCTAGAGGCAATGTCCAGACTGCAGTATTTAATGAAAGTGTTGACAGTTCTCTCAAGTGGCAGCAGCACTGACTTTTGCAGCTGAAACAGGCAACAGAAGTGGCCATGCCTCTGGTTGAATGGCCACACACAACCCCAGGAAGTTCCTTACTGTACTTCCTATAACAAGCAGTAATACAGTTGACCAACCATTTTTACAGGCACTGTTTAGAAACTGGTACACACTCTTTCCCTCAGGCGAAGGAAACAAAAAGCTGCTAGAACTTTCCTGCAGTCCCTCATACAGTGAACGTAATATCCAAGTATTCTGTGTACATCTAAAGTATGGAGCAATGCTTCTTCTGGACTGGCATGCTCCAGAAAATAAACAGGCAGGTGGGTGGTTTCATTCAGAGTAAACTCAGACACTTAGGGTTGGTATGCAAAGACATCCTGTCTTTGTGGAAAACCAAATAAAAAGGCTAACACATCAGATTCTGAAGCTTGGAAATCCTTTGAGCAGAAGTAATGGCAAACAAAAATAATGCTTGCCATAACAGAAAGCTTAGCTCATGTCATGGCCTGCTCAAAATGAGTCAGAGTAAGTTTCTGTAGCACAAAATTTAAGTCCCATGGTGCAACTGGATTGTGGATTGGAGGCTTCAATTTTCTTGACATGATGCTAGGATTGTACTGAATCTTGCTTAAAAGGGTATTTGACTATTTTTGAAGGGGTTACCTAGGAAGCTGTGTTTGTGTTCAAATATTTTACAGTGTTACTTGTGAAGATGTGATATACTCAATATTTTCTGTGATTAGTATTGTATCCCTCTGTGAGCGTTGGGGGGGGGGGGTTCTCTAGCATAGAGGGGGAAAAAGGTGTATGCTAACAAAGCTAAACCAGGAATGCCAGAAATAGACATGTGGGGAGTGATGCAATGCAGTGGCTGTGGGGCGGCAGTCTTCAGGGAGACTTTATGGAGGGAGCGGGCTGCCCCATCTGCATGCACATCTTTGGGCTGAGGTTGCTTGTCTCCAGACCAAGTTGGCTGGGATTCAGGGAACCTCCTCCCCTACCCAGGGACCACCAAGTCCACCCTTGCTGCCTCAAAGGATGCTGAGGAGGAGCAGCTGGACCACAGTGGGCTCAGGAAGGGTGAGGGCAGTGGGACAGAGGCACATCCCTCCTATGGTTCCACTCCACAACTCCTATGCCGCTCTGGCAGGGCAGGACTGTTCCAAGGAGGCATCTGCAGTGGAGACCAAGGAGGATGTAGGGTTCCCCCATGGTAGACCCCAGAGGGGAAAGCAGAGGACCCCAGAGGAGGAGAAAGCAACTCCTGGTGGGGGACTCTGTAGTTAGAGGAGGGAGCAATGGAGGTAAAGTGCTCACCTGGTGCCACAGCTGGGAGGGATGGAAAGACTTTTGGGGGAGCAGGATAGGTGGGTAAGCTAGATATTATTGTCCACCTGGGGACAAATGACCTGGCTAGTGATGAGGTCAGGATAGTGCAGGAGGAGTTCAGGGAGTTGGGGAGGGGTCTTAGGTGGCACACTTAGTAACCTTTTCAGAGGTGTTACCTGTCTACGACAAGGAGGAGGAGGACAGGGTACTCCACACCAAGAATGTCAACAGATGGCTGAAGGACTGGGGCAGAACAGAGGGATTTGGCTTCATTGAGGACTGGGGTCCCACCTGGAGGGACTGAGGCCTATACAGGAGAGATGGCCTGCATCTATCTAGGGGGATCCAGGATCCTCAGTGAAAGGTTTAAATGCTTCATTGGCAAGCATTTAAAGTAGCCAAGGGGGGAGGTGGAAGAAAGCAGGGATAATCAATATGCCCCCCCCCCCCAACAGGAGGAAGCAGTCAGTAGGGAGGACCGTAAAGACGGGAAATCACCAAAAATACCTAGAACTGGAAAAGGTAGAATGGCAGAGAAAAGGAGAAATGGGAGTAAAGACAGGAGGGGTAAAGACGGAAAGCATTAGGATAAGAGAGGAGCTGTCAGAAGGGGAGGTAGCATAACTTGGAAGGCTGTGTGCACAACTGCTCGCAGCCTGGGAAATAAAATTCCAGACCTAGTGGCTTAGATGGCAGAGGCTTGACCTGGACATTGTCACCATTACAAGACATGGTACAGTAGGAACCATGACTGGGATATAGCCATACCAGGTTATACTCTATTCAGGAAAGAGAGGGTGGGTAAAAAGGGAGGAGGAGTGGCTCTTTACGTCAGGGAGAGTATAAAACCAACTAAGGTACAGGGAATTTAGGGAAGGACAGAGGTACTGTGGGTCACCCTAGAGACAGTTAATGGCACCACTATTCACACTGGAGTAATCTACAGACCTCCAGCACAAGGAAAAGAGTTGGACAGGGTTCTAGTGGAAGCCATCCATAAGATGGCAACTAAAGGGGAGGTGCTGCTGGTGGGAGACTTCAGTTTGCAGGATGTTGATTGGAGCATCCCAGCTGCAACCTCAGCCAGGAGCAGACATATCCTGGATGCTCTGCAGGGGGTGTGCCTCTGGCAGTTAGTGGTAGAGCCCACCAGGGAGGGAGTGATATTGGATCTAGTACTCACCAAAAGGGACAGAGTTGTTGATGTCATGGTGGGTAGCCACCTAGGATCCAGTGATGACGTATGGTGTGGTTAAATGTGAGAACAGTGGCGGAGTCAAACCACATAACAACAAGGGTCCTGGACTTCAGAAGGCCTGACTTTGCAAAGTTGAGGAAATGTCTCACGAAAGCCCTGGCACGGGGTGTAGAGAAACAGTGGGTGAATCTAAAGGGAGCCATACAGGAAGCAACAAATCTTTGTGTTAGACATTTAAGCAAAATCAAGAGGAAACAAAAACCACTATGGTTCTCAAAAGAAGTGACTGGGAAGGTAAGAATGAAATGGCTGGCATTCAGGAGGTACAAGGAAACAGAGGGAGGAAGGCAGGGAAGTTTATCTAGAAAAACAGTGTGAGCAGGGAAAGTAGTCAGGAGCGCAAAGGCACAAAACGGGGGAAAAAATAGCTCGGACAGTAACAAAAGGGGACAAGACATTTTTCAGGAACATTAATGAAAGAAGAAAGACCAGGGTGGGATTGTTAGGCTAAAATGGGAAGGAGGCACAGGCGTCGGAAGCCAGGAGCGGAAAGTGCTGCAGCACCCCCACCTTCTTAGGACATAAACTGCCCTTGTAAAACACAGCACCAGTTGCTCTTTTAACCCATTCTCACAAAGAAGTCAATTGAAAAAGAGATCCATGTGTGTGTCTCAGGTGTGAATGGGTTAAAGTTGCTTCCAGAGGAAGAGCAGACAAGGCAGCTGAGCTGCAATTCACACTTTTTTTTTTGTTTCCATAGCAGTTTGCGGAGAAACAAAAACAATGGTCCCCAGCCCAGCCATAGTCTCTCTTTGCCATAGCCCCCTATGGCCACAAAGTAAGATAAAAGTAATAAATAACCAACATTCACGTGCCAGATCCTATCCATTCTGTTCCCAACAGCCCTTTCTGACCATATCCTGTTCCAGGAGCACCTCTGGGCACTTCAGTATGTTTTATTGCTTGACTTGTTTATGCTGAATGTATTTCAAAGAAATCAGGTGGGTATAAAGAATGGACCAAGGAATCCCTGGCCCACATTACTTGCTGTGCCCTCATGGACGGTGGTTAATTTACTAGTGCAGTGCAGCACTGTCTGTGTGCCTAACCTTGCCTATACTATATACAAACAGCGTAGAAATCCTCCATCTGATCGATCGAGTCCAACCAGAGAAAGAACTACATCTGACTACATTCAAGTAAGCAAGCTGAAAATTATAAAATGCAATGTTGTTGCTTTCCAGTCAGTCAGCACTGCACAGCATGGCTGTATGGTTTCAAACTTAAAAGTTTATTATCTGTTTCAGTTGAACTTATGTATTGTGCTGTTATTTCTTGTGGGTAGTTAGGCAAGCTGGGTACTGTTATCTGATTTGCATATAGGCTGGTGTAAAAAATACAGTACATTTTTGTGAGTGGTTTCTATAGGACAGGCTTTGTATGCACTGCAGACCAGACAGTTGTAGAGTGCAAGTAAGCTATACATACAGTATCTGTTTTTTTTCCCTTAATGCAACCCTGCCCCACCCCCAATTCTCAATAGAACTGCTAACATTTCTATCTATATAGAACAGAACAATGTTTAGTCTTGTATCAGTTTGGCATTCAATTTTAATTATAGAAGATACTCTTAATATATTTTTGGTATGCTGCTTTATAAATTTCGGCAGTTAAAAGTTGTAGTAGACAGGAGAACACACAGTAGAACCCTAACTTCTTTGGGGACATAATTAATATTTAAGAAGGTTGCCAGTTTCCAATACTGCTGTTAGGCATTGGCAATCTGAAGTATGGATAATTCATCAGACATGCAAATAAAAGGTTTTATTGCATTCTTTCTTGCAGTTATATGAATACTGTGCACAATTACTGTGCTGAAAGCATTTCCCGTTTTACTGTCAGAAGCATATGCAAGCAGTAAGCAACAGCTACAGTATGACAATTATGTATAGTAAAAAGGTAACTTCCAGGAAGAGATGTTTACAAAACTGCTGGTGGCAGCCATATTTATTGATGTTAATAATGAATTTCACAACTAGCAATAAAAGTTGTTTTAAAAATCTCCAACTTAATTAGAAAAACACTGATGAAGAATACAAGAAGGTCAGAAATGCACTCGAGTTTTAAAAACTGATGGAATGGAGGACAATGCCATTGTTATATGTTCTTAATGATTTTAGTCAAGGTTTGTAACATGTACAGGGCATGCTTTGATAACAGGGATATCCCTAAATGTATGTACCTGGATAAAAATAAACTTATCATCCATCCATAATTGATTTGCATTCTTCAGCTATCAAAAGCTATTACTCTGCTGTGTTGAAATATAACAGGAGTTTATATTAATGAACAGTCTAATGCCCAGTGTTTTTTAAATGACACATTGATACAACGCTGGTATTTATGGCAGACTTACTGTTAGTTACCATTCAAATAACAGTAAGTGGGGAGATTGTGTGTGTGTAAGAGTTACTCCAAGGACCCCACATTGCTACAGTGTAAAACCATGTGCATGGTTCTCCTGGTACTTTAACAAATCTGTTTCTCATATAGGCTGTGGTCCTGTATTATCTTCCAGAAGGCTTCAGAGAAATCTAGCTGCTCAATCTGGATTGCAGTCAGGCTGTGTGTGACATTGTGTGTTGTTGCTTAAACAGTACAGAAGACACAAATCTGACTAAATGTAATCCTATAGAAAATCTGTCTGGAGTTTGAATGCATGCAGGTATCCCTCTGTCATCCTTTTAAAGAGCTCATGACATCACATGAGAACACTGGAAAAACAGAAGTATACTGTATACATGTTGTTTTGCTATTTATTGACACAGAATAGCCAGGCTTGACACTTTGCAGAGTAGGCTTGCTTTTCTCATTTTTTGCAGATGAGCAGAGTAAAGCAAGGAGAAGTTGAGTGTTAATTGACTTATTCAACCATTAAGTTACTCTACTATGGGATTTGAACCTGGATCTCCAGGTACCAAACCTATTGCACATATAGTTTTGTTTTAACGGTTCGGACTTCATATGGAGCTATTTGAGGTAATGTGTCAGCGGAGGTCTTAATATTCAACATTAAATATTAGTATATGCTGTAAATGTACTCAATATTATTAGAGACATCATAAATGTGCCTTTATTGTATTTCTGTGTATTAACAACTGGTATGGAAAAAGTGCCCTTTATACTGTAACAAGTGCCCTCCCAACCTTTAGCACCCCTAACTTTTACAATCTTCCGGCACCAGCAGCAGTGCTGAACAATTTTTTTTTGCTCAGTATTCACAGAAGGGGAAGTTGTGGGACCTCAGTTAACCGACAGGAGTATTGATGGAAGGGAGATGGACACCAGTCCATTTACAGAGGAGAGTCCTAAAGGAAATTGCAAAATAGAGTGGACAAGGCGATGGGGCCGGATGGGATACATCCAAGAATATTAAATGAGCTTAGAGAGGTGCTCGCAGCACCACTGACAGTCCTGTTCAACAAATCACTGGAAATGGGAGTGATTCCGGAGGACTGGAGGAGGGCAGATGATGTCCTTCTCCGCAAAGTGGGAGCTGGGATAATGCTGGCAATTACAGGCCAGTCAACCTGACCTCAGTGGTGGGGAAGTCAATGGAATCACTACTAAAGGAAAGGATTGTGGTATATCTTGAATCCAGCAGATCACAGGATCCTAGGCTGCATGGATTCACAGCAGGAAGGTTATGTCAAACAACTCTAATAGATTTCTTTGACTGGGTGACCAGGAAATTATATCAGGGAGGAGCAGTGGATGTGGCCTACCTGGAGTTCAGCAAGGCTTTCAACACCGTTCCACATAGGAGGCTTGTAAACAACCTGGGCAGACAGGAGTGGGTCCCAAGGTGGTAAACTGGGTCAGAAATTGGTTACAGGACAGAACACAGAGGGTGGTAGTAAACAGAGTTTATTTAAAGAATAGGAGGGTGACCAGTGGGGTGCCACAAGGATCAGTTCTGGGGCCAGTCCTCTTTAATGTCTTCATAAGCGACACTGCAGAGGGGCTGGAAGGGAAGGTATGCCCCTCTGCAGACAACACTAAGATCTGCAACAGGGCTGACACTCCAGACAGGGTGGAAAAAATGAGGAGGGGCCTAAGCAGGCTTAAGGAGTGGTCAAGAGTGTGGCAGCTAAGAGTCAATGCAAAGAAGTGTAAAATCATGCATCTGTGTCACAGAAACTCAGGGGAGGAGTACATGATGGGGGAAGGTACTGACAACCACCAAACAGGAAAGGCACCTGGGGGTAATCATATCTGATTATCTAAAGGTGACCAATCATTGTGAAAAGGCTGTGGGGAGAGCCAGTGGGATGCTGGGGTGCATAGGGAGAGGTATCACTAGCAGAAGAAAGGAGGTGGTGATGCCACTGTACAAATCATTAGCGAGACCCAAACTGGAGTACTGTGTCCAGTTCTGGAGGCTACATCTTTGGAAGGACATGGACAGAATAGAGACAGTTCAGAGAAGGGCACCAAAAATGGTGCAGGGTCTGCACCAAAAGTCATATAGAGAGAGACTAGAGGACCTAAAAATGTGTACCCTGGAAGAGAGAAGAGAGGGGGGATATGATAGAGACCTTTAAATACCTTTAGGGCATAAATAAGGTACAAGAGGGTAGCATCTTTCAGGAAAAAAAAAAAAGATGTTCAAGAACAAGGGGTCATGCATGCTATGAGGCTGGTGGGGTAAACATGAGGAAGTATTTTTTCACAGAAAAGGTGGTGGATGCATGGAACAGCTTCTCAGCAGAGGTGGTGGGGACAAAATATTATAGGAGAATTCAAGAATGCATGGGATAGGCACAAGGGAACCCTAGCAATAGGAAAGAGGGTGTAAAACCAGAGATCAGGTATGATCCACAGTATTGCAGTAGGTAGGAAAATGGGAAGACTAGGTGGGCCAAGCAGTCCTTATCTACCGTCAATTTCTATGTTTCAAATGAAAAATGCCCTTCAAGAATGACATACGGACAAAATGTTGTGGTGATAATCGCTGCGGAGAAAAACGTGCTGGACAAAATGTTGAAATTAACAGCGGTCACCTGTAGAAACAGTCGCAGAGCAAAGGTAGCTTCCGCAACCAAAGACCGGTGACTGCATGACCCTCTCATGGTATGACTTTTTGTCCGTAATGGGACAATTTAAGTCCCCTGGGATCACCACCTCCCCAAGTTGCCATACTTATTTTGGGTATTCCCTCTACTAACTCTGTTATCTGGCTCCTGTAAAAAGTTTGATCATGACCATAGGACAGCTGAAGAGGAGCAGCCTGAATTCTGTAAGAGCCTGTATGGCCAAGGGTTTGTTTAGTTTCTTTTCTCTGCTCAACAAGTTTGCTCACAAACGGCATGGGGGATAGTCGATATATTGAGTGACAAAGGGTAATTTAGGGTGCAAGGATTTGGTTTTAAAGTTTGGGGCCAAAAAAGATCAAGTCCTGATTGGCTGCAGAGGAGGGCTCTGCAGCTCATTTGCTCTGGTGACAAGTGATCTAGTTGGGCAGGTTCCACCTTATGGCACCGGTAAACATTTCTGATGCATCAGTGAGGGAAGGGGGTGTTCCAGCAATAGGAAAAAGCCTCCTACAGCCCTCGAGTCCTTTAAAATGTTGAAGACCTTTGTTTAGTTTTAAATGTTGGTGCTCGTCTGCTCCAGTGGCCAGTGGTGTAGCCAGGTGAAGTCCTTAATCTGCATCATGTACTATCAGATTACATGATGCAGGCTTATGTTCTTTTTATTCTGGTAACATAGGTAAATCATTGTGGCTCCACTGGCTAAAGGTCAGTATCACGCACTTTCAGCTCATTCCTACAAGTCCTGGGTGAGAGAATAACTTGCACTCTCTCCCTAACAGCAGCATAACTTGCAATTACTTGACCACTCCATTTCTGGTTGGGCAACATTTTATCAGGCAACGAGATCAATCGACGACAATTGCGGTAACTATTTTTTGTCCCCGCAACATAATGTCCGCTATGTATTGACTGCGACATTGTGTCCGGGGATGACATATCCATACACATTCAAGAACATATGGGACACCTCCAGTTGTGCCACCATACAGCCATCAGTGGGCACATGGAAGGCCAGAATGGTGGCCAGGTGCACTTTAATGGTACAGTATTGCAGTCCAGTGTCTGAGAGGGGCAGCAAGTACTCCAGAATCTGAGTCACTGAATAAGTGCAAGAATCCAAGTGATGGGAACCAGCCCAGAGAGCAAAGTGCTTCCATTTCATGGAATAAGTGGCCCTGGTGGCGGGCTTCCTAGCAGCCACCTTTTGGGATACCCCAAATCAATCTAGCCATGGCCATGTCTTCAGGAGCCAGGAATGAAGATGGAGTCACTTGATGTCCTGATGGACCAGGGTGCCCTGCTCCTGTGATAAGTATTTGCATACGGGTAGGGGTACTGGAGAATATTCTTTAAGGCAATCTCTTGCAGCAGGTCATAACTAATGGGATTCAGCCGCAGGAGTCATCTCCTTCGGATGATTTTCACAGCAGTTGACCCTGGGACCTCCCCCTAGCACCACCACCACATGGTACACACCTGGCAGGTATAAAAGGGGGAGGTCTCAGTCATTCCTCAGTTCTTTTCAACCATGATCTGCATGCAACAAGTCTTCCTCCGGAGTTCCTGTTTTCCAGTCATCTTAAGAAAAGTCCTACAACCCACAACTTCAAATCGTTTTTTAATTTTTAAAATATTCACTACTAATGCCTTCGAAGCCTTTATTCCGAAGTTGTTCCTGTGGCTACAGAATTGCTAAAGAAATCCTCCACACAGTCTGTGTTCATTGCCTTGGTCCTGGACACAACTCAGTGGAGTGTGCCTTCTGTAATAAATTCAACAGAGCCACAAAATGCTGATGGTTGCAACAGTTCCATAAGTATCGCATGGAGCAGATGGTAGCCCTCTTGGAGTGACAGCACCGCTCCTCTTCTAAAGACTCCTCTGCGTCCTCTTCAGAGTTTCACCACTCCATGGGAGACCCCTCCATCTTGACACAGGGTCATGGTAAGAAACATGTCTCTAAGACTTAGCATGTCTCTACCACTCCATCATCCTCTGCTTCACATGAAAGTATGGAGCTGGTAGCCCCTCACACATAGTCTTCAAAACCATTGACGATTGTCGGCTCCTCTCCTTCCTTGTCGATGGCTCCTCTGTCAACGAGCAGCTCTGGGGTAATCTTGCAGCTTCCAATGCTGCCCCCACCTTCCATGCTGCATAGCCATTGTCTGTTGTCACTGGCTTCTGGCTCATAGACAACCCTCTTGTCGATGGCCCATCGACGATTCTGTCGTCAACGATGCACAGCACTCTGTCGTCGATTCTGAAACAAATGTCGTTGATGATTATGGATCCTCCATCGATGATGCTCTTGTCGATGGCAGGGGCTGGGGGCCCATTGATGATCTCATCGATGGCCAGATTTGCACCATTGTCAACGATCCTAGGGTCCTATATACACCCTTCATAGATGGATGCTCATTTGGTCCCACTGCCTGTGACCATTTCATCAGTGGTGCCCATTTACTCCGCCCAGTTTGCCATGCCCAAGTCCACTGGACAGATGGCCATGATAGATGTCCAGGCACTGGTGAAATCCATCCTGGACCTCACTCAAACCCAAGGCTCCCACCTAGGGAGGAGTTGGCTCTGGTCTCTGCTCTGTCTTGGCCTCCTTCGTCCCAGCAGATGACCAATTCTTCCTGTCTCCCCGGGTCTGTATACCCAGGATGTGGACATGAAGGACCCTTTCCTGCAGGACTGGGGTCTGGTGAACAGGGAGGAGGAGGACGACATGGACCATAAGGAATCCCCACAGTCCTCCTCTGTCACCTTTGCTGTTCAGGGTGAAACTACTCCTGACCTCCCTTGTTCTCTGTTGGATGACCCGATGTTTTCGGACATCATGATCCACCTCCAGAAAACATTCAGGTTCCAGGGCACTGAGCAGGAGGCTTCTCACAAGAAATAGGCTCAGTACCTAAGTGTGCCTGAATGCCCCACTCAGGTTATGCCTCCTTTGGTGGACACCTTTGAAGAGGCTATTATGGCTGCCTGGTAGCAACCTTTCATTATTTCCTCCAATCCGCGGAAGGCTGATAGGCATCATCAGGCTCCGGTGGTTCACTCCTACTTCATGTCTCTGCCTCAGGTGGACTCGGTGGTGATCAATGCCACACATTATAGGTCCTCTAGGCCTCAGCACATAAGTGCTCAGCCCCCAGATGCAGAAACAAAGAAATTGGATGCCATTGGAAAACATGTTTTTTTCTTCGGTCATGTTGTCCCTCCGTGTACTCAATTACATGGGACAAGTCCTGAAATATCAAGAAGAAATTCTAAAAAGCCTCCCAGGCAACAGTCCAGTCCTTCCCAGCGGGTTCTGTCCAAGAGGACCGAACAGTGAAACTATCTACTGCAGCAGCGGTAGGCCGCCACCTGCTTAAGGCCACTTACGATGTCATGGATACTATGGCTCATATGTGCTCTGCTGGTATATGTCTCGGGTATCATGCATGGCTCAGGGTATCTGTTTTTTCCCAGGACCTCCAGCAATCTATCTTGAATGCTCCCTTTAAAGGAGTTCAGCTGTTCGGTCCACAGACCCAGGACATCTTGAAAGATTTACAAGGCTCCGGTTGTACCCTTCAATTGGTGCAGACCCTTTACCACCCTAAGGCCAAAACACTCTTTGGAGGTTCCTTGAGAGGCTGCCCCTACAAGGGCCATCCCTCATTCAACAGGCAACTTGTCAATAAATGAAAACCTCAGTTGCAATTGCCAGGCCCTAGAAATGCCCAGAAATGCTGTTACGTCCCTGCTGCCCCCCAGCATGGCCAGCCATCTGCCTGAAGGTCTTCCTCTGGTCATGGGTATGGAGACCCTACCCATGGCCATCGGGGGTAGATTTTCCCTGCACCTGCAAGGGTGGAATGCTATCTCCTCTGACCAGTGGCTCCTGCAACTGATCAAGACAGGACACACACTGGAGTTCACGGAGATGCCTCTTCCATTGCCACCCAGGGTCTCTCACTACCCAACAGACCAGGCACTGGTCCTACGGACTGGGATTGATGCTTTACTGTCAAAACGGGCTATCAAACCAGTCCTCCTTCCTCAGAAGGGTGCGGGATTTTACTCCCACTTTTTCCTGATCCCCAAATGGACTGGGGATTTACGCCCCATTTTGGATCTGCGGTGTCTCAACCTGTACATCATTTACCAAAAGTTCCACATGGTGTCCCTTCTTACAGTTCTTCCTTTGCTGAACACAGGAGATTGGCCCTGCTGTCTGGATATGAAAGATGCATACATCCATATCATGATGCACCCGACACAGACTTTTTCCATTTCATGTTTCAGGGTTATCATTACCAGTTCAGGGCCCTCCCTTCTGGTCTTTCCCTCAGCCCTGAGAGTATTTACAAAATGCCTTGCAGTGGCCCTCTGAAGGGAGGGACTCTATGTCTTTCCATACCTGGATGAAAGCGTTCTCCAGACACCAGTTGTCTCATGTTTTCTCAAACCCTACAGTTGTTCACCCAAGTAGGGATTGTGGTAAACTATCTGAAGTTCAGAATGGACCCTACTCAACACCTCCAATGTTTCACCTGAGCATAAATCCACACAACACTAGGGGATCCAAATCTTAGCTTTTGCAGGTTCCCCATTGTTGCACCACTTAGGGTCAAAGATCTTTTGCTCACAGGGCTCCTAGCTGGCTGAATGGTCTCAGCACTGACATCTCCTCCATTCCCAAGCTAGGCATGTTCAAATCCAGGCTCCACCTTCATCTCACTGCCTCTAGCTTCTGTGACTGCTTCATCTAATCAGCCCTACTTACCACTACCTTAGCCTCTTGCATGCTCTTCCTACATAGCACTTATTTCTTATTCTACCCTTAGTCTCCCACTACCCCTCCCCCTCCTACCATCAGCACTTCTCCATGTGATGTTGACAATGCCACTGGCTGCTCCTACCTTCCTATATCTTGTCCCCCCCTCCCCCGTTGTTCCCCCTTTCTCTCTTCTTTCTGTTGACTCTGTTCTGGTTTTCTCTTATACATTCACACTCAATTACAAATTATCAGACTACTGCACTGTTTACTTGCAATGTTGTTATTTTGTTGTATTTCCTGTATTGTACTGCAACTGACGTGGAACCTTTGTAAAAGAGCCTTGGCTCAAATGTACTTGTAATCCTACACCTAAATAAATAAAAATATATAGGAGCTGTGCTGAACTCCTCTGTGGGAAAGGCATTTCTGCCCATGGCTTGGACACCCAGATTGCTTTAGCGCACAGCTTAGAATCCAGCAGACTGGTCTCCGCAAGAGGCCATCTCCGCCTCCTGGGACATTTGACAGCCATGATCCCGACAATCTCCAATGCCAAGTTGAATAGGAGGGTCCTTCAGTGGTCCCTCGCAGTCCAATGGGATCAAAAACCCTGCAATAGTGGAAGTCATGGGACGATCTCATGCAAGGCATGCTATTTTGAGCACCTGTCCCGAGTCTCATTCTGATGAGATGTCTCCTTGACAGGGTGGGGTGCTCACCTCTTGCACATCAGATCACAAGGATCTTGAACATCAGAGGAGGCCCGCATTCACATCAATGTCTTGGAACTACAGGCAGTACTCTACACCTTATAGGCATTGAAGGCTCACCTCCCCCAGGTTGCCTGCAAGTGCAATCAGACAATTCTACGGTAGTTCACTACATAAACAAACAAGATGGCACCAATTCCTACCCTCTCTGCAGAGAATCGATGAGCGTGTGGTATTGGGAGATCCAGAGAAATATTCATCTTCCGGCAGTACATATACCTGGAGTGTCCAACACCCTGGCGGATGCCCTGAGCAGAGGCAGATCCTCTGCCCAAGCCCACGAGTAGGAAATCTTACCCGATGTTCTCAATTACGTCTTCTGCTTGTGGGACCAACCGGAGTTGGACCGGTTTGTCTCGCCACAAAACGCAAAACTGCTGCTTTACTGCTCTCTTGTGCAAGGTCCTGGAACTGTATGGTGGGACGCATTATCTCTTTCCTGGACAGGAAGATTTCTGTACACCTTTCTGCCCTTTCCACTCGTTCAAAGAGTACTACTCAAACTGATCCAGGACAAGACATCTATGATTCTCATAGCACCATTCTGGCTGAGAGAGATTTGGTTCCCTCTGCTTCCACAGCTCTCGGACACAGAACCAATCTTTCTGCTTATTTGTTGAGCTTTACTGTCCCAGGCGCACAGCTCCCTGTTACACCCAGGCCTTCATTCCCTCCACGTGCATGCCTGGCTCCTGAAGATGTAGTCCTCTCGTGCTTCCAAGTGCCCCTAAAGGTGGCAGAAGTTCTCCGGGCTGCTAGAAAGCTGTCTATTTAATCTTCCTGTTCTCTTAAGTGGAAACTCTTCTCTATGTGGGCTTCTGCTCTGGACCTGGATCCTTATGAGTATTCCCCTCAGCACATCTTAGATTATTTGCTCTCCTTGTCGGAGGGTGGCCTAAAATATTCCTCTGTGAAAGTACACCTTTCAGCCATAGCCACATTTCATTTGCCTGTGGACAACATTCTTTTGTCCCAGTTACCATTAATTTGAACCTTTTTGAAATGCATTCTGCAGCTACCTTTCCCTATCAGGGATCCAGTCCCTGTCTGGTATTTGAATTTCATGCTTGAAAAGTTGATCGAGTCCCTTTGAGCCCGCCGACTCCAGTGACCTCCAGTATCTATCCATGTTTTTAGTTGCCATCACATCTGACAGATGGGTCTCGGATTTGCACACACTGATGTGCAAACCTCCATATATTTAGTTTCATAACGACTGGGTGTCTTTATGCACTAACCCAGCATTCTTGCCCAAGGTTGTTTCTGAATTTACTTTAAATCAGATCATCCAATTGCCAGTATACTTTGCGAAGCCTCAGAATCCAGGGGAAGCCTTGCTTCATACTCTCGACGTGCACAGAACATTGAATATTTACCTTTTCCACACTTCACAGTTGTGTAAATCTGAGCAACTTTTTGTTTCTTTTGCCCCTGGAACCAGGGCGTCAGTGTTTCTAAGCAGTGCTTGTCCACATGGTTGGTCAACTGCATTACACTGTTTCATGCAAAGTGCAATGTACCTCTCACAGGTGTTGTAAAACCACACTATCAGAGGCATGGCTGCCTCTACGGCTTTTTTCCAGGGCATTTCAGCCTTGGATATTTGCGAAGCCACCATGTGGTCTACTGTACATACCTTCACTAAACATTACAGTCTAGACATCGCTTCTAATTGGCAAACCATTTTTGGACAGGCCATCCTATATGGCCTCCTGTTCTGAACATTCATGATTTGCTTCCTGCTCCTGCTGGGAATAACAACTGCTTAGGAATCTTCCCACTAGTTATGACCTGCTGCAAGAGATTGCCTCGAAGAAGATAGTATGGCTGTGTAAGAACTTACCATAACAGATCTTCGAAAGTATCTCTTGTAGCAGGTCATGCAGCCCACCCTCCTTCCCCCTTGCTGTTGCTTCAAAAGGGTTCCTTGCTCCTGTCTCTAGTACTCCATGAACTGCTGCCTTAATTTCCCTCCTCGGTTCCCACTAGAGACCCTAAGATATGGTCACTGGGATGGAAAAAGAACTGAGGAGTGACTGGGACCTCCCCCTTTTATACCTGCCAGGTGTATACCACGTGTTGGTGCTGGAGGGAGGTCCCAGGGTCGACTGCTGTGATAATCATTACAAAGAAGATGATGCCTGTGGCTGAATCCCACTAGTTATGACCTGCTGCAAGAGATACTCTCGAAGATCTATTGTTACAGTAAGTTCTTATGCAACCATACTTTCCGCCGCCAACTGCTACAGTAAAGGGAACCAGATCTGATGAGGCCAGAAGGGAGCAACGAGTATCATTGTTGCTCCTTCTGTCGGAAACTTGATGAGCACCCTCTGAATTAGAGGGAAGTGAGGAAAGGTGTAGAGGAACCTCCTTTTTCAAGAGAGGGACAACGTGTCTTGCCAGAAAACTCTAGGCCCTGGAGCAAATGAGCAGAAAAGCAGCAGATCTTACTTCGAGAGGGCTCCTGTAGTAGGTTTTCACATATAGGACTGTGCCCCCTGGCGTCAGGTTCCAACGGCAAACTTGTAGATAGCAATCATCAGCGGGGACCGCCCCTGACATCAGGTGATGTGACGTCAGCCCGACTATAAAAGAGGCGGTCCCGCACCCGCCCTCCAGTTCTTTCCTGCCGTTGTCTCAGTTTGTTCGGCTCACAAGATAGAATAGTGATCCAACACCCGCGCGTCCATTGAAGTTTTTTCTTCACATCTTTCATTTTTTTTTTTTCCAATTATTTGACTGATTGTATGTCAACTTGTGTAAAGAAGAAGTGCTCGAAGTGCAGAACCCAAATCCCACATGGGGATGACCATTCCCTCTGCCTCTTGTGCTTAGGCCCCAAGCACAACTCTGACAAGTTTGCCATCTGTCAGGCCTTCAATCAAGCCACCAGGACCAGGCACAAGCGGACCCTCGAGGCCCACCTACTTACCCGGCAGCTGGTGTCGATGGAAAAGGAGCTCCAGGAATTGAGGGAAAGGTAGTCATTGCCGGACCCCAGAAAAAGGACAAGGAGAAGCGCCGGGACAGGAGTCCGTCGCCACGTGGGAGGCCTGCTCCAAAAACTGTGAGTACTCCTTCTGGTGCCCTGTCTGCCTGTTTGGGCCGAGCACCTTCTCCCCCTCCTGCTAAGGTGAGTGGGCAGTTGGGGGTAGCCTCCATCGAGGTTTCTGTTGTGTCTCTTCCAAGCACCGCCGATAGGTCTCCCATCGACCCTGTCGATGGGGGCATGGCTTTGACCGATAAGCCTAGCGGCAGCCCTCCCACTGCCACTAGCCTGGTTAGGTCCGATCAGTCAGACGGTGAATCCTCCGTCACCTGCCCGGACTCTTCTCACCCATTGGACTCCCGCAAGGCCCCCAACGCCGGCCAGAGTGTGATGTCGACAGACCCTACATCCCTCCGGGTCCTGCACCCCAGGGATTCTCCACCCGATCCTGCTTTGTCCCCGTCAACAGGATCGTTGTTCAACCTTTCATTGGGGTCCCTTCCAGAACTTCCCCCTTCGCCAGGTCTGTTGCCGCCTCCAGCTAAGAGTCCACCACCAGCTAAGGATCCTGTTATGGAGTTCCCCCCCACTCAGGATCTTCGGGGGCCCTCCTGGATCCCACGCCACCCAGTGGTCCTATGGCACCTCCCCGGGTAGGTCCACTCAAACCTCCTGCCGGTCTTCCCCAGCCAGACCCCCAGGCACCACAACTGGGCGGCCCACCGTCGGCTCCTCAGTACCCAATGCCAGGCCACGTGCCTCCGACGCCGGGATATCTGTCACCGGTATAGCCCTTATAGCTATTCTTCTGGATTGCCAGGTTTTCAATACCCTTCTTGGCAACACCTGCAGTACCCAGGCTACCCGGGTTACCAGCCTCCTCCTCCTCCAGTGCCAGATCGGGAAACAATCCCCACATGGTGACAGGATGCCAGGACCCATCTCATTACGGAGCTTAAGCAGTCTGTGGGAGACATCCCTCTTCCGAGGGCCCTTCCCCCACTGATACCCTCCAGCTGAGCAGTGGGTGCTGTACCTGTAGGCTCATCTGGGGCAGACCCTTTCATCCCCAGTGGTTCTGAACCTTCTGACATGGACTCTGATTCCGAGCCTTTGGACTCTCTGTCCCCAGTCGAGGTACCACCCAAGGAATCCCCAAAGTCTCCTCCAGAGGATCCCTCCTTTGGGGACCTTTAGCGCACTATTCGGGCAGCAGGAGGCTACCCATCCAAAGAAGTGGACCCCTAGCATAAGAGGCTGGCAGAACATTTGGATCTAGCCACTATAGACCCTCTACCTATCCTCCTGGATGGGTCCTCATGAGGATCTGGTGACTACTACCTGGCAGCAGCAGTCATCCATCCCGGCTGTCTCCAGAAAGGCCAATCGTACCGACAAACCCCACCCCCCCAGGAAGGGATTCAACATCTCACGACTCATCCCAAAGCTGACTCTATGGTGATCACTGCCACCCACGACTGGTCAGCGCAACCAAAGCATTTGAGTTCCTCGCCTCCCAACAGGGACTCTTGGCAGCTGAATCAGTTTGGCCAGAAGGTTTATTCCTCTTGTGCCATCCCGTCCCTCAACAATGTTTCACACATGGTGGCATTCCAGAAGGCCTCTCTCTCTGAGCTGGGGAGGGATCTTCAGGAGGTCCAGGATGAGTCACTCCATAATAAATTACTGGACAAAGTCAGAATGGGCAAGTCTTACTGTCATCATGCTTTGCGTTCAACATATGACTCAGTGGCTAGGGCGGCAGCCATGGGGATCTATAATAATAATAGTTTTATTTGTATAGCACCTTTCAATATATCAAGGTGCTGAACAATTTTAAAAAGTTCAAAACACTACATAAAAACAGAACATGTACATAAAAATCAGCATACCAACAAAATAGAATATTTATAATAAAATCCAAACATTAATAAATAACTTAATTATCTAAAAAGCCATATTCACAGATAAGTTTTCAGATCTCTTAAAAGCTCCACGGAGGTGCACTGTCAGAACTAACGTGGTAGAGAGTTCCAAGAGGGTGCAGCATGCGAAAACGCTCTGCTGCCGGAAGATTTTAAACTCACTCTTGGGATCTCTAACAACCCCATGTCGGCCGAGCGGAGTAATCGGTCAGGGCAGTAAGGAACCAGGAGGTCTTTCAGATAGGCTGGACCCTGGTCGTGAAGGGCTTTAAAAGTCAGTAAAATGACTTTAAAGGTGATCCGCCACCACACAGGAAGCCAGTGCAGTTCGCGCAGCACGGGAGTGATATGACAGGACCTACTTGTCCCAGTCAATACCCGGGCTGCAGCGTTCTGCACCAGCTGTAGGTGACGGATTTCAACCCCAGAAAGCCCAAAGTACAGGGCGCTGCAATAGTCACGCCGCGGAGGATACAAAGCTGAACCCAGTAGGCAGGGACGTGGACGGAACAAGGTGCCTAACCCTGGCAATATTCCTAAGATGATAAAGGAAATCTTGACAACGGCCGACACCTGAGCTTTAAGAGTCAGCCTGTCATCAAGAATAAACCCAAGGCTACGCACCCTGCTCTGAGGACAGCAGAGATACTCCACCAAGACAATTCCAGATGGTGCACCAATACCCGGCCTCACCATCCGACCTCCTGGGTCCACTACCAGCACCTCTGTTTTCTCAGAGTTCAACTTTAGCCAACTAGAATCCATCCAGTCTTGGATCTCCCCCAGACAGTTGTTAAACACCGAGAGAGCTCCATCCTGGTCGGGTGCAAAAGACAGACAGAGCTGGGTATCATCAGCATAGCAGTGAAATCTCAGCCCATATCGTCTAATGATACCTCTGAGGGGCAGCATATACACTGCAAACAACATGGGTGACAGCACGGATCCCTGGGGCACTCCACACAACAAAGAAATTGGGTCAGAGGAAAAAATCCCCGACACAACTCTCTGCGATCTCCCGGTAAGGAATGACGTGAACCATTGCAATACGGTTCCAGATATTCCACAGATTTGCCCCAGGCGAGCTAACAACACCATGTGGTCCACAGTGTCAAAGGCTGCAGAGAGATCAAGAACAAGAATGGAACGTCTCCTCTGATCCCTCGCCATCAGAAGATCATTTAACACCCGAACCAGCACAGTCTCGGTGCTGTGTCTTTTATGGAAGCCCGACTGGAAGGATTCGTAGACATTATGGATGGTTAAATGGTCATCCAGTTGAACTGCTACGACCTTCTCAATAACCTTCCCAATAAAGGGGAGGTTAGAGATAGGCCGATAATTAGAAAAACAGTCCAGGTCCAAGGAAGCTTTCTTCAAAAGAGGAGTCACCACTGCCTCTTTCAAGGAGCAGGGAAACTCACCTAATTCCAAGGAGCACCAGACTATTTGCGCCAGGACCGGACCGATATCATCAAAACAACCCAAAATGAGGGGAGTCGGACCGGGATCCAAACCACAACTTGTGGGACGATCAGAATGGATGATCCTCATAATGTCCACGAACTCAGGTCGTCGAAGGAACTCCAGGAGAAATGAGGCACTGTCATCTCATGCTGTCCAAGAGCATCACCATAGAGGTTACCGGACCCAGGTTCACTCTGATGTCGGCCACTTAGTTGCAAAGTATAGAGCGAGCTCATCACACTCTGCTTATGAAAAGCTTTCCAACATGGCAGGCTGGGTTGCACAGTCTGTCTACAGTTCGGAACAGCTGAGCCGGTCGATTCTGAGCAACTGCAACTCCTGACAGGAATTCTGCCTTCTTATAGGTGATTGCAGATTGATAGCTAACATAATGTTCCATCAATCTAGAGTGGTCGGCATCCAGGGCGGACTCTGCGCCATCGACGCCTATAACCTTCGCCTGGTCCTCCGCATCTCCTCAAGGTCCCATCAAACCATGTAGCCTGGGCATGGGCGGATAGGGGCACTACCTAACAGGAGCAAGAATCCAGAGCCGCCGTGACGGGCCTTATTATAGGCCAGCACTAATGCTTCTGGGCGATTGCTCACCGGAATCAAGGATGACAGGTCAAGGACCGCCGCTAGACCTTGTGAGTAACATTCCGTAATGGGCGGTACCTGACCATCTCCACAGGGGCTGGTCTTCTCAGGGGGGTGCAAAAATTGAACCTCACGATGTGGTGATCAGACCAGGCGACTGGTTCCACCCCCATGTCGGATACGTCGATCCCTAGAAGGAAGACTAAGTCTAAAGAGTGTCCAGATTTATGCGTATCTATCACCTTTCCTGGCTTTGGATTGCAGGTTTGGTGCAAGATATTCAGTCCTCCCTTCTGGATGCCCCTTTTAGGAGTTCCGTCCTTTTTGGCGGCGACGCCAAATATATTATTACCGGGCTGCTTGAGAGCGGGGATGCTCCCTTTGGGACATATGCTCAATGTACCAGATGGGGCAGAAGAAACAGCCTTTTCATAGCCAAAGGAGATGGAATAAAAACCAGGGCAAATGATGTGCCCCTGGTTTGGGAGCCCAAACCCCCCAGGTCAAGTTCCCTAAGCCAGCCTCCAGGGCAAAAGCTCCCTTCCCCTCGGCATCCTGACTCCTATCCCCTCCTTCCACTACCTCCAGCAGTCATGGAGGAACCAGTAGGAGGGAGGTTCGGCCTCCACCTGGAGGGATGAAGGTTCATCACCGCAGAAATATGGGTGCTTCAACTCATACAGCGAGGTCACTCGATAGAGTTTTCTGAGATCTCTGCCCCTCATCCTCTGGGACGGTCTTTTTATCCAAGGGATCAGATTCCCATAGTCTTCCAGGAGATACAGGCCCTTCTGTTAAAAGTGGTCATAGAACCCGCCCCTCAAAACCAGCTAGGAAGGGGATTTTACTCCCACTTCTTCCTAGTTCCAAAGATGATGGGCGATCTCAGACTGATCCTGGACCTCCAGCATGCTCAACCTCTTCGTTGAGTACAAGACGTTTTACATGCTGAGCATTCAGGGGCTTTTCCCCCTGCTCCAAATTCTTGGCTGTGCTCTCTGCACATGCAGGATGCCTACCTGCATATCCCTATCCTCCGGCTCACCGCTTCCTCCTCGCTTTTTACTTTCCAGGAGAACCATTTTCAGTTCTGAGCACTCCCCTTTGGCCTTTCCTCTGCCTCCCAGGTGTTCACCAAGTGTTTAGCAGCATTTGCCTCTTTTCTTCGCTGCCAGGGCATTTATGTGTTCCCGTACCTGGATGACTGGCTCCTCGCAGCACCCTCTCCGAACAGCCTGAAAGGGGCTCTCTTTCGCTCTGAGTTTGTTTGCTCTTCCGGATAGCATGGTCAGTTTGCCCAAGTCCCAGCCAGTACCATCTCAATGGCCAATTCATTGGAGCAGTACTAGACAGTTCAGAGCAATGCTTTTCTACCATCGGATCAAGCAGAGACCCTAGTTTCTCAACCCACCCTCGTGGCCCAGGTGCGGTGGATCCCAGCACATGCTGTGCTTCGTCTTTTGGGACTGATGACAGTGGCCATTCTCAGTCCCCTTGGCCAGACTTCACATGAGGGTCACCCAACGGTCTCTTCGAGTGCAATGGGATCAGAGGACGGATGACATGAACCAGATGGTCATGATCTCCAACAGCCTACAGAGAGATCTTCACTGGTGGCAAGATCTTTCCAACCTGTTACAGGGAGCCCCTTTCCTTTCCCCCTATTCCTACCCAGACCCTTACCATGGTCGCCTCAGACCTGGGCCAGGGAGCCCATCTGGGGGTTCACAAGACACAAGGGTCTTGGTCTGACCAGGATCTTCTGCTCCATATCAACATTCTGGAGATCAGAGCAGTTCTGTATGCCCTCCAGGCGTTCCAGTCCCTTCTATTACCAGGATCACTTCTTGTCCAAATGGACAACATGTCCACAGTCTAGTACATCAACAAACAGGGAGGAACTCGCTCGTATCCTCTCTGCAGAGAAGCAATGAGGGTTTGGTACTGGGCAATTCAGCACAACCTTTTCTTGACAGCAGTCCATGTTCCAGGCATAAGCAACATCCTGGCAGACTGTCTCAGTCAATCAGTGGCCAGGGCTCACAATTGGGAGTTAAAGCTAGAGGTAGTCGAAGATCTTTTTTTTCCAATAGGGTCAGCCAAAGATAGATCTGTTCGCCTCCCCCATTCAATGCAAAACTACCCCAACTTTTGCTCGCTCGTTCCCGGGCATGGTGCTTTTGGTCTCTCTCTTGGACAGGGAGGTTTCTTTACGCTTTTCCTCCCTTTCCTCTCATTCAGAAGGTTCTGGTGAAACTTCAGGAAGAAGGGGTACATTTGATTCTGATCGCTCCTCTCTGGCCACGCCAGATTTGGTTCCCTCTTTTACAGCAGCTGGTGCTAGAACCTCCAGTTCCCCTGCCGTTATCCCACGACTTTCTGACTCAGGAGCAGGGCAATCTGGTGCATCCGAGCCTTCAGTCTCTCCACCTTCATGCGTGGCACCTGTGGACATAGTGGCCTCCTACTATGGGGTTTCTACACAAGTTGCCCATATCCTGGTGGAAGCCAGAAAACCATCTACTAGATCCACCTACACCATGAAGTGGAAAAGATTCTCAATCTGGGTCCTAGCCAAGAGCTGGGATCCATTTTCATGTTCGACTGCCCAGGTGTTACAGTACCTCACACATTTCAGAGTCAGGCCTTAGCTATTCTTCTATTAAGGTCCATCTCTCTGCAGTGTCGGCCTACCACCTCCCGGTGGAGGGCAAACCTTTGGCTCAACTGGAAGTTGCTAAGACTTTTTTAAAAGGCATCCTCCACTTGAAACCTCTGGTCCGGAATCCATGTCCCCCATGGGACCTGAATTTTATGTTGGAAAAACTGACCTTACCTCCTTTTGAACCAGCCTCTAGCTGTGACTTGCGCTTCCTTTCCTGGAAGACTGTTTTTAGTTGCAGTCACTTCTGGCCGAAGGGTTTCGGAACTTCAAATGTTTATTTGTAAGGAACCCTATTTGATTTTCCATAGGGACAGAGTAGTCCTTTGGACAAACCCTTCGTTTCTTTCAAAGGTAGTCTCAGAAACCACTCTCAGAGTGTCGAACTGCCAGTATACTATCCACAGCATTCTAACAGGAGAATACCTCCTGCACACTCTTGATGTGCACAGAATCCTGAGGTATTACACAAACTGGACAAAAGAGATCCGCAAGACGAATCAGCTCTTTGTGGCTTTTGCTCCCCAGTGCCAGGGCAAGGCCATTTCCAAACAGACCATTTCTAGGTGGTTGGCCAACTGCATCCACTTCACTTACCAAAAACACGGGAAATCCTTAACGGTCACTCCACTAGGAGTGTTGCTATTTCTACCACCTTTTTCAGGAATGTGTCCACTGCAGAGATCTGTGCAATGGCCACGTGATAGTCTGTCCACACCTTCACTTAGCATTGCAGCCTAGACATCGCCTCTAGGCGCAGAACTGGGTTTGGACTTGCGGTTCTGCAATGCCTCCTGTCATAGCTTGCAGTTGGCAACTTCTCTTCCCGGATTTACCTCTGTTTGGTTTATTCTGGGACTGCTTGGTATTCAGTCCTATATGTGAAGACCTACTGCAGGGACCCTCCCAAAGTAAGATGTTGCAGTTACGCAAGAACTTACCATAACAGTAGATCTTTGAGAGAAGTTCCTGCAGTAGGTCTAGTTTCTAACCCACCTTCCCCCTACTCCTCGAACGTTTCCTTCATTTTAATCCTGCCTAGCCCTTGGGTCTAGAAAGGAAGCATGGTTCTAGGAGTCTTCACTCCTATTTTTTCTACTTACCTTTTTCTAGGTCTCCAGTGGAAAAGAACTGGAGGGCAGGCGCGGGACCGCCCCTTTTATAGTTGGGCTGACGTGACGTCACATCACCTGACATCGGGGGTAGTCCCCGCTGATGACTGCTATCTACAAGTTTTCCGTTGGAACTTGACGCCAGGGGGTGCAGTTCTATATGACACATAGAAACATAGAATTTGACGGCAGATAAGGACCGCTTGGCCCACCCAGTCTGCCCATTTCCCTACCTACTGGATAAGCTGCAGATCCTAGTTAACCAGCAGCCTACTTCTTTCTACCCCCACCCCCCAGAATTGCCTTTATGACTATCCCATGCATGCTTGAATTCCACCACTGATTTTGACTCCACAACTCTTCCTCCGAAGGCCATTCCATGCATCCACAACCTCTCTGTGAAAAATACTCCTTAAATTACCTCTGAGCCGCCTCTATCTTCAAATTGTGCCTCTTGTTCTTGCACACCTTTTTTTGAAAGATGCTACCTCTTGGACTTTGTTGATTCCTTGAGGTACTTGAAAAGTTTCTATCATGTCCCCTCTCCTCCTTTCTCGAGGCTATACATATTAAGCTCCTTAAGTCTCTCTTCATATGTCCTCCGTGCAGACCCTGCACCATTTTAGTTGCCCTCCTCTGGACAGCTTCCATCCTGTCTATGTCTTTGCTGGAGATTGGGTCTCCAGAACTGCACACAGTACTCCAGATGGGGTCTCACCAGCTGTCTGTACAGAGGGATAACAACTTCCTGTTTTCTACTGGTGATGCCTCTCCCTGTGCATCCCAGTATCCCCCCAGCCCTCCTTGCTGCCTTCTCACATTGCTTGCCCACCTTTAGGTCATCTGATATGACTACCCCCAGGTCCCTTTCCATTTTTGTTGTTGTTAGTATCTCACCCCCATTGTGTACTCTTCCCCTGGGTTTTGTTTCCCAGGTGCATTACCTTGCACTTCTTAGCATTGAATCTAAGCTGCCATACATTTGACCATTCCTCTAACCTTGCCAAGTCCCTTTTCATCCTTTCCACCCCACCCGTGCATCAACTCTGTTGCAGATCTTAGTGTCATCTGCAAAGAGACATATTTTCCTTCCAGTCCTTCTGCAATGTCGCTATAAAGACATTGAAGAGGACTGGTCCCATTGAACCTCCTGCGGTACCCCGCTAGTAACCTCCTTTCTTCTGAGTGGACTCCATTTACTATTAACTCTCTGTGTCCTATTCTCCAGCCAATTTTTACCCAGGCTGTCATCTTGGGACCCACCCCAGGCTGGCTAACTTATATATTAATCTTTTGTGTGGGACTGTGTCAAATGCCTTCACAAAGTCTAGGTAGGCCATGTCCACAGCCCCTCCCTGATCTACTACTTTGGTCACCCAGTCAAAGAAATCTATCGGATTCATCTGGCATGACCTTCCCGCTGTGAATCCATGCTGCCTAGGGTCTTGTGCCCCTCTGGCCTCTAGATACTCGACAATTCTTTCCTTTAGAAGTGATTCCATCATTTTCCCTATCACTGAGGTTAAACTAACAGGTCTATAGTTTCCTGCTTCTGCCTTGCTCCTACTTTTGTGAAGGGGAATCACATCTGCCCTCCTCCAGTCCTCGGGTACCACCCCATCCTCCCATGATTTGTTAAAGAGGGTAGTCAGTGGTGTCACTAGTTCTACCCTTAGTTCTTTTAGAATTCTGGGATGAATCCCATCAGGCCCCATTGCTTTGTCCACCTTCAGTTTTAAGAGTTCTTCAGAACCCTTTCTTCTGTAATGGGCTGGTATCAACTTCTGTATCCAGAGTGTTACTACTGTTTGTTTTATGTACCTCCCTCTTCCTTTGTAAATACTGAGCAAAAATATTTGTTTAGTATCTCTGCCTTTTCACATTCTCCCTCTGCCCACCCTCCCTCCCTTTATTAAGCCTCACTATCCCTCCCTTGGTCTTCCTTTGCTCCCTGATGTACCTATAAAAGGTTTTATTCCCCTTCTTAACTGAGTTGGCTATCTTTTCCTCAGTTTGGGCCTTTGCTGTTCTGACTGCCTTCCCAGCCTCCTTTTGCTTTAACTGATACAGTTCTCTGTCCTGCTCCTGCTGCGATTCCTACTGCAGGAACCTCTCTTGAAGATCTACTGTTACAGTAAGTTCTTATGTAACTGCAGTTTTTGTGCAGAGTGGGGACGCGAAAAGGTCCAGCTCTGGAAGACTCCACCTGTCGAACATGTCTTTCACTACCAAGGTCAGCAGCTCCCATTTGTGCATTCTGGATTTCGACTGGTTTCAACTGAATGCCAGGACATTTGGGCACCTGGAACATGGACTGCTGACAGTTCTAGACCCCAGTACCAAACCCTCATTGCCTCGCTGCACGGGGGGTATGAAAGAGTGTCCACTGCCGGACCAGTGGCACAGAGGGCTAAGGGGTTGGCGCCTTACCTCGTGCTGTGCTGGCGACCCGAGTTCGGGAATTACCTCAGGTCGCTGGGGTGCCGGCTCAGGGGGGTGGGTTGGAGCAGGATTGAGCCATGGCTCTCCCCTCCAAAGGGGTGGATGCCCGCCTGTCTGTAGTCCTGCTCCCACCGGGTGGAGGTCCGATGGGTGCGTAGGCGGCACAGTGTGGCAACACTAGTCACGGGAGGGGTGGAAGGGGCCACCGGGCCCTGGCATGTGCATGCGCCTACACACGCATGTGTACGCCGTGGTCTCAGGAGGCTGGAGAGAAAACTGAAAAAAAAACCATACAGTACATATTGGAAGAAAAAAAAAGTGTCCACTTGCTTGTTTATGTAGTGCACTACACTGATGCTGTCCATCTGCACTAGCAGAGGCCCCAGGGACACAATCCTGGAAGGCTTGCAGGCCATACAAAATGGCCCTCATCTAAAGGATGTTTATGGGTAGGGAACTCTCCACTGCGATCCATGTACCATGGGTCTGGTGAGGCCCCAGATGTGTCCCCCAGTCCATCCCTGAAGCATCTGTGGTGAGGATTTCATGAGGGGAAGGAATCAAGAAGGGAACATCTTTGAGTAAATTACTGGGTTCCATCCACCAATGGAGCACCTCCCCCCCCGGTCACGATCCTGGGAGCCTCTCTTGGCATCCAACCCAATCCTGCCCTGCCTGAAGTCTCCCTGACCAGACCTTCCTCTCTCCTCCACCCCGCCTCTCAGCTGGCACCACTGGGTTAACCCCTCTGGGGTGGGGCTGCCTCTCCTATGTTGGACGCACTTGTACACGTAGACTCCAGCTGCAGATGTGGGCCCATGGTGGAGGAACCCTGAAGGCCGACTGGGTCAGAACCGGCAGTGGGCATGGAGGATGGTGCCTTCGCCAACCCCCAGGACCAGGCTTTTCTGTGTTCTGCAGTTTCCCTTCCCCTGTGCATGGGCACACCCGATGCTCTGGCACACTGCAACCCCTGCCTGTGTTGGCCACACTAGTTCGTACTGCCTGGCTTGCTGCAGTGCCCCCCGGTCTTCACCAGGGGTCCCTGGCTTGTCGGGCCAACCCATCCCCTTAGTCCAGGGAGGAAAGCACCACACGGGCACTCAGTCCTCAACCCTTCCCCTGCTGACCCCAATCCATTCCCGAACCCGGGTTGCCGGCGCGGCGCAAGGTGTGGCATCCAGTGCCTCAATCCTCAGTGCCACCAGGCCAGCTATGGAGCACCTTCTTTACTGGCGAAGTTACTAGAACCTTCCATTCTAGATCACTGATGCGCTGATCCCATTAGACTCCATGTCCATTGGGGGATCCACATGTGTAACCATGCCAGGGGAACCATGATAATGGGTGCTGCCATCAGGCCCAGTAGCCATAGGAATATCCTGGCTATGACATGCCATTGCTTTAAAGTAGGTGGGCCTGCACAATCAGGCATTCTGCCCTGTCCTGGCACAGAAAGACCATTCCTTGGGTAGTGTCCAGTATAGCTCTGATGTACTGGAGGTGCTATGGCAAGGAGTTAAGACTGATTGGGCAGACTGACCATGATCCCTAAAGTGTTGAACAACTGTCTGGTGTGTTCTAGGGTGAGAGACAGTTGCTCCTTGGATTCAGCTTTGAGCAACCAGTCATCCATGTATGGGAAGATGTACAGTTCCCGCCCTCCTGAGGGCTGCTGCCACCACCGCTAAGCATTTGGTAAAGACCTGCAGTACAACTGAAAAGTCAAAGGGCAATACTCTGAACTGGTAGTGTTTCCCCCGAAACAAGAACCAGAGTTACTTCCTGTGAGGAGTGCAAACCTTGATGTGCAGGTATGCATCCTGCATGTCTAGAGAGCATGTCCAGTCTCCCTTTTGCAACAGAGGCAGCAGGCCCTGCAGGGTAACCATTCCGAACTTCTTGTACTGAATGTAGGAGTTCACGTTTTTCAGGTCCAGGATAGGCCTCAAATCCCTTGTGAATTTGGAAATTAGAAAGAGACGGGAATAGAACTCTCTGTTCTAGGGGGCTCAAGAGAGCCACACTACCGACTGGATGTACTTCAGATCAACTCTGCCAGAACTTTCATATTAATCTTTAATATTTCCAGATTAAGTAGTATAAAGTAAAAAATAATCACACAGATCAATGCACCTTTTTATCCAAAGTCGACAGCAAAATTACAATGGTTCGTCAGAAAGGAGCATCAAGCCAGGAAAAATGTCAACAGCTGCCTAAGGCCCAACAGGGGACATCGGACTAGGCCGCAGGCTTGAGCGGAGCAGGGAATCCTCCACCATGGAGACACCATTCTACAGGCTGTTCAGAACATGGACTGAAAAGTAGAACAAGTCCTATCCCGACTCAGTGCCTAAGACACCAAAATAGAACAGGCTGTACAGACGGCCAAAAGTGTGGAGAATAGGTCCTGCACCACCCAGGCTGTCGTGTCTAAAATGGCACTGGAAACCAATCATCTTAGGGCCAGAAACGAAACACTGGAGAATGCTAACAGAGCCATGAATCTGCACCTGGTTGGGGTCCCGGAGACAACCAAAGGGGAAGATCTCTTGACTTACCTGAGACAGTGGTTTGCCAACTCTTTACCGCCAGAGATACAGTTTGAGCCCACATGGTTTAAAAAGGCCAACCGTGTCAACTTTTGAAGAGCACAAGAGGGAAGAGATAACACCAGAACAATCCTGCTGATCACTATTGGCTCAGAGATTAGAGCTACTGTCCTCAGCTGGGCAAGAATGCATGCTCCATTGACCATGGAAGACCACAAATTTAACATTTTTTTCCAGACTGTTCCTACACCACTTGGAGCCGATGGAAGCTGTTTGACCTGCTCCAGAGAGTTTTTCGGGGTTAGGAGTAGCTCACTCCTTGTTAGCACTGGCCCGGCTCCTTATAGTATACGGAGGATGTACTTACCAATTTAACGACCCTGTGGAGGCTCGCAAAAGAGTGGATGCTATTGCAGAGGAGTTTTTGGCTTGCAGACCGCTGAAACAGGAATTACATTCGGACCCTGAGGAGGACTGAGACCTGTGTATGTTCTGTTTAGTCCCAAAAAGTGCTCTCTATATTTGGTTAATGCTTGAATTACCACAATAATGATAGAGCTCTGTTGCTTATTTAAATGCAACCTTATCCTTAAAATGTCCCATAATGCGTGAAAGTTATACAAGGGGAATATATCTTCATTTTAAAACAGGGCCTGAATTTCCTGGGTAGTTCAACATGGCACTGATGGCGTATTTAAAATAGTGCAATGCATGTCACATGGAGTCAGCATAGGGGGGGTATGCAGTTCCTAATTTCCTAGTGTCAACATAGATTTAGCGTCTCGAGTAGAGAGTCATGCTGTGTTTCAGAGCGCTTATCTCATTCTAGTAAGGTTTGCTGGAAAGTTAAAATAATCTTTAAGAATATACTGTTTAATACTAGTTACAGTCACTTGTGGATATGGCATTAGGGCATCTGATAGAAGTTAGAAATTACCTATAGAAAGCTAGATAGGTCTGTCGGCATAATGGTTGTATACACCATGGTTTAGTAAATTTCCCTTTCATGATATGGTATTTTAAGTCCCCCAGTTTTTAGAGCGGCTGGCTTCCTGAATATCCTGCCTGGGAGGAAGGTATGCGGCTCCCTATCCATAAGTAATTATATAATACCCCACATGATGCATCATGGATTGTTGGTCATATATCTCCTGTAACTAACATATGATGGTTGTCATACTATTTAATGACAAATATTGTCTAGTACCATCAATTGTAATGTCTTTATTTGGTAATTTTATCAAAATGAATAAAGTTAAAAAAAAAAACTATTCCTTGGGAACTGGCTCTATAGCCCTATTCTGCGGCAGTGTGAACTTCCTCCAGTAGCACTATTATGTGGTCTGGAAGGTAGCTAGAATGAAGTGGAGAGAGGTCTGAGGGCAACTCCAGAAGTTCTAAAGTGTGGTCTTACTCTATAAGCTGCAGGACCCAAGCATCTATTGTGATCTCCCTCCACCTGTCCAGGTAGAGAGAGAGAAGCAACTTCCTACCACTACCTCCTGGAGTACTGGAGGGTGGGGGGTCTAGAAAGGAGTCATGCTGAGCACAGCTGCTGGCCAGAGCCACACCTCCACCTCTAGGGGCTTTCCCTATGGTGGAGGTAGGGACAGACAAGGCTGCTCCTGTTCTGCACTTGCCCTGCTGTCCAACTTGGGTCTGTGGGGGCATGATGAAATGACACCCTCTGTCCACTTTTTGGCTGGATGTGGCAAAGTGAGTGGACTAACTGCAGAGTCCTTTCTGAGGCCTGTAGGTCAGAAAGGATATTCTGCACATCCACCCCAAAGAGCTTGTAACCTCTGAAGGGGGCATTCAGGATGGATTGTTGGACATCACTAGCAAATTCTGACACCCTGAGCCAAGAATGCTTTCTGAGGCAGATGCCAACCGCAGCTGCTCTGGCTGAGGCATCGTAGGCAGACCTCAAGAGATGCTTACCCACATCTGCCCCAGTCTGGGGGGTCTTAAGCATCTCCTGCTTCAAGGAACCCTCTGGAAGGGCTTAAGTTACTGTTTTGACCTTTTTGCAGAGTGTGTTCTGGAATTTAATCATATGGGCTTGATCACTGGCAATTCTGAGGCCCAGAGTAGCAGAAGCAAAGGTCCTCTTGCCCATGAGGTCCAGTCTTCTTGACTCCTTATCTGGGGGAAGGGAACCAAGGTCTCTTAGAAAATGGGGAAAGCATTCTTGTTTCTGATTGGCTGCAAGAGCCAATCGTCCAGTCCGGTATGAGACAACAGAGACCGGGAGATGACTAATCCCAGTCTCCGTTGCCTCATATCATTCTAAAAAGTGATGGGCCAGTAGCATGTTCAAAGGGCTAAGACTGCCATTTTTTTTTTTTTTTTTTTTATGTTGAGCGAGCGAGAGACCCCTAACCCGGCTCCTGACTTCAACTGTCAAACCCACCAAATGCAACAGTATTACAGTTTAAAAACATGAAATTATTCAGGTGGACCTTCTTTTTTTTAGTAATGCTACACATTGCAAGAACTGCAAAAGCAGTCACACCGGCTATCATAGCGATCTTGCCAGACTGAGATGACCCTCTGCATTTACGGCAAGTAAAACTTTTCTGGATAGCGGCATAGCAAGCAGAAGCAGCATGCCAAACAAATGTGTAAATAAAAAAAAAACAAGTAAAATAAATGTCTAAATACAGTACAATAGCTTCCCTGCTCACCCATAGCCAGACACTGATGGTGGCTCACCACCTTTCCCCTAGAAGATGGAGCATCTGTCCCCACAAACACTGCTAGAGCTTACAGCCAATTTGGCAGAGAACTGGTGCCACTTTAAGCAACAAGTAGAAATATTTTTTTGTGGTCACAGGAATTGTGGAAAAGTTCCAGAAGATCTAAGCAATGACCTTCTTACATGTGGCCTGACCAGCAGCCCTTAAGTCTACAATACATTCAAGTGGGCCACAGTGGAAGATAAAGTATACTTGGCACAAGTGATGGACCAATTCCAGAGGTACTGTAACCCATGGAGAAAAAAAAAAAAAAACACTTATGAAAGGCATTTATTTAACACCAGGAATCAGAACCAAGGAGAACCAATTGATGTTTATGTCACAGACCTGCATTTGAAAGCAAAATCCTGAGAGTTTGGTTAATTATGCGATTCTCTTATTATGGAACAAATTATTTATGGCATTCATAATCAGTGTCAGAAGACGTCTTAAGAGAGGTTGACTTAACTTTACAAAAGGCCACAGACATTTGCAGAGCAGCAGAGTTAAATGAGATGCAGCTCAAAAAACTATGAACTAGACAATGTCTGAACAATCAGCAGATTTCATGGCTACTTTCAAGAAAAAGGGAGGATGAGAGAGAGTGAGAATGCAGCTGGAGATAAGATGACAGCAAGAGAGACTGTGCCAGTAAGGGGCACCAAAAGTCATCAAGGTGCGCAATGTGGCAGGGAGCATGGGAGTTACAAATGCCCAGCATAGAGACAGAAATGCAGGATTTGTTATAAGAAAAATAATTTCACCCAAATGTGCCACATTGGGAAAGGCACAAACAATCTAACCGCAGGAATTCTTCAATATGCAGTCAGCCTGTAGTGTTGAACTGCCCGGAGAATGGAACACTCATTGACTCATGCCACCATTCAAACTGCTGCTCTTACCAACTGCTGCATTCTGTAGTGCTCAGATTTCATTCTCCACCTGCTAGTCAAGATGCCTCGGAGATCTCTCCTCACAAGTTGTGAAAAGGTTTTTTTTTTTTTTGTGTGTACAAAAACAAGTAACTTAATTTCATTTTGTCTGCTGCCTTTACTTTCTCTTTTTATAGTTAGCATTAGGTTAGTTTTTTTTTTTTTTTTTTATATTATTTCTATTTTATCCACCCCTGTAGAGCATTCCCCACAATCTCTGGCCACTGATACCTGCGCCCCCAGACCCGGCTGTGTGCGCGGACCACACAAACCCACACCACCAGGGGCCAGTCTTTCATTGCTCTGCACCCCTGGGTAGGCGCCTCTCTCAGGTCCCAGGGGTGCAAGGTGCAGCCATCAGCCACAGAGATCACCCCCACATTTTCCCTCTTTTTCTCCCCTTTGGGGAGCCGGATGTGCAATGGCGTCCGAGCACAGTGCCGATGCCTGCCATGCCCCCCCATGGCTGCACACACTGCTGTAATGCGGCTGGCCTCTGCCAGTCGCCGCTGCAGAGCAATAAGATTCCCTCTACCTACCCTAGAGGAAGGAGAGCAGTCATTGGATGCTCAATTCTTCCTCTCCCCTGCCAGCCAGAGTCTGTTCCCAAACCCAGGTCACCGACATGGCGTGAGATGTGGCATCCAGTGCCTCAACCCCTCAGCGCCACCGGGCCAGTTTTTTTTGTTTTGTTTTTTTTTTAAACTTAGTTCTGCAGTTTCTCTTCGGTTCTGTAACACAGTCAAGGAACAGATGTTTTGATTAGTTTTATTTATATTCATATATATATATATATATATATATATATATATATATATTTTTTTTACTTTTTTTCTGTGTCTCAACTAATATACAACATGGTTCCTATTTGGATCACAGTCTTTCTCCTCAGGGAAATCAACCGTGAACATCTGCAAGTGTGTGGTGTTAACCGCTGCTTAGGTAACATTTACATGACTGCGGTTCATTTTGACACTGTTTTTTAGTGCGTCTCTAGTATGTCAGATAAACCTAAAAAGAAAATGGACCATACCGGTTTCAAGAACTGCGCAGTGTGGTGAGATTTTTGCTAAGGCAGACAAACACGAGTTGTGTTTGATCTGTCTTGGGGAATGTCATTTTACAGCAGTGTGTGATTATCTATAAAACCTCTCCACCTAAAACTGTGGGGGGAAAAAAAAATACAGGAAAGGTACAAGAAAAGGATGGCATCTCTTGAGGTTCCAGAGGATATGGGCTCTGACCAGCCTGCTCCCTCCACTGAGACAGATAAAAATAGTGGACCTGATCCATCTGACTCTACTCCAAGTAAAGGAGAGCCATCAAATACATAGTGAACCAGCTGACAAACCAGAACCAGCAAAACAAACAAAAAAAACAAGCACACAGAACCCCGTGCTAGAAAGCCTAAGGGGACTGCTGTTGGAAAAGAAAATGGTGATGCCTACAGCTGAGGCTATTGCACAAACCTTAAAGGTCATTCAGGTTTTGCAATATGCTACTTCTCAGAGACTGGTACCAGTTCTGGTTCAGCAAGTACCGGTAAATCCCTCGGTTCAGCAACCAATAGCATTGGTTATGGTTTTCCAACACTCGGGAACAGTATGAGGATTATGACGAGGATGAGGAAGGAGAAGGAAACCCACTGAACCAGACATCTCCCCTGAGCAGGAATTTTAATCCCCTCCCAAATTACCAGAAGATTTCTCCACACACTACACATCTGTAAAACAAATGGTAGATGCATTGGATCTAACTACTGAGTTGGTAGAGGATGAAGAGGAGGTGGAGATCCTGGATCTCATGGGACTAACTCCCGCCAAGAAATTGCTGCTACCAACCAATAAGTTCCTTAAAAAGCACATCTTCAAAATTCTCCAAACTCTGTTCCACCCTTAGATAAGAGCTGATAGAAAATATCAGCTGGATGGGTCAGGGGCAGAATTTTTATTCTCTCATCCTGACCATGAGGGGGTGGTACAGACTGCAGCCTGTGACAAGGTGCCTTTGGCATCACATCCTCCTGATAAAGATTAAAGAAAAATTGACAGTATGGCCAAAAAAGGTAATCTGTCAGCCTGTCCATCAGACAGGCAAATTACATGGCCTATGCAGCCTAATATCAGAAGTCCCTGTGGCAGTCTAATGGCCATGGCAGATAAGGCCCCAGCCGGCTTGGCAGCCGACCTGAGACAGCCAGGTTCGGCTTAGAGGCTTCTAAGTACCAGTTCCAGATGGCAGTAGATGCTAATGACACTTCTGATGGATAGATGGCTGGCTCTTACAATTGCCCATAGAAGGTTTGCTTGGCTGAATGCTACTAGTTTGTCACAACACAAACAAAGGCCATGGACTTTCCCTGTGAGAACAACTCACTTTTTGGGGACAAGACAGAAGCCTACACAAAGAAGGTGGATGAATACAAGACCACCTACAAAGAGCAACTCAGCCAAAGAAAAGCCTTCTACTTCATACAGGCCTTATGGAAGGGGGGGGGGGGGAAGAGAGATAAAGGTAGGTAGGTCCACTTATGGCAGACCTTTCTTTCAGGCCCAAGCCTCACAGCAGTACCAACAGTATCTTCAGCAGATGGAACAGAAGGGGATCTAGGTGAGGGAACAAGGCTAACCAGGCTCAGCCCCAGCCTAAACAGAACCCCTGACATGGTTGCCAGGGTCACCTCCCCTGTATCAGTAAGGGGCAGGCTGGCTCATTACTTCCAGGCACGAAGGAACATCACCACAGACAAGTGGATCTTGGAGGTAGTGAGTCAGGGCTTGACCCTCAGTTTCAAATCCTTCCCAACATTAAGAACCACCAGTTGCCAAAATTCTGTTGCAGGCCACCAGTGAAGGGCACAGTACCCCTGGATGCCCTAGCGCTGGATTGACCTGGGAGGAAACTGCATGCATTTCCCCCTCTTCCACTGTTGCTCAGTGTCCTGATTAAGCTCAGATCCCAGCCAGCCAAAGTGATTCTAATAGCTCCAGACTGGGCCAGGCAGCCATGGTGCTCACTGCTCCTCTCCCTGTCAGTAGCCCCACCAATACATCTTCCTCAGAGGCACAATCTCCTAACTTCCTGACAAGGGGGGATTCTGTACCTGAACCTCAGGCCTGGCTCTTGAGGATTTAAAAGTATGCAGGCTTGCACCTCTCAGAATGTCATGTCCTGAGGGGATCTAGGAAGCCATTGACAAAGAGGACTTCTACTTCCAAGTGGAAGAGGTTTTCCATTTGGTGCTCTACCAATGATGTGGTACCTTCACAGGCAGAGTTGCCAGCCTTGCTGGACTACTTTATCCATTTACATTCTTTGGGCTTGCAGCCCACTACTCTGAAGGTCCACCTGGCCTCAGTATCAGCTTACATTTCGGCTGGCAAAGATGTCTCCATAGAATCCAATCCTATTGTCATTAAGTTTTTCAAAGGCTTGGCCCACCTGCATCACCCTAACAGGGAACCGGTGCCAGCATGGGACCTGAATGTATACATTACCAAGCCCATGGAACCTCCATTTGAGCCTATGGTCTCAGCACATCTGAAATATGTGACCTGGAAAACAGTTTTCCTAGTAGCCATCACTTGGGCCAGAAATATTAGTGAGCTCTAGGCCCTGTGTACAGAGCAGAACTACATCTCTTTCCATAGGGAAAAGGTGGTGCTTAGGAATAACAAAGTTCCTTCCTAAGGTAGTCTCTAATTTCCATTTGAATAAGTCTATGGCCGTGCCAGTCTTTTTCACTGAGCACTCTAGTTCAGGTAAATGCAGGATGCATAGCCTGGATGTCAAGAGAGCTTTAAGCTACTACATAACTCATCCCAAGGACCAGAGAGGCAGGACAGATAGCAGCTGTTCCTGACCTATGGGGTTGTGGAAAAAGGAAAACCAGCATTGAAAAGGACCATTTCACACTGGATAGAGCAATGTATACAATTCTGTTATTCCAAAGCTGGTAAGGAGCCTCCAGTAGGCCTGAGAACACACTCCATAAGGAGCACAGCTGCCTGGGATATTCCACTATTGGAAAACTGTAAAGCAGCTACATGAAGAACAATGCATACTTTCACAAATCACTACTGCTTGGACACAGTCCAGAAGTGATGCCAGGTTTGGCACAGCAATTTTTGCAGTTCCTGTTTCCAAAATAGGTTCTGTGCCCACCTCCAAAGGTACTGCTTCATAGTCTGCAAAGGTTAAGCATATTGAAGAATTCCTGAGGTTAGAAGAAAAAATTACTCAACTTAGTAATCTTGTTTCTTCCAAGGTATTCTTCAATATGTTGAACTCTCCCTCCCTCCCCTTTCAGAACCAGTGGCCTCTGCCTATCAGCTGGTTTCTTGTACAGACAAGGGTTTTCACCCTAAGTTGCGTTAAGTTTTTTGAACCCAGTTGGGTGTTTTCCCTCTGTTTGTTTTTATTTCTAACCAGGAAAATAACTGGGCACAGCCCTTTTTCAGTCATGCCCGACAAAAAAACTACATCACACATTACAAACACCTAATATTAATATTAGACAGTTTGGAGGGACTTTTATTAGTGGGGGATTTTATTATTTTACAGTTAATTTCTTTTCACTCCTTCCACATGGCTTTCCATCCTACCTGACCCCCCAGCCCAGTCTCCCGCTTGCAGCTTACCTTCCACTTTTACTTCCACGGCTTACCCCCCATAGTGGGGCGATGGGGAACCCTCAACCAGTCATAACGGATCCAGGGTAGAGGTTACTGCCTTTCACAAGATCAGGGCCTGCGAGGGTCGGGATTCATGCTGCCATGCCTGGAACCCATTTTCTCCCATGAGGAGAGAAGGTGTCCAATGATGCCCTATGGAGAGAGCATGCACTCCAAGCGGAGGCGTCCAGTGATGCCCTATGGAAAGCACGCACGCACGTCTGTGCGCACTCCTCCAAGCATCTGCCTCCTCTTCTCCCCCTTCTGGAGTGGTGTGCTGTCCCCCAGCCACCATTAGGGGCCAGTCGAGCACCGACTGCTGGTGACCCCCACCAGGGAAGGAGAACAGTCCCTTGGATGCTCAATCCTTCTCCTCCCCTGCCGACCTGTGCTCGTTCCCAAACAATAGGTCACCAGCGTAGCGCGAGGCAAGGCGATCAATGCCTTGGCCCTCAGCGGCACCAGGCCGGTGGGATTTTATTATTACAATATTATTGGTGTTATGATAGCTTAGTTTAGGGGGTCTTTCCTTGCAGGCTCTAATGAATTTCAGCATTATAAAATGCAGCAGTGGTAAGGGCAGCAGTTTGAATGGTGGCATGAGCCAATGAGTGTTCCATCATTTGCATATGTTCCATTCCATGGGCAGTTCAGCAGTAAAGGCTGACGGCAACAGTTCAACATATTGAAGAATACCTTGGAAGAAACAAGATTACTAAAGTGAGAACTTTTTTCTTTATGCACTCCATGAGTAATCGGAGAATGAGAATGTGTTTAGTATTGAAACTGTGACTGAGAAGGGACAAGATATTGATTGGAAAGTGACCCTAAATATTCAAGGGAAAGAAGTGGGTTTTAAAATAGATACTGGTGCACAGTGCAATGTAATGCCCTTAAAGATGTACAACACGGTAATCAAAATCTAAGACAAGGCTGATCTCATATTCAGGCCATCAGCTCGATGTGCAAGGGAAAGTCACTTTGATGGCAAGTTTTAAAAAGAGATGTCATGTGCTCACATTTCAAGTGGTGGATGCAAATGTGACCCCAGTAGTGGGACTGCCTATACCCTTAAGAGAAAAATGTTTCTGGTAAATACAGAGGGGGACTCCACCAAGTAAATTCTAAGTATGCTGATATTTTCAAGGAACTGGGGTGTCTTGATGGCGCATGTCAAGCTGGACAAAACAGTGAACCCAGTGATCCACCTGCTGAGGAAAATACCCTTTGCCTTACAGGATAAAGTCAGAGCTGAATTAGACAAGCTGGAATAAATGGGAGTCATCAAGAAGGTCGAAAGACCCACAAGTTGGGTGAACACCACGGTGGTTATAGAAAAGCCTGACAAGGTAAGAATATGTATTGACCCCAGAGATTTTAAACAAGGGAATAAAGTGAAAGGATTATCCAATGAAAACCATAGAACTTGCGGTCTTGGCTTGCTGGCGCAAAAACCACCTCAGTATTGGATGCAGGGCATGCCTTTTGGCAAATTAAGCTTTACAAGCCCAGCTATGAATTAATGAATTCACTTTCAATACCCCTTATGGAAGGTATAAGTTTAAAAGAATGCCATTTGGAATATGCTCTGTCCCAGAGGTGTTTCAGAGAAAAATAGCTCAAATATTTGAGGGTCTAGAGGGAGTAGAGACTTACATGGATGACATTTTGATTTGGGGATCAAACCTGCAGAAAAATAATGTGACACTAGAGGAGCTTAAGAGTGCCACCTATCGTCAAATCTGCAAAAATCCAAAATAGGCCTGAAGGAGGTTCCTTATACTGGACACAAACTGATTACAGGAGGGTTAGTGACAGACCCAGCAAAAAAAAAAAAAAATCAAAGCAGTAGTGGACATGCCCACACCCAAAACTTTTACCGAGTTACAAAGGTTTATGGGGATGACAAACTTTTTAGCCAAGTTCATACCCAATATGGTGATAATTAATGAGCCACTGAGGGAATGGTTAGAAAAAGACACAGCGTGGCACTGGGAAGCCAGACATGAACATGTGTTCAAAGAGCTCAAGTGAATTATTACAACCCCACCCCGGGTGCTGGCCTACTACAACTTGAGCAAGTCTGTAGTTCTGTCGGTGGATGCATCATCTGAAGGCCCAGGAACCTGCTTGGTACAAGAGACTAGACCAGTGACCTATGCATCCAGATCCTTCACTAAACCGGAGAAGAGTTATGCTCAAATAGAAAAAGAGATGTTAGCCATGGTTTTCAGCTGCACCAAATTCCATCAATATATATATATACACACAGCAGAAAGCAAGTAGAAGTAGAGACTGATCATAAACCTCTTGAAAGTTTGTTAAAAACAAACAAAAAAAACGTTGCACACTGCCCCACCTCGACTTCAGAGAATGATGCTTAAATTGCAGAAACGGGACTTTGCTAAGTACAAACCTGGCAAGGAACTGCATATTGCTGATATCTGAATAGAGCAGTATATAAGAGCCCAGTTATGGAAGATGACACTGACCAGTTTGAAGTTCATACCACTGCGAAAATATCAATAACTGATTAAAAGCTACAACAGTTTCAAGACGAAATGCTGAAAGACCCTGAATTAACTAAGCTGAAAGAGACTGCTAAATACATGGCCAGCTACATGATCCCAGGTGGACCCCAGTCAGGTAATATTGGCTCTTCCATGAGGAAATCACTACAGAAAGTGGTTTGCTGCTTCTAGGGGAGAGAGACTCAGTTCCAGTGTCACTCAGGAAAGAAATGCTTACTAAACTACATGGATCCCATTTAGAGATTGAAAAATGTAAACGAATGGCTCGAGACATGCTATTCTGGCCTGAAATGAACAGTCAATTCACAGATACTAGTGTTCAACTGTGGCATTTGTATCAGTTACAGAAAAGCACAAAAAACATTGTCCAGTTGTCCCCCTCTGCCTACCACAAATATTCTCTTGGCTCCCTGACTGACTCGATAATCAGAAATCAGAGTCCCTCAGCGCTCATCGTGATGCTTGTTCCAAACATCCTGCTATGGCCCAAGATCGGTTGACAAGTCCTTACTTAATGTGCCTAGATGCAACTCAACTAAAGGCTCTGAAGTCTTTCATCACTCATCTCCTAAGCTATGGAACTCCCTTGCACTTTGACAGGCAATTTCCCCAGAACAGCTTTAAAAGGGAACCGCACCATCATCTATCCCAAGCTGACCCATGCATCTGCTTTGATCCAACTTAAACCTCCACCAACCTTATTATTACCTCCTGCACACTCCCTAAGCATATCTCAAGCTGGCCTAACCCTTTTTTTACCTTTTATTATTTATTTATTTTGTTAATTATGCTTTTTCCCCCACTGCCTGCGACCCAGCACCTCAGCCTGGTCATGGACCCTGGCCTCCACCTCCATATTAGACTGCACCCCTCGAATACCCCCTGGTTTACCCCCCCCAAGATGGGGTGCGGCATGGTGCCAGCCCCTAATGGCACCGCACGACAGGAATAGGTCCAAGGGTCAGTCCTGGAGGCTAATGAAGGCCAGGGCAGGCTTAACCTAGGGTCGCAGACAGGAGTATTTTTTTGGTTGCTGTATGTGGGGGGCGGGAGCATGCAATGACATCCTGCATCCATCCCACCCCTACGGCATGTTCTGGTGCCAGTTGCTGTGGTACCCCCAGTCTCCACCAGGGGTCAGTCAAGCACCGGACACTCCCCCTGCCCTCCGCCTGGGGAAGGAGAGCAGTCCCTGGGACAATCGATCCATCTCCCCCTGGGCCAACCCTCCGATGACCCGGGTTCGGGAAGGCATCGCAAGCAGAAACTGACTGCTGTGCCGACGGGCCAGCCTAATCCACTCTCCCTTTACAGTATTTAGAACCCTGCATCTCATTGCTGTGACAAACCCCAACATATTTCTGACCACCCTGTGGTGCTATTTGTTTTCCATTTGCAGTGTTAATTACCTTCTCTGACCCTATGTCATGTCTAATATATCATGTTATGGTGTGTTATTTGACTGCATATGTGGTTTATATTATGTTATGCTTCACTGGATGTATGTATTCTTTTAACTGACTCTGACCTATTTATTTATTGAATTTTGTTGAGCCAGTGAGACTAGTAGTCCCTTTTTCAGGGGCAACTGGGGAGGAGGATTCAGATGCTAACCAACTGAAATTGAACCAGATTAAGGTATTGGTGGTATTTAGTGATATACGTAATATTCCTGTACTTATGCCACGTATTTTGTCAGATTGTTTGCACTCTCCTGGGTTGTGCCTGAAAATAGTAATTTCATGGCTAATGCACCTACCCAGTAAACACAAACTAAATAAATAAAAGAGCCCTTAAAGAGCCCCAGACATCATTGTGACAACTTTGAGAAAATGTAATGTTTAGCACAAGTGAGCTCATATTTCAATATTGTTTCTGTAGTTCTCATTCTTCTTTATTACTGAGGACATGTGCATGTAAACAGGATCGCTGCCCTATCTGTTCTGGCTGCTTGCCTACATATGACATCACAATTCTGTTTATGACAGCACAGACTGTTGCTGTGGGGATAACTATGATGCCTTAAATGGGGTATTTTATTTATTTATTTAAAAATTGGTAACCAGGAAAAGCACCATGACCAGAAGCTTGTTTCCAGATGCAACCTGGATTATGATGTCATAAGTAGGATAGCAGAAAGAGCAGATAAAGTCTAAGGGACAGTACGCCTCTTTTATACAGTTGTCCTCGGTAATGAAGAAAAAAGGTAAATAATTATAGAAAATACATGAAATATAAACTAAACTGTCTAAATCTAATTTTTTCCAAGTTTTTCTCACGGTGTCAGGGGCTCTTTAAAGCCGCATGAAATCCCAGACAGGCCCTGGCAAAAAGTAGGATCTGATCCGTTTGAATTTTGTAAAGTGAACTACTTGATCCTGATAGACTATTACTCGAAGTTAATTGAGACATCTAAGTTACAAGATACAAGCGAGATTGTAATTAGTCATGTCAAATCTCAATTTGCCAGACATGGGATACCAGAAACAGTGGTAACTGATAATAGGCAACAGTTCACTAGCATTGAATTTGCCAGTTTTGCAAGGGCTTTTGAATTCAAATGTGAAGGCCCAGTGGTGCTGGAAGTTGAAGCTCTGGTCGCTACACCTCACACCACGCTGGTGACCTGGGTTCGGGAATGAGCCCGGGCCACTGGGGTCGGCAGGGGCGAGAGAGGATCGAGCATCCAGAGGACTGCTCTCCTCTTGGGGGGGAGATGGAGACCTCTTTGTCCTGCTGCTGACTGCCCTCTGGCAGTAGGAGGGCAGTACGGGTCAGGAAGCACACACCAATGTCCCTACATCGGTTGGGGAGGAGGGACGGGAGACAAGAAAAAATTACTCACCATAGTAATGTTGTTTCTTCTGAGGGAGCGTTGCTGTATTTTGACTATATGCAGTTAGCCTCAGCATTTGAACTGCTCCGGAGAGTAAGGAGTTAATTCTATGCCAGGGCATAGAACGTTGAGCTCGAGCTCGGTTTTCACACCTGTCTCTGGTACATCTCAGTGCAACAGTCCGATTCTTATGAGCAAAAACTAAGTTATGGAAATTGTTTTAATTTTAGGCCCAAAAAGACAATAAAGCTTGGGTCCATAAGACTCAAGTCAAGAACCCATGAAGAAAGAGTAGATAGTGAATTAAATATATAACAAATAAAAGAACTACCACCCCGCCCTAAGTAAAGAAAGGGTGCAAGGTACACTCCCGAGGTGCAACACTGTACCTGCCAACCCACATCCCAAAAACTAGGTTCTGAGAGGGGAGGCAGGGAGGGAAGAAAAAATGACTCACCTTAGTAATGTTGTTTCTTCTAATGGAGTCTTGCTATATTATAGACATTAGCAGTTTGATCCAGCTCTAGAACTGCCCCGGAGTGAAATGGTTAAAACCATTCCAAAATAGAATTTTGGCACGAGAGCAGCTCTATCTGTGTCATTTCAAACTTGAACTGTCAGATCTTTACGAGCCAAACTCACTAAGGTCTGTGTGGAAGCTGTAACCTACACTAGCCAAATGGCTACCTAAATAATAACAACCATTGATGGTCCCAACACCCAAGACTCAAGTCAGGGGACCAGAAATACTAACACCATTCTAATAATATGAAAATGGAACATAAGTATAATAAAACACACACACGCGTACACATACACACCCCCAAAGTCGACAAAATGCTAACAGGACATAAGTAGTGCCCACACTAAGTTGCCCGCACCCCACCAAGTAGAGGTTCTGAGAGGGGCAGGTTGGGGGGGAGGTCTATAATATAGCAAGACTCCATTAGAAGAAACAACATTACTAAGGTGAGTAATTTTTTCTTCAAACAACATGAAGTCTTGCTATATTATAGACATTAGCAGAATACACAGCAGTACCTCCATGGAGGAGGGGCAGAACCTACTTAGGGAATAGGCTCTGAAGAACAGCTGTGCCAAACCGAGCATCTCTCCTGGCCTGGACATCCAGGAGTAATGCTTGGTAAAAGTGTGTACCGTTTTCCAAGTAGCAGCCTGGCAAATCTCTAATAAAGGGATATCTCTGGCAGCAGCTAGAGACGCAGCTGTACCCCTGCGTAGAAATGAGCCTCAAACTGGGGGCTCTGCCCACTTTCTGATAACAAAATTGGATACAAGAGACAATCCACCTGGCTACTGATCTAGTGGCAGGTTTGTCTTCCCAACTTCACCATAGGTAAGGAAAAGTTGGAGGGATTCGAACCTGTGACCTTTGGTACGCTCTATATAATAACTAAGAGCTCTCTTAACATCCAGGCTGTGCAACCTCCTCTCACCCGAAGAGGAGTGATCAGTGAAAAATACTGGAAGGGAGATAGATTGATTCAGATGGAAATCTGAAACCACCTTAGGCAAAAACTTCCCATTAGTCCTAAGGACTACCTTATCCTGTGGAAAGAAATAAAGTCAGTCTCCATTGACAAGGCTTGCACCACTTATGCCTGCAGAAGTGATAGCCACTAGAAAACAGTTTTCCAAGTTAGGTACTTAAGCTCTGCAGAAGACAGAGGTTCAAAAGGGGGTTGCATTAACTGGGCAATGCAAACATTAAGGTCCCAAGCAGGGGCCGGTTCCCGAAAGGGAGGATTAGTATGGAGTAATCCCTTAAAAAACTTGGAAAACACAGGATGAGAGGAAAGAGGGGATGACTTTCCTGCTGACACAAAAGCAGACACAGCTGCCAAATGAACTCTCAGGGTAGCTGGTCTGAGACCCAAGGAATTAAGATGTACCATGTAATCTAACAAAATGGGCAATTCAGCAGATTCTGGGAAATATTTTTCCCAGCACACCAAATGGAAAACCTTTCCATTTAGAACTATAAGTAGTCCTATGGAAGGCTTTCTGGAAGCCTTTAGGATCTCAAGAACACCCTGAGAGAGTGTAAATCAGCAACTCTAACTCCTCAAGAGCCAGGCCTTGAGGTTGAGGGATTTGAGGTCCGATACCAAACCCTTCCTGGGCACAAGTCAACAGATTGTGATTCCTGGGAGGCACAGGGAAGATGGACTGTCAGAGACAGAAGGAGTGGGTACCAGGGCTGCCTGGCCCAATCCGGGCAATCAGAATCACCCTGCAAGGCTGAGATCTGATTTTGACTAGTACTTTGAATAGGAGAGAAAGGGGGAAAGCATGAGGAACTTTCCTCCCAATCCAGAAGAAGGGCATCCAGGGAACTGAGCCCAGCACTGGAGGCCTGCAACAGAACAGAGGAAGTTTGTGATTGTCTGGGGCTGCAAAAAGATCTATCTGAGGGATGCCCCATCTGGCAAAAACTATCCCCAGCACTTGAGGATCCAGGGACCATTCGTGATGGCCCTGGGAAATCCTGCTGAGGGCATCCGCTAGGACATTGTCCTTGGAAGATGAACTGCTATGAGGGAAGTGTTCAGGGAATAGGCCAGAGACCACAACTTCATTGCCTTGGTGCACAAGGCCAAGACCAGTGCTCCTGTTTGTTGATGTACCACATTGTTGTGGTGTTGTCTGTTCTGACTTGTATCACCTTGTCGTGGACAGATGCAGAAAAAGCTTGAAGAGCTAAAAGACAGCTCTGAGTTCCAGCAAATTGATGTGGAGCAGAGATTCCTGGGGAACAAACTCCTGAGTGGAAAGGTCGCCCATGTGGGCTCCCAAATCCAGAAGGAAGCATCTGTAGTGAGAGTCAAGTCGTGAGAAGGGGAAATGAAGGGACCACCACTCTAAATTGCTCTGATCCTGCCACCACTGGAGAGCTAGGATCAAGGTTCGAGTCACTGGGACCAACTTGGAAGGGGTCTCTTCTCTGAGACCAAAAGGTTCTCAAGTGAAACTGAATGTCTCTCATCTGAAATCTGGCTCCCTGCACAACAGCTGTGGATGCAGCCATGTGCCCCAGGAGCTGCAGAAAGTGTCTTGCTGGTCGAGAGACCTGCAGAGTGAAGGAAGAGGCCAGAGCCACTAAATTCCTTACCCTTTCTGGGGGAAGAAAGGCTCTGGCTAGCTTTGTGTCAAATTCTGCCCCTATAAAGGTGAGTACCTGGACTGGTTCCAGAACAGACTTTGGTAGGTTTAGCAGAAAACCCAGGGAGGTGAGAAGCTGTTGGGTGACCTGCAGGTGAGATTTTACCTGTTCTGGGGACTGACCTACAATGAGCCAGTCGTCTAGATAGGGAAAAACAGCAATCCTCTGCCTCCTTAAGTGGGCCACTGCTAGACACTTTGTGAATACCCTTGGAGCAGAGGTAGGCAGAAGGGCATTGCTCTGAACTGGTAATGACCTAGGGCAGTTCAAATCTGAGGTACTTTCGATGGGATCTTCTGATTAGGACATGAAATAGGCATCCTTGAGGTCCAGGGAGGCTAGCCAGTCCCTGGCCTTAGGGAAGGTAAAATCATTACCAGAGTTACCATTTTGAACTTTGGTTTCAAAAGATGCTTGTTCAGATATCTGAGATCTAAAATGGGCCGCCACTCTCCTGTCTTTTTTTGGGGTAAGGAAGTATCTGGAATACAGACCCCTGCCCTGATGCAGGGGAGGAACCCTTTCTACTGCTCTGAGAGCTAACAGGGATGAGACCTCTGTTTCCAGAGCGAGGGTCTCTGAAGCACTTGCAGGTAGAAAAAGTCTGCTTCTCAACTTGGGAACTTTTGAAGCTGAGAACCAGACCCTGGCTTACTACTTCCAGAACCCACTTGTCTGAGGTTAAGAGCTCAATTCTGACTGAAGTAAACCAGCCTGCCCCCACTGGTACAGAAGAATCGGCCCTGGGCACCCCATCAGGGTGCCGGTTTACGCAGGAGCTTAGGCTGAGGGGTGGAGCAGGTCTGCCCACCCCTCGCCTGCCCCTGCCTCTGAAGAAGCCCTCTGAGCATAGGCAGAGGAGGCCTGAGTCTGGTAGAAGGCCTGTGAAAGGCCTACCCCTACCCTGGGGGCATGCCTTTGAGGTGGCTGGCGCTCCCTTAGCCTGGGCACTCTTGTAAGTAGTCCCATATTCATCCATCTTCTTCATGTAATTCTCTGTCTGCCTCACAAACAGAATTTCCCACCACAGGAAAATCCATAGCCTTAGTCTGGGTATCCTGTGACAAACTAGTACACCTGAGCCAGGCCAACCTATCAAAAGCTACAGATGTGGCCATGACCCTAGAGGAAACATCATTAACATCCACAGCAGCATGAAACTGAACCTTAGAGGCTTCAATGCCATCAGCAGCCACCTGTTCTAGTTCACTAGCCAGCTGGCCATGGGCCTGCTTGGCCAATTGCATAACAGTATCCCATCTAGATTTCTGGTACCTAGCTACATAAGCCATATAATTTGCTTGCCTGAGTCCAGAGAGGAGGCTGCCATATACTGTTTTTTGCCATGGCATCAATCTTCCTGGAATCCTTGTCAGAGGATGTGAAACCAAGGGAATATTAGCTTTATCACAGGCAGCAGCCTGAACTACTAACATGACTGCATTGCTGAGAAAGGAATTCTGTATCAGGGCCTGACAATGTATACCTTCTGTCCATCTTTTATCTACAGGAGGCACAGATTAGAGCTTTTAAATTTTAATTGTTTGTTTCCTGAAAGACTTATGTAAAGGAATAGACAATCTCCTAGACTCTGGAATATCCATCATTTCTACAAAATCAGGCTCCTCTTGCTCATCCACAGCCTCTTCTAAAGGAAGCTGGAGGTTTCAGCAACTTTTATAAAACATAAAATGAGATGGGGACTCAGACAGCATAGGGGAGATTCTAAAGGTCTGTCTGGGGAGATGTCCGTTCAATGGGCACCAGACCTTCCCAGCCACATTCATACTGTTCATAATCCTCCCCCTCCTCTGGTTCATAAAATTCCTCAATATCATAATCCTGGACCACTGGGACGGACGAACCGACCTTTACCAGATAGTGGTGGTTTGGATGGACCCTGAGACAGTGACTGGACAATCTGATGGCTTTTGCTTATCTCTGCAGCAGTTGGAGAAGGAATTTTGGACTCCAGACCTGCTGATTTTCTTGTTTTCTTTACTGGAATTGGTTCCTCAGAACCAGCTTTTCTTTTACTCGAGGAAGTCTGGCCCTGGTCAGGGCACTCCCTCTGGTTCGGTTGGCACTGAAACCGGGCTGGTCATGGACTTTTGGCCTCTTGTTCCCTGAGCCTGCCCAATCTTTTTCCAGGGTGGCTGCAGGAAATTGTTACATACCTGGCAGTCTGACTGAGGTGGTCAAACCCCAGACAATAAACATGTGGTGTGTGGGTCAGCCTTGTAAGAACTTCCCACAAACATCACAGTGTTGAAACAGTGGGCAGTTTTTCTTTTGGGTTTCTCAGACATAATGCCAGCCTAACCAAAAACTTGCTCTTTTAACGGCAGTGCCAGAGAAGACAACCTTATCGGTTCCTAACCGTGTCACGGGTATTGGAAAAATGTAATAATCCGCTTTTTTTAGAACCGATAAGAACCGGAACCGCACTCTAAAATAGTAACTTTTAGTTTTAAATGAGTTTTAACCCACTGATCGGTTCAAAACCGAACCGATAACTTACAAGTTCCACACAGACAAAACCTTCATTTACTTACAGTTTACCACAGATAGAGCTTGAACCGAACGGTTTTGCGGTTAAAATAAAGCTATTCTCGGTTAAATCCAACCGAGAAACACTTTTTAAACCGAGAAATGAACCGAGCAGAAGGAGAAATCTCCGGAGCGACTGTTCACTGAGGCGGAGTAAAGAATCTGACAGTTCAAGTTTGAAATGACACAGATAGAGCTGCTCTCGTGCCAAAATTCTATTTTGGAATGGTTTTAACCATTTCACTCCGGGGCAGTTCTAGAGCTGGATCAAACTGCTAATGTCTATAATATAGCAAGACTTCATGTTGTTTGAATACAGTAAGACCATTAGAAAAAAACAATACTATGGTAATTTTTTCTTCAAAACAACATGAAGTCTTGCTGTATTCGAACTATATGCAGACTACCAAGCAGTTCCCCCCCAGGAGGAGGGGACACAGAACCTTACTTTGGGAATAGGCTCTGCAACACTGCTGTACCAAACCAAGCATCACTCCTAGTCTGGATGTCCAGAGAGTAATGCTTTGTGAATGTATGGACTGTTTTCCAGGTGGCTGCTTTACATATTTATACCAAGGGAATATTCCTAGCAGCTGCCAGGGATGCAGCTATACCTCTAGTCGAGTGGGCCCTCAGGCCTGAAGGAGGTTCTTTGCCCAATTTGGAATAGCAAAATTGGATACAAGAGACTATCCACCTGACAATAGTCCTTTTGGTGGCAGGTCTACCCTTTCTCACTTCTCCATAAGTGAGAAATAGCTGCAGACAATCTTTCATATGTGCCTTAGTATGCTCTATGTAATAGCCAAGTGCCCTTTTCACATCCAGACTGTGCAATCTTCTCTCCCTTGAGGAAGAATGGTCAGTGAAACACACAGGTAGAGAGATTGGTTCAGATGAAAATTTGATACCACTTTAGGCAGAAACTTTCTATTTGTCCTGAGGACCACCTTTTCCCTATGAAAGGAAATGGAGTCAGGTTCTACTGACAAGGCCTGAAATTCACTGATCCTCCTGGCAGAAGTAATATCTACCAGGAACACAGTTTTCTAAGTCAAGTACTTAAGCTCGGTAGAAGCTAAGGGCTCAAAGGGTGGCTGCACAAGCTGTGCAATACAGACATTCAGATCCCAAGCTAGAGTAGGCTGTCTAAAAGGAGGGTTAATGTGGACCAAAAGAACTTACTGAAAAAACAGGATGGGATGCCAGGGAGGATCCCTTCCCTGCAGAAAGAAAAGCAGACACAGCTGCCAAATGAAATTTAAGAGGTCGCAGGCCTAAGGCCTAGGCTATTAAGAAGAGCCAAATAATCCAAAGCCGTGGCAATATCTGTAGCCTCCGGCTGTATACCTTTCTGAGAGCACCAAATGGTGAACTTTTTCCATTTGGAACTATAAATTTTCCTAGTAGAAGGTTTCCTAGAGACCTTCAAAATATCCATGACCCCCTGAGAAAGATGCAGGCCTGCATATTCTAACTTTTCAAGAACTAGGCTTTGAGACTAAGAGACTGGAGATTGGAATACCAAATCCTCCTTTGAGAGAAGGTTAACAAATTGTGTCTCCTGGGTAGAGACAGGGGGAGTAAACACTGCTAGAGACAAGAGAGGATACCATGGTTGTCTGGCCCAATCTGGGGCCACCAGTATCACTGTGCAGGGTTGAGACCTCATCTTGTTCAGGACTCTGAATAGTAAAGGAAAGTGAGGAAAGGCATAAAGAAACCTGCCTGTCCAATCTACTAGGAGAACATCCAGAGGAACTGTCCCTAGGCCTGGAGGTCTGCAGCAAAACAGAGGAAGTTGACAGATCTCTTTGCAGCCCCAGGCAATTCTCTCTGGAGTGCCCCATCTGGTGAAGATGACCGTCAGGATATGAGGGTTCAGGGTCCATTCGTGATGGCCCTGAGATATTCTGCTCAAAGCATCTGCCAGCACATTGTTTTTCCCTGGAAGATGAACTGCTGTCAGGGAAGCTTGGAGAGAGTAAGCTAGAGACCACAGTTTCATGGCTTCTGTGCACAATGCCATAGACAGAGTGCTTCCCTGCTTGTTTATGTACCACATTGTGGTGGTGGTGTCTGTACTGACTTGCACCACTTTGCCTTTGGCCGACTCCAAGATAGCCTGGAAGGCTAGGAACACAGCTCTGAGTTCCAGGAGATTGATGTGAAGGAGAGATTCTTACTGTGACCAAATTCCCTATGCAGTGAGCGCCCCCATATGGGCTACCCAGCCCAGGAGAGAGGCATCTGTGGTTAAAACCACAGAGGGGCTTGTTTGAGAAATGGGACACCCTGTCTGAGATTGTCCTGATCCAGCCACCACTGGAGAGCCTGGACCAGAGTCACTGGCATCAGTTTGGCAAGAGAATCTTTCTTCGGAGACCAAAATGACCTTAAGTGGAACTTCATGTCCCTCATCTGAAACCTGGCCCCTTGTACCACAGCAGTTGAAGCTGCCATGTGGCCTAGGAGTTGGAGAAAGTGACTAGTTGGTCGAGAGACCAGAGGCCAGATCTGTAAGGGCTATTACCCTCGTCTGTGGAAGGAAGGCCCTTGTCTGGACTGTACCTAACTCTACTCCTATAAAAGTGAAGAGCTGTACAGGTTTGAAAACTGACTTGGGAAGATTGAGAATGAATCCTAGGGAACTAAGATTCTGAGAAACTTCCAGAGCACACTTGACTTGGTCTGAGGACTGGCCTACAATAAGCCAGTCATCTAAATAAGGGAAGATTGAGATACCCTGCCTTCTGAGGAAGGCCACTACTACTGCAAGACACTTTGTAAATACCCTTGGAGCTGAAGTGAGGCCAAAGGGCATGGATCTGAATTGGTAATGGCCTGAGGGCAACTTGAATTTGAGGTACTTTCTGTGGGAGCACCTGATAGGAATGTGGAAATAGGCATCCTTGAGGTCCAGGGATGCTAGCCAATCCCCTGGACTCAGAGAGGGGAGGACTACTCCCAGAGTCACCATTTTGAACTTTGGTTTTGTGATATGTTTGTTCAGATCTCTTATCCACAGGAGGTAGAGAGTTAGGCATTTGTAAAATGTTTCTTGTCCGTTTCCCCAAGGACTTGTGAGGAGGGATAGACAGCCTTTTGGACTCTGGGACATCCATCATTTCTATATAGTCAAGCTCTTCCTCCTCATCAGCAGCTTCCACCACTGGAAGCTGGAGAGTTTCAGCCACTTTTCTGTAAAACAGAAAATGGGAGAAGGGGAGACACTGGAAGACCTGTCTGGGGAGCTGTCAGGCTCTATAGGCTCATCTAGGCCTCCAAAATCAGTATCCTCAAAATCCTCTTCGTCTCCCTCCCACTCCACATCATAAAAAAAATTATGGATCCTAATCCGATGGAGTTGGGTCCATCTGAGTCAACCACTTACATAGATACATAGACAGTGTCGGCAGATAAGGGCCTATGGCCCACCCAGTCTGCCCATTTGAGCTTGTAAGTTCAGTTTATGGTTTTCCTAGAAGTCTGTTGCCCCTTACCCCTGACCTCCAGAATTCCTTTATGTCTATCCCATGCATTCTTAAATCCCGTGATTGTTTCAGCCCCCACCACTTCCTCTGGCAGGGTGTTCCACTTGTCCACCACCCGTTCTGTGAAGAAATTCTTCCTCACGTTTCCTCTGAATCGTCCTCCCTCCAACTTCATCCCATGCCCTCTAGTCCTAGAACATCTTTTTTCACTTAAAAATAGTGTATTCATGCACCCTGTTCCTCCCTGTGAGATACTTGTATGTCTCTATCATATCCCCTCTCTCCCTCCTCTCCTCCAGGGAGTACATGTTCAGTTCCTTCAACCTGTCTTCATAGGACTTGTGATGCAATCCATGCACCATCTTTGTTGCCCTCCTCTGAACCTTCTCTACCCTGTCTATGTCCTTACGTAGGTATGGTGTCCAGAACTGTACACTGTACTCCAGGTGGGACCTCACTAGTGTCCTGTATAGCGGAATTATGACCTCCTTTTCCTGCTGGTGATGCCCCTGCCTATACATCCCAGCATCCTATTTGCTTTACCTGCTGCCTTGTCACACTGTTTCCCTACCTTGAGGTCATCAGAGATAACCCCAAGATCCCTTTCCTGCTTGGTGCATGCTATATCCTCACCCCCCAACTGATATATTGTGCCAGGGTTTTTGTGCCCCATATGCATTATCTTGCACTTCTTTGCATTGAATTTCAACTGCCAAACCCCTGACCATTCTTCAAGTTTCTGCAGGTCCCTTCTCATTCTGTCTACACCCTCTGGTGTGTCTACTCTGTTACAGAGCTTTGTGTCATCAGCGAACAGTGAAATTCTGCCTTTTAGGTCCTGTGCAATGCCACTGATGAAGATGTTGAATAGGACCAGTCCCAGCACTGATCCCTGTGGTAACCCACTGGTCACTCTTCCCTCTGTAGAGTGACAGCCGTTTACCACCACCCTCTGTGTCCTGCTACCCAGCCAGTTACCTACCCACCACACTACTGTCCTGCTCACACCCATATTCCCCAGTTTGTGTAATAGTCTATTTGGCACAGTGTCAAAGGCCTTGCTGAAGTCCAGATAGGCCATGCCCACTGCCCTCCCCCGATCCACCTCCCTAGTCACCCAATCAAAAAAATTCAACGAGGTTGGTCTGACATGACCTCCCCCTGGTGAAACCATGCTGCCCTGGGTCCTGTAGTCCATTGACAACCAGATGTTCCACCAATTTCTCCTTCAGTAGTGCTTCCATGATCTTCCCCACTACCGAGGTGAGGCCGACTGGTCTATAGTTCCTGCTTCCTCTTTGTTCCCGCTTTTGTATAAGGGGACTACATCTGCTGTCCTCCAGTCTTTGGGTACCTCCCCGTTTCCAGTGATTGGCTAAACAGGATAGCCAGAGGCTCAGCCACCACCTCTCAGTTCTTTAAGGACCCTGGGGTGCACCCCATCTGGCCCCATTGCTTTATCAACTCTTATTACTTCCAGTTCCTTCAGGACCCTTTCTCGTGTAAAGGTACTTGTGTCCATTTCTGCACCATTCTCACCCCTTGTACTCCCTTCAGACCCATTACCCTCCTCTTCCTCAGTAAAGACTGAGCAGAAATACCTGTTCAATATGTCAGCTTTACTGTTGTCATCCTCCACAGCCCCATCCTCCCCTTCAGTCTCACTATCCCTCCCTTTGTCTTTTTTTTCACTTATGTACCTGTAAAGGTTTTGTCCCCTCTACCCACTGATTTTGCAATGTGTTCTTCTGTCTGAGCTTTGGCTTCCCTTACTGACCTCCCTGCCTCCTTTGCTTCCTGGTACTTCTCCCTATCCCCTTCTGCCTGTGTCTTTTTGTATTCCTGAATGCAATCTTTTTGGCTTTCACTTTCTTCGCTACCTCTTTGGAAAACCATAATGGTCTCCTCTTCCTTTTCCTTTTGCTAACCTGCTTAATGCATAATTCTGTTCTTGTAATCCGCATTTTAAATACTGCCCACTGTTCCTCAACCCGATTCCTGTCCCATTCCCCTTAATGCCTCTTTCAAGTATCTCCCCTTTTTCCCCCAAAAATCTGCCCCCCTAAAATCCAGGATACGTGTTTTTGTGTGGTTTGGTTCTGCTCTTTCCATGATTTCAAACCACAATGACTGGTGGTCACTGTTTCCCAGGTGCTCCCCCACTGTTACCCCCATCACACTGTCCCTGTTTGTGAGCACAAGGTCCAGTATTGCCTTCTGCAGAGTTGGTTCCATGACCAGTTGCTTGAGGAAGGCACCCTAAAGGAAGTCCAGGATAAATCTGCTCCTAGTTGATGCTGCTGCTGGGATGCTCCAGTCCACGTCTGGAATATTGAAGTCTCCAACCAGTACTACCTCACCTTTGTCTGCCATCCTTTGGATGGCTAGCATCAACTCCTATCTGTTTCTTCCTCCTGGGCTGGTGGTCTATAGACCACACCTGTGCGGATGGCTGTCCCCATTTTCCTTTCCAGCAACCCACAGTATCTCTCCCATTTTGTTCCTCCTGGATCTCTGTGGCCCTTATGTCATTTTTTCACATACAGTGCCACTCCTCCTCCCTTCCTGCCTGCTCTGTCTTCTGAATATGCTGTAGCCAGGTATGGCCATCTCCCAGTTGTGGTTATCATTACACCAGGTTTCAGTGATCGCCACAATGTCCAGGTCTGACTGCACCATGACAGCCTCCAGATCTTCCATCTTGTTGCTAAGGCTCCTGGCATTTGCACACATGGCTTTCCACGATTTGACCTCCCTAGACTGTTTCGCTGTTCTACTCCAGCCCCTTCCTTGGTTGTCCTTTATCCCTGGTTCTCCTTGCTGTCTGCCCTTCTGCTGAATTTTGCCCCTTTTCTGCCTATCCACCTCTTGGGCACTAATCTCCATCTTTTGCACAGTGCTTTGCAGAGATAGCCACTCCTCTGGTTCACTTAGTTGGAGGGATCAGTTCAGAAGGAATTGGATGAAGCGACTGCACAATGCTTATCGCTTTGGCTATTTCAGAGGTAGTTGGAACTTGTGGTTCAGGATCCAAACCGGCCAACTTCCTTTTTCTTTTTGACGGAAGCCACCCCTCAGAGTCGGATCTCCTTTTGCCCAAGGGTGTATCGCCCGTGTCAGCAGGCACCCCCTCAGGTTTGGTTGGAACCGAACCGGGCTGGACATCCGGTTCAGCGGACTTCTCAATCTCCTTTTCCTTCAGCCTACTTAATTTCTTATCCAAAGTGGCTTTGGGAAAGTTTTTACATGCTGTACAACTGTTTGTTTTTGCACAAGTTATATTTAGTGCATGGCACTAGTTGATCACAATTGTGCAAATTTAATTTCACGCTCTGCAATTAGCTTATTTATACCCATTGAAAATGTGCAATTTTGACCAGTTAGCGCCACTGTATTTTAGCACAGTTATCACTTAAGCGAATATAGCTACAATTATTTTACATCAAATATAACTTGTTCTACAGTATTTGGCAGTCTGATTTGAGGTGGTCAAACCCCAGACAATAAACACAAATGAGGTGGGGAATCAGCTTTAGCAAAAGCCTCACCCCACTCAGTACAGTGTTGAAACCCAGTGGGACAGGTTTTCTTCTTGGGTTTCTCAGACATAGCCTTAACCCACAGATTACCCTCAACAGCTTTTAAGCCAGGTAATACACCCTTATTAGTTACCAACTGTGTCATGGATTGTGGAAAAAAAAGAAGAAAATCTATTTTTTTTTTTTTTTTTTTAAACTGATGAGAACCGGACACCACTACTAAAAACCCAGAAGAAAAGAAAGAAGAGACTATTTCGGTTCCCAACCAGATCGACCGATAGGAAACCTGAGAAAAAACATTTCCACACAGTAAATTCAAAAACGATTCACTATCTATCTACTTACGCTACCCTGTACTGAAGACAGTGATCTGATACCGAAAAAACAAGAAAGTCGGTTGAACAAACTGACCAATTCAAAACTTTACCGAACCGAAGGAGAAACCTCCGGAGTGACTTCACAGTTAGGCGGAGTAAAGAATTGGATGGTTACACCGATATGTACCAGAGAGAGGTCTGCAAACAGAGCTTGAGCTCAACGTTCTATGACCTGGCATATAATTAACTCCTTACTCTCTGGAGCAGTTCAAGTGCTGAGGCTAACTGCATAGTCAGAATACAGCAAGACTTCACGTCTGAAAGAGGAAAAAGGGAACTGGCAGGCTCCATGATGGCCCCGCATCCCTCTGCCACCCCCAGCTTTTGGATTTGTGTTCGGGGGTGAGAAAGCGGCGTTCTCCTGGCCCCACAGGACTACTGAGGGCTGGCTAAGTGGAAACATGCAGGGCCAGAGGATGAGTCCCTCTGAGGAAGGGGCCATAACCACCTGCCAGACTCCGGCAAAAATAAAAAAAAAAAAAAAAAAACAACATGCGACAGCATCACTAAGATACCTCCAGATGAATGGGATGGTGGACAGCGCTGTACAAACAGTAAAACATTTTCTCAAGAAAGCAAAACAGGACAAAGATCCCAATTTGGTGCTTTTGGACCTCAAATACCCCAATCGAAGGTATGAGCTCCCTAGCACAGTTGTCGATGGGGCACAGAATGAACATTTTTATTACTAACCAGGTCAGAACTTTTAAATCCCAATATAGTGACTACAGATGTCTGCTCCACTTTAGCTTCCAAAGAAAACAACAGCACTACTATAACAGGAGCGTGCACCACTTACTGGCTCTAACCTCTGGACAGAGAGTCTACATGAGAGCCATAACTAATGAATGGACTCCTGCAAGGGTGCTATCCCCAGTCACCACACCTCGATCCTACATTGTACGGGTGCCAGGGAAGTGCTATTGCAGAAATCACAGACATTCTCAGTGTTCCTGAGCCATAGTCCAAAGTTTCCCTGGTGAGGCAAAATTGTTATCCCAATGTTCAGCTGAGGGAGGGAGCTGCCAGTGTGGCGGGGAGAGAGAGAGAGAGAGAGAGATAACAGGGCTGTGGAGTAGCATAAGGAAAACGACCCAGTGGAGTGAGAGCCAGAGCAAAGACAGAGTATCGGAGAGACCCAGCAACAGCATAGCAAGAAGCTGCAGCCATGGCAGCACAACTCTTGCAAGGATCTGCCAACAGGGACATCAGTTGCAACAGCAGCAGCTCCTCTGCACCTGTACACCCAGTACTTGAGCCCAAATCAGAATAAGCTGGGTGAGTGGGTGTGTCATCCAGAGGCCCATCCAATATTGGGACTAGACTACATCAAGGACCTAAACTATGGGACTGTAACGTATTAAATTTGTTTGTCTAAAGGCGGGAGATGTGATGCTACGAAGTTCATGCATATTAATGACACATGCACTGTGTTACGTCACTATAGTTTGAATCTTATTCAAAGAGCTTGGCGAGCTGAGAATTCTCCAGTTATAGTACAGAAGCTGTTGTGCATGTACCTGTGTGTTGCTGGTGTTTTAAGTAAAGCTGTTTAAACTCAGATCTGCGTGTCCTCAGCTTTACAACAGCCAGAACATTGATGGTGACATGCTCAGCACACTCAATGTACCCAAGCTTGTACACACCGCTGCATCTCCGCAGGGGAGAAAAAGGGGAAAAGTCGGGAGCCTGAATGAGGGTCTGACCTCCACTAGACCCCTGCACTGATTATGTGGCCTGTTCCCAAGAACTAGATCCTGTGAACCAGCTGACCCTGCGATTGTGTGAGTAAGCTGAGGGGGCAAAACAGAGATGATGGTAAGCCCGATGAAGTCAGGTGATGGGGCATGGGAGGGGTGTTCCAGACTGGAGGTAGAGCCTAACCAGAAGGGACGGGGGAGAAGAGAAATCGCTTGACCTTTTATGGAATCCAAACCCCTTTACATCCGAGAACATGGAGCCACAAGAATAAACAGAAAAACAGATGGGTAACCATGCACAACAAAGCTGTGCTTTCAGAGGCATTCTAGTGACATAGGCCACAACATTTACTCCTTCCTTCAACTCCTTACATTAACTCCTTGCAAACCAGTGGGAGTGCAACATCATGGTTGACAGGTGATGTGTTACAAGCGGCAAAAGAAAACCGCACACTATGCAATAACAAATGGGTAACCACACACACCAAGGCAGTGTTTCTATTGCAGGCTTGTGGTGATATCTGGAGTAAGGGAGCACGGCTGGTGTGGGTGGGCTAGTGACAGAAATGCAACATCCAATTGTTTTTGAGAATGAAAGGAAGACAGGATTACACACCTTACAAAATCAATGAACTTTTTTTTTCCCCCCATTGTTTCTTTTGACAAGGGCTCATACCCCCTTCTCTCAGCATTCCCACCTGCCCACCCTGCCTTCCACAGGACTTATCTCCTCCATGCAATGCCCCATGGTGTTCCCCCCATGCTGAGGCCTCCAGGATGGAGGCCGATCTTGGCAGTGACCATATCTACATGTCAGAGCAGTACCTAGTCTGTGAGGGTGGGGCCAGTGGGATGACAAGTTCAGCCTGGAGCCAGCCCCTGGCATTTCTGCTTCTTCTAGGTCCCGAGGACATCTTGCATCACAATATCAGGACTGGCTCCTTCAATGATGTTGGAGATGTTAGGGGGCGGTATAGTAGCAGGGAACTGGATCCCTCCGCACCAAAGGAAGTGAGCATCCACTTAAACACTGCATGTTCCTCCCCCCAGCCCACACTTGGATGCCCAGGAGTTTGCTCCTGAACTCTGCTCGTCAGTGCCGCAGGTGGTAATGCTACCGTTGTTTTGGCCCAAGTTACCAAGCATTTAAAAAAAATAATACCGAGGTGTGCAAAACATTTCTTCTTTTAGGGCATGTAATAGTCTGATTAGCTTTTCAACATAGTCCCTGCTTCCCTATTTATTCCCCTCTAACCTAGTCAGGGGAAGATGAGATCTATACGAATTACTGAAGACCAAACCAGGCACAAAACTCTAATGGAATAAGGAGCAAAAACCTCCAAGATAGCCCACTGGCACAAGAGCAGTGTTGCCACTTACGGCACCAGTGACCTGGATTTGTAGAGGAGGCCAGGCTAGAGGGTCATGGGGGGAGGGAAGAGAGAGATAAGGATTGAGCATCTCTGACTATGCTGTTCTCCTCTACAGTGAGGAAGTCCATGCCTCCACTGCAGTGCTACTAGCTGGGTGGCTATGGGTGGAAGCACAATGGAGGTATTGAGAGAGTGAACATCAACCAGACACAAGAGCAACACACTGTTGTACATGCTACCATCTCCATGAGCTCTAAGTGTACCAAGCAACACCCAAGAATTGGACAGAGGAAAACACACACACACACACACACACACACACACACACACCCCAACTGCAGCAGGATAATACAGGCTCCCTCTGCATGTCCCAAACCCTCAACTGCTGTGCCAGTTCGTTTACATGACTTGGAGGGCTTGGCCAGCCCTGATGAGAGCCCTGCTGTGGTTGTGAGTCACAGGGAAAAACAAGGACAGGGTAAGTCCCAAAGAAAATGGGGCTGAGGGGCAGCAGGTGGAAATGGGCAGGTTAGCCAGAAAGGGCCTTAAACATGAAAGCAGATAAAAGTAGAAAATCATCATGAGTAGGAAGCAAACCAAGAAGAGAAGTGAGCAGCGGTAAAACTATATGGTTACCTGCCAAGAACAGCTTTGACCTACTGGCAAACCAAAAAAATTAAAAAGCACATGACATGCCAGATAATGCAAATGCAGCAGTGCCAAGTGAGACGAAAAGGAGGAAGACTATAGTTGTGGACAGTGAGGCCCTAAAATCTACAGATGGACAAGTATGCCATAATGATAAGATAAACCGTACAATCTGTTGTCTACCAGAAGCCCAAATTAAGTACATGGGATTGACAGACTATTGGAGCCCCTTGGCAATTAACCCCTAGTAGTGGTACATGTTAGAACAAACAATTCCAATAGCAAGAAAGAAGATTAAAACATCAGAGACTTCCTGAACCTAGGGCTGAAGATTAAACAGAAGAAAGCAGAAGCTATTCTCTCAGATATACTACCAATCTAGTTTGCTTATTAAAGTGCAATGCTAGTATTCAAAGGATAAATGCCTACTTCGATTACGTGTGGTTTAAGAAAGAGGGTATTCACCTTCTATAGGAATGGGACCACTTCTGATAGAAGGAAAGATGAACTGCACCTTAATCCAAAAGGAGCAAGCATTTTGAGAATTCAGATCAATACAATAATAGAGACTACTTTAAACCAATCACGGGAAGAGAATGGATACTAGAAGAGGTTAGTGAATCCCAAAAGAATCTGAACAGATGCAGAAAGAACATCTGAACAATCTAATTCAGAGAAAGAGAAATTCAACACAAGAGACACAAAAGTACAACAAAGAAACAAAAAAGACGACTTATGTGCTCTAATGCAAGAAGCCCGAGAAACAAACTGGACGAACTAGAGATACTGGTCACCATAGAAGAAATGTATGCAACAGGAATACTGAAACATGATTTCAATGACCTGTGGGGAATGAACAGAGACAACTACAAAACTATACCGGAAGGATAAACCAGGCAAAAAAGGATGAGGGAAAGTACTGCATGTCAAAAGTCAATTGCTGGCAAAGGAAATACAGGACCTTAACACAGATGAGACGGAAACACTATGGCTGAGAGTCTCCAATTGAACTGGAAAATACAGCCACTGTCAGCACTGCATAATCACCACAAGCCCACAGTCCTGGAGCTGGTGTTGCACAAAATCATAAATGAAACACAGCATAACCTCACTTATCTGAATGTGCTAGGGGGACAATGCAATTGTTTACATAAACAGGGTTTGGGATCAGTGGGAATCTTTAGAATGAAGTCAGGGAAGTTGGGGAGACATCACAGTTTTGGATAATTGAGAGTTCTGAGTCAACTGCCGTTCAGATAGCTGGGGTTTTACTGTAGACTGAACAAAGGGGTGCACACTCTGGAAAACAAATGAAATGGACTGTTAACTGTGAAAGAAATTACAATTTATTGGGGAACTCTACTCAAATATACTTATGAAAGGCAACTCAGTGCTCCAGCATTTCGAGTCATCCAGTGTTTTTTTGGAGTGTGCTTCCTTCTTGTGTCTGCCTGTTACAGCTGCTATCCCTCTATTTTGTAGACCATGTAGCTCAAGGGAGATTTCAAATACCCATACCTAGACTGGGAGGAGGAAATCGTTATGACCGGGTGAAGTACAAGTTACAAACTCAAATGGGCAGACTAGGTGGGCCATAGGCCCTTATCTGCTGACACTGTCTATGTATCTATGTAAGTAGACAATTTTGAGATATGGAAAACTGCTATCTTATACACTGTGTCAAGGGAACAAGCAACACTTGCTCTGACCATTAGCTACAATGATGATCAGAGATGTGGAAACTGGTGAGATGCAAGGAAACAGTGACTAACATCATCAGGTTCACCATCTGAAAGAACAGGGGAAAAATAAAAGACTGGACATATACCATGCTTCCACACAAGGTGAGTTTTGGAGAAAATAAGGGTGCCCACAACACGGGTATCCTGAGAAAGCAAACCCAAGGCAGAGGTTTTCAGCAATAATAGGATGCCCTCAGTATCCATTTAGACAGTTTAAACAAGAATGTTTCCCACAGAAGAGAAAGTACAATAGAAGATGTAAATCAATATGGATGGTGAAGGAGATGCTCAACAGAATTACAGGAAAAAAAAGGAGTCATACAAGATGAGGAAATTAAGAGACACCAGTGAAAAAAAGAAATTAATAGAGAAACTCACAGAGTGGAAACTTGCAGTCAGGGTTGCAAAAGAAATGGCCACAGAGAGAGTGTTTGCAACAGACACCAAAAATAAAATATATTGTGTATATAACGTGTTTTGATTTTGTGTGTGTGTGTGTGTGTGTGTGTGTGTGTGTGTGTGTGTGTGTGTGTGTGTGTGTGTGTGTGTGTAGTCCCAGGCCCTTGTACACACTAGGGAGCTTAAAACGATTTAACTGCCTTAAACCATTTTAAGCTCCCGGAACACTGTGTCCACACTGCAACACAGTTAAAACAGTGTTCTAAAACTGTGCTAAAATCCTGCTAGAGAGGTAGTCTTTAGCACAGCTTTTTATAAACATGGTTGCCTAATCTGTGTTAACAGCAGTGTGTACGCAAATCGTGCTGTAACATGGGTTAACCCTTAGGCTGTTGACAAAACTGGAATGTACAGGAATTCTGGACTGATATATCAGTCCACAGCACAGCAAGGGTTAAGGCAACCCATCCTATGAAAAAGTAATTTTTTTAGGCAGCAGGATTTAAAAAACCAAAAACACAAACAAACAAAAAAGGAACCGGTATTGCCAACTAGCCCAAGAAACACTGGTTCCGCGGATGTACTTTTAATTGGCAATTGCTTTCGGTGCCCATTCACGGGTATCCCGTCATGCACTGCAGCATCCAACAGCACCCACAATGCTCTGAGTTGGTACTACAGTCATGCCTGAGAACCTGCTCCAGCAAGCACAGTTGTCGGAATACAGTGTGGACACTCAGACAGCCATGCTAAGGACCGGTTTACAAAATGTTTTCAATAATGTTTTATAATTGGTCCACAGTGTGTACGGTGCTCTAGTGTGTCCTTTTTGCTGTTAGGAGTTTTGTTCTTATTTGAATACTAGTTTCATGGCCCCCTGGAGAGCTCCATGTTTGAATTATTTATTGCTCTTTTTTTTTTTCCACTGTACCATGTGACTGTGATGCAGCCGGGACTATAGATTCAGCAAGTACTGGTTTAGAGTCAATTTTACAGCAGTCGAGCAAAGTTTTTAAAGGGGAAGTCTCCCATAGTTTCACATCCATATTTTACCAACTCCTTATGTGCAACGGTTGTGTTCCTCCTCTAGTTGCCAGCAGGCCTATTGCTGTCCAAATCTAGATTAAAAATAAAAATATACAGCCCCCAGAAGTTATGTTTTGTCCTCCATTTTACTATCAATGCTGCTGGAGTATGTCATCACAGCAACAGATAATGGTGCTGCACTAAATGCTGTTCCACCAGTAAACAGAACTCACAATATTTGGTCCCCCACTTGAGTAATGGGGGAACTCCAAGTGTTCTGCACATCCTGAAGTGCAGGTCTAATAGGGACTAGGACCATACGAGTGTGATTCAGCACTGATTTGACATGTATATACAGTATGCCTACACGGAAGTGCTTGTATGAGTTGTGTTTAATGTTTCTGTTAGCAAAAACAGTTTACCCAATAAATGACTCTGGGTACAACAAGAGTCTTAAGTGGCATTATATAGCTGTTTTATTATGTTGTGTGTGTGTGTGTGTGTGTGTGTGTGTGTGTGTGTGTGTGTGTGTTAGCATTCTGTTTTTACTGACACCAGCAGTGAGGCAATCTTGCAAAAATGTCCCTTTCCTTTTGTAACTAGGCAGTCAGTGATTGGATGGCTGATGTGAGGCAATAAAGAGTTAAGCTATAACAAGGAATAGGTTACCAGGACATCAGGTGCAGCATATGGAAGAAGAGTAATCTAGCAGTTAAAGCACAGGCACAAGAACTGGGAAACACTGGTTCAAATCCTACTAAAGTCCCTTACTCTCTAACCCTTAACAAGTTCCCCTAACCTCCTTGAGAACTGTGATGGCCTCTCAGGTCCATGACTCTAAAAGTGCCCCCATTCCCATTATAAATCATTAGTAGTGATGTGAGAGCTAAACACTTCACTTTGAATGTACTGAAAACAAGCTGTGGCAGCCCACCCCCTTTGTAATGCCAGCATTTGAAGTAGGATGTCCCTCACAAATCAGATGCTACACTTCAGCTGTTATAGGTAAAGAAACTAATGAGTCTCAGTGTTTGTAGTGCTCTGTATTTGCTTAGCTCATTCCTCCCATGTCATCTGTATTCTGTGTCTTGGTATTTCCAATCAGAACCCAGATGTAAGGAGCATTTAAAATGTAAAGCAATACACTTTATAAAGTAAGTGATCTAGCTCTCCACTTTCAGGCTGCTGAAAGGGGGGGGTGTATAATTTATGCAGAGGAAGAATTCAGTCTTGTGTGATCTTCTGGGAAACTGCTCAAGCCTACCTTGTAAATTAATCCTCTCAAGGGTGTTTACCTGGTTCACTACAGAGTGACTGACTGATCGATTGGTTGGTTGATTAACTGATTCAGTCTACTGCTTTACACAACATGTTACAACTGTCTCAGAGAGAAATGAGCAGTACAGAGGAACAGCTTTTGTTTCCTGTGAATGCAAAACTATTAGATGCATTATTTTCCCTACACATGCAGTATTAAGGCTACAAGTACCACTCCCTGTGAGAGTTGCATGACGGAACTTTAAGCCATTGAAAATAAACTAAAATCAGGATAGACAGTATTGATACCCTTGTTTTATTCTGCAGTGTTGCTGCAGTAACATCAAGGAATGGAAGGGGCTGTATTACAAGCGACTCATTTGCATGTAAATGAAGGCTTGCTTGACATTTTACTACCTTATGTCAGAGCCTCAAACTCTAGGTATGTGTTGTAACAGAAGAAATGGCTGATCTCTTATTGACATATGTACAGTACTTGATGTAATGTATAATAAATACAGACATATCCAAATCATAAATATACAGGAGTCTTCTTTAAATAACTTTCCTTATTCAGCTAAACACTGAAGGCTACATTTACAGTATAAAAAACACCTGAGGGATAATTCTTTTCCTTCTGTAAGGAAACTGCTAGATTCTTCATTAATTATTGCATGGATGACCTGGAGTGATCAACGTGCTTTTTATGACTGTGTGTAGTTTAATGAAATAAAAACTTTAAAAAATAAAATATTTACTCTTGCTAGCTAGACCTATACACATACCAAGAAAACAAAAAGATTGAAAGAGAAAGTTGTTTAGTTGCGGCCCGAACATCAGGCTCCTAACAGTTTGCTGCTGCAGCAGCTTTCACTCACTAAATCAATAGTCCTGGATATATTACTCTCACATGGGGCAGCAGACATTATAGGAAAAAGAGCAATACAAATTTCAAACATGGAGATCCCCGGGGCCATGAAACTAGTAGGCAACTACAGAAAAAAATCCCTCCTAATAGTAAACAAAAGGAAGGACAACCTAGGGCTACACACACACAAATCAAAACACTACGCATAACATATGTTTTTGCACATTTTGACTAATACTAAAATCTTTCTGGATGGAGGGTTGGTTTTCTTATGAATCCATTTTAACTGTTAAACACTCAGTTAAATCTATGTTAGAAGGTATAACCTGTGAACTTCCAAATCTTAACTTACATCAAAAATTGTGGTTATACGAGGTTATCATCACTGCAAAAACTCATATGTTGAAAACAATTACATCTCCCATCTGTTACCAAATGGTCACATGACATCTGTTAGAGCTAGTTATTAGAGAGACTATTTTTTTTGTTGGATTTTGTTAATCGGGTAGGCCCACTGTGACCAAAAGTCCCCTTTGCGTGGGCATCTGGGAATAAGTAAATAGAAAACAAATCATATATACAGTAATTGCTATACACATCAATGTTGTAACACAACAATTATACAGCCCATAGCAAAGTAAAATAACAGAGATGGGAACAAATACATAAGCCTTTACATAAGATCCATTGGTTACATCAAAGTCATAACAATTCACAAGCTCAGTGGGAAGGATCAGGAAGAGAAACTCAAACACTCAAATACGAGCCAAGCTCTTTTCACCGGTAGCACTTACAATGACTCCACCCCAGGTAAAAGGTCTTAACACTTTTTCTGAAACCAGTTAAAGTACCATGGCCCCAGATTTCTGGAAGGAGAATGTTCCAAATTTTTGGAGCAAAACAGGCGACTGATCTGCAGCCTGCTTCTGATTTGGGAACATTCAAGAGGGAGCTGGATGAGGAGCAAACAGTTCTTCATTGTGGCTTATGCTTTAGACTATCCTGTAGGCTGGGGTAAGGTGGGGGTAACCAAACTAATTTTCATGTAAACTTGATATATTTTATATATGGGACCCTTATCCGAATTCTAGATACTGTAAACTTCCTAATAACTAATATTGTATGCTGTTCCTTTTCTTTAACCTGTTGTAGTTTATTTCTTTACTCCAATGCACTACTCGTATTTATTAACTTACATTATACCATGTACCTCGGACACCGACCAGATAGGCAGGTTAGCACCTTACCTGCACTGATCATCTACCGATAATCACCACAAAAGGTGCCAGCCAGCGCGTGTTTCAAAAAAAAAAAAAAAAAAAAAAAAAAATAAGCAATCGGACGTCAAAAATCACAGAACTCCATCTGCCATCTTGTTTCCCCGCTAAGCAGAGACTGTGAAACAGCATCTCCGTAGATCGGAGAAAGTAAACAAAAACATTAAGACCGTAAGTGAATTAAGCAATAAGCCATGAGGGGGTGTGGGTTATTGGGGGATTTACCACGGCTGGAATGGTTTGCCGAGTGGGTAAATCCCCCGATAACCCAGATCTCCCGAGTGGCTTATTGCAATTATATCAAGTACTGTTTTTTTTTTTTAATTATTTAAAAAAACAGTACTTGCTATAATGCATAAATAAGCGACTCAGTTGTAGAGCAGTCAGTTTTAATGCCAGTAGACTGTTCAGCTTGGTTGATTTTCTGACTTATGTACTACTATATTAAAATGTTAAAAGTGTTGATTTATTTACCTACTTATACTGCATTTACAACAAATAACAACAACAACAACAACAACAACAACAACAACAACAACAACAACAACAACAAGCTGCAGAGCTGAGCCTGGGAACTATAGGCCAGCCAGATTCAGGGAAGCTACCCGAGAAACAAAGCTGCTGCAACACTTACAGGTGAATAACTTCAGACTTTGCGGCCCAATGTGGATTCTGCAAGGGGAAAATCATGCTAGATCAAATTTACTGCATATGTCACCAATAAGTTTAATGAGAAGAAACCAGTAGATGTGAACCTGGAATGCAGCCAAGCATTCAAGGTGATGCCACACAGGAGACTCAAAATGGTGAACCCAGGCATAATTAGTTATGTAACACTTAATGGATTAGAAACTGGTTACAGGATAGGTAACAAATGGTTAAAATGTAACATATCCAGATGGAAACAAGAAACCCATGGGGACACGCAATGTTTTGTACTGGGGCCAGCACAGTTTAAAGCATTTACAAGTGATCAGGAGGTGCACACCAGTAGCTGGGTGTCCCAAGTTTTCCGATGACACCAAAATATAATGGGTAGTTGCACCTTAGCAGGAGGTTAATGAAATGCATATGGATCTGGACATGCTTGGGATATGGCAGATGAGCTTCAGTGTTGAAAAATGCAAAGTGACACACCGAGGTAAGATGAATATAAAAGCAAAATACTACCTAAACACAGAGACAGCTGGAACTCCACAGGAAAGGGACCTGGGGTCATGATCAGTAGCTAACAAAGCAAATAAAATGATGGTATACATAAACAAAACAGAAACACTGTATGCAGACTGAACAACACTGTAAACGTCCCTATACAGATCGCAGATCAGATGCCATATTGTGTATAGTGTACAGTTCTGGTCCACGTATCTGAGGAACTATACAGATGGGAATAAGAAAGGACACAGGAGCGTGACCAAGCTGATTGAAGGTTTGGAAAACATGGGCTACGCGGACCAACAAGCAGAACAGAGACTGTTCTCAATAGAAGAGGAGACATGGGGGAGGGGGCATGATTACAGTATTCAAATATCTGAACATGATTGCACCATCAAAACAAATGCAGCTCTTCAGGCGGTACAAGAAGGAAGAAAAGACAAGAGGACAATCATTGTTAGGGTTGTGCGTTTGTCACGGTAAAAGAAAATCATGGTATTGTCAAGGACAAAACAAAAAGTCATGGACATTGCAGTAAAAAAAAGTCACAAAATGTCACAGGTCCACGTTGTGGTTAATTGCCTCCATTTTGACATATCTTTATGCAAACAAATCAGCAAAGATTTGATTGTTTTAAAAAATTGCCTTTTTAGGCTGGTCCAGTTGCAGATGGCAGTGAACTGTACCTCCACCTAGAAGACCAAGATTCACAGGCAAGTCAAGTCCTGTAATCCCACATTGGAGCTGACCAGAGGAGCCAAATGAGTCATGGAGGAGAGGCACAAAATCATACACCCATCAGGGGAAATGCCAAACACTATGGAGTTTTCATGGAAAATGCTACAAATTGTGAGGTTATCATGGAGCAGGCAGAATGCCACAGCATTATTATGGCCACTTCCAAAAATCATTGTTTTTTCACAAAAAATAGCCATGGTATCTGTGATGTCCATGACAAAAATACAAACATACCCACTGTGTTTCAAAAGAAGAGACTCAAGGGAAATAAAAGGAATTACTAGATTACGAAACAAGTGGTAGACACTTGGAACATACTCCCAGAATAACTGGTGTTAGTTGACACTGCTCCTATCTAAATACATACCTTCAAGATTGGGTGCAGTGCATTCCCACTGAGCTGTTCATTTTATTTTTAATTTTTTTAACCCCTAATGTAATCAGTGTACAGTGAATCCGATTTCTTGCCAAGAAGTATTATGCAGCACTGGTCATTTTCATGGCTTCATTTTACTTTTGCAGAGGTGTGGAATTTGGTGTTTTTTTTTTCCCCCCTCAGAAACTCCTGATATAAATTAGCATCCCAAATCCAACATGTACAGCTGTGTATGTCACAGCTGATGTTTCAGCAGAGTCACCTTCATCACAGCAGTGTTTCTTTACACTAGCAACTGTCCCAGTGAGTCCCCAGATAGATACACTAAATATTTGTCTGCAGCCCTTTTCATAGGATTTTGCAACCATCTGCCCTGCTAAAGAACCAATAGACAGTGCTGTTATGTCAGGTTTATTGCCATTTGGTTATTCTAACACACCAGTTACAAGGCCCAGGCACAATTCTAGCAACTCTATTGTTTAAAAAAAAAAAAAAAGCCATTTTCAAAGCATGTAGCATTATTGCATCTTGCATCCGCATGGTCCAACTACATGTTCATCACTGACAGTCCCACCAAAATGAGCATTACATGGTGTGGGGACTTCTGCCTCATTCAGATCCCTGCTGCATACATTAGTTATGTAGAATAAGGTGGAGGCAGTGGCTCAATGGGGATCTTCTCATAAGCAGGAGGAGCATCAGGCACCTAGGAAATAAGAAAAAAAACTTGTCATTCAAAGTCTTCATGAGACAAAACAGTTACTGTACATCAATACCAGTCTGACAAATCATGCCAGAGTACAGGCAAGACGATGCATCATTGCGCATCAATACAATCTGAACAAGGGAATCCCAGAAAAAAAAAAAAGAACTTGGGTTACTGTATAATTGTGTTTTTTGTATTGTATCTTTGCTATTCAGTCAGAGGAAATACATGAGGTAGTTTTGTTTTTCCCAGTGAAGTTTTTTCTCCTTCTATGCATCAACCAAACCCTTTCTAACTGGTCCTCCCCAGCTCCGTTACCTGTCTTCCCTGGTATGTACCCCTCTGTTACACTCCCATGGTTTACACCCCATGATAGGACCACTGGGTTGGCCAGACCCCTCTGGACCAGGATCCAGAGACAGACAGCCTGGTATGTGGGGGGCCTGCAAGGGACCAGACAGTCATCAAACAGGGTTGGGTGTTTTTCCAACCGTTTTCTTACTGGGACGTTACCATGCAATGGCACACCTAATGTGCACATGTGCAGGGGCGCAGCCATGCCAGAAATTGGCAGCACCCCGCCCCCATTCTGGTAGCCCTATCTGTACCACCACCCACTTCCAAAAGGTGTCAGGTGTGGTATCCGTACAGGATCCAGACATGCAGAATCCAGACCCTTGAAAGCCCAACAACAAAATCCCAGCGATGTAAAAATCCCAAAGTGTGGTGATCTGTGCAGTTTTGGGGGATGCTGATCTATATGACAGGGGGTACGGGGGGAAGCCCCCTTGTGAACACTTCTTCAAAATTTCACTTCTCTTATCTGCCACTGTTGGGATTCTGCTTTCAGGATTTTGGCGTCAGGCTTTCAAGGGTTGGAATTCTGCATGTTGAAATTCTGTACTATATCAATGAGGCACACTGTGCGGCACACGTTCCTCTCTTCCCCCCCCAGAGGAAAGCCACCCTTGAGTTGCTCAATTTTGGTCAGTCTTCCCTCACCCAGCAAGCATGAAAACCTCAAACTCGCACCTGAACCTAGGTCACTGGTGTTATGGGTGGTAGCACTACCACTGCACCGATAATCTGGCCCTCCATTAGCTAATTTTGAAGAAATTCATGCAAATGTCAAAGAAATAATGGTGACCATTACAGAAATATACTAACCATGAGCTGAACTGTGTCTAAATATTATATAATAACTGGGGAGTGTTTTTGCCCATAAGGAAATCCAGTTATTATTCACCATTATAAAGGCAAACATGCGCCGGGTTTCCCCTCACTCCACTCATGTGCCAGCCGTGGTCTTTTAATCATTGTGCTGCACTTCACCGCTCGCACTTAGACTCTGCAGTAACTAAATGTTAAAAAAATACACTAAAAAAAAAACAACTCACTTTTGGAACACTTTTAGGAGGAACTGCTTTACAAAAAAAGTAAACTAACACAATCAGTAGAACTCGACCGCGGACTGTGCTTCAACCTGACCTTGGTTGCACAGCTATGTCCATCTGTTTCACATAATTGCTGTGGCAACAAAAATCTCCCCATCAATTACATAAAATAAAACATGGGGTGGTGTGTAAAACTCAAGTCTTACACACACACACACACACACACACACACACACTGTCGGATGCTTAAATAAACCCCTTTGAACTTCGTTATCAGAGTTTATGTAGCATCCAACACCTCGGTGTGTGTAAAATTCTCACACACACCACTCCATATATTACTCAATACATTTTTAGTGTTTTTCCAACAGCCAGTGGCACTTTAAGCAACAATGGTTTGAGAAACAAGTAACCCAATTTTTTACACTGAAACTGAGGCAAATGTGTTCGCTAAAAACAGAAAATAGCCATGGGAGGAACTAAGGGTTGAAACTTTTTTTTATTGAAGGTGTTAGTCAAGCTCACAAAAAGATATCATTATGACAATGAATGATTGTCTGTTTATGGGAGGGGACTATGTCTGATGATCTGACTATGACCTTTTGTGGCAAACTCACAAACATTCGATCACCCACTGCCCTGGCTTGGTTTGCTAGCTATCTTTACAACAGGAAACAGAAGGTCAGAATTGATAGCGTCTTCTCAGATTTAGCCTGTATTAGTGTCTGTGCACTCCAGAGAGACACAGGGGCCACTACTGTTTTTCTCTTTCTCAGTTCACTTCATGGTGTTGGCACACACGAATACTCTGCTTGATGCAGCACATTTGTAGCACATTTTTGTATCGTCTCTAACCTGAAGGGATGGCAGCTGGCCATTTCAGTGCTGACGTTAGAGCATGGCTGATGGCATTGCGATAGCTGAAAATTCACCTGCTTGCTGGTGAAATGTTATTGCAGAGTGTTGATTTCAACTGTGTTCCGTGTAGTGTTGTGCCTTCACTGTCACATCCTGTAAGTGATCCTCCACGCTCCAGTGTCTTCAGTCCTCAACCTTATGATCATTTCACTATTTCCCAAATGCTCTCTATATACTTTGGAAAAAAAATCCTGACAGTACAAGACCAGCACTCCTCTACAGTTCGCACTGAGAAGCCTGTCTTTAAGAGGACCTTTGTGGTGTGTGTGCACGTGCTGACTGGAGTGGTGACTGTCAGGATTGAGAAACTTACCACGAGGATACACCGGAGGTCTGTTAAGATGATGAATAAAAACAAGTGTGCTTCTGATGGGTGGCAAAAAGTATTTCTTTCTGTCATGCAAGGAAGGACAGTGGCCAGGAGCAAGCGGGCAAGCTGCTTGACTGTGCCTTACTTTGAAATGCAGCTTTTTAATATAAACTACAGAGACTGGCTGGGGGGGGAAGGTGGTGAGCCACCATCAGTGTCTGGCCGTGGGCGAGTGGTGAAGCCATTATATTTAGACATTTCTTTTACTTGTTTATTTACACTTTTGTTTGGCATGCTGTTTCTGGTTGCTGTGCTGCTATCTGGAACAGTTTTACTTGCTGTGGATGCAGAGGGTCAGCTCAGTCAGGCACGATTGCTGTGACAGCCGGCACAACTGCTTTTACAGTCCTCACAATGTGAGGTATTACTAAAAAAAGAAAGTCTGCCTGAATAATTTCATGTCTTTAAACTGCAATACTGTTGTATTTGGTGGGTCTGACCGCTGAAGTCGAGTTGGGGGTCTCTCATTCGCCAAGTGTAAAAACATGGCAGTCTTCGCCTTTTGAATGTTCTACTGGTCCACAGTTTTTTTTTTTTTGTTTGTTTTTTTTAATACGAGACAATGGAGACTGGGACTAGTTATCTCATACCGTACTGGCAGATTGGCTCTTGCAGCCAATCAGAAATGTAAATACACTTTCCCCATTTTCTAAAATCCTTAGGATTTTTCTAAAATCCTTAGTCCAGAGCCTGCTTCCCCTCTCCACCTTGCAGCTACCAACTTGATATTGCATACCACCACCTAGGTACCCTGCACTCTGAGCCCAACCCTCCACCCAGTGCTCCCTCTTCATCCAAGGACCTTTCCTCTCCTGCGTGTGGGCATTGGGTGCTCCCCTCTCCCTCCTACTCAACTATGATCCTGAACCTTCGCTATCACCCCATGGCATGTTCCTGCATGAAAAGAAGTCACAAGCTCTGCCTTAGGGAATTGTGTTTAAGCACACTGAAGCTTGTGCTCCTCCTCCTGTTGCTGCTGTCTGGCAACATTCATCTAAACCCTGGCCCCATATCTGCCAGGGTCTCCAACCAGAGCAAATTTTCAGGTGCCCTCTCAATCATGTGTCTTAACATGTGCAGCCTTCTTCCCAAACTTGATGCACTACAAATCTTTACTAGCCAACATAACCCACACATCTTGGCAGTTCTAGAAACCTGGCTCACACCATCGGTCCCGGACCAGGCAATCACCCTTCCTGGATACAATGTCTTTAGACTTGATCGGATATCTAAAAGAAGTGGTGGATGTGCCTTATACCTTAAAGACCCTACTGGGTCACCCCATTAATACTGCTATCCAGACTACCACTGCTCAGATTCTTCCCATCAGAATCCTACTAGGTGCACACAATAAAGCCCTCTCAGTTTTTACCATTTACATCCCACCTAAAGAGCAAGGAAATGGACTAACCGCTGTATTAGATTTCGTCAGATCACCTCCACTGGACTCTGAATCTATCCTCCTAGGTGACCAATGTAAACTGGCTCACTGCCAAGGCAGGGTCACATAAGGACTTCATTGCAGCGGCTAACCTTACCCAGATTGTAGATGCACCTAGCAGAAGGAGGGGAAAAAAAAAAAAAAACTACAAAACTGGCACCAGCACCCTTCTGGACTGAAACCTTGCCAGCCACCATACCCGGATTACGAACACCTCTGTACTCCCCGACTCACTCAGTGACCACTCCCCTGCCAGCTGCTTATGGTCTAACAAATTCACTAACCCCCCCCAAAAAAAACCCATCACCAGTAGAGTTTTACCTCGTGGGCAGTTAACTTTATCTTAAATCTCACCTTTTCCTACAAGACTGGTCACCAATCTTCACTGCAACTAATGTTAATACAGCACTGGACCATTTCATCAAAATCTTTAACGAGACCTGTAACAAATACGTTCCTTTTAAAAAGCGAAAAGTTAAAGCCCTCTGTAACCCATGGCTCTCAGGTGACCTCCTAAGGAAACTAAAATCAAGGGACCACCTCTGGGAACTGGCTAGAGCCACGGGGAAGGAAGCTGACAAACTACAAACATTCACGGAATTACTGCACTAAATGTATATGGCAAAAGAAATCAGCCTATTTCAAGAATGCCCTTACCAACTCCTGGGGCAATGGAAGAGACTTCTGGAACAACATAAAAGAAGTCACTGGGAAACAGTCAAAATGTTCCTCTTCCATGCTCAACAAATGGGTGTACTACGCTCAACCCAAAAATCATTGCGACACTGCCTTCACTGACCTCAGCGGTGTTCCCCCCCCAGGATTTTTTCAAAGAAGATGATGCTCTCATGTCCCCAATCTCCATTACCACTACTAATCACCAGCATTTCTATTTTAAAGCAGTCAAACGTATCAAGTCCGCAAGTATGTTACCAGCCATTAGCAAATCCATAGCAAGCAATGACTCACTTGACCTCAAACTGCTGTCCCTCACTCTAGAAGAGGTACTTGGGCCCCTGACCAGGATCTTTAACCTCTGTCTCAGCCTTAGCCAGTTCCCCGACAAGTGGAAATTGGCCACTGTTACCCCAATCCACAAAAGTGGAAACAAGACCGCCCATGAGAACTTCTGCCCAATCTCCATTCTACCTCCCCTCTCTAAAGCCCTGGAACGTATTGTTGCAGACCAGCTTACTGACTTTCTAGACAAACACAACATCCTGTGCAGGCAGCAACATGGCTTCAGAAAAGGACATAGCACCTCCTTGGCACTACTGGAATTCACCCGGCACCATCCGCAGCTCACTGAACAACGGTCAGCAAACTGGCTCCATCTTCATTGATTTCAACAAGGCCTTTGATACTATCCATCACCACCTCCTGCTTGTCCAGCTTCTGGATGCGGGGCTCTCACCAGACTCCATAAACTGGTTTGAAAGCTACCTAGACCACTGGACTCAGAGTAAAAATTGGTGATATGCTCTCTGATGCCAAACCTGTCCGTTCAGGTGTTCCACAGGGTTCTATCCTGGGCCCCCTCCTTTTTTAGCTTGTTCCTGAACACACTACCGGATTCCTGTCCTGAACAAATCATACTCTATGCTGATGATGATGCAGTAATCCTAGCCTCCCATCATGATCCAAAACTGCTACAAGATAACCTCCTGCTGGGCTTTTCGTCAGTCAAAAACTGGTTCTTAAAGCACAAACATTCTAAATCAGAAAAAAAACAAAGGCCATGATCTTCAGCCGCTCCCATAACAAAAACAAGCACCACTACCTCTCCGTTAAAACCAAGCAAGGAGTCGTTTTGGAACAAACACTTTGGGATCACCCTGGACTCTCATCTCTCCTACACTGCCCATATCAATAATGTTGCTAAAGCTGCCAATTCCCATCTGGGCCTTCTGTTCCACCACAGGAAATATCTAACCCCTGAAGCCCTGTCAGCTGCCGTCCAGAGCTCTATTGTTAGCATTATTGACTATGGCCTTATTTATGGCTACGCCACCACCACCTCTCTCAAACAAGTTTCTACCTCCCTCAACAAGGCCTGTCTGCTGTGGTGGAATTTTTATATATCCTAAAGTATAATAACTTTATGTCCTAAAGCTTATTGTACCAGAGCTTATAACTGTTATATGCGATTATAGCCATATAAATATGTTGCTTCTCATATGCTCTAAAACTATCTGCTTTGTTATAGCCATATAGCCATGTTGCCTTTCATATGCTTTAAAACTATCTGCTTTGTAAAACAGCCATAATGAATGTACAGTTCTGTGCTGACTAAAACAAAGGAGGTTGTTTGACAGAGATAAGGAAACCTTGAAAATTAAATGAAGCTAAATACAGCTGGTTGTAACTAAGATAAAGGGGAGACACATAGTAAGTATGGAAAAACAACTCCTTATACGGAAAGTGCCAAATCTGTGGTTTTTGCTAGAGATAAGGAGAAGCTGTTGTAAGCATGAGATCACTGTTAGACTGTAAAACTGAAAAAGGTATATAAGCTTCTGTGAACAATAATCGAGGAGCTCTCTCCTTTAGCTGAGGCTCCCACATATATGTGCAAGACAATAAACTGAGCTTTATTGGAATAACCATTGGGTGTGGTTATTGAGTACATAGAAATTAAGGTAAAGTATAGACAGTAAAGAGAATCTGCGACCACAGTTTTGGCGTAGTTGGCAGGATGGCTTGCTTCTCGTGTCGCGCTGTGATCGGACTGCCAAGTCCCGGCCTCAGGGGAGGTGGCCCGGAGGTTCTAGTCCCACCATATGTGTGATGCCCTACGGACGGTGACAGCCATCATTTACTGTCTTAGGTGCTGGGGTGGCACCAAGAGTGCTGGAGTGGGCACTCTGCGTCAGGGGACGCCCGTGAAAATAAGAGTGCTGGGTGGGCACTTTCGGCGTCCAGGGGGACGCCGTGACAAGCAGGGTGTTTGGGTGGGCACTCCAAAACCGGTTAGCGCCTTTTAGGGACTACAATGGAAATACGGGGACCTCTACCAGATGGATCTCAACCTAGTACTGTTAAAGATTTTTTGTTTTGTTTTGTTTTAAACTGCAAACCAGAGCTCTGGAGAAAGACTTGTTTGGCAGGTTACTAAAATAGCCAAAAGAAAACCTTTGAAAGGGTTAAAACCTTTAAAAGGGTTAATAGCTGCAGTGTTTGGAAATTATCATGAAGGTCCTGCAGTCAGTTTTCTTACTCAGACTTGTGTATCGGAAAAAAAAAGAAAAAAATACCTTGGCACCCGGTAAGTCTGAATTTTTTTTTATTCAAAGTTGTTTTATGTCTGTCTGTTTCATTTCTGTAATACGTATACTAAACAAGGTAATGCTCTGTCTTTCTTGTGCATATTTTCTAGCTTATATCTGTGTTCTGTAATTATGTTCTGTTGTCAAGGTTGCGAGATAGGATTGACTGCCTTAGGTGCACAACATGTTACAGTAGAAAAAAAAAAAAAAGCTTCTTTGCCTCATAGCTGACTGTTTTAATTGGTTTCATTTTTTAATGAAACATTTGTGCTGCCTAGATAGGGTCATTGAAGAACTTTTTTATGTAGTTGATGGTTGAAGCAGGTAGTGTTGAAGGTGAAGAGATATGACGTCATAGATTGCAATGTGCAGAAAAAGTTGTAGTTTGCAAGCAACGTGCCAAGCCACTGCTAGGTGAAAATGTAATGAGTTAACAGCTATAAATGGCCTTATCATACTTCTATACTAGATGTGTTCACTTACAAATGGTGTGTTGTACTGCATTTTAAAGAAATTAAAATGTGTTTAAAAAGTGTTTTGTTCTGGAAAGATTTGGCATGGCAATATGTATAAATGTGTTGGTTTAAAAATTGTCAGTGTTACAAGACAGGCAGGAGGCAGCACATATATCTAAAACACGTTCAGTTTTCTAATAAAACTATGGGCATTACCTCAGCAAATTAGTGTCAAATAATGTCAGTCTTATTTTGTGTTAAGTATTTCTTTTTGTGTATGTGTATGTGTGTGTACTGTCTTGGCCAGCAGTTTTATTGTGTGCTCTATTATTATTTAAAGATATTTTAATATTAGTAGTGTTCAAGGACACTACAAAAATAACTGGGTTTAAACGACCCTTGCATGCACACTGTGACCTTTTGCACATTATTTGACCTTCTTGTGTTTCAACATTTTATGTTACTACCAGTTCAAACTTGATGTGTATTCCATACCTAAAGCACAACTTTTCACACAAAATGTATGTTTTCATGGAAGCACACCAAGAGTGAACCATGTAATTTGACTTTTTATTGCAAAACTAGTATTCTAAGTAAAGAGAAACACATTTTTTTCCTTCTCATTTCTTCTGACTTACAGCTGTTTTTGAGAGTTTACCATCTACAGTTAAAAGCAATGGCTTTTGTTTTTATGTGTGACCATGGTGTAATCATTTTTTTTGTCTTTTTAAAATGCATTCTAAGAAATACGTACGTATGGTATTACCATCAATCTGGATTTTTTATAAACTCAGCTGACATTTTGTCATGCTTAGGATAAGGGAACCCAGGGACGCTTGGCTTCTTTTATCCTATAAAAATAATCTTGTTTTATTTTTAAACTTGTGTAGGTTTAGTATTGTGTTTGTGTTTCTTTTTCTTCTAGAGAAAAAGAAGTTCCCCATCTTTATAGTAAAGTATGAAACTTACTAAACTAATTGTAATATTATCTTGTTATAATTTAAAGTGTAGTAGGTGGGGATCATGTCACCATCCACAGCTAACCTTTTTATTGCTACAGTATTCGAGCTGTCTCTTCCACCTCGAGCTGTGTCTTCCACCAGTAGGAGCTTGGAGAAAGGGGGTAAGCTACCCTTCCTCCCTTCCAGTGTAATACCCACAAAGGTTGCAAGGTACATCACTGTTCCCCCAAAGGGGTATAAAAAATATGTGTATTTGCCAATAATTGTTTCTTATTTACAGGTTTTAAAAAAGACCCAAGGTATTTTAACAGCATAACCCAGCCCAAGCCCTTCTGTTTTCTCTAGTACAAACAGTTAAATCTCACATCTATTATTGGTACAAGGGTTTCTGCCCTCAGCAAGTAATCAGTTACGCTGGAGGGTAAAGTTGTGTATGTATGTCCACACATATTCATTCTTTTGATTGTCTTTTCAGCTTTCTTATCCTGTTAAAACAAATGCAAAACAACTTTTGTCATTGCCTTACAGCAATGAATGCAACATTTTTCAACCAGTAAATTCACAATACTCTAACATTTCTGGATTCTAAGCCAAGTTTACAGTCTATATGTGTTTAAAATGTATTTTATGCATTATGCTCAATACTGAAATTGTTCTATTACAAACATGCTTATGTTTCATGTTTATGTTATAATGTTTAATATACATCTTGCTACACTGTATCATGTGTGTATTCAGAAAAGTGTTCCACATGTATAACGTTTTTAATGCTCATAACCAAACCTAAATACTGGGGCCAGCATTGCTGACCCACCCCTACAATATGTTCCAAAGCAAAACCAAAAGTAAAATTAATGCTCCGTTTGTCTTATTACTCACAGGTACCCCTAAAGAATGAGTGTACTCTATGCAGGTTTTTGTCATTTTAAATTGCAACAATTATAATATGCAAAATTTAGATTGTACTCCAAACCTATGCTTCAAGCCTTACCCCACTCAGTACTTTGGAGTATTTCACTATACAGGGTAAAGAAAGTAGACCTTTTCACTTGTCACAGGTGCAATAGGCACTGTTATTAAATTGGCATAGGCCAACAACATATGTATTTGTCCCACTAATTGCATTCTGTAAAAGGCATATTGTTATGAACAATATGTTTGAAGCATGTAATTGTAACATTACAAGATTTTATAACTCGGGTCTCAGTCAGGCCTGCTTGCAACAGACAGGGAAATAATATTCATCATGGTCATAACTGCTTCTGTAATTTAAAAGCAGGAGGTAATAACACTGTCATGATTTACAGATGGTCAAATGGTACAATTGAACCTCGGCCTGCACCCCCAGGTGTGCGGTTAATGTCCCATTTTATTTTTTTCTTTCTAATTGCCAGAATTTAGGCTCTGTCACACCACTCTTTACAAAGCAAAAAGTAAATGGTTTAAAAATTGTTATTTATGTGTTTTAACTCAGTGTCTAACACACTTTGCAAGTTTGCAGGTTTCACGTGTGGCACACATAAGATCTCCACGTTCAACAGCAGTAATACTTTCATCTAAGTTGCCAAGACCTTCATCTTTTTCCTTAAAAAGGAAAAACTGCCGCCACAGTTTTGATGCTATCACCATCTTTGTGCCTGACTGGTTCCTTATAAGGACTATTGCATGAATCCAGTTATTACCTCTGCAAGTGTAATGTTTTCAGCAAAATTACACCTATTTGTAGAACTTTAAATCAACTGAAGAAGGTCCAGTCAGTTCAGACTCTGCAATCAAGCTTATTGTTTCTGCTTACTATAAAGTTAAGTCTGGGAAAGGGCATCCCCAACTCCAGCAGAAGATTCTGCTTCAATTGACCTTTAACAATACATCCATTTTCTTCACTGCCGCTTGTTCCAAACATGGCTGGTACTTTCTACAATCCTATTGCTCTGTTATGGACTGTGTTCTTAATGGTTTATTGTCAATTGTTCCCTTTTTATGGACTGTTAATCTTTATGCCAGGGTGTAATCAACTACGACAAAACAAATGCCATGCCAGAGTGTGTGTGTGTGTGTGTGTGTGTGTGTGTGTGTGTGTGTGTGGCTATTCCATTAAAAGGACTCACTCAATGCACCCCTGGCCAGTGTGTCTACTAATCAGCCATCCAGCAGCTAGCCAGCAAAATAAACACTGACTTTTCTACTATGCTGGTGTTTTGTTTTTAAATTACTGTCTGCATTGCCCCATGTGCCTTGTGGGGCTACCACCATTCTGCAAATGACATTTCATCTGTACTGTAACTACATCAACCTGTGGATACTTATATGAACTTATAAACTGTTAATTTCATGGACTATTATGTTTTATAAGGACTTATCTGTCAAGAGACATTATCAACAGATTCTTCAATCAAGCTCCAAGGGTGTGCCACACCTCAACACAAGGTAGCATCTACCTTATTCACTCTCAAAGTGAATTCCATGAACTCTTTCATCAACAAAATTATGTTATATTATGTTATATGTGGTGTCACATGTCAGCATTTTTTTTTCACATATTTCAGTTGTGGTGTTGACATCCCTCAATTCTGTATTATGTTTTACAAACTCACCATTGTGTTCCATCTGTAACTCCCTCTGCATCAACTCCAAAACAAAATGTTTTTTTATAAATGCCTTAACTATCTGTATGCTGGCAACCAGTTTTAAAACATATAAATAAAAAGGGGGGTGGTTAGTTGATACAAAGTATCAAAAGGGGGGAGTGTGGTGGAATTTTTATATATCCTAAAGTATAATAACTTTATGTCCTAAAGCTTATTGTACCAGAGCTTATAACTGTTATATGCGATTATAGCCATATAAATATGTTGCTTCTCATATGCTCTAAAACTATCTGCTTTGTTATAGCCATATAGCCATGTTGCCTTTCATATGCTTTAAAACTATCTGCTTTGTAAAACAGCCATAATGAATGTACAGTTCTGTGCTGACTAAAACAAAGGAGGTTGTTTGACAGAGATAAGGAAACCTTGAAAATGAAAATTAAATGAAGCTAAACACAGCTGGTTGTAACTAAGATAAAGGGGAGACACATAGTAAGTATGGAAAAACAACTCCTTATACGGAAAGTGCCAAATCTGTGGTTTTTGCTAGAGATAAGGAGAAGCTGTTGTAAGCATGAGATCACTGTTAGACTGTAAAACTGAAAAAGGTATATAAGCTTCTGTGAACAATAATCGAGGAGCTCTCTCCTTTAGCTGAGGCTCCCACATATATGTGCAAGACAATAAACTGAGCTTTATTGGAATAACCATTGGGTGTGGTTATTGAGTACATAGAAATTAAGGTAAAGTATAGACAGTAAAGAGAATCTGCGACCACACTGCTCATCACTGGATCCCATTGTCTCACTCATACGTGTGACCTCTACTCTCAAACCGGGTGGATGCAACACGAAATACAATAAAATGTCAAACTTGCATCATTACAAAGAAAATAATGATGGGCCTTGCTCCACCAGGAGTCTGTGCCCTCCTTCAACCCAGAAACACCTGCAACACCAGGAGGTCTAAACCACAACTTCTGCAAATTCCCCACTGTCTCACAACCCAAGGTCAAAGATCCTTGCCTACAGGGCACCTAGCTGGCTAAATGGACTCTGTAGTGACTTCTCAGCTTCACCTATGCTTGGTGCGTTCAAGTCAAGGCTCTGCCTCCCTCTCCTTGCCTCCAGCTCCTGTGACTGCCCTGATTAAGCAGTCCTCCCTCCTTTCCCCATGCTGCTGCCACCTGACGTGCCTCCACACCTGACATACTGCATACACCACTGCCAACTAATCCCCCTTTCTCCTCTCCGTCTCCGACAATGCCACCTGGCTGCTATACTCCCACCCCCTCACTCCTTCCTCTTCCCCCTCCTACCTCCCCTCCTCCTCCTCACACTCTGATCTTCTCTCCCCCCCACCCTCCATCCTCCTATCTCTGTCAATTACCCCTACACTTTATGTCTCCCCATTCCCTGTAAGTACATGACTTGACTTCATATATACAATTGTATTATATATGTACTAAATGTTTGTATTGTAAATCATGCTGTATGACTGTACTTCTGACGTGGAACCTTTGTAAAAGAGTCTCAGCTCAAAGGTATTTGTAATCCTAGACTTTAATATGAATAAATTAGTATGATCAACATACCAACACAGTATCCTGCAGACAAGCAAGCATATACGTAGCCTACTTTCCCAGCCATCTGTGGAAAATAAACTGGAATGTCAATAGCCTGATTCAGCATACAATCAGAAACTACCTTCAGAACAAAAGGTGGCCCAATTCTTGTGGAAGAAATGTAATTGGGCTGTGCAACCAAAGCTTACTATCTGGAAAATCTTCTTACAATAGTAATGGCCACAAGAAACAGAATCTTCATGTTACAGGTAGTGGCTGGACCAAAAGGAGGTGCAGTAAGGGTCTCCAGAACCAAGTTAAGATCTCACATCAGTAACAGATCACATACCGGGGGTGTGAAGCACCATAATCTCTCCATCTCTCCAAGGAATCTGTGAGACAAAGTTGGACAACCAATTACCCATCACTAATTGCATGAAGAACTGAAACCACAGCCAAAGGTACCTTTACAGAGAAGTATTAGAGGCCTGAGTCCGAAATAGACAGGAGGTAATTCAGAACATGACTGGACATGTAATATGGTCCAGCATATGGGAAGGGTAGGTACACCAGATCTCCATTTCTGGGAGTAGGTATACAGAGTGAATAACTTATGAGCCTCCAGTAGAATTGCTGTAACTGCTGGGAAAAAACCCAAAGTGGGAGAGTTCTATATCCTGTTGAGCCAGGCATGAAAGTGCAGGGACTGGAGATCCAGGTGCACCCACACAGCCCTGCTCATACAGGGAGCAGGTCAGGAGGTTCCACTGTTAACTGCAGTAGCAGAGGAAACCAAAATTTGTCAGGGCTAGAATGGGGCCACCAGAATCGGGGTGGCTGGTTCCTCCCTTAACTTGACCAGAATCCTCTAGAACTGAGGGCACAGAGGAAAGGTGTACAGGAACCTCACCTTCCAGGAGAGGGGCATTACATCTCACAAAAAACTCCAGGCCCTGGAGTAAGGTAGCATAAATGATGCAGTCAGACACTGTATGGGGGCACAAAAAGGTCAATATATGGGTGACCCCATTTTTGAAGAAGTTATCCATAATGGAGTCCAGAAGTTCCCCACTTGTGGCACTGCACCTGGAACCTGAGGTGATCTGCTAGTGAGATGAGGATGCCGGGCAGAAACATGGCTGTAAGGAACATATCACGTTTCATGGCCAATGCTAGACCCTCATTTCTTCTTTGCCAAAGGGGGGGGGGAAGAGATAAAGAACGAATGCCACCTTGTCTATTGATGCAATACATCACAATTATGTTGTCAAAAGGCTGGCCCATAAGAAGGGCACTGAATGCTCATAGGACAAACAGAACATCTCTCATCTCTAGAGTGTTGCTGTGGAGAGAGTGATCCAGGGAGGACCAAAGGCCTTGTGTCTGGAACAGCTTGGGATGGGCACCCCCAACTGGAGCCTTGAGTTGTACATCATCATGACGAACAAGGAAGTAGTATGGAGAAAAGGGGACCCTGTCTCGAGGTTAGATTAGTTCAACCACTAGAGAAGGGCACAATGAAGAGAAGCAGTCACCTGTATGAGACGCTGCAGGTTGTCCAAATGCTGGTCCTACCGGACATAGAGGAATCAGACGAATCATATGAAGATGTGCCAAGAGGACTGCGGGATTGCGGCGACCATCAGACCCATTAGCAGAGTAGGCTCCTGGTGGAAAAATAATGGCTGGATGCCACCAAATAAGCTTGGACTATCAATGTTACGACACAATCCATTGGTAAAAATGCCCATCCGACCTGTGTGTCCAGAACAGCACCCATGTATTGCAGGTGCTGACACGATGTCAGAACGGATTCTGGTTCATTTACCAGGATACCCAACTCCTCAAAGAGCTGGGGGGTTCTGAACAGGGTGTAACTGAATGCTGCCCATGATGGAGCTTTTAATAGCCAATTGTCGAGGTACAGAAATGCATACAGTCCTTCCCTGTGAAGCGCTATGGCCACCACTGCAAAGCATTTGATAAGACATCTGGCACCGAAGATGAGCCAAATATCAAGACACAAAACTGGTAGTGAGAGCCTGGCAGCATAAAAAATAAAGGTATTTTCTATGGCTTCTGAGCATCTTGAGATGACGATAGGCATCATTCATGTCCAAGATGCACAGCCAATCCCCTTGTAGCAGCACATAAAGCAGTGACTGTAGGGAGACAGAATGGTTACCAACAGTAGATCTTTGGAAGACTCTTCTACACTGATCCACATTATGGAACTCAGCCATCAGCCAGAAATTGTTGCTGGCTAGTACTGCCCATGTCGACGCACCTTGTTGGCACCTATATAATGAGAGCGTCCCCAACATGCCTCATTTCCCCACTGGAGGATCATAGCACAGACAGTGAGGAAAGTGATCAGAACAAAACCAGGCACACAGAAGAGGTTAGAGAACCCCCCCCCCCCGATTATAAATGCTGCAGTAGGCAGCATAGGAGAAGCAGCTCGTGAGAGCAGGCAGTATTGTCACTGATCACCTGACAAGGGGGAGAGAGAGCTGTGGCTCAGTGGAGGAAGTTCTCTTGAAGATCTACTGTTACAGTAGTCAATTATTCTATCTTCTTTAAGAATATATCCTACCACTGAGCCACACTATGAAACGATTCCCAAGCTATACCAAGTGCAGAGGAAGGATGACAGGACCCAAGGATCCTGAGTAAGGAGGCCTTGCAGAACAGAGAGGCCAAAGAATGCATGGGACAGACATAAGGCAATTCTTGTGGGGGTTAGGAAGAAATAGGCTGTTGGTTAACTAGGATCTGCGGCCTATCCTGTAGGTAGGGAAATGGGCAGACTAGATGGGCCAAGCAGTCCTTATCTGCCGTCAAAGTCTATGTTTCTATGTTAAACTGGCATGTCTACAAGTGATGTCTAGACTGTAGCGTTCAGTGAATGTATGAAGAGTACTCCAAGTGGCAGCAGCGCATGTGTCTGCAGCAAACATTTTGGAAACAAGCTACTGAAGTAGCCACCCTGCAGGTGGAGTGAGCATGGACTAGACCAGGAAGCAGCATTCCGCGCTTACAGTAACAAAATGCAATACAATTGGCCAGCCATTTGGACAGGCCCCGTTTGGAAATCAAGGAGCCCACCATCCTGTGAGCAAAAATTACAAACAGTTGAGAGGATTTTCTACAATCTCTTTGGAAACTCTAGCGACCTCTTGTCACTGGTAAGGGGGTCAGTACCAATATGCTCAGTAAAATGTTGAATATATATGCTTACCAGTGTGGGGTCTTGTGCAAAACTTATTCAAAACAAATCAGGAGCACCTTGCAAATAGGACTTGTCCTAATGGTGTTTTATGACAACTGATCCAGACTAAAATAAAGATTTTACTACTACTAAACTTCAGCGAGACACTTCAACAGCAGCATTTCTGGACTTTAGGCATGCACTGCATTTTCAGGCTTGTTTGTAGTTCTTCATTTGAACAGTAACCCAAATAAATATTTGTGGTCTAAAAAGTTAAAGTGCAGACTTGCTTTGTAAATAGTTTGGAGCCACTATCTTGGGCACGCTCACGGACCGACGCTTCAGCCTGTCTTTCAAAGTGCATTGTGCTGTGTGAGATTCAGAATCACCCAATTAACACTATGCATTTATTCCAGTATCTCGTTTCATAGTACTGTATTATTAAACAAACCGCAAAACAACAAAGCGGTCTATATCTGTTCATCCGCCTTACTGTCTGCGTGCACGACAGACTAACGTTTCAACGTATCTCGTACACCTTCAGAGTCTACCACTGGTTCCCAGGATAAGGCCTTTTAAAACAGATTTAAAATGATATAATCTATACCATAATACATCCAGTGCAAAAAGCAGTTAATTAAAATAATTATAAATACTAACAGTATTTTATGTCATTGTGTATGTAAATATTGCTCCCCAATATCCATGGAGACAAAAAAAAAAAACAGGAAGAGTCAACAGTCTGATTTAGTCTTCTCTTAGATACTACCTTTGGAAGTAAATAAGGATTAATGAGCAATGTAACCCTATCCTTATGAAAATAAAAGGAGGGTCTGCAACCAGAGCTTGCAACTCTGAAATGCATCTAGCAGACATAACCACTAGGAACAGTGTCCTCCAAGAGAGGAAGCACAGCTCACAAGTAGCAGCAGGCTGAAAGGGAGGTGCAGTCAGGGTCTCTAGGACCAAATTAAAGTCCCACACCAGAACTGGATCTTGGACCAAAGGATGCAACAGGAAACCTCCATCCGGGCCACTGTCTTGCCCTCTGTGAGGATATAAAAAGCCAACACTGTGGCCAGGTGGACCTTAAAAGAGAACTGCAAAGTCAGTTTTCTCAAGAGAAGATTTTTTTTCTTTTTTTAAATTCTGTTATTGATGTAGCTACCCAGACATTTTAGTTATCCCTTTAGGTGTTTCTGATTCACATGCTGCTGATAAGAACAATTTTAGAACTGTATGATGTAGTTTTTGTCCTTGTTCTATTCTGCTATTGTTGCCACAATGCATCCGTGTTCTACCATAGAACTCTGTGGTTGTTAGGGACATAAACGACATCACACAGTTCTAAAATGGTACTTACACCAGATTGTTAAGCTGAAACACCCACAGAGTTTGTTAGAAGGCCTGAATAAATGGATCAGTTAACCAAAACTTAAACAAAAGCTTCTACTGGGAAAAGCAATTTACACGTTCAGCACCATTTTCCTTTAACAGAGAAATACCCCACTCCTGCATCCTTAAGGCACAAGTAGTAGTCCAGCCCATTAGGCACTGGAGATGTAAAAGAATCCAGGGTATGCCTAGTGCAACAAACTGTAAAACATTTCCATTTTCTCAAGTAGGTGTACCTAGTACACTGCTTTCGAGCCACCAACAGGACATCTACAACCACCGGGGAAACCCTGAAGCAGGAGAGCCCTATGTCCTCAGGAGACAGGTGTGGAGGTGCAAGGATTGAAGATCTGAGTGCACCAGAGAACGCTGCTCTTGTGTCAGAAGTCCCACCCACTGGGGATGCGAGACAGGTGGGTTCCACTGCCAGCTGCTGGTGTACAGGGAACCAAATTCGTCTGGGCTAGTAAGGGACCACCAGAATCAATGATGCTAGGCTGGCCCATAGCTTGATCAGAACCCTCTCTATAAGAGGGAATAGGAAAAACATCCAGAAACCTCCCTTTCCAGAAGAGGGACATCACGTCTCACCAGAAAACTCCAGGCCTTGGAGAACTAGCACAACTGCAGAAGTTATGCTTTGTACAGAGACACAAACAGGTCTTTCTGGTTGACCCCATTTTCGAAAAGGTCATCCATGGCAGAATCTGAGAGTTTCCTTTCATGGCACATCTCATGGGACCAAATGAGGTGATCTGCCAGTACGTTCTGGGTACCAGGCAGAAACACTGCAAACAGAAAAATGCCTTGTTCCACCGCGCTCTGCCAAACTCTCACTGCCTCTATGCAGAGGGGGTACAAATAAACTCTGCCTTGTCAGTTGCTGCAATACATAACCAAAATATTGTCTGTATGGAACAGTAGCTGGTTTCCTGGGAGGAAGGCAGCAAAAGCCTGTGGAACATGCAGAACAGCCCTCATCTCCAGTGAGTTGCTGTGCAGAAGCATATGCAAAGGGGTGCACTGGCCTCAAGTTCTGAAAGGGCTCAGACGGCACCATAACCAGAACCTGAGGCATCTACAATCACCACAAGAAGAGGGGATGGCCAGAGGAATGGGGACATGGACTCTAGGTTGGAGCAGTCCAACAACCAGAGGAGGAAGCAATGAAGTGCAGGAGTCACCTGTATGAAACACTCCAATTTGTTAGAATGCTGAGCCGTTGTGCCCTGAGAAACCACCAAGGGAATTCTCATGTGGAGGTGAGCTAGTGGGACAGCCAGTATTGCAGCAGCCATCAGGTCGAGCTTAGAAGGCATCTGGCTGAGATATAGTTGCTGGATACTATCAGCTGTGCTTGGGTCAACAGTGCTGTAGCACAGTCAGATGTCAAAAATACCTATCCCAGTCTGGTGTCCGGAACTACCCCCATGTATTGAAGCCTCTGGTAAGGGGTAAGGACCAACTTCTGTTCGCTTAGTTTTGCCAGTTAGTCAAACTGTCGGGTCCGAAATAGTATATAGACTGTTCCAAGCCGGTTCAACAGTAAAAACAGCGATGGACATTACAGCGACATCACCACCCCAACAGCCCCTACAAAGCCACACAACCGCAGAAACAACCACTGAGAACACCACCCCCATAAATTAATATAAAACTCCATGGTGCACATACCACAGAGTAAAAAGGAAAGACCTACTACACAGAAGTAGCTTCTTCCCCCGGGCACTGTTCAACTCCAGTGGCAGTACCACACAAAATGAACAAACAACAACCCAATCGACACTCCACTCCCAACTCTGCAACACAACGCTCCCACACATTGCAATCATCCAACCCACATAAATAAGTCTTCTCTAACCGGACAACACAACACCAGTCAGCAGCACAAACACCTCGCTCACACTGCAGTCGCTGAACTTCAGTCACTGTCACTATGATTGACACGCTGTCACCACAACTGTGTAGTAACGGCATACCTGTATAGACTATGGCTTCCCAAGAGGGGGGATTTCAACAGCCAGTCATCAATGTATAGGAAGACAGAGGCCCTCCCTGTGAAGAGCAACTGCAATTACAGTAAATACTTTGGTAGACATGTAGTGGCGAGCAATTTTTAGCAGGATGGACAGGAGGGACTGCAAACATAACATTCAAAACTTTTTTTGAATCGGTTTAATCCTTGAAGGTCTAGTACAGGACTGAGATACCCAGTCCATTTTGGGACCAGAAAAGTGCCTGGAATAATAGTCCAGGTTCTGTTCTGAAACAGGGACCAGTTCCATAGACCTACTGCTGAAGAGTTTTTGAACCTCCTTCAGTAGGAGGGCAAGATGCCCCGGAGGATATCAGTTGGGTAATGAGGGGTCACTGGAGGAACAGTAAAGAGCTCTAGGGCATGTCCTTGCTGAACCAGCTCCAGGAGCCAGGCATCTGTAGTGACCTCCTTCCACTTTGGTAGAAGAAGCGAGATTCAGCCGTCCATCAAAACTTCCTAAGGCAGTGAGCCCTGAGAAAGAGGAGGGGAGGCAGAAAGCACCGGGTGCGGTGGGGGTCCCAGTAATGGTCTGACCTTATGCAAGTCTGGCATGGATACTGGGAGCCAGGTTTGCACACTCTGTTTAAGGCGAAGGTCTCTGGGAACCATCTCCTGGGCCTCTTGAATAGCACAGACCTGGATAGGAATAGGGCCTGCAAAAAAGAACCATGACCACTTCACTGGGATCTAGGGTTCAGAGTATGCAGGAATCTCAAAGTCATTTCAGACTGTGAATCCCTTAATGCATTTTCTACTTTGTTGCTAAAC